>JAOWBW010000134.1:39718-1530937 GCA_026119855.1 Campanula takesimana
GGCTTTGTTGGTCCCAAAGGGCAACAAGGGTATAGAACCGCTAGAGGGGGGGTGAATAGCGGTTTAAAATCTTTTTCAAATACCCTTGAAAATCAACCAAGTACTTATCAGTTTGGTCTATTGCGGTTTAAAGCACTAGAACCGCTCAGATAAAATGCACAGCGGAGTTTTGCGGTTTTGTCCAAACTGAATTATAAAGAGTTGGGCGGTTTAAGTGGTTGAAAAGGAATGATGCAACTGACAGGGCACAACTGAAGTATCACAAAAGTATGCAAATCATTTATCAAGTCATTTCACATGAAAGTAAATAAAGCTCATAAACATAAATGTAAATGACAAGACAGAAAATAAAGATCAAGGACACACAATTTAAAGAGGTTCGTTCTTGAAAGAACTACGTCCTCTACCTAGGTGGTTAGCCTAGGATTTTCTAATAGCTACTAGACTTGTATTGATTTAGAGGAGTTTTTACAAGATTACAAAGAATCCAAACTCTAAATAAACAATCTAACCTAACAATGCTATTATAACAACCTGTGTTTTCGAGGTATATAATCTATAAGAAAATATACTCCGGGTGTGTAGTGTGGAAAGAAATCAAGAGCTCAAAATATCTAAGTGATGGTGAGCAAATGATTACTTTCTGTGCAAGGCTGAGTTGTGATGATTTGAAGGCTTGAAGCTTTAATGAAGAACTCTGGGTTTGCTAAGGAGATGATGAAGATATGAGTATCTGGGTTTTCAATCTTCAAAGCAAACTTGAATACTTGGGATATTCTCTTTGAAGCTCAGCAACCTTCAATGTTGAACATGAAGGCTATTTATAGTGAAGGCATTAGTGACCGTTGGACAATGAGGTGAGTCATTGTATGGCGGTTTTAATGCGTTGTCACAATCCCATTGGTTGACCTGTCACTGTCGTCCTTTGCTTTTGCTTTGTGGCAGGAAGTTGTTGGATCACTACCTGACATTGTCCTTTTAGTTGTTGAAAAGTACAACGGTAACTTTTCAAAAAGCTAGACAAACCGACATTCCAGAATAACTGAACCATGACTTGAAGTTTAAGGACAAGTCACCAGTCATTCATTTTACGGTTGAAAAGCGAATGTTTGTCTTCAAGGAGTAAATGACAGCAATAACTTCTTCATATCTTGGTCGGCGGTTCCACCAGATGCATGTGCGGTTTCATGAATGAACTTGAAATGCGGTTTCATCAAAGACACAAACTGCGGTTTGATGAAGGACTTAAGGCACCATGCTGGCGGTTTGAAGACGGCGGCTTGAGGGACACTAAACCGCTAAGAGTAAACGATCATAACTCAGCCTAACTACTAAAAATCTAGAAATGGACTTGTCTAAAAATTGAAGTAAAACTTCATTACAAGTAAACCTAAAGTCCATAAAAAGACACGTGGAATGGGTCAATCAAATCAGGTGGGTGTACTAACAATGAATCCTAACAATCTCCCCCTATTTGATTGATGCCATTACCACACTATGATAGAGCAAACATTGTACTTGGTAAGAAATGCTCAAATGAGTATGTATTGAAACTGCATGTCCCAAGTCAAATGCACACACAATGCTATACCATAGTTTCTAATCTATCAAAGACAAAGGAAATGAAAACACAGATAGATAAGAATATTCATTCAGATGCATATAAAGAGATATGATTATGAGAATCAGATATGCATGTTTAAACTGAATGTTTAAAACACATACACTTAGAAAATTTTCATGATGAATAGTGCATGAGTTTTTAGAAATGCATTGTTCCACAAACAAGTAGTTTGAATAAACAAAGTTTTGGAATATTGGATGCAATGCATTCATTTTCATTATAATCCTTCAAAGGTTTTAGAAGTTACAAATTACAAGGAAAATAATGAAAGTCAAAAACTGATTACAAAAGATAGAAAGAATTCTAATCAGTTCTATCAGGAACCCTAGCGGCGGCTTGGACAACGGTTTGAGCATCAGAAGGCTCAACTATGCTGGCGGTTTCAAACACATATTCAGCTGACTTGAGACGTAGATGGGTCGGTTCATTTACCTTCTCTAAGATTTTCTCAGAAAGCTTTTTCAGGTCGTTGGCATACTGAACTAAGTAGTCAGTTGATAAACCGTTAGATCAGCTAGTTGGTCTAACTTCTTCTCCAGAGCCTCATTCATTTCTTGGGCCGCTTCAAGTCTGAGAGAAGTCAGCTCATTCAAAGTTTCAACCTTCTGTTCTAACTTGAGCTGTTCTCCAGAAGGGTTTTCAATTTTGAATTCCATTCTCCCAATCCTAGGGTCAACAGCATTCTCCCTCTTAATGGCATCAACAAGGAAGGGCAGAGAGGAAAGAAATGCA
Source organism: Campanula takesimana (assembly GCA_026119855.1). Lineage (NCBI taxonomy): Eukaryota > Viridiplantae > Streptophyta > Magnoliopsida > Asterales > Campanulaceae > Campanula > Campanula takesimana. The sequence goes on from JAOWBW010000134.1 coordinate 42,075, forward strand.
GATTGGGTAAGGAAAGAATCCAGCACAAACTGAATCTTCACAGGATCAGTTTCAAAAGGGAGGAAGGGAAAGGAATGATAGAAAATGAAGTGTAGGGAAGAGAAGGGGAAATGGAAAGAATTTGGGTATTAGAAAGAGGAAAGGAAGAATAAGGAGAGAACTGCCATCTATATAGATAAGGAAAGACAATGCAGTTTATTCTAAAGAAAATTGAGAGCAGAGAGAGAAGATGAACTCAACTGCCAGATCTTCAATAATTTGATCAAGAGTTGAAGCAATCAGTTGATCTGAAGCAGCTTGAGACTCATCGGCTGGAAAGATTGCAAAAGGATTTGGACGACCACACTTGAGTCGTTGCTCTTCATGCTTGTTGGCGGCTCTGATGATGGCTCCATGGCGGTTGGCTTTGGAAGTAGTAGCTCTAAACTTCTTCAGGTAACCCCTATGTCCTGTGCACACTTCCTTTTCAAACCACGCGGTTTGGGAGACCTAACTGCAACTGTGAATTCAGGCAGAACCGAAGGGGCAGAGATGTTGATCAGTTGCGGTTGAGCCAACGGTTGAACTGCTGAAGCAAAAGGCAGTGTAGGGGATTCAGAAGGTGAAGGAGTGTGCTCTGGTGAGTCAAACTCCAGCTTTCGTTTCAACGAAGGAGTAGCGTTTCAACCATCATGGGGTCTATCCCAGCCTTTCTCATTTCAGCCCTTTCTCTCAACTCCTTTGCAAATGGGCCTTCAGTGGGTGAATGATCTTCTTGTCAGAGCTTCAGTGAAGTCCACTGCACCAGGTGGCCTTGATTGCCAGTGCTCCACAAATCATATTTCTTCACTAACCTTCTCTTCTTCTTCAGCGGTTGAACCTCAAGATTTTCATCATCTTGCTCAGGTTCATCTTGAACTGCCTCAGACACATCAGTCTGCTCAGGCAATACTGCAGCCTCAAACTCATCAGTTTGCTCAGGCTGAACCGCACTTGTAGATACCTCGGCTTGTCAACTGGAACCGCAGCCTCAGACACTTTGGTCTGCTCAGGCTCGGTTTGAGTAGAGGGTTTAAGGTTGGGAAGGGCAAAAAAGATTAGCTGCAACTGTTCTTCAGTGAACTGAACAGTTGGCAGTTTGAGAGGGGATTTTGGAGGTGAGATAGGTTTAGGTTCAGAGGAGGAGGCTTTCAGTTTTCTCAACAGATTTACATCTTGTGCAAGTTCATTGATTTTTCAACATTAGGCTTGATTGGGGATAGGGTTTTATCTGAGGTTTAGAAGAGATAGGAGGAGTTGGTTTTGTGAAGGGAATTGGTTTAGAGTAAGGTGGAAGCGGTTCAGAAGAGGGATTGGATAGAATGAGGAAGGATTTTGGTAAGGTCGGTTTTGGAGGAAGAATGGATGAGGGTTTGGAAGTTTCAGTTACTTTGGCTTTCTTCTTTCTTGGAGCCGCGGTTTCCCTGGGTTGAGCCGCAGGGATTGCAGGCTCCCCCTCAACCGCAGACTCCCTCTCAATCGGAGCCTCAGTTCCATCCAGGCTAACTCCTAGCCTATTCAAAGTGGCAGTTTGAGCTGCTTCTCTAGCTCTAGTAGCAGCGGCTTGATCTGCTATGGCACCGGCATAAGGTTTGCCTGACTTATTTAGCCGAGCCTCAGGAAAGGGTCCTCTCTTTTCTTCAGGCAGAGGATCAGCAGTCCATACCGCTTGTGCAAACCGCCATCCAAACGCGGTTCTGAAAGCATCAAGCTTAGAAGCACCAAACAAGGTCTTCTCATTAGGTTGCACCCACTCAGCTTCATTGCCACAGAAGCCTTAAAGATCACAGAATCCTGATGAAGGAACTTGGTTACGAGTCTGCAGTGAGTTCTGATCTTTGTTTTACCAGCGGCTTTGGCAGATGTGTGGCGGCTGAGGGCATTGATCATTTCTTGCATGATGATCCTTGGCCAGTGCAGCTTCTTCCCTTTGTAGATAGCCACGCAGTAGTTGTACTGCTCAGAAGTGAAATTGTTGTGATTGCCATTCTTGCACATCACTCCAGTATCCACTAAGTCACACAACATCACCATAACTTCTCCAAACTCCTTCTTAGGGGTGGACTTAGTGTTGAAGACAGAGACCCCCAAGAGCTCCTCAGTAGTTCTGCTGACTAATTCTGGTTTGATAGAAAGAATTCCAGAATTCTCCAGTCCAGCCAAAATAGCAACCTTTGAAGCAGATAACACCACATCCTTTGTCCTTACAGTGGACTTGATGGCATTTTCAGTCTTCACTTCCCCAGATTCTAAGTCTCTGATCTCTTCACCTTTACCATTCAGCAGGGGTACCTCACAGACAATCCCATTGTCAAAGAATTCTGCACAAAGCCTCTTGTCAAACTTCGGTTCATCTAACTGGAATAAGGGCAGCAGTTTTGATGATTCCAGTAGGGCGAGCAGTTTTCTTCCAACTGCATCAGCTTCAAATTCGGCTTTGATGATCTGAGATCCAGGTACAAAGTTGGTTTCATCCTAAAAATAGTCAAAGTTAGTAAGAGTTTGATGCAAGCAGTTTGAATAAGCCAACATTCAAACTGCTACAAGGAATCCTAACAATGAAATAAGCGGTTGAAGTAAAACAGGGTAAAATGGTAAACACCCAAAACTAGACATGGAAAGAATTTGAAAAAGCATTTGAATGCATGAAGAACATGATGAACAGGGGATAAACATGCTAAACAAAAACTTAACCAAATTAAGAAAGAAGTATACCAAAAGACTCGAAAAATGCAGATACTAACAAAGTTCTAGAATAACGAGTTCAAATAATAACCCAGAACATAGTATCAAAATAAATACGAATGAACACCCGAAAAACCCAAAAATCAAAATTGTTCAAAAATTGAACAAAAGACATGAAATAAACATCAAACCCAGCATATGTGAACATACGTAATCAAAATCAACCAAAAATTAAAGAAAAAGCAAGAAAAAAATATGAGAAGACGAACAAGCTTTTTCGAACAACAATGGCGGAAAAAATGAAATGCTAGAGTGAAGGGTTCAAGAAATCATACCATATCGACTTTGGATGTTTTAGATGTAGATGGAGCAGAAGGGTCTGAAGATTTCTTAGGTGCCATTTAAATTTCAAAGAAGTATGGGAAATATTGGAGGTTGAGAATAGAGTGCAGATGAGAGAGAGAGAGAGAGAGTATACGCAAATGAAGAAAAAGGTAAAAGAAATAAACTTTGTCTTTATACTCAATTAACTGTTCCTCGGGTAATGGAACGACGAGAACGGCGCACGATTATCTCCAGATGGCGTCCCACGTCACATAGAATTTAATGCGGCAGAGAAAATTGCAAAAGGTCCTTATAATTGATATGACATAAAGTAGGGACTAAAATGCAATTTCATACCTGAGCAGTTTGATTGAGCAAACCGACTTACCTTATGTCTTCAGCGGTTTTTCATGAAACTGATGTCTCTCTAATCTGATGGCGGTTTATATGTTTAAAACGAATGACTTTGCTTTCTTGTCGGTTTTGAAAGAACCGATTACATTCATTTGACTCGTCAGTTTGATGGGGATCTTGTACCGAACCATACATTGATGCGGTTTCAATGATGACAGAACCGCATACTAGATGACTTTTCTAAGTATAACCAAAACACTTAAACAAAAGATATTAAAAATAATATATAGATATGATATCTTAAGTTAGTTCTAACATACCCATTTCTCCTCGTAAATGATAGAACCTGGAATTTTCAAGCGGTTTGGTGAGAATGTCAGCAATTTGATCATCTGTTCCCACCTTTGCTAGAAAAATGTTTTTCTTTTCAACATGGTCTTTGAGGAAATGATATCTTATGTCGATGTGCTTGGTTTTTGAGTGCTGAACTGGATTGTTGGAGATGGATATTGCAGCAGTGCTATCACAGTAGATAGGGCAGTTTTGTTCAAATATCCCGTAGTCCTCCAACTGTTGTTTCATCCAGAGAATTTGAGAGCAACAGCTTCCAGCCGCTATATATTCAGCTTCAGCGGTTGAGACTGAAACCGACGCTTGTTTCTTGCTGGACCATGTTACAAGCCGCGTTCCAAGGAACTGACAAGTACCACTTGTGCTCTTTCTGCTTATCTTACATGCTGCAAAGTCAGCATCTGAATAACCTAATAGATCAAATGAAGATTCTTTGGAGTACCAAGTCCAAGGTTAACAGATCCACATAAATATCTAATAATACGTTTAACAGCAATAAGATGAGATTCTCTAGGGTCAGCTTGAAATCTAGCACACACACAAACACTAAACATGATATCTGGCCTACTTGCAGTTAAGTAAAGTAGAGAGCCAATCATACCTCGGTAGAGAGTTTGATCAACTTTCTTACCATGTTCATCTCGATCCAAACTGCAGGCCTTAGGCATTGGGGTATCAACTGATTTAGCGGTTTCAAGCCCGAACTTCTTTATCAAATCTTTAGTGTATTTGGCTTGGTTGATAAAGATCCCATTATGGCATTGCTTGACTTGGAGTCCAAGAAAGAATGTCAACTCTCCCATCATACTCATTTCAAATTTGCTTTTCATTAGCTTCTCAAACTTAACACACATAGTTTCATTAGTAGAACCGAAAATAATATCATCAACATATATTTGAACTAATAATGAATGACTTTTGTGTTTAGCTATAAATAGAGTTGTATCAATTTTACCTCGAGAGAAGCCTTGTTCAATAAGAAATTTAGATAGAGTGTCATACCATGCTCTTGGAGCTTGTTTGAGTCCATACAATGCTTTCTTGAGTTTGAAGACATGATTTGGAAGTTTGTTGTCTTCAAATCCTGGCGGTTGAGCTACATAACTTCTTCTTGTAGTTCACCATTCAGAAATGCACTCTTCACATCCATTTGATATAACTTGAATTTCTTGAAGGATGCATAGGCCAGAAACAATCTTATGGCTTCAAGTCTGGCAACAGGGGCAAAGGTCTCATCATAGTCAATTCCTTCTTCTTGCCTATAGCCTTGAGCAACCAACCTAGCTTTGTTTCTTGTTATTGTACCATTATCATCCATCTTGTTTCTGTACACCCATTTTGTTCCAATTACTGTATGATCACTGGGCCTTGGAACTAGAGTCCAAACTTTGCATCTTTCAAACTGATTGAGCTCTTCTTGCATTGCAATTACCCAACTTGGATCACTTAGAGCTTCATCTACCTTCTTCGGTTCCATCTGAGACAACAGAGCAGTTGAGAACAAACTGTGATTATCTCTGTGAGTCAAACTCCCTCTGGTTTGGACACCAGTACTGATAGGACCAATAACGTTGGCAGTTGGATGGTCTCTATGCTCATTAATTTTAGGAGGGAGGTTGTCTTGAACCACTATTTCTTGAAGATTTTCCAGAGGAGGATCATCCTGATAATCATTGAAATATTCATTGAAGGTTAGATTTGGAACTGGTTCAACAGATTGAATGGGGTCAGAAGACAGCGGTTCAACAGTTACACCATCAGCGGTTTGAGTAGGTGCGGCTGAAGAACTGGATGAAGCGGTTTGAGTAGGATGGTTGTCAGTTGCTTTATGTCTAGTGCCTGTCTCAAAATCACTAAAATCATTAGCAACATTTGGAGTCATATGTGGCTCAAGGAGAGCATGTTCATCAAATGTAACATGGACTGACTCTACAATTTTTAAAGATGTCTTATTGAAACAACGAAAAGCTTTGGAGTGTTTAGAATAACCAACAAAAATACCTTCATCAGCCTTAGCATCAAATTTACCTCGATACTCTTTGCCATTGTACAAGATGTAACACTTGCATCCAAATATCTTGAAGAAGGCAATGTTGGGTGATCTGCCTCTCCACAATTCATAAGGAGTCTTGTTGTGAACTTTGATGATGAGGGAGCGGTTCTGGGTGAAGCATGCGGTATTAACGGCTTCGGCCCAGAAGTATTTGGGAAGCTTGGCTTCGGCAATCATAGTCTTCCCGGCTTCAATCAAAGTCCTGTTCTTTCTTTCCACTACTCCATTCTATTGTGGAACTCCAGCGGCAGAGAAATTATGATCAATTCCATGATCATCACAATATTGGGCAACACCATTGTTTGTAAATTCGGTTCCATTATCTGAACGCACGGCAACAATGTCATCCAATTTCTGAGTTTGGGGCTGTCTAAAGAGAGCGGTTATGATGCCATAAGTATCATCTTTAGAGGCCATCATTTCCACCCATGTATATCTTGAATAATCATCAACCACCACAAGTGTATAGCGGTTTCCTCTAATACTGGCGGTTGGGACAGGTCCAAATAAATCCATGTGCAGCAGTTGCAAACAGCGGTTCGTTGAAGGCGCGGTTTTACTAGGAAATGACTGTTTGGGCTGCTTTCCAAGCTGGCATGCTTTACACTTTTCATCATGATGGTCAGCCACTTTGGGTTGTCCTTTTACTAGACCATCCCTATGCAGTTTTGCTAGATACTTGAAGTTCAAGTGGCTGAACGGCTTATGCCATAACCAGCTGCTTTCACTTATATTTTTGGCTACAAAACAGAGGTCAGCAATAGAAAAAATATTGCTTAAATCAATTATATAAACATCACCTATTCTGTTGCCAGTCAGTAGAGTGACTCCAGAGGAAGCATCTTTGATATAACAGCTAGTTGATGTGAAGATGCAGTTCATTCCTTTGTCACAAAATTGAGATATGGAGAGAAGGTTGTGCTTGAGTCCTTCTACTAGTGACACATTTTCAATAGTCACTTTTCCTCGTTTGATTGCTCCATATCCTACTGTTTCTCCTTTCTTGTTGTTACCAAATACTACTGGGGACCTTTCATTTGGATGAAACTGTAGAGTAGTTCTGAATCTCCAGTCATGTGTCGTGAGCATCCACTATCCAAATACCAGAGATCCTTCTTCTTCTTAGCGGTTCCAGCCATAAAACATGAAATTTGAAAAATAAACATGAAAGGTTTTGGTCCCCCTTATTCCTTGGGTCCTAAGGTTAGCAGCTTTTTGGGACCCACACCTATTTGACCTTAGGATTTTTACGTCCCTTGGCATTGGGTGTGAATCTTAAAAGACAATGACCAGCACTATGACCAAAATCGGCACAGATAGACCAATGAAATAAGCCAGGTTGTGGTTGCGGTTTTACAAATCCATTACTGACCTTCGGTTTATCGTGTTTTACTGGGTCAGCGGTTTTGGCTTTAACAAAGTTAACCTTCTTGAGTTCCACCTTTCTCTTAGGTGCGGCTTTAGGAAATATAACAGGATATTCCTTAAACCGACTATTAGCGGTTTCATCACTCAATACTTCTTTGGTTGCCTCAGCCGCTGTGGATTTCTCTTTCCACTTTGGATCTCTCCCAGTCTGGTTTTTAGGATACTCATAGAAAAATTTTTCTTTTTAATTTCTTGTGTTGAGCCCTTTTTACCAGCATGATTCACCTTAGGAATTTCTTTGGTTTGTTCAGTTGGTTTCACACCACCTTCAGCACATAGACAAGGACACTTACACCCATCATCAGTTTTAAATCCCAATCCACTTTTCTCTTTAGAGAGAATTTGTGAATTAACGATTTGTTCCATGGTGACACCAAACTTAGTCCACATATCGGTCACTTTTTGAAGTTCATCCCTTTGTGCAGTAAGATCATGGATTCGGGTGTTAAGAACCTCGGTTCTGTCCTTAAGATAGCGGTTTTCTTCCACAACAGAAGCTATCCCAACAATTTGGAGCTTGAGTTTTTCAATCTCCTCCTTATGGGACTTGCATTCTTTTTGGGAATATTCAAGTTCCGCAGCCATTAATTTATATGCCTTTTTAAGCACAGTGTGTTGTTGACAAATGACATTAGCACGTTCAAGTACCTGGTCATCATGGCTTTGTTCGGTTTGATCCTCAAGAGAGTAGTTTGGTGAAGTAGGAGTTTTGCCTTGTTTAGCTTCAGGAGTTTTTGGTGAAACTGACTTCATTTGATGGAGTGGCAGTGGAAGGTTTCGTCAATTTCAACCTTTTCTTCAAATCCCATTAGGCAAAGATTTGCAACTCCTTCATCTTCATCACTATCATCTGTATCAGAACCCATCCATGTTAATGGTTGTTCTCCTTGTTCAGCAACCATTCCTCTTCTCTTGAAAAACTTTTTGTTGAACGGTTTCTTGGCAGGAGGGGCTTCATAGCGTGGTTTGGGACAACTGGAGGCAAAATGACCTGGTTGTCTGCAGTTGTAACAAACAAGATCATCCCTTTTATTAGCATCAGCTGCTTTGTTGAATCTGGTTGGAGGGACAAACTTTGCAGGGCCGCCTGACTGAGATTGAGCTCTGTTCTTTCTGAACTTGGTGTAGTTTTTCACATAGAGAGCAAACTCGTCATCATCCATGTCATCAAAGTCAACTTGAGTAGAACTGGATGCTACACTTTGAGAATTTTGAGATGGAGTGTAGGATTGATGAGATTGCTGAGTTTGAGGATAGGGTTGATGATGTTGAGGGTAAGGTTGATGAGGCGGTTGGTAATACTCTGGAGGTGCGGTTTGAGAAATATATCTTGGAATATTTGGATCAAAAGAAGCGGTTTGTAAATGGATATTAGATGCGGTTTGATGATGATCTGGATTGTAAACTGGAGATGTGGCATTGTTGAAAGCGGCAAGAGAAAGAGACTTGAATCTGTTTTCGGTTTCATGAGCTTCATCAAGCTTGAATTCAAATACCCTTAGCATGGAATAAAGATGACGAAGATCAAGAGCTTCCAGATCTTTGTTGTCTTCTATGTTGGTAGTTTTGATCAGCCATTTGCTACCAAGAGATTGCATGAATCTCATGTTCAGGTCAGTATTGGAATACTTGTGCCCTAGAGAGAAACATACATTGACAATTTCCACGAACCGCTCATAGCATTGGCGAAGATATTCCTTTGGGTCTTTGACAAAGTAATCAAAGAGCCTTCTCTGTTGGTAGAGGCGGTTCTTCTTGGTGTCGGCATCTCCTTCCAGAAAGTCAATGATGCCATCCCATGTTTCCTTTGCGGTATTGCAATCTAGAACCTTTGAGTGAGTTCTTAGATCAATAGCTGATACAAGCATGGACATGGCTCTTCCATCAAAGTCCACATTCCGTTGATCAGTTTCGGTCCATTCAGCTTCCGGCTTCTTGATTTCCGCGGTTTGTCCAGCAGTACCTGCATCAGGGTTAGCCTTCATCGGGACATAGGGTCCATTAACAATTGCAGTCCATAATCTGCGATCCTCAAATATCATGTGCTTCTTCATCCTATCTTTCCAAAAGATGAAACTATCTTCATTAAGAATAGGTAAGTGATTAGAGTTGGATGTCTGCAGCATATGGGAGTTTATGTTTGCCATTGGATCAGCACCCAAGCGGTTAAGCTTGTAAAATAATTTTTGGTGGATATGCTCTGATACCACTTGTTGGTCCCAAAGGGCAACAAGGGTATAGAACCGCTAGAGGGGGGTGAATAGCGGTTTAAAATATTTTTCGGAATACCCTTGAAAATCAACCAAGTACTTATCAGTTTGGTCTATTGCGGTTTAAAGCACTAGAACCGCTCAGATAAAATGCACAACGGAGTTTTGCGGTTTTGTCCAAACTGAATTATAAAGGGTTGGGCGGTTTAAGTGGTTGAAAAGGAATGATGCAACTGACAGGGCACAACTGAAGTATCACAAAAGTATGCAAATCATTTATCAAGTCATTTCACATGAAAGTAAATAAAGCTCATAAACATAAATGTAAATGACAAGACAGAAAATAAAGATCAAGGACACACAATTTGAAGAGGTTCGTTCTTGAAAGAACTACGTCCTCTACCTAGGTGGTTAGCCTAGGATTTTCTAATAGCTACTAGACTTGTATAGATTTAGAGGAGTTTTTACAAGATTACAAATGAATCCAAACTCTAAATAAACAATCTAACCTAACAATGCTATTATAACAACCTGTGTTTTCGAGGTATATAATCTATAAGAAAATATACTCCGGGTGTGTAGTGTGGAAAGAAATCAAGAGCTCAAAATATCTAAGTGATGGTGAGCAAATGATTACTTTATGTGCAAGGCTGAGTTGTGATGATTTGAAGGCTTGAAGCTTTAATGAAGAACTCTGGGTTTGCTAAGGAGATGATGAAGATATGAGTATCTGGGTTTTCAATCTTCAAAGCAAACTTGAATACTTAGGATATTCCCTTTGAATCTCAGCAACCTTCAATGTTGAACAATGAAGGCTATTTATAGTGAAGGCATTAGTGACCGTTGGACAATGAGGTGAGTCATTGTATGGCGGTTTAATGCGTTGTCACAATCCCATTGGTTGACCTGTCACTGTCGTCCTTTGCTTTTTCTTTGTGGCAGGAAGTTGTTGGATCACTACCTGACATTGTCCTTTTAGTTGTTGAAAAGTACAACGGTAACTTTTCAAAAAGCTAGACAAACCGACATTCCCAGAATAACTGAACCATGACTTGAAGTTTAAGGACAAGTCACCAGTCATTCATTTTTATGGTTGAAAAGCGAATGTTTGTCTTCAAGGAGTAAATGACAGCAATAACTTCTTCAATATCTTGGTCGGCGGTTCCACCAGATGCATGTGCGGTTTCATGAATGAACTTGAAATGCGGTTTCATCAAAGACACAAACTGCGGTTTGATGAAGGACTTAAGGCACCATGCTGGCGGTTTGAAGACGGCGGCTTGAGGGACACTAAACCGCTAAGAGTAAACCGATCATAACCCAGCCCAACTACTAAAAATCTAGAAATGGATTTGTCTAAAAATTGAAGCAAAACTTCATTACAAGTAAACCTAAAGTCCATAAAAAGACACGTGGAATGGGTCAATCAAATCAGGTGGGTGTACTAACAATGAATCCTAACAGGCTTCCTTAATGATTTTCTTTTCTGCTGTCTTTAGCATCCCATACAACTCAGACAGAGACTTAGTCATACCATGTATATTATAGTTCATGACGAACTGATTATAGCTTTTAGGTAATGAGTTTAAAATCAAATCGGTGGGATATCCAAGCCTCAATAGATGCTCAAAATGGGCCATCATCTTCAGAACATGAGGACCCACTGACTGTCCTACACTCATCTTGCATGAGATCAAACCCGCCATGGTATCGAACCTTTCTTGCCTTACTTGCTCTTGAAACATATCTTTCAACTGAGTGCCTATGTCATAGTGTAGATACCCCGGGAAACCACGGCTTGGCTAGAGCGGTGAATTATCCTAAGATGTGTACTTGATTTTAAGAGTCGCCACCCACGTTTTAGAGGAACGCGAGAAAACCTAAGAAAATAGCCTTTTTTATTGATCACGAAACTAGAGATTCAAGGAAGAAGGGTTCGGGGGTTAGGTGACGGAGTGGGAAGTAGTTAAACACCCACTTCGCCCGGCTTAAGCCGGTCTTGCTACTTTTGGTGTTCTAATATTTACATGTCCTTCAATTATTTAAATAGAAATGTGCTAACAATTATAATGAAAAGAAAAGGGGAAAAGAATGATTTTATTGATTTAATGCTAAATATTACATGTAATACTTATGCTAGACAATTACATGAAGAGATGAAAATGGTGAATTAAAATGTAGTTTGGAATGTTGGGATGTAACCTTGGTCAAACTTCAATAGTGAAGTGGCCTTTTGATTGTATCCCTTTTTATGGAGATTGCATACTCACTTAGAAGAGATGAGAATATGAAGAAAGGAAATAAGACTTAGAATTTAGAAGAAGAGAATAAACCTTGTACCTTATGCTTGAACGGAGAAGAACCAAATCTTTGTGTTGACCACTTCTTGAAAAATAGACTTTTGTGTGTTTTGAAGTATTTTTGTGTTAAGAAATCATCCTCCCCTTTCATGATGGAATGAAGAGGTTTATATAGGTGTTGGAGAAGTGTTTGTGGTCACAAAGATGGCCATTCCCCGGATCAAGCCAAGGCATAATGGTCTTAGGGGGTTACAAATCAGAAAAGGAGGGAAATTTGGCAAAATCTGAGATTCTGGAAGCGGGAAGCGCGCGCTTCCCACCCCCCCTATGGGAGGAGCACGCCTCCCACAAAGGAGGGCAAAGGCGTGCGCATCCCAGCTTCAGGAAATTCATATTTCAGCCCAAAAGTTAACCCCGTTATGCAGTTAAGCCCCAAAACTAACGGAATTAGTCCAAAAACTTAACGAACATCACGAAAGTCAACGAAAATAAATGAAACAAAGACTCAAGGTTGACTTTGTCACTTAGTCAAATCTAAGACTAACGGAGTAAGTCAAGAACTCAACGGAAAGTAACAAAAGTTAACGGAAAGTAACAAAACATAACAGAAGAGAGGAAGATAGAGAATGTGTATGCAATCGGGACATGAGAGGTCCAAGGCGGGGTGTCTACAGAGCCCCTCGGCGACGTGGATTGCAAAGCAAAATGCGTCAACGAAAGAAAGACAACTGCCGAGGACATCGACAAGAGAAAACAAAGACTCGATAAAGCAGGAATTTGAAATTACAAAGGATAGAAATGCGCTCCCTGTGTGAGCGACTTTTGCTGGAGTGTTGAATTGGAGCTCATGGGAGCTTGTCTCGATATGGACCGAGTTGTTGAGTTGGGGCTCATGGGAGCTTGTCTCGATATGGATCGAGTTGCCGACTTGGAGCTCATGGGAGCTTGTCTCGATATGGACCGAGTTGCCGACTTGGAGCTCATGGGAGCTTGTCTCGATATGGACCGAGTTGCCGACTTGGAGCTCATGGGAGCTTGTCTCGATATGGACCGAGTTTCCGACTTGGAGCTCATGGGAGCTTGTCTCGATATGGACCGAGTTGCCGACTTGGAGCTCATGGGAGCTTGTCTCGATATGGACCGAGTTGCCGACTTGGAGCTCATAGGAGCTTGTCTCGATATGGACCGAGTTGCCGACTTGGAGCTCATGGGAGCTTGTCTCGATATGGACCGAGTTGCCGACCTGGAGCTCATGGGAGCTTGTCTCGATATGGACCGAGTTGCCGACCTGGAGCTCATGGGAGCTTGTCTCGATATGGACCGAGTTGCCGCCTTGGAGCTCATGGGAGCTTGTCTCGATATGGACCGAGTTGCCGACCTGGAGCTCATGGGAGCTTGTCTCAATATGGACCGAGTTGCCGGTTTGGAGCTCATGGGAGCTTGTCTCGATATGGACCGAGTTGCCGGCTTGGAGCTCATGGGAGCTTGTCTCGATATGGACCGAGTTGCCGACCTGGAGCTCATGGGAGCTTGTCTCGATATGGACCGAGTTGCCGACTTGGAGCTCTTGGGAGCTTGTCTCGATATGGACCGAGTTGTCGACTTGGAGCTCATGGGAGCTTGTCTCGATATGGACCGAGTTTTGTTGTATGTTGTTTGGAGCCGTATTGACTTTGTGGGGTGTGGGCACAGTTGACCACTTTCTGATGGGGATGAAGTGCCTTGAGTAGTGGGTGTTGTTGACTTCGTGGTGGTACCTGTTATGTGTGTGTTTGACAGGTATATGTGTTTGTGCAAGAAGATGCAGGAAGTGTGATGATTGAGAGAAATTGTGCTCGTGGTGTGATGAGATTTTGGAACACCCTTGCAATGAGAGAGAAGTAAGAATGTAGAGAGTGATTTTGTGTGCGGTGTGATTTTGAGGAAAGCATTGGATGTATTCATACCTTCACTTACCATTGCCGCTTGAGTGGAGATGGATTCCTGATATCCGCGGAGGATGCTTTGATGGAGAATATCCATTCTTTAGATGTTGATGAGAGAATGCCCTTGATGTTGGGTTGGCGAGATGGTACTCTTGATGATGGGTTGGTCGTGCCAAAAGGCTGCCTACGTATCCCTTTAAGAGAATCAGACCAGCGTAGTTCAAGGATGATGGAGAATGCTGGAGGAGAAGCTAGGAGCAAAGCAAAGTAAAGCACATACTTTTGCACATAGAAGGAGAAAGAAAAAGAAAAATCTTTTTTTTTTTTTTTTTAGATTAGAAAGGAAAGAATATGCACACATGTGAGGAAAAGATTTTTTTTTTTTTTTAGTTCGTGGGTGAACCATTTTAACCATTGTGTGCTTGTGAAGCCAACCCAAGATCAAGTCATGTTCAGTCGAAGTCCGGATTGCCTCGCTTGAATTCTGTTGTCGCCGGTGTGCCCAACGAAGATTGATGTCTAGCCCCAAGAGATTTTTTCGATTATGGGGCTTCAAAAGGCTTTTGATGCCGAGATGAGGGGTTGCTGATTGTAAAGCCCCTAGAATGTCTTTGATGCCAAATTTTGAGGGACTTGCATAGCTCCAAGATAAATCAGCTTTTGGTCCATTCGAGTAAATCGCCCTTTGTTGTTGTAGTGAGCAAGCCCCAAGAGGAGGTCGTTGATGCCAAGCTTCGAGAGATTTCAAAGCCCCAAGTGTCGTGGTCTTGTAGATGGCGGGATGTGAAGACCTTTCATTGTAAAGCCCCAAATTATCTCGTGATTGGCTCGGCATTGAGAGCGGATGTACCGTTTGGTAGAATTCTTGATAGAGATCTCCTTCTTGCTCTTACTGGGGAGATGAATGGCCTCATTGTGGTCGATACCCAAATGGCCGAGGGCTTATGTCAAAGGATGCAGTAATGTCTTACGGTGCCGTCGAGGTCGCGGAGGATGAGGTCTTGGTGTGATAAAGTCCCAAATAAGTATGCTTGCTTGACTCTTCTTGAGTTGAACTAATGACGGATCTTCGGATGCAACTAGTGCTATGGCCCAACTTTATCTGAGCTGCACCTTGTGCTTTTGATCTTGGAGAAGGGGGTGCTGAATTGCAGAAACATTGGGATTGGCCGTGGCATTTCCCGCTATAACCCTGTTTTGATTAGAGTTTAGCATATTGAATCTTTTTCCTTTTCTCTAAGACTTCCTTCAAAATCTCGCTTGAAAGTTCTAACAAAAATCATCAACTTCATTCATAACATCGGAGTCTTCATTCAAAACCAAGAGGCCTTTGACTTGAAGTGTTGAGAGACCTTTGAAGCTTGATCTCTTTCATGGAGCTATAAGACTACTCCACATTGCACTTGCTCGAGTATTGTTGCCCAAAAGACTGTCGGTCGTGAAGCCCTAATACTGCCCTTTGCTTGAATTACTGTAATGCCGTAGCCCAAAAGATTGTAGATTGCGAAGCCCGTTGAGACCTTCGGTGCTAAATTGAGGAAATTTCCAATGTTGCACATGACTTGGCTGGGGATACTGCTGGGGAGTTAATTGCTCTTTGCCGAGGGAGCCTTTAAGACTTGACCGTAGCCCCTAGAGTGCCATCATTGCGAGAAAGGTCCATCCTTGATTGGGAGAACGAGCACGGGCACACGTGACAAGAGGGCTTTTTGACATCCCTTTTGAGAGACTTTGAGGATAGTCTCACACATCTTTTTCAAGCATAGCCCCTAGGGCTTGTTGATTGTCAAAAGAAGCCCTTGTTCTCGGGTCATATAGCCCCTAGGGCGTTACCATTTGTTGAGCAAAGCAAGAGTGACCCATCCTCGTGCGAGGGAACAAACATGAGAGGACATGGCAAGAGCTACTCCATTTCTCGGGAGCCTTTCGGCGTACTTTAGAAGCACATACTTGAAGAAGCCTTGAAAACTGAGACACATGTTGTTGCTATTTGCGCCCAAGCCAATTGACTAGCTAGGGATTATTTGTGCAACCTCGTGCCCTTTTATGATGGGCTTGTTCTCGGATGGATCTTGGTAACCACGGGCCTTCTTTTCATGAACCCAAAAATGCACACTGCTGGAGAATGATGCCAATAACCCAAAACAACCTTTGATGGTGCCATATATTGTCGATCCTTTTGCAATCCCAAAGTTGAATCGGTGGGGAATTGACTTGTTGGGGAGATCCAATGTAGAGCTTGTGCAGTTGTCTTCTTTAGAGGCCAGAGATCTCCATTTCTCTTTCCCTTCTCTCTCTCACTCTCTCATTTTTTTTTATGACGCACCCTGTTTTTTGCCTAGACCGCCCTTTCGGGTTTTCAATCTAGCGGGCATCTCTTTTGCGTCTTCATTTTTGACTCGATTAATGAGGAAGTGTGCATTGACTCTAGCTGAGGATGAGAGACATGTGATTTTGCGGTGAAAACCTTTTGTCACTAAAGATGAGTGACATTGACTCGACTAGGGAAGTGTCCCTACTATTGACATGTATTTTTTTTTTATTGAATTGAATGACTCACGAAGGCAAGTAAGTCATTAATAGAGAAGAGAAGGAAAGCCCCAATTTGATTGCAAGGAATTGGGAGTATGCAGAAAAAATAGAAGTCCCTAGACTCGACAAGGAACGCGAAATGATTCCAAATCTAAGAAGGTTGTTCAATCTTTTTGGTGATTAATTCATTGGCAAATGAATCGTACAAAGATTTCTTGACAAGTTCGAGATGAAGGCCGATCACCATAACGCGCTAGGGCTAAACATTTCTTCTTTCTTGCATGAGACCGAACCCGAAGGTTGCCTACGTTCCTCCAGTGTAGAGGCTCAGGTCACCGTAGTTCTTGTGGATTCTCCATTCTTCGGGATGGAATTGTTGCTTCGTAGCTTCGTCCTTTGTTGGTGGATGATGATGTTGATCTTCTTTGATTGAGGGGGATTTTTTTTTTTGTGCTCTAACTTTTGCCTAGGTTGATTTGATGATTTCAACCTAGCGAGCTTTTATTTATTTATTTATTTTTTTTTTTGATCCCCCTTTGAAAACTTTGCTTGATTTTTCTCCATGCTTGATGTCTTGGCTTTGTCTTCGTCGTCGATGATGTTGCCTTCGTCACAATGTTTAGCCCCTAGGCGTTCAAGCGATGGCCTTCATTCTAAAACTTGTTTAGACATCTTTTCATCATTTTGTCAAGAATTAAATTGAACAACTTGGAAGAGTGTATGAGGACAAGAACGACTTTTATTTAATGATTGACTCAAAATTTAACATTGGACGAGAGAAAACATTAATGCACACATTAGAGGACTTTTGACTCTTTTTTTTTTTTTTTTAATTCCTATTACTAGGTAGAGAAAGAGAAACGGAGATTGTTGTTGTAGTCCCCATTGTCGTTGTAGTCTCCTTGTGGCATGATTTCTTGTAGAAGCCCCATTTCGAAACCCAATCATTCTTCTTTGATGAGTTCTTACATGTTGGCACTCTCTAAAGGTTTCTCTTCACCCACAGTAAATTCGCCGTTGTCGAACAAATCTTGGATGATGTTTCGGAGAAGGAAGCACCCTTCGGTAGTATGGCCACTATGCTTGTGGTAGCCGCACCATTCACCATGTGCATGATTCTTCGGTATCGTCTTCGGCTTGTACCCTTCCAAAGGCTTGACCTTTCCACTTGCCACCAAAGTTTCAAATGATTCGGCTTGGGTTACTCCTAGGAGAGGAGTGAAAACTCGGTCGTTGGTGGTACCTTTGTAGCTTTTGAGGGACGGGCCACTTGAGCATGATTTACCCTTAAACTTTGCCTTGTTGTTGGTGAGCTCTTGCAAACGGGCTTTGAGCTCGGAAACCTCTTCCTTGTGAATTTTCCTCTCGAGATCAAAACGGGCTTGCCACAAATCGTCTTTTCGGCGGGCATCCTCGGAAAGTCTATCCATTTGTTCCCCCATGGCTCTTATTATCTTGAAGAGTCTTTCGTTGGACACGGAGAAGTACCCACCATTGTTGTTATTGCCGTTGGAAGCCATTGGACCTATTGAGAGAACACGGTCGATCTTAGGATGGCCCCACAAACACCTTTTGAGTAAAATGATTTCACCCACAAACAAGAAGAGACTCAACCACATAAAGAAAAATGACTCTTTTTTTTTATTTATTTATTTATTTACAAAGTCGGAGGGAATGGATCCCTTTTGGGGTTTCTAAGAAAATAATGGAATCGTCACACTAGTATATAGACCTTCTCGCGGTCCCATATACTCATCGGATTCCACCACGCTTGTGATACCTACATGTGACGGGATTAAACTAAATTAATGTAGTAAATCATACATGCGGGGACGGATTTTTATTTTCGTCCATAATAACCACTTGGGGACGGAGTTTTATTTCGTCCAAAACAACGAGTGGCATGTATGATTTGAAGACATTAGTTTAGGGAAATCTCGGTACATGGAAACCGACTTGAGTCACGGAGTGTTAGACCCTAGACTAGAATTGTGTGGCTTGTGCTCGGCTTGAATATGAGGCTTAAAGGTCACCCCCGGCATGTAGTCATGAACTACGCCACGGGCTGAGGTTTACCGCTTCGAAAGAGCCAAGGTCGAGTGGAGCTTGAAACTTTCTAGGACGGGCCTCGACGGGTTTGGGGTTGGACTTGTGCGACTCGATAGTGAGCAGTTGATAAGAATATGTGCATGTAGTGTGAGGTCTAACATGTGACAAAACATTTTTTTTTTCAAAGGAAATAAAAAAAACAAATAAGCACATCAGTGGGTTCAAGGGATTGCCTTGACCCTTAATTAAGAAAACTTTCCCCTGCAGGATTTGTTAGCACAGAAACATGGAATTGAAGGACAAGAAGGAAGACGGGCGATTCTGGTAATAAGGGTCGGACGCGCGAGCTTTAGGCCAAGAAGGCCGGAGGCGCGCGCTTCCCACCCTTTTTACCAGAATGCCCAGAAAACAGTAATTAGAACACCAAAAGTTAAGAACGCAAGTTTAACCCTCTAAATAGTCCCCAGCGGAGTCGCCACTGTAGATACCCCGGGAAACCACGGCTTGGCTAGAGCGGTGAATTATCCTAAGATGTCTACTTGATTTTAAGAGTCGCCACCCACGTTTTAGAGGAACGCGAGAAAACCTAAGAAAATAGCCTTTTTTATTGATCACGAAACTAGAGATTCAAGGAAGAAGGGTTCGGGGGTTAGGTGACGGAGTGGGAAGTAGTTAAACACCCACTTCGCCCGGCTTAAGCCGGTCTTGCTACTTTTGGTGTTCTAATATTTACATGTCCTTCAATTATTTAAATAGAAATGTGCTAACAATTATAATGAAAAGAAAAGGGGAAAAGAATGATTTTATTGATTTAATACTAAATATTACATGTAATACTTATGCTAGACAATTACATGAAGAGATGAAAATGGTGAATTAAAATGTAGTTTGGAATGTTGGGATGTAACCTTGGTCAAACTTCAATAGTGAAGTGGCCTTTTGATTGTATCCCTTTTTATGGAGATTGCATACTCACTTAGAAGAGATGAGAATATGAAGAAAGGAAATAAGACTTAGAATTTAGAAGAAGAGAATAAACCTTGTACCTTATGCTTGAACGGAGAAGAACCAAATCTTTGTGTTGACCACTTCTTGAAAAATAGACTTTTGTGTGTTTTGAAGTATTTTTGTGTTAAGAAATCATCCTCCCCTTTCATGATGGAATGAAGAGGTTTATATAGGTGTTGGAGAAGTGTTTGTGGTCACAAAGATGGCCATTCCCCGGATCAAGCCAAGGCATAATGGTCTTGGGGGTTACAAATCAGAAAAGGAGGGAAATTTGGCAAAATCTGAGATTCTGGAAGCGGGAAGCGCGCGCTTCCCACCCCCCTATGGGAGGAGCACGCCTCCCACAAAGGAGGGCAAAGGCGTGCGCATCCCAGCTTCAGGAAATTCATATTTCAGCCCAAAAGTTAACCCCGTTATGCAGTTAAGCCCCAAAACTAACGGAATTAGTCCAAAAACTTAACGAACATCACGAAAGTCAACGAAAATAAATGAAACAAAGACTCAAGGTTGACTTTGTCACTTAGTCAAATCCAAGACTAACGGAGTAAGTCAAGAACTCAACGGAAAGTAACAAAAGTTAACGGAAAGTAACAAAACATAACAGAAGAGAGGAAGATAGAGAATGTGTATGCAATCGGGACATGAGAGGTCCAAGGCGGGGTGTCTACACATAGGCATCCAAGTGTTCAAGTGTCTTCTGAAGCTCATAACATATGGCAGCAAGCATGAGCCAACCGACCTCATGAGAATCACTTTTGTGTTTCTTGTGAGCATCCTTGTCTTCCCTAGGGGCATTAGTAGCAGGTTCCTCAGGAAAGGGTTCATCAAGAATGTACTGCTTATCTTCATGCTTTAGAACAATTCTAAGGCTTCGTATCCAATCCATGAAGTTAGAACCATTCTCTTGAAGCTTTTCCTTCTCAACGATAGATCGCAATGATAGGTTGGGAGTGTTTTGAGCCATTATCTACAATTTATTCAAACATATATTAATATGTATCAGTACCAATTTTCATAAAGAGATTTAATAATTGTATTTCATAAATACTCCCACTAAATTATATAACCTTCAAAAGAAAAATATAATTTACATGGGCTAAGATCCAACTTTAATTCAATTTTAAGTCCGCTTTGGTGATACTGCTCAAAATTAAATTAATTAGGTAGATAACTTTTATCAATCATATCATATATGACTCTTAGATCCTTTTATGATATTCTTTAGACATAATATGTCACAAGCATGTTTTAATCTCATCTTGTGCCTTAAGCCCAAAACCCTTTTGATAGATTAATTAAGTCAAATCATGATAAACGCATAGGAACCACTCTTTCACTCATCTTGTTCATACAAGGATAGAATCATGCACCTACGCTTTGGCGTAACCCACACAAAACTACCCGTGTAATCCCAAGTGTCTATCATAGATTAGCACGTGACTTAAATTTTAACAAGAAGGTTCAACACATATAGCATGGTGACACATTTATACGCACATAATATAAAAATGTAAAGCATCGGTTAATAATTCAATTAATCCCATTAATTAAAATATGATTTCATGTGATTGATTTATGGGGATAAATTCTTAAACATGCAGAAGAGGCCCTTGTCAGTCTTGAGTAACACTTGCGGTCCATGAAGAGGCTTAGAACACACAGTTGGGCACACGACTCGAACCACATAAGAAAAGACTCTTTTTTTTTTTTATAAGTCGGAGGGAATGGATCCCTTTTGGGGTTTCTAAGAAAATAATGGAATCGTCACACTAGTATATAGACCATCTCGCGGTCCCATATACTCATCGGATTCCATCACGTTTGTGAATCCTACATGTATCGGGATTAAACTAAATTAATGTAGTAAAGCATACATGCGGGGACGGATTTTTATTTTCGTCCAAAATAACCACTTTTGGGGACGGATTTTTATTGCGTCCGTTTCAACAAGTTGGCATGTATGATTTGAAGACATTAGTTTAGGGAAATCTCGGTACATGGAAACCGACTTGAGTCACGGAGTGTTAGACCCTAACTAGAATTGTGTGGTTTGTGCTCGGCATGAATATGAGGCTCAAAGGTCACCCCCGGCATGTAGTCTTGAACTACGCCACGGGCTGAGGTTTACCGCTTCGAAAGAGCCAAGGTCTGGTGGAGCTTGAAACATTCTATGACGGGCCTCGACGGGTTTGGGGTTGGACTTGTGCGACTCGATAGTGAGCAGTTCATAGGAATATGTGCATGTAGTGTGAGGTCTAACAAGTGAATTTTTTTTATTTTTTTTTTTTTGAAAAGAAAGAAAAAACACACAAAACACATAAGCACATAAATTACAACTCCCGAATCACCCGTGTGACCGGTAAATAAAACACAAAATTAAAACAGTCCAAGGGTTCAATTCTGTTCTGATGCAGGCAACTATGCCCACACCCCACTGTTCTGCTCAGTCACTGAAACTTGTTTCTGTTCTGGGAACCAACCCAGAAGCGTGCGCCTCTGAGTGATGATGTGGGACGCGCGCGCATGGCGCAAAGCTATTAGGAGGCGCGCGCTTTTGGGCACACCTGTCAGAATGTCAGATTTTGGACTCAGGGGATTGCCCTGGTCCTATGTTCATATTGTAACCCCTGCAGAAATGATTAGTGCAGAATAGCAGAAGAAGAAGATGAAGAACATGAAGAAGTGGGCGATTCTGGTCCTTGATGCGGGATGCGCGCGCCTTAGGCTGAAGAGGCCAGAAGCGCGCGCCTCCCCCATCAGGAATCAGAATGCCCAGAAAAGATGTAGATTTTGATCAGATTGCAAGTTTAACCCTCAAAAAATCCCCAGCAAAGTCGCCACTGTAGATACCCCGGGAAACCACGGCTTTGCTAGAGCGGTGAATTATCCTAGGATGTCTAACTTGTTTTAGAGCCGCCACCTATGTTTTGAGGAACATAAGAAAAACCTATTGATAATAGCCTAGATTTGATTACGAAAACAGAGATTCTTTGTTTTGAGGTTCGGGGGTTAGATTACGAGATGGGAAGTACCGAAACACCCATCTCGCCCAACTAAAGTTGGTCTTGCTTGATCAAAATCTACATGAATGAAAATGTTCTTCTTCTTCTTCTTTAAGTCATAAAAGGGGGGTTTTAAAATAGAGTTTGGAATGTAGGAGATAACTCCTTAACCAACCTCAATGAGATGAGGTGATCATTAGAGTCATGTCCCAAAATGATTTGGGTGATTGCACATTTGATTAGAGTAAAAGAGAGAGAGAGGAGATGAAGTAGAAAAGAAAGGAAAAGATGGACTTTTACCTACAATTTGAAGACCTTCAAATATTGCTTGATGAGATCCTTGGAGAACCTTTAGAAAGTGGTTTTGGTATAGTTTTTGTAAGTTCAATTTCCGATCCCCTGAAAATGGAGGTAAAGGGAGCTTTTTATAGGTGAAAGAGGGGTGTTTTTGGTGCCAAAACTCAGTCACCAAGAAATCCTTCCCGGGCAAAATCCTGTAAATTGAGCAAGGGAGAGAATTCTGGCCAGAAATCTGTAACTGACGCCCAGAGGCGCGCGCTTCCTGCTTTGGGGGCGGGAGGCGCACGCGCCTGGCTCCTCCTGTCGGAGGCGCGCGACTCAGAAAAGGCAATTTTGACAGAATGGACTAGAAAGTCAGCCCTGTTATTCAGTTTAGCCCCTGAACTTAACGAAGTCAGTCAGGAACTTAACGGAAGTGACAGAAACTAACGAGAAACATTTAAAATGGGGAGAAACACAAGATCAAATGTGCAATCGGGGTGAGCGGTCCAAGGCGGGGTGTCTACACTTACCGATTTCATTGGTCTCCTCGGCATGATCCTACACACACCAATAATAAACTTAATTAGTACATAGTCCCAAGATTTCATTATAACATATTAGTAGAATATAAATAGACATGCAATGAAGAGGTTCCTACTTCCTCAAGTATATTCATACTTTACGTACACCTTTAGTATTATTCCTAGGGATAGATTTTTATTACTTGGACTTCCTCAAGTAAGATCTTATTCAAGTCAAGTACTAAGTCCTCCCATTAGTCTTAACTTTCAGTTTTCTCCCATAAGACCTAAAGCCATTGCTCTGATACCAACTGTGACACCTCGAATTTTCTTATAATATCTGAACATTAAATGGCATTTAAATAACAATAATTAATACCTCAAATTAGGGTTCACAACTGACCCTTTATTACCTCATCAATTCAAAATAAATGCGGAAGCGTAACATCAAACTTGTCTTGGCAGGTAAACAACCACAGCCATCAATGTACTTTAACTTACACCAAAATAATAAAGACTCTTAAAATAACTAGATAGAATTTCATCAATCCGCCGTTCTTCCTACGGCTGCCCTCCTTTCTTCCCCTTCTACTTAAATCCTGAAACAAAATTTTATAGAGAATGGATGAGCGAACGAATGCTCAGTAAGTTCATACGTGGCCTCTCCGGTTACTAAGGAGAGACGACAAGAACGAATACTATGAATAACTTTTACAAAGATAGGTTCAGTTACTTTTTGATTTAAGACTGCAGAACAATACAGTCACAATTCTCTCAAGATTTTACTTCCAAAGGATTATGGCACTACAATCCAAAGGGATTCATTCAAGTTCCGTCAATTCCAGGGTAACGTACATTATAACCTCAATGCCAAAGGTACAATTTGTACACCTAGCTTTTCCAGCCAATAGTGTGGGTCGTAACATATATGGTATCCACACATATATGCTCGGGGTCTAGAATCATCCTTGTAATCAGACAATTCCTGAGAGAAGGCATGTGATCACTCATGCAATCCCTAGTTTAAGGACGAGTCTTTTCTAACTGGACTGTCCGTCAATGTCTTTTCTAACTGGACATTGGCCACTCTAACAAGTAAGTGGTTAACTTACAAGTTAAAATGAGAACATACCAAGGTACAAGTATGTGATACAAGTTTCAAACTTCGATACTTAGTAGATCAATGGGGACATCACTAAGTACGGATTCTTTCAAAAGAACGTTCAATAACGCGGAGTTTATTCAAATACTATCATGCCATACTGATAGCTAACTTATAGAAAGAATATAGAATTCCAATAAACAGGAGTTCAAATACTGTAAGGAACGTAATCCCTTACCTGAATTGCTTTTCCTCGCAATCTCCTCTCTGTGCAAATCTACAAGGCACCGAGTAATTTACTTTAGTACTCTCAATATTGTTAACTACTTCTACTGAGTCAACTGAGAGATGTGTTTTAACTTCTTTACTTCGTTACTTCTTTTCTTACGTTTAAGTTTCTGACTTTGATTTGCGAGTCAGTCCTTGAACTTTAATATAATTGTAATTAAGTCCTCTAACTTTGGGTTAATTACAATTTGGTCCCTCAACTTTGGGTTAATTGCAAATTGGTCCTTCACTTTGGACTAATTGCAATTTAGTCCTTCAACTTTAGTTTAATTGCAATTTAGTCCTTCAACTTTGACTTAATTGCAATTTGGTCCTTTGACTTTGGTTTTGTTCATAAAGGTCCCCCAAGTTTATTTTTAATCACTTAGGCCCCTCTAACTTCAAAGGTTTCCCTTTTTATTTCTTCTAACTTTAACTCTTTACAGTTTAGTCCTTTCCTGTTAGGAAACTAACTGAGATTCTTTAACCTTTCTTTTCTCGTTAATTTTCTAACCCTCAAGGTCTTCCAATTATTTATTTCATTCCCTCGGGTTAGTTTTCTAACCTTCCATTAACTCCCTTAATGGTCATACTTTCTTCCCGTTATAAAACTAACGAAAATACTAACTTTTCCGTCCCAATTCTTAATATTTTTAATCAAAATCAACACCCAAACCCTATGGCCACTTAGGCCGAATCCTGGCACATCAGTTTCATAAGTTTGGTTAATTTCTTTTGATACTATTTTTCCTTGTAATTTATAACATCAATTTATTCACAATTCACTTAACAAGAATCGTTAAAATTAACAAAATTAACTCCAATAACCTAGGGCCATTCGCCCGAATGCTGTGATGGGGAAAACCCAGATTTTACTTCTTTGGTTAAACCCAATTCATCCTCAATAATTAATTTGTTTCATCCCCAAGCATTGCATAGTTTTAAATCCATACAAATCATGATTACGAAATCAAGCCTAAATATTTGTTAACATGGAAATCATCATATTATCAAAACCTTTCGATCAAATCCATTTTTCGTTTAAGATTTTATCATTACACCACTAGCATGCAAAACCCTAATATTCATCTTATTAAATCATGCATAGTTTAGGTTCTACTACACCAAATTCATTGAAATAAATTTTAAAAGATGGGGTTTGACATTACCTTGTTAATGAACGGATTTAACTTCAACAACAATGGCGGAAATTCCCTCCTCTTCTTCCTCCTTGGTTCGGCCGGCTGCTAGGGTAGAACTAGGGTTTTTCTTTTCCTTTTTGTGTTTGATTGTTTTTGATACAAACAAAAATACCCTAACATTCACTAACTCAAGTATTTATACCTTGGATTGATTATTAATTGGGTTGGGTTTATTAATTACAAATTTCGGGCCAACCCATTCTTTTTCGGCCCACTCATTAATTGTTCTCTTAATTTAATGTGACTCATTAAATAATTAAATAAAAATAATGAAAAAAAAATGTACGGGTATTACAATCACTATAATAATATGTTGATTGTTACAGTTTACATATGCACTCACACAGATCTAGCATAGCAATTCTCCATGAACAACCCTCTCCTACATATTATTATCTCTCGCCAAGAACACACAAACAATATGACTCTGGCCGGGTTGTAGGATCGCCCCCCATGGCTCTCCTAGGCCCCCGGCCCCCTCCTACACACTATTTTGTGCTCTCTCTTGATATCCGAAATCTCTCCTTTTGGGTACAAATATTATGGTGGTAGTCACAATATATTTATAGGGATATAAAACATAATCCTGATCAAAACTTAATTTACCCGAAGTCCTTGAGACGGAAGGAGTATAATTCTATTTAGGAAACTAATTCCCTAAATCAATGACCCACACGTCATTGTCTCCTTATTCCAAAAGGAGATTAATTCCTTCCATGAATCCAAAGCAGTGCATGCAATATTCGGTCCATTGCAAGTCTGTCCCTGACTTCTGTCTAAGTGGGCGGTCGCCCACCCCCACTACGGGCGGTCGCCCACTCCAACAGTCCGCTCCGATTTTCTACTCCTTTCTCCACGGTTTTGACCTTCTCCTTGGTTTTGGCTCCAATCTCAACAGTTATTAGAGAGAAAGATTATGTGGGAGATCATCCCTCTTATCCAGGAATGCATAGATTTCCTAATAATTCTAATGCTAGTATATGTGATTGTGTGTGTATTACTCATTCAAGCTCATCATGCTCAGATTAGAGGAATAGAAGAGAAAGAAATGGGCACATAGGTAAGGAAATAAGGCAAAAACAAAGAAAGTTGACTTTTTGGGAATAGCCACCATACTGCGGCGAATCCCTAGCTTGGTAAGGATCCTGTCGTGCGGTGGTCAGTTATAGATTCTCAGCAGATCAACAAATATTGTACATCCAAACAAGAATAGATATATGAATTGATTGATAATCACCCATATAAACGCAGAATGATCATTAGATTGGATCCAAATGGTTACTTGAGTAATCATAGGGGAATTGTATGGAACAATAATTAATAACTAAAGAGAAATATATATGATTATATCTATTGAATATGTCCATCTATGTTCATGACACCTAGAATCAACAGTGAGCGGCAATTAAAAAGTGTAGGTCTTATAGAAAACCTGTTTTTTCTAGCGCTTAAGAAAAACGAGTTTCTTGAAAAGTGTCTTCATGTCGTAAATGTCAATGCTAATATTACAAAGTGTCAACCATACGTATTGACATTAAAAAAAATTTGAAACAACCACTCTTAATAACTATCATCAGCGTTAATATCACAAAGTGCCAATCATTCATACTGTCATTTGTAAATATTGAAACTAACATTTTTAATAACTGTTAGTAATAGTGTTAATGATGCTCGTGTTTGTGTTAAAAAGTGTTAGCGGTAGGTAATGCATGTGCCTATAGTCTTAACGCATTTTTTTCTTCATATTTTCACCTAACTCAACAAATCAAATTTCAATATTCGGGGAAAAAAAAAAAAAAACTGACGGTTAGGTGAGTTAATAAACTCCGGGTGGGACCACTTTTCTATCAGTTAGCCTATAAATTCACACTTGAACTTTTATATACAGTCACTACCACCTGAACTAATCACAGAGATTACTACTTTCACTCTACTAAGTAATGGCGACAACAATTCCAGAAGTCATAATCAAGGCCGGCGCCGGAACTCTAACCATGCCGGTCATCGGAATGGGAACTGCATCCACAATTCCACCGGCGAGCAAAGAGGCGGTGAAATCGGCCATCCTCGACGCCATCAAAGTCGGTTACCGGCATTTTGATACGGCTTCTGTGTACGTGACGGAGGAGCCGTTGGGGGAAGCCATTGCTGAAGCGCTTGATCAAAATCTCATTAAATCTCGAGATGAGGTTTTTGTGACGACCAAGCTTTGGTGCACCTGTACGGAAGCCAGCCTTGTTTTGCCGGCCATCAAGAAGAGTCTCCGGTAAGATTTGTTTTTATCTTCCTTTTAATTTTGCATGCGGTTCGGTGACCTCATCGTTTACCCTAGTCCTAGTGTATACTCCCTCCGTTTCACATGACTTGGAGACAAAAAAATTTAGCACAGAAATTAAGGAAAAGTAAGAGAGAGAAATAGTGGTAGGAGGTGTTTGTGAGTATGAAAAATTAAAGGAGAGAGAATGAGTGAGAGGAATAGTAAGTTGATTGGTGTTGTGAGTGTAAAAGTAAAATAAGAGAGAGAATGAGTGGGAAGAATAGTAAAGATTCTTTACTCTTTTAGGCAGTCTCAAGTAATGTGGAACGGACGAAAAAAGAAATAAGTCTCAAGTGACATGAAACGGAGAGAGTATATATATATATATATATATATATATATATATATATATATATATATATATATATATATATATATATATATATATATATATATATATATATATACATTCCATCTAAAAATTGAATGTCTAATTTTCATTTTAAAGACCCCCTGAAAATATTTATTTTTATATTTATTTAAATTTAAAGGGAAAAAATAAATGTTTTTGTTTTTATTTTTTAAACATTTACTTTTGCTGATGTATATAGTGAGTAGTGAGTTTCTTTTTAATTATTTTTGTAAGGTCATTTAGGCTCATTTTTTTTTTTTTTTTTGGAATATAGATACTCATTTGAATTTATGTTTATATTTAAAAGACATTGATTTGAAACGGTGGGAGTAAACATTTTTTTTTAAAAAAAAACTACTCTTGTGAAATGTAGAATAATTTATTTCTTATACCCTATATAAAGCGACTCGATATTGCGGCGGTAAATTTACTGCTACAGTGCGAATCGGTTTGGGGCCAGCCTTTTTTGGATATGATTGCAGACATTTAAGCGACACTGAGTCGTACAACTGTTTGCATTATTTAAATTTGTTCCTAAATCAAATCAAGGCAGTCAAAACTACAATTTCCGCTGACTGTTGCAGCATAGAAACAAATCTTATACAATAAACAGTTCCAAATCTCATAGCTCAGTCACACATAAGAACAACCCTTTCACATTTTGATTGTGTGTTTGTTTGTTATACAGGAATCTGGGATTGGAATATGTTGATCTGTATCTAATTCACTGGCCGGTGAATTATACACAGATTAACATATTCCAGTCCTACAGCTGTTTGCATTATTTAAATTTGTTTTCATATCAAATCGAGACAGTCAAAACTTCAATTTCCACTGACTGCTGCAGCATAGCAACAAATATGTCACATCAAACAGTTCCAAATCACAGAGCTGATCAGTAACACATAAGAACAATTCTTTCACATTTAGACATTTATTAATGAACGGAGATTGATTATGTGTTTGTTATACAGGAATCTGGGACTAGATTATGTTGATCTGTATCAAATTCACTGGCCTGTGAAGGTGAACATGAAATTGGAGGAATTCAAAGCCCCAATTCCACCTGACCAAGTCTCAGATGTTGATATTATCTCACTCTGGGGAGCAATGGAAGAGTGTCAAAATCTTGGACTTACCAAAGCCATTGGTGTCAGCAATTTCTCTATCCAGAAGCTTCAGGAACTTCTTTCCTTCGCCAAAATCCCCCCTGCTGTCAATCAGGTTAGTTAATATACTCCTATATATTTTATCAGTCTCAATTGAAACTAAACTTATTATTACTCCATATTTTGAGTATTTTATTACAAACTACACACTTTGAAAAACAGAAAGTTAGTACTCTCTCCATCCGGCCAAAAATACTTATAGTTTTAGTGTTTTTCACACGTATTAAAAAATGAAATCAATGCATACCTAATAATAGACTACATTACCCTTGAGAAATTTCGAGTATCTAGGTAATTAAATGTTTTAACTGTGATAACAGTTTTATAATCCTAAATGTTGGTATAATTGGTAAACAGAGGTGAAAAAATTAAATAATACTAGGAAAACAAGTATTTTGGTATAAATTTTAACTCATTAAACAAGAAGAATTTTGGACGGAGGGAGTAATACCTTTTTATTTAATGACACTCACTTCACTGCAAACAATAACTTTTCACTCACTATTCTTCATCCACTTTACTTTCTGTCTCTCTTATCACAATTTTTCATACTTACAACATCAACTCTACTAACAAGTACTAGTATAGTATATGTAACACATTCATGATTCATTATTTTAAATTTAGGTATGTCTCTAACTTTCTCATGCAATTATTTGAAAAGTACCAACATCAACATTAAAAAATAAAAAATAAAAAATAAAAAACGAAACTGCCAATTTAAAAAGGGCTGTTTATAGCATGTGTGTTAATTGTTGTAAGAAATTAATTTTGATTAATATCAAAAGGTTGAGATGAACCCACTTTGGCAACAAAAAGAACTGAGAGATTTCTGCAAAGAGAAGGGGATAATTATCACAGCATACTGCCCACTAGGAGCTATGGGTACTTGCTGGGGAGATACTAGGGTCATGCAAAGTAATGTGCTTATTGACATTGCCAAATCCAAAGGAAAAACAACTGGCCAGGTACTTATTTTTCTCTGTCATCACCTCCAATTTTTATTCTTATTTTTTAGACTTTTATTTTATGTACTACACGATGTATCATTAACATATGACGGCTTAAATTTCTTATATAATCTTAACATGATATCAGTTGTAATCATTCAGCTACGTGAGTAGGTTACAATTGAAACTGGTACGTATAATTATTTTCTATTTTTGTACTGGACATTTTCAGAAAATAAATAAAATAAAATAAAATAAAATAGTGTACACTATTTAAAGGTTATATTGCGATAGAATTTCCCTCTTAGCTACGAGAAAGGTTTTCGGTATTTAATGAAACAAAAACAAAATAATTATTCATTTTGGAGCGAAGTACTAATTATGATCAAAATATATTTACTTGTATGTTATTTATTAAATTAATTATAAATAGAAAATTTAGTGGATAATAATATATATCATTGAAATTGTAGGTTTCTCTTAGGTGGCTCTATGAGCAAGGTGTTACTATAGTGGCAAAGAGTTTCAACATAGAGAGGATGAAAGAGAATACTGAAATATTTGACTGGGCATTGACTGAGGAGGAGTCCAAAAAGATTGGTCAACTTTCACAGCACAAAGGTGTTCATTTTGGCATGATGATGGATGAAACTACAAGTTTTGTGGATGAGTTAGACTCCATGATTTGATCAAATAATAGGCTAATATTGCCTATATATGTTGCTGTTTTTTCTCATCTTTAGAACTAAGTGTAACATTTCTGGGATTTTATTTTATGTTTTAGATATGTCTACCAGAAAAATAAATTTAATTAAGGGGACTAATATGATTTATGATTTGCCAGTGACATCTCATAATTTCATTAATTATCTTTTATATTTAATTCTTAGTATTACAATATTCTTTAGTTTCGCATCCTTTATTGAAATTATAATTTTTTTTTTATCATAGTATTGCAATTTGTGAAAATCAGTAAGAGACTAGAGAAAACGTATTTTTGAAATTCGCGTTGGCATTTTTATAAATAACTATCGGCTTTAAGACAGCTGTGAAATTTGTAAATCACTAGCACTTGTTTTGAAAGCGTGCGGTGACATTTTCGTATATAACTAGAACTTATTGAACACGCAATGACTATTAACACTACCACTAACCTCTTTGATACTACCATTAGAATTTTTTTTAACATACAAACCGACACTCTTTGACACTCTTTAACAGTTTTTAACACTTTCTTTTTTAAAATAATCATGTTTTTTTATAGTAAAAAAATTATCCACTCTTTCCGTAGTCGTAACTAATAGTGCTAGTGAACCATATATATCTGTGTGTGCTTTGTTTTACATTTGTGGTATGTATGTTTCTTTCGCTGAGTTAATCAAACTGGTATTGAACGCTTTCGTTAACGATATACTCACTTCATCTCAATTTAAGAGGCAAAAAATTTGTCACAATTTTTTTGACTCTTAAATTGGGACACATATTTTGGATTTTTTGTTATAAAATATCTCTCCGTCCCACCCGAATTAGGATTTTTGGATTGTGCACGGGGATTAAGGAAAAAGTGTTAGTGAAGTAGGTGTTGTGAGTATGAAAAGTAAAGTATGAGAGAAATTGAGGTAGAGAATAATGAGTGGAAAATTGTTGTGAGTGTGAATGTGAGTCTCATTATAGAAAACACTTCTATTTTTGGAGGGATGGAGTATATATAGTGGGGTAGAGTATTGTGAGTATAGAAAGTATGTAGGACATAAAAAGTGCGGGAATGAATAGTTAGTGGATAGTTGTTATGGGCCCAATTGAATAAAGAGGAATTAAAATCTTTTCTTTTTGTGATTTTCACTCTTAAATTGGGACACTTATTTTGGAAATCTTTTAACTCTTGAAATTAAAATGAGACGAAAGGGAGTACGAGTATACTCCCTCCATCCCACCTCACTTGAGACCTAAGAGGTGTGCACAATAACTAAGGAAAAAGAATAAAATAAGGAAATGTGTGGTAGAAAATGAAGAGAGATAATGAGTGGGGTTAATAGTAGGTTGATTGAATGAATTGTGTGGTGGAAAATAAAGAGAGAGAATGAGTGGGTGGGGTAGATAGGATATAAAATTATAAAAAAATTATCATTTTAAGGAGTCTCAAGTGAAGTGAGACGGGCCAAAATGGAAATAAGTCCCCAGTAAGGTGAGATGGAGGGAGTATATTAAAAGGATTTATATAGTATTTCATTGGATATCTGGGTAATTAGTTGGGCAGCACGAAGAGGCCAAGCCCTTGCATTCAGTGTCACGAATGAGAGCAAATTGTAGGTGGGCCGGGTCCACTACTAATCTTGATAGAGTGTTGTAGGTAAACTATGGATCTCGCATAGAAAAAGCCGAAAGAAGCCCAATTTCAGAAGCAAGAATAAAATGCCGTATCAAATACGGAGTATAAGCCGTGTAGCCCATGAAAAATTATGTTTGTATAAAATGGCGTGATATCGTAAGCAGTTTTCAGTTAAAAAAAAAAGGGGAAATGACAATTTAGGGTCCAAAGTTTGGGGGGTGTGTGCCAATAGGGGTCTGATGTATCAATTTTGTCAATTTAGGGTCCAAAGTTAACAACGTTAGTCAATTAAGGGTTTTTGGACTAAGTTGCAAAGAAAATCCAGTTAAGTAACAGAAAAACTTAACTAAAGTTAGTTTTGGATGTTCGACTGGGCTGTCATTTCACACCCCCCTTATACAATGGACCCTAAATTTTCTTTTACTTTTATTATTAAATTTTCGAATAATTTTAATTAATTCAAAAATAATAATAAATAAAATAATAAGCAAATAAAAAATTAAAGTGTTTTTTTTTAAACCGCAAATAATGAAGTTATAAACAAGGAAAATTAATAATAAAAATAAAAAATAATTTTATAAATAAAATAATAGTTGGAATACTAATATTAATAATGAAACAATATTAACCACCACCACAGAAAAAAAAAAAGAATTTTCCAAATCCCCACTTTCTTCTTTCTAAAAAAATAAAGTGGTTTTTTTTTTGGAATATAGTTTTTTTTACACTTTTTCCTTTTTAAAAATTATACTTTTTATTTTATAGTGGTTCTAATGAATTTTTTTTTTTTATTGTATTTCTTGAAAAAATATTTTCGGTAAATGACGTCCTAATTATTAGTTAATTTAATATAAGAAAGTAAAATTTAATATTTCAATTTTTTTAATTAATTTTCTACATCTGAAATGACAATATGCTCATGCAAATAATAAAAAACAAACTCCAGTTAAGTTCATGTCAAAACACTTGTGACTTAACTGGATTCCGTTAACAAAATCGTTAAAAAACCCTAACCTGCACAACTTTTGCAACTTTGGACCTTAAATTGACAAAATTGATACATCAGACCCCTATTGGCACACCCC
The DNA here is from genome assembly GCA_026119855.1 of Campanula takesimana. Classification (NCBI taxonomy): domain Eukaryota; kingdom Viridiplantae; phylum Streptophyta; class Magnoliopsida; order Asterales; family Campanulaceae; genus Campanula; species Campanula takesimana. Next base: position 75,890 of record JAOWBW010000134.1, read on the forward strand.
CCAAACTTTGGACCCTAAATTGTCATTTCCCCAAAAAAAAAAAACATAAAAGTACGCCTATAAGAAAAATTTACTACTACCTCCGACCAAAAATAAACATTCAAATTTGTTCTGATCAAAAGTAAATTAGACATTTAGTTTAAGATAGATGGAGTATTACATTGACTTTTGTAGTAGTTTGATTAATATTTAATCAGATATTTATGCAATTTGAAGAAATTTTATGATTTGAAAAATTTACTACGGTTAATGCTTTTAATGGTAACAAATCTATCTATTATATAATGGCACAAGAGATCATAACACAACTTTCTTACATAATTTTCCCGCTCAAATTGACAATGCTATATATAGAAACCGTCATCTCCTATTTCTAAGCAAACAGTTGTCGTGATTTTCCAAACTCCATATAATCTCATAACAACTCGTGTAAAACTATGAAAATTATATATATTTAATATGTTTTTAATGCAGAGTAATATGTTTTCTTTCTAATTTTGATTGCATAAATTAATTATAATCATCTTTATAATATATATATATATATATATATATTAATTTGGAATGCATATATTGAAGATGAGTGTGTAGATACCCCGGGAAAACCACTGCTTGGCTAGAGCGGTGAATTATCCTAGGACGTCTATTTGATTTTAAAGATTAGAGTCGCCACCTATGTTTTTAAAGGAACATAAGAAAAACCTAATATAGCGTAATTTTATATACAAAACCAGAGATTCGGCAGAGAGGGGTTCGGGAGCCCCAAGAACGCATTTGATGCCAAACTTTGAGTGACTCGTGAAGTCCCATGATAAATCAACTCTCGACCCATCCGAGTAGATTGCATTTGTAGTTGTAATGACCGAGCCCCAAGGGTAGATCGTCGATGGTAAGGCCATGGAGGGATTGTTGATTGCAAAGTCATTGAATGATCATTGATGCCAAGCCCCAAGAGACTTGATGTTTGCAGTGACTGCGAGCTTCGAGAGAGCTGTATAGTGTGAGGCATTCCAAGAGATTTTTGATGTCGAGAGTCCGAAGAATTTGCATTTGCCATTGCGGTGCATGGGAGATGAAATTACGAGCCCCTTGAGCTTTTGATTCTGAAGCCCCTGAAAGGTCATTGGTGTCAAGTCCCAAGGGATCCTCATGATTGATCATAGCCCAAACTGTCCAAGTGAGATGCATTGTCGTGGCCAAGAGATGAAAGGACCTAAAAGACCTTTGAATCTCTTTGGTTCTGCAAGGTCCCAGGATTACTCCACATTCGGGCTATTGAATTGCTGCAGTGTCGAATCCCAAAAGATTTTTTATTGTGTGGCCCCTCGAGAGACCTTTGGTGCCAAAATGATTGAGAGGGCTTTCAATGTTTCACATGACGTTGCTAGGGCCAAGAAGTTCTGTCCACTGCCAGGGAGGTAAAGTGAATTGCATTCTCGTTGGGGGAGTCTTTCAAGATCGAGCATAGCCCCTAGGGCGTCATCATTGATTGTAAGTAGAGCAAAAAAGCTTATCCTTGTGTAGAGGAAGAAGCATGAGCATATTCATTTTGCTGAAAAGCGTTTTGACATTCATTCTTCTAATATCAGGGGCATATTCCTTTCGTGAAGCTTGAAGATTATCCCACATATATTTCTTGCGTATATCCCCTAGGGCTCATTAACTGTCAAATGAAGTAAGAGAGGCTTCTCTTCATATAGGGGAACATGACGAGTGGTACTTCATTACTCGAGAAGCCCAATTCCTCCAATTTGAGAAGCTTGGAGACCGGGAAACCCATTATTTCTCTTTGTTGCTCAAACCAATTGGTATATTGGAGGCGGCCCATGAGACTTCTTACCCTTTCTGAACCTCATGCGGTGTCACGTCAATGATGAACCCAAAACTGTATTTTTTTGGAACAAACCTCGTGCGGTGTCAATGATGAACCCAAAACTGTATTTTGCTGGAGAAAACCCTTTATGCGAAGAGCCCAAACGACCCTTGACTGTGCTTGGTCTTCTTGAGCCCCTTGCAATGCTGAAGTTGACTTTGCGAGGAGATTGATGAAGTTGAATCTGTGGGGAACCCAATGCAGAACTGTGAGGTCGTCTTCTTTGTTGGAGGCTGGAGATCTCCCTTTCTCTTTCCCTTCTCTCTCTCACTCTCTCATTTTTTCCTGACACACCCTGTTTTTTGCCTAGACCGCCCTTTCGGGTTTTCAATCTAGCCGGGATCTCTTTTGCGTCCTTGTATATATTTTTTTGACTCAATTAATGAGGAAGTGTGCATTGACTCTAGCTGAGGATGAGAGACATGTGATTTTGTGGGAGACGGAGGCCTTATTGACTCGACTTGGGAAGTAGCCCCTAGTATTGACTTTCTTTATTTGTTTTTTGAATGACTAACGAAGGCAAGTAAGTCATTTTGAGTGAAGAGAAGGAAAGCCCCAATTTTATTGCGAGAAACTGGGAGCGTAGGTGAAAGAAGAGGAACCCCTAGACTCGAAAAACGTAAAATGATTTCAATTTTAAGAAAGTTGTTTTGTGATTTTTTTCTTTGGCAGATGATTCATACAAAGATGCCTTTGACAAGTTCGAGAGGAAGGCCGATCACCATAATGCATTAGGGCTAAACATGTCTTCTTTCTTGCATGTGACCGGATCCGAAGGTTGCCTACGTTCCTCCAGTGTAGAGGCTCAGGTCGCCATAGTTCTTGTTGATGCTCCTTTGGTCGTGGTGGTTGTTGATGTTGCTTCGTCATTCGTTGGTGGATGGAATGATGATGTTATTGTGAACTTCTTTGAAAAAGGGGGATTTTTTTTTATTTTTTTTTATTAGTTTTTTTTTGTGCTCTAACTTTTGCCTAGGTTGTTTTGAAGAGCCAACCTAGCGAGCCTCCCTTTTTTTTATCCCCCCTTGAAAAAATGGCTTGATATTTCTTTGTCCTTCGCGTTGATGTTTTGACTCTGCCTTCTTCATCGTTGATGTTTTGACTTTGCCTTCTTCATTGTGATGTTTAGCCCCTATGCGTTCAAGTGACGGCTTTCATTCCAAAACTCGTTTAGACATCTTTTCATCATTTTGCCAAGAATTATTAGATTGAACAACTTAAAATAGTGTATGGGGACAAGAACGGCTTTTATTTGATAAGACCGAATCAAACTTTAACATTAATGAGAAGGAAGAAAACTTAATGCACACATTAGAGGACTTTTGACTCTTTTTTTTTGTAGAGAAAGAGAAAGGGAGTTTTCCCTAGCCTTTGATGTAGTAGTCCTCTTCGTTGTCGTTGTAATCTTGCATGATCCCATTTCAAACCCAAATCATCCCTTGTTTCACAATAACCCCTTTTTTGATGAGTTCTCGAATCTTGGCTTTAAAGGTTGCATCCTGACAATTTTTACGAGAGATTCAAAGATTTCCTCCCACGGTCACTCTTTGCCCATTATGAATTCTCCCTCTTCAATCAAATCTTGGATGATGTTCTTGATGATGAAGCATTTTTCCGTTGTATGCCTGCTATGGTTGTGGAAGTTGCACCATTCACCATATGCATGATTCTCCCATATCTTCTTCAACTTGTGCCCTTCTAAGGGTTTAACCTTTCCACTTGCTACCAAAGCCTCGAATGCTTCGGTTTGGGTCATTCATAGGAGAGGAGTGAATATTCGCTTGTTAGCGGCACCTTCATGGCTTTTGAGGGGCGGGACATGTTAGGCCCAATTGGTAGGAAAATAGGCTAGAGGGGGGGGTGAATAGCCTAATTAAAACTTTTTCAAAGAAACACTTTATAAATGCAAAGTCACTAATCAGTTTGCAAACTATTATTAGTAAGCGCAGCGGAGAAGATATGACTTAGTTTAACTCACACAAAAACAGTATGAAAAGGTTTTGAGAGCTTGGTTTAGCACAAATTGATTTCACAAAGTTCAATGCAGTTTCAAGAGATTGGTAAATAGAAATGACAATGAATCAGTAAGAACAAGTATGATCTGCCGGTGATAGAGTTCCAACCGGCAAGGACAAAGTAAGCAACAGGGGACACAAAGATTTGAAGAGGTTCACAGTGTAAATACTGCTACGTCCTCTACCAAGTTTGGTCGGAACTTGGATTTGGGTTAAGAGCACTATTAGATATCCTTGGTTTAACACAAATTGATTTCACAAAGTTCAATGCAGTTTCAAGAGATTGGTAAATAGAAATCACAATGAATCAGTAAGAACAAGTATGATCTGCCGGTGATAGAGTTCCAACCGGCAAGGACAAAGTAAGCAACAGGGGACACAAAGATTTGGAGAGGTTCACAGTGTAAATACTGCTACGTCCTCTACCAAGTTTAGTCAGAACTTGGATTTGGGTTAAGAGCACTATTAGATATCCCTAGTCTATTACAAGCACGGCTTTGCCGGATACAAAGACTAAATTCTAGAGATCACTAATGGATCGTGATACAAATACTGACCAAGTGTTTTTGAGCGGCAAGTCCAAGAGAACTTATCTCACTCAGGTGGGTGCGTGAATAACTCAAGCAACGTATTCCTTAAAATAATCTAGTTCGGGAATACTGACAGTGTTGATGAGTTTGTGCACAAGTGTATGTCCTATTAAATGTTCTAATGATTATCTGGACAGAATGTTTGAGCTTCAATGAATGCTCTAAACAATCAACTCTCTTCAAAGCAATATTTTCACCAACCTTCTTCAATGCTCTAAGTCCTCTATTTATATGAGGAGTTAATGACTTGAGTCTTGTGGAAGAAGGCTTGCAATTTGAATTTCTAGCTGGGTAGTTGAGGAGCATTAAATGCGGTATCTTTTGCATTAATGGCAAGGATTTGAAGTAAACGCATGCTTGAAAAAGTCTGATGGGTAAAGACCCCTTTGTCTCAACAGGTTACCTGCAAAAAGAAAGTAAAGACAGAGTAGAGCTAAAAATAGCTTGGTGTCAGACGGCGCAGTAATCATGACAGAGCAGTTAAACTACTTTCAGATAAGACAGTACAAAAAGGACAAAGACAATCAGTGAAGTTGACTTTAAGGTAGAACGATGAAACCTGACTACCAGTAAAGTCCAGACTGTCCTTGTTGATTTTCATGTCATCGGCAACTTGTTTTGTGAACTGAGTTGTAAGTTGATCGGCAACTTGAATTCTGATCTGCTGATTTGATTCCTGTTGTCCTCTAGCTAGTTTGCCTTGTATTGAAGAGCTGTATAACACCTGTGCTGGTCACTAGGAATCCTAAAGAAATCAATTAAAGAATTGGGGGACCCTAAGTGATAACTATGATTGGGATTAAGCAATTCTATGTCCTATACATATATTTGAACAACAATCTCCTCCTAATTGCTTAAGTCCAATCACCCTAAACAAGCATATCTATCTTAGCTTAGTAAAAGAATGTATTCAGACAGTAATCTATTTATTTTCATTCCCTAAGCCAAGTCACACTTGATGTCTTAGTAAAGGTAAAGAAATAAAAATACAATAAAATAAATAAGATAGGAAAAGAAAATGGATTGCTGATTGCAATGATCAGCAGGAAAATAATAATCTGCAAAACAAAGTTAGCATGAAGAGCAGCAGATATATTATAAGCGTATAACATAAAATAAGCAAACACTCAAACAGAAGCAATAATGGTTAGCAAAGAAGTCTTTGATATATCTTTGAAGGTCTTCAGGATATCTATATCACTGGCTACATTGACTCAAGACTTGGGAGGGTCCTCTTGCTGGTCAGCAGCCTTTGATGTAGATTCAGTACGTTTGGTCTTCTTCTTTGCTCTGGCTTCCTCTTTGTCGGATTTCCTCTTCTGGCTTCTATTAGCACTTTGCAATCTCTCAGTCAGCATCAGGTTGTTGGCTTCAAGAGCTGTAATCTTCAGATGAGCATCGGTAAGAGCGGCTTGAGAAGATCCCAATTTCTAGATAACCTCTTTGTAATCATTATTCAAAGACTGGTGGTCAGTCAATAAATACTTCTGTGAAGAGATCAAACTTCCAGTTGACTTGGAAAGCTCATAAACTCTAGTTTCTCTCTTTAAGGAGATCTTTCAGATCTTTAATCCTTGACTCATACTGAGCATTCTTGATAGCTTCCTCCTCCTAATTGGACTTAACAATCTTACTAGAGAGATCTCGATGAATGTCCCTAATCAGGTCGGCAAGAGAGAGAGAGCCATATCACCAAAATCAGCACGAGTGGCAGGCACTTACTGATCAGACAAATCACCATCGCCGAAGCGCAGGTATTCATACAAGATGTTCACCACAACTGGCTGAAAGAGACTGAGAGATGATGGAACCACCAAGGAAGAGACAAAATCTTCATTCAAAAAGTCAGCATCTTCTACAAGAACATCATCAGCAGCAGACATCTTATCATCCAAGGAAAGAACAATCAGCACAGGGGATGATGGAGGAGAAATAGAAGCAGGAGGCAGAAGCAAAACCTGATGAAGGGCAGCATCATCAGCAGACTGGAAGTAATCAGCAGGAACGGATGCAGAGGCAATGAGAGAGAAATCAGCAGTAGTGTAATCGGCACGGAGAGTCGGCAAGGGAAATTCTGGATGAATAATAATAGCACGATCCTCCGGAAAATGGAACACACCATTGTCTTCCATAGACAGGAATAAGGCCAGAATCAAGTTCAAGCATGCACGTCCTTCAAGAATCATGTTGACCAGATTGGCAGTCATTAATCTCAAAGTGAAGACATGATGGTCAGCATGTTGTTTGGGATGAAACATCGGCAGAGTCAATGCCAGAGCAGCAGATTTGACCAAGTATAGCAGTCCACGTGAGTTAGTAGCCCGGACCTCAAGAGTGTCATAAAGTTTATCATTGATCATCATGCATCTTCTCAGCCAACCATTGGTTGTGATGCATACCTCTTTAGGAGAAGGACCAGGTAGATGAACTTTACCACCAATTCTTAACTTGCCAAGCAAGTAATGTAGCGGCTCATACACTGGTGCTTTTGCTTTGAGCTTAGACACCCGGGGAGTCTTCCCTTTATTCCTTTTGAATTTTACCTTAAACCACGGCAAGAAGACTAACTTTTCACTTACTGTAGAACCAGCAATGAAGGGATGCTTGGTTACATGAGGATGATCTTTGCTGAATGGAGAAGGAATTCTTTGAACTGTAGAGCGAAACGACATGATCGGCTGATGAGGAGGAAACAATGGTCTGTCAAACCTATCAGTAGGAATGGAGACGCTGGTTGTGTACCAGTTTGAGCTCATCATCTCCTTGCCGTGTATCTCATAGTTGTACTCAGGAGGTGGAGCAGAATCCTTGTCATCTTCATCCATAAAGGCTGGCAGGTCCACATAATCATCAGGGTCTATTTCATCATTGCTTTCCTCATCATCAGCAGCAACAGAAGCAGTAGGAACTTCAGCAACAGGAGTAGGTAAGGCTTCAGGAGCAGGCAGAAGAGGGAAAGATTCAGGAGCAAATAAAGCACCCTGAAGTTCCTCAAGCTGCAAGTCAGCAGCTATCATGGCATCTATAGCCTCAGTGTTGTTAGCAGAACCTCCTCCCAATTCAACAACCTCTCTTAAACCAGTAGGTTCAACTAGAATGACTGCTGGAATCTCAGCAGAAGAGGTAGGAACTGGAACTATCTGAGTGTCTATAGTTTTCTCAGAGTCTTCATCAGTAGGTACTGGAATATTCTGAGTGTCAGCAGTTGGCTCAGAATGATGAGTTTCTGAAGTTGGCTCATCAGTAATATCTACATTGGCAACTTCTCCTCCTGAAATCGGCAAATCTTCATTAACAACTTCATCAGCGGATTGAGTGTCAGTAGTTTGCTCAATTAATGCAAGTTGGTCTTCTTTTGAACTGTCAATCAGAGGTTGAGTTTCAACAGTTGGCTCAACTTGATTACCTACTTGCTCATTAGCAGCACTGGCTTCATCGGCTAATTGAGTGTCAGAAGTTTTCTCAACAGCTTGATCATGCTCTAACCCTTTATCAGCAGATCCTTCTCCTCTTTGACTAAGATCTGAGCTATTACTGATCAAAACTGAATCAGCAAATGCCTCAGCAAATGACATAGGAGCGGCAGGAGGTGAAGGCTTCTTGTAAATAATACTAATCGACATCTTGTCATACTCACCGATTGAATCAGAAGAAGTGATAGTGTCACCAGCAGCTTTGTGAGCGCATACAAAATCGGCAGTATCAACAGAACTGCTTGGATTTGGAAGAGGAGTTACTGTTTGTGCAGGAACAAGTTCAGGAATGGAAGTTACAGGAGTAGAATCAGCTCTAGCCTTGATAAAGGATTCTGAATCATTAAGCAAGTTCAGGGTTATCCTCTGCACATTCTTCACGAATTGAGTGGCTTGAGGACTTTTATCCAACCTTTCACTGTCGTTGTAGTTCAACAAATCATCCTCATCCTCTGGTCTTCCCAACTGGTAAAGGTCTTGCTCATCAAAGTTCATCAGCTGATTGAAGACGGAAGCATAAACAACCCAGACATCTTATACCATCATATCTTGTCTGATTTTATCTTGAAACAAGTAGACCTGATTCCAAGGGAGAGGTAGAAAATTAAAGTACCTTTCAAAATTTAATCTTAGTTCTGCTTCAGGCAACCTCTGAAATCTCTGAAGAGGAACAAACTTTTCCTTATACATATAGGTGAGATTGTTCAGGCTTTTATAGTTAACATAATCAGCACGGATTCCAGGTGGAACTTGCTCCTTTCTTTCCTCATGGAGATGATCAATAGGAAACACCCAGTTCTTCGATAAGACCTTATTGGTGAATGACCAATGGTTTATGAAGAAGATGTGAAATGTGGGGTTCCTGATCGGCTTGCATTTTCTGATAATGGGTCCAGAGGCTACATCAGCAGCAGCAGCGTGGAGCTCAGGTAAGTAAGGTAGATCTAGAATTCCTTTCTGAAGAGGAACTCTTACCCTTAAGTCAGATTCAATCAATCTCCTTCTCTCTACCATTTCATTGGCAACATCGGCCTCAGTCTTAATAGCCACAGAGGGAGAAGCAAGTGTTGTACCGGCAAGAAGAGATGGTGCAAACCTGATCTGCTTAGCTCTTGGATCAGTAGATGGAATTTGAGATGAAGGAATTGGAGAAACAGTAGGAGGCTTTGGCTTTTGAGCAGCATGAGGTTTATCATTAGACGCAACCTTTGACTTTTTGACCTGGGCTTTATCGGCAACCTTGACCAACCTTATTTTCTTAGGAGCTGCCGGAGTGGAATCGGCAAGTATCCTGTCGGTAGAAGGAGCAGGAGTAGAGACATCGGTAGGAGCAGTAGTAGCAATCTTAACAACTTTCTTTGCCTTCTTCTTTTTTGGAGTACCAGCATCAGGAACAATTACTGTACTGGTAGAGGCCTTCTTGGTGATCCTATTCCAGTCAGTAAGCTTGAACGATTTAAGCTTGTCAATCAAAGCTTGGAGGCGCAGGATAAGCTCTAACAATTTTTAAGTTGTGCCTCAAAATGGTGCTTATCAGCATGTAATGACATCCCTTTCCAGGGTGAGCCTTATTCTTTCTTCTATCCTCTTTTCATTTAACAGCAGCAATGGCAATGACCCTAAACAGGTAGGTACACCAGTTGAATTCTTCTTGTAACACAATGGCGGCCATTGCCTCAAACTGTACATCAGTCACGTGGCTGTGAGAGCCAGATCTGCAAACTAAGCATCTATCAACAATCTCAGCAAGAGCATAGAATCTCCTTCTATAATGAGCCTTCAAGTGGTTATCCCCACTTTGCCTGGGACCGGCTCCCCTCATAAGGTTCCATGCCTTATCCAAGGTCACATCGTCTGTAATACCAGTTACTCCTTCATTTCCAAGGAATGGGAAAACATCAGGAATAGAAGATGGAGTGATGGAGATAGGAATGCCGGCGACAGAAGAATTGATGGAAACGAAGGTAGAAGAATCATTTGGGGCAGTGATGACCTCTGAGTTGGAGAAGAACTTTTGTACTTGATCCTAAAAGATGAATTCAATCCCAGTCAGAGTGATGAATGAATCGAGTAGAGAACCAATCAACAAATTATTCAAGAACTCTCCGTCGGTTGAGTCATCGAAGAACAGAGAGTCAACATAACCTCCATAGATATCCTTTTTGTTGCTCAACATTATCTGCAAAATCACTCAAGAATTCTCATAAGTTAAAATCAATTAGTTCAAAAATAGATTTGAAATACAAGAGTAAGATCATCAAATATTTACCAGAGAATAGAGTAAGATCTATTGAAGGATGGTAGGAAATACAATGATGATGATGATTACAAACAACAGTGAGAGTTCAGGAGAGAATGAAGAGCAAAAAGGAGAAGAAGAGTTTAAGTGAAGCTTTTATATGTTATGGAAGAGAGTGAATAGGAAGGGTTTGCATGGGGAAAAGAGAAATAATGAGGAGTTTAACTGTAGCGAATAACTCAGAGAATGTGCGCACACAATGAATTAAATGCGCGTACCGGACGGTTAAGTATAGACGGTTAAACTTAGGAGAGAGAAAGGGTATAAACGGCAATAATAATAATGTCAATATTAAAAGTTACCTTTCTGATTTATCACAAGGATTTGGGATAAATCTTTGACATGATTTAGGTAAGGAGGTACACACACGTGTCAGAGAGGTGGTGTGACCGATTGTACCTTTGATTTGACTTTACTTACGTCATGTGTCAGAGAATTCTTATCCGTTAAGGGAAGATCTACCGATGAATTTTTAATTTTGAAAATCGGCAATACATAAATTGGCAAGTTATGTTGGTCGGCATGTTGCTTTTGGTCAGTAATATTTTTTGATCGGCAATATATTTCATACTTTGCTGATGAGATCGGAAGACTAGCACAAGTAGCAAAGTTAGCACAGTATTAACCAAAATAATCAATCATACCTAGTTCACCTCTGAGGAATTCAAATCTTTTCTGATCTAAGGGTTTTCTCAGTATGCCTGCTCTTTAGAAATTGGTATGGACTTTGAGCAGCACAACATTTCCCTTTTCTACATGTTCCTTCAGAAAGTGGTATTTGATGTCTATATGCTTGGTTTTGGAGTGCATGACCGGATTGTTTGATACTGAGATAGCAGATTGGCTGTCACAATAAATGGGACAAACTTGAGATGGAATTTCATAGTCAACCAGCTGCTGCTTCATTCAAAGGATTTGTGAACAGCAACTGCCGGCAGCTATGTACTCAGCTTCAGTAGTGGAAGTGGAAATTGATGCTTGCTTTTTACAGGACCAAGACACCAACCGATCACCAAGAAACTGGCATGTTCCACTTGTACTTTTTCTAGTTACCCTACAAGCTGCAAAGTCTGCATCTGAATAACCTATTAGATTAAAAGATGAATCTCTAGCATACCATAATCTAAGGTTAGCAGAACCACATAAGTATTTAATAATACGTTTTACAGCCTGCAGATGGGATTCCCTAGGGTCAGCTTGAAACCTGGCACATACACAAATGAAAAACATTATATCTGGCCTACTGACAGTTAGATAGAGGAGTGAACCAATCATACCTCGGTAGGCATTCATATCTACCTTTTTACCAGACTCGTCCTTATCTAAATGGATGTTAGTTCCCATCGATGTGCTTTGAGAGTGAGCATTGTCAAAACCAAATTTCTTGATAAGTTCTTTGGTGTACTTGGCTTGACTGATGAAAATTCCTTCATTTGTTTGCTTGACTTGAAGTCCAAGGAAATATGTTAATTCATCCATCATGCTCATCTTGAACTTGCTCTGCATTAGCTTCTCAAATCTCTTACAAAGTGATTCATTAGTAGATCCAAAAATAATATCATCAACATATATTTGAACAAACAATGAATGACCCTTATGCTTGGCAACAAATAAAGTAGTATCGATTTTACCTCGTGTGAAAACTAATCCATCATTAAGAAAGAACTTAGAAAGGGTTTCATACCATGCCCTTGGAGCTTGCTTCAAGCCATAGAGAGCTTTCTTCAATCGGTAGACATGATCAGGCTTCTTGGAGTCCTCAAAACCAGGTGGTTGTTCAACATACACAGGTTCTTGGAGTTCTCCATTCAAGAGAGCACTTTTCACATCCATTTGATGTAATTTGAATTCTTTGAAGGCAGCATAAGCTAAGAATAGTCTTATAGCTTCCAATCTTGCAACAGGAGAAAATGTCTCGTCGTAGTCAATCCCTTCTTCTTGTCGGTATCCATTTGTAACTAACCTTGCTTTGTTTCTATTGATATTCCCAGCTTCATCCAACTTGTTCCTATAGACCCACTTTGTACCAATAAATTTCTGAGAAGTTGGTCTTGGCACAAGTTCCCATACTCTGCATCTTTCAAACAGATTCAGTTCCTCTTGCATGGCTTCAACCCAACCAGGATCAGCAAGAGCTTCTTCAGTATTCTTTTGTTCAATGTTGGAGATCATAGCAGATAAGAAGAGACTTTCATTAAATGCTTTGCTAAGGTTCCTTGTCAATCTGGGACCAAATACATCACCATCACATTTTCTAATGGATGATCACGAACTGCTCTAACTTCTCTTGGCACATCATGTCTTACTAACTCTTATTGTAAAGATTCTAGAGGAGGATCATGATCAGCATATGGTGGAAGGGAAGAAGAGTTTTGAGTGAGAGGTGGATAAGAACTTGAGGGGTTAGGTCTTTTAACAGAAATTGGTTGAGGGCTTGATCTGTCTTCAGGATGATCAGCAGAGTTTGCATCGGCAAATGGATTATGAAAGTTATCGGTTTGATCATGTTCTGCCGATGTTGGAGAGTATTGAGTATCTGCTGGTTCTTCTACTAAGATGACTGGATCAGCAGCTGGTACTTAACCTGCAGGGTTAGCATTACCGGATTCACCTGTCTCATGAACACTAGAAGTATTAGTACTATTTGGAGCCTTGTCAGACTCTAACAAATCAAATTCATCAAAGGTAGATTCAACAATTTTCAGAAGTTTCTTATTGAAAATTCGAAAGGCCTTACTATGTTTTGCGTATCCAACAAAGATTCCTTTATCAGCCTTCTCATCAAATTTACATCTGTGCTCCTTTCTGTTGTAAAGCACGTAACATTTGCAGCCGAATATTTTGAAGAATCTAATGTTGGGAATTCTGCCTCTCCAGAGTTCATAATGAGTCTTGTTATGGAATTTGTTGATAAGAGATCTGTTCTGAGTGAAGCAGGCGGTATTGATGGCTTCAGCCCAAAAGTACTTCGGCAGCCTAGCTTCAGCAATCATGGTTTTACCAGCTTCTATAAGTGTTCTGTTCTTTCTCTCAATGACACCATTTTGTTGTGGTGTACCGGTGTAGATACTCCGTCTTGGACCTCTCACCCCGATTGCATACATAGTATTTTTATTTAACTTGTTTTTGTTAATTTCTGTTACTTCAGTTAAGTTCCTAACTGATTCCGTTAGTTTTAGACTAAACTGCATAACAGAATTAATTTTAGAGTCATTCTGTCATTCTGTCTTTCTCAGACGCGGGCGCCTCCGATACTGTCCACGGCCCGCGCGCGCCTCCCGATATGGCAGTAACGGATTGCACCATTTTTCCCTCCCTTTTTCTTATTTACAACATCCTTTCTTGATCACAAAAAAACACTCTTTTACATCCACATTCATCCCCCCTTATTTCATAACTCCCAATCCCATATTCTTAGCTTTTTCCCAAAAACTAAATATTTCTTTTATTTATTATTTTATTTTCTTTTATTTATTTTATTTCTCTTTATTTTTCAATTGGTTGAAAGACCACATTTTCCTCTCTTTTCTATCTATTTAAACCCCTCATTTTTACCTTAGAAAGGGACCTTGAACTTTGAACTTTCTCCCTACACAAACTCTACACCATTCTCCCTACACAAATTTCCCCAACAAGAGTTCTAGCAACTAAACTCTTCACAAATTTCTACACAACAATTTCTCTACAACAACTCCAAGTCAAAGTTTGAAGTCCTCTTTTCTAAAGGTACACTTCTTCTTCTTCTATTTTATTTATGTCAGTTTAGATGTATGCAATCTCCAGCAAATGGGACATGACCAAATGACCACTTTACTACATTAAAGTTGGTTAAGGTTATCTCCCTACATTTTAATCTCTACTTTAATTTATCATTCTTTTCTTAATATAATTGTTAGAATAGTTTGACATGTAATCTTTAGCATAAATTAATAAATAAAACAATTCTCTTTTATTTCTGTTTTATTTTCCCCTTTTATTTCCGTTATAATTGTTAGCACTATTTATTTAATTGAAGGACATTTAGTATTAGAACACCAAAAGTAGCAATACCCGTGTAAGCGGGGCGGAGTGGGTGTTTAAGTACTTCCCACTCCGTCACCTAACCCCCGAACCCATTCTCTCCCGAATCTCTGGTTTTCGTACAAAAAATTGCTTTCTTTACGTTTTTCTTATGTTCCTCTAAAACATAGGTGGCGACTCTTAAAATCAATTAGACATCCTAGGATAATTCACCGCTCTAGCCAAGTGGGGTTTTCCCGGGGTATCTACAGTGGCGACTCTGCTGGGGACGTAGAGGGTTAAACTTGCATTTTCTGTTTTTGGTGTTCTAATTTCTGTTTTCTGGGCATTCTGGTAAAAAGGGTGGGAAGCGCGCGCCTCCGGCCTTCTTGGCCTAAAGCGCGCGCGTCCGACCCCTTCTACCAGAATCGCCCGCCTCTCATTTTGTTCTTCGAATTTCATGTTTCTGTGCTAACAGTTTCTGCAGGGGAAAGTTACATGATTTGGGACCAGGGCAATCCCCTGAGTCCACAGTTTCTGACATTCTGACAGGTACCCCAGATGCGCGCGCCTCCAATCTTCATGGCGCACTGCGCGCGCTTCCCATATAAATGCTCTGAGGTGCGCGCTTATGGGTAAATTCCCATAACAGAAGCAGTGCACAGAAACAGAACAGAATGACAGTGTGGGCACCGAGCCTGCACATGAACAATTTTACTTTCTGTTTATTTTTATCGGTCACACGGGTGATTCGAGAGTTGTAATTATGTGCTTATTGCTTTTATTTTCTTTTGAAAAAACAATATTTTGTCACTTGGCTTGTCCTCATACTACATGCACATATTCTTATTAATTGCTCACAATCGAGTCGCACAAGTCCAACCCCTAACCCGTTGAGGCCCGTCCTAGGAAGTTTCAAGCTCCACTCGACCTTGACTCTTCCGAAGCGGTAAACCTCAGCCCGTGGCGTAGTTCACGACTACATGCCGGGGGTGACCTTAAGCCTCTCATTAGCCGAGCACAAGCCAACACAATTCTTAGTTTAGGTTCTAACACTCCGTGACCAAGTCGGTTTTCATGTACCGAGATTTCCCTAAACTAATGTCATCAAATCATACATGCCGTTTCCAAGAGAAACAAACGGTTGTCATGGACGAAATAAAAATCCGTCCCCAAAGTGGTCATTATGGACGAAAATAAAAAAATCCGTCCCCCCATGTATTCTTAATGACATTAATTTAGTTTAATCCCGACACATGTAGGTATCACAAGCGTGGTGGAATCCGATGAGTATATGGGACCGCGAGAAGGTCTATATACTAGTGTGATGATTCCACTATTTTTCTAGAAACCCCAAAAAGGACTACGTCCTTCCGACTTTTGTAAATAATAAAAAAAAAAAGTCATTTTTCTTTATGTGGTTGGAGTCTTTTCTCTTGTTCGTGGGTTAAATCATTTGATTCAAAAGGTATTTGTGGGGCCAACCTAAGATCAATCGTGTTCTCTCCATAGGTCCAATGGATTCAAGTGGCAACAACAATAAGGGTGAGAATGCTTCCGTGTCTAACGAAAGGCTCTTCAACATAATAAGAGACATGGGGGAACAAATGGATAGACTTGTCGAGGAGGCCCGTCGCAAGGATGATTTATGGCAAGCCCGTCTTGATCTTGAGAGGAGAATTCATAAGGAAGAAGTGTCTGAACTTAAGGCCAAATTTACGAGAGTTCACCGACAACAAGGAAAAGGTCAACGGTAAGGCATGTTCAACTGGCTCGCCTCTCAAGAGTCACAAAGGCTCTACCAACGACCGTGTGTACACTCCCCTCCAAGGCATGACTATCACCAAGGCCTATGAAGATCTCAAAGCAAAGGGACAAATCACTCCTCTCCAAGTATACAAGCAACCACAACCATTGCGTCGCAACCATACCCACCACAAGTGGTGTGACTATCACCAATACAGCGGTCACCTCACCGAGGATTGCTTCTCCATCCGCAACACCATCCAAGACTTGATTAACAATGGTTAATTTACCATGGGTGAAGAACAACAGTTAGAGAGTGAGAACATGTAAGAACTCATAAAGGAAGGGCCTCAGATTTGAAATGGGGCTTCAACAAGGGATCATGACACAAGGCCGACGACAACAATCTCCGTTTCTCTTTCTCTACCTAGTAGTAGGAATAAAAAAAAAAGGAGTCAAAAGTCCTCTTAAGTGTGCATTAATGTTTTCTCTCATCCTATGTTAAATGTTCGAGTCCATTGAGTCATCAAATAAAAAGTCGTTCTTGTCCTCATACACTCTTCCAAGTTGTTCAATTTAATTCTTGGCAAAATGATGAAAAGATGTCTAAACACGTTTTAGAACGAAGGCTATCACTTGAACGCCTAGAGGCTAAACATCGACGACGGCATCAACAACGAAGACATCAACAACGACGAAATCAAGACAAAGAAAGGTGGAGCAACAATCATGAAGCAAAGTTTTCAAAAGGGGATAAAAAAAAAAAAGCTCGCTAGGTTGAAATCCTCAAATCAACCTAGGCAAAAGTTAGAGCACCAAAAAAAAAAAAAAAATCCCCCTCAATCAAAGAAGTACAAGATCAACATCATTCCACCAATGAAGGACGAAGCAACAACCACCTCGATGAATGGAGCATCCACAAGAACTACGGTGACCCGAGCCTCTACACTGGAGGAACGTAGGCAACCTTCGGGTCCGGTCTCATGCAAGAAAGAAGATATGTTTAGCCCTAGCGTTATGGTAATCGACCTTCATCTCGAACTTGTCAAGACATCTTTGTACAATTCATTTGCCAATGAATTAATCACCTCAAGATTGAACAACTTTCCTAGATTTGGAATCACTTTCCGTTCCTTGTCGAGTCTAGGGCTTCTATTCTTTCTGCATACTCCCAATTTCTTGCAATCGAATTGGGGCTTTCCTTCTCTTCTCTCTTAATGACTTACTTGTCTTCGTGAGTCATTCAACAAATATATACAAAGTCAATACTAGGGGCTACATCCCTAGTCAAGTGAATGTCACTCATCATTAGTGACAAAAGGTCTCCACCGCAAAATCACATGTCTCTCATCCTCAGCTAGAGTCAATACACACTTCCTCATTAATTGAGTAAAAAAAAAAATGAAGGCGCAAAAGAGATGCCCGCTAGATTGAAAACCCGAAAGGGCGGTCTAGGCAAAAAACAGGGTGTGTCATAAAAAAAATGAATGAGAGAGTGAGAGAGAGAAGGGAAAGAGAAATGGAGATCTCCGGCCTCTAATGAAGACAACTGCACAAGTTCTACATTGGGTCTCCTCAGCAAGTCAATCCCCACCGAGCCAACTTTGGAACTGCAAAAGGCTTGACGAGATATGGCACCATCAAAGGTCATTTTGAGTTATTGGAAAGATTGTTATTGCAATGTGCATCTTTGGGCTCATGTGAAAGAAAGACCGTGGTAACCAAGATCCGTCCGAGAATGAGCTTATCATTAAAGGGGTACGAGGTTGCACAAAATAATCCCCAGCTAGTCAGTTGGTTTGGGCAGCAACATGTAATTCAAGCTTCTACAAGCATGTCCCTCTAAAGTATGCCGAAAGACTCCCGAGAATGGAGTAGCTCTTGCCATATCCCCTTGTGTTTGTTCCCCCACACGAGGACGAGTCTCTTGTTTTTCTCAACAAGTAATGACGCCCTAGGGGCTATGTGACTCAAGAAAGAAAACTTCTCTTGTTTCATTTGACAGTTAATGAGCCCTAGGGCTACGCTCAAGAAAGATGTGTGAGACTATCCTCAAAGTCTATCAAAAGGAATGTCGAGAAGCACCTTCTTGTCATGTATGCTCATACTTGTTCCCCCGATCAAGGATAGGCCCTTCTCGTTCCACTCCTAATCAATGGTGTCACTCTAGGGGGTACGATCAAGTTTTAAAGGCTCCCTCGGCAAGAAGAAATTCACTTCAGTGTCCCCGGCGGAGTCATGTGCAACATTGGAAGCTTCCTCAATTCGGCACCGAAGGTCTCAAGGGGCTTCGCAATCTACAATCTTTTGGGCTAAGGCATTACAGTGATACAAGCAAAGGGCAATATTGGGGCTTCGCAACCGACAGTCTTTTGGGACAACAATGCTCAAGCAATGCAATCTGGAGAAGTCTTATATGAAAGAGATCAAGCTTCAAGGGTCTCCCAATACCTCAAGTCAAAGTTCTCTTGGTTTTAAATGAGGGCTCCGATGTTATGAATGAATTTGATGTTTTTTGTTAGAACTTACAATGAGATCATGAAGGAAGTCTTAGAGAAAAGGAAAAGGATTCAAGGAAATGGCAATATGATAACTTGACCAGAGTTACGGCCAATCCCAATGTTTCTGCAAGTACTGCACCCCCTTTCTCCAAGATCAAAAGCACAGGCTGCACCCGAAGATCCGTTATTAGTTCAACTCAAGAAGACTCAAGCAATACCGTTTGAGATTTTATCACGCCAAGGCCTTATCTTCCACAACAACATCACCATCTCCCACGACTTTGAATAAGGGCTCCAATGTTATGAATGAATTTGATGATTTTTGTTAGAACTTTCAGCGAAATTATGAAGGAAGTCTTAGAGAAAAGGAAAAAGATTCAATATGCTAAACTCACATGACTGGGTTATAGCGGGAAATGCCTCAGCCAATCCCAATGTTTCTGTAAGTACTGCACCCCCTTCTCCAAGATCAAAAGCACAGGCTGCATTCGAAGATCCGTTATTAGTTCGACTCAAGAAGACTCAAGCAAACGTACCGTTTGAGACTTTATCATGTCAAAACCCTATCATCCGTAACAACATCACCATCTCCCACGAGACATTTCCCGAAGATTCTACTGTATTTTCAATATGGACCCTCCGCCACTTGGGTACCAACCACAAAAAAAAGGGCCATTCATCTCCAAACAAGAGGAAGATAACTATCATGAGTTCTACCCAATGGTGCATCTGCTCTCAATACAATGCCAAGATAAGTTGGGGCTTCACACCGAAAGGTCTTCACATCCCGCCATCTACAAGCTCGCAAACAACAAGCCCACGACACTAGGGGCTTAGTAATCTCTCGAATCTTGGTATCAATGATCTTCTCTTGGAGCTCGTCAACAGCAAAAGGCGATTTATTTGAAAAGGTCAAGAGTCGATTCATCTTGGGGCTATGCAAGTCTCTCAGTTTGGCATCAAAGGCATTCTAGGGGCTTTACAATCAGCAACCCCTTATCTCGGCATCGAATGTCTTTTGGAGCCCCATAACTGACACATCTCTTGGGGCTAGAAATCACTTTTCGTTGGGCACAATGGCAGCGACGACAGAATTCAAGCAAGGAAATCCGGACTTCGGTCGAACATGACTTGATCTTGGGTTGGCATTACAAACACACAATGGTCAAAATGGTTCACCCATGAACTAAAAAAAAAAAAAAATCTCACATGTGTGCATACTCTTTTCCTTCTTTTTTTTAAAAAAAAAAAAATATTTTTCTTTTTCTTTTTCCTTGTCCCCTTACTTGCGCAAAAGTATGTGTTTCATTTTTCTTTGCTCCTAGCATTCCTCCCCAGCACTCTCCATCATCCTTGAACTACGCTGGTCTGATTCTCTTAAAGGGATACGTTGGAAGCCTTTTGGCACAACCAACCCATCACCCAGAATACCATCTCACCGACACTCCATCAAAGGCAAAAACAATTCATCATCACCAACATCATCATTCTCCATCCAAAGCATGGACATTCTTTATCAAAAGCATCAAGGCATCCACCACCATGACACTAATCCATCCAATGGCAATGGTAAGTGAAGGTATGAATACATCCGAGGCTTTCCTCAAATCACACCGCACACAAATTCACTTTCTCCATTCTTACAAAAATTCTCTCTCATGCAAAACTGCCTTCAAATCACATCACACCACAAGCACAATTTCTCTCATAACTGTCATTTCACATCTCATACATGTCACAAGCACATATACCTGCAAAGCACACACTTAACAGGTACCACCACAAGGTCAACAGCATCTGCAACTCAAGGCACTTTATCCCCAGCAGAAAGTGATCCGCCATCAACTACGCCTGCATCCCACAGAGTCAAACAATTACAGTTCAATGACAACAACTCGGTCCATGGTGAGCCGCAAAATCACCACCTTTCCATCAAGCAACAAAAAAATATCACATATAGGCAGACGGAGCCTCAGTTTCCGCCATCAGAAAATGGATCCCGCATTAGCAAACGGATCCCGCCATCAGCAAACGGATCCCGCTTCAGCAAACGGATCCCGCATCAGCAAAAGGATCCCGCTTCAGCAAACGGATCCCACATCAGCAAACGGATCCCGCATCAGCAAACGGATCCCGCATCAGCAAACGGATCCCGCCTCAGCAAACGGATCCCGCCTCAGCAAACGGATCCCGTATCAGCAAACGGATCCCGCATCAGCAAATAGATCCCGCTTCAACAAACGGATCCCGCCATCAGCAAACGGATCCCGCTTCAGCAAACGGATCCCGGCTCAGCAAACGGATCCCGCATCAGCAAACGGATCCCGCATCAGCAAACGGATCCCGCTTTAGCAAAACGGATCCCACCATATCCTTTCTATATCAATAAAGCCGCTCACACAGGGAGCGCACCCCTATCCTTCACAAATTTCAAATTCATGTTTTATCGAGTCTTTGTTTTCTCTTGTCGATGTCCTCGGCGGTTGTCTTTCTTTCGTCGACGTTTTTTGCTTTGCAATCCACGTCGCCGAGGGCTCTGTAGACACCCTGCCTTGGACCTCTCACCCCGATTGCATACATAGTATTTTTATTTAACTTGTTTTTGTTAATTTCTGTTACTTCGGTTAAGTTCCTAACTGATTCTGTTAGTTTTGGACTAAAATGCGTAACAGAATTAATTTTAGAGTCATTATATCATTCTGTCTTTCTCAGACGTGGGCACTGTCCACGGCCCGCGCGCGCCTCTCGCCCCAAAAGCCGGAAGCGCGCGCTTCCCGATATGGCAGTAACGGATTGCACCATTTTTCCCTCCGTTTTTCTTATTTACAACATCCTTTCTTGATCACAAAAAACACTCTCTTTTACATCCACATTCATCCCCCCCTTATTTCATAACTCCCAATCCCATATTCTTAGCTTATTCCCAAAAACTAAATATTGCTTTTATTTATTATTTGATTTTCTTTTATTTATTTTATTTCTCTCTATTTTTCTATTGGTTGAAAGAACACATTTTCCTCTCTTTTCTACCTATTTAAACCCTCATTTTACCTTAGAAAGGGACCTTGAACTTTGAACTTTCTCCCTACACAAACTCTACACCATTCTCCCTACACAAATTTCCCCAACAAGAGTTCTAGCAACTAAACTCTTCACAAATTTCTACACAACAATTTCTCTACAACAACTCCAAGTCAAAGTTTGAAGTCCTCTTTTCTAAAGGTACACTTCTTCTTCTTCTATTTTATTTATGTCTTTTTAGATGTATGCAATCCCCATCAAATGGGACATGACCAAATGACCACTTTACTACATTAAAGTTGGTTAAGGTTATCTCCCTACATTTTAATCTCTACTTTAATTTACCATTCTTTTCTTAATATAATTGTTAGAATAGTTTTAAATGTAATATTTAGCATAATTAATAAATAAAATAATTCTCTTTTATTTCTTTTTTATTTTCCCCTTTTATTTCCGTTATAATTGTTAGCACTATTTATTTAATTGAAGGACATTTAGCATTAGAACACCAAAAGTAGCAAGACCCGCGTAAGCGGGGCGGAGTGGGTGTTTAAGTACTTCCCACTCCGTCACCTTACCCCCGAACCCTTTCTCTCCCGAATCTCTGGTTTAAGTACACAAATTGGCTTTCTTTAGGTTTTTCTTATGTTCCTCTAAAACATAGGTGGCGACTCTTAAAATCAATTAGACATCCTAGGATAATTCACCGCTCTAGCCAAGTGGGGTTTTCCCGGGGTATCTACAACCGGCAGCTGAGAAGTTGTGGTCTATGCCATGATCATCACAGTACTGAGCAATACCATTGTTCTTGAATTCAATGCCGTTGTCTGATGTCATACTGATGATATCGCTTTCTTTCTAGGTCTGTAGTAGTCTGAATAACTTGGTAGCAACGGCATAGGTGTCATCCTTGTGACTAAAAGTTTCCACCCAAGTGTATCTAGAGAAATCATCTACTACAACCAAAGTGCATCTACTTCCCCCAATACTTGCTGTAGTTGTGGGGCCAAATAGATCCATATGTATCAATTAAAGGCACTTATATGTTGAAATGCAGGGCTTGCTGTGGAAAGATGACTTGTGTTGTTTTCCAAGCTGACAGGCCTTGCATTTCTTTCTTTGATCAGCAGACACTTGAGGTAGACCGGTTACCAGATTTGAGCCATAAAGTTTGGATATATACTTAAAGTTCAAGTGACTGAGTCTCTTGTGCCATAGCCATGAATTGTTGGTGTTGGTGCCCTAGGCACGTTTAATAAACGTTGTAATTGTTATCATTTATTTCATATTAATAAAGAGATGTTTTGATTATTATTATCGTTCATGTTTACTTATAATAATCTCCGTCCCTAGTACTTGTTTGGTATTAGTATAAAGGCTAAATGATCATGGGATGATCATGTTAGATTTATGGGTACTTGTTAAGTACCGGACATGACCCGCTTTATGAGATCTATATCATGGTCAATGTCATATATATATATATATATATATATATATATATATATATATATATATATATATATATATATATATATATAAATATATATCTCATATTAGTTATGTCATTTGAATCCTTAGACATATAGTTATTATAGTCTTCCACTTGATTAACATTATGTTTGACATATTCAAACGTTACCTTTAACCGGGTAGTTATAAAAGGTATGATTGGCATAATCGGATTCATGTAGGGAAGAATAATAAGCTATGATGGATTTGTCCCTCTTCGGAGAGATGTCAAGCTTAGGCCTCTCGTAGGAATGATGTTGATGAAAATGTTCGGCCGGACTCAAATGAATTGATTGGATCAATGTCGTTTGGATTATAAACATATTCGGAATCGAGAAATTATTGAACAAAGACAAGTTGACTTTTTGACCATGACTTGTGTTCAATGACATCGTGGACAAAGAGATTAGGACATGTTCTAAATGGAATTCGAACTTGTATCTAGTTATACTATTTGGGTAGGTATGATGGTTTGCTAGAACCTAATCATATCTTATGGGTTTATGATTGAACCCATTGCAAACTTAGTGTAATCCTATAAGGTCACACACATTAGAACGAATCTAAAAGGACTTAATTGGAATTCTGGGTCGAAGGACTTTTAAGGGTTTTTAGGGTTTTAGAGGAGAAAACTGGAAAAACTGGAAAAGGGGAGCGCCCGGTCGGGCAGCCTTGTGTACCCGGTAGGGCTATATGCTGCACCCGGTCAGGCACATTGCTATACCCAGTTGGGCAAGGCGGTTTCGGGCCAGAAACTTCCTGTTCCGTTTTCTTGCGAGTTTGACCACTTGTTTCCTATTTGGAATAGGTGTAACAAGTATAAAACCTATCTCTAGTTGCCCTAATCAGTCCTAGCAATTGTGATAACATTATGAGTGCCTCCAAAGAGTTTTGAGAGGTTTATTTTTCTTGTTCTAAGAGATCTCTAGATTGAAGAACAAGATTATCATCACATAATTCCATATAGTCAAAATACAATTGAAAAAGCGTGTTTCTAAATTTTGGTCTAGAAACCAAGATCAAGTGTTCTTGATATTCGTTCGTGGTATGGATACCGATAGAGGGTGAAATTTATCATCTTCGAAGTTCGTGTTCTTACTTGCTCGTGATCAAGCTTCGAATTCTCCACCAAGATTAAAGACCAAATTCAAAGGCATCAAGGGTTAGTATTCTAGTATTCATATTTATGTATTTGATATAATCATATGAGCGGATCTATGGCTTTGGGTTTCATAAAAATTTTAAATGCTTTATTCGGCTGCGTATGTTACTACGAAACCCAACAGTGGTATCAGAGCCCCGTTCATGTTGATTATTTCAATACTAGATCATGTTGTGTGTATATAAATTGTTTGTTTATGTGCCTAGCATGATGTGAATATTGGATTATGATGTTTATGTGTTATATGATTTTATGTGGTTTATTGTTTTATAAACTTTAATCGTACTATTCAATCGCAATAAAAATTATGGTGGATTTAAAATTGTTTGGATTATCAATTTTTGATTGGATCAAAGTTTTGATAATTCAATGATTCATGAATTGTTCATTCAAGGTTTTGATGATCATGGTGATTGGATCACCAAGAACACCAAATCCTAATTGAATCGGGAAAAACAATTTTGAGATAAATTTTAGAACTTTAAAAATTTGGGTTTTCAGAGAGGTCGGATCGGACCCATTCCTTGTCCCGGCCGGACCTAGGGTTTGGCGTGGGGGCGGGATTTGGGTTTTGGGTGTGGATCTTGGGTTTGATTTTCCTATTTGTTTTAGTCTTGTGATTCTAAGATTGGTTCAAAGTTTGGATGGCTAATCTACGTTCATCGAGATTGTGTTTCCCAAATTTGATCGCAATCAAAGTTTCAAAGATAAAACGAAGTTACAATTATGAAGAGTTCATGATTGATAAAATTGAGAAACAAAGTTCTTGATTCAAAGATTGGAGATCCATGTGGAATTGTGGATGCAATTGGCCTACGTTCATCGAGACCATCTATTGCTTAGTTTCGGCCACATGGACTACTTTCTTGGTTTCTTGAATTAGTGCGGAATTGTGGTTGCCTTATGGCTTAGTGTCGGCCGCACTTCTTGTTGTCTTGATTTGGAGATGATAACCAAAATTCAAAGAGTCTCATCCTCATAATTATAGAGAAACTAATGACACATAAATATTATGCTTAAATTAATGATGATTAATTTAGTGGCTAAACTTGATACGTAACATGTTTATATTATGTGCTCATAAATGTGTTGTATGCTATATGTGATAAACCTTCAAGAAAGTTTTAAGTCTTTTTTGCCATGCCATGATTAAAACACTTGTAAGTACATGGGTGAATTCATGTGGGCTCGCCTCCGCGAGGTGCATTAATTTTATTCATGAATGAGCAAGATGAGGTTCATTAATTTAATGTGGGTTCTCCTCCACGAGGTGCATTAAATTGAATGGTTCCTATACGTTTAAAGTGGTTGGACTTAATTAGGCGTCAAAACAGTTTTGGGCCTAGGTAAAGATGAGATTTAACATGCTTTTTGAAATTGGATTTCTTAAAGAATCTCAGAAAAGGATCTAAGAGTCATATGGGATATGATTGACATGATTATCTACCTAATTAATTTAGTTTTGAGCGGTACGCCTCCGTGGACTCAAAATTAAATTAAAGTTGGATCTTAGCCTATTTAAATTATATCATACATTGGATGTATAAGAAGGTTGTATAATTTAGTGGGAGTATTTTTTGGAAAAATAAATTATAAATTTCTTTAATGAAAGATGGTACTTATTAAATTTTAAAATTTTGCATAATTGTAGATAATGACTACCAACACTCAATCAATTTCGTTGCGATCGATCCTTGAGAAGGATAAGCTCCAAGAGAATGGTACAAACTTTATGGATTGGATCCATAGCCTAAGAATAGTTCTTAGGCAAGAAGATAAGTTGTACATTCTCGATGGGCCTCTTCCTGTTGAACCAGAAGCCAATGCCCCTAGGGCAGAAAGAGACAGTTACAAAAAACATCGTAATGATTCTAGAGATGTAAGTTGTCTCATGCTTGCTACTATGTGCTCAAAAATCCAACAAAGTTTGGAACAATTGGAATCCTATGAGATAGGCGTGGAGTTAAGAGCCATGTTTCAAGAGCAATCTAGGCAAGAGAGGTAGAAGACCATTGTTGCATTCACTTCTTGCAAAATGAGTGAAGGGCAACAAGTGAGACCTCACATGCTTAAAATGAAAGGCTATGTAGAGCATCTTGAGAAACTTGGCTATCCAATCCCATTGGAGCTAGCCACGGATCTCATTCTTAATTCATTGCCTAAGTGTTATAATCAGTTTGTGATGAATTATAACATGCATGGAATGGATAACAATCTCTCCGAGTTGTATGGTATGCTTAAAACTGCGGAGATGAAGATTGTGGAGAAAGGTTCTCCTGTGCTCTTGGTTCATGATGGAAAGAAGGCTAGTGCCAAAGGAAAGGGTAAGAAAGTTGTCAAACCCAAAATAAGCAAGACAAAGGTTGCCAAGGCTCCAGAGGCAAAACCCGGTTCACAAAAGGATGAAATTTGTTTCTATTGTCAAGAAATTGGTCATTGGAAACGTAATTGCAAGGCTTTTAAGGAAGAGCAAAAGAAGAAGAAGAGCAGTGGGACTGCGTTGACTTCAGGTATCTATATGGTAGATATTCTCCTTTCTACCACTGATTCTTGGGTATTGGATACCGGATGTGGTTCTCACATTTGTTTAAATGTGCAGGCACTAAAGAATAGGAGACTGCTTAAAGAGGGTGAAGTGGACCTACGAGTGGGAAATGGAGCAAGAGTTGCTGAATTAGCCATAGGAACTTATGAAGTCACTTTACCTTCCGGTTTAATACTTGTTTTGAACAATTGCTATTATGTACCAGATTTAAGTAGAAATATTATTTCAATTTCTTGTTTGGATAATGAAGGTTTTAAGTTTCTTATTGAAAATAAGAAATTTTCTATTTATTTAAATGATGTGCTTTATGGTATTGCTAATTCATTTAATGGCCTTTATGTCTTGGATGTCAAGAATGAAAATAATGACAATGTCTATCATGTAAATAAGAAATCTAAACCTAATGATATTAATCATACTTACTTGTGTCATTGCCGTCTTGGTCATATCAATGAGAAGCGTATCTCAAAACTCCATGGGGATGGTCTTTTGGGTTCATGTGACCTTGAGTCATATGATACTTGCGAGTCGTGTCTTCTTGGAAAAATGACTAAGACACCTTTTACCAAGCTAGGTGAAAGAGCAAGTGACTTATTGGGGTTGATACATTCCGATGTATGTGGACCATTAAGTAGAAATGCTAGGGGATGATTTCAATACTTCATAACCTTCACTGATGATTATAGTAGATTTGGGTATGTTTACCTAATGAAACATAAAAGTGAAGCCTTTGAAATATTTAGAATATTTCAAAATGAAGTAGAAAAACAACTTGGCAAAAGTATTAAGGCACTTTGATCAGATCGTGGTGGAGAATACTTAAGTCATGAGTTCGATGATCATCTAAAGAATTGTGGAATAATTTCACAATTAACTCCAACCGTAACACCACAATGGAATGGTGTGTCTGAGAGGAGGAATCGAACTTTATTGGACATGGTTCGATCAATGATGAGTCGAGTTGATCTTCCTTTATCCTTTTGGGGTTATTCTCTAGAAAGCGCTGCTTTCACACTAAATCGTGTTCCAACAAAATCGGTTCAAAAGACTCCATATGAGATGTGGAGCGGAAAGAAAACTTGTTTGTCTTTCATGAAGATTTGGGGTTGTGAAGCTTTTGTCAAAAGACTTGTCTCCGACAAACTTGCACACAAATCTGAAAAATGTATTGTCGTGGGATATCCTAAGAAAACTAGAGGATATCACTTTTACAACCGAGAGGACAACAAGGTATTTGTTTCCCGAACTGGTGTCTTACTAGAGAAAGAGTTTCTCTCCAAAGAAATCAGTGGGAGTAAAGTAAATCTCGAAGAGGTTTGAGACCCAGAAAATGACATTGAACCAATGGTGGTACAAGAACAAATCCCACAAGAAATTGTGGAACCTGTTCAAAGTACACAAGTAACTCGCAGATCTGGTAGGTTACGGTCCGAGCCCGAGAGATATGGTTTTCTCGTAACGGATAGTAATAAGGTGGAGATCATTGATAATGATGAACCAACCACCTACCAAGAGGCGATGTCTTCTCCTGATTCGAAGAAATGGCTTGGAGCCATGGAATCCGAATTACAATCCATGCAAGACAATCAAGTTTGGAACTTGATTGATGCGCCCGAAGGTGTAAAAACCATAGGATGCAAATGGGTCTTTAAGAAGAAGACTGACATAGATGGGAAGGTGCATACTTACAAAGCTAGACTTGTAGCGAAAGGTTATAGGCAAGTTCATGGTATTGACTATGATGAAACCTTTTCACCCGTAGCAATGATCAAGTCTATAAGAATTTTGCTTGCCATTGCCGCATATCATGCCTATGAAATATGGCAAATGGATGTCAAAACCGCTTTCCTAAATGGAAAACTATAAGAGGATGTGTGTATGACACAACCAGAAGGTTTTGAACAAAATTCTAAGGTATGCAAATTGCAAAGATCCATCTATGGATTGAAGCAAGCTTCTAGGAGTTGAAATCTCCGTTTTGATGAATCGGTAAAAGATTTTGGTTTCATCAAGAATGAAGATGAACCTTGTGTTTACAAGAAGATTAGTGGGAGCATAGTGCTATTCCTTATTCTATATGTGGATGACATATTGCTCATTGGAAACGACATTCCTACACTTCACTCTGTAAAAACTTGGTTAGGAAAGTGTTTTGCAATGAAAGATATGGGTGAAGCCGCATATGTACTTGGCATTAAGATCTACAGAGATAGATCTAGGAAGCTAATTGGTTTAAGCCAAAGTACATACATTGACAAGGTCATTAGAAGATTCCGCATGGAAAATTCTAAGAGAGGAACCTTGCCAGTGTTACATGGAATTTCTCTAAGCAAGACTCAATGTCCTAAGACAAAAGATGAGCGTGAGAAAATGAATGATGTTACATATGCTTCGGCAATTGGGTCCATCATGTATGCCATGATTTGTACTAGGCCGGATGTATCTTATGCTTTGGACATGACAAGTAGATATCAATCTGACCCCGTGAATATCACTGGATGGCTGTAAAAGCGATTCTTAAGTAATTGAGAAGGACTAAAGATTCGTTTTTGGTCTATAGAGGAATGGAAGAAGATCTCGTTGTAAATGCTTACACGGATACAAGCTTCCAAACCAACAAAGATGTTAGTCGGTCGCAATCGGGTTTTGTGTTTATGTTAAATGGTGGAGCTGTAAGCTGGAAGAGTTCCAAGCAAAGTACAACCGCTGATTCTACAATGGAAGCTAAGTATATTGCTGCATCAGATGCTACAAAGGAAGCTGTTTGGATTAAGAAGTTCATTACTGAACTTCAAGTGGTTCCTAGTATTGCTAATCCAATAGACCTTTATTATGATAATAATGGTGCTATTGCTCAAGCAAAGGAACCAAGGGCACATCAGAAATCCAAACACATACTTAGGCATTTTCATATCATTCGAGAGATCGTTGATAGGGGAGAAGTGAATATATGCAGAGTACCAACTGATAACAATGTCGTGGACCCGCTAACA
Source organism: Campanula takesimana (assembly GCA_026119855.1). Lineage (NCBI taxonomy): Eukaryota > Viridiplantae > Streptophyta > Magnoliopsida > Asterales > Campanulaceae > Campanula > Campanula takesimana. The sequence goes on from JAOWBW010000134.1 coordinate 105,619, forward strand.
AAGGGACTTCCACAAGCTAAACATGATGGTCATGTTAGGTCTATGGGTATTAGATACATGGGAAATTGGGCCTAGGGCAAGTGGGAGATTGTTGGTGTTGGTGCCCTAGGCACGTTTAATAAACGTTGTAATTGTTATCATTTATTTCATATTAATAAATAGATGTTTTGATTATTATTGTCGTTCATGTTTACTTATAATAATCTCCGTCCCTAGTACTTGTTTGGTATTAGTATAAAGCTAAATGATCATGGGATGATCATGTTAGATTTATGGGTACTTGTTAAGTACCGGACATGACCCGCTTTATGAGATCTATATCATGGTCAATGTCATATATATATATATATATATATATATATATATATCATATTAGTTATGTCATTTGAATCCTTAGACATGTAGTTATTATAGTCTTCCACTTGATGAACATTATGTTTGACATATTCAAACGTTACCTTTAACCGGGTAGTTATAAAAGGTATGATTGGCATAATCGGATTCATGTAGGGAAGAATAATAAGCTATGATGGATTTTTCCCTCTTCGGAGAGATGTCAAGCTTAGGCCTCTCGTAGGAATGATGCTGATGAAAATGTTCGGCCGGACTCAAATGAATTGATTGGATCAATGTCGTTTGGATTATCATCATATTCGAAATCGAGAAAGTATTGAACAAAGACAAGTTGACTTGTTGACCATGACTTGTATTCAATGACATCGTGGACAAAGGGATTATGACATGTTCTAAATGGAATGCGAACTTGTATCTAGTTATACTATTTGGGTAGGTATGACGGTTTGCTAGAACCTAATCATATCTTATGGGTTTATGATTGAACCCATTGCCAACTTAGTGTAATCCTATAGGGTCACACACATTAGAACGAATCTAAAAGGACTTAATTGGAATTATGGGTCGAAGGACTTTTAAGGGTTTTTAGGGTTTTAGAGGAGAAAATCGGAAAAATTGGAAAAAGGCAGCGCCCGGTCGGGCAGCCTTATGTACCCGGTCGGGCTATATGCTGCGCCCGATCGGGCATATTGCTATACCCGGTCGGTCAAGGCGTTTTCGGGCCAGAAACTTCCTGTTCCATTTTCTTGCGGGTTTGACCACTTGTTTCCTGTTTGGAATAGGTGTAACAAGTATAAAACCTATCTCTAGTTGCCCTAATCAATCCTAGCAATTGTGATAACATTATGAGTGCCTCCAAAGAGTTTTGAGAGGATTATTTTTCTTGTTCTAAGAGATCTCTAGATTGAAGAACAATAATATCATCACATAATTCCATATAGTCAAAATACAATTGAGAAAGCGTGTTTCTCAATTTTGGTCTAGCAACCAAGATCAAGTGTTCTTGATATTCGTTCGTGGTGTGGATACTGATAGAGGGTGAAATTTATCATCTTCGAAGTTCGTTTTCTTACTTGCTCGTGATCAAGCTTCGAATTCTCCACCAAGATTAAAGACTAAATCAAAGGCATCAAGGGTTAGTATTCTAGTATTCATATTGTATGTATTTTATATAATCATATGAGCAGATCTATGGCTTTGGGTTTTATAAAAAATTTAAATGCTTTATTCCGCTGCGCATGTTACTACGAAACCCAACATGAATTCCCACTGATGTTCTTAGCTACAAAACAAACATTAGCAACACCAGTAATAGCACTTAAGTCTACTGCATAAATGTTACCTTTACGTTTGGCAGTAAGAAGAGTTTTATTGGAAGCAATGTCTTTCACATAGCAACTGGAAGTAGTAAATACACATTGCATTCCTTTATCACAGAATTGTGATATTGATAGAAGGTTGTGTTTCAATCCATCCACTAGAGAGACCTTCTGTACAGTAACTGCACCTCTCTTGATGGTACCTACACTGATTATTTTTCCTTTGGAATTATCACCGAAAACCACTGGGGACCTGATGCTTCAATAATATCAGCAAGTAGATCTGCAAATCCTATCATGTGTCTTGAACAGCCACTATCTAGAATCCACAAATCCTTGCTTGCACTAGTTGAGGCCATGAAGCATTCCTGAAATAAAACAGTATGCTTATGGTCCCCCTTATTCTTGGGTCCGAGGGTTAGTTCCTCTTTGGCAACCATATCTGGCCACCACTTGAGGATGAAACCTCAGTGGGTCCAGATAGGTGCTTCAGGAGGCATTTATGAGCCTTATGACCATAATCAGAACAATTAGAACATCTCACTTGACTGATAGGCTGTGGAGTCGGTAGAACATCATTATGTTTAGTCAGTGTATCGACAGAACTAGAGGATTGAGCAGGCACAAACTTGGTAAGTTTGAAGGTGCTATTGTTGCCTTTTTTTCCATTCTGTTTACCTTTGGCAGTTACCTTTTTAGGTACTTGTCCATTGGCAGCAGAAGTGGTTAGACCGGCAGCACTTGCTCTGCTGATGTATTCACCAAGAATACCGTTATCGGTAGACTCAGTATCAGTAACCTTAACTTGACTTTGTTTGTGCTTATCTTTCCTTTTGTTCTGGTTCTTAGGATACTTCATTGCCACAGCACTATATACTGGCTTAGCATCCACATGCACTGAGTTAACAGAACTACATTCAACTTTCTCATCCTTTTTCTCGGTCGCGTAAGTTTCAGTAGAGCTACTGCTGCTGGAAACAAAACCTAACCCAGATTGGTCCTTATATGACATTTGGTTCGAAAGGATTATTTCAACAGCAACTCTAGATTTTGTGTAAGAATCAATGATACTAGATAGATGATTATTTCTTAACACAAGATCTTCGATCTGAGCTATCAATACTGTTACTTGGCTTTTGAGATCCAGGTTTTCTTTCTTTAGAAGAACAAACTCAAGATCATGTCCTTTGAGAACTTTCAGTTCAGACACAAGCAAGTCATTCTTTGCAGAAATTCTATTGAAATCAGCAGCCATCACTTTATGAACGCTACACATCTTCTCATGATCAATAAAAAGTTCATCCATTGTCTCTACCATTTCAGCTTTAGATATTTCAGGAAAAGGATCGACTGAAATTTCAGGGGTAGAAGTAACAGGTTTAGGAGAGAAGTCAGGTAGGGAAGAGATGGGTTTAGATAGGCTTTTGGCAATGCTTGGATGTTCAGTGAATGAGAACTTTCTAGTCATCGGTAAAGATTTTGGTTTGGTGGCAGTGAAGTGAGAAGAGTTACACTACCCATAGAGTGAGGTTCCCACTTGATGAACCTTGTATCCATTTGGGTTTTTTGCTTTGAGACTAATTTCTTTGAAGTGTGGTTGAGGTCTTCCAGCAGCTTCTTCTCTTACTGGAGTTCTTAAAGGAGATGGACCTCGGTAGACTGGAGTCGGAAATGATGATATATGGGCATCTTCCAAGTCTAGGGAAACAAAACTTACATCGGCATCTTCATCTTCATCGGCATCTTCATCTAAGTCAGTTTCACACCAAACCGGCAAGGCCTTTTCTGTGCTTTCATCGGCAACAAAGCTTCAAGACTTAGGATGTCTCTTGCTAAATGAATTCCTCACATACTCATATTTTGGTTGAGGACATTTGGAAGCAAAGTGACCAGGTTTTCTGCAGTTGAAGCAGACGAGATCAACTTTGTTGTTCTTTCCATCGGTAGCACTTGTAGATGGTTTATTGTAGCTTACTGGTTTTTGAAATGATGGTGTGAATGATTTTTGTTGCTGATAGCATCCTTTCTGCATTTCTTTTGAAGTCTTTGAACCTTTTATAGTCTCTAGCGAAGGCAGCAAATTCATCTTCTTCCATAGGTTGTTCTGAGGTTGCTTCAGGGGTTTTGGAACTGCAGGGTGTTTGATGGGGATCTATAGGAGGGAATTTTTTTGAATGGAAGGATATCTGTGACTGAGCTGATAGAGACAAGTTTTTGAAATTTTTATCGAGAACGTTAAGTTTTTGCAGTTCTTTCATACAGAAATAGACTAGAGACAAGATTCTGAATAAAAAGTCTTGTTTAAGTCTCTCACTTCTCTAACAGCAATGACCTTTTATTTGCGCGCGGGTTTTTTGTGTGTTTTGTTTGACTTCAAGGTACCTTTTTGTCCTTCGATTTACCCCTTTTTTTAATTGTTTGAGAGTCGCCACCATGTTGTTGTTGGAACACGGACCGAGATATCTGGATTCGGGGGTTAAGTTATGAATTGGGAAGGTCAAGGAGCACCCAATTCACCCAATCTAGGATTGGTCTTGCTAAGATATCATCATCATCGTTTCAAAATCATGCAAAATGTATGTAAAAGAGAAAACAAACAAATAAATAACTGCTTATTTATTTGGGATGTTGGATCATGTGCTTCGAGACCATCTCCATGGATTGGAGAGGCTCTAGGCTGATCCTTTAAAGGAATCACACTACTTCAAAGACAAAGAAGGAGATGAGAAGGTAGAAAAATAATGAGTTTTACCTAAGCGTTCTTCAAGAATCCTATGGATGGCCTTGACTAAAGGCCTTGAATCTCCAATAAACTTGGTTTGAATGATGTTGTGGAGGCTTGAATTTCGTGGGTGAGGAAAAAGGACTGATTATGGGGACCTCTTTGATCAGATTTGGAGTTGTTTTTGGATGAATGAGGATTCTAGCCTTTTTTTCGGTTCAAGAACCTTTATATTTATAGGAGTTTTAGACATATGGGTTTTGACCAAGAAGGTAAGTTGTGATGGGAATCCAAGATTTGATTCCCACAGAGGTATTTTTGGACACTAGGATCGTCCTTTAGGTTTTCCCGGATTGCTTAAGTGTTTGCCAAGAAAAGGGGTTAAGATCAACAAGGAAACTGACCAAAAACACGACTGTCAAGGGGGATGTCTCGTACGAGACATCAATGTCTCGTACGAGGCATCTCAGTGCTGGAATTCACTTTTTGCCCTCTGCAGTAGTTTTAATGTTCATTTTGGCCCCTGACTAATGGAGTCAGTCAGAAACTTAATGAAACATGTCCAACTTAACGAGTTTTGACCCAAATCAAAGGTGAGACACAGAAGTAGTGTGATCATAAATGAATGTCCAAAATGGGGTGTCTACAGAGCCCCTCGGCGATGATACTTATGGATGAAGTACCATCATCGATAGAAAAGACGCCATTTTGAACTAGGGGTATGGTCGTGCTAAAAAGCTGCCTACGTATTCCTCGGAAGGAAATCAGACCAAACGTAGTTCGAATTTGAAAACACGCAAAAACTGAGGTTTAAGGTGTTTTGAAAATCATTTTTGAAAACAATACTTGCGGTAAGTAAAGCTTAGAGTTTAGAGAGTACCCATACTGAGGAATCAATGAAGCTTAGAGTTTAGAGAGTACCCATACTGAGGAATCAATGGCCTTGACCCAATTCTGAATATACTCCTTTTTGTTGATGACGAACCGTCTCCAGTTGCAATCCATACTGAGGAACCAATCTCTTTGACTCCAATTTTAAACATGCCCTGTTGTTGATGATGAACCGTCTTCAATTTTGGAGACGCCAGTTACCTGGACCTTACTTCTCCTTCCAACGAGGTTGCCTTATTCGCCGGAAAATGTGAATCCTATGTTATTAACATACGTCTTGATAATAATTATCGGACTCTAGGTTTGGAGATGCCAATTACTTGGATCCTTGCTTCTCCTTCTAACGAGGTTGCCTTATTCGCCAGAACAGTGAATCCTATGCCATTAACATACGTCTCGATGGCAATTGTGGGATTCTAAATGGTGGGATCCTGTGTTATTAACTTACGTCTTGATAACAGTCGTGGGATACCCGGATTTGGAGATGCCAATTACTTGGACCTTGCTTCCCCTTTGAACAAGACTGCCTTTCCGTTGAAAATATGAGTCCTATGCCATTAGCTCACACCTTAATGAAAATTATGGGACTCTGAATGGTGGGATCCTGTGTTATTAACTTACGTCTTGGTAATAGTTGTGGGATACCTGGTTGTAAATCCTTTGCCATTAACCTACGTCTTGATGACAGTCATGGGATTTAAAGTTTGCTGATGTAGATTTCGTTGCTCACCCATGATCTTGGATGTGCGGTGAGGATAAATTCGTACTAACAAACAACTTTGCTTGTTCCAATTCTGAAAATATCCATTTGTTAACGACTCAATGTTCCATCTTGAACCGAGTTCAGATTCGTCCTTTCAGTCAAGAGCAAGGCTTCTTCTGACCTTTCTGTTAAAAGCAGGCTTTTCTGGAATTTCCCAAGAAAACATGGTTTTCCGATATTTTTCTGGGGATCTCTCGTACGAGATATCGATGTCTCGTACGAGACTTCTCTGTTTTTACGCATAACAGAGGCGTTGAAGGTGATTTTCAAATCACTTTTCTTATTTTATTTTGGGAATTCTCAACCCTAGGCGATTTTTTCACTCAAAAATCTTTGTTTTCACCAAGTTCTGGTAATCCCTAACCCTTTCAAATGGCCGGTGCAAATCATTCTCATAGGGAACACCCCTTTGGTAGGCATATGAGAGGCAAAGTGTAGGCGACGGATGAGTTGTGCCCGTTTCCCGATGATCATATTTCTCATGCCGTTCAGATGAGGCGGGTAAGGATCTCTTCCTTTGACTGAGTTTCAATGTCAATTTCGTCGTTGCATGTCTCGAATTGGTGCGTTCGCGGTTTGATTTTTATCGAATTTTTGCCTAGAATCATTGCTGCTAGGGTTTATCATGCATGGCTGATTTTTCGATGGAATTTCACCCTTGTTGATGTTGAAAATCATTGTAGTATAGTAGTACATGATTTTGACTGTCATTCTAAGCAATTCTGCGATTTTTTGGGTAAAATGCTTAAATGAGGATTTTACCATTTTCCTGATATTTGTCTCTTTTGTCTTTGTTGTTTGCAGCCATTTAGGGTCATTGATAACTGTAGAAGCAGCGTGCGAGCGCTTTCCAAGAGGTGGGCAACTCTCAATGGCGAGATGAAGGAAGAGATCGAGAATCTCGGGCTGAAACCCTTCTTTGACGGCCTAGTCGGCGAGAGAAGGAACGTTCACCTGCTCTAGGCTATTAGAGAGCGTTGGTGGGATAGCACTCATACTATGCATATGCGGTGGGGGAGGTTACCATGACCCCTACTGACTTTCATGCCATTAACGGTGAGCCTCTTGAGGTTGATACGGATTTCTCTCCCAGCGGGGATGATATGAGGTATTTTCTGGGCTTCTCTGTGCGTACCCTAGGCAAGGGTGTCCCTCTGAAGGCCTTGAGGGACAAGGTTGATGCCTATGTTACCGTTAATGCCGGTCAGATGCACCTTGTTGACACCCGTATCGCAGCCGTCCGCGGCTCTCTGTGGTGGGCCTTTTCTGAGACGCTATTTGCAAATCATACGTCAACCACCTTGTTTACTCTGTTGAGCTGCCTAAGGGATATGCAGCATGTGACTGATGCCTGTTGGGGATTGGAAGGCTAGGCTCACTGCTATGTGGCTATGGATGAGAGTTCGCGGGATCGTGCGAACGCTGGCTTAGGCGGCTACAGTTATGCCTGGGAGGTATAATACTCATCTTCTTCTGTATTCCTCCTTTATTTCAGCCCCAGTTTACTTTGATAGAATTTTTCATCTGAGCTATTTGTATATTGACATCTTTTATGTTTCTCCCATTTTGCAGGCCTGAGGATACGCCATGTTTGGTCTCTTCACTTTTAACCTTCGAGACAACACTGTTATGTTCCCAGATACTCTGAGATGGCACCGGGGCAACAGGGATACCCGTGATGAGCATACGGAGGGGGATGACATGACGGTGGAGCGTATGCGGCTGTATTTTGACAGGTGGGAGGCCGTCCCTGAGTCCGCTGTCGCTTTCTTCCCTTGGCGGAGTCTGGGCATTGATCATGCCTACGGGTTTGCCGGTATGAGGCTACTGATGATTGGCCTTGGTGGGGGATACTTTTACTTAGGAGAGAGAGTCTCTCGCTAGCAGGGTAGTGGCAGACTCGATGTCATTGTCCCCTTGGACCCGCCGACCCATATGCTTAACTCTTATGCCATCGCGGAGGAGGAGAGAGGGGATCTCATTATTGGGTAGGATGCTTTTGACCATATGTCCCTGGAGGCTGATTATCAGGACTTCCTCGTTCGTCTCATGCCCCGGTTAATTATTAGAGGGTGATCAGGCTCAGGCCCAGGGAGTTGTCCACGTACTTTTCTATCCACAGCTTGGAGTAGCTTCTTTTACCTACAGTATGGCTGAGGGAGTAGAGAGTACCGAGGACCTTCCATCCCAGTACGATATTCCTGAGGGACTCGTACCTCCTGCTGACACGACCATGGTATGATTTATGACCCTTCTTCCGTCATTTCTTGTCATCCTACCATTTTATCTCCTTGTTTATCATTTATCTGAAGATTTTGATATCTCTATTTGTTTCTTCTCAACAGGTGACCATTGCTGAGTATAGAGAGTTCGCGGGACGGCTTTCCCAGTTCATGACCTATGCCAAGAGGGTGAAGAGAGAGACTGCAGATCTCTTAGGTTGATTGGCTCGCCAGACAGCGGAGTCAGCCTCCTGCGGGAAGAGACCTCGGACGGACGAGTGATCACGTGGCGATGGCGACGTCTCTTTTGTTTTGATGTCGAGTAGATAGGGTCCCCCATTCCCTCTTTTTGTTGATAATGTACTTATTGCCTCGGCGTAGGCGAAGACAATTTTTCCTTTCTTTGGTTTGTACCTATGCAACAGTTATTTCCAAACTCTAACACACAATACATTAGTTGATTTTAGTTTTATTTCTGACTGTGTAAATGTATTGACTCATATCCGGTTGGTCAACCGAGGGGTAATTTTATGAGATGGATTCGCGTTGGGCCATTTGTATGTGATGTATGAACTGTTTCGGGTGAGTTTTTAAGGTGACTGAGACATGTTTTGACTTGCCGAGAAACCTGAGATTTGAGCAGAGTTGTTGCTGTTCTGAACCAAGAGATGCCTCGTACAAGACATCGATGTCTCGTACGAGCCATCCTGTTAGTCTGTTGCTGTTTCTCCTTTTTCTCGAGGATTTGGTATCCAAACTTGTATATAAAAACCTCTAGTCCGTCCTAGAATACCATGCAGCCTAAAGTTGTTGGACTCTCCGATCGAGTATTCTCCTTATACTATCCATAGGCGGAGACTGTTGGTGAAGGGTCTCAGCGTTGAAGAGTGGGCCCATCTTTTTGCTAAAGTGGAGACCGGTGATATTGCTTGGTGCCCATCCTTTTGGAAGGTGAGGAGGTTCGTAGCTAATACCCTTAGGTACGACAGGGTCGTCCTTCCGGGTTTGAGTGATTCCTCTTTCTATTTTGCTCGGAGGGTAATGCGGCAATTCGGTCAACAGCAGGACACTTTCGTGTTAGGGGGACGACTTCAGAACATTTCTTTCATGGACTCAGAGTTCTCTACGAGCTTGCATCGCGCTTGGGGGCAAGGCACCACTATGGATCGTTGGACCAATCTCCGTCATGATGGAGGGAGCATCTATTTGTCCGACAAATATCTGGATTGGTTTCTGAAAGAACTCCGTCCCAGTGTCGATGGTATTGATGAGATTTGCCGCTCTCTGTTGGGGGACCAATTTGAGCCTAGCTTGAATTTGAGGGAGAAGGAATCTAAGGAGGATCCTTCTAATGTCAGAGTAGATGCCATTCAAGATTTTCTGGATAGTGACTTTTATGAGAAGAGAGCGAACGGATTTCTCGGTAAATTTCAAGCTTTAGATAGGCCTCATGTGTTTGCGATACTGACTCCCTTGGTGTTCAGTAGACATGATGTTCCTCCCGGTTTCGAGATACCTTTGCACAAGAGGAAGAGGAATGACAAGGCGGATCGTGGTCAAGCCCGTACTAAGTTAAGGAAGAAATAGATCCTTAGGAGTATCGAGAGATTGCCATAGATAGACCAATTTTTAAATTTTCAGTATTTTATTTATTTTTCTTTTGCAAGTGGGTATTCATGTTGGAAATTTTCATATTGCTTTCTGTAGATACCCCGGGAAACCATAACTTGGTTAGAGCGGTGAATTATCCTAGGATGTCTAACTTGTTTTAGATTGTTTAGAGTCGCCACCTATGTTTTTAAAGGAACATAAGAAAAACCTAGAAATAGCCTAATTTATGTACAAAACCAGAGATTCGGGAGAGAAGGGTTCGGGGGTTAGGTGACGGAGTGGGAAGTACTTAAACACCCACTCCTCCCGCTTATGCGGGTCTTGCTACTATTGGTGTTCTAATGCTAAATGTCCTTCAATTTATTAACAGTGCTAACAATTATAATGTAAAGAAAAAGGGGAAGAAAAGAGAATTGTTTTATTTATAAATTTATGCTAAACAATTACATTAAGAAATGTATAGGAAATTAAAGTAGAGATTAAAATGTAGGGAGATAACCTTAACCAACTTTAATGTAGTAAAGTGGTCATTTGGTCATGTCCCAATTGATGGGGATTGCATACTAGTAAGACTAGAATAAAAGAGAAGAAGAATAAAAGTACCTTTAGGAAAGAGGACCTTAGACTTTGACTTGAAGATGGTGTTGTTTGTAGAGAAATGATTGTGCAACACTTTGTGTAGTGTTTGTTTGTAGGGAAAATGTGTTGAGAGAACTTGTGTATAGTTCTTGTAGGGAAGATGAAGTTGGTCCCAAGAGTGTAAAAAGAGTCCCTTTCTAAGGTAGAAGATGATGGTTTTTATAGGTAAAAAAGAGAGGGAAAGGTTGGAGGGAAATTGGTCAATCCATGTGAGATGGAATTGACCAATAGAAAATAAGATAAATAAAATAATAAATGAAATAAATAAAAGAAAATCAAATAATAATAAAAGGAAATATTTTGTTTTTTAATGAAAAGGCTAGAATAAAGGATTGGGAGTTTTTGGAACAAAGGGGGGATGAAATTGGATGTAAAAAGAGGTTATTTTGTGAACTAGGAAAAGGAGGGAAATAAGGTGCAATCCGTTACTGCCAAAGTGGGAAGCGCGCGAGTCCCGCTTTTAGGGCGAGACGCGCGCGCAGCCCGTTAACAGTTCCGGAAGCGCCCGCGGCAGAAAAGGACAGAATGACAGAATGACCCTAAAAGTTAACTCTATTATGCAGTTTAGTCCAAAACTGACGGAATCAGTTTGGAACTTAACCGAAGTAACAGAAATCAACAAAAATAAGTTAAATAAAAATACTTTGTATGCAATCGGGGTGAGAGGTCCAAGGCGGGGTGTCTACAGAGCCCCTCGGCGAAGTGGATTGCAAAGCAAAACGCGTCGACGAAAGTAAAAACACCCGCCGAGGACATCGACAAAGAAAAAGAAAGAAAAGAAAGCAAAGACTCGATGAAAGCAGTAATTTGAAATTGCTAGAGATAGGGGTGCGCTCCCTGTGTGAGCGTCTTTTGTTGGTAGAGGGGGTGGCATGATCCGTTGGTAAACCTGCAGGCTGAATCCGTTAAGTGAGGCCGTTAGTGAACCCATGAATGAGGCCGTTAGTGAACCTTTGTTGAGGAGGCTGTTAGTGAAATCCGTTGATGAGGCCGTTAGTGAACCTTTGAGGAGGCCGTTAGTGAACCTTCGTTGACGAATCTGTTAGTGAAATCCGTTTATGAGGCCGTTAGTGAACCTTCGAGGCCGTTAGTGAACCTTTGTTGTCGAATTCGTTAGTGAAATCCGTTGATGAGGCCGTTAATGAACCTTCGAGGCCGTTAGTGAACCTTTGTTGACGAATCCGTTAGTAAAATCCGTTGATGAGGCCGTTAGTGAACCTTCGAGGCCGTTAGTGAACCTTTGTTGACGAATCCGTTAGTGAAATCCGTTGATGAGGCCGTTAGTGAACCTTCGAGGCCGTTAGTGAACCTTTGTTGACGAATCCGTTAGTGAAATCCGTTGATGAGGCCGTTAGTGAACCTTCGAGGCCGTTAGTGAACCTTTGTTGACGAATCGTTAGTGAAATCCGTTGATGAGGCCGTTAGTGAACCTTCGAGGCCGTTAGTGAACCTTTGTTGTCGAATTCGTTAGTGAAATCCGTTGATGAGGCCGTTAGTGAACCTTTGACGAATTGCTGCTTTGAGGCCGTGTGCTGTTTGGCGTTGCAGTTGACTTTTGCGGGGATGCGGGCATGGTTGACTGTGGACCATTTTCTGCTGGGGATGAAGTGCCTCGAGTTGCAGATGCTGTTTGACTTCGCGGTGGTACCTGTCATGTGCTTTGCAGGTATATGTGCTAGTGCAAGAAGATGCATGAAGTATGAAATGAAGAGAGAAATTGTGCTCGTTGTGCAATGTGATTTGAAAGCAGTTTTGCATGAGAGAGAGATTTGCAAGAATGAAGAAATTGCATTTGTGTGCTGTGTGATTTTGAGGAAATTATTAATGAATGATGTTCATACCTTCACTTACCATGTCCGCTTGATTCGGGATGGAGATGTTGTGGCTTTGATGAAGATGATGAACTGCTGCTGCTTTCGATGGAATGTTGGTGAGATGACATTCTGAATGATGGGTTGGTCGTGCCAAAGGCTGCCTACGTATCAAGGATGACGAAGAACGCTGGGGAAGAAACTATGGAGCACATACTTATATGCTAGTAAAGAAAAAGAAAAAGAAAAAGAGAAAATCTTTTTTTTTATTTATTTTTTATTTATTTTTTATTTTTTTTTTTAGAAGGAAAAGAATATGTACACATGCGAGAAAAGGATTTTTAGTTCGTGGGTGAACCATTTTAGCCATTGTGTGTTTGTAAAGCCAACCCAAGATCAAGTCATGTGCGATCGATGTCCGGATTGCCTTGCTTGAATTATGTCGTTGTCGTCGTCGTGCCCAACGAAGATTGATGTCTAACCCCGCCGGTGTGCCCAACGAATATTGATGTCTAACCCCGCCGGTGTGTCTGACGAAGATTGATGTCTAGCCCCAAGAGATTTGTCGATTATGGGGCTTGAAAAGACTTTTGATGTCGAGATAAAGGGTCGCTGATTGTGAAGCCCCTAGATCGCCTTTGATGCCAAATTTGGAGTGACTTGCATAGCCCCATGATAAATCAGCTCTTTGGTCCACTCAATGAATCGTCTTTTGTTGTTGATGTGAGCAAGCCCCAAGCTTCGAGAGATTGCTAAGCCCCAAATGTCATGGACTTGTTGCTTGCGGGCTTGGAGATGGTGAAATGTGAAGACCTTTCATTGTAAAGTTCCCAAATTATCTTGTGATTGGCTCGGCATTGAGCGCGGATGTACCGTCGGGTAGAATTCTTGATAGAGATCCCCTTCTTTCTCTTACTGGGGAGATGAATGGCCTCATTGTGGTTGATACCCAAATGGCGGAGGGCTTATGTCAAAAGATGCAGTAATGTCTTGCGGTGCCGTCGAGGTCGTGGATGACAAGGTCTTGGTGTGATAAAGTCCCAAATGAGTATGCTTGCTTGACTCTTCTTGAGTTGAACTAATGACGGATCTTCGGATGCAACTAATGTTGTGGCCCAACTTTATCTGAGCTGCACCTTGTGATTTTGATCTTGGAGAAGGGGGTGCTGAATTGCAGAAACATTGGGATTGGCCGTGGCATTTCCCGCTATAACCCTGTTTTGATTAGAGTTTAGCATATTGAATCTTTTCCTTTTCTCTAAGACTTCCTTCATAATCTCATTGTAAGTTCTAACAAGAATTATCAAATTCATTCATATCATTGGAGCCTTCATTTAAAACCAAGGGGCCTTTTGACTGGAAGTGTTGAGAGACTCTTGAAGCTTGATCCCTTTCATGGAGCCATAAGACTATTCCACATTGCACTTGCTCGAGTATTGTTGCCCAAAAGACTATCGGTCGCGAAGCCCTAATACTTCCCTTTGTTTGAATTACTGTAATGTCGTAGCACAAAAGATTGTAGATTGCGAAGCCCTTGGAGACCTTCAGTGCCGAATTGAGGAAGCTTCCAATGTTGCACATGACTTGGCTGGGGATACTGCTGGGGAGTTAATTGCTCTTTGCCGAGGGAGCCTTTAAGACTTGACCGTAGCCCCTAGAGTGCCATTATTGATTGCGAGAAAGGTCCATCCTTGATTGGGGGAACGAGCACGGGCACACGTGACAAGAGGGCTTTTTGACATCCCTTTTGAGAGACTTTGAGGATAGTCTCACACATCTTTTTCGAGCATAGCCCCTAGGGCTTGTTGATTGTCAAAAGAAGCCCTTGTTCTCGGGTCATATAGCCCCTAGGGCGTCACCATTTGTTGAGCAAAGCAAGAGTGACTCATCCTCGTGCGAGGGAACAAACATGAGAGGACATGGCAAGAGCTACTCCATTTCTCGGGAGCCTTTCGGCGTACTTTAGAAGCACATACTTGAAGAAGCTTTGAAAACTGAGACACATGTTGTTGCCATTTGTTGCCCAAGCCAATTGACTAGCTAGGATTATTAGTGCAACATCTTGCCCTTTTATGATGGGCTCGTTCTCGGATGGGTCTTGGCTACCACAGGCCTTCTTTTCATGAACCCAAAAATGCACACTGCTGGAGAATGATGCCAATAACCCAAAACAACCTTTGATGGTGCCATATCTTGTCGAGTCTTTTGCAATCCCAAAGTTGACTCGGTGGGGAATTGACTTGCTGAGGAGATCCAATGTAGAGCTCGTGCAGTTGTCTTCTTTAGAGGCCAGAGATCTCCATTTCTCTTTCCCTTCTCTCTCTCACTCTCTCATTTTATTTTTTAATGACGCACCCTGTTTTTGGCCTAGACCGCCCTTTCGGGTTTTCAATCTAGCGGGCATCTCTTTTACGTCTTCATTTTGACTCGATTAATGAGGGAGTGTGCATTGACTCTAGCTGAGGAGATAAGACATGTGATTTTGCGGTGGAGACCTCTTGTCACTAAAGATGAGTGACATTGACTCGACTAGGGAAGTGTCCCTAGTATTGACATGTATTTTTTTTTATTGAATTGAATGACTCACGAAGGCAAGTAAGTCATTAAGAGAGAAGAGAAGGAAAGCCCCAATTCGATTGCAAGAAATTGGGAGTATGCAGAAATAATAGAAGTCCTTAGACTCGACAAGGAACGCGAAATGATTCCAAATCTAAGAAAGTTGTTCAATCTTTTTGGTGATTAATTCATTGGCATATGAATCGTACAAAGATGTCTTTGTTGGGTTTTGAGCAAACATGCGCAGCGGAATAAACCCAAAAGCCTAGATCCGATCACGATGATTAAATTAATATGGAGATGAATTTTGAACACTAACCGTGACGGAGCTTTAAAATTCTGAGATCTTCAATCTTTGTTCTTCGCGCTTCTTCGAATCACGAACGTAGGAACGACAGCAAAACTTGGATCACGAACTTTGAAGGAGTTGATGCCAACGCCCTCTATGTTTATCCACACGCGTACGAATTTCAAGAACGATTCTTGAACCGGATTGCTAGACCCAATAGAAACTATTTCTATTATGAAGGCTATATGAAAAATCAATGTTCTTGTTCTTGAGGAAGAAGAAGAACTTATTTTTTTTCTCTCTTGGAGGCTCTCTAATTGATATGGAATCAATCTATCTTGATTAGGTCGTTGTTAGGAGTTTATATACTTATTAGTCCTAAACCTTTTAGGAGAAATAGGTTAAAACCCGTCACAACACGAAATCAGTTATTGGGCCCGAACAGGGCCTGCTCGGCCGAGTCCTTTGAGGTGCTCGGCCGAGTCCTTTGAGGTGCTCGGCCGAGCACCTTGCTCCAAAACAATCTGACCTTCTGATGGACACGCTCGGCCGAGTCTTATGAAGTGCTCAGCCGAGCACCACCAGAATCCTGATTTTAGCCTTTTATATAATTCGTTCTCTTGTGTGTGACCCCATAGGATTATATTAAGTTGGCAATGAGCCCAAACACATTCGTGCTCATAAATCATGAGCGGACTCTAGCAAGCCATCATGACTACCCAATTAATATAACTTGTATAAGTTCGTGAATCCTTTATAGAACATATTACAATCTCTTTGTTTCACGATGTCTATTGAACGTAAGCCATGGTCAATGGTCAACTTACAATGTTCAATGCTTTCTCGATCCAGAATGTATTGATAGTACAAATCTTATTTGAGCACGGCCATGCATTTCATCAACACCATTCTTCGAGTGGCCAAAGCTTGACACCTCTCTCTTACGAGGAACAAATCCCTTCTTGATTTATTACCTTTCCCTACATGAATCCGATTACGCCAATCACATTCTTTATTGCTACCCGATTAGGGGTAACGTTTGAATATGTCAAACGTAATGTTCATTAAGTGGAAGACTGTGATAATCTCAGGTCTAAAGATTCCAGTAATATAACTATATGAGACTTAATTATGACATTGTGACCATGACATAAATCTCATATGGGTCAGTCCAGTATTTGGTCTCCAACAAATACCCATAAGTTTAATTGTATCACATACACCATAATCATCATATGATTATCTATTAAACTTATACTAACAATTAATCATAATTATCAGGGACAGGGATTATTATAATAAACATACAAAGGATATAATAATCAAACATTCAATATCTTTAATATAAATAACATTAATCGTTTTACAAAACGTGCCTAGAGCATACAACACCAACAATCTCCCACTTGCACTAGGCCTAATTAATGTATCGAATACCCATAGACCTAACATGACCATCATGCTTTGCTTGTGGAAGACCCTTTGTCAATGGGTCGGCAATGTTATCATCAGTCGGTACTCTGCATATATTCACGTCACCTCTGTTAATGATTTCTCGAATGACATGGTAACGCCTAAGTATGTGTTTGGACTTCTGATGGTTTCTCGGTTCCCTTGCTTGGGCAATAGCACCATTATTATCACAATAAAGGTCTATTGGATTAGCAATGCTAGGAACCACCTCTAGTTCAGTAATGAACTTCTTGATCCAAACAGCCTCTTTAGCAGCATCTGATGCAGCAATATACTCAGCTTCAGTTGTAGAGTCTGCGACAGTACTTTGCTTAGAACTCTTCCAGCTAACAGCACCTCCATTAAGCACAAATATAAATCCAGATTGCGATCTAAAATCATCCTTGTCGGTTTGGAAGCTTGCATCTGTGTAACCACTTACTACAAGATCACCTTCCACACCTCCATACACCAAGAACGAATCTTTAGTCCTTCGTAAGTACTTAAGAATCGTCTTGACTGCAATCCAATGATTTTCACCAGGATTTGATTGGTATCTACTCGTCATGCTCAAAGCATACGAGACATCAGGTCTAGTACATATCATGGCATACATGATTGATCCAATTGCAGAAGCATATGGAATCCCAATCATTCTCTCACGCTCATCAGTTGTCTTAGGACACTGATTCTTGCTTAGAGATATGCCATGACCTACTGGCAAATTTCCTCTCTTAGAGTTTTCCATGCGGAATCTCTTAAGAACTTTGTCAATATATGTATCTTGACTTAAACCAATCAATTTCTTGGATCTATCACGATAGATCCTAATGCCAAGGATATAATCGGCTTCTCCCATATCTTTTATAGAAAAACACTTTCCTAACTAAGTCTTTACAGACTGTAGTGCAGGAATGTCGTTTCCCATGATTAATATGTCATCAACATATAGTACTAGAAATAATACTACGCTCCCACTAATCTTCTTGTAAACACAAGGTTCATCTTCGTTCTTGATGAAGCCAAACTCTTTGACCGATTCATCAAATCGAAGATTCCAACTCCTAGAGGCTTGCTTCAATCCATAAATGGATCGCTGCAATTTGCATACTTTGTTAGAATTTTCTGGAATTACAAAACCTTCAGGTTGTGTCATATAAACATCCTCAATTAAGTTCCCGTTAAGGAACGCTGTTTTGACATCCATTTGCCATATCTCATAGTCAAAATATGCGGCTATGGCAAGTAAAATTCTTATAGACTTGATCATTGCTACGGGCGAAAAGGTTTCATCATAGTCGATTCCATGAATCTGCCTATAGCCATTCGCTACAAGTCTAGCTTTATAAGTATGCACCTTTCCATCCATGTCAGTTTTCTTTTTGAAAACCCACTTGCATCCTATGGTTTTTACACCTTCGGGC
This sequence comes from Campanula takesimana, assembly GCA_026119855.1. Classification (NCBI taxonomy): domain Eukaryota; kingdom Viridiplantae; phylum Streptophyta; class Magnoliopsida; order Asterales; family Campanulaceae; genus Campanula; species Campanula takesimana. Next base: position 123,672 of record JAOWBW010000134.1, read on the forward strand.
GCATCAATCAAGTTCCAAACTTGATTATCATACATGGATTTAATTTCAGATTCCATGGCTCCAAGTCATTTTTCTGAATTAGGAGCGGACATCGCTTCTTGGTAGGAAGTAGGTTCGTCATCAACTATGACTTCTACTTCATTGCTATCTGTCATGAGAAATCCATATCTCTCAGGTTCGGATCGTACTCTACCAGTTCTGCGAGGAACTTGAGTATTCTGAACAGGTTCCACAACTCCTTGTGAGGCTTGTTCAGATCCAACAATCAGTTCCATATTATTTTCGGGTTCTCGAACCTCTTCGAGATTAATTTTACTCCCACTAATTTCTTTGGAGAGAAACTCTTTCTCTAAAAAGGTACTATGACGGGCAACAAACACTTTGTTTTCCTCGCGGTTGTAAAAGTAATAACCCTTAGTTTCCTTAGGGTAACCAACGAAAATACATTTATCAGATTTAGGTGTGAGTTTGTCAGATATGAGTTTCTTAACAAAAGCTTCACAACCCCAAATCTTCATGAAAGACAAACTAGGTTTTCTTCCAGTCCACATCTCATGTGGAGTTTTTGGAACAGATTTTGTTGGAACATTATTTAGTGTTAGAGCAGCAGTTTCTAGTGCATGTCCCCAAAAGGATAAAGGAAGATCAACTTGACTCATCATGGAGCGGACCATATCCAATAAAGTCCTATTTCTCCGTTCAGACACACCATTCCATTGTGGTGTCCCAGGTGGAGTTAATTGTGAAACAATTCCACAATCTTTAAGATGATTGTTAAATTCTTGTCTTAAATATTCTCCACCACGATCTGATCGAAGTGCTTTAATAGTTTTGCCAAGTTGATTTTGTACTTCATTTTGAAATATTCTAAATATCTCAAATGATTCACTTTTATGTTTTATTAAGTAGACATAGCCATATCTACTAAAATCATCAGTAAAAGTTATGAAGTATTGATATCCTCCCCTAGCATTGCAACTCATTGGTCCACACACATCAGTATGTATGAGGGCCAATAAGTCATTAGCCCTTTCACTACTCTTAGTAAAAGGTGCCTTAGTCATCTTTCCAAGTAAACAAGACTCACAAGTTTCATATGATTCAAAATCATGTGAATCTAGAAGTCCGTCCCCATGGAGTTTTGAGATACGCTTCTCATTAATATGACCAAGACGGCAATGCCATAAATAAGTATGATTTACATCATTAGGTTTGGATTTCTTATTTACATTATAAACATTCTTATTATTCCCACTTTCAACATCAAGAACATAAAGGCCATTAAATGAACATGCAGTACAATAAAGCATATCACTTAAATAAATAGAAAACTTCTTATTTTCGATAAGAAACTTAAAACCTTCATTATCCAAACAAGAAATTGAAATAATATTTCTACTTAAATCCGGAACGTAATAACAATTGTTCAAAACAAGAATTAATCCGCTAGGTAAAATGACATCATATGTTCCTACGGCTAATCCAGCAACTCTTGCTCCATTCCCTACGCGTAGGTCCACTTCGCCATCTTTAAGTAGCCTTCTATTCCTTAGTCCCTGCACATTTAAACAAATGTGAGATCCACATCCAGTATCTAATACCCAGGAGCTAGAAGTAGAAAGTAGAATATCTATAACATAGATACCTGAAGTAGATGCAGTCCCACTGCTCTTCTTCTTCTTTAACTCTTCCTTGTAAACCTTGCAATTGCGTTTCCAGTGTCCAATCTCATTGCAATGGAAACAGATTGCATCCTTTTGGGAAGCAGGTTTAGCCACAATAGCATTGGCAACATTTGCCTTGCCAATCTTAGGTTTGACAACTTTTGCCTTACCCTTTCCTTTGCCTTTTTGGCCCTTTCCTTCCTTTGACACCATGAGCACAGGAGCGGTCTCTTTACCGATTTTCTTTTCTGCCTGCTTAAGCATCCCATGCAATTCAGACATAGTCTTATCCATCCCATGCATATTAAAGTTCATGACGAACTGGTTGTAGCTTTTGGGCAATGAATTAAGAATAAAATCGGTAGCCAACTCAATATCAATTGGATGGCCTAGCCTATCTAGTTTCTCAAATTAAGCCTTCATCTTCAAAACATGAGGGCTCACAGACTGTCCATCGCTCATCTTGCATGAGACTAGGGCAGCTATGGTGTCGAACCTCTCTTGCCTTGCTTGTTCTTGAAACATATCTTTCAATGTAGCAGCAAGGTCAAATGCTTCCAAGTGTTCAAGAATCTTCTAAAGCTCCGAACACATGGCCGCAAGCATAAGACAACCCACCTCACGAGAATCATTCACATGTTTCTTGTAGGAGTTTCTCTCATCCTTGGGTGCATTAGAAGCAGGTTCTTCTTCAGGAACGGGCTCATCAAGAATATAGAGCTTGTCCTCATGCTTTAGAACAATTCTAAGGCTACGGATCCAATCCGTGTAGTTAGCTCCATTTTCTTGAAGTTTCTCCTTCTCAAGGATAGATCGCAGTGATAAATTTGTACTTTGAGCCATTATCTACAATTATGCAAACATATAATTAAATATAAGTACCGATTATATTAAAGATATTAAATTAATAGTATTTCATAAATACTCCCACTAAATTATATAACCTTCAAATGCATCCAATGCATCATATAATTTAAATGGGCTAAGGTCCATATTTCACTTAACTTTGAGTCGGCTAGGGCACGACTGCTCAAAATAAGTTATTTAGGTAGACAACTCCTTGTCAATCATATCATATATGACTCTTAGATCTTTTATGAGATTCTAGATATCATATATCTAACATGTTTTAATCTCATCTGTGCCTTAGGCCCAAAACTGTTTTGATAGCCTAATTAAGTTAAACCATTTTAAACGTATAGGAATCACTGTTTCCTCATCTTGCTCATAAATGGATAGAATCAATGCACCTACGCTAGGGAGTAACCCACATAAAACTACCCACGTACTCACAAGTGTTTTAATCATGGATTGGCACGGAACTTAAATTTTTTTTTAAAGAAGGTTCACAACATATAGCATGGTAAATGTTTATAGTCACATAATATAAACACATAAAGCATCGGTTAATAATTTAATCAATCCAATTAATTAAAATATGATTTCATGTGATTGATTTATGGGGATAATTCTGTAACACATTACTGAGAGCACGATTGTACGGTCGAAACTAAGCCAGAAGGCATCCACAATCCCGTACCAAATTTAGAAACTAGAAGAAACAATTATGTAAGGTCGAAACTAAGTCAATAGGCATCCACATTCCCTTACATAAAGTAACTTGATTCTAAATTCTTTTGTCCCTTCAATTTGTTACTTTGACCTTGAAATTTGTTTTCAGGAAACACAGTTTCTCAAACCAGCCATCTGACAAACAAATTCAATCCAAAGTGATTTCAAACAAGACATTTAATTTCAGGAAACACAGTTTCTAAAACCAGCCATCTGAAAAACAAATTCTGTCCAAAATCATTCTGCTTGGCCGAGTCCTTTAAGGTGCTCGGCCGAGCGCCTTTGTGTTCAAGAAAATCCTCCCTTCTGACGACTCTGCTCGGCCGAGTCTTATAGACTGCTCGGCCGAGCACCAGCATCAGATCAAGATTTTCGAATTTTAATTCTTAAATTGCTTTCCCGATTCATCTAGGATTTGGTGTTCATGATGATCAAATCATCATGTTCATCGAAGCCTTGAATAAACTATTTATTCATGAATCAAAGATTATCAACAAATCAATCAAATTAATTTTTGATAATCTATAGGAACATAATAATCAAATTATTATTGCAATCTTAGATCCCTCATAACGTATTTAAACGGTGCGATTTTATGATTTCAATATATCTCATATACAAACATAAAACTCAGATCACATAAACATCTTGAATCTAAATTCACATAGCATGCTAACACATATAATCCAATTATATAATTAACATGATAATATTAAAATAATCATGATGAATGGGGCACTGATACCACTGTTGGGTTTTGAGCAAACATGCGCAGCGGAATAAACCCAAAAGCCTAGATCCGATCACGATGATTAAATTAATATGGAGATGAATTTTGAACACTAATCGTGACGGAGCTTTAAAATTCTGAGATCTTCAATCTTTGTTCTTCGCGCTTCTTCGAATCACGAACGTAGGAACGACCGCAAAACTTGGATCACGAACTTTGAAGGAGTTGATGCCAACGCCCTCTATGTTTATCCACACGCGAACGAATTTCAAGAACGATTCTTGAACCGGATTGCTAGACCCAATAGAAACTATTTCTATTATGAAGGCTATATGAAAAATCAATGTTCTTGTTCTTGAGGAAGAAGAAGAACTTATTTTTTTTCTCTCTTGGAGGCTCTCTAATTGATATGGAATCAATCTATCTTGATTAGGTCGTTGTTAGGAGTTTATATACTTATTAGTCCTAAACCTTTTAGGAGAAATAGGTTAAAACCCGTCACAACACGAAATCAGTTATTGGGCCCGAACAGGGCCTGCTCGGCCGAGTCCTTTGAGGTGCTCGGCCGAGCACCTTGCTGCAAAACAATCTGACCTTCTGATGGACACGCTCGGCCGAGTCTTATGAAGTGCTCGGCCGAGCACCACCAGAATCCTGATTTTAGCCTTTTATATAATTCGTTCTCTTGTGTGTGACCCCATAGGATTATATTAAGTTGGCAATGAGCCCAAACACATTCGTGCTCATAAATCATGAGCGGACTCTAGCAAGCCATCATGACTACCCAATTAATATAACTTGTATAAGTTCTTGAATCCTTTATAGAACATATTACAATCTCTTTGTTTCACGATGTCTATTGAACGTAAGCCATGGTCAATGGTCAACTTACAATGTTCAATGCTTTCTCGATCCAGAATGTATTGATAGTACAAATCTTATTTGAGCACGGCCATGCATTTCATCAACACCATTCTTCGAGTGGCCAAAGCTTGACACCTCTCTCTTACGAGGAACAAATCCCTTCTTGATTTATTACCTTTCCCTACATGATTCCGATTACGCCAATCACATTCTTTATAGCTACCCGATTAGGGGTAACGTTTGAATATGTCAAACGTAATGTTCATCAAGTGGAAGACTGTGATAATGTCAGGTCTAAAGATTCCAGTAATATAACTATATGAGACTTAATTATGACATTGTGACCATGACATAAATCTCATATGGGTCAGTCCAGTATTTGGTCTCCAACAAATACCCATAAGTTTAATTGTATCCCATACACCATAATCATCATATGATTATCTATTAAACTTATACTAACAATTAATCATAATTATCAGGGACGGGGATTATTATAATAAACATGCAAAGGATATAATAATCAAACATTCAATATCTTTAATATAAATAACATTAATCGTTTTACAAAACGTGCCTAGAGCATACAACACCAACAGTCTTGACAAGTTCGAGATGAAGGCCGGTCACCATAACGCGCTAGGGCTAAACATATCTTCTTTCTTGCATGAGACCGGACCCAAAGGTTGCCTACGTTCCTCCAGTATAGAGGCTCAGGTCACCGTAGTTCTTGTGAATTCTCCATTCTTTGGGATGGAATTGTTGCTTCGTCGTGTAGCTTCGTCCTCCTTTGGTGGATGGAATGATGTTGATCTTGATGTGAACTTCTTTGATTGAGGGGGATTTTTTTATTTTTTTATTTTTTTTTTTTTTGTGCTCTAACTTTTGCCTAGGTTGATTTGAAGAGTTCAACCTAGCGAGCATTTTTTTTTTTTAATCCCCCCTTTGAAACATTGCTTGATTTTTCTCCATGGTTGTTGCTTCGCCTTTGATGTCTTGGCTTTGTCTTCGTCGTTGATGATGTTGCCTTCGTCACAATGTTTAGCCCCTAGGCATTCAAGTGATGGCCTTCATTCCAAAACTCGTTTAGACATATTTTCATCATTTTGCCAAGAATTAGATTGAACAACTTGGAAGAGTGTATGAGGACAAGAACGACTTTTTATTTGATGATGAGACTTGACTCAAAATTTTACATTAATTGGACAAAAAAAACTTAATGCACACTTAAGAGGACTTTGACTCTTTTTTTTTTTTAATTCCTATTACTAGGTAGAGAAAGAGAAACGGAGATTGTTGTTGTAGTCCCCATTGTCGTTGTAATCTCCTTGTGGCATGATTTCTTGTAGAAGCCCCATTTCGAAACCAAATCATTCTTCTTTGATGAGTTCTTGCATGTTGGCACTCTCTAAAGGTTGCTCTTCACCCACAGTAAATTCGCCGTTGTCGAACAAATCTTGGATGATGTTTCGGAGAAGGAAGCACCCTTCGGTAGTATGGCCACTATGCTTGTGGTAGCCGCACCATTCACCATGTGCATGATTCTTCGGTATCGTCTTCGGCTTGTACCCCTCCAAAGGCTTGACCTTTCCACTTGCCACCAAAGTTTCAAATGCTTCGGCTTGGGTTACTCCTAGGAGAGGAGTGAAAACTTGGTTGTTGGCGGTACCTTTGTAGCTTTTGAGGGACGGGCCATTTGAACATGCTTTACCCTTAAACTTTGCCTTGTTGTTGGTGAGCTCTTGCAAACGGGCTTTAAGCTCGGAAACCTCTTCCTTGTGAATCTTCCTTTCGAGATCAAAATGGGCTTGCCACAAATCGTCTTTTCGGCAGGCATCCTCGGAAAGTCTATCCATTTGTTCCCCCATGGCTCTTATTATGTTGAAGAGTCTTTCGTTGGACACGGAAAAGTACCCACCATTGTTGTTGTTGCCGTTGGAAGCCATTGGACCTATTGAAAGAACACGGTTGATCTTAGGTTGGCCCCACAAATACCTTTTGAGTAAAATAAATTTAACCCACAAACATGAAAAAGACTCAACCATTTAAAGAAAATGACTCTTTTTTGGTTTTTTTTTTTATTTACAAAAGTCGGAAGGAAGGAGTCCTTTTTGGGGTTTCTAGAAAAAATAGTGGAATCGTCACACTAGTATATAGACCTTCTCGCGGTCCCATATACTCATCGGATTCCACCACGCTTGTGAGACCTACATGTGTCGGGATTAAACTAAATTAATGTAGTAAATCATACATGCGGGGATGGATTTTTATTTTCGTCCAAAATAACCATTTTTGGGGACGGAGTTTTATTTCGTCCATTGCAACAAGTTGGCATGTATGATTTGAAGACATTAGTTTAGGGAAATCTCGGCACATGAAAAACCGACTTGGTCACGGAGTGTTAGACCCTAGACTAGAATTGTGTGGCTAGTGCTCGGCTAAAGAGAGGCTTAAAGGTCACCCCCGGCATGTAGTCTTGAACTACGCCACGGGCTGAGGTTGACCGCTTCGAAAGAGTCAAGGTCGGGTGGAGCTTGAAACTTTCTAGGACGGGCCTCGACGGGTTTGGGGTTGAACATTGTGCGACTCGATAGTGAGCAATTGATAAGAATATGTGCATGTAGTGTGAGGTCTAACATGTGAATTTTTTATTTTTTTTTCAAAGGAAATAAAAAAACAAATAAGCACGTAATTTACAACTTTCAAATCACCCGTGTGACCTATAAAACAAACAGAAAATAAAAGAAGTTCTGTGCAGGTCCGGTGCCCACACATTGTAATTTTGCTCTGTTATGTTTTCTGTGCACTGTTCTGTTCTGGGAATGTGCCCAGAAGCGCGCACATTGGGTGGCCTATGCGGAAGGCGCGCGCGGTAGACAAAGAGGGGCAGAGGCGCCTGATTCTGGGCAGTACCTGCGAATCAGTGGGTTCAAGGGATTGCCTTGACCCTAAATAAAAAATTCTTTCCCCTGCAGTAATAAGAACACCAAAAGTTAAGAACGCAAATTTAACCCTCTAAATCGTCCCCAGCGGAGTCGCCACTGTAGATACCCCGGGAAACCACAACTTGGCTAGAGCGGTGAATTATCCTAGGATGTCTAACTTGTTTTAGATTGTTTAGAGTCGCCACCTATGTTTTTAAAGGAACATAAGAAAAACCTAGAAATAGCCTAATTTATGTACAAAACCAGAGATTCGGGAGAGAAGGGTTCGGGGGTTAGGTAACGGAGTGGGAAGTACTTAAACACCCACTCCGCCCCGCTTATGCGGGTCTTGCTACTATTGGTGTTCTAATGCTAAATGTCCTTCAATTTATTAACAGTGCTAACAATTATAATGTAAAGAAAAAGGGGAAGAAAAGAGAATTGTTTTATTTATAAATTTATGCTAAACAATTACATTAAGAAATGTATAAGAAATTAAAGTAGAGATTAAAATGTAGGGAGATAACCTTAACCAACTTTAATGTAGTAAAATGGTGATTTGGTCATGTCCCAATTGATGGGGATTGCATACTAGTAAGACTAGAATAAAAGAGAAGAAGAATAAAAGTACCTTTAGAAAAGAGGACCTTAGACTTTGACTTGAAGATGGTGTTGTTTGTAGAGAAATGGTTGTGCAACACTTTGTGTAGTGTTTGTTTGTAGGAAAAATGTGTTGAGAGAACTTGTGTATAGTTCTTGTAGGGAAGATGAAGTTGGTCCCAAGAGTGTAAAAAGAGTCCCTTTCTAAGGTAGAAGATGATGGTTTTTATTGGTAAAAAAGAGAGGGAAAGGTTGGAGGGAAATTGGTCAATCCATGTGAGATGGAATTAACCAATACAAAATAAGATAAATAAAATAATAAATAAAATAAATAAAAGAAAATCAAATAATAGTAAAAGGAAATATTTTGTTTTTTAATGAAAAGGCTAGAATAAAGGATTGGGAGTTTTTGGAACAAAGGGGGGATGAACTTGGATGTAAAAAGAGGTTATTTTGTGAACTAGGAAAAGGAGAGAAATAAGGTGAAATCCGTTACTTCCAAAGTGGGAAGCGTGCGAGTCCCGCTTTTGGGGCGAGACGCGCGCGCAGCCCATTAACAGTTCCGAAAGCGCCTGCGGCAGAAAAGGACAGAATGACAGAATGACCCTAAAAGTTAACTCTGTTATGCAGTTTAGTCCAAAACTAACGGAATCAGTTAGGAACTTAACCGAAGTAACAGAAATCAACAAAAATAAGTTAAATAAAAATACTTTGTATGCAATCGGGGTGAGAGGTCCAAGGCGGGGTGTCTACACTTTCTTGAAATGCATTCAATTAATAAGAAGACAAGATTTTGATTTTATTTATTGAATAGACCGGACCAAAAGGCTGCCTACGTTCTCCTTTTACATCAATTAAATAAGGAGCTCAGGTCATCGTAGTTCTTGTTTAAGAAAGAGAAACTAATGTCTGCTGACTGACATGTCTCGCACGAGACATAGGTGTCTCGTACGAGACTGTCCCCTATATATATATATATATATATATTTTTATACACATCCTGATTTTTGCCTAGACCGCCCTTTCAGGTTTTCAATATAGCGGACTTCTTTTCTCGTGTCTTTGGCTTTAATTTTTGCCTAGGCCACCCTTGCGGGTTTTCAACCTAGAGAGCTTTCTCTCTTTTTTTTTAATAGGGGACGGACTTATAAGTAGTACTACTTCAGCTTGTCCATGTTGACGGGCTTCGGCAGTTGATCTCCATCTAGGTCTGCGAGTTGTACCGCTCCTCCGGAGAATACCTTCTTGACTATGTAAGGGCCTATCCATCTTGGTCCCCACTTTCCCATAGGATTGAATGGTCCAGGATGATGTTCACGTAGGAAAAGGTCCCCTTCTTTGATGTTTCTGGACTTGACTTTCTTATTAAATGCTCAAGCCATTCTCTGTTGATATGCTTGGATATGCTCGGCGGCTTGAAGTCGTCGTTCATCTAGCAAGGCTAGTTGTTCATAACGGCTGTCCAACCATGCCACTTCATTCACTTGGTTTTCTAGGAGAACCCTTAGTGATGGTACTTCTAATTCGATTGGTACCATTGCTTCCATCCCATAGGCTAAGGTGTAGGGAGTCTCACCGGTGGCGGTACGGATCGAGGTACGGTAGCCCCAGAGCGCAAAAGGTAGCTTGTCGGGCCAGTCTCTGCCAGTCTTAGCCATTTTCCTAATGATGGTCTTAATGGTCTTGTTAGCAGCTTCGACTGCTCCATTGGTTTGTGGTCGGTATGGTGATGACTGATGTCTCTCTATTATGTGCTAGGCATGTTTCCGCTGTGTATAATCATGTTTGGTTTAAATTTTCTTGTCTAGAACTCGTGGTGTGAGCTATCTTAGCTCCTTACTCTAGAGTATATATATCATGTCAGTTTGTTATAAACAGTTGTCATCCAGTTTCTTGTTAGTGTCTTGATTCTTGTTAGTCACGCGCATTCCAGGTTCGAGGTTCTATTAGGGGATCCCGGGACCTGGGGGCGTGTCATCCGTCCCCTATTTCAGAAAAAAAAAAAAAAAAAAAAAAAAAAAAAAAAAGAGAGAAAGCTCGCTAGGTTGAAAACCCTCAAGGGAGGCCTAGGCAAAAATTAGAGCCAAAGGCACGAGAAAAGAAGCCCGCTAGATTGAAAACCTGAAAGGGCGGTCTAGGCAAAAATCAGGGTGTGCATATAATATATATATATATATATATATATAATAGGGGACAGTCTCGTACGAGACACCTATGTCTCGTACGAGACATATCAGTCAGCAGACGTATTTTCCTCTTTCTTAAACAAGAACTACGATGACCTGAGCTCCTTATTTAATTGATGTAAAAGGAGAACGTAGGCAGCCTTTTGGTCCGGTCTATTCAATAAATAAAATCAAAATCTTGTCTTCTTATTAATTGGATGCATTTCAAGAAAGCAATAAGAAAATTTCTAACATGAATACCAACTTTCGAAAGAAAATAAATAAAATACTAAAAATCTAAACATTGATCTATATATGGCAATCTCTCGATACTCCTAAGGGTCTATTTCTTCCTTGACTTAGTAAGGGCTTGACCGCGATCCTCCTTGTCATTCCTCTTCCTCTTGTGCAAAGGTATCTCAAAACCGGGAGGAACATCAAGTCGACTGAACACCGAGGGAGTCAGTCTCGCGAACACATGAGGCCTATCCAGAGCTTGGAATTTACCGGGAAGTCTGTTTGCTCTCTTCTCGTAAAAGTCACTATCCAGAAAGTCTTGAGTGGCATCTACACTGATATTAGAAGGATCCTCCTTAGCTTCCTTCTTCCTCAAATTCAAGCTAGGCTCGAATTGGTCCCCCAATAGAGAGCGGCAGATCTCATCAATACCCTCGACGTTGGGACGGAGTTTCGAGAGAAACCAATCCAAGTATTTGTCCGACAAATAGATGTTTCCTCCATCATGACGAAGATTGGTCCAACGATCCATAGTGGTGCCTTGCCCCCAAGCGCGAGCCAAGCTCGTAAAGAACTCTGAGTCCATGAAAGAAATGTTCTGAGGTCGTCCCCCTAACAAGAAAGTGTCCTGCTGCTGACCGAATTGTCGCATTACCCTCCGAGCAAAATAGAAAGAGGAGTCCCTCAAACCCGGAAGGATGACCCTGTCATACCTAAGGGTATTAGCTACGAACCTCCTCACCTTCCAAAAGGATGGGCACCAAGCAATATCATTGGTCTCCGCTTTAGCAAAAAGATGAGCCCAGTCCTCAATGTTGAGACCTTTCACTAACAGTCTCCGCCTACGGAAAGCATAAGGTGAATACTCGATCGGAGAGTCCAACAATTTGAAATATTCTCTGAGCCAAATAGTCAACAATAATGGACTTCCCCGAGTCATAGAGCCGGTTCGGTGTAACTCATCAAGACCATGAAGGGTCTCCCCCAAGATAAGAGGAATTATGTTGAAGGCCCGTCCTCTAGCCTGCAGAACGATGTCCACGAGCTCCGTGTTCACCATACCACACTTGCTCATGAAAAGTACGCTTCGAAATAAGTACAATGCCAAGAGGCAGCAATGGGAATCCACACCGTGACCACGAGTCACCCAACCCTTAAATCTCCTAGGCAAAGAGTGGAGATCGATATAGCGGTTGTAAATGTAACTCTGCGCCTTGGGAGGGCCTATACTCAATAGATCCCTGAGAGACTCCGACGCTACCTTGTCATACTTGGGCACCACAATCACCCCTGTCAATGGAATATCCAAGATAGCCACCATCTCCTCCACAATAGGGACCATCTCATTAAGTAAAAATTTGAAAAGATGAGTCGAGGGATCTCAAAAGCGTGCAACTCCCTTTAGAAGGTCCCATTCCGGTTTTAGATTCTTCAAGGTGAAAAGAATCTTGAAACCGAACATCTCCACGAATCTCTCTTGGTGATGTTTATTGAATGAACAAAAGAACGTTGCTAAGTCATTCTTGTAGCGTTCCACTAACTCTAAGTCCAAGGAGAACTCATCAACAATTATTGATGAAGGGACGGACTTACTTAGGGCCACTGGGAGCAAAAGGTTGAGAATTTTACTCCAAAAGAGAGGTTTCCAGAACTGATTTAAGGCTGCATGGTATTCTAGGACGGACTAGAGGTGTTTATATACAAGTTTGGATACCAAATCCTCGAGGAGAAAGGAGAAACATCAACAGACTAACAGGATGGCTCGTACGAGATATCGATGTCTCGTATGAGGCATCTCTTGGTTCAGAATAACAACTCTGCTCAAATCCCAGGTTGCCCGACAAGTCAAAACATGTCTCAGTCACCTCAGAAAATCACCCAAAACAGTTCATACATCACATACAAATGGCCCAACGCGAATCCATCTCATAAAATTACCCCTCGGTTGACCAACCGGATATGAGTCAATACATTTACACAGTTAGAAATAAAACTAAAATCAACTAATGTATTGTGTGTTAGAGTTAGGAAATAACAGTTGCATAAGTACAAACCAAAGAAAGAAAAAGTTGTCTTCGCCTACGCCGAGGCAATAAATACATCATCAACAAAAAGAGGCGACAAAGAGGATCCTATCTACCCAGCATCAAAATAAATAAAAAAAAATGAGACATCAAAATCTGCTGTCTGACGAGCCAACCGGCCTAATAGTTCTGCGGTCTCTCTCTTCACCCTCTTGGCATAGGCCATGAACTGGGCGAGCCGTCCGGTGACCTCTCTATACTCGGAAATGGGCACCTGTTGAGAAGAAACAAATAGAGACATCAAAATATTCAGATAAATGATAAACAGAGAGACGAAATGGTAGAATTACAAGAAATGACGGAAGAAGGGTCATAAACCATACCATAGTCGCGTCAGCAGGAGGTACGATTCCCTCAGGCATATCGTACTATGCGGGAATGTCCTCAGTACTCTCTACCCCCTCAGCCATGCTGTAGGTAAAGGAAGCTGGTCCAAGCTGTGGATGGAAAGGGACGTGGACAACTCCCTGGGCCTGAGCCTGATCACCCTCTAATAATCAACCGAGGCATGAGACGAGCGAGGAAGTCCTGATAATCAACCTCCAAGGACATACGGTCGAACGCATCCTGACCAATAATGAGATCCCCTCTCTCCTCCTCTGTGATGGCATAAGAATTAAGCATATGGGCCGGCGGGTCTAAGGGGACAATGACATCGAGTCTGCCACCACCCTGCTGGCGAGAGACTCTCTTTCCTATGTAAAAGCATCCCCCACCAAGGCCAATCATCAGTAATCTCATACCAGTAAACCCGTACGCATGGTCAATACCCAGACTCCGCCAAGGGAAGAAAGCGACAGCGGACTCAGGGACGGGCCCACCTGTTGAAATAGAGCCGCATACGCTCCACCGTCATATCATCCCCCTCGGCCTGCTCATCACGGGTATCCCTATTACTCCGACGCCATCTCAGAGTATCTGAGAACATGACAGTGTTGTCTCGAAGGTTAAAAGTGAAGAGACCGAACATGGCGTAACCCCAGGCCTGCAAAATGGAAGAAACATAAAAGATGTCAATATACAAATAGCTCAAATGAAAAATGCTATCAAAGTAAACTGGGGCTAAAATAAAGGAGGAATACAGAAGAAGATGAGCATTATATCTCCCAGGCATGACTGTAGCCGCCTAAGCCAGCGTTCGCACGATTCCGCGAACTCTCATCCATAGCCACGTAGCAGTGGGCCAAGCCTGCCAATCCCGAATAGGCATCAGTCACATGCTGCATATCCCTCAGGCATCTCAACAAAGTAAACAAGGCGGTCGACGCATGATTGGCAAATAGCGTCTCAGAAAGGGCCCACCATAGAAAGCCGTGAACGGCTGCAATACGAGTAGCAGTAAGATGCATCTGGCCGGCATTAACAGCAATATAGGCATCAACCTTGTCCTTCAAAGCCTTCAGAGGGACACCCTTGCCTAGGGTACGCACAGAGAAGCCCAGAAAATGCCTCATATCATCCCCGCTGGGAGAGAAATCCGTGTCAACCTCAAGACGCTCACCGGCAATGGCAAGCCCGGTAATGGCATGGAAGTCAGTAGGGGTCATGGTAACCTCCCCCCACCGCATATGCATAGTTTGAGTACTATCCCACCAATGCTCTCGAATAGCCTGGAGCAGGTGAACGTTCCTTCCTTCGCCGACTAGGCCGTCAAAGAAGGATTTCAGCCCGATATTCTTGATCTCTTCCTTCATCTCGCCATTGAGAGTTGCCCACCTCTCGGCAACTGCTCGTACACTGCCTCTACAGTTATCGATGACCCTGAATGACTGCAAATGATAGAGACAAAATAGATAAATGTCAGAAAATCGGTAAAATCCTCATTTAAGCATTTTACCCGAAAAATCGCAGAATTTCCTAGAATGACAATCAAAATCATGTACTACTATACTACAATGATTTTCAACATCAACAAGGGTGAAATTCCATAGAAAAATCAGCCATGCATGATAAACCCTAGCAGCAATGATTCTATGTAAAAAGTCGATAAAAATCGAACCGCGAATGCACCAAATTAAGACATGCAACGACGAAATTGACATAGAAACTCAGTCAAAGGAAGAGATCCTTACCCGCCTCGTCCGAACGGCGTAAGAAATATGATCATTGGGAAACGGGCACAACTCATCCGTCGCCCACACTTTGCCTCTTATGTGCCTACCAAAGAGGTATTCCCTATGAGAACGATTTACACCGGCCATTTTAAAGAGTTAGGGATTACCATAAGAAAAAGTGATTTGAAAATCACCTTCAGCGCCTTTGTTATGCGTAAAAATAGAGAAGTCTCGTACGAGACATCGATATCTCGTACGAGAGATCCCCAGAAAAATCTCAGAAAACCATGTTTCCTTGGGAAATTCCAGAAAAGCCCTACTTTTAACAGAAAGGTCAGAAAAAGCCATGCTTTTGACTGAAAGGTCGAATCTGAACCCGGTTCAAGATGGAACATTGAGTCGTCAACAAATGGATATTTTCAGAATTGGAACAAGCAAAGTTGTTTCTCAGTACGAATTTATCCTCACCGCGCATCCAAGATCATGGGTAAGGAACGAAATCTGCATCAGCAAACTTTAAATCCCATGACTGTCATCAAGACGTAGGTTAATGGCACAGGATTTACAACCGGGTATCCCACGACTGTTACAAGACGTAAGTTAATAACACAGGATCCCACCATTCAGAGTCCTATAATTATCATCAAGGTGAAAGCCAATGGCATAGGATTCACATTTTCAACGGAAAGGCAGTCTCGTTGAAAGGAGAAGCAAGGTCCGAGTAATTGGCGTCTCCAAACTGGAACCTGTCTTGCAGTGTTCGATGAAGGGCATCTAGAAGCACCCTGTGGTCATTGAGGCACAAAAGTAAGCACCTCTATGGTCACTCCGGCACCGAAGCACCCTGTGGTCATTGAGGCACAAAAGTAAGCACCTCTATGGTCACTCCGGCACCGAAGCACCCTGTGGTCATCGAGGCACAAAAGTAAGCACCTCTATGGTCATTCCGGTACCCCAGCACCTTCATCTAAAAGCACCCTGTGGTCATTGAGGCACAAAAGTAAGCACCTCTATGGTCACTCCGGCACCGAAGCACCCTGTGGTCATTGAGGCACAAAAGTAAGCACCTCTATGGTCACTCCGGTACCGAAGCACCCTGTGGTCACTGAGGCACAAAAGTAAGCACCTCTATGGTCACTCCGGCATCAACAAACCGAAGGCAGTTCGTCATCAACAATAGGCGAGGGGCTCTGTAGACACCCCATTTTTGACACGCCCCCAAGTCCCGGGGTTCTATAATGGAACCTCGAACCTGGTGCGCGTAACTAACAAGAAGCGGAAAAACGGGAATGACACCTGAATAAATCAACTTTTATCATATATACTCAAGAGAAACGAGCTAAAATAGCTCACCACAAGTTCTATACCAAGAAATTTAAACCAAATGTGGTTATATACAAGTACTATACAAGTCTACCCAAGATACTGAGTCTAAACAACTAATACAAAATCGTCCTCACCAAAACTGGAAAGGATAACAATCCCCAACAAGAACAACCTGCCAAGTAGGCCCCTGCTAAGTCGAGCCTCACAACGTATTACCACTTGCTTTCCTGGGGGGGAACAATTAAACAAGGAATGGGGTGAGATAAATCTCAGTAAGTTACTAGATACAAGTACATAGCATGTTATCATGTAATCATGCAAATCAAGAAGATTATCAAGTAATCATGCTCAAGATGTCATCCAGTAACAAGTATATGAGAGGCTAAGCCAACTCATCAAGTAGCACATAAGGCTAAACTATCATGTTACAAAGGATATTCCAACCTTATCCCTCCCAAGTAAACCATTGTTGTCGTTGCTTATGGCAGTTGACAAATCACGATCAATCAAGTTGCTGCTGTGCAGTACACAAGAATACCCGGTAACCGGTGTCAATCACAAGAACGAGATTCACGAGGTGTTCACGAGTTTAGCATTCACTTTTCTCAGGCGTATTTCTCTAATAAAGGAAGCTATGCCCTTACTATGGCCTGTAGTAAGGGGTCAAGCGTAGATACATAGATCCCCGATTATCACTTAGCCCCAGCACTCGTCGATAAGCGTGAACCTATATATCTCCGAACAAGCAAGGAGAACCAGCTGGACTCACACAAGAATGCACAAATAGTATTTACTTGAACTACAAGAGTAGAACTAAGTCCAAAAGTAGTGGACCAGTCCTTCATGAACCATATAATTATGTGCTCACCAAAACTAACGAGAATAGAACTAAGTCCAAAAATAGTGGACCAGTCCTTCATGAACCATGTAATCATGTGCTTACCAAAATACTAGTACACGTACGCAATAATTGCGAATACAAATTAGTATAACAATGGCACGTAATGTGTCCACGTAACACAATCAATCCAAGTTAGAGTCTATTACTAACAGACCCCAAACAAGTAGTAGGGTACATCATTCTATGTCACTTTGTCATATGCCATATTTGCATGTACATATTCATATAATCTTTAACACATTAATGTGTCTATCACGGTACCCTTACTTCCAAGTAGAGCCCAACATCTTAGACTCTAACCACGTAGTCGAATAGGTCGTATTGTACCTAGTCACAATCATACCTCGCGTATATGTATCGTTAACAATCGAATACATTTTCCAACACATATTGTGTTATGTAGTCATTCTTGTTGACTTAAATCATAGGATTTATAGTTATATGAATTATTTTCGTATTACACTAGTCCCTCATTCTTTAGGAACTCAACTGAAGAACAAGATATCTTCTTTATACTTTATATACTTCATTGAGTATATGCACGATTAAAACCAATTACTAGCACATTAGTGCTTGTTCATAGCAATTTCAATACACACGTATTAGATTCGAGTATGTAGTAGAGTTGTTCATTCTCTATCTAGTTCCACATTCTAATTCTTTGGTTATTCATACCATATATCAAGTAGTCAAGAAGCCACATTCTATCAAGTAACTATATGCAAGATTTGCACATGCACACCAAGGATAGTTCTAACACGTTAGTGCTTGTTCATAGCACTTTCAAGTTCATTACCATACACATGTATTGGTTTCAAGTCATGTACAAGATTTTATCATCTTACATTCAAATTCTCAATCCAATTCTTTGGATGTTTAAGACATGTACAAGAATTAATTATCTTATACTCAAGTTATTATTCCAATCTTTGGATATTCAAGTCATGTACAAGATTTAATTGTCTTATACTTCAAGTTCAAGCTAAGTAGATGAGTTATACATCTCATACTTAGAAGTTCTTAATCCTATACTTTGGATGTTCAAGCTCAATACATTGTTCTAGTGCCCCTAAGGTACACAAACATTGGTTTCAAAAAACATATAACACATTAGTGCTTGTTCGTAGCACTTTCAAGACAATTAAAAAAGTTCTTACTCTTAGGCTCAAGTTCTCATTTTAATTCTATGAGTACTCATGTTCAAGACCAAGTTCTAATGCCCCAAAAGGTACATATACACTTGCTAGGACATCTTATACTAAGGCTCTATGCCTTAGGAGGGGTAAGGTTTCATTTCATTTGGGATTTAAAACACTTTTTGTTAAAATAGGGGACCGGGCGAGCCCTCACTCTTACCCGGGCGGGCGCCTTCTCTAGCATTTTTGGAACCCAAAACCCTTCCAAGATGGGCGGGCGCGCAAGGCTCATCTGGGCGGGCGCTCGGTGGTCACGCGGGCGGGCGCCTGGTGCAAATTTCAGTAAACACTCATTTCTTTCCTAGGCTTACAATTGTCCGTCCCAAGCGTAGGAGTATACTTTTACTAACATAATAACAATTCCAAGAGTACCTAGGAGTGAAGTATCATACCTAGGACACTATTTCAAGTTCATTTCATTTCTTTTACCGTCCCACAAATAATAGGATAATTTTCTTTTATTCCATTTAAATATTTCACCGTCCCACGAATAGGAGTATAAATTTTCTAACACCTTAGGAGTATATTTTCATATACCCAGAACACTTCTTCAAGTCTATTTCGTTCTTTGTAATTCATACTAATACTCCCTTCGTCCCAAATTTACAAGTATCACAAAATTCAACCAAATCACGAAATTAACAAGTACAAGTACCAAGAATAACATATATGCATGTTATTACAAGCAAGGGGGAGCTAGTGACTTACCTACTCCGAAATCAAATTTACCCAAACTAATTTCTGTTCGGCATGAAATGCTCTACTCACCGCCCTGATCATTTATGCGGAGTCAGATTTTCGAACAGAGGAATAATTAAGCAAGAGGGATCGAGAATATGGTAAACCCTAACTTTCTTTTCTGAGAGAAAGAACGAGAAAGAATTTTGGGGATAATGATTCTGAGGAGGCAAACCCATGTTTATCCTTATGAACTTTCAAAGAATTGCTATTAGGCCCCTCAAGTTCTACTTTGAGTAATTAAGCCCCTGAACTTTATTAATCACAAATGACCCTAAGGTTTTAACTTTGAACACTTAGGTCTTAAACTTGCTCAATTAGTTAAATAATTAACTCAATTAAAATAGCATATAAATATGCAAGGTCAGAATTTAACAGTAATTAGGACGGGCGTTACATCCTCCCCTCCTTAAAGAAAATTCTTCCTTGAATTTTACTGATCGAGATTATAACACATATAATCAACAAATAGAACTCAAGAATAGCAAGAATATGGTATACCACACCATATTATCAATTACCTGCGAGTATTATTCTCACATAACCTTCTCGATACTGTGACTTTCCCATGAAACTTTCACAAGAAGTATTCGTGCTCAAGACATTTTCTTTAGAATCAAGTATCCATACAAGCAATTACCCCAATATAATAAGTAATTCGTGTGATGGAATTTCCACTAAATAGCAAGCTCATACAATAGCCACAAGGAAATCCACTTCACATGCTCGCAACATATGATCAAGAAGCAACCTCGGTTAAATATCCAGAGTGCTCAGAAAAATTATTATAATCAAGATGTAAAACAAGGTGTAGAACAAGATGTAGAACAAGAATCCCTGTCATATATTATATCCACATGTATCCCATGTAATCAAGATGTATCGATCATAACATCACAACACATAAAGTCAAGCAGATTTGATTAATCAATCCACTATAACCAATATCATCGGGACTTATCTATTAAATGATAATCCTTCCACGAAATCCATCGCAATATATTCATATATTCACAAATCTCGAAGGATTATAACAAATCAAACGATCTCTGATATTCTGCTTTCAAATAATCGCAATTCAAGGATTTAGTTAAATGCTCAGAAATTTTCCTCCCATTCAGTACCATCAATCATGAAATACAAGTCATTATGTTCAATGAATCCGCTAATACAATAGCCGTAGGATCACAATCAATTTCAAGTCATGAGTAGAATTATTATATTCATAAAAATTCAATCTCCTCAAAGCATATACAAGTACGTTACCATTTTGAATTAACACACGTTTTATCTCTTGTTCGAGCTTCACTATGCATAATGAATTTATCATATCCACTATATCGGTGAAACTTGACACATACACGAGAAAATAGTAACACTGGTCATATCCTCCAAATAACCATCATATTAGTCGAATCCACTAGGCAAGGTCAAATACTGAAGTTGTGGTCATCCATTATTTCAATATTTAAAAAAATTGGCTTCACGTTTATCAATCCATCAGAAAGTGTAGATTTCTGTGTCAAATATTTAATAATAGAGCTACCTTCGAATTTCATTAATGAATCTCTAACAAGATCAAAAAAATCTCAAGAACATGTGTACCTCGGTTGTTTCCACTTATATAGGTCAACAAAGATGCCTGAAGTAAACCCACTTCAAGATAATAGATCCTCTATCTCTTGCTAGTTTTTGGAAATAATTGTTTCTCTCAAGAAATTTCAATACAATCAATTCTCAGTATGTGACTTTGTATACACCAACAGGTCATTAATCAATTCATCACAAAGAAATCAAATTATGGTTTGAAGATATCATTCATCAAATCCATCAATACTTCTAGATCATATATCAATCGAAATAGCATAATCACGAATTCATAACAAGCATACCTGATATAAGAAGATGTCTTCAGTATATCCTCATAGTTGACTTTCCAAATAATGGTAGCCACTTATCAATCAAACACTGAATAGACCACTGATTAACTTCAGGGATCAAATAATTCATCCATACACGATAACAAGCATTGGTTCGTTATAGTCACCTGGTTGAACTCTTTGCATTCAATATGAAATCGCAAAGTACCATATCTCTTCATGCCAATCAATACAGATACACCCCACGCAGTTATACTAAGATGGGTGAATCCTTTATCAAGAAATTTCTCAAGTTGAACCACCAACACTTTGAACTCAACCGATGTCATGAACTTTGATTTAAATATCAGCACTATATTTGTACCGTAGCCAGTCAAGATAACTCAAGGTTCTCATCATGTATCATGTACTACTTAGTAGAAATTATATCTGAGATCTCACAAAGAATGGATACATCCTTCAATTTTGGTGTAGACATTCTTCCGTCAACCACCTATGCTAAATATTCAGCACAACCTTGATAATCATTTTCGAGCTTTCAATGCAGAACATGAATATTATACATAATTATATCATGCTCATATAAATAGTAAAGTATACTAGCATAGAAATATTCACCATCTATTGTGGAAAACAAGAATGGCATAACATATAGAAAGCCAAATCATAACACGTAAAAGCCAAGCCATAACACGTATCACATCAATGTCCCATATAGGTAACATGACCAAGTTAACATAGAAAGTATAGGGTGTTATCACCCACACTTCTATCAAGCTCTTATAAATAACGATATCAATCATGTAGTCTCTTACTAGAGAATACACTTTCACGTAAATCAAGAAATAAGGACAAGCATGCATATATAGCACGAAATAATGTCCACTGCATAAGATAGATACGCCTAAGTCTTTAAAGACTCGCTCTCTCGATTCTCAAACCATCTTATTCCAATTGGGATCAACACTATCAACACCAGTCATATGCCTGGTATAACAACAAGTAACGAAGCACTCGGCGTAAAAAACACACCCAAGACTAACCCAACCTAGGCCAAAGACCCTATCCAGGCTTAGAGCTAAACCATAGCTCTGATACCAACTGACACGCCCCCAAGTCTCGGGGTTCTATAATGGAACCTTGAACCTGGTGCGCGTAACTAACAAGAAGCGGAAAAACGGGAATGACACCTGAATAAATCAACTTTTATCGTATATACTCAAGAGAAACAAGATAAAATAGCTCACCACAAGTTCTATACCAAGAAATTTAAACCAAATGTGGTTATATACAAGTACTATACAAGTCTACCCAAGATACTGAGTCTAAACAACTGATACAAAATCGCCCTCACCAAAACTGGAAAGGATAACAATCCCTAACAAGAACAACCTGCCAATTAGGCCCCTGCTAAGTCGAGCCTCACAACGTATTACCACTTGCTTTCCTGGGGGGAAATAAATAAATAAGGAACGGGGTGAGATAAATCTCAGTAAGTTACTAGATACAAGTACATAGAATGTTATCATGTAATCATGCAAATCAAGAAGATTATTAAGTAATCATGCTCAAGATGTCATCCAGTAACAAGTATATGAGAGGCTAAGCCAACTCATCAAGTAGCACATAAGGCTAAACTATCACGTTACAAAGGATATTCCAACCTTATCCCTCCCAAGTAAACCAATGTTGTCGTTGCTTATGGCAGTTGATAAATCACGATCAATCAAGTTGCTGCTGTGCAGTACATAAGAATACCCGGTAACCGGTGTCACTCACAAGAACAAGATTCACGAGGTGTTCACGAGTTTAGCATTCACTTTTATCATGCGTATTGCTCTAATAAAGGAAGCTATGCCCTTACTATGGCCTGTAGTAAAGGGTCAAGTATAGATACATAGATCCCCGATTATCACTTAGCCCCAGCACTCGCGATAAGCGTGAACCTATATATCTCCGAACAAGCAAGGAGAACCAGCTGGACTCACAAGAATGCACAAGTAGTATTTACTTGAACTACGAGAGTAGAACTAAGTCCAAAAGTAGTGGACCAGTCCTTCATGAACCATATAATTATGTGCTCACCAAAACTAACGAGAATAGAACTAAGTCCAAAAATAGTGGACCAGTCCTTCATGAACCATGTAATCATGTGCTCACCAAAATACCAGTACACGTACGCAATAATTGCGAATACAAATCAGTATAACAATGGCACGTAATGTGTCCATGTAACACAATCAATCCAAGTTAGAGTCTATTACTAACAGATCCCAAACAAGTAGTAGGGTACATCATTCTATATCACTTTGTCATATGCCATATTTTCATGTACATATTCATATAATCTTTAACACATTAATGTGTCTATCATGGTACCCTTACTTCCAAGTAGAGCCCAACATCTTAGACTCTAAGTACGTAGTCGAATACTACCTCCGTCCCAACTCAATGCGCACGTTTACTGTTGGGCACAAGATTTAAGGAGAGAGTATTTATATTCAAATAGTAGTGTTAGTTGGATAAATTGTGTGGTGGAAAATGAAGAGAGAGAATGAGTGGGGTAAATAGTAGTGTTAGTTGAATAAATTCGAGTAAGACTTGGTCTAGGTTTTAGGCGATGTCCTATAGTACCTAGAGGGTTGTTATTGAACACCAAAGTGTAGGTTTAGTCTGGTTGTGATCATGTTCTAATAAGAGTAACCTTTTAGATTCGTTTGGGGTGTTTAGAATTGGTTCGTTATGAACGGAGGTAAAGCGTGAATTGGCAATTGGGTACCTAAGGTTTGATTAACCTTAAGGTGTATTCATTCTGATTTCCTACTTCGGAATTCCAGGTGTGATGAGATGGTTGAGTTCATAGTCTTAGTACATCTTTATGAGTAAACGTTTAGGATAATTTTGGTAATAGTCATTGTGCTATTTGTGAGCAACCGTTTGGGTTGTGCTCTTTATGAGTAACTTGTGAGTATCATCTTTAGGATGTGTTTGGTATGGGTCCTTGTCTTGGAATCATCTTGTTTTAATGATCAATGTTGTTGTGCTCTTTATGAGAAATTCCGTTTATCGTTGTTGTGCTCTTCATGAGAAACTCTTGTTATCGTTGTTGTTAAACTCTTCATGAGTACCCGTTGCATCTTTATGGTGATTATTTGGTATGGTTCCCTACTTTGGAATCAATGGTTGTTTATTGTGCTAGTATTTTATTACTTATCCTTTACTTGAAAGTCCAGCTGGTATTTTGTGTGTGTTTGGGCGATGCGAAACATTATGATGGCACAGCCAAGTCCATTGTGATGTTGACCATTGTTTTGCCCCATTATTACCCTCCTCCAGATTGGCCTTGGATGTGAGAAGAGCTAGCTCCTTTGTGTGCATTTTAGCTTTACTTGGAGCATGACTTTGTGGCATGTCTCCCGTCCCTTGTGACACTTCATTTGGTTATTGGTTCCGGTACCGGGGGTTTTCTTTTCATCTTTTATGCTACTATGAAGATGGCTTGATGGGTTTATTGATTGATTGGTCGGTTCTGACCGGGGTTCTCTTCAGTTGTTATACTGCTATTGTTGATTGGTTGATCGGTTGAAGCTGCGCAGCGATTGTTCTATCAGTTTGGTGAAACCTTGGCTAAGTATCCTTTGTTACGTGTTTATTTCAGTCTTATGTGCTGCATGATGAGTTAGTCGTTATTTCCAACTGGTATGGGACAGTTGGCGATAGGGAGCTTTCTCATTTGTTGTTATGTGATTTACTTGTTCAGTTATATCGTTGATTTGCATGATATTATGCCATGTAGATGCATTTAGTAACTTACTGAGATTTTATCTCACCCCGTTTCTTGTTTCAAATTGTTTTTCCTTAACCCCCCCCCCAGGAAAGCAAGTGGTAGCGTTGTGAGGTCCATTGTAGCGGGAATCTTCTGAGCAGGTTGATCGTAATTGGGATAGTTGCTATTCGGAGCCTTTATGTATTTTACTATGGGTTCGTAGTCGTTCAGTGTTTTGTATATACTGTTCTACTTTGGGTATTTTTGTTAATAGTCGTTCTTGCTTCCGCATTTGTTTCTAGTCTCCGAGTTATAATCTCGTTGAGGTGTTGTTTGATGGTATTGGTTTATAGTTGAATTCACGCGCCCGGTTTGGTATATTACATTTTGGAGATGTATTTTATGTAAATTTTATATTTATGGATTTTTAAGATTTCCGGGGCGTGACAGTTGGTATCAGAGCAATGGTTTTAGATCTTAAAGGAGAATAAGAACTCTGATATTGAATAGGTTTCAATACTTGGGTGTTACAAGTTTGAGTGGCTTAGAAAACTAAGTTTTCTTGAAGGATGATGTTAAGGTAGAAGTTGGTTGAGTTATGAGTCGTGATATTGACGTCGAGTGTTTCTTCTCATGTGGTATATCCAGTATAGAATTGGTGTCAATAGTGTTAGTTCCATTGGGGTTAGTCGATTTGAGAATCGAGAGTACGAGTTCTGAAGGCTTGGGCATACCTAATTCGTAAAGTGGAAATGTCTTGTGCTATATTCGTATGTGTGCTCTCATTAAGTGATTTATGTTGGGGTGTATTCTCGAGTACAAAATTTCGTGATTGCTATTTGTATGTATAGGGTGATTTAGTTATGTCACCTATGCGGGATATTGATGAGTTAAGTGGTATGGTTTAGCTTTCTTTATGCTACGAATTTCTTGTGTGCCATCGATAGGTGGAGAATATTTCTATATGAGTATGTTTGACTTTGTTTAGGAGCATACTAGGTATATATATATAATGTTCAGGTTCTATATTGAAAATCAGAAAATCTTTATTATAAGGTTGTGCTGGGAATTTAGCTTATTCTGTTGGCAATATTAATTTTGAAGTCTTGGGTATAATTTATATTGGGGGCAATATGTCGCTTGATCGATAGGGAACTTGGGTTAAATTGGGTTGTTGTGGTACAAGGTTGTAATGCTAATATTTAGATCAATATCCATATTGTATCGGTTGGGTTGTAGGAGTTGAGGATTCAATGAGAATCTCTTGAGGAAAATTTTGGTCACTTTTAGTACATCTCCGTGAATGCATCGGAATGGATTAGTATGGAGAGGTGTACGATTTGTTATGGATGATGAGTTTGTTGTAGGAGTTATGATCATTAATGGTGATAAGCGTGTTAAGTTAGAAAGGACTAAGTACATTTTGGGAGAGTAATAATTTCTCAATCTATGTTAAAGGCATTTTGAAATTTTGGTTAGATAGTGGTTCTATGGTTCTAAATCCCTTCTTGGTGGCGTTTCCCGAATTGGATCAAGGGTATGCGAAGAAAGTTGAGTATCAATACTTGGGCATAATTAAGGAATATCATGATTTGGTATTGGGTCAGTCGGAGCGTTGCTAGCTAATTGGCTTATTATGATGGTAGTACTATTGAGCCTAAGTATCATTAGGTTAATAAATGTATGCGTGAAAGACTAACTTGGGTTAGCTATTGAAGATTTGAGGTTTGTTGATTACCTTGGGTATATGAGCACAGATTATTAACTAAAAAGGGAGTTAGAGGAAATCCCTTGAAGATAAAATTTAGATCATTTTCGGACTATTGAGTATTTGTAATTATTTTAGGCTTTCAAGGATTGGAGTGTTATGACGATGATATTATGGCGTAGACTTAAGTGGACATTTTGTATTAAAATTTTGGGTTTATATTACACCACTAGTTTAAGGTGCTACCTAGAGCGAGAACACTATAATGGGCATCCTTAGAGATATAGCCTTTGGTGAATATTATGGGGATGGAAAATTTCTTTAGCTTTTCATATTTTAAAAGCTAATTAAGCTCGAGATGGTAATGTTTTGAATTTCAGGGGAATAATACTAAGTATGCGATTTACAAATGGAAGTACCTTTGCGGTGTAGTTAAGGTTATGAATAAGGCGAGCTTGAGATATCTCGAGAATTATGTGTGGAAATAATTTGGATTCTTCGATTTTGAGTACGGATTTTGATTAGTAATGAAGATAATGATGGAATGATTCGGTTCAAGAGGTAGTGTTATCGTAAGCATCATTTAAGGTTACCTTGTAGTTGGTTAGATTGGACAATTGAGGAATTTGAGAAATGGCAGAACTATCGTATCCGTACCTATTTGGTCTTTCGGGTAAGTAATTTAAAATTCGGGTCGAATTTTCTTTAAGGGGGAGTAAATATCACGACCCGAAAACTAGGCTCTATTTTATTAGTAATAAATAATTATTATTTATTTATTTGCTTATTTATTTATTTAAATTATTATTTAATTAATAATTTATGTGTGCATTTTATGTGTTATAATAAATTATGTCTAGCATTTTATTTGGGCCATTTGTGCTAGTGTAGAAGTGTTGGGTCTTAGTTGTTAGTGGGGAGTATAAGATGATTGAGTTAGTGTGTAGGGGAGGGGGTCTATGTGTAAATCTCCTACTTACTCCCTCTTTTCCCCTCACCTCCCTCACTTTCACCTCACCATTCTTCCACTCCCAGCTCATTGCATATCTCTCTCTCCTTCCATAGAAATGGGTAAGTTTCTCTCGACCTTCTCTCTACATTTCCATCATCTTCCTCTCATTATTTCTCATTTCTTAAAACATGAATCTTGTTTGGACCGTCGATAGGATCGTAGGAAGCCAAAAATATTCGAGTTCCAGCAACTTTGAGAAAATTCAAGTAAGTGCTTTTCCCCCATTTTTATGCTAAAATGTTCATATCATGCTTATATAATGCTTGAGTTGTTATATTTGAAGTTTGGTTGAGTTTAGAATTTATTTGGAATTTATTTTGGGTTTTGATTAAAAAATGGTGATTTTGTTGAATGTTGGGATTTAATCTTGATTTTGGTTGTTATGAGTTCTTTTAGACCCATAAGTTGCTCTAGTACCTTAGTATGCTAGTTAGGAGTGTTGGATTTTGGTTTAGTTTTGGTTTGGGTTAAAAATGGAAGAACCCAGTTCATCCCTCCCGATTTCCGGCAGACCAGAGGGTTGGGCGACCGCCCAAAATATGGTGGGCGACCGCACATCTATCTGAAAGGTTTTGTTCTTGGTTGATGGCTTTTTGTGCGACCGCACAGACTCGAGTGGGCGGCCGCACAGTACCCCTGCAGGTTTTCATTTGTTATTTTGTGTGATTGAAGAATGCGTTTTGGTCTAAGTCTTGGGTGTCCTTCTAGTCGACCTTAGCGAACATTGTAGTACACTCTAGTGATAGAATTGGGTCCTTTGCGATTAAGTTTGTGTTGTGAAATTAGTTTTATGTTCTTTCATAATTTTGGAGTTATTTGGGTTTTAGAGGCATGAACTAAGTTTTCTTGTCTTTAAATATTAGGATAGAAGTATATATAGGTACTCCTAAGTTTTAGAATGAAAGGAGTGAAATTAGGAGTTAAAACAGGGATTTTTCATAATGTCCGGCCGAAACTTTATAAAATTTGTCCGTTTTACGTTCAATCTTCCGGAGACCATAACTTCTTCGTACGGACTCCGTTTTAGACGTGTAAACTATCGTTGGAAAGCTCTTTTAGAGTACTACGCAATGGTTATATTGGTCGCATGGTTCCAGTTCAGAATGGTTGTATCATTGTTGAAATTTAAGATCAAGGTGTAGTCTCGGTCTAGGTTCCATAGTACTATTTTAGTTGACTTAGTTGGGCACCGTAGAACACTTTAGTGATTGAAATTGGTTCCTTTGTGAACAATGGTGTTATGTAATTTGATCAAGTATTGTTTGGGAATGTTTGGGCATCTTATGATGTGTTCGTGATTGTTCCAATCGAATTGATTTTCGAGTAAGACTTGGTCTAGGTTTTAGGCGATGTCCTATAGTACCTAGAGGGTTGTTATTGAACACCAAAGTGTAGGTTTAGTCTGGTTGTGATCATGTTCTAATAAGAGTAACCTTTTAGATTCGTTTGGGGTGTTTAGAATTGGTTCGTTATGAACGGAGGTAAAGCGTGAATTGGCAATTGGGTACCTACGGTTTGATTAACCTTAAGGTGTATTCATTCTGATTTCCTACTTCGGAATTCCAGGTGTGATGAGATGGTTGAGTTCATAGTCCTAGTACATCTTTATGAGTAAACGTTTAGGATAATTTTGGTAATAGTCATTGTGCTATTTGTGAGCAACCGTTTGGGTTGTGCTCGTTATGAGTAACTTGTGAGTATCATCTTTAGGATGTGTTCGGTATGGGTCCTTGTCTTGGAATCATCTTGTTTTAATGATCAATGTTGTTGTGCTCTTTATGAGAAATTCCGTTTATCGTTGTTGTGCTCTTCATGAGAAACTCTTGTTATCGTTGTTGTTAAACTCTTCATGAGTACCCGTTGCATCTTTATGGTGATTATTTGGTATGGTTCCCTACTTTGGAATCAATGGTTGTTTATTGTGCTAGTATTTTATTACTTATCCTTTACTTGAAAGTCCAGCTGGTATTTTGTGTGTGTTTGGGCGATGCGAAACATTATGATGGCACAGCCAAGTCCATTGTGATGTTGACCATTGTTTTGCCCCATTATTACCCTCCTCCAGATTGGCCTTGGATGTGAGAAGAGATAGCTCCTTTGTGTGCATTTTAGCTTTACTTGGAGCATGACTTTGTGGCATGTCTCCCGTCCCTTGTGACACTTCATTTGGTTATTGATTCCGGTACCGGGGGTTTTCTCTTCAGCTTTTATGCTACTATGAAGATGGCTTGATGGGTTGATTGATTGATTGGTCGGTTCTGACCGGGGTTCTCTTCAGTTGTTATACTGCTATTGTTGATTGGTTGATCGGTTGAAGCTGCGCAGCGATTGTTCTATCAGTTTGGTGAAACCTTGGCTAAGTATCCTTTGTTACGTATTTATTTCAGTCTTATGTGCTGCATGATGAGTTAGTCGTTATTTCCAACTGGTATGGGACAGTTGGCGATAGGGAGCTTTCTCATTTGTTGTTATGTGATTTACTTGTTCAGTTATATCGTTGATTTGCATGATATTATGCCATGTAGATGCATTTAGTAGCTTACTGAGATTTTATCTCACCCCGTTTCTTGTTTCAAATTGTTTTTCCTTAACCCCCCCCCCAGGAAAGCAAGTGGTAGCGTTGTGAGGTCCATTGTAGCGGGAATCTTCTGAGCAGGTTGATCGTAATTGGGATAGTTGCTATTCGGAGCCTTTATGTATTTTACTATGGGTTCGTAGTCGTTCAGTGTTTTGTATATACTGTTCTACTTTGGGTATTTTTGTTAATAGTTGTTCTTGCTTCCGCATTTGTTTCTAGTCTCCGAGTTATAATCTCGTTGAGGTGTTGTTTGATGGTATTGGTTTATAGTTGAATTCACGCGCCCGGTTTGGTATATTACATTTTGGAGATGTATTTTATGTAAATTTTATATTTATGGATTTTTAAGATTTCCGGGGCGTGACAACAATAATACCTCGCGTATATGTATCGTTAACAATCGAATACATTTTACAACACATATTGTGTTTTGTAATCATTCTTGTTGACTTAAATCGTAGGATTCATAGTTATATGAATTATCTTCGTATTACACTAGTCCCTCATTCTTTAGGAACTCAACTCAAGAACAAGATATCTTCTTTATACTTTATATACTTCATTGAGTATATGCACGATTAAAACTAATTACTAGCACATTAGTGCTTGTTCATAGCACTTTCAATACACACGTATTAGATTCGAGTATGTAGTAGAGTTGTTCATTCTCTATCTAGTTCCACATTCCAATTCTTTGGTTATTCATACCATATATCAAGTAGTCAAGAATCCACATTCTATCAAGTAGCTATATGCAAGATTTTCACATACACACCAAGGATAGTTCTAACACGTTAGTGCTTGTTCATAGCACTTTCAATTTCATTACCATACACATGTATTGGTTTCAAGTCATGTATAAGATTTTATCATCTTACATTCAAGTTCTCAATCCAATTCTTTGGATGTTCAAGACATGTACAAGAATTAATTATCTTATACTCAAGTTATTATTCCAATCTTTGGATATTCAAGTCATGTACAAGATTTAATTGTCTTATACTTCAAGTTCAAGCTAAGTAGATGAGTTATACATCTCATACTTACAAGTTCTTAATCCTATACTTTGGATGTTCAAGCTCAAGACATTGTTCTAGTGCCCCTAAGGTACACAAACATTGGTTTTAAGACACATATAACACATTAGTGCTTGTTCATAGCACTTTCAAGACAATTAAAAGAGTTCTTACTCTTAGGCTCAAGTTCTCATTTTAATTCTATGAGTACTCATGTTCAAGACCAAGTTATAATGCCCCAAAAGGTACATATACACTTACTAGGACATATTATACTAAGGCTCTATGCCTTAGGAGGGGTAAGGTTTCATTTCATTTGGGATTTAAAACACTTTCTGTTAAAACAGGGGACCGGGTGGGCGCTCACTCTTACCCTGGCGGGCGCCTGCTCTAGCATTTTTGGAACCCAAAACCCTGGCAAGATGGGCGGGCACACAAGGCTCATCTGGGCAGTCGCCCATAGGACCGGGCGGGCGCTCGGTGGTCACGCGGGCGGGCGCCTGGTGCAAATTTCAGCAAACACTCATTGCTTTCCCAGGCTTACAATTGTCCGTCTCAAGCGTAGGAGTATACTTTTATTAACATAATAACAATACCAAGAGTACCTAGGAGTGAAGTATCATACCCAGGATACTATTTCAAGTTCATTTCATTTCTTTTACCGTCCCATAAATAATAGGATAATTTTCTTTTATTCCATTTAAATATTCCACCGTCCCACGAATATGAGTATAAATTTTCTAACACCTTACGAGTATATTTTCATATACCCAGAACACTTCTTCAAGTCTTTTTCGTTCTTTGTAATTCATACTAATACTCCCTTCGTCCCAAATTTACAAGTATCACAAAATTCAACCAAATCACGAAATTAACAAGTACAAGTACCAAGAATAACATATATGCATGTTATTATAAGCAAGGGGGAGCTAGTGACTTACCTACTCCGAAATCAAATTTACCCAAACTAATTTCTGTTCGGCAGGAAATGCTCTACTCACCGCCCTGATCATTTATGCGGAGTCGGATTTTCGAACAGATGCATAATTAAGCAAGAGGGATCGAGAATAGGCTAAACCCTAACTTTCTTTTCTGAGACAGAGAGAAAGAACGAGAAAGAATTTTGGGGATAATGATTCTGAGGAAGCAAACCCAAGTTTATCCTTATGAACTTTCAAAGAATTGCTTTTAGGCCCCTCAAGTTCTAGTTTGAGCAATTAAGCCCCTGAACTTTATTTTTCACAAATGACCCTAAGGTTTCAACTTTGAAAACTTAGGTCCTAAACTTGCTCAATTAGTTAAATAATTAACTCAATTAAAATAGCATATAAATATGCAAGGCCAGAATATAACAGGAATTAGGACGGGCGTTACAATTTTGGACGTTCATTCATGATCACACTACTTCTATGTCTCGCCTTTGATTTGGGTCAAAACTCGTTAAGTTGGACATGTTTCGTTATGTTTCTGACTGACTCCATTAGTCAGGGGCCAAAATGAACATTAAAACTACTGCAGAGGGCAAAGAGTGAATTCCAGCACTGAGATGCCTCGTACGAGACATCCCCCTTGACAGCCAGGTTTTTGGTCAGTTTCTTTGTTGATCTTAACCCCTTTTCTTAGCAAACACTTAAGCAATCCGGGAAAACCTAATGGACGCTCTTAGAGTCCAAAAATACCTCTGTGGGAATCAAGTCTTGGATTCCCGCCATAACTTACCTTCTTGGCCAAAACCCTAGGTCCAAAACTCCTATAAATATAGAGCTTCTTGAACCAGAAAAAAGGTAGACTCATTATTCACCCAACAACCACTCCAAATCTGATCAAAGAGGTCCCTAAAATCAGTCCCTCTCCCTCACCCACGAAATTCAAACCCTCACCACACCATTCAAGTCAAGTTCATTGGAGATTCAAGGCCTTTAGTCAAGGCCATCCATAGGATTCTTGAAGAACGCTTAGGTAAAACTCACTGTTTTCTACCTTCTCATCTCCTTCTTTGTCTTTAAAGTAGTGTGATCCCATCAAAAGGATCATCCTAGAGCCTCTCCAATTCATGGAGATGGTCTCAAAGCACATGATCCGACATCCCAGATAAATAAGCAATTATTTATTTTTTTGTTTCCTTTTGCGTACATTTTGCATAATTTTGAAACGATGATGATGATTTCTTAGCAAGACCAATCCTAGATTGGGTGAATTGGGTGCTCCTTGACCTTCCCAATTCATAACTTAACCCCCGAATCCAGATATCTCGGTCCGTGTTCTGACAAAAACATAGTGGCGACTCTCAATTAAAAAGGTAAATTGAAGGACGAAAACCGCCTCGAGAACAACCAAAAAAAAACCGCGCGCAAACAGTGAGCGGTCCAAGGAGGGGTGTCTACAGTCCATCCCCATAGAGTTTTGAGATACACTTCTCATTAATATGACCAAGATGGCAATGCCACAGATAAGTGTGATTTACATCATTAGGTTTGGATTTATTATTTACATTATAGATATCATCATTATTTCTATTCTCAACATCAATGACATAAAGGCCATTAAATGAATATGCAGTACAATAAAGCATATCATTTAAATAAATAGAAAACTTCTTATTATCAATAAGAAACTTAAAACCTTCATTATCCAAACAAGAAATTGAAATAATATTTCTACTCAAATCCGAAACGTAGTAACAATTGTTCAAAACAAGAATTAAACAATTAGGTAAAATGACATCATAGGTTCCTACGGCTAATGCAGCAACTCTTGCTCCATTCCTCACACGTAGTTCCACCTCGCCATCTTTGAGTAGCCTCATATTCCTTAGTGCCTGCACATTTAAACAAATGTGAGATCCACATCCGGTATCTAATACCCATGAACTAGAAGTAGAAAGGAGTATATCTATAATATAGATACCTGAAGTAGAAGCAGTCCCACTGCCCTTCTTCTTCTTCTTTTCTTCCATGTAACCCTTGCAATTGCGTTTTCAATGACCAATCTCATTGCAGTGGAAACAGATTGCATCCTTTTGGGAGTTTGGTTTAGCCACCGCAGTATTGGCAACATTTGCCTTGCTTATTTTGGGTTTGACAACTTTTGCCTTACCCTTTCCATTGGCTTTAGAGACCTTTCCTTCTTTTGAAACCACAAGCACATGAGAAGCTTCCTTAATGATTTTCTTTTCTGCTGTCTTTAGCATCCCATGCAACTCAGACAGAGACTTATCCATACCATGCATATTATGTTGGTGTTGTATGCTCTGGGCACGTTATGAGAACGATTAGTGTTATCTATTGATTATGTTTTAATAAAGATATTAAATGTTTGATTATTATATCCTTTGCATGTTTATAATAATAATCCCCTTCCCTGATAATTATGATTAATTGTTAGTATAAGTTTAATAGATAATCATATGAGGATTATGGTGTATGGGATACAATTAAACTTATGGGTATTTGTTGGAGAACAAATACTGGACTGACCCGTATGAGATTTATGTCATGTTCACAATGTCATAATTAAGTCTAATATAGTTATATCACTTGAATCTTTAAGACCTGAGATTATTACAGTCTTCCACTTGATGAATATTACGTTTGACATATTCAAACGTTACCCCTAACCGGGTAGTTATAAAGAATATGATTGGCGTAATCGGAATCATGTAGGGAAGAGTAATAAGTCAAGATGGGATTTGTTCCTCGTCAAGAGAGATGTCAAGATTTGGCCACTCGATGAATGGTATTGATGAAATGCATGACCGTGCTCAAATAAGATTTGTCTTATCAATACATTCGGGATCGAGAAAGCATTGAACTATGTAAGTTGACCATTGACCATGGCTTACGTTCAATATGTTGGTAGTGGTGCCCTAGGCACGTTTAATAAACGTTGTAATTGTTATCATTTATTTCATATCAATAAAGAAATGTTTTGATTATTATTGTTGTTCATGTTTACTTATAATAATCTCCGTCCCTAGTACTTATTAAGCACTAGTATAAAGGCTAAATGATCATGGGATGATCATATTAGATTTATGGGTACTTGTTTGGAACAAGGTACTGGACATGACCCGCTGTATGAGATTTATGTCATGGTCTATGTCGTACATATATCTCATATTAGTTATGTCATTTGAATCCTTAGACATGAAGTTATTATAGTCTTCCACTTGATGAACATTATGTTTGACATATTCAAACGCTACCTTTAACCGGGAAGTTATAAAGGGTATGATTGTGTAGACACCCCGCCTTGGACCTCTCACCCCGATTGCACATTTGATTTTGTGTTTCTCCCCATTTTAAGTGTTCCTCGTGAGTTCCTGTCACTTCCGTTAAGTTCCTGACTGACTTCGTTAAGTCCAGGGACTAAACTGAATGACAGGGCTGACTTTCTAGTCCATTCTGTCAAAATTGCCTTCTCTGAGTCGCGCGCCTCCGACAGGAGGATCCAGGCGCGCGCGCCTCCCGCCCCCAAAGCAGGAAGCGCGCGCCTCTGGGCGTCAGTTACAGATTTCTGGCCAGGATTCCCTCCCTTGCTCAATTTACAGGATTTTGCCCGGGAAGGATTTCTTGGTGACTGAGTTTTGGCACCAAAAACACCCCTCTTTCACCTATAAAAACCTCTCTTTACCTCCATTTTCAAGGACCGAAAATTGAACTTACAAAAACTATACCAAAATCACTTTCTAAAGGTTCTCCAAGGATTTCATCAAGAAATATTTGAAGGTCTTCAAATTGTAGGTAAAAGTCCATCTTTTCCTTCCTTTTCTACTTCATCTCCTCTCTCTTTTTACTTTGATCAAATGTGCAATCACCCAAATCATTTTGGGACATGACTCTAATGATCACCTCATCTCATTGAGGTTGGTTAAGGAGTTATCTCCTACATTCCAAATCATATTTTAAACCCCCCTTTTTATGACTTAAAGAAGAAGAAGAAGAAGAACATTTTCATTTATGTAGATTTTGATCAAGCAAGACCAACTTAAGTTGGGCGAGATGGGTGTTTCGGTACTTCCCATCTCGTAATCTAACCCCCGGACCTCAAAACAAAGAATCTTTGTTTTCGTAACCAAAACTTAGGCTACAATCAATAGGTTTTTCTTATGTTCCTCAAAACATAGGTGGCGACTCTAAAACAATCTAAAATCAAGTTAGACATCCTAGGATAACATCACGCGCTCGAGCCTAAGGCCGTGGTGTTCCCACCCGGGGTATCTACAGTGGCGACTCCGCTGGGGACATTTGAGGGTTAAACTTGCGTTCTGATCGAAATCTACATCTTTTCTGGGCATTCTGTTTCCTGATGGGGGAGGCGCGCGCGTCTGGCCTTTTAAGCCTAAGGCGCGCGCATCCCACATCAAGAACCAGAATCGCCCACTTCTTCATATTCTTCATCTTCTTCTTCTGTTATTCTGAACTAATCACTTCTGCAGGGGTTACAATATGAACAATAGGACCAGGGCAATCCCCTGAGTCCAAAGTCTGACATTCTGACAGGTGTGTCCCAGAAGCGCGCGCCTCCCATAATGATTGCGCCATGCGCGCGCGTCCCACATCAGAACTCAGAGGCGCACGCTTCTGGGTTGGTTCCAGAACAGAGACAGGTTTCAGTGACTGAGCAGTACAGTGGGGTGTGGGCACAGTTGCCTGCATCAGAACAGAATTGAACCCTCGGACTTTTTTAATTTTGTGTTTTATTTACCGGTCACACGGGTGACTCGGGAGTTGTAATTTTATGTGCTTATGTGTTTTGTGTGTTTTTCTTTCTTTTCAAAAAAAAAAAATAAAAAAAAAATAAAAAAAATTTTGTCACTTGTTAGACCTCACACTACATGCACATATTCCTATGAATTGCTCACTATCGAGTCGCACAAGTCCAACCCCAAACCCGTCGAGGCCCGTCCTAGAAAGTTTCAAGCTCCACCAGACCTTGGCTCTTTCGAAGCGGTAAACCTCAGCCCGTGGCGTAGTTCAAGACTACATGCCGGGGGTGACCTTTGAGCCTCATATTCAAGCCGAGCACAAACCACACAATTCTAGTTAGGGTCTAACACTCCGTGACTCAAGTCGGTTTCCATGTACCGAGATTTCCCTAAACTAATGTCTTCAAATCATACATGCCAACTTGTTGAAAGGGACGCAATAAAAATCCGTCCCCAAAAGTGGTTATTTTGGACGAAAATAAAAATCCGTCCCCGCATGTATGCTTTACTACATTAATTTAGTCTAATCCCGATACATGTAGGATTCACAAGCGCGATGGAATCCGATGAGTATATGGGACCGCGAGATGGTCTATATACTAGTGTGACGATTCCATTATTTTCTTAGAAACCCCAAAAGGGATTCATTCCCTCCGACTTATAAAAAAAAAAAAAAAAAAAAAAAAGTCTTTTTTTTATGTGGTTCGAGTCGTGTGCCCAACTGTGTGCTCTAAGCCTCTTCATGGACCGCAAGTGTTACTCAAGACTGACAAGGGCCTCTTCTGCAATATAGGTTCAATTGGTACTTACAAAGTCTACCGGGATTCAGCAAATCGGTTAGTCCGTGAAGAGATCACTCCAACAGCTCCAACATCAACCATGACCGGCAGCAGCAACACCATGTCTCTCGAACAACTCTCAACTATGGTCCAACTCCTCCAAGAGCAAGTCTCCACCCTTAATAAGGAGGCACAAAGCAAAGATGACATTTGGCAATCCCACCTCGACAGCCAAAGGGAGGCCCACGAGGCCGAAATGGAGCTAATGAAAGAAAAGCTCACCAACCTTGCCAAGGGAAAGAACAAGAACAATGATGATGAATCCGAATGGACCGAGGGTTTGTTCAAGAGTCCTTATGTCAGCACTCGCACCAAGAAAATGGGGGAACCAAGTTCCGAGAACAATGAGCCCAAAATGGCGGATTCTATCATGGCCTACATCGACCAAAAATTCAATGGGCTCAACATGGGGAAAGGCTCCGACACAAGCCTTTATCAATCATCCATCCTCATGAGTACTATGGCCGCTCTTCCCGATAAGTTCAAGATGCCCGACATAAGCAAATTCAAGGGCAACTCTTGTCCTATGGCTCACATCGAGACTTATATTTGGGCAATGGTTCCAAAGAAGGTCTCCACCAAGGTGATGGCTCAATGCTTTCCTCTCACTCTCGAGGGGGCGGCAAAAGATTGGTATGCTACTCTCCCGCTCACTGTCCGTCTTGATTGGGACTCCGCCATGCTTGCCTTCAAGAACCAATACCAAGGCAACCCCACTCACCGGCCCACAAGGAAAGAGATAGAGAACACTACTCAACGAGACAATGAGTCCTTCATCGACTTCACAAGGTGATGGAATGACAAACTCTCTGAAATTGTTGAGAGGCCGAACACAAAAGAGAAAATGGACATATTTCTCAAGTGTCTCAAGATTGATCTCCGCACTCACCTAAGTGGAGCTTGCTACTCCGACTTCTCCCAAATGTATGAGGCGGGGGTACGCATGGATGACTTGCTCAAGGAGATTAAGAAGACCACTCCTACTTACCGCTACAAGGCCGCTTCCAACTCCACAAAAGAGGCCTCGGTCAACGCCGTCACTATTGACAAGGGGAATTACAAAAAGGTTCCTCCACCTCAAGGGAAAAGGCCCCGAAGTGACCGTGTCTACACGCCTCTCCAAGGCATGACTCAAACCGAAGTGTTCGAGGTCCTCAAGGCAAAGGGTCAAGTCACACCCGTGCAAGGGTACCAACCCAAGACGATCCACGACAATCATGCTCACCACAAATATTGTGGCTACCACCAATATAGTGGCCACACCACCGAGGAATGCTTCGTTCTCTGCAATGTCATTCAAGATCTCATAGATAAGAAAGAATTTGTAGTGACTAATGACGAGCACGTCAATGTAATAGAGATAGGAGAACTTGAGGGGACCACCCATTCAATCCCAATTGTGAATGGGGGCCCCAATGTTATGAATAAAATTGACAATTCTTGTTATGTAGTGACTTATGATGAGGTAATGAGGGAAGTACTAGAGAATAGGAAAAAGAAGCAAGATGGGAACGTCAATATGCTAACTCGATCCGGTCGAGTCATAGCAAGCAACCCTTCCACTTCCGCACCGAGCTCCTCTTCTCAAAGGCCGCAAGCTCACAACACTCCCGAAGATCCTCTACTTGTCCAACTCAAGAAAACTCAAGCCAACATCTCTATTTGGGACCTCATTGCATCCTCAAAGAAACATCGAGATCTTGTCATCCGCAATCTCGATGATACATCAGTTTCTCCCGATACTACTCCCGAGGACCTCACAGCAATGATTGGTCACATTCACTTTGGCAACGTCATCACCTTTGCCGATATGGACCTTCCACCGTTTGGTTCTGACCACAACGAAGCTATTTACCTCAAGGTACGAGCAAGGGGGAGGCCCGTCTCAAGAGTCTTAGTGGACGGTGGTTCCGCACTCAATCTCATGCCTGGTAGAATCATGGGCATACTGGGGCTTAAGGATTCTGATTTAAAGCCCTCTACTCAAGTAATCCGAGGTTATGACAGCACCGCCCGTACAGTCATGGGTATGATCGAAATTGACATTGAGTTTGGGAGCATGGTCATGTCCGTTCCATTCCAAGTGCTTGATATCCCGGCCTCGTTCAACTTACTGTTGGGTCGACCATGGATTCATAGTGCTAATGCCGTACCGTCAACTCTCCACCAATGTGTCAAGATCCGAAACGGTGATGAAATAGTGACCGTAATGG
Source organism: Campanula takesimana (assembly GCA_026119855.1). Classification (NCBI taxonomy): domain Eukaryota; kingdom Viridiplantae; phylum Streptophyta; class Magnoliopsida; order Asterales; family Campanulaceae; genus Campanula; species Campanula takesimana. The sequence continues at coordinate 163,446 of JAOWBW010000134.1, forward strand.
CTGAAAACATTACTATCCACAGAAAAGGTGAGCCCGTCCACCAAGTTCAGCACGGTCTACCAGACTCCACTCTCTCCGGCGTCTCAATCAACGCCATTGACAAAGAAGGGGGAAATGGATCACGGACCCCCAGCAATCACAAAGTACTCTGCATGATGAGGGATATGGACTACTTCCCTGGTTTAGGCTTAGGGAAATATCAGCAAGGAATCCTACATCCCGTGCAAGTCCCATTTGTCAAGAACACATTCGGTTTGGGCTACGAGCCTTCCGAAGAAGACTTGAAGCAAGGACAAGCAATCAAAAGCGAAAAGGCCCGAGCTCGTAAAGAAGGCCGTCGTTATGAGGTCCCTAATCTAAGGCCTTACCGCAAGACGTTGAATGGTTATTTTGTCCGCCAAGGGGAAGACGTTCCATACATGATCTTTCCCGAACCATGGGTTAACAACAAGGGTGTCAAAAAGCCCGGCCTCGAAATCTTCTCCGATTGTGAGATCCAGAAATCCGAAAGGGAACCAACTCCCATGTCGCCCCGTGAATGGTGGGGAAGGAAGGTGACTATAGAGTCCGAGACAGAAATCACCGTGGAGGAAGAACTGACAGATTTAGCCTCCATGTTCGAAGAGCTTGCCGTAATGAATGAATGCCAAGTCAACGCCATCCATGACACCGTCATCATGAACGAGACTATCAATGAGATCCCGCCAAGCTCCGAGCCGATCAACAATTGGTATTCAACAAAAGGGCCCGTGGTATCCGAGGAATTCTTAGTCCAAGAAATGGGTTGCATACCCCGCACAGCAACAAAGGAAGAGCAGCTTACACTTACTTTCGAGTCCGAGAGTGTCTCTAATACCCTCACCCAAGAGGATTTGGAGGCCATAGCCGAGCGTGTGTTTCCTTTCTTTGCTAATGAAAAATTTGATATTTCTGAGTACCCTGAGATTGCAAACATCATAAATGATGAATTAACTAATAATGAACTTAACGAACAAGTTAATAACGATTCAAATTATGATGAAATAGACCACGAAAACACAACATACTTAAATGAACTTGATCAACAAGTCCGTAGTCGTGGCGAGAATGGTCCAAAGGCTGACGAAGAATTGCAGGTTGTTAATCTGGGTACCGAAGAAGAGCCAAAAGAAACCAAGATTGGAAGCTTCTTCAAGGGAGACGACAGAGACAGATTGACTGCATTACTACGGGAGTTCGTGGATGTGTTCTCATGGTCATACAAAGTCATGCCGGGTTTAGACAGAAAGGTAGCGGAGCACAGGATTCCTATCAGAGAATATGCCAGGCCAGTAAAACAGAAGCTCAGGAAGATCAAGCCAGAATGGTCTCTGCAGGTCAAAGAAGAGATTGAGAAGCTCCTCAGCGTGGGTTTCATCAAGGTTATCGAGTATCCGACATGGTTAGCCAACATTGTGACAGTCAGGAAGGCGAACGGCAAGGTCCGAGTTTGTGTAGACTTCCGGGATTTAAACAAAGCTTCCCCAAAGGATGATTTTTCACTCCCTAATATCGACATGCTAGTCGACTCCACTGCTGCCTACGAGGTTCGCTCATTTGTGGATGGGTTCGCTGGGTACAATCAGATTCTCATGGCCGAGGAAGATCAACATAAGATAGCCTTCACAACACCGTGGGGTACCTTCTGCTACACAGTCATGCCGTTTGGGTTAAGAAACGCTGGGGCTTCCTACCAAAGAGCCGTGACAGACTTGTTCCACGACATGATTCACAAAGAAATCGAGGTCTATCTGGACGACATGATCATTCACTCCAAAGGGACCGATGGTCAACATTTGATCGATCTCCGCAAGTTCTTCGAAAGTCTTCGTCAACACAAGGTGAGGCTCAACCCTGCAAAGTGCACATTCAGGGTTATCCGAGGCAAAGTTCTTGGTTATATGGTCACTGAAAGGGGAATCGAAGTAGACCCCTCCAAAATCAAGGCAATCATTGACATGCCTCCTCCAAAGACACAGAAAGAGATTAAAGGTTTCATGGGCAGACTACAGTACATCAGTCGGTTTGTGCACCAACTCACTTCCATGTGCGAGCCAATCTTCAAGTTACTCAAGAAGAATGTGGCTCTAGAATGGACCGACGCGTGCCAAGAAGCCTTCAAGCAAGTGAAGCATTACTTAACGTGCCCTCCTGTTCTAGTTCCGCCGCACAAGGAGAAACCTCTGTTGCTTTATCTCACGGTCACTGATGAAGCCCTAGGGGCTATGTTAGCACAAGAGCAACGAGAGTCCACAAAGGAGAACGCCATTTATTTTGTCAGTCGCCGATTCCAAGGAGGCGAAAAGAACTACTCTGTCTTAGAGAAGTCATGTGCAGCATTGGTTTGGGTCACTCAAAAGCTCAAACACTATATGGAAGCTTTTCCGATCAAGCTAGTAGCAAAGGTGGACCCGCTCCGCTACATCTTCGAGAAGCCTTTCATGTCAACAAGAATAGCCAAATGGTACTTCATGCTCGCCGGCTACGATATCACTTACGTCACACTAAAATCCGTCAGGGGGAAAGTGTTCAGTGACCAGCTTGCCGAATTCCCGTGTGACGAAGTGAAGGGGGAAGATGTACAGTTCCCCGACGAGCATTTAATTTGTACTGCAACCGAGGAAGACAAGTGGCAACTTTTTTTCGATGGCGCCGCCAATAAACACGGTTTTGGTATAGGGGTATTGCTTGTCGATCCAAAAGACATCTACACTCCCATTGCCATACGCCTGGAATTCGAAGCTACCAACAACATTGCCGAGTACGAAGCATGTATAGCAGGGCTCGAAGCAGCTCTCGAAAGAAACGTCACGGAACTAGAAGTGTTCGGCGACTCTTTGCTCCTTATCAATCAGCAATCGGGTAAATGGCGAACCCAAGACCCGACTCTCCAACAGTATGGTCAGCACCTTGAAGAACTGGTTGAACAATTCCAAGAGATCGCTTTCAACTACCTGCCAAGAGATAAGAATCGCTTCGCCGATGCACTGGCCACTATAGCTTCATTAGTTGAAATGCCCAAAGGAAAAATGGTGAAGCCTTTCAAAATTGCTCGAAGGAACAGTCCGGCATATTGCATGAGCATCGAGATCAACAAGGTTCAAACAAACTCTCCGTGGTATTCAGATATCATGAACTTTCTCAAAGACGGCACTTATCCCGAGAACATCAATAAGAAGTCTCAATCAGCTCTGCAAAGGTTAGCCTCTCGGTACGTACTGATTGGGGACCGAGTCTATAAAAGGCACCATGACGGGATCAATCTCTTATGCGCCAATGAGACCGAAGCTCAAGAGATAATGTGTGAAGTGCACGAAGGAGAATGTGGACCCCACATGAATAGGTTTATGCTAGTCAAGAAGATACTTCGCATTGGTTACTATTGGAGCACTATGGAACGAGACTGTATCGAGAAAGTCAAAAGGTGTGCCAAGTGCCAGTTCCACGCTAATCTACAACATGCTCCACCCTCACAACTTTGTCACACCTTGGCCTTTCTCTTGTTGGGGGATAGACATCATCGGTAAAGTTCATCCTGCCGGGAGCAATGGGCAGTCATTCGTCCTAGTGGCAGTCGACTACTTCACAAAGTGGGTCGAAGCACAAGCCTATCGAACCCTCAACACCAAGAAAGTGGCCGAATTTGTAAAGATTAATATCATGTGCCGATACGGCGTGCCTCATGAAATCATTTCCGACAACGGCTCTCACTTCGAGAAGGAAATGGATGCACTTTTGGTAGAATACAAGATCACCAAGCACAAGTCATCTCCTTACCGGCCCCAAGCAAATGGCGCAGTCGAAGCAGCAAATAAGACCATCGAGACCATCGTCAAGAAGATGGCCTCAACAGGAAGGGATTGGCCCGAGAAGCTACCATTAGCATTGTGGGGCTACCGCACATCGATACGATCCGCAACAGGAGAAACTCCTTATGCATTGGTCTATGGTTCTGAAGCCGTACTCCCTATCGAACTTGAAGTCCCATCTCTACGGGTCCTCCTCGAGAATCAAGTCAACGAGGTCAACTGGATGCAGAGTCGATACGAACAGCTAGCCTTACTCGACGAGAAAAGGTTAAGGGCACTCGAACGCACGAGGGCATATCAGCAAAGGATGGCAAGAGCTTTCAACAAAAAAGTGAAGCCTCGAAACATCAATGTGGGAGATTTGGTCTTAAGACAACATCCTCCTAATGCTATGAATCCCCTGGGGAAATGGGGACCTCGATGGATCGGTCCGTACGTGATACTAAGCGGTGGTGCAGTCCGACTCGTGGATTTAGATGGCGACCAGCTGCCAAAGGAGGTCAACCTCGACAAGCTCAAGAGGTTCTACGCTTAATAAACAAAGACCATTTAAAAAAAAAAAAAAAAAAAAAAATCGCTCGCTAGGTTGAAAACCCGCAAGGGCGGCCTAGGCAAAAATTAGAGCACGTGCAAAAAGAAGCCCGCTAGATTGAAAACCCGCAAGGGCGGTCTAGGCAAAAAACAGGGTGCACAAAAAAAAAAAAAAAAAAAAAAATGGTCTTTGTTTGTTTGAACTACGAAGACCTGAGCCTCCCAACTGGAGGAACGTAGGCAACCTTCGGGTGCGGTCTAAAACATATCAAAAATACCCAATTCACTTTAAATAACAAAATGCAATTTTTATTCATCCAATGAATTATTCAAACCATTACAACGGATTTATTGAGCAACAAAAGACATCAAAATATTAAATCCTAAAACAAAGTGGTCTAAATTGCAATCTCTTAGGGTACTAAGAAAAATCCAATTTTCTCTTAGCTTTCAAAGGACCGCCCGATCGTCTCTCAATCCTTTTCTTCTTGGGTAACGAAGGAGCACTAATACGCACCGAAACCTTCTGTGCTGCAGCACGTCTCCTAGAATAAAAGTCATCCAAAGGAGTACCGAAAGGGTCAGCGAGAATGTTACTCGAATCAACAGCAGCCTCTCTATATCTCAAAGTGCTGCTAGGCTCAAAACCCTGTCCCAACAACTCGGCACGAAGTACATCGACCCAAGTGATACCACGGTAAAGGGTGCCAAATAAATAATCCAAGTAGCTCTCGGGAAGGAAGACACTCCCCCGATGCAGAGGAGCGAAAGCCCAACGATTGCGGTCATCTCCCCAAGCCGATTGAAGCTCACTCGAGAAGTCAGGACCCATGTAAGCAACTGGACGAAGCATTCCATCCCTCAGAAAAGGAATTGTCTGTTGGCGACCAAACTGCCGCAGAACCCGCTCTGGCTGGTAAAAGGAAGAATCTCTCAAACCGGGCACAACCACGTGCTGAAAACCAAGAGTCCATTCCACAAAAGGACGAAGACCCCAAGAAGGAGGACACCACTCAATATCGACGGTCACCCGAGAGGCAAATAATTTCTTCCAATCCTCTTCAGATAAATCCCGGATCAACAACTTCCTCCTATGAACAGCAAAAGGAGACAAATCACCATCCGGAGAATAAATTCTGAAGTGTTCTCGGAGCCATATGGTCAAGAGCAAAGGGCTTCCCCGACACATCTTGCCCGTCCTGTGTAACTCATCAAGACCATGCAACGTCTCCCCTACAATAAGAGGAATTACACTAAATCGCTGGTCCTTAGCTTGCAAAATAATCTCAGCCAACTGCGCGTCCGCAGTCCCGAAAGGTGTAACAAACAGTACTTCGCTGAAGAGACAAACAGCCATGGCATTTCTTTTGAAAGATTGAACCACCGGGTCCTCCGAGTGCAAACTGAAGAACATCGGCAACTCAGTTATGTCAATCATGGTACCGTGCAACATCTTCCTCACATCCTCAACAGGGAGATTCAGTAACTCAACCCAAGAGTCGACGGCACCACGGTGATATTTGGGGACGGCAATCCGACCGGCCAAAGGCACGCCAAGGATGGCCCCGAAATCGTCTACAGTCGGCACCATTTCATTAGCTGAAAGGTTGAAAGTATGGCTGTCGCAATCCCAGAAAGCCGCGGCAGCTCTCAACAAATCCCAATCCGGTTTCAACGTCCGCAAAGTGAAAAGAATTCGGAACCCGAAGTCTTTAATGAAGGACTTCTTGGGATGGGTCTTGAAAGAATACACAAAAGTGCCCAAGTCCTTTTCATACACACTAACGACCTTGGCGTCAAGGGCAAAAGAATTGGAAGCCATGGAAAATGTTGATCACAAGCGAAGTTAATCAATAATATGATGTTCAAAAATGGCAGAAAGGAGCTGTGAGAATCAAGTGGTCGAACAGAAGATGATATTATAGCTGTTGGAGGCTCTTTTGGTCAGCAAATGTCAAGTCCGGAATTCCGCCTCCCAGATGTGCGCGCCACCCGCCAGCAGTATGAAGCGCGCGCGCGTCCCAAGCCTACATAGGAAGGCGCGCGCCTCCCAGGTCTAAATCGCTTGAAGAAAAGGGCCTTGTCAGAGATCTCCAGCCTAAATCAAGACACTGTCCCGATCCTCGGACACCCAGTTGGGCACACCTTTTCTGGTCCGCCCTTAAGGCACGTCAAAAATCGAAAGCAGGATAGAAACTCCCACTCATAAGTAGGCTGTCCTCTTCAAAAATCCGAACTCCCTAAGTTCTGTCATGGGTACCACACCCCCCTCAAAAGTCAATCTCAACATTTCATCCCCAGCAGGAACATTTTTCTGGTCGCAGTCAACTGTGCCCGTACCCCACAATTCAAAAGTCAAGTGTGACTCCAAATGGCACGAGACTTCAAAGAAATATTTCATCAAACGGATTCACCAACGGATTCGTCAACAAGGATTCACCAACGGACTCATCCAAGGGTTCACCAACGGACTCATCCAAGGGATTCACTAACGGATTCATCAAACGGATTCACCAACGGATTCGTCAACAAGGGTTCACCAACGGACTCATCCAAGGGATCCACTAACGGATTCATCAGAAGGTTCACTAACGGCCTCAGTCAAAACATTCAGCCGGCAGGTTCACCTAACAGATCATGCCACCCCCTCTATCAACAAAAGCCGCTCACACAGGGAGCGCACCACTATCTCTCGCAATTTCAAATTCCTGCTTTCATCGAGTCTTTGCCTTTTTTGGTGATGTCCTCGGCGGGTGTTTTTAACTTTCGTCGACACGTTTTGCTTTGCAGTCCACGTCGCCGAGGGGCTCTGTAGACACCCCGCCTTGGACCTCTCACCCCGATTGCACATTTGATTTTGTGTTTCTCCCCATTTTAAGTGTTCCTCGTGAGTTCCTGTCACTTCCGTTAAGTTCCTGACTGACTTCGTTAAGTCCAGGGACTAAACTGAATGAAAGGGCTGACTTTCTAGTCCATTCTGTCAAAATTGCCTTCTCTGAGTCGCGCGCCTCCGACAGGAGGATCCAGGCGCGCGCGCCTCCCGCCCCCAAAGTAGGAAGCGCGCGCCTCTGGGCGTCAGTTACAGATTTCTGGCCAGGATTCCCTCCCTTGCTCAATTTACAGGATTTTGCCCGGGAAGGATTTCTTGGTGACTGAGTTTTGGCACCAAAAACACCCCTCTTTCACCTATAAAAACCTCTCTTTACCTCCATTTTCAAGGACCGAAAATTGAACTTACAAAAACTATACCAAAATCACTTTCTAAAGGTTCTCCAAGGATTTCATCAAGAAATATTTGAAGGTCTTCAAATTGTAGGTAAAAGTCCATCTTTTCCTTCCTTTTCTACTTCATCTCCTCTCTCTTTTTACTTTGATCAAATGTGCAATCACCCAAATCATTTTGGGACATGACTCTAATGATCACCTCATCTCATTGAGGTTGGTTAAGGAGTTATCTCCTACATTCCAAATCATATTTTAAACCCCCCTTTTTATGACTTAAAGAAGAAGAAGAAGAAGAACATTTTCATTTATGTAGATTTTGATCAAGCAAGACCAACTTAAGTTGGGCGAGATGGGTGTTTCGGTACTTCCCATCTCGTAATCTAACCCCCGGACCTCAAAACAAAGAATCTCTGTTTTCGTAACCAAAACTTAGGCTACAATCAATAGGTTTTTCTTATGTTCCTCAAAACATAGGTGGCGACTCTAAAACAATCTAAAATAAAGTTAGACATCCTAGGATAACATCACGCGCTCGAGCCTAAGGCCGTGGTGTTCCCACCCGGGGTATCTACAGATTGGCATAATTGGATTCACGTAGGGAAGAATAATAAGCTAAATGGATTTGTCCCTCTTCGGAGAGATGTCAAGCTTGGGCCTCTCGTAGGAATGATGTTGATGAAAATGTTCGGCCGGACTAAAATGAATTGATTAGATCAATGTCATTTGGATTATCAACATATTCGGAATCGAGAAAGTATTGAACAAAAACAAGTTGACTTATTGACCATGACTTGTGTTCAATGACATCGTGGACAAAGGGATTATGACATATTCTAAAGGAATGTGAACTTGTATCTAGTTATACTATTTGGGTAGGTATGACGGTTTGCTAGAACCTAATCATATCTTATGGATTCATGTTTGAACCCATTGCCAACTTAGTATAATCCTAGAGGGTCACACACAATAGAACGAATCTTAAAAGGACTATATTGGAATATTGGGTCGAAGGACCATTCAAGGATTTTGGAAAAATTGAGTACAATCTGAGCAAGTGTGCGACCGCACAAAAGCTTTTGGGCGGCCACACATCTTGGGTCAGTTTGTACCAGTTTTTCTTCAGGGTGCTTGGGCGACCGCACAGGGTCTTTGGGCGGCCGCACAAGTGAGTCGGTAGACACATTCCTAATTTGATTAGGAAAAGGTTTTTGACACAAGTTTCCTATTTGGAATAGGTCTTGCTTGTGTATAAAAAGCCAAATTCGGCCAGAACTCAGCCCTAGCCTTTTGTGAGCCTCCAAAGAGTTTGAGAGAGTTTTATTTTGTTCTAAGACATCTTAGATTGAGGAACAAAATAATACACAAAATAAATTCCATATAGTTCTTGTTAATTGTGAAAGTGTGTTTCATAATTTTGGTCTAGCAACCAAGATCAAGAAGTTTCTTGATATTCATTCAAGGTGTGGATACCACTAGAGGGTGAAGCTTATCATCTTCAAAGTTCGTGTTCTTACTTTTCGTGACTAAAGCTTCAAGATCTCCACCAAAAGAAAAGACCAAACTCAAAGTCATCAAGGTTTAGTTTCTCTAGTATTCATATTGTTGTATTTGATTTAATCATATGAACGGATCTATGGCTTTGGGTTTCATTAAAATTTTGAATGCTAATTTTCGCTGCGCATGTAACTACGAAACCCAACACAATAGACATCGTGAACAAAGGGATTGTGAAATGTTCTATTAAAGGATACGAACTTATATAGTTATACTAATTGGGTAGGTATGACGGTTTCCTAGAACCTAATCATATCTTATGGGTTTACACCCATTGCCAACTTAGTATAATCCTAAAGGGCCACACACATTAAAACGAATCTTAAAAGGACTTAATTGGAATTTTTGGTCGAAAGTCCTTTGAGGAATGTTAGGAAATTAGAGGAGAAAACTGGGAAAATGGGAAGGTCCGGTCGGACCTTGTAAAGGACCCGGCCAGACAACTTGTTAACCCGGGCGGACCAGGTGATGTACCCGTCGGACCCTCAGTCCTGTTTTGACTGGGATTTTACTAATACGATTTCTTGCGGGTTTAATCACTTGTTACCTATTTGGAATAGGTCTAACAAGTATATAAACAGCCTCTAACATCCCTAATAAGTCCTATGCATTGTGAAAGCTTTCAAAGAGTTTGAGAGGTTATTTTCTTGTTCTAAAATCATAAAAGTGAAGAACAAGAACACATATTAAATTCTATATAGATTATTGTGAAAGCGTGTTTCACAAATTGGTCTAGAAACCAAGATCAAGAGCTCCTTGATATTCGTTCGTGGTGTGGATACCGTTAGAGGGTGAAGCTTATCATCTTCAAGTTCGTGATTGTATTCGTGATCAAGTTTCGAAAAGCTCCATCGAATTCAAGGTTGTTAAATCAAACGCTTCAAGGGTTAGTATTCTTGTATTTATCGTAGATGTATTTGATTTAATCATATGAATGGATCTATAGGCTTTGGGTTTCATAAATTTTAAATACTATATTCCGTTGCGCATGTTACGACGAAACCCAACATATTATAGTTCATGACGAAGTTATTATAGCTTTTAGGTAATGAATTTAAAATCAAATCGGTCGCCAACTCAACATGGATGGGATATCCAAGCCTCTCTAGATCCTGAGCCTTCATCTTCAAAACATGAGGACCCACTGACTGCCCTTCACTCATCTTACATGAGGTCAGTACAGCCATGGTTTCGAACCTTTCTTGCCTTGCTTGCTCTTGAAACATATTTTTCAACTGAGTGCCTATATCATAGGATTCCAAGTGTTCAAGAGTCTTCTGAAGCTCAGAACACATGGCAGCAAGCATGAGACAGCCGACCTAACGAGATCACTTTTGTGTTTCTTGTAAGCATCCTTCTCTTCCCTAGGGGCATTGGCAGCAGGTTCCTCCTCAGGAACGGGTTTATCAAGAATGTACTACTTATCTTCATGATTTAGAACAGCACCATTCTCTTGAAGTTTTTTCTTCTCAAGGATAGATCTCAATGATAGAGATTGTGTGTTACTTGCCATTATCTACAATTATGCAAACATGTAACCATACATAAGAACCAACTTAATTAAAGATATTATTAATTAGTATTTCATAAATACTCTCACTAAATTATATAACCTTCATTATACATCTAATGTATCATATAATTTAAATGGGCTAAGATCCATATTTCACTTAACTTTGAGTCGGCTAGGGCACGACTGCTCAAAATAAGTTATTTAGGTAGACAACTCCTTGCCAATTATATCATATATGACTCTTAGATCTTTTATGAGATTTTAGACATCTTATGTCTAACATGTTTTAATCTCATATGTTCTTTAGGCCCAAAACTGTTTTGATAGCCTAATTAAGTTACAAAATTTTAGACATAGGAATCAATGTTTCCTCATCTTGCTTGTACAAAGATAGAATTAATGTACCTTGCTAGGGCGTAGCCTACATAAAACTATCTGTGTATTCACAAGTGTATTAATCATAGATTAGCACATAACTTAAATTTTCAAGAAGGTTCAAACACATAAAGTTAATCAATTAACCGAATTAATTTTATGTGACATAGTTGCGCTAGTTATAGGATTAAAGTCTGAAACTGAATCCGCAGAGCATCTTGAAATTGAGAGCGCAAACCGTACAGCCGAAACTAAGCCAAAAGGCATCCACATTTCCGTACTAAGATCAAGAAACCAAGTAACTTGTCTATACGGCCGAAACTAAACCAAAAGGCATCCACATTTCCGTATCTATTGGTCACTTGTTTCAAGACCCTTTCATTGTCTCTTAATCTCACAGATTATAGAAATTCTAAACTCTTTAGAATTCTGATTTCTGCATTCCTTTTTCTAGATTTTCGATTGAAATCTGTTTCAGGAAACACGGTTTCGAAAACCAGCCGTTTGAGAGCAGTTTCAGTTTCCAGATTCGAATTCTGTAAACAATTTACAGAACAATTTTCACACCAGAAAATAGAACAACTTTCTGGAAAACGGACCAGGTGCCGTACGGCGGCAAGCAAGCCGTGCGGATGCCTCCGAGCCGTACGGACGCTTTGTCCAAATTCCAGATTTTCCAGTTTTCAGAAATTTGATCAATCCCTTTAGCGTGTTCATACATAATCATATTATAATAACACGAAATAACAGATTACGAGTTTTAACCAATCTAATTCATATAATCAATAACCAATTTATTCCATATACAAATTATATCAAGGTCGTCAATAAATATAATCCAATTATAACATGATAATCTAAGCATGAGATCATACATATGAATCAAATTAATATTACAATCACATAATCCCATCATAAACTAGTATGCATATTTTATATCTCATATAAAATCCCATCAAATAAATTCATCATATCATGATCATACTAATTAAATAATCATATTATATAATTATATCATGATGATATTAGAATTATTGATCATCAACGAGGCTCTGATACCACTATTGGGTTTCGTGCAATCATGCGCAGCGGAATACATTACATGAAGAAACCCAAAAGCCTAGATCCGTTATGTTCAATAATTTATAATATGAAGATGAAAGAAACTAAACCTTGTAGATCGAGATACGGAGCCTTGGATTAAGATGCTAAGATGAGCACCCTCTACCGGTGATCCACACTTCGAACGGATTCAAGAACGATTCTTGAAATTGACTGCTAGGTTCTTCAGATTGAAAAAACTTGGTGAAGAACAATTCTTCAATCTCTCCATATGATTATTATGGTTTGATAATTGGGAATAATCAAACCTAATAACCCAAATATATTATGTGTATTCTCTCTCTCCAAGAAAGAGTTTGTGATTTCTAAAATCAATGTTATGGGAACTATTCCCGGCTGCACACATTATATACAATAGGTCTCCAAGATCCTTTAGGGTTTAGGACTCCTTTCCCAACAAGAAAAGTCCTAAAATAAATTGCAGTACGGGAGGGGCGCCGTACGGCTCCTAGGCCTAGGGCGCCATACGGATGCTCCCTTTTTCTGCCTCGTTGTTCGCTCCTTTTAATTATTTGTTTTGCGTGTGTGACCCAATAGGATTATACTGAGTTGGCAACGAGTCCGAACCATTCAGGCCTCGTAAGTCATAAGCGGACTCTGGCAAGCCATTATGACTACCCAATTAGTATAAATTTGAAATCCAAAGTTTCCTAAAATAGAACATAACACAAACTCTTTGTTACATGATGTCTATTGAACGTAAGACATGGTCAATGGTTAGCTTACCTTGTTCAATGCTTTCTCGATCCCGAATGTATTGATAATACAAATGACATTGATCAAATCAATTCATTTGAGCATGGCCATGCATTTCATCAATACTATTCATCGAGTGACCAAAGCTTGACATCTCCGTTGACGAGGAACAAATCCCATCTTGGCTTATTACCTTTCCCTACATGATTCCGATTATGCCAATCATATTCTTTATAGCTACCCGGTTAAGGATAACGTTTGAATATGTCAAACATAATGTTCATCATGTGGAAGACAGTAATAACTTCAGGTCTAAAGATTCAAGTGATATAACTATATGAGACTTAATTATGATCAGTGTTATAAAAAGCGCTAGGCGGGGCCTAGGTGGCGAAGCCGGGCCTAGCGCCTAGGGGCCTAGGCGGGGACTAGGCGGGGCCGAGAAATTAACTCATTTTTATATATTTTTAATAATTATTTATATGATTATATTTTTTAATAATTTTTAATAATTTTTATATGATTATATATTTTTATCTAAATATAATGCTACATATGTAAACAAAGTTGGAGTACAAGTGCTCTATAGCAACAAGCCAAATGAATAGGTTTGCTAGAGAAGTGGGTAAGTTATCCCACATTGCTTATGAACACAAGTCCTTAGGCAATGAAAATTGTATAAGTAGGAGTCCTTGCTAAGAGAAGTCAAAAGTGGTATAGTGGGTTATCCCACATTGGCTGTGAGTGGAAAGCCAAAGAATTGAGTAGTATAAAATGGAAGGCAAGCCTTTGAAAAGGTATCCATCCATTGAGTGTCATGCTTAGCTTATGGTTATCCCACATTGGCTATGAATGAAATGCTTAGGAAAGGAGGAGTATTATAAAATTGGAGGGCAAGCTATCCTTGGAAGGCAGCCTTGAGCGCTTTTCATCCCTTGCCCGCCTAGTGGCGCCTTGCCGCCTAGTGGCGCCTAGCCTGCCTAGAGGCGCCTAGTCCCCGCCTAGTGGATTAAACGCCTAGAGTGGCCGATTAGCCCTTAATCGCGGCGGTGTTGGTCAGCCTAGCGCCTAGGTTCCGTCTAGGCCGCCGCCTAGACCGATTTTTAGAACACTGATTATGATATTTTGACCATGACATAAATCTCATAGGGGTCAGTCCAGTATTTGTTCTCCAACAAATACCCATAAGTCTAATTGTATCATATACACATAATCATCATAAAATTATCTATTAAACTTATATTAGTAATTAATCATAATTACCAGGGACGGAGATTATTATAATAAACATGCAAAAGATATAATAATCAAACGTTCAATATCTTTATTAAAACATAAAGCAAATGATAACATTAATCTTTCAAATAACGTGCATAGGGCATACACATCAACATATATCCCGTCCATTTTACAACCCAATAGATTTGAGAAATAGAGCCTAAGATGATTATGGAGAATAGATTGAAAAATTGCAAGTTAATATAACATAAATAAACTTTACCAAGTAAAAGCATAATGTATTTAAAAATGGACTTTTGGATCACAAGAATGGATTAAAAATAAATTCACTCTTTGAGTGCTTTGTGAAGAAGTGTTTCATTCTTGATATGCATCACTTAGGACAATGACGTTTACTTGTAAACAAAGATATGCATAAATTGTTATGCACCTTGAATCACAAAAACGGGAGCGCAGGATGATAGTGGAAAATAGGAAGGCTAATGATTATTATATTATGTTTAGACGTGACAAATCAATTCCTTGTTTTTAATTGTCACACTCTATTAATGATTTGTTCATTTATATTTTTGAGTGGTCAATCTACAAGAAGTATATAATTAAGTTAAAAAACAATTAGCCTTGATAATGGAAATAACAAGATGTATTTAAGTGAAAGTCGTGATTCGAAAGGTGCATAACAACAAGCATATATATCTTAGAAGGAATATATAAGTGATCGAAAATTTATTAATAAAAAAAATCTTTATTTAATAAACTTTATAAAATCCTATTTTAATTTAGAATTTTCCATTTACTGCCCATTATATTCCTAGTTTTTTTTTTTTATCAAATTTTTCATGATATAAAATATATGAAGAAATAGATAGAAATAGTTTTAAATTCAGTAGATTAGTAAATTCAATTGTAACTTTTAAAATACAATTGAATTTGGTAGATAATCATATTAACCAATATTCATTTGGACCTACGAAGTATAATGGAATAAAAGAAAGGGCAATGCTAGGGGCACAAAAGATGTCTACAAAATGAGGTGAGAATATTTTATTAGTTGCATCGATTGTGGACCCGTCACACTCTAATTAAAAGTACCAAGAAAACCTTGACACATCATTTTGTGAGCCAAGTTTTGTGAGATTTTTTTGTGACTTTATATTTACCCTAAAAGAAAATTAAACTAGGGTCAAAAGGTAAATCCAAACGAGTTAGTCTCATGTAAAACGCGTTTTTCCTAGTGATTAGGAAAAACGTGTTTTTCATAATCATTTGATGCTCCTCAACACACTCGCCGGCCTCCATAACACAGCCACTGGTCATCCTAAACACTATCACTGGCTATATATTAACTCATCAACTGCTCTTCAAAAAAAAAATCTCAGAAAAAACGTTATGTCTATCACTTTCAAAGGTTCTGGCTATCAGTTTCAAAGGTTCTGGATAACAGTCTCAAAGGTTCTTTTCAGTTTTTTTTTTTTCTCACTGGAGATGCTTCATAAATTATATCCAGAAGACTATATTATCTTTATCCAGAACCTCTTGAGCTTGATATCCAGAAATTTTATTGGCCATGACCTTCTTCAAATGTGTTTGAAAATTATATCCAGGAGGCTTGTTATTGATATCCAGAACCGATGAAAAGTTCCGATTATTTACAAAAATGCCACCGCGCGTTTTTTAAAGAAATTCCACATATTTTCAAAAATGTCACCGAAAACACGTTTTTCCTGAAATTTGTGTAAAATGCGTTATACCCACGATTTTGTGAATCCAAACCCTTGCCATTGATTGAGTTCATGTAGCCATTCACATTTCTCAAACGATGCATGTCATTAACCAACGGTAAATAGATGAAGGTAAGGTTTAAAGTGAGATAAAAACCCAAACGATCATAAAACTGATAAAAGGATCGAGGGGGAGGCGTTGTGTGCGCGAGGCGGGCTTATAACTCCACAAAATGATTACACCGTTCGTTAAGAAGGTGACTTATCATGTTTTTTTTTTTCTTTTTAACTGATTCCTTTTAGTAAAGCTGCTGCCTCTAACGCTAATCATGTTTTACTTTTCAAGTAAAGTAAATAAAAAACAACTATGCAGTACTTGCTACAAGGGTACTTTAGACAATGAGAAAAAAAAATTCTTACCTTTAACTCACTTTACATAATATACAGAAAAAAAAAAAAAAAAAAGAGGTTGAATATGTCATTTTCTCGTCACTATTGTATAATCCATCCTTAAGTCGGTGTAGTATTTGTTATTTGATGGATATTCTGTGTGACTATAAATTAAATTGCTATTACTTCTGCCTTAAAAGAAATTTTTAAAAATTGTTTTTTATTTAATAAATTTAATTATTGTTTTGGGTATTCACTTTAGATGGAGAGAGTAGTAAATACTCCCTCCGTCCCGGCACAAGTAGGACTAGAGGAGTGGGCACAATAATTAAGAGAAAACTAGTGTATGTGTTGTTGAAAATGAAGAGAGAGAATGAGTGGAGTAAATAGTAGTGTTGGTTGAATAAATTGAGTTGTAGAAAATGAAGAGAGAGAATGAGTGAGGTTAAATGGTGGGGTTGGTTGAATATAAATCTATTAAAACATTTTTATTTTGGACAGTCTCAATTGTTTTGGGACAACCTAAAAGGGAAAGAAGTCCTACTTGTGCGGGGACGGAGGGAGTATGCAACAATATGCAACAGTAAGTTCATTACTAATCATATAAATTTTTAGGTTTGCATTGGATGAAATTTTAGATGTAAATCATTTAGGGAATTTATTTGTTATGAAATGAAATTTTGACAGTAGTTAGGAACAAAATCTATATATATATATATATATATATATATATATTAAAGTTGGTTATGAGAGCTAAGGTGTTGCCATGTGGACAAGTCATGGAAGAAGCTTGAATTTGGTGATGCCACA
Organism: Campanula takesimana; assembly: GCA_026119855.1. NCBI lineage: Eukaryota > Viridiplantae > Streptophyta > Magnoliopsida > Asterales > Campanulaceae > Campanula > Campanula takesimana. The sequence continues at coordinate 180,449 of JAOWBW010000134.1, forward strand.
TCAACACTACCCTCTTAAATAAGTGACTTTTCATTTTATTTTTTCTATTAGCTAATAGTATTAGATAATAATATTAGTTACTATATAGGGTAACTATTATAGTTAACTACTCCCTCCGTCCAAGAGTAAGAGTCCTACTTTCCATTTTGGTACGTCCCAGAGTAAGAGTCATATTCCTAAAATGGCAAAGAATCTTTACTATTCACCCCACTCATTATCTCTCCTATTTTACTTTTATACTCACAACACCAATCAATTCACTATTCTCTCCCACTCATTCTATCTCCTACTTTACTTTTACACTCACAACATTTACATCACTTCCAATATTTACTAATAAGCGTGCAAATGAGGGGTAAGACTCTTACTCCGGGACGGAGGGAGTATAATAGTAACTATTACTATTAGGGGCTAGCTATTGCCACTACAATTTTTTATTATCCACTACATGCATTAAAGTTTTAATTAATTAATCAACATTGTGACACAATTGCCCTTAATTTCATCTTATTTAAATTAAAAATAGACTTCCAATGTTATCATTTAATTTATAGCTCTTTGAATTTTATTTTTTATTTATATTTTTTCATCAAAATCAATTAAGACGCATGATTAAGAAAACAAATACAGTAATAAAAAATAAGTATCTAAAAGAAAGTCAGCAAAAAAAAAAAATATCATATACCATTGAAAAAAAAAAATCACTTGAGTTATATTTTTCTAAAAGTACTATCTCTGTCCCAGTTTAAAGTTTTTAGCTTGACTTTGCATGCTTAAGAAACCAATGCAAAAACAATAGAAATGGGTCAAACAAAAGTAGGAAGTTGAGACAAACCAAAAAACAAAATAGAACTTTAAGTTAGTATGGAGAGAGTATATACTTGTGATAAAAAAGAGTAATCATAATTTCTTAAATAAATAGAATGTTTTATTGAAAGATACATAATAGTTACTATTCTTTTGCAATTTTTTTATTATGTTATAATCATAGAACTCGTGTCATTCTTTTGTTTATTAAATGGAAAACGGGAAAAAAAAATGAAACCTAAAATACTTTGTTACATCTATTTATTTTTATTTTCTAATATTGTGCAAAAAAAGATTTTATTTTCTAAATCATGGCTCATAAAATGATTTTTAAAACCATAAGAAAATTTAAAGAATTATATAACAAATAATAACGTTTTTTTAACATTATAAATAATAACGTTGGAAAGATGTTTTCATTTAAAGGATGATGTTAAGGGCAATTGTGTCCATATGTTAATTTATTGATTAAAACCCTAATAAATGTAGTGGATAATAAAAAATTGTAGTGGCAATAGCTACTCCCTTACTATTATTAGTAATAGTTAATTATAGTAGTTAAGTACTATAGTTAAGTATTACTATCATTAGTAATAGTTACTATTATAGTTAACTATAATAGTTACCCTATATAGTAATTATTACTATTATTAATAATAGTTACTATAATAATTACTTTATATAGTAATTAATATAATTAGTTAATATTGTCAAACAAATAACAATTGACTATTAATAGTTAACTATCATTATAATTAACATTTATAATTAACTATTATAATTAACTATTAAATAAACTAAAAATTACTATTAATAGCATTCCCTCCGTTTTAGAAAAGTTAAAACATTTGCTTTGGAGTTGGAAAATTAAGGATATAATATTATATTAAGAATGAAAGGTAGAGAGGAAAAAAGAGAATTAGTGGGGGTGGAAAGAGAATGAGTGGAGAATAATGAGTGGTTGGGAGGAAGAGAGAGAATTAGTGGAGAATTATAAAACTAATAAAAGCTTCCATTTTTGGATTGTTGCAACTTTTATGAAATACCCTAAATGGCAAAATGTTGCAACTTCTTTGAAGGGGGGGAGTATTAGTTAATCATAATAGTTACTAAATATATTAATTATTACTATTAATAGTATTATTAGTTAATTATAATAGTTACTATATAAGTTAACTATTATTATTAATAGTATTAGTTAATCATTATACAATAAATATAAATATTTAATATTAATAGTACTCGCTCGGTTCGAGAGTAAGAGTCATACTTTTTATTTTTGTACGTCCCACTAAAAGTCTATTTCCTAAAAGGACAAATGATGAGAAAGAATGAATAGTGTTTTGGACAATTATACCCTCAACACACTTGCAATGTTTACCAATTTTCTATTATGTCTTTAATAAGCGTGCACAAACAAGGTAGGACTCTTATTCTATGGCGTAGGGAGTATTAATTTAATTATAATAGTTAATATATAGGTTAATTATAACTATTAGTATTATTAGTGAATAATAATAGTTATTATATATGTTAATAAGTACAATTAATAATATTAGTTAATTATAATAATTACTTTAATTATAACTAAAAATTAACACAATTTTCCTAATTTTATAAGCAAACATTTTAATTCATATACAATATAGTTATATTAAACAAGTTATTGTGTTACATTACTAAATAAAATCATAAAAAACAAAATACGAAAAAATAGTAAATTAGTTTCCCGTGCAAAGCATGGGTTACCCACTAGTTTTATAAAAAATAAGCATTCATTCAATGATTGAGAGAGTTGTTTGTATTTAATGCATGTACTTCAATTTCAGGATAATAATAAAGTCAAAAAAAAAAATCACAAAAAATATATCATGATTTTGTTGGTGCTTTTAATTAAAGTGTGGTAAGACTACATTAACAGTAAAGCTTTCGTAACTAGTTTTAATGTTGTAGCATTCTCAAAACTCGGACTCGGTACCTCTTACTCCCTCCGTCCCAAAATGATCCACACTTTTTTCGACGTTACTACGAATGAACTTTGAGCAATTATTTTAGTTTGATTTAACTATCTTAACGAAAATATAAAATTTGTTATTTACACACCACCAACAATACTATCAATAACAAGTTTTAAATTTTCATTAGAATAATTAAATCAAGCTAAGTTTTTTCATAATAATGTAAAAAAAACGTGAGGATCATTTTGGGACGGAGAGAGTATAGGTTAAAACAACCGCTTAGCCTGGTGATCTAGGTAGACATGCCCAAAAGGTTCATATGAACCGGCGAACCGGAGTTTCATGAACCGTGAAAAACCGCCAAAAACCGTGAACCATGTAAACCGTGAACCGGCGGTTCACGGTTTTACAAGGTTCATAGGCCATGAACCGGTGGTTCATGAACCATTGAACCGTGAAACATGAACCTTGAGATTTTTAACATTTTCCATATAAGTTTCATCCATTTTATTAATCTTTTTATGACTTTCATCCACTTTTTCGTTAATTTTTTAATGAAACGCCTAAACACAATCAATTTTGTTATAACTTTCATCTATTTTTCCGTTAAATTTTTAAAAAAATAATTAAAAAAAAATGAATCATATAAACCGTGAACCGGGTATAAGCAGTTTTGTAAGGTTTATCCATATTGTGAACCGTGAACCGGCGGTTCATGAACCGTGAACCGGCGGTTCACATGAACCGGGCATGTCTAGATCTAGGCCCTTGTTGCCTGATCACGCTTTAATCCAATCTTCTTTTAGAAAGCGGCTACCTCTAACGCTTATCATGTTTTACTTTAAACTAGTAGGTAACCCGTGCTCTGCACGGGTATCTATTCCGTTAATGTTTTTTGTATTTTCCTTTTTTGATGTTGTTAATTGATAAATTAACATAATAATTTTATTTGAAAATATATGTATATTTTAAATTAATCAAAACATTTTCATAGCTTTGGTTGTACATAGTTGTAATAAATATATATATTTTTTAATTAATTTAGAAGTACATTTAAGTCTGTTGTATGAATATTTCAAAAAATCTAATGGTATTAATAGTAATAGTTAACATATATAGTAACTATTATGATTAAATAATAAAATTAATAGTAATAGTTAATATATATTGTAACAATTATGATTAACTAATACTATTAATAATAATAATTAACTTATATAGTAACTATTATAGTTAACAATTATATTTAACTATTATAATTAACTAATACTATTAATAGTATTAGTTAGTTATAATAGTTAAATATTACTCCATCCGTCCCGGAGTAAGAGTCATATCTCCCATTTACACGGAAATTAAGAAATGATGGAAGTAAAGTAAATGTTGTGAGTGTAAAAGTAAATTAGGAGAGAGAATGAGTGGGAGTGAATAATAAGTTGATTGATTTTGTGAGTATAAAAGTAAAGTAGGAGAGAGAATGACTGAGATGAATAGTAAAGATTCTTTGTCATTTTAGGAAAAAGACTTTTACTCTGTGACGTACCAAAATAGAAAATAGGACTCTTACTCTGGGACGTAGGTAGTAATAGTTAACTATAATAGTTAACTATTACTATTATAAGTATTAGTTACTATAGTATAGTTAACTATATTAGTTACCTATTATAGTACCTATTACTATTATAAGTATTAGTTAGTATAGTAGTTAACTATAATATTTACTTATTATATTAACTATTACTATTATAAGTATATAGTTAACTATTATTATAGTTACTTATTATAGTAACTATTACTATTATAAGTATTAGTTACTATAGTAGTTAACTATATTAGTTACCTATTATAGTAACTATTACTATTATAAGTATTAGTTACTATAGTAGTTAACTATAATAGTTACTTATTATAGTAACTATTACTATTATAAGTATTAGTTACTATAGTAGTTAACTATATTAGTTACCTATTATATTAACTATTACTATTATAAGTATTAGTTAACTATAGTATTTAACTATAATAGTTACCCTATATAGTAACTAATACTATTAGCTAATACTATTAGCTAAGAAAAAGAATTTGAAAAGTCTCTTATTTATAAGAGTGGTAATGATGTGGCAACACCAAATGCAACATTTCTCTAAAACTTGTCTATGTGGCAACACTATGGCTCTCCTCACCAACTTTAATATATATATATATATTTATATATATATGGGCAAATTGCAATTTAGTTACCTGAGTTTTACACGATGTTTCAATTGGTTCCTGAATCCGTTTTTCAGCAAATTGGTTACTCGAGTTTGTCATTTAGGTGCAATGTGGTATAAAAATGGATGGATTATTAGTTTTTTAATGAAATGGATGGAAAATCTAACAAGTTTCTTTTATAATTGCAAAGTGCACCCTCCAACTCAACTTATTCACATTTTTACCCCATAATAAAAAATTTGTAACATCTAAATCTAAAGACATTAATTAATAAACCTACAAATTCTAATTGTTTGTTTTAGAAAAACTTGAGCAAAATAATAATAATAATAATAATAATAATAATAAAAATCTTCTCGCTCTCACTTAAAAAACATTGGGCATTTTCTTAAGTATATTATGCATTGTCCGGAAACAGTAAATTGACAAAAATTGCGCCGACAAGCCACAATTTCTTGTGCAAAAACGTTTCTCCAGCCATCAATTTTTTTATTAGAAATGACAAAGAGATCATGAAGGCAAGCACTACCAAACCCACTTGGATGGAGCAGAGAGAAAACAGTGGTCGCGAGAAGGGGGAGAAGGAACGTGGGTGGAGAGATCGCCATTTTTGTGGTTTCCCTTGTTTTTTGACGGGCCAAAACACTGTTCCGCTCTGGATATCATATTTTATAATTTTAGTTAAATAAAATTAGTATTTTTATGAATGATATGTATTTGTCATAAGTTAAATAAAATTATTATTTTTATGATAGATATCATAATTTTTATAATTTTGATGTAATAAATAAAATGAAAATGACTGAAACGCTAATCTGTCACGACCCGAAATCTAGGCTCTATTTTATTAGTAATAAATAATTATTATTTATTTATTTGCTTATTTATTTATTTAAATTATTATTTATTTAAATAATTATGTGTGCATTTCATGTGTTATAATAATTATGCCTAGCATTCTATTTGGATTAAGTGTAGTATTGTTGGGTCTTAATTGTTAGTAGGGAGAGTAAGCATTTGTGTTAGTATTAGAGGAGGCGCCTATGTGAAAGTTTCAAATAATTCTTCATCTACTCCCTCCCTCACCCTACTCTTTCACACTCCACCTCCATCCCCCATCTCCCAGCTCAATCTCTCTCTCTCTCTCCAAAAGGTAAGCATTTTTTTTCTCTTCCTTCTCTCTTCATTTCCTTCTTCTTCCTCTCATAATCTCTCATTTCTTAAAACGTGAAACTTGTTTAGATCGTCGATAGGATCGCGTAGAACCAAAAAGAATTGAATTCCGTCATCTTTGAGAATTTTCAAGTAAGTTACTTTTCCCCCATTTTGATGCTAAAATGTTCATATCATGTTTATATGATGTTTGATGTGTTATATTTGAAGTTTGATTGAGTATGGAATTTATTGGGAATTTATTTTGGGTTTTGATCAAAAAAAATGGTGAAATCTGTTGGGTTTCGATCAAGCATGCGCAGCGGAATATAGCATTTAAAATTTTAAGAAACCCAAAGCCATGGATCCGTTCATATGATTAAATCAAATACAACAAGATGAATAGATGAATAACTAACCCTTGATGGCTATGAATTCTCTCTTGGTCTTTGGTGGAGAAACTTGAAGACTTGATCACGATCACAAAGCTTGAACACGAACTTTGAAGATGATGATTTTCACCCTCTAGCGGTATCCACACTTCGAACGAATATCAAAGGAGCTTCTTTGATCTTGGTTGCTAGACCAATATTATGAAACACACTTTCACAATACAATAAAGAACTATATGGAATTTATTTTGTGAATTATTTTGTTCCTCAATCAATGATATCTTAGAACAAAATAAAATTTCTCTCAAACTCTTTGAGACTCACAAAAGCACTTGTAAATATGGTCTGGCCGAATTTGGGTTTTTATACACAATTAAGACCTATTCCAAATAGGAATCTTGTGCCAAAAACCTTCCTAAATCGAATTAGGAATTTTCCAATCGGGAGCACCAGGCGCCCGCCTGGTACCACCCAGGCGCCCGCCTGTTTGGGCAGAAGGTCAAGGCCAATTCCGGCTTGAACAGGAGCCCGCCTGGTTCAACCCAAGCGCCCGCTTGGTTGACCAGGAGGCCCAGGATATTTCCAGAAATTCCCTTGAAGTCCTTCGACCCTAAATTCCAATATAGTCCTCTTATTTAAGATTCGTTCTATTGTGTGTGACCCTCTAGGATTATACCAAGTTGGCAATGGGCTCAAACATGATTCCATAAGATATGATTAGGTTCTAGCAAACCGTCATACCTACCCAAATAGTATAACTAGATACAAGTTCGCATTCCTTTAGAATATGTCACAATCCCTTTGTCCACGATGTCATTGAACACAAGTCATGGTCAAAGAGTCAACTTGTTTTGTTCAATACTTTCTCGATTCCGAATATGTTGATAATCCAAATGACATTGATCCAATCAATTCATTTGAGTCCGGCCGAACATTTCATCAACATCATTCCTACGAGAGGCCCAAGCTTGACATCTCTCCGAGGAGGGACAAATCCATTTAGCTTATTATTCTTCCCAACGGGAATCCGATTATGCAAATCATACCCTTTATAACTACTCGGTTAAAAGTAGCGTTTGAACATGTCAAACATAATGTTCATCAAGTGGAAGACCATAATAACTTCATGTCTAAGGATTCAAATGACATAACTAATATGAGATATATGTACGACATAGACCATGACATAAATCTCATACAGCGGGTCATGTCCAGTACCTTGTTCCAAACAAGTACCCATAAATCTAACATGATCATCTCATGATCATTTAGCCTTTATACTAGTGCTTAATAAGTACTAGGGACGGGGATTATTATAAGTAAACATGAACAACAATAATAATCAAAACATCTCTTTATTGATATGAAATAAATGATAACAATTACAACGTTTATCAAACGTGCCTAGGGCACCACTACCAACAATCTCCCACTTGCCCTAGGCCCAATCTCCCATGTATCTAATACCCATGGACCTAACATGACCATCATGTTTAGCTTGTGGAAGTCCCTTTGTTAGCGGGTCCGCAACATTGTCATCAGTAGGTACTCTGCATATATTTACGTCTCCCCTATCAACGATTTCTCGAATGATATGAAAACGCCTAAGTATGTGTTTGGATTTTTGATGTGCTCTTGGTTCCTTTGCTTGAGCAATAGCACCATTATTATCGCAATAAAGGTCTATTGGATTAGCAATACTAGGAACCACTTCAAGTTCAGTTATGAACTTCTTAATCCAAACAGCTTCCTTTGCAGCATCCGATGCAGCAATATACTCAGCTTCTGTTGTAGAATCAGCGGTTGTACTTTGCTTGGAACTCTTCCAGCTTACAGCTCCACCATTTAACATAAACACAAAACCCGATTGCGATCGGCTATCATCTTTGTCGGTTTGGAAGCTTGCATCCGTGTAAGCATTTACAACGAGATCATCTTCCATTCCTCCATAGACTAAAAACGAGTCTTTAGTCCTTCTCAAGTACTTAAGAATCGCTTTTACAGCTATCCAGTGATTTTCGCCAGGGTCGGATTGGTATCTACTTGTCATGCTCAAAGCATAAGACACATCCGGCCTAGTACAAATCATGGCATACATGATGGACCCAATTGCCGAAGCATATGGAACATCATTCATTTTCTCACGCTCATCTTTTGTCTTAGGACATTGAGTCTTGCTTAGAGAAACTCCATGTAACACGGGCAAGGTTCCTCTCTTAGAATTTTCCATACGGAATCTTCTAATGACCTTGTCAATGTATGTACTTTGGCTTAAACCAAGTAGCCTCCTTGATCTATCTCTATAGATCTTAATGCCAAGAATATATGCGGCTTCACCCATATCTTTCATTGCGAAGCACTTTCCTAACCAAGTTTTCACAGACTGAAGTGTAGGAATGTCGTTTCCAATGAGTAATATGTCATCCACGTATAAAATAAGGAATAGCACTATGCTCCCACTAATCTTCTTGTATACACAAGGCTCATCTTCGTTCTTGATGAAGCCAAACTCTTTGACCGATTCATCAAAACGGAGATTCCAACTCCTTGAAGCTTGCTTCAATCCATAGATGGATCTTTGCAATTTGCATACCTTAGAATCTTGTTCAAAACCTTCTGGTTGTGTCATATACACATCCTCTTGGAGTTTTCCATTCAGGAAAGCGGTTTTGACGTCCATCTGCCATATTTCATAGTCATGATATGCGGCAATGGCAAGCAAAATTCTTATAGACTTGATCATTGCTACGGGTGAAAAGGTCTCATCATAGTCAATACCATGAACTTGCCTATACCCCTTTGCTACAAGCCTAGCTTTGTAAGTATGCACCTTCCCATCTATGTCAGTCTTCTTCTTGAGGACCCATTTGCATCCTATGGTTTTTACACCTTTGGGTGCATCAATCAAATTCCAAACTTGATTGTCTTGCATGGATTGTAATTCGGATTCCATGGCTCCAAGCCACTTGTCCGAATCAGGAGAAGACATCGCCTCTTGGTAGGTTGACGGTTCATCATTCTCAATGATTTCTACCTCATTACTATCCGTTACGAGAAATCCACATCTCTCGGGCTCGGATCGTATCCTACTAGATTTGCGAGTTACTTGTGTATTTTGAACAGGTTCCACAACTCCTTGTAGTTCTTGTTCTTGTTCCACTATTGGTTCAATGTTATTTTCTGGGTCTCGAATTTCTTCAAGATTTATTTTACTCCCACTGATTTCTTTGGAGAGAAACTCTTTCTCTAGAAAGACACCAGTTCGGGCAACAAACACTTTGTTGTCCTCTCGGTTGTAAAAGTAATATCCTTTAGTTTCCTTAGGATATCCCACGAAAATACATTTATCAGATTTGTGTGTTAGTTTGTCATAGATAAGTCTCTTGACATAAACTTCGCAACCCCAAATCCTCATGAAAGACAGACAAGGCTTCTTTCCGCTCCACATCTCATATGGAGTCTTTTGAACCGATTTAGTTGGAACACGATTTAGTGTGAAAGCAGCGGTTTCTAGAGCGTAACCCCAAAAGGATATTGGAAGATCAATTTGACTCATCATTGATCGAACCATGTCTAACAAAGTCCGATTCCTCCTCTCGGACACACCATTCCATTGTGGTGTTCCGGGTGGAGTCAATTGTGAAACTATTCCACAATTCTTTAGATGATCATCAAATTCTTGACTTAAGTATTCACCACCTCGATCTGATCGAAGTGCCTTTATACTTTTGCCAAGTTGTTTTTCTACTTCATTTTGAAATATTCTAAATATCTCAAATGCTTCACTTTTATGTTTCATTAGGTAAACATACCCAAATCTACTATAATCATCAGTGAAGGTTATGAAGTATTGAAATCCCCCCCTAGCACTGCTACTTAATGGTCCGCATACATCGGAATGTATCAACCCCAATAAGTCGCTTGCCCTTTCACCCAACTTGGTAAAAGGTGTCTTAGTCATTTTTCCAAGAAGACACGACTCACAAGTATCATATGACTCAAAAGTCCGTCCCCATGGAGTTTTGAGATACGCTTCTCATTAATATGACCAAGACGGCAATGCCACAAATAAGTATGATTTACATCATTAGGTTTAGATTTCTTATTTACATGATAGACATTATTTTCATTCTTGACATCCAAGATATAAAGGCCATTAAATGAATTAGCAATACCATAAAGCACATCATTTAAATAAATAGAAAATTTCTTATTCTCAATAAGAAACTTAAAACCTTCATTATCCAAACAAGAAATTGAAATAATATTTCTGCTTAAATCCGGAACATAATAACAATTGTTCAAAACAAGAATTAATCCGGAAGGTAAAGTGACTTCATAAGTCCCTACGGCTAATGCAGCAACTCTTGCTCCATTCCCCACACGTAGATCTACTTCACCTTCTTTAAGCAGTCTCCTATTCTTTAATCCCTGCACATTTAGACAAATGTGAGAACCACATCCGGTATCCAATACCCAAGAATCAGTGGTAGAAAGGTGAATATCTATCATATAGATACCTGAAGTCGACGCAGCCTTGCTGCTCTTCTTCTTCTTTTGCTCTTCCAAGAAAGCCTTGCAATTGCGTTTCCAATGACCAATTTCTTGACAATGGAAACAGATTGCATCCTTTTGTGAATCAGGTTTTGCCTCAGAAGCCTTGGCAACCTTTGCCTTGCTTATCTTGGGTTTGATAACTTTTGCCTTACCTTTTCCTTTGGCACTAGCCTTCTTCCCATCATGAACCAAGAGCACGGGAGAACCTTTCTCCACAATTTTCATCTCTGCAGTTTTGAGCATCCCATGCAACTCAGAGAGATTCTTATCCATTCCATGCATGTTATAATTCATTACAAACTGATTATAACTTTTAGGCAATGAATTAAGAATGAGATCCGTGGCTAGCTCCAATGGGATTAGATAGCCAAGTTTCTCAAGGTGCTCTACATAACCTTTCATTTTAAGAAAGTGAGGACTCACTTGTTGCCCTTCATTCATTTTACTAGTAGTGAATGCAACAATGGTCTTGTACCTCTCTTTCCTAGCTTGCTCTTGAAACATGGTTCTCAACTCCACGCCTATCTCATAGGCTTCCAAATGTTCCAAACTTTGTTGGAGTTTTGAACACATAGCGGCAAGCATGAGACAACTTACATCTCTAGAATCATTACGATGTTTCTTGTAATTGTCTCTTTCTACCCTAGGGGCAGTAGGCGGTGGTTCAGCAGGGAGAGGCCCATCGAGAATGTACAACTTATCTTCTTGCCTAAGAACAATTCTTATGCTTCGGATCCAATCCATAAAGTTTGTACCATTCTCTTCGAGCTTATCCTTCTCAAGGATCGATCGCAACGACATTGATTGAGTGTTATTAGTCATTATCTACAAATATGCAAAAATTTCCAAAATTTAATAAGTACCGATTTTCATTAAAGAGATAAATAATGTATTTTTCAAACAAAATACTCCCACTAAATTATATAACCTTCTTATACATCCAATGTATAATATAATTTAATTGGGTTGAGATCCCGCTTTAATCTAATTTTGAGTACGCTTTGGCGCACCGCTCAAAATTAAACCAATCAGGTAGACAACTCTTGTCAATCATATCTCATATGACTCTCAGTTCTTTTCATGAGATTCTTTAAGAAATCCAATTTCAAAAAGCATGTTAAATCTCATCTTTGCCTTAAGCCCAAAACTGTTTTGACGCTTAATTAAGTCCAACCATTTTAAACGCATAGGAAACTCTTATTCACTCATCTTGCTCAAACATGAATAAAATCAATGCACCTCGCTTTGGCGAGCCCACACAAAATTACTCATGTATAAACAAGTGTTTTAATCATGGCATGGCAAAAAGGACTTAAAACTTTCTTTGAAGGTTCATTACATATAGCATATAACACTTTTATGAGAACATAATATAAACATGTTACACATCAAGTTTAGCCACTAAATTAATCCCATTAATTTAAGCATGATATTTATGTGTCATCAGTTTCTCTATAATTATGAGGATGAGACTATTTCAACTTCAGTTATTATCTCCAAATCAAGACAACAAGAAGTGCGGTCGAACTAAGCCATTAGGCAACCACAATCCCGCACTAATTCAAGAAACCAAGAAAGTAGTCCATGTGGCCGAAACTAAGCAATAGATGGTCTCGATGAACGTAGGCCAATTGCATTCACAATTCCACATGGATCTCCAATCATTGAATCAAGAACTTTGTTTCTCAATTTTAGCAATTATGAACTCTTCATAATTCTAACTTCGTTTTATCTTTGAAACTTTGATTGCGATCAATTTTGGGAAACACAATCTCGATGAACGCAGATTAGCCATCCAAAACTTGAACCAATCTAGGAATCACAAGACTAAAACAAATAGGAAAATCAAACCCCAAAATCCACACACAAACGAACTACCCAAAACCCATTCCAGATCAGCAAGTCTGAAGTGGTCTTGTTACTGGTTTTGTTGGATTTATCGAAAATTCCATATTCAGATTTTAACCAAAATCAGAACAAATTTTGGCCACCGAGCGCCCGCCTGCAAAGGACCAGGCGCCCGCTTGAATGGCCAGAATAGTATAGAATTTTAAAGATTGAAAATTTTGTCTCAAAATTATTTTTCCTCGATTATTAAAACTTTGATCCAATCAAAAATCAATAATCGAAATAATTCAGAATCCACCATAATTTTTATTGCGATTGAATCGTGCGATTAAAGTTGGAAAAACAATAAACCACATAAAATCACAAACACACATAAACATCATATAATCCAATATTCATATCATGCTTGGCACATAAACAATTTATATACACACAACATGATCCAAGTATTGAATTAATCAACATGAACGGGGCTCTGATACCACTGTTGGGTTTCGATCAAGCATGCGCAGCGGAATATAGCATTTAAAATTTTAAGAAACCCAAAGCCATGGATCCGTTCATATGATTAAATCAAATACAACAAGATGAATAGAGGAATAACTAACCCTTGATGGCTATGAATTCTCTCTTGGTCTTTGGTGGAGAAACTTGAAGACTTGATCACGATCACAAAGCTTGAACACGAACTTTGAAGATGATGATTTTCACCCTCTAGCGGTATCCACACTTCGAACGAATATCAAAGGAGCTTCTTTGATCTTGGTTGCTAGACCAATATTATGAAACACACTTTCACAATACAATAAAGAACTATATGGAATTTATTTTGTGAATTATTTTGTTCCTCAATCAATGATATCTTAGAACAAAATAAAATTTCTCTCAAACTCTTTGAGACTCACAAAAGCACTTGTAAATATGGTCTGGCCGAATTGGGGTTTTTATACACAATTAAGACCTATTCCAAATAGGAATCTTGTGCCAAAAACCTTCCTAAATCGAATTAGGAATTTTCCAATCGGGAGCACCAGGCGCCCGCCTGGTACCACCCAGGCGCCCGCCTGTTTGGGCAGAAGGTCAAGGCCAATTCCGGCTTGAACAGGCGCCCGCCTGGTTCAACCCAAGCGCCCGCTTGGTTGACCAGGAGGCCCAGGATATTTCCAGAAATTCCCTTGAAGTCCTTCGACCCTAAATTCCAATATAGTCCTCTTATTTAAGATTCGTTCTATTGTGTGTGACCCTCTAGGATTATACCAAGTTGGCAATGGGCTCAAACATGATTCCATAAGATATGATTAGGTTCTAGCAAACCGTCATACCTACCCAAATAGTATAACTAGATACAAGTTCGCATTCCTTTAGAATATGTCACAATCCTTTTGTCCACGATGTCATTGAACACAAGTCATGGTCAAAGAGTCAACTTGTTTTGTTCAATACTTTCTCGATTCCGAATATGTTGATAATCCAAATGACATTGATCCAATCAATTCATTTGAGTCCGGCCGAACATTTCATCAACATCATTCCTACGAGAGGCCCAAGCTTGACATCTCTCCGAGGAGGGACAAATCCATTTAGCTTATTATTCTTCCCAACGGGAATCCGATTATGCCAATCATACCCTTTATAACTACTCGGTTAAAAGTAGCGTTTGAACATGTCAAACATAATGTTCATCAAGTGGAAGACCATAATAACTTCATGTCTAAGGATTCAAATGACATAACTAATATGAGATATATGTACGACATAGACCATGACATAAATCTCATACAGCGGGTCATGTCCAGTACCTTGTTCCAAACAAGTACCCATAAATCTAACATGATCATCTCATGATCATTTAGCCTTTATACTAGTGCTTAATAAGTACTAGGGACGGGGATTATTATAAGTAAACATGAACAACAATAATAATCAAAACATCTCTTTATTGATATGAAATAAATGATAACAATTACAACGTTTATCAAACGTGCCTAGGGCACCACTACCAACAAAATCTTGAATGTGGGGATTTGGTCTTGATTTTTGGTTGATAAAGGGTGTTGTTAAGGTCCCCTTTTTGGTTAAATGTTGTTTGGGTAACTTAGTATGCTTGTTGGGAGTCTTGATTCTAGTTGATTTTGTATGGTAAGAGGTTTGGGTTGTTTTGGGTTTGAAATGGAGAACCCAGCTGCTGGAATTCTTCCCAGCCCGTAGACCAGGCGCCCGCCTGCCCTTGCCCAGGCGCCCGCCTACCCCCCTTTTTCTAGCGCCTGACCTTCTGTTGATTCAAGCGCCCGCTCGACCCAGGCCAGGCGCCCGCCCGCTCACTGTTCCAGGACTTTGTCCTTTTTGCTTGTTTTAAATAAATGGCTTAACTAGTTTAGGATGCCTTCTTCTAATTAACTTAAGATAACACCGTGGGACACTTATTTAAGTGGAATTGATTATTTTGTGAATAAATGTGTTATGAAATTTATTTAAGTACCGTTTTGGGAATGTTGGGCATCTTTGATGTGCTGTTTGGATTGGTTTACCTTTGTGGTAATTTAATTGGAATGGTTCCCTATTTTGGAACCTTAAGTTGTTTATTTAAGCTAGTATTTATTACTTAGCATTTATTTGAAAGTCCAGCTGGTATTTTGTGTGTGTTTGGGCGATGCGAAACATTATGATGGCACGGCCAAGTCCATTGTGATGTTGACCATTGTTTTGCCCCATTATTACCCTCCTCCAGATTGGCCTTGGATGTGAGAAGAGCTAGCTCCTTTGTGTGCACTTTAGCTTTACTTGGAGCATGACTTTGTGGCATGTCTCCCGTCCCTTGTGACACTTCATTTGGTTATTGGTTCCGGTACCGGGGTTTTCTCTTCGGCTTTCCTGCTATTATGAAGATGATGATTTGTTGATTATTGAAGCTGCGCAGCGATCCTTTATTTGGATGTACCGGTTTGGAAAACCTTGGCTATATCCTTTGTTATGTGTTTATTTCCGCTGCTATCTGTTATGTGATAACTGCTACGTGCTATTTATGATTTATTATCGTATATTGCATCATAGCTTGTCATGTAGTTGCATTAGTAACTTATTGAGATTTATCTCACCCCCTTTTCTTTTATCTTTGTTTTTCCTTAACCCCCCCCCCAGGTGCTAAGGATTAGTCTCGCTGATCACGAGAAAGAGGACGTCGAGTGTGGATCCATTCTTTTGGGGAAGGTTGTTATAGGTGGGTTTACATTATGTAAATGTGTAACCTTTTTGGGATAGTTGTACCAAACAATGACGTCATTAAGAATAGTATATTTGTATTTTGTTGGGCATAAACTTGTGGAAGTTTATGATAGTTGTAATTGGTTTTTATCAAACTTGGTTTTGTAAAACTTTGGATCATCACCTTTTGGTATCAAATGGAATCTTTAACTTCGGTATTTCACAGTTTTGGTTTTAGAGTCGACGTCCAGATCGCGGTCTCGGGCCCGCGGGGTCCGGGGTCGCGACAGTTGGTATCAGAGCTATGGTTTGGCTCTAAGTATAAGTCTAGGTGGACTAGTATGACCTAGGAGGGTAGTAGTGTGTGGAGTGATTAACGGTTGATGTTTTATGCAGGTACTTGTTTACAATGGTTCGTGGAAGGAGTGGTGAAGGTAGTACCGGTAATGCAAATCAGAATGATACAAGGGAAGAAGCCCGTGCTATGTTTCAAGGCATGTTCGAGGCGGCCATGAATGCCATACATGATCAAGGTCCGAGGGTAGAACAAGCACCACCCCGCTATGGATTGGAGAAATTTCTGAAGTTGAAACCGGCTGAATTCAATGGGGAACCCGATGTAAGGAAAGCGGAGTTATGGATTGAGTCGATGGAGAAGATTTATGAGGTATTTGGGTGCACGGATGAGGACAAGGTCTGGTTTGCGGCTTATAAACTTGTGGGAGCCGCCGAGCATTGGTGGAAGGGTGTTAAAGCTAGTTGGGATGATACTCACACGGTGTATGCGTGGGAGTTGTTTGTGCGCAAATTCAAGGAACATTTCATTCCAGTTGTTGATCAAAACCGAAAGGAGATCGAGCTACTCAACCTAGAGCAAGGATTGTTGTCTATAGCACAATACTAGGCTAAGTTCATAGAATTAGCCCGGTATTGCGACTATTTGGTGAGGACCGAGGAACAAAAGGCTATGAGATTCATTCGGGGATTGAAGACCTCCATCCGTACTCAACTTATTGCTCAACGGATTGTGACATTCCAAGATGCGGTGGACCGAGCCTACTTGATAGAGCAATATATTGGGGAGCACAAAAGGAAAACCGAGGTTGTAGGTACGGGTAAACCGGGAAGCCATGCTAAATCTCAACCTCAGCACCGTTCCGACACTCGAGGTAACTTTGGGGGACAATCTCAGTTCCGAGGGCAACCGATCCCAAGGAATCCGGTACCACTTCCGGGAACCAAGGGAACCAAATTAGGAGGCTTTGTTCGTATTGTCAAAAGGAAGGTCATTCTGAGGACCGGTGTTGGAAGAAGCAAGGAAGGTGCACCAATTGTGGTCAAATGGGTCACTTTGTAAAAGATTGCCCGAGAGGTAGAGGACAAGCATCCGGGTCAGGAGTTGGTACTAATCAGGGTCAGAAAAGGGATGCCGCTGGGAAGCCCAAAGTTCAAGGAAAGATATATGCCATGAATCAACAACAAGCGACCGATGATCCATCCGTTATTGGAGGTATTGTTTCTGTGTCTAATGTGAGCGCACGAGCATTAGTAGATCCAGGATCATCTCATTCATACATTTCTGTGCAATTTGCTTCCATGTTAAATGCTGCATTCGAGTCTTTACCGTACGTGCTAGAGGTGTCGACCCCTATAGGAGAATGCTTGATTTCTGATCGAGTCTTTTGTGCTTGTGATGTGGTTATTTGTGGTCGTGTCCTTTGTGCGGATTTGGTAGTTCTTCCTATCCAAGACTTTGATGTCATTTTGGGTATGGATTGGTTGAGCAAGTTTCATGCTTCCGTTGATTGCCGTAAGAAAACTGTTACTTTTTCTATTCCTGATGTGCCTAAATTTGTGTTTGAGGCTAGTCCTCTGAGTAGGAAGGTTCGCTTAATTTCTTTTATGAAAGCGAGAAAATTATTGCATAGTGGTTGTGAGGGGTATTTGGCTAGTGTTCTTGATACTAGGAAAGAATCCCCTAGTTTGGATAGTGTTCAGGTAGTTCGGGAATTTCCCGATGTTTTCTCTACCGAGTATGATATGCCTCCCGATCGTGAGATAGAATTTTGTATAGATATTTTGCCGGGTACGGCTCCAATTTCGAAAGCACCTTATAGGTTGGCTCCCGCAGAGTTGAAGGAATTAAAGGTTCAATTGCAAGAGTTGCTTGATCGAGGGTTTATCCGCCCTAGTGTTTCCCCGTGGGGAGCACCGGTTTTATTCGTGCGGAAGAAAGATGGTTCGTTGAGATTGTGTATCGATTACCGGAAATTGAATCAGGTTACGGTGAAGAATAAATACCCT
This sequence comes from Campanula takesimana, assembly GCA_026119855.1. Classification (NCBI taxonomy): domain Eukaryota; kingdom Viridiplantae; phylum Streptophyta; class Magnoliopsida; order Asterales; family Campanulaceae; genus Campanula; species Campanula takesimana. The sequence continues at coordinate 198,882 of JAOWBW010000134.1, forward strand.
CTACCCCATATTGATGATTTGTTTGATCAGCTTCAAGGGTCCGTGGTTTTCTCTAAACTTGATTTGAGGAGTGGGTACCATCAGTTGAAGGTTCGATCGGAGGATATTCCGAAGACTGCCTTTCGCACTCGGTATGGTCATTACGAGTTCTTGGTTATGCCGTTTGGGTTGACGAACGCGCCGGTCGTATTTATGGATTTGATGAACCGGGTTTTCCATCCTTATCTTGATTCGTTAGTGGTGGTTTTTATTGATGATATACTCGTCTACTCTAAATCCCGAGAGGAGCACGAGCAACACTTGAGGACAGTTTTATCCGTTCTTGCGAGGGAGAAATTATTTGCGAAGTTCAGTAAATGCGAATTTTGGCTCGAGAAGGTGTCATTTCTAGGTCATGTGATTTCGAAAGATGGGATTTCTATGGATCCTTCAAAGATTGAAGCTATAGTGGATTGGAAGAGACCCGAATCAGTGACAGAAATTAGAAGCTTTCTGGGTTTAGCCGGTTATTACCGAAGATTTATTGAAGGGTTTTCGAGGATTGCTACTCCGATGACTCAGTTGACCCGGAAGAATGTCCCGTTTGTGTGGACCGAGAAATGTGACAAGAGTTTCGAGGAATTGAAGAAGAGGTTGACTACCGCACCGATCTTGACTTTGCCTAATGGGAGCGATGGCCTAGTGATTTATAGTGATGCTTCGAAAGAGGGTTTGGGTTGTGTGTTGATGCAGAATGGGAAAGTAATTGCTTATGCTTCGAGGAAGTTGACCCCTAGTGAGCAGAATTACTCGACTCATGATATGGAGTTAGCGGCTATTGTCTTTGCGTTGCACAAATGGAAGCACTACCTTTATGGGGCGAAGTTTGAAATTTTTACGGATCACAAGAGTTTGAAATACCTTTTCTCCCAGAAAGAGTTGAATAATAGGCAACGCCGATGGATGGAATTATTGAAGGATTATGATTGTACGATTTCTTACCACCCGGGAAAGGCGAATGTGGTAGCCGATGCGATTAGTAGAAAGTCTTATGTGGCTTCGATGATGGTCCATGAATGGAAAATGCTTGAGGATGTTCGAGATTGGTCTCCTCGTGAATCGAGACATGGGGCTATTTTTGCGAATATTAGGGTATCTCCGACCCTAATTCAGAGGATAAAGGAAGCTCAGAAAGAAGATCCCGAGTTGGTGAAGATAATGGGTAAATTGAAGGAAAAGAACTTCGAGGATTTTTCATTGAGTTCGAGTGGAGTGTTGACTTTCCGTGGTCGTTTGTGTGTTCCGGATGTTGATGGAATTAAACAGAGAGTTCTTGATGAGGGTCACAAATCGAGGTATACTATTCATCTGGGTAGTACGAAGATGTATCAGGATTTGAAGCAACAATTTTGGTGGATTAATATGAAGAGGGAAATAGCCGAGTATGTTTCGAAGTGTCTAAGGTGTCAGCAGGTCAAAGCCGAGCATCAGAGACCCGCGGGATTACTTCAGCCGTTAGAGATTCCCGAGTGGAAATGGGAGCATGTGACTATGGATTTCGTTACGGGACTACCTCGTACCCGTAGGAAGTATGATAGTGTTTGGGTAATAGTGGATAGATTGACCAAGAGTGCACATTTCTTGCCTTTTGACATCAGATATTCGATGGAGAAGCTTGCGACCCTTTATATCGATGAGATTGTTAGATTGCATGGGGTTCCGGTTAGCATTGTGTCAGATCGAGACCCGAGGTTTACTTCTAGATTCTGGAAGGCGTTTCAGGAAGCTTTGGGTGCAGATTTGCGATTCAGTACGGCTTTTCACCCTCAGACAGACGGTCAATCCGAGAGGACTATTCAGATTTTGGAGGATATGTTGCGAGCTTGTTCGATAGACTTCTCTGATTCTTGGGATTCGCACCTACCGTTAGTGGAGTTCTCTTACAACAACAGTTATCAGGCTAGTATCGAGATGGCGCCGTTTGAGGCCTTGTATGGAAGGAAGTGTAGATCGCCTATTTGTTGGGATGAGGTCGGTGAAGCGAAAGTTTTGGGTATTGATTTGCTTCGGGATTCAGTTGAAAAGGTTAGAGTTATTCGGGACCGATTGAAAACAGCCCAGAGTCGACATAAGAGCTATGCAGATAACCGAAGGCGAGATCTTAGTTTTCAGACCGGTGATTTGGTGTTCTTGAAAGTGTCTCCGAAGGTGGGTATCCGAAGGTTCGGGAAGAAAGGCAAATTGGCCCCGAGGTTTATAGGTCCGTTTGAGATTTTGGGAAAGGTTCGACTTCTAGCGTATCGTCTTGCGTTACCGTCATCCTTAGACCGGTTGCACAACGTGTTCCACGTTTCTATGCTTCGGAAGTATGTTCATGACCCATCTCACGTGTTACCGAGGATACCGGAGGATATTGAGCCCGATATGACTTATGAGGAACGACCGGTTCGGATCTTAGATTCTAAAGTCCAAGAGTTGAGGAACAAAAGCATTGCGTTGGTTCGAGTTCTTTGGAGGAATCATAACATCGAGGAGTCGACGTGGGAGCTCCGAGATGAGATCGAGAGGAAATTTCCGTGGCTTTTTGTTTAAGGTGAGTCTCGTTAAAATTCGGGTCGAATTTTCTTTAAGGGGGAGTGAATGTCACGACCCGAAATCTAGGCTCTATTTTATTAGTAATAAATAATTATTATTTATTTATTTGCTTATTTATTTATTTAAATTATTATTTATTTAAATAATTATGTGTGCATTTCATGTGTTATAATAATTATGCCTAGCATTCTATTTGGATTAAGTGTAGTATTGTTGGGTCTTAATTGTTAGTAGGGAGAGTAAGCATTTGTGTTAGTATTAGAGGAGGGGCCTATGTGAAAGTTTCAAATAATTCTTCAACTACTCCCTCCCTCACCTCCCTCACCCTACTCTTTCACACTCCACCTCCATCCCCCATCTCCCAGCTCAATCTCTCTCTCTCTCTCTCCAAAAGGTAAGCATTTTTTTTCTCTTCCTTCTCTCTTCATTTCCTTCTTCTTCCTCTCATAATCTCTCATTTCTTAAAACGTGAAACTTGTTTAGATCGTCGATAGGATCGCGTAGAACAAAAAAGAATTGAATTCCGCCATCTTTGAGAATTTTCAAGTAAGTTACTTTTCCCCCATTTTGAAGCTAAAATGTTCATATCATGTTTATATGATGTTTGATGTGTTATATTTGAAGTTTGATTGAGTATGGAATTTATTGGGAATTTATTTTGGGTTTTGATAAAAAAAAAATGGTGAAATCTTGAATGTGGGGATTTGGTCTTGATTTTTGGTTGATAAAGGGTGTTGTTAAGGTCCCCTTTTTGGTTAAATGTTGTTTGGGTACCTTAGTATGCTTGTTGGGAGTCTTGATTCTAGTTGATTTTGTATGGTAAGAGGTTTGGGTTGTTTTGGGTTTGAAATGGAGAACCCAGCTGCTGGAATTCTTCCCAGCCCGTAGACCAGGCGCCCGCCTGCCCTTGCCCAGGCGCCCGCCTACCCCCCTTTTTCTAGCGCCTGACCTTCTGTTGATTCAAGCGCCCGCTCGACCCAGGCCAGGCGCCCGCCCGCTCACTGTTCCAGGATTTTGTCATTTTTGCTTGTTTTAAATAAATGGCTTAACTAGTTTAGGATGCCTTCTTCTAATTAACTTAAGATAACACCGTGGGACACTTATTTAAGTGGAATTGATTCTTTTGTGAATAAATGTGTTATGAAATTTATTTAAGTACCGTTTTGGGAATGTTGGGCATCTTTGATGTGCTGTTTGGATTGGTTTACCTTTGTGGTAATTTAATTGGAATGGTTCCCTATTTTGGAACCTTAAGTTGTTTATTTAAGCTAGTATTTATTACTTAGCATTTATTTGAAAGTCCAGCTGGTATTTTGTGTGTGTTTGGGCGATGCGAAACATTATGATGGCACGGCCAAGTCCATTGTGATGTTGACCATTGTTTTGCCCCATTATTACCCTCCTCCAGATTGGCCTTGGATGTGAGAAGAGCTAGCTCCTTTGTGTGCACTTTAGCTTTACTTGGAGCATGACTTTGTGGCATGTCTCCCGTCCCTTGTGACACTTCATTTGGTTATTGGTTCCGGTACCGGGGTTTTCTCTTCGGCTTTCCTGCTATTATGAAGATGATGATTTGTTGATTATTGAAGCTGCGCAGCGATCCTTTATTTGGATGTACCGGTTTGGAAAACCTTGGCTATATCCTTTGTTATGTGTTTATTTCCGCTGCTATCTGTTATGTGATAACTGCTACGTGCTATTTATGATTTATTATCGTATATTGCATCATAGCTTGTCATGTAGTTGCATTAGTAACTTATTGAGATTTATCTCACCCCCTTTTCTTTTATCTTTGTTTTTCCTTAACCCCCCCCCCCCCCCAGGTGCTAAGGATTAGTCTCGCTGATCACGAGAAAGAGGACGTCGAGTGTGGATCCATTCTTTTGGGGAAGGTTGTTATAGGTGGGTTTACATTATGTAAATGTGTAACCTTTTTGGGATAGTTGTACCAAACAATGACGTCATTAAGAATAGTATATTTGTATTTTGTTGGGCATAAACTTGTGGAAGTTTATGATAGTTGTAATTGGTTTTTATCAAACTTGGTTTTGTAAAACTTTGGATCATCACCTTTTGGTATCAAATGGAATCTTTAACTTCGGTATTTCACAGTTTTGGTTTTAGAGTCGACGTCCAGATCGCGGTCTCGGCCCCGCGGGGTCCGGGGTCGCGACATAATCTTTGGACATATGCATGCAAATTATGTTAGTTTTTAAACATTCGTTAGGAGTTAGGGAGTGAAGTGGGAAAATTTAAATTGTAGGGTTAACCATTGCAATTTTGAAAGAAGCTCGTTAGGTTTTTCGTCCACTTTTGTTAGTTTTTAAACGATCCATTCATTTTTATACCACATTGCAACTAAATGGCAAACTGGAGTAACCAATTTGCTGAAAAACGGATTCAGGAACCAATTGAAACATTGTGTAAAACTCAGGTAACTAAATTGCAATTTGCCCTATATATATATATATAGATTGCATGTCAATGAATGAAAAACAAGGAGTACTTGTTACTAAGGGTAGTTTCGACATTTACTTACCTTTTAACCCACTTTACAGAGTATACAAAAAGAGACAAAAGTAAGGTCACGTGAGGAAGAGGGAGGGTCACGTGTAATGGAGGGTCCGGGTATGGCCTGCATTCATTCATGCAAACTATTCAATTTACTTACATACTCCATTCGCCCCATAATTATGTGTACAAAATAAATTGTGTATCAAAATTAATAGATAGTAGTGAGTAGTTGTTGTGAGTGTAAAAAGTAAAGTAGAAGAGAGAAAGTGGGGCAGCAAATAGTAGGTTGATTGGTGTTGTCAATACAAAGTTAAATTATGAAAGAGAATGAGTAGGAAGAATAGTAAATATTTTTTATCATTTTTAAAAAGTGTGACTTATTAATTATACGCAAAAAAAATATTTGTACACATAATTATTATGAACATAAGTAGTATGGTGATATACTCCCTCCGTCTCATTTCAAATTGCAAATACTATGTTGGCACGGGAATTAAGGGAAAAAGTGAAAAATGTGATGTGTTGTGAGTGTTGATAGTTGAGTGGGAGAGAGAAAGTGTGGTAGAGAATAATTAGTGGGTTAGTGGATGTGAGTGTGCAAGTTGGTTAAAACTTGCCATTTTTGAATTTTGCAATTTTAGTTGGGACACCCTTTTTGATAACTTTTACAATTTGAAATGGGACGGATGGAGTAAATAATGACTGTTTGTTTTGTTATGGTGAGGATGTTTTTTCGTTTCTTTGTCTGAATGCCTGTGGTTTTGGTATTGTGGGCTCAAGTTTCGAGTGATATTATTGGGCCAAACCCCTTAAACCCCACACCCCATGCATTAAAATTCATATAATTATTGAAATTTGAACATATCACAAATACGGACCCGGAACCGCTCCATTCATTTTAGCTCCACCCCTCCACCCAACGGCTCCGATCAAGGCCACATAGGCGAGCTCATCATCTGTGCGGCTAAGACGATTTCAATTTTTTGTGGGTCCTACCGAGATCAGACACACATCTCATCCGTCGAACACAAAATTCAATGAGGTGGCTGGGTGGAGCGGGTGGAGCTAACCGCTCGGTGGAGCGGTTCGAAATCCTCACAAATACACTTCAAACATAATATCAATTGAATTGAATTTTGCTTATAATTATATAAAAATTAAAGTGAGTTGGTCTTGTGAAAAACGTGTTTTACCCTAAGGATTGAAAAAACGTGTTTTTTCAGAAAATGTCAGTGTTAATATCAAAAACTGCCAAGCTTGGCCACTGGCACTCATAAAACATAGACACTGGTACTTTCATAAGTGCCAGTGTTTGTATTAAAAAGTGTCAGACACATACACTGCACTTTTTTAGCACTGGCACTGGTAGTTATGAAAAGTGCTAGTGTCTATGTTAATATATGCCAGTGTAATATCACTGGCACTTCTTAAAACTAACACTGGCAGTTACGATAACTTCTAGTTTATTTCAAAAATGCCACCGCGTGCGTTGAAACAACTTCCAGTTTATTAACAAAATTGCCACCGCCTCATTTAAAAAACACGTTTTACCCTAAGCTTAGGGTAAAACACGTTTTTTACTAGTTTTTCAAAATTAAATTTTTTATATATAATTATTCAAAAAAAATTTTCAAAATTTTTTTAGTTGTAAAATAATTACATTTTTTTATTGTATAAATACAATTGAATTTTCATAAAAAATTCAACCGTGTTGACCATGAAAAGGTCTAAGTGTAATTATATATCCGTGAGTGAGAAGTAATATTTCAATCCATTAAAAGCCTAGTATTATAAGAAATTTATTCCATCGATTAAAAACAATTTCATCCATTCTTAAATGGATTTTTTCCCCAAGGGCCCCTAGTGCGAGATTTTATTACACATAAATCTAAGTCCAGATCAAATACCAAATAAGGAGTTGGGACGAGATCAAAATTCCCCATACACCCCCAAGCCTCCATTGACCAGTCAAATTAAACACTTAAATTCCAAATCTACCCCCTTCCCTCGAACAAAACCCTCCCCTCCCCTCCCCTCATTCCCATTTCCAACTCAAGCTTTCTCACTCTAAAACACACACACACACACACCTTCTCTCTAAAAAACACGGCAGACTCCTATTCCGGCGCCGGCGCCCTTCATCGTCTCCGGCGAACTCCACCACCACGTCCGACTTCCTTCTCCGTCACCGGCGATCTTAACCCCGGCGACTCTGGTCTTCTCTGACGCCCACCGCCGTCGTTTTTCTTCGTTTTCTCTAGCCCCATCTCATTCCTCGTCTCTGACGCCATCGGCTGCTCCGGATCTCTCCAGATCTGGACTACAAGTAACAGATCTGGCGTTGTCGGCTCTTCAAATTTAACCAGATCTGGTCGCCTATGGTCGAATCTCTACATTCCGACCAGATCTAGTCGCCTGAGCTCTAAGTTCCTTCTCATTATTCTCCGTCCGACGTCGGAACTCTACAAAATCGACAATCCTTCAGGTGATTTTGATGCCTGAGTTGTTTCCTGACCAGAGAACAATCTGGTCTCATATCTGAACACCACGTATTTGGGATGAAAAAATGGAGGTGGAGATTATTGTTAACCTTATTGATACATTTGAGAGAAATGATAAGGATAGATAGATACAGTGGATGGATGAAGGGATTTTGGTTGATGGAGGATAAATTAGGGTTTGGTTGGCCGGACAGGAAGGTTGGGACGACGGTGGAATGGTCGGAATAGTTTAGGATTTGACGTCGTTGTTATTGGTCTTCTCCGTCGTCAAATTTCTCTCTATCTCTTTTAATTTGTGTTTAATCATTATGTTTTCCAAATAGGTGTTTGGAAAGTCTTATTAAAACATGTTCATTTGAAACATGTGTTCATAAGACTAAAAGTCTTATTGAAACTGTTCATAAGATTTTTCAATCTCATTAAAACATGTTTATTTGTATCAAAATGGGTTTAATAAGACTTTAGTCTTATGATCAGGTTCAGACCATGTTCGTGAGACTTTTCAGTTTTGTTCGAGCAAAAAGTCTTATTAATGTTTATAAGACTTTTTGACTCTTATAAGAGTCAGTTATAAGAGTTTCGCTGCTGTTTGACCAAGTTTGACCAAATTTTTTTTTTTTTTTAAAAAATGGAAAAGTGTTTTTTTTTTACTCTTATGTGTTAGTTATAAGAGTTTGACTGTCGTTTGACCAAGTTTGACCAAATTTGATTAAAAAAATTAATATTTTTTTGAAAAAAATTAATTTTTGTAACTCTTATATGATAATTATGTCTTAGTTATAAGAGTTTGACTGCTGTTTGACCAAAACATTTATTATTAGTTTTGTAAAAAAATGGAAAAAGTGAAATTTTTGACTCTTATGTGTTAGTTATAAGAGTTTGACTACTGTTTGACCAAGTTTGACCATGTTTGACCAAATATTATTAATATTTTTTTCTAAAAAAATAAAAAAAACAATTTTTTTTACTCTTATATGTTAATTATGTGTCAGTTATAAGAGTTTGACTGCTGTTTGACCGGGTTTGACCAAATTTGACCCAAAAAAATATATAGTTTTTTTGTAAAAAAATGAAAAAAAGTATTTTTTGTAACTCTTATATGATAATTATGTGTAAGTAATAAGAGTTTGACTGCAGTTTGACCAACTTTGACCAAAAAAATTGTTATTTTTTTTTGGTAAAAATGGAAAAAGTGATTTTTTTTACTCTTATGTGTTAGTTATAAGAGTTTGACTATCGTTTGACCAAGTTTGACCAAATATTATTAATATTTTTTTTCTAAAAAAATAAAAAAAGTATTTTTTTTTTTACTCTTATATGTTAATTATGTGTTAGTTATAAGAGTTTGACTTCAGTTTGACCGAGTTTGACCAAAACAATAATTTTTTTTTCTAAAAAAAATGAAAAAAATAATTTTTTTGACTCTTATATATAATTATGTGTAAGTTATAAGAGCTGACTAGGATTTGACCAAAAAAGTAAGGATGGGATGAGATATGAGGGCATTTTAGTCTTCTTGCATCTTTTTGCTGGTGAGGGGTGGGAGGAGATATGAGGGCATTTTAGTCTTATTGCATATTTTTGCTAGTGAGGGGTGTATGAGGAATTTTTCATCTGAATTTTCCTTATTTGGGTTTGAATCTGGGCTTAGGGGCCCTAGAGTCCAAGCCCCATTCTTAAATTAGTGTTCTTTATTGGAAAATGTTAAATGAATATAAAACTATAAGAAAATTAAGAGTTTAGAAATAATACTATTTAGAGTTTAAAAAATAATAATTATGTACAATTTCATGGAGGTAAACAAGTATAAAATTTAATTTAAAAATAATAATTATACTGTAGATTGAAAGAAAAAAAAAACATTAGACACATTCAATACTATGATATTTAAAGTGTGGATATGGGATACATATGTATATATTTTCTACTGAAACAAAAATAATTTATTTCCTAAATTAACTTACAAAATAAAAAATGTACAATATTCATTTGAGACAAAAAAATAATTTTAAATATTAAAACTATCATCATCCCAATATTAAAACTTTAGTTTAGTATATCACAAATAAATGTGGGGTTCAGAAAAGAAAAAAATTGTAACGCAATTTTATATTGATTAAAATTAAGTAAAATATGATTATGAAAATATTTAACATGTCAAATGCAAAATTTTAAAAGTAAAAAAAAAAATCCTGAAAAAATCTTATAAATTGTTATTGGACTATACTGACGATCTATTCTTAATCCTAAATCACTTTTTAAAAAGTACTCCTTCCGTCCCACTCGAATTAGGACAAATTTTCATTTTTGGTGTCTCATTCGAATTAGGACAATCTAAAAATGAAAGTGTCTTATTTAATGGGACCCACATTCACACTCACAACAACTTTCAACTCATTATTCTCAACCCACTTTGTCTTTCATACTTACTTTTCATAGTCACAACACCTACTCACTAACACTTTTTCTTTAATCCCCGTGCCCAACCCAAAAATCTTAATTCGGGTGGGACGGAGGGAGTATAATTTTGTTTCAACCTGACAATTATATTAACATAAATCAACCATTTGTAAAATTTCAAATTTAAGTAATAATTCCAATTTCACTAAATTATACTACTTCTGTCCCTAAATGAGGAATTTTTTTTCAAATAATTCTTTTTTAAATCATTATCTACCTAAATGACATTTGGGAAACTTTATATACCAAAATGACCACTTTTTGTGAAATCGGCATTGGCATTGCCGACTTTGGGTTGAAGTCGGCACTACCAATGCCGACTTTAGGCTAAGTAAAATTCAACCGGATTAGGGTTAAGAAGAATTAGGGTTAACACGGGGAATATTTTGGGAGTTTGGTTGTCGGCCATTGTCTGGTAAAAACGGCATTGGCATTGCCGATTTCAGGGTGAAGTCGGCACTACCAATGCCGACTTCAGGACCGGTCAAAAATCTTCAAAAAGCGACGCCCCCCTCCCCTTCCCCTTCCCCATTCAAACCCTACCCTTCAAACCATCCCCATCTTCATCCATCTTCATTCAAACCAAGTCCCATCCCTATCTTCATCTCAGTGTATTGCTCAGAAATCACATTTTTTGTCAAAAGATCTTGTCAAAAATTCGAAATCATAAGGTTAGTGCTATCATCTTTGTCTTTTTCGATGAAATTAGTATATGTTAATTTGTTGAGTTTATAATATACATGTTAATTTGCTTATGTGAGTTTGAATTAATTTAAGAAAAAGCAATTTATTAAAAGTTGATGAAAATTCACATTATCGACTGAATTTCGTTAGAAAGTTAACAAAAATGCCCATTTTCTGTTAGAATATTAACTGATAATACATGTTAATTTGCTTATGTGATTTTATATTAATTTAACAATAATCTATTTATTAAAAGTTGATGAACTTCAAATTATCATCCGAATTTCGTTGGAAAGTTAACATAAATGCCTACTTTCCGTTAGAAACTTAACTGAACTGTCCGAAATTTAACAGGTTTTGCGTAATTCTGTTAAATATTTAACAAACAGCCTTTATTTTTATCAAAAATCCCATTTTCTGTCAAAAAGTTAACTAAACTGTCAGAAAAGAGCCCTTTTTCAGTTAAATATTTAACGGACCAGCCTCTTTTTTAAACGAATTTTAGTTTAATAGTTTTGTTGTTTGTTTCAGATGGATCAATATCATGATAACCAAGCATTTGTTGATCCCGGGCCGTTAGACGACTCCGTATTAAAATGGCAAGATAAACACCGGTCACGTTATATTTGGGCTCAACAAGAAGTTGAGAATATTAGATTTAGGCGCGGTCCGGAACCTCCTAAAAACTTGGATGTTAGGATTTAGAGTAAACTTTTAGATGTTGGGTTTTACGGTGTTTATAAACTAGGTTTTTTCAAATATGATTGGCATTTGTTAGAGGCTTTGGTTGAGAGATGGCGTCCAGAGACGCACACATTTCATTTGCCAGTTGGGGAGATGACCATCACCCTTCAGGATGTTGGAATTTTATGTGGCCTTCCTATAGACGGGGATCCTGTGATTAGTTCCCAAACCCATATGCAAAAATTGGAATGGGTTCAATTATGCCACGAATTACTAGGGATTGAACCACATGATGGCGTATTGAAGGGTGGTAGATTGTCTATTAAATGGATTATAGACGAACTGACTCAGTGGGATGAGCTTCCTGCAAATGCCCCGCCCGAATTGGTTAACCAGTATACTCGGGCATATATTTTGATATGCATAGGGTCACATTTAATGCCGGATACGAGTAATGTCTTAGTGAAACTCATGTACCTCCCACTGCTTAGGGACGTTGACACGATCGGGAACTACAGTTGGGGTAGTGCAATGTTAGCCTTTTTATATCGGGACTTGTGTGTAGCGACAAAGCCCGATGTGAAAAGTTGTGCTGGATTCTTAACAATTGTACAGGTATGTCAATTATATTTTCTTATATTATTGTAGTGAAGAAAATATGTTTTGTACGTGACACAAATTTTTTTCTTTATGTTATTTTTTTTAGCTTTGGGCTTGGGAACCGTTGTTGTGTTTACGACCCGTAAGGACACGTGGAGATGTCATTCTTCAGGATGCATTATCCCCATATGGTTGCAGGTATTCTAAAATAAATTAAATTTAAGTCCACATAATATTCTATGTACTTAATTTTTATTATTACACATTAATTTGTATGCCAAATTGCTCCATATGTAGGTGGCAATGTCCTTTATCATATACGCATCTTACCGTCCACAACTTGCGTGGATACCGGGATCAGCTGGCGTATTTGAATGACGATCAGGTTGAGTGGCAGCCGTACTTAAATGTCCAGGGTCCACCATATTGCTTCCAGGGACAGGCTATATGGAGAGCGAAGGTGCCCCTCATTTGCTTTGATAGGGTTGAGTGGCACCTTCCCGATCGAGTAATGAGGCAGTTCGGGATGTTACAGAATATCCCTGACCCACATGACACGAGTGATTACCTGCATGGACTAGATCGACGAGGTCGGTCAGAGGTTAATTGGCCTGAATTCCACATAGTTCCCATCGGAATGTGGAATCAACGGGCTAATTTGGTGGTGGCTGGGCAATATGGTACCGAGGATGTAGATTACACTTTACTATATGTTATGGTACCATAGGATTACACGGTTATTGATCCAGAATCCGAATGCTATAGAGGATGAGGGGTACAGGGCGCATGCTAGTCGTTATGAGGGTTTGGTAAGCTAAATAGTACATATTTACTTTAGTTCATTTTTATTTGTTCACAATTTATCTTATCGTTATAATTTATTCCTTTTTTGTTATTTTCAACAGATTCAAAACCTTCAGCGTGCATACATATCCAACGAGAATGCCATATCTGAGGTAGAGGGATACGGCATACGCTCACAAAACCTATATGTTACCCGTGGTGTCATCAGACAATCCTTATCATCTATTAGACAGCAGAAACGACTGGATGCCCTCCAACCTCCTCCACCACCAGTAGATCGTGTTCAAGGGGTGCCACCGAGACGAAATCGGGTTCGTAGACGTGCTCAACACGTGCAGGATGATCCAGAGGTACATGTTGAGGAGGCAGTGAATGAGGGGGACAATGACGAGGAAGGGAATGATGAGGGCGGAGATAACGAGGATCCAAACACATTTACAGGACATGACGCTTTCTCCCAGGCAGGAAACTATGGATTCTCTCATACACAGATGGATTATACTCCAACTCCCCCGCCAAATTTTGGTTTTACATCATATGGTTCGGAGAGTGGGAGTGGAAGTCGAAGAAGAAGCGTTGACTATGCTCCAAGTCGACCTCTAGGGACGGGTTTCACATCGTATGCTTCTGGGAGTGGGAGTGGAAGGCGAAGCTTTCAAATGGATTATACTCCAACTCTACCTCCGATGTCGCTTCCGGAGGCTACACCTTTTGGTCACATAGACCCAACTCAGGAACCATCGCCATCTCGTCAAACTAACACATCACGAATAGGTCGTGTAATTTCTCGCCTTATGCCTAGGAGAGGTGGAAGGCCACATAATCCTCCTAACAATTACACCCCATCTGCATATCCCTGATGGATTTCCTATTTGACCGGGATGTGGTCAATAACTATTTGGATTGATGTAGTATTTATATGTATATAAATAAAATGGATATTTTGTGGAATTTTTGGAATAAATTTAGACCCTAAATATTGACATGGAATTTCATCACAAAAAATCAAACAAAGAAGGATTTACATAAACATCTCAAATAAATTTATCAGAACTGTCAAAAACGGCACTACCAATACCGTTTTTATCAGAACTGTCAAAAACGGCACTACCAATACCGTTTTTATCAGAACTGTCAAAAACGGCACTACCAATACCGTTTTTATCAGAACTGTTAAAAACGGCACTACCAATACCGTTTTTATCAGAATACTTACCCTTTAAAAGGCTTGGTGACCTCAAAAACAAATTCATCCATTTCTCATCCATCTCTCTCAAAACTAATCTCTCTCAAAAATTTCTAACTGTCATAATGGATCCATCGCTCCCCCGCTGGTATCGTGGCAAACAACCTCTTTATGGTAATCCCGTTCAACACTCCGATGCTCAATCTAATCTCTCTCAAATCGAACGAGAGTTAGAATCTCCACTGCCTCGTATCATACCTGGTCCCGCTGGTATTGCAGCAGAGGCCGTGCGGCGGCATCACTCCGGAAAAGCTCATGTCTCTCAGGATCCACCCCAGTCGACCCAAGAGGCCATAAGGAGAAAGCTTGAAGAGCCGGAGGAGGATGAAGATTTCCAGCGCAAACCATGGCTTTCTGCAATGGATTATCTCACTGCAGAGGGTACATATTTCCCGTTGAGAACGATCAAGGAGAAATGCAAACAACATGACAGGGTGGAACAGGTATAATATTTTACATTAATTATTGTTAAGGTTGATATTTAAAAATAATTGGTCGTTATGTTTTTGTTTTATTAGGTTGTTGTTGTCGTGAAGGAGTGCAAACCAACTGGTTATGGCTCTGTTTCGGTGACTTTGAAGGATCCGACTGACACAATTGAAGCTTTCATTGCTGACAATACGCTCAGGTATGAAAGTGACATAGGTGTTGGTGCTGTTCTAATACTTAATCAGGTATGAAATATTTTACTTAACATTACACTCCCTAAGGATATATTCCTTAACATTTTGTTCTAAATGTTTTGTTTTGTTGATCTATTAGGTTGTTGTCTTTGCCGTCACACGCTCCAAAAAACTACTTAACATTACACTTTCTAATGTTTCTAAGGTCTTCCCTAAAGATTGTTAAGTTAATGTGTTGGACATGTAATATATGGATTTGTGTCGGATTTACTACCTACCGGGATTTATGTAATATTTTCCTATGTGACCGGGCTGTGGTCACTGAATTTATTTGATTTTTGTTATATTTCCTATGTGACCGGGATGTGGTCACTGAATTTATTTATTTATTTAATATTTTCCTATGTGACCGGGATGTGGTCACTGAATTTATTTATTTATGTAATATATTCCTATGTGACCGGGTTGTGGTCACTGAATTTATTTGATTTTTGTTATATTTCCTATGTGACCGGGACAACAAATAAAAAACATTCACGAATAGTTAAATATATCACAAGTTCAAATATAATAACATCCACAAATACTTAAATATATTACAAGTTCAAAGTTCAAATAAAACAAACATTCACGAATAGTTAAACAAACATATTACAGGTACTAGAAAATAACATTTAATCTTCCTCCCTAAGAGTTGGACATCTTCTTTTAGTGTGACCTTCTACCTTGCATATCCCGCAACGAAACTTCCTTTTCTCCACCTGCCAATCCATCCTATTTCTAATCCGCCTTGATTTAGGTCTTCCTTGCTTCTTATCACGACGGTGCATCGGGTTAGGATAAAAACTTGGGACAAGATGATCTACATTCCAATAAGCCTCGTCATGGATCGGATTAAAAGTGCCCCTCCATGTATTGTAGTACGCCTCAAGACTGTAAAAGAAATCAACATAATTCAAACCGTCAATATGTTGGGCTTTGAAGCAGGCAAGAGCATGCGAACAAGGGTAATGATATTGCACCCATTTGCCACAAGTGCATGTTCGAGGACCCAATTCCACCACTTGAACCCTTCCACCCCTTTCACCGCGTCTCCCCGTTGTCACTTGATAAACACCTGATGCAGTATTGTTAAATCTTCTAACATTATGATACCCAGCCTTCTTCAAGTTGAAGTCATACTTTTGTTGGACCCTTTGACTGAATAGTAGTCTCGCATTTACGTTGGGGTTACCAGGATACCCCCCTAAAGCCCTTATTGATCCCGAGAGTCTACTTTGAAAGTATTCCACACACCTATAGAAGGCCATCTCAACAATACCTGAAACAGGCATCCCACGCGCTCCTTTCATGACACCATTAAAAACCTCAGACAAATTGGTAGTCTTAATTCCGTACCTATATCCACCATCATGCGCCATTGACCACTTTTTAACATCCAAAAACTCAAACCATTTAACTGCCTCGCGATTGATGATACGAATCTGAGCCAAGTAATTTTTCATCTTCCGTTCCTGGGTGGCGCTAACAGCACGCCAAAAAAGATCTTTTAAGCCAACACCCTTATGAGCATAAAGGAAATTAGCTCGTAAATGCAACATGCACCACCTGTGCACAACATCTCGTGGCCATCCGTTTTCTCCCACAGTGGCAAGGATCCCATTATGGCGATCAGATATCAAACAAACTTCACGACCCCTAATAACATGTCGGCAAACAAGATGTAAGAACCAAGACCAGTTTTCATGGTCCTCTTTTTCAACAAGAGCAAAAGCAAGTGGAAGTAAACTATCATTCGCATCAACACCCATAGCAATAAGTATTACCCCTTTATATCTTCCATGCAAGAATGTGCCATCAACAGAAATGACAGGACGGCAATGAGAGAATGCTTCCAAACACGGGCCAAATGCCCAGAACACGCGGTCAAAAGAACCTGGAGGACCAGCGTCAGGACGGTTAGAAAACTGCACAATGGTTGAAGGGTTCCACTTTTGAATAGCTGCTAACAAACGTGGCAACTTTCTATAAGATTCGTCCCAATCCCCATATGCTTGAGCGATGGCTTTTTGTTTACCACACCATGCCTTCCGATATGAAACATCCTTACCGTACTTTGATTTTATATTTATCATGATAAGCTTAATCTTGTACTCTGGATCAGCCTTGAGAAGATTGAAAACTTCTCGTCCTATAAACTTAGCATCTAAATTAGGATGATCGCCGCTAACATCTGAAGCCAAGCAAGAATGTGGACCCTTGTACTTAGTTACTTCCCAGTACCCACCCTTCTTCAGACTCACATTCACATAGAAATTGCAGGGGAAATCTTTCACCAAACACTCAATAGCCCACTTTTGCGGTGTGCTCTTTCTCACCTTGAACCTCAAATTCTTCATAATATGGTACTTCTTTATTTGGTACTGCACATCAATCTTCTCTGCGAAGCGAATTCCTTTGGCGATTCCATCACTCTCCGCATTCCATTCTGCAAACTTGTATTCACTATTATCATAATTCTCTGACCTTTCACCAATATCACGGTAAAATGGATAGTCTGCTCTCCCATACATTTGATTATGCGGTTCACCTTGAAAAGTAACAATGTGTGCTTCTACATCACCACCTTCCCCATCATCACCCTCATTCTCGCTATCAGTTGGACTCGAACAATCTTCATATCCAGAATCAACATCAGAACTTATTGCAAGGATATGACCTTCATAGTCTGAGTCATCATCATTTTCACGTTCCTCTACCTCTTCCCCTTCCCCTTCCACTTCTGCTTCCACTTCCGGTTCCACTTCCGGTTCCACTTCCGGTTCCACTTCCGGTTCCACTTCCCCATGTGTTTCAAAACCACCAGTATATCTCTCAAGGTAGTTAACATTATTATCAAAAACTAAAAAATCCATGATAATATACAACTGCAAGCTACCTACCCCACCTAATTGAGCAGAAACATCAAACATGACTTTCATACACATATCATTCTCGACTTCAAACGGAATGTAACTTGCAAACCCATTACCCATCATATGAGGATATCTACAAATAACTTTCAACTTAGCATCTCTTGGATCTATATCAATTTTCTTATATAACTTCCTAATCAATTTTTCGTAACCCCAACGAGTTTTTGCCCTAAGAGGAAATTTCGGCCCCTGTTCAAGATTACTATTTGCAAACGGGTGTTCATCATCTCCTCCCCAGTAGCACATGAAAATAAGTGGAAGTCCACTCATATTTTCCCCTAAACAAATTAATTCAACAGTCAAAATATATATAAAAAAATGCAACAAATAACAAGATTTGAATCTGTTACATTAAGAAAATTTCTTGATCTTCAAAAATTTCTATGAAATGTCAAAAATTTAACTGAAATATGCATGGAAATTTAACTGAAATGTCAAAAATTTAACTGAAATTGTAAGAAATGTTAACAAAATAACAGTCAAAAATTGTTAATGTAATACATTAAGAAAGTGTAAATCATATATGCATGGAAATTGTAAGAAATGTTAACAAAATAACAGTCAAAAATTTAACTGAAATGTCAAAAATTTAACTGAAATATCAAAAATTTAACGAGTTTTGCGTTGGATGTTAAATGTTTAAAGGAGCACACATCTTTTTTTTTTTTTTACTGAATTATAGTTTAATAACTCTAGTTTGCATTCACATTATACAAATAAAAACATATAACAAAGATTAAAATGTACCTTAGATGCTTGAATCAAATTCACCAAATACAACTTTTGAGCTTTCAACTTGAAAGGGAGAGAAAAAAAAAAATGAAAGATGAGAATCAGATATTAGAGAAGTTTGTGTTTTGAATATGAAACGAGTGAAAACTTCTGAAGCCAGTTGCGGGTGTTTTATGGAGGCCTAAAGTCGGCATCCACAATGCCGACTTCATAAAACCCTAGTCAAAGTCGGCACTCACATTACCGATTTCTGGCAATTTGCAGACTCCCCGAAATATTCCCACTTTGACCCACTTTAACCCACTTTGACCCTTTAAACCCTAATCCGGATTTTTGCTTAACCTAAAGTCGGCATTGGTAGTGCCGACTTCAACCCAAAGTCGGCAATGCCAATGCCGATTTCACAAAAAGTGGTCATTTTGGTATATAAAGTTTCCCAAATGTCATTTAGGTAGATAATGATTTAAAAAAGAATTATTTGAAAAAAAATTCCCTAAATGAGTGTCCAATTTCATTTTAAGGGACATCTGAAAATGTTAATTTTTGTACACTTTGGTGGCAAAGATTCATATATAATCTTGTAATGTCCTTTTCAAACATTTAGTTTTGCACGTATAAAGAGACCGGTGAAAAAAATCAATAAAAAAAACCATTTAGGGACAAAGTTATGCTAAAAAAAAAAGACAGTCATTTAGGGACAGAGTGAGCACTAACTTAAATCAACCATTTATAAAAATAAAATAAAAAAAAACAAATTTGAGAGTTAGTCTTATTAAAAAAATTATTTACATTTATATTTATATTAGTGTAAAACATGTTTTTATCTCTTATATGTAAAACAAATATCAAGAGATAAAAACAGATTTTACATTATGAGTTGAATTTCACAAAACTCAAATACCACTCACACCTCCACACACACACACACACACACACACACAAGGAGAAGGAGGGTAGTGTTGTAAAGCTTTATATAGAAGACTTGGCTCAACCTTACCTGCTCAAGGTGGGGGGTCAATGAAAGAAAGCAAGCAAAGAAAGTTCATTGAAAAAGCTGAAAAGCTCTTAAAGCTTTTAAAGTAAACCTGATTTCACAAAGCAACTCCCTTTTCCTCATCTTCATAATCTCTCTCTCTCTCTCTCTCTCTCTCTCTCTCTCTCTAAAACCCATATATCTATTCATTCATCCATGTTTATCTTCCTCCCCTTCTGATAATTCAACATCTGTACAAGTTATTGTGTGTGTGAGAGAGAGAAATTTGATTCAGTTAACTTCCTCTACTAATTCATCCCCCATGTTAGACAACAATACAGGCCCCTCTTCTTCTTCTGATCCATTCCTTTGTTCTGATAATGGCACTGCCAACAAAAGAAAAAGAAGGCCTGCTGGTACTCCAGGTACAAACACTTCCACTCACCCAATCACACACCTACTTTTTCTCTTTATATATGTTTTGTGGAGGAGGTGGATGCAACTCGATCGTGTTTTAAGTGCTCGGTTCGATACACAAAATTGAGATTCTTCTCCATAATATTCACAAAATCATAGTACATAAAATGATAAGTATTATGGAGAAGAATCTCTTAAACTCTTTTTTTAAAAGAACTACACCAAATATGACTCATAAAACTTATGGGTTTCTCCACAATTGAAAGATAAAACAAATTTCGACCGTGAACTTAATCAAGATATTGTACAATATGCATAAACACTTGTACATTTGCTAACCTAAGTTTTTTCTATTTGAAATTGTACAAAACAGATCCGGATGCAGAAGTGGTATCACTATCGCCGAAAACACTACTCGAATCGGACCGGTACGTGTGCGAGATCTGCAACCAAGGGTTTCAACGGGACCAGAACCTCCAGATGCACCGGCGCCGGCATAAAGTGCCGTGGAAGCTCTTGAAACGCGAGTCGCCGGAGGTAAAAAAACGGGTATTCGTTTGCCCCGAACCGAGTTGCCTCCACCACGACCCGTGCCACGCGCTGGGTGACCTCGTCGGAATCAAAAAGCATTTTCGGAGAAAACACAGTAATAATAAACAGTGGGTTTGTGAGAAATGTTCAAAAGGGTACGCTGTTCAATCGGATTACAAAGCTCATCTCAAAACTTGTGGTACTAGAGGACATTCTTGTGATTGCGGTCGGGTTTTTTCCAGGTCCGAATCGATCCAACCCTTCTCCATATTTGATACTAGTATACTTTTTTTTATCTGAAGTATTGGTATTTGATCATAATTCATAATAATACTCCCCGTTCCAAAATGATCTTCTCATTTGACTATTTATACTTTTTAACGATATGAACACTTGCTTCACTATTCATGTTTTGTTTATGCACTTTTAATGCCAAAATGTAAAAACAAGAAGAACTTAGACAATGAAAAATGCTACATAGGAAGATCATTTTGAGACTGAGAGAGTAATTGACAAAAACTTGTATGAGACAGTCTTAGTCTTATACGTGAGGCGGATCTTGTGGTTGAGAAATTAAATGGTTTTCTCCAATGGGCGGGACGGGGCAAGCCGATTTCCTCTCTTATTGTTAAGATCTGTATCATGTATAAGACCGTCTCACACAAGATTTCTTCAAATTCATTTGTCAGATTAATCTGATTTGAAGTAATGCAATAAAATCAATCGATGAAAAAAAGATGAATTGAGGTATTTGTTGGTCGGTTTAAATGATGCTTTTGGGTATTTTTGGTGAAGACATTCATTCGATAAAGACCAAAAGAAAAATACCATGGAATTCAGCAAAGAAGTCATTAATTAGACCCCAAAAAGTACCCCCCCAAAGTATTTTTCTTGGAAAGAACATTTTGGCAAAATATACCCAAATCTTTTTATTTTAAGGGCACTTTAGTTTTCCAGCTGTGAGATTTATTTTAATATTACTGTATTATTTACTTTATTATCTATAGTACACATTTATTTTATGATTAATCTTAGGATTAGTGTTTAATTTTGTTTAT
The DNA here is from genome assembly GCA_026119855.1 of Campanula takesimana. Classification (NCBI taxonomy): domain Eukaryota; kingdom Viridiplantae; phylum Streptophyta; class Magnoliopsida; order Asterales; family Campanulaceae; genus Campanula; species Campanula takesimana. The sequence continues at coordinate 220,258 of JAOWBW010000134.1, forward strand.
GTCCCTTTTTCCATAATCATCAATGCATTTTCTTAAAATTTTACAGTATTTATTAAGTTCGGAGAAAATTGTTATGATTCTAAAAGGGATTATGCATATTTAATTATAACATAGAAGTGATATATGTGTATGTAAGTACTACATGAATAATTTTACAGTATTTATTAAGTTATTCAGTTTAGTCTGGACTCGAGATGTCTAAAGTCTTTTGCTCTTCTTGGCATCTGTTTAAAGGCGGTATAGCTTAAATATGACGAAAACGAGTTATATGAAATTGGTTATTAGTGTTGATGTCATGTATTCCCTCCAGTTTTGTATATGTATAGCACTTGATTTGTCGATTATTTTAAATAATGTGCTATATTTATATTCTTTATATTATGATAAAATTATAATAACACTATTTTCTCACTTACTATAGAATGAGCACAGGTTTTTTCTTTAGTATCGTTAAAATGGTTCTAACAAATTAGTCATTGATTATTTTGATACAATATAATTAGTCAGAATCTAGTCCTCAGTTTCTTAATTAATCCTATTTTATTCTGTCTGCTTGTTGGTAGCCCTACATGAAGTAGCTTTCATTGTTTCCTTAAATAAGTTCATATTAGTACCAATTAAACTACTAATACCCCCATCTTTGCTAATCACGACACCAACGTCGCGACACATGATTTACTATAATTGCTTGTCTTTAACTTCTTAATCATACTTAACACTTCCATTTGGTCTCCCATAATACCTTTTGCATTATATTTGTTGAAATGATAATATTCGTAATCATATGGTTAACTTGTTTTATACATTTGTAGAGTTGAGAGTTTCATAGAACATCAAGATGCATGCACGGTCCGACGGGTCCACCCGGAGATGCCGCCTTTTCAGGCGGCCGCTGCTTGCTCATCTCGCACTGCATCCAGCACGAGCCCTTCAAGCGAAACCAACTTTAGCATCAGCCCGTTACAAAACACGTCCGTTCTGGAGAAGAATGATGATCAAGAAATGGATAAGAGTTTGGAACTTCAACTATTGCCATCATCATCTTCATACGCGAATCACATGCATCATCAAACGCATTTAAACCTCTCGATCGGTAGTAGTAGCTGTTCGGAAGGCGGGAGTGAGAAGGTGAAGTTGGCAATGGCGGAGAAGGAGGTTGCAGAGGAGGCTAGACAACAAGCGAAGAGGCAAATTGAGATGGCGGAGTTGGAGTTTGCGAATGCTAAGAGGATTAGACAACAAGCACAAGCGGAGTTGGAGAGAGCTCGGGTTCTGAAAGAGCAAGCCACAAAGAAGATTAGCTCGACCATTTTGGAAATCACTTGTCACGCATGTAAGCAACGGTTTCAAACCCCGAGCTCAAATGCCGTTAGTTATATGTCCTCATCAATAACTGAAGGGGAAGGAGAGTAGTAATGGCGTTATGTTCTCGTTAGTTATGTTTTTGTGTTCTGTGTATGTGTGTTTATATGTCATGGTATGGATATTATGTGCATTGGGTTAATGCGATTGTTGTAACAAGTTCGTGGTCTTCGATTTTTTTCTAATATGCAATGAAATTGGGTAACTGTTTCGACCCGTTAAATATCTAAATGGTATTAAATAGCGGTTTCAACCGGTTAAAGTATTAAATAGCGCTTTCAACCGGTTAAAGTATTGAAACCGCTATGTTACCTATCACCTGGCTGGAACTTGCGAGTTATAAATGAATATCAGGGTTTTGAACCTAATAATTTGCGATTCAGAAGAAAACGAGACCGAAAAATGGATAAGTGCCGGACCCGTCGGTGAAAGAGAGGACTTATTAATCATGCAGTCTCTGAACTGTGACCCTCCTTTTGGTTTATCCCATTAGTCTTTTGCTATATTTCAATTATCTCCCTCGATTTTATATTCTACATCATGTAGCAAGGAACACATGGAGAGATATTATGAGACTATCTTTCTGGGACAGAGGGAGTACTACCTTTATAGAGTTTTCTTTTTTGTATTTTTTTTTTTTTTTTTTTGACGATGTCCACGCAATAAGGAGGAGAGGGATCGAACCCTAGCGCTCACCGAGGGTGAGGCTTGGCTTTACCACTGGGCCATTCCTTTGGGGACACCTTTATACAAATGTCAAATTAACTTATCTGGTAAAATTCTAAAAATTGATAGTGATAAATTATTTAATAATTTATCGATTGAAATTGTTATAATTTTACTATGATGATTAATTGATATCAATCTTTAGTTATAGTTTACTTGTGTTGTCCATATAAAATTAAATGACGCAAACTTCCAAGACGGTAGGAGTATTACTCTATTAATTTCTAGAGGCGGACTCCTGTGAGACCGTCTCACGGCGTGAGAGAAGCCGAGCCAAGGCAATTTTTATTTTTGCCCTCCAACTTTTTTCCCTGCCATTTTTTGCTCGCCGGCAAAAATAACACTTTTTATAAAGAAATGTAACACTTTTTTTTCGAAAAATGAACAACAATTTTGCTGATATAGATTAAAGATAACATAAGATTGACAACTAAACTAATGTTACAATTTATAATAAATGAATTTAACTTTTTTCTTTCTCAATTGTAACACTTTTCTTGGGTTTTACATTCAATTGAAATGCAAACCCGATTATATACATGAATTTTTACTCTTTTTTTAAAGAAAAAAAGTAGTATTTAACCTATAAAACTGTTACATTCATCTATATAGCATATTACAATCATATATGCAATGTGTTACACTTCAATTATAACTTTTTCTAACCACAAAAATTATTTATATTATTTTGCGAAACTGTTGTTACATCTTACAATAAAGTCTTACTTTTTAAAATCAGACTGTTACTTTCTTCATAAGAATGTGTTACATTCAGGAGACGAGCAACCCACTTTTTTTTGTGTGTTAAAAAGTATTTTTAGAAAAAAAAAATCAAACCATATCATGACCTATCTAGTTTTATTCGGCTCGTCGAAACGAACACATCAGTATTTTTAGCTTTTTTTTTCGACTTCAAAATCACAAGATATCGCATTTTAAAATTATTAGAGGTTTTTTTTTTAAAATGAAGAACACGTGTCGCGATCTGGGAAAGGGCAGAGGCTGGAGCAGGCGGGTAGCGGAGCGGGTTGGCGGGTCGACCCTTGGGCGAACCCGTCGCACAGCAAGTCTCCGTCCCAGCACAAGTGAGACTTCTTTCCCTTTTAGGTCGTCCCACTAAAAGTGAGACAGGCCAAAATGGAAATGTTTCAACCCCACTCATTCTCTCTCTTCATTTTCCACCACTCAATTTATCCAACTAACAGTACTATTTACTCCACTCATTCTCTATCTTCATTTTCTACCACACATTTACTAGGTTGTCTTAAGTAGTGTGAAAACCCATCTAGTCATACTTGTGCTGGGACTGAGGGAGTATATAATAAGTTGCAGTTACATCTATGATATTATTTGATGAGATCATTAAAATTATTTATCTATATATATTATGAATAATGTTTAAATATTTAAAAAAAATTGACATCCATGACATCCATTTGAAGATGATGGCTGTAGATAATACATTTCCCATATTAACAATACTCGTAATTTATTTCATTGTCAACTTATAAGATTTATTTGGTTTTAGCAAAAAAAAAGAAAAAAAAGAAAAAGGAATAGTATCATTACTAGTTTTCTTCAAAGCATAATAGTATTTGCTCTTCAGAAATGTTTTGGCAAAAAAAACAATGAAATCCAATAATAGAGAAAAGAGAATGCGTGAATCGGATTTTGATTATGGTAAGGAGGGTGCCATGGAATATAATTAAAAGGATTATGAAAATAATGAGAATGACTCGGTTATGTAAGGAAAGCCCTTGAGATGAACGTCTCTCTGGCACAAAACCTCGAGGGGTGATTATGAGCACCTACCTTCCCAAACGGTTGTATTGATTTTTGAGTGTTTACAAGAGTTAGGGATATGGAAAATTACAGTAGGGGGAGAGGATGAACGTGTTTGTGTGTGTTGAAGTGTTCTCCAATGCCCTTTTTATATACAAGAAAAAAGAGATAGGAAAAATAACTAAATCCCTACAATCTCGGGATATTATTATTCTCTTCAACAAACTGTGATTTGACTTGGTCTCATGATCTGTTGAAAGAGGTCTCTGTAGCACGTTTTTAATGAGATGTTTAGGGTAACTATAAATGGTTATCCATAATTCTGTCAGAGGTGAATATGTCTGCATGTTGAACAAGATGTCGCCGTTTGGAAAATACACATAACCAACTGTCCTAGAATCGTAGGATCCAATCTATCTTTAACCAACTCTTGACCAAGTCTATCATGTGTTGATATAAGTTTTCTAAGTCTTTTATCACGTGATTTACAAGGCTTAGGATGCAAAGAATATTTATTAGGGTAAAAATAACTTTATTATTTATAACTTATTGAACATAGAAATGTCCACATGCTGGCAGCACTCAATTTTTCCACGTCCGAGATTTTACCCACAACAAGAAACAAACAAAGAAGTGAAATTGTAAATATATATTGTATCACACAAAAATATCATAAATGAGTCAGTCTTATAAAAAACCTATTTTACATTAAGATATGTGTAAAAATTGTTTTTACATGAAGAGATTATGTTTTACATTAAGGGATGAAAACAAGTTTTACACTAAAATGAGTGTAAAACAAGTTTTACACTAAAATGAGTGTAAAACAAGTTTTTCTCAAAATTTTCACATTGTAAATATAGCTAAACGGATAAAATAGCGATTTTTCTTTTACTTTCAAATCATCAGCCTCACCCTTCAACAAAATACCAGTTATGATGTTTCACTAACGAGCAATGGTAGGGGCACAAAATAATGTCACAAAATCTTGCTCACAACATGATGTGGCGATATTTTATTGGTTGCATCGATAATGGATCCGCCACACTCTAATTAAAAACACCAATAAAATCTTTACACCTAAGATTTTGTGAGCAAGTTTTTGTGATTTTTTTTTTTGTGTCCCTTGCATTATTCTTCACTATATTCCTTTTACCTCCCTTGTTTTCGAAAAGCTCTAAAAGAGGAACCTTTCTTTTTGTAAAGCTTACACTATTACCCTTTTAGTGAAAATTATGTGTCTATAAAGTCCAATTTGCCATTGAATACTCCCTTCGTCCCTCCTCACTTGAGACCTTTGAGGTGGGCACAATAACTAAGGAAAATGAATAAAATAAAGAAAATATATGGTAGAAAATAAAGAGAGAGAATGGGTGGGGTTAATAGTAGGTTGGTTGAGTGAATTGTGTGGTGGAGAGAATGAGTGGGTGGGGTAAATTGAATATAAAATTATAAAAAGATTACTATTTTGGGGAGTCTCAAGTGAAGTGGGACATACCTTCACTTGAGACTCCCCAAAATGGAAATAAGTCTCAAGTGAGGTGGGACGGAAAGAGTATTTCTTTTTTCCATGCTCTTTCATACTTTCTCTATCTCAAAAATATATTTACTTTCTTTGCTTACTTTTTGTTTTACTTTTCTAATTTCTTAGTCTAATACTCTAATTAAAGAAAGAAAAAATAATAAAGCTAAAAGAAAAATGAATTTGACAAATGAAATTGCGGAGTGGTTATTTACTACTCTTCCATCTAGGAATAGTAATATCACTTAGGTGGTGTTTGATGTATTAAGCACTTGATGCTTAATGCTTAATTGATTGCATGTATAATTTGGAGGTAGAGTGTCTTGATAACATTGAGCTCTACATGTTGAAAGTTCCATGAGGCTCTTATTGATTAAGCAATGATTTTGATTCTCAATCATTAAGAGCCTCACGTAATCTCCAACATCTATACCTCAATGTAATCAAAGGCACCCTACCAATATACCTTGCAATCTATTAAGCATCAAGCATCAAGTGCTTAATACATCAAACACCACTGTTGGTCCCAAAGACACAACAAGGGTATAAAAAGAGGCTAGAGGGGGGGTGAATAGCCTATTTAAAATTTCAACCATTTTTCAAAATTCAACCTTATGCGTACTTAGTGAATTTTGCGGTCACTTAAAAACCACTAGTTCAAGAGTAATATGCACAGCGGAAGTTTTTAATATAAATAAGTTAGAGTTTTTTTTTATTGAAACAATACGGTAGGTTAAGTTGCGGTAGGTAGAGTGCGGCAACGTAAGTAGGTAAAAGGTGATTTGGTGCGGTAGGTTGAGATATTGAAAGATAGTGTCTTGGAAGTTTTGGCAAATAATAAGTTAGTCAGATTTTAGCTTAGGCAATACGATAAACATACAAACACAATTCACAACAAGTTTGAATATCTGAAAGATCAAAAACACTAAACGACAAACAAGATTAATATGGACAATAAAGAACAAGATGAACAAGTGGTGAAAGTAAATTTGCAGAAATGTAAAGAGCAGTAAATAAATGACACAAGGATTTGGAAAGGTTCGATCTGTTAAAAGATCTATGTCCTTCACCAAGATGGTCAGTCTTAGATTTTGAATTAGGTTTATATTGATTCTTCCTTGAGTACAGATTACAGAGATGAAGCTTTGAATCAACAACCTATTTTCTATGAAGATCAAATCTTAGACTTAGACCAGTGTATCCCTAATGATGCAATCTATGTGATTGATCAATCGGGGTGTGTGTGTGTAAAGAATCAAGAACTCTATGTAATCTATATGATTGAGAGCCTAATGAATCTTGTGTGTTGCTAGGCTTGAGATTTGATGTGCTTGAAGGTTGCTGGAGATCTTTGAAGATTTGAAGGCAAATGCTTGAAGATTCAAATGATTCTGAAAATCTTGAGTATGATCTTCAATCACCAAGTATTTCAACAGCAATTTCTCTCTTTGAATCTCAGCTTATTAATCTCAGCAAAGTTCAATGAAGAACTCAAGGACTATTTATAGCCTTGAAAGGAGAGGTAGCCGTTAGAAATCTTGGGGAGCAAGTTTGGAGGACAATGAGCTGTTGAATTCTAATTGGAGCTCAGTCTGAGTTGTCCTTTTTGTTACATTGTAGTAGTGGTCCAAATGTACCATCAAACCGTTAGATGATAGTTGAATTCAAAATTTGAATTTTGAATCTTGCAACGTTGTAAACTAACCAAGGTTTTGGACACTAGTGTGACCATGGTTAAGTTTAACCAAACTTGAGTTGAGTCTTCAGTCTTCGGTCTTCATAAGGCAAGCTAAGTGACTTGCGGTCACTTCAAGTGCGGCAACTTGAGAATGACTTTGTGCAGTCACTTGAAAGTGAGTCTGGTGCGGTCACTTGTGACTGATTCAGGTGTGGTCACTTGTGACTACTCAAAGTGTGGTCACTTGTGAGGTAAGTTGCCTTAGAAAATTTTCTTCAAAATTTAAGGAGCCAATCTTCACAAGTCTAAACAAACTAAAAATGGACTTAACTAAATGAAGTATAAAACTTCTTACAATATATCCTAAATTCCATAAAAGATAAAATTAGGTCATGGGATCAATTAAATTAAGTAATAGGAGTGGTTTATAATAATCATACCCAACAACCACCTTAGTCTTTCGTAGTTTGACTAATAATTTATAAAATATTAATTTGTGAGACCGTTTCACAGCTTGGCGTACCACCTAGCCGCCAGCAACCAAGCTAAGCGATTTTTTTTTTATGACCTCCAACTTTTTTTTCTCCAGCAATTTTTTTCTTGTCAACAAATGTAAAACTTTCAATAAAAATTTAATACTTTTTAAAAAAATGTAACAATTTTTTTTCTTTAGTGTTTTGGCAAAAAAAAAAAAAACAATGAAATCCAATAATAGAGAAAAATGGAATGCGTGAATCAGATTTTGATTATGCTAAGGAGGGTGCCGTGGAATATAATTAGAAAGGTTATGAAAATAATGAGAATTACTCGATCATGTAACGAGGAAAACCCTTGAGATAATAATCTCTTAGGAAAAACCTCGGGAGGTGATTATGAGCACCTGCCTTCCCTAACAATTGTATTGATCTATAGAGTGATTACAAGCTTGGAATTATGGAGAGATTAGATAGGTAAAATATGTGAAAGAGTGTGTGTGTTTGTGTTTCTCCATAACCCTTTAAATAAGTAAGAAAAGATAGAGAAATATCATAGCTAACAAACTATGCTAAAACTCCGGGTATTATCTTGATAAATATTTGACTTGGTCTTCTCTTCTGTTGAAAATAGGTTATGTAGCACGTTTTTACTCAGCTGTAACTAAGTAAAATAAGTTAGGATAATTATAAATAATTATTGATAATTCTGCAAGAGGTGAAGATGTCTGCATGTTGATCAAGATGTCGTCGTTTGGAAAATATACCCATAACCATCTGTCCTAGAATCGTGGGATCAAATCTATCTCTTAACAAAGTCTATCCATCCGTTGATATAAGTCTTTTACCACGTGATTTTCAAGGTTTAAGCTGCAAAGAATGTTTTATTAAGGTAAAACAACTTTATTATTCATAACTTACTGAACACATAGATGTCCACATGCTGGCAGCACTCAAGATGTCGTCCTCTGTAAAATGTGGCCATAACAATTGCCCCCAAAACTTACTTGTTACGGAATACTAAGAGGTAAGTTTTTCAAACCTCGAAAGTGATGATGGTCATTGGCTGGATAACTGTTTGGTAGAAGTGCTTCCATCCTCTAAAGATTTAAACATTTTCTCTTCTTCAAAAAGTTTCAACAAATATTTTAGGAAAACCAGGAAGAAACAACCGTATTGCAAGGTGTCGTCTTCCATCAAGATATCTACAAGTGTGTTTCTCCTTAAGATGACCTGCACTTCAAACTTTAAACATAGATGTTGTTCTTTTTATTGTTTCTTTGCTTTATTTAGGATGTTAATTTCTTGTGTAAGATGTAGAAATATTTATATCACTTAGTTGACATGTTAATGAAAAAAAACCGGATGTCTTTAAATGACATGTCAATACCATAACCAATTGAATTTTCTTATGGTCAATATTTGATTAAGTGGAAATGGGGGGTGCGTACATATAAACATACGTGCCCATTCCTCACCTTAACCAACATTGAAAATCGTGCGCTCCAGGCGAAGGTGTATCAACCTTAATTGAAACGAACGAAAGTAATTTCTTTAAACCTTTGAAGGGATTAAGTGCCTTAAATTGAAGATGAGATGGCTAGTCTCAAACATTTGTCTTCGTAGAGTCTCGAAGTCTTATTCAAAATGTTAAAATCTTGCAAAACGACGACATGTTAGAAGTACGTGACATCTTGACTGATGTCACTTTTATTTAATGAAAGTAAACTTGCATAAATAACTTTATTAAAATGAATAGAAATGTAACGCCCATCCTTAATCTCGTTAAATATTTGACTTATTTGTTAAATTCTTGACTTGCTTGTTAAATTCTTGACTAGCATATTTATATGCTATTTTATTTGAGTTAATTATTTAATTGCTTTAGAAAATTAAGGTGGTTAAATGTCAAAGTTAAAAGTTTAAGGGCCTTTTTGTCAAAGTTAGAACTTGAGGGGCCTAGTTGCAATTCTTTGAAAGTGGCATGTATATCTTCTGGGTTTGCCTGGAAAGCATTCCCCAAAATCAGTTTCTTCTCGTACTTTCTCTCTGTTTCATAAAGGGAGTTCAGTTTTACACTATTCTCGACTCATCTCGCTTAATTATGCCTCTGTTCGAAAATCCGACTTCGCATAGATGATCAGGGCGGTGAGTAGAGCATTTCCCGCCGAACAGAAATTAATTTGGGTCAACTTGATTTCGGACTAGGTAAGCTATTGACTCCCCCTTACTTGTAATAACATGCATATATGTTATTCCCGCTACTTGTTCTTGTTAAAATTGTGTTTTGAGCAATTTTCGTGATACTTGTGAATTTGGGTCGAAGGGAGTATTCGTATAATAAACAAGCATGAATAGCACCTTGGAATGACTTGAAAAGTATTGAAAAAAATTATACTCCTATTCGTGAGACGGTAAAATAGTAAATTGATTTAAATATTATTAGAAAAATTGTATCATTATTTGTGGTACGGGGAAATGAATGGAAGTATCCCTAAATGGGTATATTAGTATATTATAAAATTGTACTTATACTTTTGGGACGGTGAAATATTTAATTGGGAATAAAAGAAAATTATTCTATTACTTGTGGGACGGTGATAAATTAATAAAGTGTCCCTATAGAAGTGTTCTGAGCATGTTAAAATGTACTCTTCAATGTTAGAAAGTGTTAGTGGGTTTATACTCCTACACTTGGGACGGAGAATTTGTAAATATAAAAGTCTCTGTTGAAATAAGAAAGTATAATTGAAATAAGTGATTTAAGCTTATTATATGTCCTAGGTAATGTTAAATTGTGAGTAAAAGTATACTCCTACGCTCGGGACGGAGAATTCTAAGTCTGGAAAGAAATTTGGTATTTGCTGAAAATTGTACCAGGCGCCCGCCTGGTGGTCCTATGAGCGCCCGCCCATTTCCCCAGAAGTTTTAGTTTCAAAAGTGTTCTATTGAGCGGCCGCCCGGTCAGTGGTAGGCGCCCGCCCGGTCCCCTGTTTCAACTAAAGTGTTTTAAATCTAAATTGAAATGAAAGTTTATCCCTCCTAAGGTATAGAGTCTTAGTATAAGATGTCCTAGCAAGTGTATATGTACCTTTTGGGACATTAGAACTTAGTCTTGAATATTAATACTTATAAAACTCAAATGAGCTTGAATATCCTATGTAGGGGATTAAGAACTTGTAAGTATGAGTTGTATAGCTCATTTACTTAATTTGAACTCGAAGTATTCTTGGTCTAGGTTTAGGGTACTACCCTAGATGGCCTAGATGAGTGTTGTAGAACACTCTAGTACTGAAAAATAGTCCCTTTGTGAATAAATAAAATGTGGACTTGAATCATAATTAAATGATAACTTGAGTATAAGAGTAGTAACTCTCTTTTATGTGTCTTGAAGTTAATGTTTGTGTACTTTAGGGGCACCAACTAATGTCTTGAGCTTGAATGTCCTAAGAAAAGGATTGGAAAATAATACGTGAAAGATGTATAATTCATCTTCCTAGCTTGAACTTGAAGTATAAGATAATTAATTCTTGTACATGTTTAACCATCCAAAGAAATGGATTGAGAACTTGGATATAAGATGATAAAATCTTGTATATGTATTGAATGTCTTGAATGTTTTGAATGTCCTGAATGTCTTGAATGTCTTGAATGTCTTGAATGTCTTGAATGTCTTAAGTTGAGACAGTAACTTGAAGTATAAGACAATAAAATCTTGTACATGACTTGAACCTCCAAATAATTGGATTAAGACTTGAATATAAGATTATAAAATCTTGTACGTGCCTTGACACCAATATATGTGTATGGTAATAAACTTGAAAGATCCTTGATGTGTATATGCAAATCTTGCATATAGTTACTTGATAGAATGTGGCTTCTTGATTGATTGGTACATGGTATGAATAACCAAAAGAGTTGGGATATAGAACTAGATAGAGAATGATTAACTCTACTACACATTTCAATTTGATACGTGTATATTGGAAGTGCTATGAATAAGCCCTAAAGTGCTAGTGATTGGTTTTAATCGTGTATATACCCAATGAAGTATATAAAGAATAAAGAAGATATCTTATCTTGAAATGGGTTCCTAAAGAAAATAGGGACTAGTGTAATATGAAGATAATTCATATAATCGTGAATACTACGATTTAAGTTAATAATAATAACTACAGAACACAATATGTGTTAGAAAATGTATTCGATTACTAGCGATACATATACGTGAGATATGACTGTGACTAGGTACAATGTGACCTATGCTACTACGTGTTTAGAGTCTAAGGTATTGGGCTCTATTTGATAGTAAGGGTATCGTGATAGACACTTTAATGTGTTAAACTTGATATGAATATGTACGTGCAAACTTGGCATGTGACAAAGTGATATAGAATGATATACCCTACTACTTGTTTGAGGTCTGTTATTAATAGACTCTAACTTGGATTGACTGTGTTATATGGACACTCTACGTGCCATTGTTAGATTGATTTGTTTTTGCAATGATTGCGTACGTGTACTTGTATTCTCGTGAGCACATGATACATGATTACATGGTGCATATTCTCGTGAGCACATGATACATGACTACATGGTGCATATTCTCGTGAGCATATGATACATGATTACATGGTGCATAAAGACTGGTCTACTAATATGGGACTTAGTTCTATTCTCGTAGTTCAAGTAAACATCTACTTGTGCATTCTTGTGTGAGTCCAGCTGGTTCTCCTTGCTTGTTCGGAAATATATAGGTTCACGCTTGTCGCGAGAGCTGGGGCTTAAGTGACAATCGGGTCCCTATGTATTTGCGCTTGACCCCTTACTACCGGCCATAGTAAGGGCATAGCTTCCTTGGTTGGAGCAATAAGCCTGACTTATGTGAATGCTAAACTCTTGAACACCTCGTGAATCTTGTTCTTGGGAATGACACTGGTTACCAGGCCTTCTTATATACTGCATAGCAGTGTCTTGTTCTTGATCGTGGTTGTCCTCAGCTATACAAGCATCGACAACAATGGTATTCTTGGGAGAAATAAGGAAGGATTTAGGTAATAATACGTGATAGGCCTATGTGCATCTTGGTGAGTTGGTCTAGCCTCTCACACTACTTGACTACTTGTTACCTGATCATATCTTGAGCTTGATTACTTGTTGAGTTGGCTTAGCCTCTCCTATACTTGTTACTTGATGATACTTGATATATTATTACTTGAGTATCTACTGGAATTGCGTGATAACATGTCATGTAGTTGCATGTTAATAGCTTACTGAGATTTATCTCACCCTTTATTTGTTTCCCCCCCAGGGAAGCAGGGGATAGTACGCAGTGAGGCTCGACATAGCTGGGACCGTACTCCGCAGGATGTTTTTGTTTGAGACTAGTGTCCTTTTATACTTTGGTAAGGACGATGTTGTTTGAGTTGTTAAACTCAGGGCTTGTTGGGGTAGACTTGTGTAGTACTTGTTGTCTCTAGACATCTCTTGATGCCAGATTATGTGCTAGGCATGTCTTCCGCTGTATGTAACCATGTTTGGTTTTAATTTTCTTGGTCTAGAACTCGTTGTGAGCTATCTTAGCTCCTTTCTCTTGAGTATATATATCATGTCAGTTTGTTTCTAACAGGTATTGTTCCTGTTTCCCGTTAGTTTCTTGTTTCTTGTTAGTTATGCGCACCAGGTTCGAGGTTCTATTAGGGGATCCCGGGACTTGGGGCGTGTCAAGAAATAAAGTAAAGTTTATTCAAACATCGAGGTAAGTTCAAAACCTGACTTATTACCTTAAGATGTCGACAATTTGAAATGATACTGACATATGAAGTAATGTCTTAAGATGGATAGTGTTCCAAGATCTGGGAATACTTATGCCGACGCTTTTCCATAAGCCTTTGTTTGCTGCACCTTGTCTTCTTCAAGTCTGATAAATCTTGATGCCCTATTGCGTACATCTTCCATTCTCTTGCAAGGGTTCATCACCAATTCCTCATAGAACGGGGAATCTTTCTTTAGACCCATTCTAAAGGCTTCCGTTGCCATTTCCATATCAAGGTTGGGAATTTCCAAGACTTCTTTATTGAACCTATTGACGTAGTCTTTCAAGGCCTCGATAGGTTGTTAGATAATGCAGTAAAGATCGCTGGTAAGCTTCACAAACTATCTGCTACAAGAGAATTGGTTGTTGAACATGTTGACAAGCTGAGCAAATGACCTAATAGATCCTGGTAGTTGACAAATCAACCATTTCAAAGCTGGTCCTACCAACGTTGAGCCGAACCCTATACACAAGCAAGCTTCTCTGAATTGAAGAGGAAAAGCTTCTCTGAATTGAAGAGGAATTCAGACAATTTCCATTTTTTCCTGGTAGTGGGAGACATGTTCCTCAGGATCAGTGCTTCCGTCATACAGCTTCATGGTTGGAACGTTAAATCCTTTGGGGATGTCGACATGTGCGATGGCTGGTACAAAGCACGACTGGTGCACGTTTATGACCATATCCCTTAATTCTTGAAGTTGCTTTGCGATGTAGTTACCTGCAAAAGGTTTAGTAGCATGAGCAGTATTATCAAAAATATAATTTGAATTGATATTACCAAAGGGATTAGCGTTGTCAGCGAAAGATGTCACAACGGTGCTAATGGTGAAAGTGGCTCCTTCTGGTGACATTCTAAAGATGTTATGCATAGAAGGCGGAACATAGGTGTTTCTTTCCATGGGTAACTCATGTTGGGTTTTGAGCAAACATGCACAGCGGAATAAACCCAAAAGCCTAGATCCGATCACGATGATTAAATTAATATGGAGATGAATTTAGAACACTAACCGTGACGGAGCTTTAAGATTCTGAGATCTTCAATCTTTGTTCTTCGCGCTTCTTCGAATCACGAACGTAGGAACGACCGCAAAACTTGGATCACGAACTTTGAAGGAGTTGATGCCAACGCCCTCTATGTTTATCCACACACGAACGAATTTCAAGAACGATTCTTGAACCGGATTGCTAGACCCAATAGAAACTCTTTCTACTTTGAAGGCTATATGGAAAATCAATGTTCTTGTTCTTGAGGAAGAAGAAGAACTTGTTTTCTCTCTCTCGGAGGCTCTCTAATTGATATGGAATCAATACATACTGATTAGGTCGTTGTTAGAGGTTTATATACTTATTAGTCCTAGACCGTTTAGGAGAAATAGGTTAAAACCCGTCACAACACGAAATCAGTTTTTGGGCCCGAACAGGGCCTGCTCGGCCGAGTCCTTTAAGGTGCTCGGCCGAGCACCTTTGCTCCAGAAAATCTGACCTTCTGATTTCCCATGCTCGGCCGAGTCATATGAGGTGCTCGGCCGAGCACCATCAGAATTCCGATTTTAGCCTTTTAAACAATTCGTCCTTTTGTGTGTGACCCCATAGGATTATATTAAGTTGGTGATGAGCCCAAACACATTTGTGCTCATAAATCATGAGCGGACTCTAGCAAGCCATCATGACTGCCCAATTAATATAACTTGTATAAGTTCGTGAATCCTTTATAGAACATATTACAATCTCTTTGTTTCACGATGTCTATTGAACGTAAGCCATGGTCAATGGTCAACTTACAATGTTCAATGCTTTCTCGATCCAGAATGTATTGATAGTACAAATCTTATTTGAGCACGGCCATGCATTTCATCAACACCATTCTTCGAGTGGCCAAAGCTTGACATCTCTCTTTTACGAGGAACAAATCCCTTCTTGATTTATTACCTTTCCCTACATGAATCCGATTACGCCAATCACATTCTTTATAGCTACCCGATTAGGGGTAACGTTTGAATATGTCAAACGTAATGTTCATCGAGTGGAAGACTGTGATAATCTCAGGTCTAAAGATTCCAGTAATATAACTATATGAGACTTAATTATGACATTGTGACCATGACATAAATCTCATATGGGTCAGTCCAGTATTTGGTCTCCAACAAATACCCATAAGTTTAATTGTATCCCATACACCATAATCATCATATGATTATCCATTAAACTTATACTAACAATTAATCATAATTATCAGGGACGGGGATTATTATAATAAACATATAATAATCAAACATTCAATATCTTTAATATATAAATAACATTAATCGTTTTACAAAACGTGCCTAGAGCATACAACACCAACAATCTCCCACTTGCACTAGGCCTAATTAATGTATCGAATACCCATAGACCTAACATGACCATCATGCTTTGCTTGTGGAAGACCCTTTGTCAATGGGTCGGCAATGTTATCATCAGTCGGTACTCTGCATATATTCACGTCACCTCTGTTAATGATTTCTCGAATGACATGGTAACGCCTAAGTATGTGTTTGGACTTCTGATGGTTTCTTGGTTCCCTTGCTTGAGCAATAGCACCATTATTATCACAATAAAGGTCTATTGGATCAGCAATGCTAGGAACTACCTCTAGTTCAATTATGAACTTCTTGATCCAAACAGCTTCTTTAGCAGCATCGGATGCAGCAATATACTCAGCTTCCGTTGTAGAATCAGCGACAGTACTTTGCTTAGAACTCTTCCAGCTAACAGCACCTCCATTAAGCACAAATACAAATCCAGATTGCGATCTAAAATCATCCTTGTCGGTTTGGAAGCTTGCATCTGTGTAACCACTTACAACAAGATCACCTTCCACACCTCCATACACCAAGAACGAATCTTTAGTCCTTCGCAAGTACTTAAGAATCGTCTTGACTGCAATCCAATGATTTTCACCAGGATTTGATTGGTATCTACTCGTCATGCTTAAAGCATACGAGACATCGGGTCTAGTACATATCATGGCATACATGATTGATCCAATTGCGGAAGCATATGGAATCCCAATCATTCTCTTATGCTCATCAGTTGTCTTAGGACACTGATTCTTGCTTAGAGTTATGCCATGTCCTACTGGCAAATTTCCTCTCTTAGAGTTTTCCATGCAGAATCTCTTAAGAATTTTGTCAATATATGTATCTTGACTTAAACCAATCATTTTCTTGGATCTATCACGATAGATCCTAATGCCAAGGATATAAGCGGCTTCTCCCATATCTTTCATAGAGAAACACTTTCCTAACCAAGTCTTTACAGACTGTAGTGCGGGAATGTCGTTTCCTATGATCAATATGTCATCAACATATAGTACCAGAAATAATACTACGCTCCCACTAATCTTCTTGTAAACGCAAGGTTCATCTTCGTTCTTGATGAAGCCAAACTCTTTGACCGATTCATCAAATCGAAGATTCCAACTTCTAGAGGCTTGCTTCAATCCATAAATGGATCGTTGCAATTTGCATACTTTGTTAGAATTTTCTGGAATTACAAAACCTTCAGGTTGTGTCATGTAAACATCCTCAAGTAAGTTCCCGTTAAGGAATGCTGTTTTGACATCCATTTGCCATATCTCATAGTCAAAATATGCGGCTATGGCAAGTAAAATTCTTATAGACTTGATCATTGCTACGGGCGAAAAGGTTTCATCATAGTCGATTCCATGAATCTGCCTATAGCCTTTCTCTACAAGTCTAGCTTTATAAGTATGCACCTTTCCATCCATGTCAGTTTTCTTTTTGAAAACCCATTTGCATCCTATGGTTTTTACACCTTCGGGCGCATCAATCAAGTTCCAAACTTGATTATCATACATGGATTTAATTTCAGATTCCATGGCTCCAAGCCATTTATCTGAATCAGGAGCGGACATCGCTTCTTGGTAGGAAGTAGGTTCGTCATCAACTATGACTTCTACTTCATTGCTATCCGTCATGAGAAATCCATATCTCTCAGGTTCAGATCGCACCCTACCAGTTCTGCGAGGAACTTGAGTATTCTGAATAGGTTCCACAACTCTTTGTGAAACTTGTTCAGATCCAACATTTTGTTCTATGTAATTTTCGGGTTCTCGAATTTCTTCGAGATTAATTTTACTCCCACTAATTCCTTTGGAGAGAAACTCTTTCTCTAGAAAGGTACCATGACGGGCAACAAACACTTTGTTTTCCGCGCGGTTGTAAAAGTAATAACCCTTAGTTTCCTTAGGGTAACCAACGAAAATACATTTATCAGATTTAGGTGTGAGTTTGTCAGATATGAGCTTCTTAACAAATGCTTCACAACCCCAAATCTTCATGAAAGACAAACTAGGTTTTCTTCCAGTCCACATCTCATGTGGAGTCTTTGGAACAGATTTTGTTGGAACATTATTTAGTGTTAGGGCAGCAGTTTCTAGTGCATGTCCCCAAAAGGTTAAAGGAAGATCAACTTGACTCATCATGGAGCGGACCATATCCAATAAAGTCCTATTTCTCCGTTCGGACACACCATTCCATTGTGGTGTCCCAAGTGGAGTTAATTGTGAAACAATTCCACAATCTTTCAGATGATTATCAAATTCTTGGCTTAAATATTCTCCACCACGATCTGATCGAAGTGCTTTAATAGTTTTGCCAAGTTGATTTTGTACTTCATTTTGAAATATTCTAAATATCTCAAAAGATTCACTTTTATGTTTCATTAAGTAGACATAGCCATATCTACTAAAATCATCAGTAAAAGTTATGAAGTATTGATATCCTCCCCTAGCATTGCAACTCATTGGTCCACACACATCAGTATGTATGAGGGCCAATAAGTCATTAGCCCTTTCACTACTCTTAGTAAAAGGTGCCTTAGTCATCTTTCCAAGTAAACATGACTCACAAGTTTCATATGATTCAAAATCATGTGAATCTAGAAGTCCGTCCCCATGGAGTTTTGAGATATGCTTCTCATTAATATTACCAAGACGGCAATGCCACAAATAAGTATGATTTACATCATTAGGTTTGGATTTCTTATTTACATTATAAACATTCTCATTATTCTCATTTTCAACATCAAGAACATAAAGGCCATTAAATGAACATGCAGTACAATAAAGCATATCATTTAAATAAATAGAAAACTTCTTATTTTCAATAAGAAACTTAAAACCTTCATTATCCAAACACGAAATTGAAATAATATTTCTACTTAAATCCGGAACGTAATAACAATTGTTCAAAACAAGAATTAATCCGCTAGGTAAAATGACATCATATGTTCCTACGGCTAATGCAGCAACTCTTGCTCCATTCCCCACGCGTAGGTCCACTTCGCCATCTTTAAGTAGCCTTCTATTCCTTAGTCCCTGCAGATTTAAACAAATGTGAGATCCACATCCAGTATCTAATACCCAGGAGCTAGAAGTAGAGAGTAGAATATCTATAACATAGATACCTGAAGTAGATGCAGTCCCACCGCTCTTCTTCTTCTTTAACTCTTCCTTGTAAACCTTGCAATTTCGTTTCCAATGTCCAATCTCATTGCAGTGGAAACAAATTGCATCCTTTTGGGAGGCAGGTTTAGCCACATTAGCTTTGGCAACAATTGCCTTGCTAATCTTGGGTTTGACAACTTTTGCCTTTCCCTTTCCTTTGCCTTTTGGGCTCTTTCCTTCCTTAGATACAATGAGTACAGGAGCGGTCTCTTTACCGATTTTCTTTTCTGCCTGCTTAAGCATCCCATGCAATTCAGACATAGTCTTATCCATCCCTTGCATATTAAAGTTCATGACGAACTGATTATAGCTTTTGGGCAATGAATTAAGAATAAAATCGGTAGCCAACTCAATCTCAATTGGATGGCCAAGCCTCTCTAGTTTCTCAAAGTAAGCCTTCATTTTCAAAACATGAGGGCTCACAGACTGTCCTTCGCTCATCTTGCATGAGACTAGGGCAGCTATGGTGTCGAACCTCTCTTGCCTTGCTTGTTCTTGGAACATATCTTTCAATGTAGCAGCAAGGTCAAATGCTTCCAAGTGTTCAAGAATCTTCTGAAGTTCTGAACACATGGCCGCAAGCATAAGACAACCCACCTCACGAGAATCATTCACATGTTTCTTGTAGGCGTTTCTCTCATCCTTGGGTGCATTAGAAGCAGGTTCTTCTTCAGGAACGGGCTCATCAAGAATATAGAGCTTATCCTCATGCTTTAGAACAATTCTAAGGCTACGGATCCAATCCGTATAGTTAGCTCCATCTTCTTGAAGTTTCTCCTTCTCAAGGATAGATCGTAGTGATAAATTTGTATTTTGAGCCATTATCTACAATTATGCAAACATATAATTAAATATAAGTACCAACTTAATTAAAGATATTAAATTAATAGTATTTTACAAATACTCCCACTAAATTATATAACCTTCATATACATCCAATGTATAATATAATTTGAATGGGCTAAGATCCATATTTCACTTAACTTTGAGTCGGCTAGGGCACGACTGCTCAAAATAAGTTATTTAGGTAGACAACTCCTTGTCAATCATATCGTATATGACTCTTAGATCTTTTATGAGATTTTAAATATCGTATATCTAACATGTTTTAATCTCATCTGTGCCTTAGGCCCAAAACTGTTTTGATAGCCTAATTAAGTTAAACCATTTTAAACGTATAGGAATCACTGTTTCCTCATCTTGCTCATAAATGGATAGAATCAATGCACCTACGCTAGGGCGTAACCCACACAAAACTGCCCACGTACTCACAAGTGTTTTAATCATGGATTGGCACGGAACTTAAATTTTAAAGAAGGTTCATGACATATAGCATGGTCAATGTTTATAGTCACATAATATAAACACATAAAGCAACGGTTAATAATTTAACTAATCTCATTAATTAAATTAAGATTTCATGTGATTGATTTATGGGGATAAATTCTTTAACACATTATTGAGAGCAAGATTGTACGGTCGAAACTAAGCCAGAAGGCATCCACAATCCCGTACCAAATTTAGAAACTAGAAGAAACAACTATGTAAGGTCGAAACTAAGCCAATAGGCATCCACAATCCCTTACATAAAGTAACTCGATTCTAAATTCTTTTGTCCCATCAATTCATTACTTTGACCTTGATATTTGTTTTCAGGAAACACGGTTTCTCAAACCAGCCATCTGACAATCAAATTCAATCCAAAGTGATTTTAAACAAGCCATTTAATTTCAGGAAACACGGTTTCTAAAACCAGCCATCTGAAAAACAAATTCTGTCCAAAATCAACCTGCTCGACCGAGTCCTTTAAGGTGCTCGGCCGAGCGCCTCTGTGTTCCAGAAAACCCTTGCTTCTGACGACTCTGCTCGGCCGAGTCTTATAGACTGCTCGGCCGAGCACCACGAACAGAACAGATTTTCTTGTCGAATTTTAATTCTAAGATTGCCTTCCCGATTCATTTAGGATTTGGTGTTCATAATGATCATATCATCATGTTCATCAAAACCTTGAATAAACGATTTATTCATGAATCAAAGATCATCAACAAATCAATCCAATTAATTTTGATAATCTAAAGGAACATAATAATCAAATTATTATTGCAATCGTAGATCCCACATAACGTATTTAAACGGTGCGATTTTATGATTTCAATATATCTCATATACAAACATAAAACTCAGATCACATAAACATCTTGAATCCAAATTCTCATAGCATGCCAAAACATATAATCCAATTATATCATTAACATGTTATTATTAAAATAATCATGATGAACGGGGCTCTGATACCACTGTTGGGTTTTGAGCAAACATGCACAGCGGAATAAACCCAAAAGCCTAGATCCGATCACGATGATTAAATTAATATGGAGATGAATTTAGAACACTAACCGTAACGGAGCTTTAAGATTCTGAGATCTTCAATCTTTGTTCTTCGCGCTTCTTCGAATCACGAACGTAGGAACGACCGCAAAACTTGGATCACGAACTTTGAAGGAGTTGATGCCAACGCCCTCTATGTTTATCCACACGCGAACGAATTTCAAGAACGATTCTTGAACCGGATTGCTAGACCCAATAGAAACTCTTTCTACTTTGAAGGCTATATGGAAAATCAATGTTCTTGTTCTTGAGGAAGAAGAAGAACTTGTTTTTCTCTCTCTCGGAGGCTCTCTAATTGATATGGAATCAATACATACTGATTAGGTCATTGTTAGAGGTTTATATACTTATTAGTCCTAGACCGTTTAGGAGAAATAGGTTAAAACCCGTCACAACACGAAATCAGTTTTTGAGCCCGAACAGGGCCTGCTCGGCCGAGTCCTTTAAGGTGCTCGGCCGAGCACCTTTGCTCCAGAAAATCTGACCTTCTGATTTCCCATGCTCGGCCGAGTCATATGAGGTGCTCGACCGAGCACCATCAGAATTCCGATTTTAGCCTTTTAAACAATTCGTCCTTTTGTGTGTGACCCCATAGGATTATATTAAGTTGGTGATGAGCCCAAACACATTTGTGCTCATAAATCATGAGCGGACTCTAGCAAGCCATCATGACTGCCCAATTAATATAACTTGTATAAGTTCGTGAATCCTTTATAGAACATATTACAATCTCTTTGTTTCACGATGTCTATTGAACGTAAGCCATGGTCAATGGTCAACTTACAATGTTCAATGCTTTCTCGATCCAGAATGTATTGATAGTACAAATCTTATTTGAGCACGGCCATGCATTTCATCAACACCATTCTTCGAGTGGCCAAAGCTTGACATCTCTCTTTTACGAGGAACAAATCCCTTCTTGATTTATTACCTTTCCCTACATGAATCCGATTACGCCAATCACATTCTTTATAGCTACCCGATTAGGGGTAACGTTTGAATATGTCAAACGTAATGTTCATCGAGTGGAAGACTGTGATAATCTCAGGTCTAAAGATTCCAGTAATATAACTATATGAGACTTAATTATGACATTGTGACCATGACATAAATCTCATATGGGTCAGTCCAGTATTTGGTCTCCAACAAATACCCATAAGTTTAATTGTATCCCATACACCATAATCATCATATGATTATCCATTAAACTTATACTAACAATTAATCATAATTATCAGGGACGGGGATTATTATAATAAACATGCAAAGGATATAATAATCAAACATTCAATATCTTTAATATATAAATAACATTAATCGTTTTACAAAACGTTCCTAGAGCATACAACACCAACAACTCAAAGATACTAGAAGCAAAAGGTGTCATCATCATTAGAGATGTCGACATCATTGGAGATGTTATGATCCCTGCATAAGTTGCTGAAGCCATAGGGATGAATTCATTGAAGACCTGTGAACTGCCCCCGAGATCGAAATTGAGAACTTTGGGGCGAATCGGGGAGACATCATCCATCCTTTCAGTTAACATCTTCTGTTCCTTCTGCATCTTCACTAAGGCGTCAGCCATCAGAGAGGTGCTATCTTGTTGTCTGTCAAGCTGGTTCTTCATCTGGATGAGCATGTTCTTGATGTCGACATCAGGAGTCGAAGACGACTGCTTCTTGCCAGTTCCTGAAGGTGGTGGCATCGTGGGACTGGTAGCTGACGTCTTATTGAGATTGATGCCCCCAGGCGGAATGTTCATGCTACCAGTTGTGACGATGGCTTTGCCGGAGGTCGAGCTCATAGGTTGGGTAGACGTGGTTGTTTGAAGATAACCCAAATAATTAAAAAACCAAGGGCCCCTCGGTGGGCGCCAAATTGTTTTGGCAAAAAAACAATGAAATCCAATAATAGAGAAAAATGGAATGCGTGAATCGGATTTTGATTATGCTAAGGAGGGTGCCATGTAATATAATTAAAAAAGTTATGAAAATAATAAGAATTACTCGATCATGTAACGAGGAAAACCATTGAGATAATAATCTCTTAGGAAAAACCTCAGGAGGTGATTATGAGCACCTGCCTTCCCTAACTATTGTATTGATCTATAGAGTGATTACAAGCTTGGAATTATGGAGAGATTACAGAGGTAAAATATGTGAAAGAGTGTGTGTGTTTGTGTTTCTCCATAACCCTTTAAATAAGTAAGAAAAGAGAGAGAAATATCATATCTAACAAACTATGCTAAAACTACGGGTATTATCTTGATAAATATTTGACTTTGTCTTCTCTTCTATTGAAAATAGGTCATGTAGCACGTTTTTACTCAGCTGTAACTAAGTAAAATTAGTTAGGATAATTATAAATAATTATTGATAATTCTGTCAGAGGTGAAGATGTCTGCATGTTGATCAAGATGTCGCCGTCTAGAAAATATACCCATAACCATCTGTCATAGAATCGTGGGATCAAATCTATCTCGTAACAAAGTCTATCCATCCGTTGATATAAGTCATTTACCACGTGATTTTCAAGGTTTAAGCTACAAAGAATGTTTTATTAAGGTAAAACAACTTTATTATTCATAACTTACTGAACACGGAGATTTCCACATGCTGGCAACACTCAAGATGTCGTCCTCTGTAAAATGTGGCCATAACAATTAGAAATATAACAACAGAAAATAGATTAAAGGTAACAAAAAATTGACTACAAAACTAATGTTACATTCTATAATTAATGAATGTAACAATTTTTTTTCTCAATTATAACATTTTCTATTGTTAAATGTAACCTTAAATCTGAAATGTAAGGTTACAATTCAACACTTTAACATTCATTTTGGAATGACTTGGCTTGGTATTAAATCACATTGACTACAAAAACTAATGTTATATTCCACAAAATTATTGTATCCTTTTTTTTTTTCTTTCAAAATGAATGTTAAAATGGGAGACGGCTCACAGATTGACTACAAACAAATGTTATACTCCCTCCGTACCACCCGAATTAGGATTTTTGGGTTGGGCACGTGGATTAAGGAAAAAGCGTTAGTGAAGTACTCTCTCCGTTTCATGTGACTTGAGACCAAAAATTTTGGCACACAAATAAGGAAAATTAAGAGAGAGAAATAGTGGGAGGAGGTGTTTGTGAGTATGAAAAATTATATAGGAGAGAGAATGCGTGGGAAGAATAGTAAGTTGATTAGTGTTGTGAGTGTAAAAGTAAAGTATGAGAGAAAATGAGTGGAAAGAATAGTAAAGATTATTTATCATTTTGGACAGTCTCAAGTCACGTGGAACGGAAGAAAAAGAAAATAAGTCTCAAATAACATGAAACAGAGGGAGTATGTGTTGTGAGTGTGAATGTGGGTTCCATTAAATAAAACACTTCCATTTTTGGGGTGTCCTAATTCGAATGAGACATCCAAAATGGAATTTTGGCATAACTCGAGTGGGACGGAGGGAGTATTTTATAATTAATGAATGCACCAATTGTATACATGAATTCTTACTATTTTTTATTTTTAAAAATAGCATTTACTTTAGAAAAACTGTTACATTCATCTTTAAAACAAATTACATCATATATATACTCTATTACATGTCAATTATTAATTTATCTAACAAAAAAACTATCAAACTATTTATTTATTTTGGCAAAAGCACTGTTACATTTTAAAATAAAAGTGTTACTTTCCCAAGACTGAACTGTTACATTTTTCATAACGTGTCACATCTCTGGCGACGAGAAGATCAATTTTTTTGTGTGTTAAAAAGTATTCCCTCCGTCTTGGACTAAGGTTCTTAGTTTGACTTTACACGGAAATTAAAAAAATATAAATGTTGTGAGTATATAAAGTAAAATAGGAAAAAATAGGAGAGAGAAAGTGAGTAGAAAGTTTTGGTTGTGAGAATGACAGGTGGGTCCTATTGTCCATTTTAGGTAATAAAACAACTAAGAACATTAGTTTGGGAAAAAACAAAAAGGAAAGTAAGAACCGTAGTCTGGGACAGAGAGAGTATGATTTTACAATCATAATTGAAAACTATATTATGACCTATGTATTTTGATTCGTCTCGTCGAGACGAACGCAATAGTGTTTTCGATCGGATTTTTTTTCGACTTCAAAATCTCAAGATGTTACATTTTAAAGTTACTGGAGGTTTTCTTTTTTAAGGTGCCTCGTGGCGCGATCTGATAGAAAAAGAAGGCTGGGGTAGGTGGGTATTGGCTGGGCAGATGGGTTCGACCCATAGATAAATCTATCTCAAAATGTGAAACGGTCTCACCCAAATATTTGTAAAAAAAAATTGTTATGCGAGAAAGAATCCAATTTTGTACACATAGATTGTTTGTGACAAACAGGGTTTTGATAACTAAATGGAGGCTACATTACACTAAATGAAATATTGAACTTTTGAGTGATTGTAAACTGGACAATGATACACATAGGTAAAACTCAAAAGGAAAACTCATAGTGAAACACTTTAAACCGTTGGATGAGTTTTTATTAGTGGGGCTCACAAACATTTATTACAATCCAACGGATTACAGTGTTTCACTATGAGTTTTCCCTTTGAGTTTTCACTATACATATCATTATCCTTGTAAACGATGGCCCGACCCGCCATCCCTACACACTGTCCTACTGAGCATATATAATTAATTTATGAGTTGATCTCTTATAAAACGCATTTTTCCTAGTGGTTAGAAAAAACGTCTTTTTCAAAATCATCTGGCGGTCCTCAACACACTCACTGGATCTTCGTAACACAGCAACTGATCATCCTAAACATAGTCACTGGCTATTAACACTTGTGTTACTCTAAAAAAAAAATCAAGAAAAACCTTCTGGCTATCACTTTTAAAGGTTCTGGCTATTCATATCCAAAAGGCTTTATATTGATATCCAGAAGGCTTTATATTGATATCCAGGACCCTTCTGGCTATCACTTTCAAAGGTTCTGGCTATGAATCTCATATTCAGAAGCCTTTATATTGATATCCAGAACCGTTGAGAAGTTCCGATTATTTACAAAAATGACCCTTCTGGCTATCATTTTCAAAGGTTCTGACTATCAATCTCATATCCAGAAGGTTTTATAATTATATCCAGAACCGTTGAGAAGTTCCGATTATTTACAAAAATGCCACCGCATTTTTTTTTAAAAACACGTTTTTCCTGGGAGTTAGGAAAAAAGCATTTTTCCCAAGATTTTGCATTAATTTATTGAGCTTATCACAACCTTATTTAAAAGTTCATGTATACTCAAAAATTCATGTATGTTATTGGTGTTCAATAGGTAATGGGTGAAAATTATCTAACACAATCGAAACCCTACCTAGATCGTACACATGGGCTAGCTCGCAAGCCTTAAGGCCGTGGTTCTGCTCTAATACCATTTGTAACGACTCGAGCTTGCAGTCCCGACCCGCTACAGAGCTGGTCCATTGAACACAAACAACTGGGTCCAGTTGGTTTACCACAGGTCCACCAAAAAGTCTATGAATGTTATTAGTGTCAAGTAGGTAATGGGCAGAAACTTATCTAACACAATAAAAATCTTTATCTTTTCATATCTTTCTGATGTGGGATTTGGGGATATCACATAACGGAGTGTTTAGAGTGTATCGGATTTTACAACAATCAATGGTGTACTAATATAACGAAAAATTAATTACTCCCTCTGGTCCAAAATATCTGTCACTTTTGATTAATTTTTTTGGTCCAAAATAACTGTCACTTTTGGTTCAAGACAATTAGAATTCCTAATTTACCCTTACATTGGAAGTTGTTTTACTTTATTAATTGACTTAGGTAGTGTAATAATAATGTAAGAAAGATGAACAATAAATAAGGGTAAACATGAAACTTTCACCATTAATATGCCGTAATAATTGCATTTCTTAATCTTTGTGAAAAGTCAAAAAATGACAGATATTTTGGACCGGAGGGAGTATCTAAAAACACTTTTATGTTTGATGAAAGTAAAATGACAATTATACCCTTTTGCGATGAGGACATGAGAATCCATTGCCAGATCTAGGACTAGTAGCTAACATTAGCATTTTTCAGGGGGGAAGAATAAATACAAATAAAAGAGGGCATGGTTTTCAGTGCCAAAGGTTGAATGGTTAAAAGGACAGGCAATTGTCACTCTCAATGATAAATACAACAACACACACAAACCCAAATACTCTCCTCTTACCTCTTACACAAACACATGTCTCTCTCTGTCTGTCTGTCTGCCTTTTTTTTTTTTTTTTTTTTTTTTTTTTGTGGGAATCAGTAGGATCAAGTATGACCAGCCAGTAATCAAACGTCCAGCATCCAAACAGTTGAACAGTTGCCTTTCATTCATTTAACGCAACAACATACGAATGCTTACAACCCTTGAAACAGTTCTTAGCTCAACTGAATTGAGCTATGTGAGAGAGTCACACATGGATACATAATACTCCTCCCTCCCAACCCCCAAACCCCCCCCCCCCCCCCCCCCCCCCCCCCCCCCCCCACCCCCAAACTTTAGTCGGAAATAATAAAGTTACAGAAAATAGCTACAAAATATGGTTTATAAAATGAGGTATCATAATTTCATAATTGTGTTGACATTTTTAATTAGAGTGTGTTAGGTCCACTATCGATGTGACCAATGAAATATCGTCACCACATTTTGTATTCTTCATTTTGTAAATTTCTATTGTAAGCCTAGCATTGCTCCTCCATCTTATCTTAGAGTATATATCCACCCCTCATTTGCACGGATATTAAAAAAATGGCAGAAGTTATGTACTCTTTCTGTCATATTTTAAATTCAAAAATTTCAATTTTGGGTGTCCCATTTTAAATATCAAAACCTAAAAAGGAAAGTTTTTTATACTTTTTTTATTTGTGGGTCTCACATGTCATACTCACAACAATTACCCACTAACTATTCTTTACCACATTTTCTCTTTCCTACGAAACCATTTACACTCCCAACACATCACTTTTTTCTTAATTCTTGAACCCATTTTTTTTAAGTTTAAATTGGGACGGATGGAGTAAGTGTTGTGAATATAAAGGTAAAGTAGAAGAGAAAATGAATAGTAAGTTGAGAGGAATAATAAAGATTCTTTGCTATTTTAGAAAGTAGACATATACTCTGAGACAAACTAAAAAAAGAAGACAAATTCTTATATGCGGTGGCCTTGTTTCGTGCGGCGGTGCGGCGGCCTTTTTTTTTTTTTTTTTTTTTTTGCCACCCCCAACTTTTTTCCTCCCAACAAAAGTAACACTTATTATAACGAAATGTAACACTTTTTTATTCAAATGTAACACTTTTTAAAAAAAAAATATACCACAATTTTGCTGCAATAGATAAAGATAACATAAAGATTGGCAACTAAACTAATGTAACACTTTTTAAAAAGGAATGTAACACTCATTTTTTCAAATGTAACACTTTTTTTCCCCCAAAATTAACATATGATTGACAAACTAAACTAATGTTACATTTTATAAAAAATGAATGTAACATTTTTTCTCAATTTGTAACAGTTTATATTCCTAAATGTAACATTATATATGAAATGTAACAATTTTTATTGAGAAAGTAACAATTGAAATGCAAACCCAATTTTTTTTTTTTTTTGTAAAAATGCTGTTACATTTGACTGTAAAAAGTGTTACTTTTGAAGATAAAAGTGTTACTTTTATCAGAACAGAGTGTTACATCTCAGCTGACAAGCAACTCAAACTTTTTGTGTGTAAAAAAATATGTTTTTTTTTAAAAAAATCAAACCATATCATGACCTATGTAGTTTTATTCGTCTCGCCGAGACGAACACAACGGTATTTAATTTTTTTTTTCTGAGTTATAAATCTCAAGATATAGCATTTTAAAGTTAATGGAGGTTTTTTTTTAAGGCGACACGTGGCAGCACACGGCTAGGTGAACCAGCGAGTGGCTCACTGCGCGCCACGTGTCACTCTGCCAGTGGAGGATAGGCGGGCTGGTGGATCGGGCCGGGTCGGTCGGGTCGGCGCGGGTTTACCCGCCGCATGCCCGTGCATCCGGTGTACATTAGACTGCCTCAAAAAAGAAAGGTGGAGACAGAGGAAGTAGTTATTAAAAGGCCAAAATATGTTTAGCCCCCAAAGTATATGACCATTCTCATTTTGCACCCTCACACGAATTTTGTCCCAAGGTAACACGTTAATTAACCACGAGTCCCACTTTACCCCCTAGCACAAAACGACGTTAGAAATGTAGCTGAAAATGTAATTAATACTCCCTCCGTCCCACCTCACTTGAGACTTATTTCCATTTTGGGCCGTCCCACTTCAATTGAGACTCCCCAAAATGGTCATCCTTTTATAATTTTATATTTAATCTATCCCACACACTCATTCTCTCTCTTCATTTCCACCACACAATTTATTCAATCAACCTACTTTTAACCCCACTCATTCTCTCTTCTCATTTTCTACCACACATTTTCCTTAGTTTATTCTTTTTCCTTAGTTATCGTGCCCACCTCTTAGGTTTCAAGTGAGGTGGGACGGAGGGAGTACATATCAAAAATACTTATGTGCCCTTAACAGAAACCAATTTCCTAAGTAGTTTAAAAGCATATACAAGAGATAGTTAACAATTAATGAATAATGGTATAATAGGTAAACAAGAGTATATATTTCTTGGTAATGGTAAAACGTCAAGTATTTTGGAACAAACATTATTCCCTCCGTCCCGGTTTAAGTTTCTTAGTTTGACTTTACACGCTTATTAAAAAACTAAGGCAAATTTGAGTCAACAATAGTAATGTGTGAAGGATATAATTGTCCATTCATAAAGCAAGTATGTGAAAAGTAGATGGGTGAGTAATGAGTTTTTTTTTTTTTTTTTTTTTTTTTGTGTAATATATGAACTTTATGAGGACAAGATTGTCAAAAACATTATTCATGCTTTGCCATTTAAAGTAATAAAGCAACTAAGAACCTTAAACTGAGACATACCAAAAAGGAAAGTACAAATGTTAAACTGGGATGGAGGGAGTAACTGCTAAAACGTTATTTATTTTGAAACAGAGAGAGTGGATAGTTGGTGTGAGCATGACAAGTAGGTCCCACTACTTAAAAAGTATTAAAACATTACTATTTTAGGACTTCGTAGATTAAAGTGAGACAACCAAAATGATAATTTTTGTAGATTAAAGACGGAGGGAGTAGTTGTTGGAAATATGTCAAGTAGGTCCCATTGAATAAAAAAACATATAAAATTTTATTTAAGAAAAGCATGACTTATCAATGAAACGCAATAAATAAATAAATACACATTATTATTATATTATTATAAAACGAAATAAAATATTATTTATGAGTAAGTCCAATGAAACATCAAAAAATATTTCAAACACTCAGAAATATGCATGGGCCTTTAGGGATTATAACTTGTGCTTGTACAAGTTAAAATTGTCAGCTTGAAATATTGTATTGGAAGTTTAAGAGGTGAACTGATAATTTTTTAATTGAGTATCTAATAATTTTAATTTATAAATTGGAATTCTCATTAATAACTGTGTCGTAAATTAAGTATTGAGTTATAAATTATCAGATTGTTAAACTAAGCAGTCATTTAAACCAATCGGATGTGTGATAGAATTGATTAGTTGAAAATTTTGAATATACTATCTCCGTCCTAAAATGATCAACGCGTTTGACTATTCAAACTTTTTAAGGATATGAACATTTGCTTTGCTAGCCATGTTTGTTTATGCATTCTTAAGCCTAACTGTAGTAAGGTGAAGAACTTTTCGAAACAACGAAAAAAAAGCGAATGAAAAAATCATTTTGAAACGGAAGGAGTACGTTAACAAAAACTTAATCCAAACCAAAGCCAAAAGAGCATTCACGAAAATTGACGAGTCCAGAAACAAGTCCACAGTAGGAGTGGGATCCAAAGTAAAGCAAAATGCCAACAGAGGGAGGGGGTATTGAGTGAGTTTGCACCTGCTCCAAAGCCTTTCTCTGAGGAGGACCACGTGCGCTGCTTTTACAAACCCTTTAAAAGGGTGCTACTATTCCCACTACCTGATTTGAAAAAGGTAGTGAAAATAGTCTTGGTATCTTAAAAGTCAACATACCATTTACCTTGAAATTTGGTTAATTAATGCAATGCAATCCCCCCCACCCCCACCCCCTTCCATACCCCTCTCCCTTCCATACCCCTTTTAACAATTATAATTTTTTGTTCTCAATGAGTATGTATGTTTTCTCATTAATATGTAATCTTAAATAAAATATTTAATTAGTTAATGAATGTTTCAACAATTTTTTTAAATGACTATTGTTGAATTCTTAACACATAAATATTAATATCTCTTAATATGATAAAACCATTATAATTGCAGTTATGATTAGTCACCTTCGTCATTGAATTTATAACTTATTTGATATTTTCTTAATAAATATTGTTAAATTCTTAACATATAAATATTAATATCTCTTAATATGATAAAAACAATAATAAATAGATTCTCAATATGTACTTTACTCATATACCCTGCGTAATTTTAATGTTTGCCATTTTGCCTAATTCAATTTTTCGTTTTATTCATTTTAATCGAGAATAAAAAAAGTATATTAGGTGGAATTATAAATAAAATTATTATACTATAAAGGGATTTAACAAGTTATAACATTAAATATAAAACACAAAATAATTTAATTCATTGCATATCTTCGGTCAATCCAATACAACAAATTTGCTAGTACAGTTAGAGCGCACACGCAAATATTCATTATAAATTTTAATTCGATCAAAATATGGAGTAACTCATTCAGCTGCGCAGTCATGTCTGAAATGAATCCACTGTGGCGTGATTGTCGGCATCGAGTACCCTCCTGTCAATGTTACTTTGACGTAATGATTATTATTAACATGTCCAATTGCAATAGCAACATGTTGATGCGATGGTGGAGGATTAGATCGGAGCGACAAGTGCGTTATGCTACCTGATATGCTTAGAACATGTAGCATCACATTGTACTTCGAAGCAACCAGGACACCCATATCAAGCATGGTTATCCAATGCTCAAGAGGTGCACTTCTATTTGACTCGAAGAAATTCAAGGAGTTGTAAACATTAAACCATCCTCCAACGCCAAACATCTCGACATATTCATCTTTGAACCTGTTTAACCCTTCTATCAACTCATAACGAATAGTGGGCCATGCATCTTCATGAAGACCAAGACAGACAGCTATTGCTCGAAATCCACAATTTCCATCAGATCTTACATCGTGCACCTGCGTGATGTAAGGATGAAAAATAGTCGGAAACTGTAAAATAAATGGATGGAAAGAGTACTGTTGGTCAAAAGAGTAACTATGACTTGTTGGTTCCGTATACTGACTATTTTTCAGATCAACGAATCTTTCTGAAGAGCAACTATGTCTACTGGATTTTTGAGCTGGCACAGGCGGATCAACACCAACAAATCTTGCTGAAGAAAAACCATGTCTACTAGGTTTTTTAGAAGGCAAATACGGATCAACATGACTTTTTTTGAAAATTTTATTCTTCAATGAGGGACGACCACAAGTCTTGTGAACAACTGGTTCACGAACTGAAGTTGTTGACGGCGCGATTATCTCCCTTAATTTTCTCAAAAAACTGAACTTACCAGATCTCGACTTTTTCTTGAACTGTGCCTTAAACATTTGTAACTCCGGTTCGCAACCAAAATCATCATCTTCTAAGGATGCGCACGGTGATAAATCAAGCTTCCTCCAAAACATATCTATTGCGTCAAGTGGAATAGAACGACCTCCTTTGAAGTATTCTACTTGTTCATGCTCACACGGCAACCCATGACTCGTGCGTAATTGACATCCACATTTCTTGGAAAAAAATCCTTTAACTTTGGACCGCTCAAATTCCTTGAACATTATGTCAAGTGCATAAGTTGAAACAAAACCTAGCAATTCTCGGAACAGTGGTGTGTTGAATCGATGTCGAATGACAATTTTGTTCTGTTCAAGACTTCCTTGAATCGATATAACTTGTGAATCGATGACCTCATGAATATACGACAATGACCTTTCTAAATCCGATCGTGGGGAATCCAAGTATTTTTTTTAACTTGGCATACTGACTCTCCACTCTATTGGTTGTGTGATTTCCAAAGTTCAAGTAGCTACAAACATTTCCTTATAAGGTATCAACCAATTTACATTTACATAACTAAGAACACCTGAAAAGTCAAAAAACAAAAATCAATTTTATGAATATTTATTTATAAACATATTTTTTATGAATATTTATTTATAAACATATTTTTTTGGAATATTTAATTTAAGAATACCTGAAAAATCAAGCAATGTTGCTTCAAGTTGTTTCAAATTGAACAAGTATGCTTCCTCAGTTTCAGATTCAACCAACACATTCCATGCTTTATAAAATGAATTCCAAGATTCCATTGACTTTAATGATGGCCTGCACTTCTTCAAAATATTTTGGTTGATGTGCCATCTACAAAGTAGTCCTTTAGCTTCGGGAAACACATTGTTGCATGCTTTCATTATGTTAATTTATCAATTAAAAACATCAAAAAATGAAAATACAAAAATATTAACGGGATAGATTCCGGTGCGGAGCACGGGTTACCTACTAGTGATCTTTGAAATGAAATGAGGATTTATAAAAAAAATTAAACTAATCCAATTTAATTGTAGTCAAACTATATTTTTTAAAAGAAGCAAATTTTGAGTTGGTTTTGGGGGAAACTAGTTATTCCATAAATTATAAAAAGTCCACTTTTTAACCCTTAAACCTTAAACACATAACCCTAAATTCTAAACCCTAAACTTTAAATCCTAAACATTAACCCCTATAAAAACAGGACTTTTTATAACTTATGGAGAAACTAGTTTCCCCCAAAATTTTCTCGCAAATTTTTACATGAAAATAAGACCCACACGGTCTTTAAAGATCAATGAGCAAATTTTTATGTTTGTATTTGACTTTTGGTAGGAATGTGCTAATAAGGTAAGAGTAATAAATGCTGGTGGTCAATTACCCAATCAAAATACCTCTGTCTCGTTTACCCCATACTAGTTTTGTGTGTCAGTTACATTGGTTAGTGTGTTAGTGTAAAAGGAAAAAAAAGTAGTGTGAATAGAAAATCCCCCTTTAAAACAAATTTTTTGGGTTCTTAACTTTAAAGGATAGGGGTGCCCTTCCTTTTTGTTTCCACTTTGTTGCTTTCTACTATGCACATAAAGTTGCTTTTGGTTTTACTTTCTCCATTTTCTTCCTATTCTTTCTTTTATTAATATATGTGTTGTGGATGAAAATTCAAGTTGTCTCCATCTTCGTTCTCCTTCAAGATTGTGATATCTTGAGCAACAGGTATATTTACAATTATTAATTATATCCTATTTAATTAATTAATGTTTGCAGGTGTTCAATATCATATAGCACATGTGAATAAGTTACTCAACAAGCCTCAATGACATCATTGACCACGTCTCCTCTCCTTGGAGATAGAATCCGAGATTATAGGAGAGTTAGTTAGTGGTATATCTTCAAGATGTTGATATCTTGATCAAGATACAGACGTCTTCACCCCTGGCAGAGTTCTCAACAAGAAGACCAAGTCAAAGAGATAGATTCCGGGTTTTTAGGATAAGTTTGTTATCTCAATTTGTTTAGGACTCTTATTTCTTGTATAAATAGGGTCTTGAAGGTACATAAACACACACGCACTCACCTTCTGTAAACCTCCATAGCTCGAAAACATAAAAGATCAATACAAACGTTTGGGAAGGAAGGTGCTCTTAATCACCTCCCGAGGTTTTGTGCCGGCGAGATCATTGTCTCTAGGGCTTTCCTCGTTACATCTTTGTGCAACTTATCAATTCTTTAGTTTTAATTCCAATCGTCCCTCCTTTACTTTTGATTTCAACTAAGATCATACTCTATTGTTTTTTCTACCAAAACAGTTTGGCGCCCACCGAGGGGCTCTTGGTTTTGTAAATCTATTGAATTGTTATTTCGAAATGGCTACTCAACCTATGATCTCCAGCATTGGTAAGTCAACCAGTCCCGTTACCGGCGTTAACACCTCATCTGGGGGCAATAGTCCAAAGACTTCAGCTTCAGCCGTTCTTCCCGGCGGATTGCCACCTCCTCCACCTTTGGGATCAGGCAAGAAGCAACCATCTTCTAGCACAGATCTTGAGCTCAAAAGCATGTTGATCCAGATGAAGCACCAGCTAGATCAGCAGGGCAAAAGCACATCTTTGATAGCCGAAGCTGTGGTGAAGATGCAAAAGGAGCAGCAGGCATTATCTGAGAGGGTGGATTCAGTATCTCCCATTCGTCCCAGGATCCTTGATTTTGGCGCTGGTTCCTCGGTATTCAATGAATTTATACCAATGAGTTCAACAGCGAACACGAAGGCCACGTCTTCAATGGGAGTCACATCTTCTATGATGCCAACATCTGTAGCTCCTACAATCTTTGATCTTACAGGAGAGGGAAACACTTACACGTCCCCTACGCTCAATGTGTCAAGTGCATCTCAAGATGGACCCATCTTCACTAGCAGCACGATCGTTACATCTTCAGCCGGCAATACTCAACCGTTTGGTAACTTTAATTTTGCGAATTCTTTTGATAATATTGCTCGTACTACTAATCCTTTTGCAGGTAATTACATAGCAAGTCAGCTTCAAGAACTGAGAGACTTGGTAATGAATGTACCTGGTGTCACCCCGCCTATTCAGCAAGTCTCTCCAACATGTTACAATCAGTCACGCTTCATCCCAGCTATTGCTCAAATTGACATCCCTAAAGGCTTCAACATCCCAAGTATGAAGTTGTATGATGGAAGCAGCGATCCTGAAGAGCACATTGCCCATTATCAGGAGAAGATGGAGATCGTCAGAGTACCTTTGCAGTATAGGGAAGCTTGCCTTTGCAAAGGGTTTGGCTCAACATTGGTTGGACCTGCATTGAAGTGGCTGATCCGTCAACCGCCAGGATCTATTGGTTCGTTTGCCCAACTTGTCAACATGTTCAACAATCAGTTCTCCTGTAGCAGACAATTCGAGAAGTTCAACAACCCAATGAGGCTTTGAAAGATTACGTCAACCGCTTCAACAAGGAAGTCTTGGAGATACCCAGTCTTGATATGGCCACGGCAACGGAAGCATTTAGAATGGGTCTGAAGAAAGATTCCCCGTTCTATGAGGAGTTGGTGATGAATCCCTGCAAGAAGATGGAAGATGTGCGCAACAGGGCTTTAAGATTCATCAGACTTGAAGAGGACAAGGTGCAACAGTCAAAGATCTCCGGGAAAGCTTCAACTTATGACCATCCCGACAGGAAGATTGAGTCCTCTCACCAGAGGCAGCACAGATCCAGACCCTATCACAGAAATGATTCTGATAAGATCAATTCTGTGGAAGATGAAGATCAAGACGATACTCTATGTCCTAAAATAACTGATTATTGTTTTTCTGTTGATGTTGCAGGGATCTTGTGTGCAATGAACAATCTTGGGGACAAAGCAAGATGGCCCAAGAAGAACGACAAACCTTCAGGATGGAAGGATAAGTCTAAATGGTGTGCTTACCATGAAGACTTTGGACATCTTACCGAAGATTGCATCGCCTTGAGGAAGGAGCTGAGCTACCTGCTTTCCAAAGGCTATCTTAAAGAAATCCTCAGTCACAGGAAGAACAAAGCAGAAAACAAGGAAGCTGTCCCTGAGAAACCACCTTCTCCTCCACCAGTAACTAAGGTAATCAATATGATTAGTGGTGGTTCTGATATTTGTGGTACTTCTTATTCTGCAGCTAAGCGACATGCCAAGGGCTCCAAGGATGAAAGGCCTGGAAATCAAAAGAAGATTGCAAAGTCAACCTTTCAAGATGTCATCACCTTCGAAGAAGAAGATCGGGAGAATGTTCTAGATCCTCATCATGATGCATTGGTCATTGCTCTCCAGATTGCAAATTGTAAGGTGAGGCGGATACTAGTAGATGGGGACAGTTCAGTGAATCTCCTTACAGTTGACACCTTGAAAGAGATGAACATCCCAATGGAAAATATAGTTAAAAGAACTTCAGTTCTTGTGGGCTTCAGTGGAGAAACTAAAGATACTCTGGGAGAAATCATGCTTCCAGTATATATTGAAGGTGTAAATTCTATGGAACGGTTTTGTGTGATCGACTGTGCAACGAGCTATAATGTTATTCTGGGTAGGCCTTGGATCCATGCTATGAAGGCAGTACCATCAACTTATCATCAGTGTGTGAAGATGCCTACACCTTGGGGAGTTGTTACAATCTTCAGTGATCAGCAGATGGCAAAGAATTGCTATATGACATCCATGAAGGCGTCGACATCTCCGAGGCAAGCATAGCAATTACAGAAGAAGGCACGTCAAGTCTTGGAGGCAAGGGAGCATGATGTGAAAGAAGTATTATTGGACCCTTCTAGCCCAGATTTGAAGGTGCTGATTGGACAAGATATACCAGCTGAACTTGAACAAGATCTGATGAAACTTTTAAAGGACAGAATCAAGAGTTTTCTTTGGAAACATGAAGACATCACAGGGATAAGCAAAGATGTTATAACTCATAAGCTCAACATCGATCCATCCTTCAAACCAGTTCATCAGAAAAGGAGGAAGTTTGCTCAAGAGAGGAACCAGATCATCAAAGATGAAGTTGACAGGCTATTGAAAGCTAAGATGATTAGGGAAGCAGAATATCCAAAGTGGTTAGCTAATGTAGTGGTTGTGGAAAAAAGAGGTGGCAAATGGAGAGTTTGTGTCGACTTCACGGACCTGAACAAGGCATGTCCTAAAGACCCCTTCCCCGTACCACACATCGACACCTTGGTTGACTCTACTTCGGGGCACGAGATATTAACGTTCATGGACGCATCTTCCGGATTCCAGCAGATCCAGATGGAACCATCTGACCAAGAAGATACCGCCTTCATAACACCTTCAGGTATATATTGTTATATTGCTATGGCTTTCGGACTAAGAAATGCAGGTGCAACATATCAGAAGCTGGTCAACATGATGTTTAAAAATCAAATTGGACACACCATGGAGGTATACATCGATGATATGGTAGTTAAGTCAAGTAAAGCCGAGAACCATGTTCGAGATCTTACTCAAGCCTTTGACATCTTGTATGCATTCAACATGAAGCTGAATCCAACAAAGTGCAATTTTGGTATGAAGTCTGGAAAGTTTCTGGGATATATGGTGACACAAAGAGGCATAGAAGCTAGCCCGGAACAAATCAAAGCCATAATCAACTTGGCGTCACCACAAAGCGTTAAAGATGTTCAGAGATTAACTGGAAAGGTGGCAGCACTTAACCGATTCATTTCCAAGTCCTCTGAAAGATGCAAGCCATTTTACGACATCTTGAAGAAGAATAGCAGGTTTGAATGGACACAGCAGCATGAGAAAGCTTTCCAAGATCTTAAACAGTATCTATCCACACCTCCATTACTGGTCAAACCTGAAGAAGGAGAACCACTAATTGCATACTTGGCCGTTTCAGAAACAGCAGTTAGTGCAGTCTTAGTCAGAGAGCAAGATGGTAATCAGCATCCCATTTATTATGTAAGTAAAACTCTTCTAGATGCGGAAACGAGGTACTCCCATCTTGAAAAGTTAATTTTAGCTTTAATTACTGCTTCAGTCAAGTTGAGACATTATTTTGAGACTCATGTTATATATATTCGTACTAACTATCCCATCAAGAATGTTATGAGAAAACCAGAGATGTCAGGTAGGATGGCGAAATGGTCAGTCCAACTCAGCACTTATGATATCAAGTATGAACCAAGGACGGCGATAAAATCACAAGCCCTTGCAGATTTTGTGGCAGATTTCAGTCCAAACATGCAACCAGAAGTAGAAATAGAAGTTCAACAGCTTCAAGATGGTGACACCTTGGCAGAATGGACGCTGCACACTGATGGAGCATCAAACATGAGAGGAACATGTCTTGGAATTGTACTAAAATCGCCACAAGGGGACATTATACCTCAGGCTATTAGTTGTGATTTCAAAGCTACCAACAATGAGGCAGAATATGAAGCTCTCATCGTGGGATTAACTGTGGCACTAGATCTTAACATCAAAGTCATCCAGGTATATTGTGATTCTTTATTGTTAGTCAATCATTTTAACGGATCTTATGCAGCAAAGAATGCAAAGATGACATCATATTTGGGAGTTATGAAGATCTTAGCCAGCAAATTTCAAGTTTTCAAGATTGACCAGATTCCCCGGGAAGAAAATTCCCAAGCAGATGCTCTAGCTAACCTTGGGTCCGCCTTCAAAAGCTTGACTCAGACCAATATACCTATTATCCATGTCAACATTCCTGCCATAGAAAGATTGGAATTATTCTGTGTAGATGATGACATACAGGAAACTCAGGTCGAACCATCTTGGATCTCACCAGTAATCAAATATCTTCAAGATGGTACCATTCCACCACAGGAGAAGAATGCAAAAGCATTCAGGGTGAGAAATGCAAGATACTTGTTAATAGATAATGTTTTGTTCAAAAAATCTTTTGCAGGGCCGTATCTAAGATGTCTCGAACCTGATCAAGCTGCATCAATATTAAAAGAACTTCATGAAGGCTTGTGTGGAAATCATTCTGGGGGCAGGAGTTTATACACCAAAGCACTTAGGATGGGATATTTTTGGCCTACCATGCGTCAAGACGCGGCAGACTATTCTAAGAAATGTGATTCTTGTCAAAGACATGGCGATATCTTGCACCAGCCAGCTGAAATGATGCATCCTATTCTATCCCCTTGGCCCTTCATGACTTGGGGAATGGACATTGTTGGGAAACTACCTAAAGCCCCTGGAGGAAAGGTGTTTTTGTTAGCAATGACAGATTATTTTTCAAAGTGGATTGAAGCTGAAGCTTACGTTCAAGTTCGTGATAAGGAGGTCATATCATTCATAAAGAAGAATATCTTCAGCAGGTTTGGTATACCTTCTGAGATAATATGTGATAATGGTTCTCAATTTATCAGCAAGAAGACTCAAGATTTTCTCACAAGGTGGGGAGTCAAGATGGTCACATCTTCACCGGTGCATCCCCAAACAAACGGACAGGCTGAATCTAGCAACAAGATCATTATTTCCAACCTCAAGAAGAGATTGAATCAAAAGAAGGGAAAATGGGTTGAAGAATTGCCTTTTGTCCTATGGGCTGATAGGACAACATCCAAGAATGCAACGGGCCAGACTCCTTACTCTCTAGTTTTCGGATCAGAAGCGGTCATTCCTGCTGAAGTCGTCGTCCCCTCGGCAAGATATGGATTATTAACTCCTGAGCAAAATAGCATTATCTTGGCCCAAGATCTTGACACCATTGATGAAATAAGAGATATGGCGAGAATCAGGATGGCGGCATACCAGCAAAGGGTTGCTAGATCTTACAACAAGAATGTCAGATTAAGAAAGTTCCAGGTTGGTGACTTGGTGCTAAGAAAGGTCCATCAGAATACAAGGGAGCTCAATGCTGGCAAGTTGGCACCAAAATGGGAAGGACCTTATTTAATAGATGCAGACGCAGGAAAGGGGGCATATTGGTTGTCAACCTTGGAAGGTATAAGGATCCCAAGATCTTGGAATGCTATCCACCTTAAAGCATACTTCATGTAAGTTTCCAATTATCATTCAAATTCAGGAAGACAGGTACGCTTTTAATACAAAGTCATTTCAATTATTTCTTTTTAATTTATATTTATCAAGCTATTACTGACTTAGGCATCGGAGGGGTGTTAGCTAAGCTAACACCCAATCCTAACATGCTTCTGTCTTGCAAGGAAACTTAGGACAACCACTCTGATATACGTACCGCTTAATGACAAAGATATCAGCATCTTCTCAAGCTGTTGACCTCTAAAGGTAAATGACTCAGGTATGTTTTTTACCTTAAATTAATTCCCTTATTTACTTCAAAATTCTGTATACAAAGTTTTCTCTTATTAACGGAAACAATATAATTCAGAGATGTTGGGTGATTAACATATTTTGTTTTTGCAAGAAAGTAACATCTATTTTTGGAAATTTTAATAAGACAACAAACATGAGACTGGCCATCTCATCTTCAGTTCAAGGTACTTAATCCCTTCAAAAGGTATAAAGAAATTAACTTTCTTTAGTTTTAAATTAAGGTTGATACACCTTCGCCTGGAGCGCAAGATTTCGATAATAATTAAGGTGAGGAATGGGCACGTATGTTTATATGTACGCACCCCCCATTT
Organism: Campanula takesimana; assembly: GCA_026119855.1. NCBI lineage: Eukaryota > Viridiplantae > Streptophyta > Magnoliopsida > Asterales > Campanulaceae > Campanula > Campanula takesimana. Next base: position 261,838 of record JAOWBW010000134.1, read on the forward strand.
CCACTTAATTAAATATTGAACTTAAGATATTTTCAAATGGTTATGGCATGTTCATGTCATCTAAATGACAAAAGGTTTTTTGATATTTTCATATCAAGCATAATATTATAAAGGTCGTAACACCTTACGCAAGATTGTTACAACTTGAACTACATAGTACTAACGTACCTATCAACAAAAAGGAAAACTACCCTACCTAGTCAGAGATTGATTACCAACCATCTTCCTAAAACTTGCATCATATTGGTCCAACCCAACATCTGAAAACCTAACACTACTTGTCCTTGACCCTTATGGGCCATTACATCCAAAATACCAAAGAAGTTCAGAAAAACAAAAATTGTCTTACAACTTTTCGGGACGCAGCCCATCAAAACCCATTGTTCAAAAACAACCATTGTTTAAAAAACCAAACATTGTTCAAACTTACCCTCAGGCATTCACCTTATCTTGACCATCTTCCTTACCTTCTATCACTGGAACTGCAGCATTGGAAGAAACCTCACCAACTTCAACTGCCTCACCATTAAGCCTCTTCAGGATGGTCTTCTCTTTTTCCAGGTCCCAAGCCTCATGTTTACCTTCATGGAATTCTTGGATCATTCTGATCTTGATTTCTACCATTCTCTTAGCCGCAGACTTGGTAAGAGCACTTTTTATCTCTTCAACTTCAAGAATATTAGCATCCTGAATCGATGAGATTCCTTGCTTCAGATCAGCAATTTCTCCGTAAAGGTCAGCCATTTTATTCTCATAAACTTTTTTCTCTTTCTCCCAACTCTCCTTATCTTCTTTAGCTTCTCTTTTCACACGAGATAGTTCACTCTTTAATTTCTTGTTGGCATCTCCCAAAGCCTCAACTTGTGTTTCTACACTCCCAAAAGCCTGCATAAGTACAAAAGATAAGTTAAAGTTGTACAGATAAAAGCTTATAACTCAAAAAAAACAAAAATGCACCCATACTTACACTTGAAGTTAGAGCCAAGAACTTCTTTTTGACCCCATCCACAGACAAATTAACAAAAGCTTCAATTTCAACAATCTCCTTCCCCTCATCAATTGCTTTCCTCTTCTTTAGTCTTGAACTGACAGTAGCCACATCTTGGATCTCCGCCTTTGGAACAACGGGAGGCTTATCCACTGGATTGCTTGAGAGATCTCCAAGGAAGTTATCCAGATCATCAAAAGAAATTTCCATAGTTGGTTTTGAAACTATACAACAAAAGTAGAAATTCGTAAACACATGCAAGACAGAAGTTTAAATTTAGATTTTTAATTTATACCTGTAGACATGTTATCCTCCTCAGTAAGGCCAATGATTTCTCTGTTCTTGAAACTCCTATCCTCCTCGGAAAGACGAAAAAACAAAGCAATCTTGGATTCCGAATCAACCTTAGGAGGAAAAAGTTCTTCCCACTTGATATCTGCAATAAATGGAAAAATCAACAAGTATGAAGATGCAACAAACTCAAAAGACAAATATTTTACAAAATTTACCTCCCCTGTTCCACTCTTTGACCAATTTTTCACCACCTTCCAGTGAAGCCCTCTCAACAAAGAAAATTTTCCTTTCCACCCTCTATCACTCACAGATGCTTTGGGGACCATTAAACCCTTTTTTGGCTTTTTCTTAAAAACAAACCTTTTTGACCCAAAAGATTGTAGGTCATAGCAAATTGCCATTTCACTCAAACCTATATTTAAACCTTTCTCTCGGTTCACTCTCAAGATAACATCAAAAACTCTCCAAGTCATGGGCATCATTTGAACAAATGCCAGTTGGGTTTTTTCAAAAAACTCAGAAACCAAAGGGGGAAACGGAAAGGCAAACCCTAGAGCAAAGGGATACTCGTAAAAGCAAATCCAAGACTCAGAAACAGAATCGGCTCTTAAAGACACATCAAAAGGTCGGAAAACAGTTTGATTAGGGAAACATTTGCGAGCTTGCAGGGCTGAAATCAAAATATTGTTGAAAATACATATCTCGTCATCAGGTCTAGCAAGTAAACCCTCAGAGACGAAGACATTAGGATCCTCAGGAAGGATTTTCGAACTACCAATGTGAGAAGATTTTAACGTCTTCTTCATTTTTTCCGATTGAGAATTTTTTGCAGAAAAGGAAAACTTGAGAAGAAGAAAGAAAGAAAAGAAATACCTTGATTCCACCGTCTGAAGATTATGAGTAGGAGGGAGGTAGTTTAGTGGGATTTTATGATCCTAAGAGTCCTTAGGATTCTAGACCCCTCTTCTCCCAAGACACAATTGAATGATGCATTGGGTAAGAATGGCCGGTTAATTAACCGTCCCATCACAGCACGTTTTTTCAGAAACTTATCTTCTCCTTATTTTACTAAGATAAGTTTGGGGGCAATTGTTGTGGATGAAAATTCAAGTTGTCTCCATCTTCGTTCTCCTTCAAGATTGTGATATCTTGAGCAACAGGTATATTTACAATTATTAATTATATCCTATTTAATTAATTAATGTTTGCAGGTGTTCAATATCATATAGCACATGTGAATAAGTTACTCAACAAGCCTCAATGACATCATTGACCACGTCTCCTCTCCTTGGAGATAGAATCCGAGATTATAGGAGAGTTAGTTAGTGGTATATCTTCAAGATGTTGACATCTTGATCAAGATACAGACGTCTTCACCCCTGGCAGAGTTCTCAACAAGAAGACCAAGTCAAAGAGATAGATTCCGGGTTTTTAGGATAAGTTTGTTATCTCAATTTGTTTAGGACTCTTATTTCTTGTATAAATAGGGTCTTGAAGGTACATAAACACACACGCACTCACCTTCTGTAAACCTCCATAGCTCGAAAACATAAAAGATCAATACAAACGTTTGGGAAGGAAGGTGCTCTTAATCACCTCCCGAGGTTTTGTGCCGGCGAGATCAATGTCTCTAGGGCTTTCCTCGTTACATCTTTGTGCAACTTATCAATTCTTTAGTTTTAATTCCAATCGTCCCTCCTTTACTTTTGATTTCAACTAAGATCATACTCTATTGTTTTTTCTACCAAAACAATATGCTTTCTTACTTTCTTCTAACCTATATTTATAATTATCATACCAACATTACTATACACACATATATATACGGTTCTACTCCAATAAGAATTTAAATAGTGTAAGAACTATAAGAACTATAAGAACTATAAGAATTATAAGAACAAGTCACAATCGCTAGATTAGAAAATAATAGATGACTGAAGTTAGATTGTCATTAACACATGTGTTAGGATTGGAGTCCTAAACTATGAGGAAGAAAAGGAGTCTAAGTCGGGGGAGTTGGTGGAGATCAAGAAGGATTCAAACCGGAGGAGAATTCCTGGGCGGAGAAGCAGGCGGGCGCCTGGTCCATACCAGGCGGGCGCCTGGTCCATACCAGGCGGGCGCCCGGTCTCAACAGCGGGAATCAGTTTCTGGAATAAGGAGTGAGCGGGCGCCTGGTGGCCTACAGGCGGGCGCCTGGTATGTCGGCCAGAAATTGTTTGTTTCCTATTTTGATGCAATCTCTACCAAATCGACCTAGGACTTCCTTGTACTGCTATATAAGCCTAGATATGACCTAGAACACATTGTAGCAACATATTAGAAGGTGTCTAATAATATATTGACTTGGCAATTGCCCCCGGACGTAGTTCATGTGTTGAACGAACCGGGTAAACAATTCTTGTGTTCTTGTGTGTGTGATTCTCTCATAATTGTGCTTGTGGGTTTATTGTGTTCTTTAGATTGCAACGGGGTACCACTAAATTCCCAACAACTGGTATCAAGAGCTTTGGTTAGGAGGATTCAAAATTTCATTAGTTGATTAATTTTGAATCACGTTCTTGGGGACTTTGTGAAGCAATCAAGATGAAGAACTCAACCGAGAAATTCAACGGTGTGAATTTCACGTTTTGGAGGACAAGGGTTGAAGATTACCTTTATTGTAAGGATCTTCATAAACCCTTAGGTGCAAAACCCGAAGACATGTCACAAGGGGATTGGGAGACGTTAGATCGGAAGGCGTTAGGAGCGGTGAGGAGCGCTCTAACCGACGACGTTGCACGGAACGCGATGGAGGCCAAGACAATGGTTGGGTTGCTACAGATGCTGTCAGATATGTATGAGAAGCCTTCGAATATCAATAAGGTGCATTTGATAAAGAGGTTTGCGAATACGAAGATGTCGGAGGGGCAGACAGCAGCAAGTCATATCGGCAGTTTCAAAGGTATGGTGGACCAATTGAAAAGTGTTGATATTACTTTCTCCGATGAAGTGTTAGCATGTTTTCTACTAAAATCGTTGCCTGATAGTTGGGAGGTAACTGTCACAACGATCAGTACGTCGAAAACACCATTAGTGTATACGGAGGTTCGAGATCTCATCCTTCAAGAGGAGTTGAGAAGGAAAGAGAAAAGGGGAGAATCTTCCGTAGATGGGGCTGCACTTAGGGTGGAGAGAAATAGGGGAAGGGAAGGACCGAAAAAGGGGAAAAAGCCGGTCAAGTGCTACAATTGTGGCACGATGGGTCATATCAGTTATGACTGTCCGGAGAAGGATGGTTATGCACACGTTGTGGATGATGGGGATGTATTAATCCTAAGAGATGAGCAGTCAGGTGAAGATTGGGTGTTGGATTCTGGAGCTTCATGTCATGCTAGTGGGGATGCAGAAACAATGGAGCGGTATAAAACTGGAGATTTTGGGGTTGTCTATCTTGGTGATGATCAACCATTGAAGATCAAAGGTAAGGGGGATGTGTTGATGAAGACACCTAACGGGGTTGTTTTACAATTGCACGATGTGATGCATGTTCCGGACTTGAGGAGGAGGGTGATTTCTGTTGGACAACTTGATGATGAAGGGTATGGTGTGACCTTCACTGGTGGGTCTTGGGAAGTCACAAAAGGAGCTAAGGTGATAGCTCATGGGGTTAAGGAGAAGATGTTGTACTCTACCTACAATGTCGACATTCGCTCGGGTGGGAGCAAGAGGCTAAAGAACCGGCCTATTGGTGTAGAAAGGAGAGACATCAAGAAACGGTATGTTAGGGGGGAGAAGGACACAAAGTTGATCAACGCGGTGTGGAAGTCCAAGTGCCCTAACAGAGAGCATGTTCAGACCAAGAGAAGACGATGCAAGAAACAAGGTGTGTCCAAGTTTCAAGTGTTGGGTTTCCAAGTAACATGCACAGCGGAATATAGCAATTAAAATTTTAAGAAACCCAAAGCCATGGATCCGTTCATATGATTATATCAAATACTACAAGATGAATAAAGGATGAACTAACCATTGATGGCTATCAAATTTTTCCTCTTGGTCTTTGGTGGAGAAACTTGAAGACTTGATCATGATCACAAAGCTTGAACACGAACCTTGAAGATGATGATTTTCACCCTCTAGCGGTATCCACACTTCGAACGAATATCAAAGGAGCTTCTTTGATCTTGGTTGCTAGACCAATAATTGTAAAACACGCTTTCACAATTTAATAAAGAACTATATGGAATTTATTTGTGAATTATTTTGTTCCTCAATCAATGATATCTTAGAACAAAATAAAAATTCTCTCAAACTCTTTGAGACTCACAAAAGCACACACTATTATGGTCTGGCCGAATTGGGGTTTTTATAGACAATTAAGACCTATTCCAAATAGGAATCTTGTGCCAAAAACCATTCCTAATCGAATTAGGAAATTTCAAACCGGCATACCGGGCGCCCACCTGGTCCTACCCAGGCGCCCGCTTGTTTGGGCAGAAGGTCAAGGCCTTTTCGGCTTATTCAGGCGCCCGCCTGGTTCAACCCAAGCGCCCGCTTGGTTGACCAGGAGGCCCAAAACTTTTCCAAAAATTCCTTTGAGATCCTTCAACCCTAAATTCCATTATAGCCCTTTTATTTAAGATTCGTTCTATTGTGTGTGACCCTCTAGGATTATACTAAGTTGGCAATGGGCTCAAACATGATCCCATAAGATATGATTAGGTTCTAGCAAACCGTCATACCTACCCAAATAGTATAACTAGATACAAGTTCACATTCCTTTAGAATATGTCATAATCCCTTTCTCCTCGATGTCATTGAACACAAGTCATGGTCAACAAGTCAACTTGTTTTTGTTCAATACTTTCTCGATTCCGAATATGTTGATAATCCAAATGACATTGATCTAATCAATCCATTTGAGTTTGGCCAAACATTTCATCAACATCATTCCTACGAGGGGCCCAAGCCTGACATCTCTCCGAAGAGGGACTAATCCATTTAGCTTATTATTCTTCCCTACGTGAATCCGATTATGCCAATCATACCCTTTATAACTACTGTGTTAAGGCAGCGTTTGAATATGTCAAACATAATCTTCATCAAGTGGAAGACTATAATAACTTCATGTCTAAGGATTCAAATGACATAACTAACTAATATGAGATTTATATATGACGTCGACCATGACATAAATCTCATACCGCGGGTCATGTCCAGTACCTTGTTCCAAACAAGTACCCATAAATCTAACATGATCATCCCATGATCATTTAGCCTTTATACTAGTGCTTAACAAGCTCTAGGGACGGAGATTATTATAAGCAAACATGAGCCATAATAATAATCTTATTATCTCTTTATCATTATGAATAAATGATAACTAATACAACGTTTAACAAACGTGCCTAGGGCACCAACACCAACAATCTCCCACTTGCCCTATGCCCAATTCCCTAGGTATTCAATACCCATGGACCTATCATGACCATCATGTTTAGCTTTGTGGAAGTCCCATTGTTTAGCGTGTCTGTAACGTTATCATTATGAGGTACTTTGCATATATGTACGTCTCCCTTATCAACGATTTCTCAAACGATAAGAAAACGCCTAAGTATGTGTTTGGATTTAGGATGTGCACTTGGTTCCTTTGCTTGATCAATAGTACCACTATTATCACTAATATGGTCTATTGGATTAGCAATGCTAGGAACCATCTTAAGTTCACAATGAACTTCTTAATCCAAACCACTTCCTTTGCAGCATCCAATGCGGCTTATATACTTAGATTTAGTATGTAGAATTTTGTGACTCTTCTTGGAACCATTCCAACTTACAGCTTCACTATTAATTATAAAACTCAATTGCGATCTTTTATCATCTTTGTTAGTTTGGAAGCATGCATCCGTGCACTCATATACATCGAGATCATCTTCCGTCCCTCCATAGATCATAACAATTCTTTTAGTTCTTCTAAAGTACTTTAAGAATTGTTTCACAGCCATCCAGTGACTCTCACCGGTTATCGGATTAATATCTACTCGTCATGCTCCAAGCATTAGATTATCCAGCTTAGTACTTATCATGGCATCATGGATCCAAATGCCGAAGCAAATGGCATCTCATTCATTTTTCTCATGCTCATCTCTTGTCTTTAGGACATTGAGTCTTGCTTAGAGAAACTCCATGTAACATTGGCAATTGTCCTCTCTTAGAATTTTTCATGCAAAATCTTCTAATGACTTTGTCAATGTGTGTACTTTGGCTTAAAAGAATTAGCCCCCTTGATCTATCTCTATAGATCTTAATGCCAAGAACATATGTAGCTTCATCCATATTCTTTATTGCGAAACACTTTCTTAACAAAGTCTTTACAGACTAACATGTAGAAATGTCGTTTCCAATTAGCAATATGTCATCCACATATATTAAATAAGGAATAGCACTATGCTCCCACTAATCTTCTTGTATATTCAAGGTTCATCTTCGTTCTTGATCAGGTCAAAATCTTCGACTTATCAAAACGGAGATTCCAACTCCCACAAGTTTGCTTTAATCCATCCAATAGATTTTTGCAACTTACAAAATTTATTAGAATTTTCTTTGACTGTCAAATCCTTTAGGTTGTATCCAATACATCCTTAAGTGAGTTCCTGTTGAAGAACGCTTGGTGTGACATTATTTTATCAAATTTCATATTCCAAATATGAACATGTGACTATGAGAATTCTAGTAAATTTCTGCTACCCATGTAAATTTTCTCCAAGAAAATTCATTCCTCTCCTTTGGTTTTTACGCCTTAGGTTAGAATGATCAAGTTCCAAACTTGATTATTATACATGGATTCCTTTTAGATATAATGACTCCAAGCCATTAATCTAAGTGTGGAGTTGATATTGCATCTTTGATAGGTGGCAAATACTTCATTCTAAATGAACTTTACCTCAATACTTTCTATTTCGAAACATCCAATATTTCTACTAATAGATTGTATCCTATCATGTATTGCAAGTATTTGTATATCTTGAACGGACTTTTCACGACTTCTTGTGAAAACTTGTTCAACTTCCATCTTAGGTTAAAATATATTTTCTAGGTCTCGAACCATTCGAGATACATTTACTCCCACTGATTCTTTTAGAGATAAACCATTTATCAAGAAAAGTATCACAATAATAAACAAACCATTTGTTTCTTATGAGTAAAATTATTATCCTCAAGTTTCCTTAGGATATCCCATGAAAGTATATTTATTAGATTTAAATGTGAGTGTGTCCCAGATAGCTCCTTTCCAAAAGGTCTCACCATCTTAAATCTTTACGAAGGACAAACCGAGTTTTCTTTCATTATTTAACCTCTTTTGATGGAATTCAGATTCGTATAATCATAGCGGTTTTAAATACATAACCCCAAAATGAATAATGGAAGATCACTTTGACTTTGTCATCCAATCAACCATATCCAATAAGGTTCTTATACTTCCATGCAGACACATCATTTAGAATGATGTTCTCAGTGAAGTTAATTTGTGAAACCATTTCACAACTTTAATGATGACTGTCAAATTCTTGGTTCAATTATTCATCATCATGATCCAATCATAATCTTTGAATAATTTTACCAAGTATGATCAAAATTCTCTTTTAGCATTGCTTCTTAATGCACCATACACATCGGAATGTATTAGGTCAATTAAGATATTAGCCTTTACCAATCATAGTAAAAGATGTCTTGGTCCAAGTAAATAAGATTTGCATAAATCATGTTATTCCAAATCATATGACTTAAAACTCCGTCCCATGGAATTTTAGATATGCATCTTTTATTTATTTGATCAAAACAATAATGCATAAAGAATTTTTTTTTTTTTAATTATTTATGTTATAGCCTTTATTACTTTGTTTTTCAAGATTTAGGATATAAGATTTATTTATATGATAACACAATGAAGTAAATCATAATAAATAAAGCACCTTTCTTATTCTAAATAAGAAATAAATATCCTTCATTATCTTATAACAAAATAAGATATTCCACTTCATCAGTAAAGTCACTTTACAAGTGTTCTACGAACAATGTTGCAACCATTGCATCATTACCGTTTGTAGATAAAACTATACTATAAGTAGTCTTTTATCTTACTAATTATTCTGGTATCCAATACCCAATAATTAAATTTAGAAAGAATAATTTATAACATAAAATTCCCAAGTGGTAGTCCCACTACCATTCCCTTTTATTGATCATCCAGAATTTTGACTACAATTCTAAATGGTCAATCCAATTGCCACATTACCAAATTGCATCAATTTAGAGTTATAATTTTAACCACAATTATTTTCTTTAGGTTTGACAACTCTTGTCTTACCTTTCCTTTGGCACTTGACCTCCTTTCCATTATGAACCATGAGAATTCGAGAACCTTTCTCCGTTATCTTTACCTCCGCAGTTTTCAGCGTATCATGCAACTCGGAGAGATTCTTATTCATTCCAAGCATGTTATAGTTCATCACTAAGTGATTATAACATTTGAACAATGAATCAAGAATGAGATCCGTGGCTTGCTCCAATCCAATTGGATAACCAAGTTTCTCAAGATGCTCTACGTAGCCTTTATCTTAAGCATGTGAGGTTCCACTTATTGCCCTTTACTCCTTTTGCAAGAAGTGAATGCAATAATGGTTTTATACCTCTCTTGCCTAGATTTCTCTTTGAAACATGTAACTCAAATCCACTCCTATCTAATAGACTTCCACAAGTTCCAAACTTTGTTGGAGTTTTGAGCACATAATCGCGAGCATAAGACAACTCACATTCCTACTCATGATTCTTGTGATTGTCTATCTCTGGCATTGGGTTCTTCAGGAATAGGCCCATCAAGAATGTACAACACATCTTCTTGCCTTAGAACGATTCTTAGGCTCAGGATCCAATCCATGAAGTTTGTACCATTCTTTTGAAGCTTTATCCTTAACAAGGATTAATCGCAATGATTTTAGTTGTCATCTACTACTTATGCAAAATTTCCAAAATTTTACAAGTACCAATCTCATTAAAGAGATAAATAATGTATTTTCCAAAAATACTCCCACTAAATTATATAACATTCTTACACATCCAATGTATAATATAATTTAAATGGGGTAAGATCCAACTTTAATTTAATTTTGAGTCTACGGAGGCGGACCGCTCAAAACTAAATTAATTAGGTAGACAACCTGTCAATCACATCTCATATGACTCTTAGATCCTTTCATGAGACTCTTTTGATATTGGGCTAAGATCCAACTTTAATTTAATTTTGAGTCCACGGAGGCGGACCGCTCAAAATAAGATTAATTAGGTAGACAATTTCTTGTCAATCATATCTCATATGATTCTTAGGGATCCAATTTCGAAAGCATGTTTAATCTCATCTTTTGCCTAGGCCCAAAACTGTTTTGACGCCTAATTAAGTCCAACCATTTTAAACGTATAGGAACCATTCAATTTGATGTACCTTGCGGAGGCAAGCCCACATTAAAATAATGAACCTCATCTTGCTCATATATGAATAAAATTAATGCACTTCGCGGAGGCGAACCCACATCAAGATCATCCATGTATAAGCAAGTGTTTTAATCATGGCATGGCAATGAAGGACTTAAAACTTTCTTTGAAGGTTCATCACATATAGCATATAACACATTTATGAGCATATAATATAAACATGTTACACATCAAGATTAGCCACTAAATTAATCTCCATTAATTTAAGCATGATATTTATGTGTCATTAGTTTCTCTATAATTATGAGGATGAGACTATTTCAACTTTGGTTATTATCTCCAAATCAAGACAACAAGAAGTGCGGTCTAACTAAGCCATTAGGCAACCACAATCCCGCACTAATTCAAGAAACCAAGAAAGTAGTCCATGTGGCCGAAACTAAGCAATAGATGGTCTCGATGAACGTAGGCCAATTGCATTCACAATTCCACATGGATCTCCAATCATTGAATCAAGAACTTTGTTTCTTAATTTTAGCAATTATGAACTCTTCATAATTCTAACTTCGTTTTATCTTTGAAACTTTGATTGCGATCAATTTTGGGAAACACAATCTCGATGAACGCAGATTAGCCATCCAAAACTTGAACCAATCTAGGAATCACAAGACTAAAACAAATAAGAAATTCAAACCCCAAAATCCACACACAAACCAACTACCCAAAACCCATTCCAGATCAGCAAGTCTGGATTGGTTCTGTTACTGGTTTTGTTGAATTTATCGATAATTCTATATTCAGATTTTATCCAAAATCAGAACATATTCTGCCGAGCGAGCGCCCGCCTGGTTATGACCAAGCGCCCGCCTGAATGGTCAGAATGGTGTAGAATTTTAAAGTTCGAAAATTTGTCTCAAAATTATTTTTCCCCCGATTATTAAAACTTTGATCTAATCAAAAATCAATAATCGATATAATTCATAATCCACCATAATTTTTATTGCGATTGAATCGTGCGATTAAAGTTGCAAAACAATAAACCACATAAAATCACAAAACACATAAACATCATATATTCCAATATTCATATCATGCAAGGCACATAAACAATTTATATACTCATAACATGATCCAAGTATTGAATTAATCAACATGAACGGGGCTCTGATACCACTGTTGGGTTTCCAAGTAACATGCGCAGCGGAATATAGCAATTAAAATTTTAAGAAACCCAAAGCCATGGATCCGTTCATATGATTATATCAAATACTACAAGATGAATAAAGGATGAACAAACCCTTGATGGCTATCAAATTTTTCCTCTTGGTCTTTGGTGGAGAAACTTGAAGACTTGATCATGATCACAAAGCTTGAACACAAACCTTGAAGATGATGATTTTCACCCTCTAGCGGTATCCACACTTCGAACGAATATCAAAGGAGCTTCTTTGATCTTGGTTGCTAGACCAATAATTGTAAAACACGCTTTCACAATTTAATAAAGAACTATATGGAATTTATTTGTGAATTATTTTGTTCCTCAATCAATGATATCTTAGAACAAAATAAAAATTCTCTCAAACTATTTGAGACTCACAAAAGCACACACTGTTATGGTCTGGCCGAATTGGGGTTTTTATACACAATTAAGACCTATTCCAAATAGGAATCTTGTGCCAAAAACCATTCCTAATCGAATTAGGAAATTTCAAACCGGCATACCGGGCGCCCACCTGGTCCTACCCAGGCGCCCGCTTGTTTGGGCAGAAGGTCAAGGCCTTTTCGGCTTATTCAGGAGCCCACCTGGTTCAACCCAAGCGCCCGCTTGGTTGACCAGGAGGCCCAAAACTTTTCCAAAAATTCCTTTGAGATCCTTCAACCCTAAATTCCATTATAGCCCTTTTATTTAAGATTCGTTCTATTGTGTGTGACCCTCTAGGATTATACTAAGTTGGCAATGGGCTCAAACATGATCCCATAAGATATGATTAGGTTCTAGCAAACCGTCATACCTACCCAAATAGTATAACTAGATACAAGTTCACATTCCTTTAGAATATGTCATAATCCCTTTCTCCTCGATGTCATTGAACACAAGTCATGGTCAACAAGTCAACTTGTTTTTGTTCAATACTTTCTCGATTCCGAATATGTTGATAATCCAAATGACATTGATCTAATCAATCCATTTGAGTTTGGCCAAACATTTCATCAACATCATTCCTACGAGGGGCCCAAGCCTGACATCTCTCTGAAGAGGGACAAATCCATTTAGCTTATTATTCTTCCCTACGTGAATCCGATTATGCCAATCATACCCTTTATAACTACTGTGTTAAGGCAGCGTTTGAATATGTCAAACATAATCTTCATCAAGTGGAAGACTATAATAACTTCATGTCTAAGGATTCAAATGACATAACTAATATGAGATTTATATATGACGTCGACCATGACATAAATCTCATACCGCGGGTCATGTCCAGTACCTTGTTCCAAACAAGTACCCATAAATCTAACATGATCATCCCATGATCATTTAGCCTTTATACTAGTGCTTAACAAGCTCTAGGGACGGAGATTATTATAAGCAAACACGAGCCATAATAATAATCTTATTATCTCTTTATCATTATGAATAAATGATAACTCATACAACGTTTAACAAACGTGCCTAGGGCACCAACACCAACATCAAGGGGAAGCATTGCGAGGAAGGTGGGTCTGGAGGGAGAAGGCGAAGTTAGACTTGCGGAGAGAAATCAAGGTAGAAGCTGATTTGGGGAGGCAAGAACTATCTAACACGGAGAGGTTGAAACGTCGCTTGGTTTCAACTCGCCTTAGTACTTGAGCGGGAGACTCAGTAATGGCAAGTCAATATGGGAGTAAAATGTGTTCGAAGGTGTTCACTCCGTGGTGGGAGTTGTGGGTGTTTCTGTGCTTACTAGTTTAGTCTCCGGTGGGAGATTGTTAGGATTGGAGTCCTAAACTATGAGAAAGAAAAGGAGTCTAAGTCGGGGGAGTTGGTGGAGATCAAGAAGGATTCAAACCGGAGGAGAATTCCTGGGCGGAGAAGCAGGCGGGCGCCTGGTCCATACCAGGCGGGCGCCCGGTCTCAACAGCGGGAATCAGTTTCTGGAATAAGGAGTGAGCGGGCGCCTGGTGGCCTACAGGCGGGCGCCTGGTATGTCAGCCAGAAATTGTTTGTTTCCTATTTTGATGCAATCTCTACCAAATCGACCTAGGACTTCCTTGTACTGCTATATAAGCATAGATACGACCTAGAACACATTGTAGCAACATATTAGAAGGTGTCTAATAATATATTGACTTGGCAATTGCCCCCGGACATAGTTCATGTGTTGAACGAACCGGGTAAACAATTCTTGTGTTCTTGTGTGTGTGATTCTCTCATAATTGTGCTTGTAGGTTTATTGTGTTCTTTAGATTGCAACGGGGTACCACTAAATTCCCAACAACATGTGTAGTGGTACTCTTGTAATTATTTGTTTGTTTTTGTGAATAGTAATGTAAATGTTGGTCCCAAAGGGCAACAAGGGTATGAAAAATAGCTAGAGGGGGAGGGGAGGTGAATAGCTGTTTTAAAATTCTTTTCGTACCCTTGAAAAACTCAATTGCAAATGCGCACTTTATCAAGTAAGCGTTATGAAATGCGCCTAAGTGAGTGAGTGAAATGCACAGCGGAATTTAGTAATGAAAATAGGCGCAAAGTGTGATAAAGGGGTGCACACACACTCTAAGTATTTTGGCTCAAAGAGATTGAAATAAGGAACTAAGGCAAATGAAATAACAACACAACACAATTCGGTTCAATCAATCTACAATGAGTAAACAACCAAATAGTGAGTGAAGATAATAACTTGAAGGTAAATGACAAGATAATAACACAAGCTATTTGGAGAGGTTCGATCAATGAAAGATCTACGTCCTCTACCAAGATGGTTAGTCTTGGATTTCTAATGGAGATCTTATATAATGAGTGAGTGTTACAAATTACAACTTTTGATCTCCTACACTAACTCAAGATCTAATTTTCTATGAATGAACAAATCCAAAACAATAACCGGTGTATCTCTAAAAGATGAATCTAAATGATCAAACTTAAAGAGGTGCGTGTGTGAATTTAGGATCAAGGCTCTTTAGATATTTATGATTTAGAGCACAATGAAACTAAAGTGTTATAGCTTGAAGATCTGGGCTAAGGATGAAGGTATGAAGATGTTCTTGAGAAATTATGGAAATACGAAGGCAATCTTCAAATCTTCAACAAATGCTTTGAGAGAGAAATTCTTGAAATTCTTAGCAAAACTCAGCAACTTCAAAATGTTGAAGTTATGGGGTATTTATAGTGAACTTCAAAAAAACTAGCCGTTGGAAATACTTGTGGATAAGATGAGCTGTCGCTCGTTGATTGGAGCATGCATATATTATGGCCATTTTGACACTCAACATAAATGTGACCGTTGAGGACACGTGTCAACAGATTAGGCGCATATGTATCTTTTAACCACCGTTGGATCATTGGCGTAATTTGAATTCTCTTCAAGTCTTTGAATCTTCAATAAATCACTGAGTGTTGAATAAACACTTTAAGGCGCGTTTGAGCCAAGAGGCGCACATTATGCGCGGCTCAAACTCACTGAGTGATTTTTCTTGAATCTTGATCTTCTTGCCCTATTTCTAAGCCTATTCTATAACAATGGACAACCTAAAAAAATGAAGTATAAATACTTCTTACATGAGGGTCTAAAGTCCATGAAATAAAACTTAGGTGATGGATCAATCAAATCTAATAAATCCTATTACATTAAAACTGAGATACATGTGGGCATACCCAACAATCTCCCCCTATTTGATTGATGCCATTACCTACTATATCAAGGACAAACATTATACTTGATAAAAACATGTCCAAATGAATGAAATTGGTAATTCATGTCTCAAGTTAATGCACACACTAGTCCAAGATATAGATTTCTAATCTATTCCAATAAGGATAACACATTTCATATGGAAAGATAGAAACAACAGTTTAACACATTCAAAATGATATATGATTTTTAGTTTTAAAATGTGTTAAACCAAGATTAAACTCAATGCATGAAAGTATGAAACAATTCAATATGATGCATATGAATTTAAACAATATTCATTGTTCTACAAACAAGGAGTTTGAGTGAACAAGGTTTGATAATAAGTGATGCATTGTTCTCATTAAAACATGGGGTGTAAGAGTTACAAATTACAAGTTTCGAATAGAACAAAAGCAAAAGGTGCTAAAACAAGTAAGCACAAGATCGCTAACACGAGTTGTTTCTATTACAAAAAGATTCTAATAACTTACAATCAAAAATAATAGAAACTAAGGGTTGGGAGGCGCATCATCATCCTTCAATCCTTCAACGATCTCTGAAAAAGAGCGCTGAATCTGTTTAGCGAGCTGATGACTACGGTTCGCTAAGCCCTGAGTGTCAGTGACACTGGAGTGAGTGGCAGTGATACCGTCTCTGATGTAACTTAAGTGATTTACATTGATGTTTTGGTATTCATCAATGGAGCGCTGAGTGATTTGCTGCTGCTGTGAAATATTTTCTTCTAAGATTTGAATGTGAGCTTCAATGGCATTTTGAGCCATGATAATGTCAGAAGAAATATGTTCGGCGCGTCTGTCAGAGCTTGAGTGAGCAGCAGTGAAGTGAGTAACGACCAATTCTTTCAAGACATCCAACTTTGATACTAGCACGTTCATGTTGGATTGAGACGCAGCAGACTGAGGTATGAAAGTAGGCGCAGAAGCGGTGGTTTGCGCCTGATCAGTATGAGGTTGAACCTGAGTTTGCGCCGGAGGAGGAGAAGGAGCAGAAAGTTTGTCCTTGAGAGAGTTCATCTCCCCCTTAATGGCAGCGATCTCTTCAGATTGATCAGTGAGTAAGGAAGTAAGAAGCTCAAATTGAGACTTTATTTGTGTCTGTCCTTTCTCTAAATTTGCTTGCCCCTGCTGCAAAGAATGAAGAATGGAAAGTACCTCGCTCAAATCGGGAGCAGATGGAGGAGGCGCAGGGGTAGACAGGGGCGCATTATCTTGAAGGGGCGCAACATCTTGAAGGGGCGCAATATCTTGAAGGGGCGCAATAGGAGATGGAGGCACATGAGGAGGTGAATGAGTAGGAGACTCAAATTCATCTTCAGTTTCAACATTAACAGTTTCAACATCAACAGTTTCAACATCAACAGTTTCCGTTGTGATTTGATCTGGTCCAGAAGGAGGTGGAGGCGCAACTGGAGAAGGAGTGCGCTGAGGGATGGTCTCTTGCTCCCCCTGAACTGGTTCCTCTATGTCTGAAACATCATCGCCATAAAAATCAGAAAGGAGTTGTACCCTTGACACTTTGGTCTGTTGAAATTTGAATGGAGGCGCACGGGAAGCGGGGGCGCGTTGAGTAGGCGCGCGCTGGGAAGGCGCGGAAACAGAAGGCCCTTTCTCAATATCCACACTTGATCCAGCGCCTTTCATGTGCTCTAGCTTCTCTGACTCAGCAGCTTGTTTGGCTTGAAAATCTTCATCTCTTTTTCTTTGAGCCTCAAGTCTGCTGGCTTCCTGCGCTAGCCTTAGATCACGCTCTTCATCAGTTTCAAATCTAGTACGTTTGATAGGCGCACGAGGAGGGTCATCAACTACCCGTTTTCCTTTGCTTTTCCCTGCGCCTGGCAAGGGATCAGCGCGATGAGTTGCGCTTGCTGTCAATGCGCTTTTCTTCAATGGTGCGCCTTTAAGAACTGGCGCATCGTCTGATTCTGTGTCTTCATCAACTAAGCCTTCAACAGTTTTGATTTGAATTCCTTTGGCGCGCTTTGAAGGCTTCTTTCTGCGCTTTTTGAGGTCCAAATTCGCTTTTCCAAACGTTGGAACATCATTGATTTTATACTCAGGATTCTCATTCAAAAATTTAACTAACTCAAGATAAGTTAGAAAAAGTTTTGTGAGAAGAAGGCAGTGTGAGCGGAATCTGGTCTTTCCATCACTCTTGTTCTTCATAAACTTATCAATTTTCTCACGCAACGTCTTGAATAGAATGTGAGGCCAGTGAAGCTTCTCCTTGGCCATGATGGCAGCTGTGTATTCCCATTGTTCCACCGTGAATCGGTTCACGTTCCCGGTTTTGAAAACAATTGAAGTTCCCACCAAGTGCGCAATGTGAGTCAAGAGTTCTCCACCATCTCGAATTTCAGTGTTTTTGATATTATTTTGAAGTGTGGGAATATTCAGAAGTGAAGCAGCCATCCTGTTCTGATCATCAATAGAGTAAGTCATTGGACGCCCAATAATGCGATCTTCACCCGTAGATGGAAAACCGAGTAAGTGACGAATCACAGAAGAGGTGATATGGACGTCAACATTTTGAACGCGAGCCTCAATCCTATAGTGAGTGCGTCCATTAACATCAATTTCCACTAGAACAGTAGTGGAAAAGAACTCATCCACGAGGAGCGCAGAATAGAAAGATTGATCCATGGTGAATAAAGGGAGCAGACCAGCTACGCGCAGGGTCTCTATTATTTCTCTTCTAATCACTTCACCAGATAACTCTAATAGATCAAGAGTTTCTTCAAGTTTGAAGTTTGCAAGGTCCTGAAAAAATAAACATTGATTGATTTTAGAAGTGAAAGAGGCGCGTAGAAACATAAGATGAACAAAGTAACATAGGCGCATAAAGAAATGAGAGGCGCATAATAGAATCAGGCGCATAAAATCGTAGAGATTCAAGGCGCATGATTGAATTAGGCGCATGAAATTTTAAAGGCGCAAAGAGTTACAAGGCGCATATTATGGTTCTATGTAAATACTAAGGAAAAATTAAAACAACAAGATTTGACTAAGTACAAAGTTAGGCGCATAAGATTTTAGGTGCAGAATAATTTAGGCGCATATACAAGTAGAGGCGCAGAAAGCATTCAGGCGCATAAAAAATAGGCGCATAAAGAAGTACATAGGCGCATATCGTGTGAAAATTTTGACTTAGCAAAAACAAAACAACAAGTATTCAAATGAAAGAAATGAAAATCAAAAAGTTCAAATTTTCGAAAACAAGATAGAAAATTTTAGAGACCAAAACATGCAAGAATGACGAAGAACACGAAGAACGACCCTTGAATGCTCGAAGAACACCAAGAACACGAAAATCATGAAACTTCACCAAAACAGACAAATAATATATCAAAATGACCGCATGACAACAAGGAATCTAAATATGTAAACAAAAACATGAACAAATCAATAATGAAAGCACAATGAGCAAAAGAAGAACCGAAAAATTTGAAAAGTTTTGAAACCAAAAATTCAGATTTGTAATGAAGAAAGCATTGATCGTTGAAATGTTGGATACAAAAGATTCGAAATCATAAGATGAACACAACCCAACAAACGATATAGAAAACGGATCATCGAAACAAGAAAAATCAAGGATAAATGAATCCGGTTTTTGAAAAATGCCGAAGAACACAAAAAAAATGACGAAAAAAGGAAAAAGAATTCAGAAAATTAAAGAGTTAGGGGTTTAGAATTCATACCATTTCGTCTTGAGTAGATGATGAGGCTTTCTTAGGACCCATAAACTTATAAATGTATATAGAAAATGAAGAAGAAAATGAAGACAGAGAGAGAGAGAGATACGGGGAGAGAGAGACGAGAGAGAGATAGAGAGATGGAGTTGGTGAGTAGAGAGGTAGGTGATGATGAGTATTTATAGGTTAGGTTTAAAATTTGCACTGATAAAGAAAAAAAATGGGTCAAAAATTTAAAAAGATGGGAAGTTGAAAGGATGGCATTAATGAGGGATTTGAAAAAGGCGCTAATCATAACTGGCGCATTTATGAGGGATTTGAGATTTGAAGTGCAATAAATGCTGAATGACACAAAGTACGACTGATGTGACATCTTGGTTTTTGAAAAACTGCTCCACTTTCCCTTTAAGTGTATGAGCAATTTTGACTAATTTTTGCACAAACACCAAAAACATCTATTTTGGTGTAAGTTTGGGGTGCAAGAAATATATCCCAGAAAATAAAATTTTTCGAAAAGCGTAAAACGAGGGAAAAATTTAATTGCACAAGTACCCTTGAACAATTAATGGAATGTCAAAAGACATAGATTCCTATAATAAATGAACAGAATAAACATACCTGGTACTTGTGTATTTAATACGTTCAATCATTGAAATTAAATTTTGAGAATTGATTGAGCCGCAATAGTTAATGCGCGCATGAAGGGGCGCATTACTTGTCAAGGCGCATTACTTCATCATGGCGCGCAAAGATGGTTGAGGGCGCATAAATGTTTGAAGTGCATTGGATGCTAGGCGCGCATGGATTGATAGGCGCGCAGATATTGAGCGCGCAGAAAATGAGAGATGGGCGCGCAGTTAGTAAGGCGCATAGATGGCGCATAGTTTCCTGGAAACTTTGAAAAATTGATTTAACATTTGTACCTAATATACTCATAACTCAACACAACATAAAATCATTAGTATTGACAAAACTATATTGAATTTAGTTGAGTTCAAGCATACCCATTTCACCTCTCAAAAACATGAACCGTTTCGCGTCAAGTGCTTTTGTTAGAATGTCGGCGATTTGATAGTCGGTTCCCACGTGTTCCAAATGTATATTGCCTTTCTCCACGTGGTCTTTGAGGAAGTGATATTTGATATCGATGTGTTTGGTCTTTGAGTGCATAACAGGATTTTCAGAAACCGCAATTGTTGATGTATTGTCGCAGTAGATGAGACAATTTTCTTCGATGATATCATAGTCCACCAATTGCTGCTTCATCCAGAGTATTTGACAACAACAACTTCCCGCAGCGATATATTCGGCTTCAGTTGTTGAAACAGATACAGAAGCTTGTTTCTTACTTGCCCATGACACAAGTCGATATCCGAGGAAATGACAAGTGCCACTAGTACTTTTCCTATCAATTGTGCATGCTGCATAATCTGCATCTGAATAACCTACAAGTTTAAAGTTCGAATCTTTGGTGTACTAAAGTCTAAGGTTAACAGTGCTAGAGAGATATCTTATAATACGTTTCACAGCAATTAAGTGTGCTTCTCTAGGGTCGGATTGATAACGAGCACAAACACAAACACTAAACATAATATCAGGCCTACTAGCAGTAAGATAAAGGAGTGATCCAATCATACCTCGATAGAGCGTTTGATCAACACGTTTACCTTTTAAATCTTTGTCGAGTTTGTTGCCGGTGGCCATTGGAGTATCGTACGCTTTAGCGTTCTCAAGTCTAAACTTCTTGATTAAGTCCTTTGTGTATTTGGCTTGGTTGATAAAAATGCCTTCACTCATTTACTTGATTTGAAGCCCGAGGAAGAATGTGAGTTCTCCCATCATGCTCATTTCAAACTTGCTCTTCATTAGTTTCTCAAAGCGCTTGCACAACAATTCATTAGTAGAACCAAATATAATATCATCAACATAAATTTGAACAAGTAATTTATGACCATTATGTTTGGCAATGAAAAGAGTTGTATCGATTTTACCGCGAGTGAAGCCTTTTTCGATGAGAAACTTTGATAGTGTATCATACCATGCTCTTGGTGCTTGTTTGAGTCCATACAAAGCTTTCTGGAGTTTGTACACATGATTTGGAAATTGTGAATCTTCAAACCCAGGTGGTTGAGCAACATAGACTTGTTCTTGGAGTTCACCATTTAGAAACGCGCTCTTCACATCCATTTGATATAACTTGAAGTTCTTGTGAGCGGCGTAAGCTAGAAATAATCTGATAGCTTCAAGTCTTGCTACGGGCGCAAAAGTTTCATCGTAGTCAATTCCTTCTTCTTGCCTATAGCCTTGTGCAACCAATCTTGCTTTGTTTCTCGTGATGATTCCATTCTCATCCATCTTGTTCCTGAACACCCATTTCGTACCAATCACTCCATGATCATTTGGTCTTGGAACTAGAGTCCAAATCTTACATCGTTCAAATTGATTGAGTTCTTCTTGCATTGCAACAACCCAATTAGGATCTTGAAGCGCTTCATCAGCCTTCTTCGGTTCAATTTGAGAGATAAAAGCAGTGTAAGCATCAAAGTTTGTAGCTCTCCTTGTACGAACACCAACTTGTAGATCACCAATGATATTAGCAATTGGGTGACCTCTAACTTCACGAATTTCAGGAGGTAAGTTAGGTTGAGTCGTAGAAACTTGAAGGTCTTCAATTGGTACATCTTCACCAGATTCAAAGTCATTGAAATTTGGGGGTTGAACTGGCTCAGAATTGAAATTTGGGTTTACACCAGATGCAGCAGTAGAAATAGGCGCATGAGAGGAATCATGAGGCGCATCATTTGAGTGAGGCGCAATAGAGGATTCACCAGGTGCATTATACATTGAATTAGGCGCATTTGATGTAGATGGATTTCCTTGTGTTGATAGATTCTGATCTTGAGTGGGCGCAACATAAATAGGAGCACCTGTATCATTTAGCTCAATAGAATCATCAGCAACATTTGGAGCCAAATGTGGCTCAAGGAGAGAATGTTCATCAAATGTAACATGTACAGATTCAACTATCACTAATGTAGTTCTATTAAAAACACGAAAAGCTTTAGAGTGTTTGGCATACCCAACAAAAATACCTTCGTCGGCTTTGGCATCGAATTTACCTCTATGTTCGTTTCCGTTGTAGAGGATATAACATTTGCAACCAAAGATCTTGAAGAATGCAATGTTGGGAGTTCTACCACGCCAAAGTTCATACGGAGTCTTGTTGTGAAGTTTGTTGATGAGGGAACGATTTTGAGTAAAACATGCAGTGTTGATAGCTTCTTCCCAAAAGTACTTAGGCAATTTAGCTTCAGCTATCATCGTCTTTCCCGCTTCAATCAACGTTCTATTCTTTCGTTCAACAACGCCATTTTGTTGAGGGACTCCGGCGGTTGAAAAGTTGTGATCTATCCCATGATCATCACAATATTGAGCAACACCGTTGTTCTTGAATTCTGTTCCATTGTCGGATCGAACACTAACGATGTCATCTTCTTTTTGGGTTTGGAGCAGTCGAAATAAGGTAGTGAGAATATCATAACAATTATCTTTTGTAATCATCATCTCCACCCATGTATATCTTGAATAATCATCCACCACAACTAGAGTATACTTGTTTCTTCTAATACTTGCGGTGGAAACTGGTCCAAATAGATCAATGTGAAGCAGTTGCAAGCATCTTGTAGTTGAAGGATTTGACTTGCTTGAAAATGACTGCTTCGGTTGTTTGCCAAGTTGACATGCGGCGCACTTTTTGTCATGATGATCAGCAACCTTGGGAAGTCCTTTGACAAGATTATTCCTGCTGAGTTTAGATAGATACTTGAAGTTCAAGTGACTTAAGCGCTTGTGCCACAGCCAACTATTTTCGTTCACACTTTTTGCTACAAAACAAAGATTAGTACTAGAGTTCATACTATGGAAATCAATAATATAAATATTTGTCTTACGATATCCCGTGAGTAAGATAGCTCCAGTTTTGCCATTCTTGATAAGACATTGCGTTGAAGTGAAATGTGTTGGTGTTGTATGCTCTAGGCACGTTTTGTAAAACGATTAATGTTATTTATATATTAAAGATATTGAATGTTTGATTATTATATCCTTTGCATGTTTATTATAATAATCCCCGTCCCTGATAATTATGATTAATTGTTAGTATAAGTTTAATGGATAATCATATGATGATTATGGTGTATGGGATACAATTGAACTTATGGGTATTTGTTGGAGACCAAATACTGGACTGACCCATATGAGATTTATGTCATGGTCACAATGTCATAATTAAGTCTCATATAGTTATATTACTGGAATCTTTAGACCTGAGATTATCACAGTCTTCCACTTGATGAACATTACGTTTGACATATTCAAACGTTACCCCTAATCGGGTAGCTATAAAGAATGTGATTGGCGTAATCGGATTCATGTAGGGAAAGGTAATTAATCTAGAAGGGATTTGTTCCTCGTCAAGAGAGATGTCAAGCTTTGGCCACTCGATGAATGGTATTGATGAAATGCATGGCCGTGCTCAAATATGATTTGTACTATCAATACATTCGGGATCGAGAAAGCATTGAACATTGTAAGTTGACCATTGACCATGGCTTACGTTCAATAGACATCGTGAAACAAAGAGATTGTAATATGTTCTATAAAGGATTCACGAACTTATACAAGTTATATTAATTGGGTAGTCATGATGGCTTGCTAGAGTCCGCTCATGATTTATGAGCACAAATGTGTTTGGGCTCATTGCCAACTTAATATAATCCTATGGGGTCACACACAAAAGGACGAATTGTTTAAAAGGCTAAAATCGGAATTCTGGTGGTGCTCGGCCGAGCACCTCATATGATTCGGCCGAGCATGGGAAATCAGAAGGTCAGATTTTCTGGAGCAAAGGTGCTCGGCCGAGCACATTAAAGGACTCGGCCGAGCAGGCCCTGTTCGGGCCCAAAAACTGATTTCGTGTTGTGACGGGTTTTAACCTATTTCTCCTAAACGGTTTAGGACTAATAAGTATATAAACCTCTAACAACGACCTAATCAGTGTGTATTGATTCCATATCAATTAGAGAGCCTCCGAGAGAGAGAAAAACAAGTTCTTCTTCTTCCTCAAGAACAAGAACATTGATTTTCCATATAGCCTTCAAAGTAGAAAGAGTTTCTATTGGGTCTAGCAATCCGGTTCAAGAATCGTTCTTGAAATTCGTTCGCGTGTGGATAAACATAGAGGGCGTTGGCATCAACTCCTTCAAAGTTCGTGATCCAAGTTCTGCGGTCGTTCCTACGTTCGTGATTCGAAGTAGCGCGAAGAACAAAGATTGAAGATCTCAGAATTTTAAAGCTCCATCACGGTTAGTGTTCCAAAATTCATCTCCATATTAATTTAATCATTGTGATCGGATCTAGGCTTTTGGGTTTATTCCGCTGTGCATGTTTGCTCAAAATCCAACAGTGGTATCAGAGCCCCGTTCATCATGATTATTTTAACAATAACATGTTAATGATATAATTGGATTATATGTTTTGGCATGCTATGTGAATTTGGATTCAAGATGTTTATGTGATCTGAGTTTTATGTTTATATATGAGATATATTGAAATCATAAAATCGCACCGTTTAAATACGTTATGTGGGATCTACGATTGCAATAATAATTTGATTATTATGTTCCTTTAGATTATCAAAAAATTAATTGGATTGATTTGTTGATGATCTTTGATTCATGAATAAATCGTTTATTCAAGGTTTTGATGAACATGATGATATGATCATTATGAACACCAAATCCTAAATGAATCGGGAAAGCAATCTTAGAATTAAAATTCGACAAGAAAATCTGTTCTGTTCGTGGTGCTCGGCCGAGCAGTCTATAAGACTCGGCCGAGCAGAGTCGTCTGGAGCAAAGGTTTTCTGGAACACAGAGGCGCTCGGCCGAGCACCTTAAAGGACTCGGCCGAGCAGGTTGATTTTGGACAGAATTTGTTTTTCAGATGGCTGGTTTTAGAAACCGTGTTTCCTGAATTTAAATGGCTTGTTTAAAATCACTTTGGATTGAATTTGTTTGTCAGATGGCTGGTTTGAGAAACCGTGTTTCCTGAAAACAAATATCAAGGTCAAAGTAATGAATTGATGGGACAAAAGAATTTAGAATCGAGTTACTTTATGTAAGGGATTGTGGATGCCTATTGGCTTAGTTTCGACCTTACATAGTTGTTTCTTCTAGTTTCTAAATTTGGTACGGGATTGTGGATGCCTTCTGGCTTAGTTTCGACCGTACAATCGTGCTCTCAATAATGTGTTAAAGAATTTATCCCCATAAATCAATCACATGAAATCTTAATTTAATTAATGAGATTAGTTAAATTACTAACCATTGCTTTATGTGTTTATATTATGTGACTATAAACATTGACCTTGCTATATGTCATGAACCTTCCTTAAAATTTAAGTTCCGTGCCAATCCATGATTAAAACACTTGTGAGTACGTGGGTAGTTTTGTGTGGGTTACGCCCTAGCGTAGGTGCATTGATTCTATCCATTTATGAGCAAGATGAGGAAACAGTGATTCCTATACGTTTAAAATGGTTTAACTTAATTAGGCTATCAAAACAGTTTTGGGCCTAAGGCACAGATGAGATTAAAACATGTTAGATATACGATATCTAAAATCTCATAAAAGATCTAAGAGTCATATATGATATGATTGACAAGGAGTTGTCTACCTAAATAACTTATTTTGAGCAGTCGTGCCCTAGCCGACTCAAAGTTAAGTGAAATATGGATCTTAGCCCATTCAAATTATATTATACATTGGATGTATATGAAGGTTATATAATTTAGTGGGAGTATTTGTAAAATACTATTAATTTAATATCTTTAATTAAGTTGGTACTTATATTTAATTATATGTTTGCATAATTGTAGATAATGGCTCAGAATACAAATTTATCACTGCGATCTATCCTTGAGAAGGAGAAACTTCAAGAAGATGGAGCTAACTATACGGATTGGATCCGTAGCCTTAGAATTGTTCTAAAGCATGAGGATAAGCTCTATATTCTTGATGAGCCCGTTCCTGAAGAAGAACCTGCTTCTAATGCACCCAAGAATGAGAGAAACGCCTACAATAAACATGTGAATGATTCTCGTGAGGTGGGTTGTCTTATGCTTGCGGCCATGTGTTCAGAACTTCAGAAGATTCTTGAACACTTGGAAGCATTTGACCTTGCTGCTACATTGAAAGATATGTTCCAAGAACAAGCAAGGCAAGAGAGGTTCGACACCATAGCTGCCCTAGTCTCATGCAAGATGAGCGAAGGACAGTCTGTGAGCCCTCATGTTTTGAAAATGAAGGCTTACTTTGAGAAACTAGAGAGGCTTGGCCATCCAATTGAGATTGAGTTGGCTACCGATTTTATTCTTAATTCATTGCCCAAATGCTATAATCAGTTCGTCATGAACTTTAATATGCAAGGGATGGATAAGACTATGTCTGAGTTGCATGGGATGCTTAAGCAGGCAGAAAAGAAAATCGGTAAAGAGACCGCTCCTGTACTCATTGTGTCTAAGGAAGGAAAGGGCCAAAAAGGCAAAGGAAAGGGTAAGACAAAAGTTGTCAAACCCAAGATTAGCAAGGCAATTGTTGCCAAAGCTAATGTGGCTAAACCTGCTTCCCAAAAGGATGCAATTTGTTTCCACTGCAATGAGATTGGACATTGGAAACGAAATTGCAAGGTTTACAAGGAAGAGTTAAAGAAGAAGAAGAGCGGTGGGACTGCATCTACTTCAGGTATCTATGTCATAGATATTCTACTTTCTACTTCTAGCTCCTGGGTATTAGATACTGGATGTGGATCTCACATTTGTTTAAATGTGCAGGGACTAAGGAATAGAAGGCTACTTAAAGATGGCGAAGTGGACCTACGCGTGGGGAATAGAGCAAGAGTTGCTGCATTAGCCGTAGGAACATATGATGTCATTTTACCTAGCGGATTAATTCTTGTTTTGAACAATTGTTATTACGTTCCGGATTTAAGTAGAAATATTATTTCAATTTCTTGTTTGGATAATGAAGGTTTTAAGTTTCTTATTGAAAATAAGAAGTTTTCTATTTATTTAAATGATATGCTTTATTGTACTGCATGTTCATTTAATGGCCTTTATGTTTTTGATGTTGAAAATGGGAATAATGAGAATGTTTATAATGTAAATAAGAAATCCAAACCTAATGATGTAAATCATACTTATTTATGGCATTGCCGTCTTGGTCATATTAATGAGAAGCGTATCTCAAAACTCCATGGGGACGGACTTCTAGATTCACATGATTTTGAATCATATGAAACTTGTGAGTCATGTTTACTTGGAAAGATGACTAAGGCACCTTTTACTAAGAGTAGTGAAAGGGCTAATGACTTATTGGCCCTCATACATACTGATGTGTGTGGACCAATGAGTTGCAATGCTAGGGGAGGATATCAATACTTCATAACTTTTACTGATGATTTTAGTAGATATGGCTATGTCTACTTAATGAAACATAAAAGTGAATCTTTTGAGATATTTAGAATATTTCAAAATGAAGTACAAAATCAACTTGGCAAAACTATTAAAGCACTTCGATCAGATCGTGGTGGAGAATATTTAAGCCAAGAATTTGACAATCATCTGAAAGATTGTGGAATTGTTTCACAATTAACTCCACCTGGGACATCACAATGGAATGGTGTGTCCGAACGGAGAAATAGGACTTTATTGGATATGGTCCGCTCCATGATGAGTCAAGTTGATCTTCCTTTAACCTTTTGGGGACATGCACTAGAAACTGCTGCGCTAACACTAAATAATGTTCCAACAAAATCTGTTCCAAAGACACCACATGAGATGTGGACTGGAAGAAAACCTAGTTTGTCTTTCATGAAGATTTGGGGTTGTGAAGCATTTTGTTGGTCCCAAAGGGCAACAAGGGTATGAAAAATAGCTAGAGGGGGGGGGGGTTGAATAGCTGTTTTAAAATTCTTTTCGTACCCTTGAAAAACTCAATTGCGAATGCGCACTTTATCAAGTAAGCGTTATGAAATGCGCCTAAGTGAGTGAGTGAAATGCACAGCGGAATTTAGTAATGAAAATAGGCGCAAAGTGATAAAGGGAGCGCAACACACACACTTAGTATTTTGGCTCAAAGTGAGTGAAATAAGGAACTAAGGCAAATGATATAACAAACACAACACAATTCAGTTCAATCAATCTACAATGAGTAAACAAGCAAATAGTGAGTGAAAATAATAACTTGAAAGAGATAACAAGATAATAACACAAGCTATTTGGAGAGGTTCGATCAATGAAAGATCTACGTCCTCTACCAAGATGGTTAGTCTTGGATTTCTAATCGAGATCTTATATAATGAGTGAGTGTTACAAATTACAATGTTTGAGCTTATACACTAACTCAAGATCTATTACTATGAAAGAACAAATCCAAAACAATAACCGGTGTATCTCTTAAAGAAGAATCTAAATGATTAATCTTAAAGAGGTGCGTGTGTGTTCTTAGTATCAAGGCTCTTTAGATCTTTGAGATGGAGAGCACAAGAAACTAAAGTGTTAAGGCTTTGAAGATCTGGGCTAAGGATGAAGGTATGAAGATGTTCTTGAGAAATCTGGAAAAACGAAGGCAATCTTCAAATCTTCAACAAATGCTTTAGAGAGAGAAATTCTTGAAATTCTTAGCAAAACTCAGCAACTTCAAAATGTTGAAGTTATGGGGTATTTATAGTGAACTTCAAAAACTAGCCGTTGGAAATCCTTGTGGATAAGATGAGCTGTCGCTCGTTGATTGGAGCATGCATATATTATAGCCATTTTGACACTCAACATAAATGTGACCGTTATGGACACGTGTCAATAGATTGGGCGTATATGCATCTTTTAACCACCGTTGGATCATTGGCGTAATTTGAATTCTCTTCAAGTCTTCGAGTCTTCATTAAATCACTGAGTGTAAAATCAACCATGATGAGGCGCGTTGAGCCATTAGAGCGCATGGTCCATTTGAGGCGCGTAACAGAGCGCGTGGATCTTTGAAGCGCGAGGCTATATGCGCGCGCGCTGAAAGGCGCATGGCGCATAGCATGAAGGGGCGCATAGGCGCGTGGCTCAAACTGAACTTGTGATTTATCTTGAATCTTGATCTTCTTGCCCTATTTCTAAGCCTATTCTATAACAATGGACAACTTAAAAAATGATGTATAAATACTTCTTACATGTGGGTCTAAAGTCCATGAAATAAAACTTAGGTGATGGATCAATCAAATCTAATAAATCCTATTACATTAAAACTAAGATATGTGTGGGCATACCCAACACATTTGTTAAGAAGCTCATATCTGACAAACTCACACCTAAATCTGATAAATGTATTTTCGTTGGTTACCCTAAGGAAACTAAGGGTTATTACTTTTACAACCGCGCGGAAAACAAAGTGTTTGTTGCCCGTCATGGTACCTTTCTAGAGAAAGAGTTTCTCTCCAAAGAAATTAGTGGGAGTAAAATTAATCTCGAAGAAATTCGAGAACCCGAAAATTACATGGAACAAAATGTTGAATCTGAACAAGTTTCACAAAGAGTTGTGGAACCTATTCAGAATACTCAAGTTCCTCGCAGAACTGGTAGGGTGCGATCTGAACCTGAGAGATATGGATTTCTCATGACGGATAGCAATGAAGTAGAAGTCATAGTTGATGACGAACCTACTTCCTACCAAGAAGCGATGTCCGCTCCTGATTCAGATAAATGGCTTGGAGCCATGGAATCTGAAATTAAATCCATGTATGATAATCAAGTTTGGAACTTGATTGATGCGCCCGAAGGTGTAAAAACCATAGGATGCAAATGGGTTTTCAAAAAGAAAACTGACATGGATGGAAAGGTGCATACTTATAAAGCTAGACTTGTAGCGAAAGGCTATAGGCAGATTCATGGAATCGACTATGATGAAACCTTTTCGCCCGTAGCAATGATCAAGTCTATAAGAATTTTACTTGCCATAGCCGCATATTTTGACTATGAGATATGGCAAATGGATGTCAAAACAGCATTCCTTAACGGGAACTTACTTGAGGATGTTTACATGACACAACCTGAAGGTTTTGTAATTCCAGAAAATTCTAACAAAGTATGCAAATTGCAACGATCCATTTATGGATTGAAGCAAGCCTCTAGGAGTTGGAATGTTCGATTTGATGAATCGGTCAAAGAGTTTGGCTTCATCAAGAACGAAGATGAACCTTGCGTTTACAAGAAGATTAGTGGGAGCGTAGTATTATTTCTGGTACTATATGTTGATGACATATTGATCATAGGAAATGACATTCCCGCACTACAGTCTGTAAAGACTTGGTTAGGAAAGTGTTTCTCTATGAAAGATATGGGAGAAGCCGCTTATATCCTTGGCATTAGGATCTATCGTGATAGATCCAAGAAATTGATTGGTTTAAGTCAAGATACATATATTGACAAAGTTCTTAAGAGATTCTGCATGGAAAACTCTAAGAGAGGAAATTTGCCAGTAGGACATGGCATAACTCTAAGCAAGAATCAGTGTCCTAAGACAACTGATGAGCATAAGAGGATGATTGGGATTCCATATGCTTCCGCAATTGGATCAATCATGTATGCCATGATATGTACTAGACCCGATGTCTCGTATGCTTTAAGCATGACGAGTAGATACCAATAAAATCCTGGTGAAAATCATTGGATTGCAGTAAAGACGATTCTTAAGTACTTGCGAAGGACTAAAGACTCGTTCTTGGTGTATGGAGGTGTGGAAGGTGATCTTGTTGTAAGTGGTTACACAGATGCAAGCTTCCAAACCGACAAGGATGATTTTAGATCGCAATCTGGATTTGTATCTGTGCTTAATGGAGGTGCTGTTAGCTGGAAGAGTTCTAAGCAAAGTACTGTCGCTGATTCTACAACGGAAGCTGAGTATATTGCTGCATCCGATGCTGCTAAAGAAGCTGTTTGGATCAAGAAGTTTATAACTGAACTAGAGGTAGTTCCTAGCATTGCTGATCCAATAGACCTTTATTGTGATAATAATGGTGCTATTGCTCAAGCAAGGGAACCAAGAAACCATCAGAAGTCCAAACACATACTTAGGCGTTACCATGTCATTCGAGAAATCATTAACAGAGGTGACGTGAATATATGTAGAGTACCGACTGATGATAACATTGCCGACCCATTGACAAAGGGTCTTCCACAAGCAAAGCATGATGGTCATGTTAGGTCTATGGGTATTCGATACATTAATTAGGCCTAGTGCAAGTGGGAGATTGTTGGTGTTGTATGCTCTAGGCACGTTTTGTAAAACGATTAATGTTATTTATATATTAAAGATATTGAATGTTTGATTATTATAGCCTTTGCATGTTTATTATAATAATCCCCGTCCCTGATAATTATGATTAATTGTTAGTATAAGTTTAATGGATAATCATATGATGATTATGGTGTATGGGATACAATTGAACTTATGGGTATTTGTTGGAGACCAAATACTGGACTGACCCATATGAGATTTATGTCATGGTCACAATGTCATAATTAAGTCTCATATAGTTATATTACTGGAATCTTTAGACCTGAGATTATCACAGTCTTCCACTTGATGAACATTACGTTTGACATATTCAAACGTTACCCCTAATCGGGTAGCTATAAAGAATGTGATTGGCGTAATCGGATTCATGTAGGGAAAGGTAATTAATCTAGAAGGGATTTGTTCCTCGTCAAGAGAGATGTCAAGCTTTGGCCACTCGATGAATGGTATTGATGAAATGCATGGCCGTGCTCAAATATGATTTGTACTATCAATACATTCGGGATCGAGAAAGCATTGAACATTGTAAGTTGACCATTGACTATGGCTTACGTTCAATAGACATCGTGAAACAAAGAGATTGTAATATGTTCTATAAAGGATTCACGAACTTATACAAGTTATATTAATTGGGTAGTCATGATGGCTTGCTAGAGTCCGCTCATGATTTATGAGCACAAATGTGTTTGGGCTCATTGCCAACTTAATATAATCCTATGGGGTCACACACAAAAGGACGAATTGTTTAAAAGGCTAAAATCGGAATTCTGGTGGTGCTCGGCCGAGCACCTCATATGACTCGGCCGAGCATGGGAAATCAGAAGGTCAGATTTTCTGGAGCAAAGGTGCTCGGCCGAGCACATTAAAGGACTCGGCCGAGCAGGCCCTGTTCGGGCCCAAAAACTGATTTCGTGTTGTGACGGGTTTTAACCTATTTCTCCTAAACGGTTTAGGACTAATAAGTATATAAACCTCTAACAACGACCTAATCAGTGTGTATTGATTCCATATCAATTAGAGAGCCTCCGAGAGAGAGAAAAACAAGTTCTTCTTCTTCCTCAAGAACAAGAACATTGATTTTCCATATAGCCTTCAAAGTAGAAAGAGTTTCTATTGGGTCTAGCAATCCGGTTCAAGAATCGTTCTTGAAATTCGTTCGCGTGTGGATAAACATAGAGGGCGTTGGCATCAACTCCTTCAAAGTTCGTGATCCAAGTTTTGCGGTCGTTCCTACGTTCGTGATTCGAAGAAGCGCGAAGAACAAAGATTGAAGATCTCAGAATTTTAAAGCTCCATCACGGTTAGTGTTCCAAAATTCATCTCCATATTAATTTAATCATCGTGATCGGATCTAGGCTTTTGGGTTTATTCCGCTGTGCATCTTTGCTCAAAACCCAACAAAATGGCATTCTAATCCTTTGTCGCAGAATTGAGATATGGATAATAAGTTGTGCTTGAGCCCTTCGACGAGTGAGACTCTTTCAATGTGTTGGTAGTGGTGCCCTAGGCTCGTTTAATAAACGTTGTAATTGTTATCATTTATTTCATATCAATAAAGAGATGTTTTGATTATTATTGTTGTTCATGTTTACTTATAATAATCTCCGTCCCTAGTACTTGTTAAGCACTAGTATAAAGGCTAAATGATCATGGGATGATCATGTTAGATTTATGGGTACTTGTTTGGAACAAGGTACTGGACATGACCCGCTGTATGAGATTTATGTCATGGTCTATGTCGTACATATATCTCATATTAGTTATGTCATTTGAATCCTTAGACATGAAGTTATTATAGTCTTCCACTTGATGAAGATTATGTTTGACATATTCAAACGCTACCTTTAACCGGGTAGTCATAAAGGGTATGATTGGCATGATTGGATTCATGTAGGGAAGAATAATAAGCTAAATGGATTTGTCCCTCCTCGGAGAGATGTCAAGCTTGGGCCTCTCGTAGGAATGATGTTGATGAAATGTTCGGCCGGACTCAAATGAATTGATTGGATCAATGTCATTTGGATTATCAACATATTCGGAATCGAGAAAGTATTGAACAAAACAAGTTGACTCTTTGACCATGACTTGTGTTCAATGATATCGTGGACAAAAGGATTATGACATATTCTAAGAGGAATGCGAACTTGTATCTAGTTATACTAATTGGGTAGGTATGACGGTTTGCTAGAACCTAATCATATCTTATGGTTTCATGTTTGAACCCATTGCCAACTTAGTATAATCCTAGAGGGTCACACACAATAGAATGAATCTTTAAAAGGACTATATTGGAATTTTGGAAATTCTGGACATTCTGGGGAAGTGGGCGACCGCACAGTATGGACTGGGTGGCCGCACACTTAGCCCATTTTTGTACCAGATTTGTTTCAGATAGTTGTGCGACCGTACATAGGTTTTTGGGCGGCCGCACAGTACTGTCGGGTGGCAGATTCCTAATTTGATTAGGAAACGAATTTTGGACGGATTTTGACACAAGTTTCCTATTTGGAATAGGTCATATTTGTGTATAAAAGACCAAATTCGGCCAGTACTCTAAGCTAACGATTTTGTGAGTCTCAAAGAGTTTGAGAAAGAGTTTATTTTGTTCTAAGACATTCTTGGTTGAAGAGCAAAATAATACACAAAATAAATTCCATATAGTTCTTTTGATTGTGAAAAAGTGTTTTACAATTTGGTCTAGCAACCAAGATCAAAGAAGCTCCTTTGATATTCGTTCGAAGTGTGGATACCGCTAGAGGGTGAAAATCATCATCTTCAAAGTTCGTGTTCAAGCTTTGTGATCGTGATTAAGTCTTCAAACCTCCACCAAAGACCAAGAGAATTTGATAGCCATCAAGGGTTAGTTTACTCCTTTATTCTTATGTTGTATTTGATTTAATCATATGAACGGATCCATGGCTTTGGGTTTCAAAATTTAAATGCTAAATTCCGCTGCGCATGTTTGATCGAAACCCAACAGTGGTATCAGAGCCCCGTTCATGTTGATTATTTCAATGCCTTGATCGTGTTATGTGTATATAAATTGTTTATGTGCCTTGCATGATATGAATATTGGAATATGTGATGTTTA
The DNA here is from genome assembly GCA_026119855.1 of Campanula takesimana. Classification (NCBI taxonomy): domain Eukaryota; kingdom Viridiplantae; phylum Streptophyta; class Magnoliopsida; order Asterales; family Campanulaceae; genus Campanula; species Campanula takesimana. The sequence continues at coordinate 296,661 of JAOWBW010000134.1, forward strand.
TGTGTTTTGTGATTTTATGTGGTTTATTGTTTTGCAACTTTAATCGCACGATTCAATCGCAATAAATAAATTATGGTGGATTCAGAATTGTTGATTATTAATTTTTGATTGGATCAAAGTTTTAATAATCGGGGAAAAACGATTTTGAGACAAAATTTTCGAAGTTTGAAAATTCTGCACATTCTGATGGCACCGGGCGACCGCACAAAACGCCTTGGGCGGCCGCACAGTTTTGGGCGATCGCACAAGGGTTTTTGGGCGGCCGCAGAAGGGGATCAGAAGGTCTGATTTTGGTTGAAAACCAGAATCTGGAATTTTTCGAAAGATTTAACAAAACCAGTAACAGAACCAGTCCAGAGTTGCTGATCTGGAATGGGTTTTGGGTAGTTGGTTTGTATATGGATTTTGGGGTTTGATTTTCCTATTTGTTTTAGTCTTGTGATTCCTAGATTGGTTCAAGGTTTGGATGGCTAATCTGCGTTCATCGAGATTGTGTTTCCCAAACTTGATCGCAATCAAAGTTTCAAAGATAAAACGAAGTTAGAATTATGAAGAGTTCATAATTGCTAAAATTGAGAAACAAAGTTCTTGATTCAATGATTGGAGATCCATGTGGAATTGTGAATGCAATTGGCCTACGTTCATCGAGACCATCTATTGCTTAGTTTCGGCCACATGGACTACTTTCTTGGTTTCTTGAATTAGTGCGGGATTGTGGTTGCCTAATGGCTTAGTTCGACCGCACTTTTTGTTGTCTTGATTTGGAGATAATGACCAAAGTAGAAATAGTCTCATCCTCATAATTATAGAGAAACTAATGACACATAAATACCATGCTTAAATTAATGGGGATTAATTTAGTGGCTAAACTTGATGTGTAACATGTTTATATTATGTGCTCATAAATGTGTTATATGCTATATGTGATGAACCTTCAAAGAAAGTTTTAAGTCCTTTTGCCATGCCATGATTAAAACACTTGTTTATACATGAGTAATTTTATGTGGTCTCGCCAAAGTGAGGTGCATTGATTTTATTCATGTTTGAGCAAGATGAGTGAATAAGAGTTTCCTATGCGTTTAAAATGGTTGGACTTAATTAAGCGTCAAAACAGTTTTGGGCTTAAGGCAAAGATGAGATTTAACATGCTTTTTGAAATTGGATTTCTTAAAGAATCTCATGAAAAGAACTGAGAGTCATATGAGATATGATTGACAAGAGTTGTCTACCTAATTGATTTCATTTTGAGCGGTGCGCCAAAGCGTACTCAAAATTAGATTAAAGCAGGATCTCAACCCATTTAAATTATACTATACATTGGATGTATAAAGAAGGTTGTATAATTTGGTGGGAGTATTTTGTTTTAAAATACATTAATTATTTCTTTAATGAAAACCGATACTTATTAAATTTTGGAAATTTTTGCATATTTGTAGATAATGACTAATAACACTCAATCAATGTCGTTGCAATCGATCCTTGAGAAGGATAAGCTCGAAGAGAATGGTACCAACTTTATGGATTGGATCCGTAGCATAAGAATCGTTCTTAGGCAAGAAGATAAGTTGTACATTCTCGATGGGCCTCTCCCCGCTGAACCACCGCCTACTGCCCCTAGGGTAGAAAGAGACAATTACAAGAAACATCGTAATGATTCTAGAGATGTAAGTTGTCTCATGCTTGCTGCTATGTGTTCAAAACTCCAACAAAGTTTGGAACATTTGGAAGCCTATGAGATAGGCGTGGAGTTGAGAACCATGTTTCAAGAGCAAGCTAGGCAAGAGAGGTACAAGACCATTGTTGCATTCACTACTTGTAAAATGAATGAAGAGCAACAAGTGAGTCCTCACTTTCTTAAAATGAAAGGTTATGTAGAGCACCTTGAGAAACTTGGCTATCCAATCCCATTGGAGCTAGCCACGGATCTCATTCTTAATTCATTGCCTAAAAGTTATAACCCGATTCACAAAAGGATGCAATCTGTTTCAATTGTCAAGAAATTGGTCATTGGAAACGTAATTGCAAGGCTTTCTTGGAAGAGCAAAAGAAGAAGAAGAGCAGCAAGGCTGCGTCGACTTCAGGTATCTATATGATAGATATTCTCCTTTCTACCACTGATTCTTGGGTATTGGATACCGGATGTGGTTCTCACATTTGTCTAAATGTGCAGGGACTAAAGAATAGAAGACTGCTTAAAGAAGGTGAAGTAGATCTACGTGTGGGGAATGGAGCAAGAGTTGCTGCATTAACCGTAGGGACTTATGAAGTCACTTTACCTTCCGGATTAATTCTTGTTTTGAACAATTGTTATTATGTTCCGGATTTAAGCAGAAATATTATTTCAATTTCTTGTTTGGATAATGAAGGTTTTAAGTTTCTTATTGAGAATAAGAAATTTTCTATTTATTTAAATGATGTGCTTTATGGTATTGCTAATTCATTTAATGGCCTTTATATCTTGGATGTCAAGAATGAAAATAATGTCTATCATGTAAATAAGAAATCTAAACCTAATGATGTAAATCATACTTATTTGTGGCATTGCCGTCTTGGTCATTTTAATGAGAAGCGTATCTCAAAACTCCATGGGGACGGACTTTTGGGTTCATGTGACTTAGAGTCATATGATACTTGTGAGTCGTGTCTTCTTGGAAAAATGACTAAGACACCTTTTACCAAGTTGGGTGAAAGGGCAAGCGACTTATTGGGGTTGATACATTCCGATGTATGCGGACCATTAAGTAGCAATGCTAGGGGAGGATTTCAATACTTCATAACCTTCACTGATGATTATAGTAGATTTGGGTATGTTTACCTAATGAAACATAAAAGTGAAGCATTCGAGATATTTAGAATATTTCAAAATGAAGTAGAAAAACAACTTGGCAAAAGTATAAAGGCACTTCGATCAGATCGAGGTGGAGAATACTTGAGTCAAGAATTTGATGATCATCTAAAGAATTGTGGAATAGTTTCACAATTGACTCCACCTGGAACACCACAATGGAATGGTGTGTCCGAGAGGAGGAATCGGATTTTGTTAGACATGGTTCGATCAATGATGAGTCAAGTTGATCTTCCAATATCCTTTTGGGGTTACGCTCTAGAAACCGCTGCTTTCACACTAAATCGTGTTCCAACTAAATCGGTTCAAAAGACTCCATATGAGATGTGGAGCGGAAAGAAGCCTTGTCTATCTTTCATGAAGATTTGGGGTTGTGAAGCTTTTGTCAAAAGACTTGTCTCAGACAAACTTGCACACAAATCTGATAAATGTATTTTCGTGGGATATCCTAAGGAAACTAAAGGATATTACTTTTACAACCGAGAGGACAACAAAGTGTTTGTTGCCCGAACTGGTGTCTTTCTAGAGAAAGAGTTTCTATCTAAAGAAATCAGTGGGAGTAAAATAAATCTTGAAGAAATTCGAGACCCAGAAAATAACATTGAACCAATAGTGGAACAAGAACAAGAACCACAAGGAGTTGTGGAACCTGTTCAAAATACACAAGTAACTCGCAGATCTAGTAGGTTACGATCCGAGCCCGAGAGATATGGATTTCTCGTAACGGATAGTAATGAGGTAGAAATCATTGAGAATGATGAACCGTCAACTTACCAAGAGACGATGTCTTCTCCTGATTCGGACAAGTGGCTTCACCTCATCATCATTGCCACCACAACAGCAACAGCAACATGCTTCTCATCAAGATTTCTCATCACCATCCGGAAGATATGATTACAATGCCTTGGACCAATGGAAGGCCTACGATAATAGCAAACCACATGAATAATATTATATATTATTATTCTTTGCATTTGATGCATGCATGGAGTGATAAAGATAATTTGCTTAAATATCATCACTGTACCGGCCTGTTATATATAACTATCTTGTGTGACTTTGGAGTGATCATATATAATTAATACTGTACTAATGTTTATGATCAGACTAGATCTATATATATATATATATATATATATATATATGGAGCTTCATTTTTAATATGGAGATGGCTCATATAATATATATGCTTATTCTTCACTGCCTCTTGAGTCTGTACAATGAGAGAGGGGAATAGTTGTTACCTCTGTGTAAGGTTATGGCCCATAACAGCTCTTGTATGCACACCTATATATCAACTTAATGTCACCTTATTCATTTTACTACTCTCCATTATATATATATATATATATATATATATATATATATATATATATACTTTTTTACTATCTCCTCTTGCTTTTATTTTATGTCTATATCTCTTGCTTTATTATTTAATCCGTGTAATAGCACCACAACTCACAAACCACATTCTGTAGTTTGTCAATGCTTAGCTTTTCCTTCAAAATTTGCGAGGAAAAGCTGATAAATATTTTTGGCAGACTTGGTAATTAATTAATAAATATGACACAATATTATTATAATTACTTGGTCAATTGTAAGGACGTACAAAAAATTAAATTGAAATTACATGAGGGTCTAAAGTCCATGAAATAAAACTTAGGTGATGGATCAATCAAATCTAATAAATCCTATTACATTAAAACTGAGATACATGTGGGCATACCCAACAGTAAAAGATACAAGGTGGCATTCTGTGATTTACGCCGTAAGTATGAGTGCCTTGGATTTATTAGTTAATTAGCTACTGAATCCAAGATTCAATAGCTAATTAACTACTAAATATATTTGTATTTTGAACATTGCGTTTGCATTCAGTAGCTAATTAACTACTGGATCCAATTTTATTTTGAACATTGAACTTGAATTCAGTAGATACTTGGATTCAGTAAGTGAATCTAAGAAATTGAACTTGGATTCAGTACTGAATCTAAATGTGTTTTGAACATTGCATTTGAATTTCATTTTTATTCATCATTTTTTTTTCAAAACCATATCTTCAGAGATGTCATTTGATTTGCCTCGTCGAGACGAAAAAATTTGTGTTCTCAAATTATTGTTTTTCGACCAATAGATATTGAGATATTTAATTTTAAATTTTGATGGAAATTTGGATGATGATGTGTTAGATGCTGAAAAGTGAAGGTCAAATGACATCCTAACATCACAGTTCACAGAAATTGTAAAAATATCATCGCTACGTTTGTAGTAGCTGCCTAATTTGTGTTGGTGATTATGCCCTAGGCCCTTGAGAAAGGCCTTCACGTCACATCATAGTTTCATTGTTATAGAGATAACAAACTTGATTGTTATATCTTTTTCATGTTTATTATAATAATCATTGTCCCTAGCACTTATGAAGAACCAGCATGAGTTTAATGGATAATCATATGATGATTATGGTGCATAGGATGCAGATTAAACTTGTTAGTACTTGTTGGTTAACACGGTACTGGACATAACCCGTTATAAGACTTATGTCATGGTCAAATGTCATAAATAAATCTTATAATAGTTATATCATTTGATATCCTTAGATATGAGATTATCATGGTTTTCCACATGATGAACATTATGTTTGACTTAGTCAAACGCTACCTTTAACCGGGTAGTTATAACGGCTATGATTGGCATAATCGGATTCTTGTAGGGAAGAGTGATAAGTCAAGATGGGATTTATCCCTCTTAAAGAGATATCTGCTTGGCCACTCGATAAGTGAGATTGATGATAGTGTATGGCCATACCCAAATGAATTGATTTTTTCAATGTCATTTGCTCATATCAATCTACTCGGGATCGAGAAAGCATTGGACAACATAAGTTGACTTAGACCGTGACTTATGTCCAATATGATATTGCGTGACAAAAGGATTGTGATATGTTTCATTTGAGGAAAACTTTGGACTTTCAAAGTTATACTATTTGGGTAGTCATAATGGCTTGCTAGAGTCCGCTTATGACTTACGAGTTCTGAAAGGTTCGGACTCGTTGCCAACTTAGTATAATCTTATTTGATCACACACAAAAGAACGGATTGAAAAGACTAAAAATCTAAGATTTTTCATTTATGGTTTGGTACGGCTCCAAATGAGGAGTACAGCTCCCTGAGAGACGTACGGATGCCAGCTCCGTCCCAGCCCAGATTCTACAGATTTCTTTTAGAAAAGGAATCTCGAGTCCCAATGGAATTAGCTCAAACGCTCATATGGTGCCGGGTTTGACATCCTCTAACCTAGGTTTTGGAAACCTAAATCAATTGTTTGAGTAACAATAAAATAGAGAGAGGTAGGATTATTAATTTTGAGATCCATGGTCATCAAAATACAATAATCAAAGAAGCAAAATAATTCCAAAGAAGAAAGAGTTTATTCATCTTCAAGCCTTGGATCTAGAAATCAATCAAGAAGGTGTTATTGAGTCTATTCGATGTTTAGATACCGGTAGAGGGTGTTTGCTTTAGCACCTAAAGTCCGTTGTTCATGAATTCAATCTTTAAGAGTTAGTATTCATTCATCTTGCATTTAATTTAATCAACATGAGCAGATCAATGGCTCTTGAGTTTTGTTTCATATGTTGTTTTCGTTGTGCATGATCCATCAAAACCCAACAATTTGAACCACTCACTCATTTCTACTCCGACGTCTGTAAATGTTTTTATGGTTCTTATTTTATTTGGTTCTTATTTGAGCAGTTGCCTAATCTCAGCCATCTATTATTTTCTAATCTAACGGTTGTGACTTGTTCTAAATAGTGTAAGAACCAAAAGAACAAGACACAACCGTTAGAATAGAAAATAAGAGATGGCTCAGATTAAATTCTCATTAACACATGTACGGTGGCATTTTTGTAATTATTTGTTCATTTTTGTGAACATGGAGGGTAGTAATATAAAAGACACGCGGTGATATTTTTTTTGATTTATGTTGTAAGTGAGCGCCTTGGATTCAATAGCTAATTTAGCTACTAAATTCAAGATTCCGTAGCTAATTAACTACTGAATCCAATTGTATTTGGAGTATTGCACTTGGATTCAATAGCTAATTATCTACTGAATCTAAGTGTACTTTGAACATTGCATTTGTATTCAGTAGATAACTTGAATTCAGTAGCTACTTATCTACTGAATCCAAGTATATCTTAAACATTGTACTTGGATTCAATGGCTAATTATCTACTGAATCTAAGTGTATTTGAACATTGCACTTAATTCAGTATATCACTTAGATTCACTAGATATTTATCTACAGAATTCATGTGTATTTTGAATATTGTATTTAGATTATGTAGATATTTATATACCAAATCCATGTGTATTTTGAACAATGAACTTGGATTCAGTAGATATTTATCTACTGAATTCATTTGTATTTTGAACATTGCACTTGGATTCAGTATATAACTTGGATTCAGTAGATATTTATCTACTGAATCCATGTGATTGCACTTGGATTTAGTATATACTTATCTACCATGTCTATTTTTAACATTTCACTTGGATTCAGTATATACTTATCTATTGAATCTAAATGTATTTTGAACATTGCGTTTAAATTTCATTTTTATTTATCTTTTTCTCTCAAAACATTATTTTTAGGGATATCATTTGATTCACCTCGTCGAGACGAAAAAGTCAGTGTTCTCGATTTTTTTCAGACTTATAGATATTAAGATATTGAATATTGAAATTTGAGGGAAATTTGGATGATTACGTGGAAGATGCTGAAAAGCGACGGTCAAATGACATTCTAACCTTAGAGTTCACAGAAATCACAAAACTGTCACCGGTACTTTTGTACCAGCTGCCTAATTTGAGTCACTCACTTGTTTCTAATATGACGGATGTTAATGGTTCCTATGTTTCTGTTGGTCCCTAAGGGCAACAAGGGTATGAAAAATAGCTAGAGGGGGGGGGGTGAATAGGTTTTTTGAAATTCTTTTCAAACCCTTGTAAACTCAATTGCGAATGCGCACTTAATCAAGTAAGCGTAATGAAATGCGCCTAAAAGAGTGAGTGAAATGCATAGCAAAATTTAATTATGTAAAATAGGCGCAAAAGGTTAAAGGGGGTGCACACACACTCTAAGTACTTTGGCTTAAAGTTATTGTAAGATGGAACTAAGGCAAATATGAAACAAACACCACAATATTCAGTTCAATCAATCTATAATGAATAAACAAGCAAATAGTGAGATAAGAGATAAACTTGAAAGTAAATGACAAAAAATAAATACGCGCCATTTGGAGAGGTTCGATCGGGAAATGATCTACGTCTTCTACCAAGATGGTTAGTCTTGGATTTGTAATGGAGATCTTATAATATGAGTAGGTTTTACAAGTTACAACTTTTGAGTACAAACTAACTCAAAGATCTATATCTATGAATGATCAAATCCTAGACTAAAACCAGTTTATCTCTTTAAGAGAGATCTAAATGATCAAACTTAAAGAGATGCGTGTGTGTTTTTAGATTCAAAGCTCTTTAGATCTGTTTTATTTAGAGCACAAGAAATCTAATGTGTTTTTCTTGAGGATCTGGGCTAAGAATGAAGTTTTGAAGGTGTTCTTGAGGAATCTAGGAATTCAATGAGCAATCTTCAACGAATGATTGAGAGCAAAAATTCAGAGCAACTTAGCAACTTCAAATGGTTGAAGTTATGGGGTATTTATAAGTGAGCTCTCAAAAACTAGCCATTGGGAATCCTTGTGGATAAGGTCAAGGACAAATGTGCTGGAGTTCGTTGATAGGAGCACGTGTCCTTTTATAGCCTTTAGACACATAACAAAAATATGACCGTTGTGGACAGATGTCCTCATATCTGGGTGCATACGTGTTATTTTTCCACCGTTGGATCTTGGGCGTAGTTTGAATTTTGTCAAGTCTTCAAATCTTCAAAAAATATTCTAAGTGTTGAGATGTTACAATAAGGCGTTTAACACCTAGTTAGGCGCACAACCATGCGCGCACATTAATGTGCAGAAGGCGCATGGCCATGGCGCGTAGGCGCGTAATCTTCATTCTTTCTTGATTTTCTTGAATCTTGATATATTTGCCCTGTCTCTAAGCCTATTTAGATGGACTACTTAAAAAAATGAAGTATAAATAATTCTTACATAAGAGTCTAAATTCCATAAAATAAAACTTAGGTAATGGATCAATCAAATCTATACTTCTTACATAAGAGTCTAAAGTCCATAAATACTTCCTTTATTTGATTGATGGCATTACCTACTATATCAGGGACAAACATTATACTTGATAAAAACATGTCCAAATGAATGATATTGGTAAATCATGTCTCAAGTAATGCACACTCTAGTTCAAGTTATAGATTTCCAATCTATTCCAAGAAAGATAAATCATTATAATTGGAAAGATAGAAATAACTTTCAACACATTCAAAATATATGAGTTTGAGTTTTGAAATGTGTTTAAAATAAAAATTTAAAATATATGAAAAAATATGTTTAATTTTAAAAGATTTTAATGTTTCTTTAAAATAATGCAATCGTTGTTCTACAAACGAAAAGTTTGAGTGAACAAGGTTTTGAGATAATCAGTGATGCTGTCATTCTCATTAGTACTTGAAATAATAATAGTTAGAGATTACAAGTATTCAAAAGGAGAGACAAAAATCAAAAGTGCTAAAACAAGTGAGCACAACAAAAACTAATCACTAAAACTATCAACAAAATAATCGAAAAAAAATCAGGGGTTCTTGGGAGGCGCAGGAGCATATTTGGCAGGCGTAGCCTCATCCTTAGGTGCTTCATCATCCTTCAATCCTTTTTCAATCTCATTCACAGTGCGCACAATTTTCTTTGAAAGCAGATAAGTTCTTTTGACATTATCAAATGTATCTGTGACTCCATATCTCAGAAAGCTAAAGTGGTTAATGTTTGAGTTGTGATACTCATCCATTGACCTTTGAGAGACTGTGTTAGTACCTTACTATGTTATTAACCTGATTAAACATAGTAAATTTGTTTAGATAAATAAAAAATCATTCCAGTTGTTTATACAAAGCATACAAAGACCTGATCCACAGGCAACCCAAGAACAGACCCAACAGCTATCTATTCAGTTCATATATATAAAACTGTTTAAGGATAAACCAATAATATATACATCAAATGAACTGAATATACATCATTCCTACATTCATTCTCACTCATATGAATTACAGAAACCCCTTTTGCAAACATGCTAAAGCAGATCATCCAGTTCAAAGACGAACAGCTATCTCCCCTGTGCCAACAGCTAAGTCCCTGCAAATCCAGCAGCTGACTCCAAATGATCCAGATCCCTGAAGGAATAGTTATTTTAGCATAAAATAACTATGTAATTAATCACCATTGCAAATATTCACCAGCACCTCCAGTATGGACATCCTGCATAAAGAAATAAAGTATTTAGTCAACACTACTTTACCCAGTCAAAGACTCAACTTTCTGCAAACATGTTCCCCATGTGTTTTCTTGTCCCCCAACGGATATATTCATATCCTATATAAGAAAACACACTGGGCTGTTAACTATGCTGCTTCTTCCACCCATAAATTCCATTGCTGCTAAACATTGACACCCTTCACCCCTACAACCATTTGCATTACACCCCTGCAAATCTTGTGCCATCTAGCACCCAGTTACAACCCCCTTTAAACCCAGCTAACAACCAAGCTAATATTCTGTAAACACACTTGTGTAATTTCTTTTCTTTTCTTTGTACAGCCTTAGTCAAAAGGCTTCCTTAATTGTAGTGACAATCAAGAAGAGGGAGTTCGTGGAACTTGCCTTTATCATTCATTGTAAGCTTATTAAGTAAGTGGATTATAGTGGATTGATCTCACTGTTGACTACAGTGGGGGTGGATGTAAGAGACGAGCTAAACCTCTGAACCACTTTAAAACCCTTGTGTACTCTCTTGTCTTTACACTTAAACACACACTGCACACTGTCTCTTTTGTTTCTTAATTTAATTATCTTCCGCTGCATAATTTCTCTACACTTTTTATCTCAACAGCTAACTCCCCAAACCAGTTAGCTGTTCACTTGTTTTAACCAATCTGTTAATCTTAAGTAAACAGGACCTTTCAATTGGCACCAGAGCTTGGATTCACCATAAAGAGTCTAACAACTTGTGAAAGATCCATTCAACCCACCATGCCTCAACCAAGAAGAAACAATGAGAAAGACATACCACATATTGATGACTGTGGATCTTTTGAGATTTATTCATCAAAAATTAAAACCTATCTAGATGCTAATAGCATATGGAACTGGTATGTCTTGAAACATGAAATAGAACCACCAGTTCAAGCTGAAACTAATGGAGGAGCAAGCAAAACCAAATCCCCTGAATCATGGACTGAATCTGAGAAACAACTAATGTCTGCTAACCTAAAAGTTAAAAATATTCTGCAAAAAAGTGTAAATGACTCCCTTGCTCAAGAAATAGCTGAAGTTACAAGTGCTAAAGCTGCATGGGACTTAATACACACTAAGTTCACTAAACACACAAGTGTCAAAACTCAGAATCTCTATAACTTACTCAGACAATTAGACAACTTTAAATTCTATCCTGGAGAAAAGGTCAGTGCTGCAAGACCAAGGTTTGAAGACCTTGTTAGAGCCATTTCAGACCATGGCAAAGCATTCACCCAAGCTGACCTATGCGTAAAGATATACTCAAACCTTCCCCAAGAGTATGAGAAGGTGGATCTACCCATTAGAGAAGGAGCTGAATGGAGCACCATGACAGTAGAACAATATTTTGGGAAAATTGAAGCTTATGAACTTGAAGGAATGATCAAAATTCAACCAGCACCCACTATATCCCAAACTCTTGCTATGGTTTCACAAGAGCAAAACCAAAAATTGTTCACTCAATAGGACATTGATGTTTTGGTAAACAATGCCCTGCAAAAATTGAACATAAACCCCAAGCAAGAATCAAAGCCCATCTCTCAAGATGACATTCCCAGCCTGATATCTATGGCTGTCAGAAATGCCATGAGACATCAAAAGAAAGCCTTTGATAGAAGATACACTCCCTCATCCTCTAACCCACCTCAAGACACTGTAAAGAAAAGTGTGGAGTGCTATAATTGTGGAAAGCCAGATCACTTTGCTGCTGAATGCACTGAACCTAAGAAACAAAAAGATAATTAAAAAAGAATGACATACTCTAAAGAAGTTATTCATAGCTCTAGATGCAATTGCTACAATTGTGTCAAAGCTAAAAATAACAGAAATAAAGAACAAGTCATGCTTGCTGACTCATCTAGGTTCAGTGATGAAGATCTTGACTCATCTGACTTAGATTGTGATGAAGAAGAAGCACTACTGTGTCTTGTTGCCCAAGAAGATGAAGATTCTGACAATGAGGAAGATCTAGAGGCCTTAGCTGCTGCATAACAATTAAAAGAGGTACATAATTTTAACTCACTAAATATTGATGGCTTTAAAAGTTTAGTCTGCACCCTGTTAATTCAAAAAAAAAAAAAAAAACAAGACTCCAGCTTTGCCTCCCTCATCACTGAAAACCTTGAGCAATCAAAAACCATTGAAAAACTCAAATCTTCAATTCTCATCCTTGAAACCACCAAAAATGATCTGGAGAACAAGTGTCAGAAACTTGAAAGTGACATACTTAGCTCAACAGCTAAGACTGATTGTTCAAAACCTCAAAAGGATTCTGAACTAGAAATGAGTACCTTGAAAGAAGAAAATAATGCTCTAAAAAGCAAGATTGATTCTTGGAACAAATCAAGCAATGCTCTATCTTTGTATCACTTCAATCAAAGACATCCTGGGGACAGATCTGGTCTTGGAGCTGAAAATCCCACTCTCAAAACTTATACTCCCCCAACTGGTAATAGGGCTATTGAGACAATGGTCCTATCTAGCCTCAACACTTTCTCAACCAAGAAATAATCATTTCCTATTCAAACAAAGGATGATGTATACAGAATTAGAAGTGAAAGTACCAAAAAGAATGAGTTAAGTGTGGAACCTCACAAAAGTTCTCAATCTCAAGCCTCTACTAGTACTGACAACACCAATAGTCAGAAAAGAGGGCATGAACACAAGTCTGGAAAGCCTGGGAGGTCTCAACAGCCAAGACAAGCTGAACAGCTAAGACAAGCTGGACAGCCAAGAAAGGCTAGGCAGCATAAGCCAAGGCAACATAGACAAAATTGGCCTAACGGCCTCCTCAAAGGTTCACTAACGGCCTCTTCACAGGTTCACTAACGGCCTCCTCAAAGGTTCACCAACGGCCTCTACAAAGGTTCACTAACGACCCCATTCAAGGTTTCACTAACGGCCTCATCAACGGATTTCACTAACGGATTCGTCCTCAAAGGTTCACTAACGGCCTCCTAAAAGGTTCACTAACGGCCTCTTCACAGGTTCACTAACGGCCTCCTCAAAGGTTCACTAACGACCTCTTCAAAGGTTCACTAACGGCCTCTCCAAAGGTTCACTAACGGCCTCGTTCAAAGGTTCACTAACGGCCTCATTCAACATATTCAGCCGGCAGGTTCACCTAACGGATCATGCCACCCCCTCTATCAACAAAAGCCGTTCACACAGGGAGCGCACCACTATCTCTCGCAATTTCAAATTCCTGCTTTCATCGAGTCTTTGCTTTTTCTTGGTGATGTCCTCGGCGGGTGTTTTTAACTTTCGTCGACGCGTTTTGCTTTGCAATCCACGTCGCCGAGGGGCTCTGTAGACACCCCGCCTTGGACCGCTCACCCCGATTGCACATTTGATCTTGTATTTCTCCCCATTTTAAGTGTTTCTCGTTAGTTTCTATCACTTCCGATAAGTTCCTGACTGACTTCGTTATGTCCAGGGACTAGACTGAATAACAGGGCTGACTTTCTAGTCCATTCTGTCAAAATCGCCTTCTCTGAGTCGCGCGCCTCCGACAGGAGGATCCAGACGCGCGCGCCTCCCGCCCCCAAAGCAGGAAGCGCGCGCCTCTGGGCGTCGGTTACAGATTTCTGGCCAGGATTCTCTCCCTTGCTCAATTTACAGGATTTTGCCCAGGAAAGATTTCTTGGTGACTGAGTTTTGGCACCAAAAACATCTCTCTTTCACCTATAAAAACCCCCCTTTACCTCCATTTTCAAGGACCTTTGGCTCTCAATCTTACATTCTCAATAAGACACTAAAATTTCACACTTACAAAGCATTTCCAAAGGATTTCTCAAAAGAATTCATCAAGAAGTGTTTGAAGTCTCTTGAAGTCTAGGTAAAGTTATTTCTTTCCTCTTCTTAACTTCATCTCTTTTCTCTTTCTTTTGTTTTATCAAAGTGCAATCACCCAAATCATTTTGGGACATGACTCTAATGATCACCTCATCTCATTGAGGTCGGTTAAAGAGTTATCTCCTACATTCCAAACTTTATTTTAAAACACCTTTTTATGATTTAAATAAGAAGAAGAAGAACGTTTATCATTCATGTAGATTTTGATCAAGCAAGACCAACTTTAGTTGGGCGAGATGGGTGTTTTGGTACTTCCCATCTCGTAACCTAACCCCCGAACCTCAAAACAAAGAATCTCTGTTTTCGTAATCAAACTTAGGCTATTATCAATAGGTTTTTCTTATGTTCCTCAAAACATAGGTGTCGAATCTAAAAACAAGTTAGACATCCTAGGATAATTCACGCGCTCTAGCCAATCCGTGGTTCCCCCGGGGTATCTACAGTGGCGACTCCGCTGGGGACGTTTGAGGGTTAAACTTGCATTCTGATCAAAATCTACATCTTTTCTGGGCATTCTGACTCCGCTGGGGACGTTTGAGGGTTAAACTTGCATTCTGATCAAAATCTACATCTTTTCTGGGCATTCTGATCAAAATCTACATCTTTTCTGGGCATCCTGATGGGGGAGGCGCGCGCTTCTGGCCTCTTCAGCCTAAGGCGCGCGCATCCCGCATCAAGGACCAGAATCGCCCGCTTCTTCATGTTCTTCATCTTCTTCTTCTGCTAATATCCATTAATCATTTCTGCAGGGGTTACAATATGCACATAGGACCAGGGCAATCCCCTGAGTCCAAAATCTGACAATCTGACAGGTGTGCCCAGAAGCGCACGCCTCCCAATAGCATCGCTCCAGGCGCGCGCGTCTCGTATCACACTCAGAGGCGCACGCTTCTGCGTTGGTTCCCAGAACAGAAACAGGTCTCGGAACAGAGCAGTATGATGGGGGTGTGGGCACAGTTGCCTGCATCAGTGGTTATTCTGAACTTCAGACTGTTTTAATTTTATGTTCTATTTTATCGGTCACACGGGTGATTCGAAAGTTGTAATTATGTGCCTATTTGTTTTTTTTTTATTTCTTTTGAAAAAAAAAATATAAAAAAATGTTTTGTCACATATTAGACCTCACACTACATGCACATATTCCTATGAATTGCTCACTATCGAGTCGCACAAGTCCAACCCCAAACCCGTCGAGGCCCGTCCTAGAAAGTTTCAAGCTCCACTCGACCTTGGCTCTTTCGAAGCGGTAAACCTCAGCCCGTGGCGTAGTTCATGACTACATGCCGGGGGTGACCTTTGAGCCTCATATTCAAGCCGAGCACAAGCCACACAATTCTAGTTAGGGTCTAACACTCCGTGACTCAAGTCGGTTTCCATGTACCGAGATTTCCCTAAACTAATGTCTTCAAATCATACATGCCAACTTGTAGAAACGGACGCAATAAAAATCCGTCCCCAAAAGTGGTTATTTTGGATGAAAATAAAAATCCGTCCCCGCATGTATGCTTTACTACATTAATTTAGTTTAATCCCGATACATGTAGGATTCACAAACGCGATGGAATCCGATGAGTATATGGGACCGCGAGATGGTCTATATACTAGTGTGACGATTCCATTATTTTCTTAGAAACCCCAAAAAGGATCCATTCCCTCCGACTTATAAAAAAAAGAGTCTTTTCTTATGTGGTTCGAGTCGTGTGACCAACTGTGTGTTCTAAGCCTCTTCGTGGACCGCAAGTGTTACTCAAGACTGAAAAGGGCCTCTTCTGCAATATAGGTTCAATTGGTACTTACAGAGTCTACCGGGATTCGGCAAATCGGTTAGTCCGTGAAGAGATCACTCCAACAGCTCCTACATCAACAATGGCCGGCGGCTCCAACACCAACAATACCATGACTCTCGAGCAACTCGCAACCATGGTCCAACTCCTCCAAGAGCAAGTCTCCACCCTTAATAAGGAGGCACAAAGCAAAGACGACATTTGGCAATCCCACCTCGACAACCAAAGGGAGGCCCACGAGGCCGAGATGGAGCTAATGAAAGAAAAGCTCACTAATCTTGCCAAGGGGAAGAGCAAAAATGACGATGACGAATCCGAATGGACCGAAGGTTTGTTCAAAAGTCCTTATGTCAACACCCGCACCAAGAAAGTGGGAGAGCCAAGTTCCGAGAACAATGAGCCCAAAATGGTGGATTCTATCATGGCCTACATCGACCAAAAATTCAATAGGCTCAACATGGGGAAAGGCTCCTACACAAGCCTTTATCAATCATCCATCCTCATGAGTACTATGGCCGCTCTTCCTGATAAGTTCAAGATGCCCGACATAAGAAAATTCAAGGGCAACTCTTGTTCTATGGCTCACATTGAGACTTATATTTGGGCAATGGTTCCGAAGAAGGTCTCGGCTCAATGCTTTCCTTTCACTCTCGAGGGGGAGGCAAAAGATTGGTATGCTACTCTCCCACTCACTGTCCGTCTTGATTGGGACTCCACCATGCTTGCCTTCAAGAACCAATACCAAGGCAACACCACTCACCGGCCCACAAGGAAAGAGCTAGAGAACACTACTCAACGAGACCACGAGTCCTTCATCGACTTCACAAGGAGATGGAATGATAAACTCTCCGAGATTGTGGAAAGGCCAAATACCAAGGAGCAAATGGACATCTTTCTCAAATGTCTCAAAATTGATCTCCGCACCCACCTAAGTGGGGATTGCTATGCGGATTTCTCCCAAATGTATGAGGCGGGGGTCCGAATGGACGAGTTGCTCAAGGAAGTCAAGAAAAGTGCTCCTAGCTACCGCTACAAGGCCGCTTCCAACTCCACAAAAGAGGCCTCGGTCAACGCCGTTAGTATTGACAAGGGGAATTACAAAAAGGTTCCTCCACCCCAAGGGAAGAAGTCTCGAAATGACCGTATCTAAACGCCTCTCCAAGGCATGACTCAAACCGAAGCTTTCGAAGTTCTCAAAGCAAAGGGTCAAGTCACACCCGTACAAGGGTACCAACCCAAGACGGTCAACCCCAATCATGCTCACCACAAATATTGTGGCTACCACCAATATAGTGGCCACACCACCGAGGAATGCTTCGTTCTCCGCAATGTCATTCAAGATCTCATAGACAAGAAAGAATTTGTAGTGACTAATGGCAAAAATGTAAATGTAATAGAGATAGGAGAACTCGAGGGGACCACCCATTCAATCCCAATTGTGAATGGGGACCCCAATGTTATGAGTAAACTTGACAATTCTTATTATGTTGTGACTTACGATGAGGTAATGAGGGAAGTACTAGAGAATAGGAAAAAGAAGCAAGATGGGAACGTCAACATGCTAACTCGATCCGGTCGAGTCATAGCAAGCAACCCTTCCACTTCCGCACCAAGCTCCTCTTCTCAAAGGCCGCAAGCTCGCGACACTCCCGAAGATCCTCTACTTGTCCAACTCAAGAAACTCAAGCCAACATTCTATTTGGGACCTCTTCGCATCCTCAAAGAAACACCGAGATCTTGTCATCCGCAATCTCGATGATACATCAGTTTCTCCCGATACTACTCCCGAGGACCTCACGGCAATGATCGGTCACATTCATTTTGGCAACGTCATCACATTTGCCGATATGGACCTTCCACCATTTGGTTCCGACCACAACGAGGCTATTTACCTCAAGGTACGAGCAAGGGGGAGGCCCATCTCGAGAGTCTTAGTGGACGGTGGTTCCGCACTCAACCTCATGCCTGGCAGAATCATGGGCATACTGGGGCTTAAGGATTCCGATTTGAAGCCTTCTACTCAAGTAATCCGAGGTTATGACAGCACCGCCCGTACAGTCATGGGCATGATCGAAATAGATATTGAGTTTGGGAGCATGGTCATGTCCGTTCCATTCCAAGTGCTTGACATCCCGGCCTCATTCAACTTGCTTTTGGGTCGACCATGGATTCACAGTTCTAATGCCGTCCCGTCAACTCTCCATCAATCTGTCAAGATCCAAAATGGTGATGAAATAGTGACCGTCATGGCCGAAAACGTCACTATCCACAGAAAAGATGAGCCCGTCCACCAAATTCAGCATGGTTTACCAAACTCCACTCTCTCTGGTGTCTCAATCAACGCCATTGACAAAGAAGGGGGAAACGGATCATGGACCCCCAGCAATCACAAAGTCCTCCGCATGATGAGGAATATGGACTACTTCCCTGGCTTAGGCCTAGAGAAATATCAACAAGGAATCCTACATCCTGTACAAGTCCCATTTGTCAAGAACACATTCGGTTTGGGGTACAAGCCTTCCAGAGAAGACTTGAAACAAGAGCAAGCGATTAAGAATGAAAAGGCCCAAGCTCGTAAAGAAGGCCGTCGTTATGAGGTCCCTAATCTAAGGCCTTACCGCAAGACGTTGAATGGCTATTTTGTCCGCCAAGGGGAAGACGTTCCATACATGATCTTTCCCGAGCCATGGGTTAACAATAAGGGTGTCAAAAAGCCTGGTCTCGAAATCTTCTCTGATTGTGAGATCCAGAAATCCGAAAGGGAACCAACTCCCATGTCGCCCCGTGAATGGTGGGGAAGGAAGGTGACTATAGAGTCCGAGATAGAAATCATCGTGGGGGAAGAACCGACAGATTTAGCCTCCATGTTCGAAGAGCTTGCCATAATGAATGAATGCCAAGTCAATGCCATCCATGACACTGTCATCATGAATGAGACTATCAGTGAGATCCCGCCATGCTCCGAGCCGATCAACAATTGGTATTCTACGAAAGGGCCCGTGGTATCCGAGGAATTCTTAGTCCAAGAAATGGGTTGTATACCCCGCACAGCAACAAAGGAAGAGCGGCTCACACTTACTTTCGAGTCCGAGAGTGTCTCTAATACCCTTACCCAAGAGGATATGGAGGCCATAGCCGAGCGTGTGTTTCCTTTCTTTGCTAATGAAAAATTTGATATTTCTGAGTACCCTGAGATTGCAAATATCATAAATGATGAATTAACTAATAATGAACTTAATGAACAAGTTAATAACGAATCAAATTATGATGAAATAGACCACGAAAACACAACATACTTAAATGAAATTGCTCAACAGGTCCGTAGTCGTGGTGAAAATGGTCCAGGGGCTGACGAAGAATTGCATATTGTTAATCTGGGTACCGACGAAGAGCCAAGAGAAACTAAGATCGGAAGCTTCTTCAAAGGGGACGACAGAGACAGATTGACTGCACTACTACGGGAGTTCGTGGATGTGTTCACATGGTCATACAAAGACATGCCGGGTTTGGACAGAAAGGTAGCGGAGCACAGAATTCCGATTAGAGAAGATGCCAAGCCAGTAAAGAAGAAGCTCAGAAAGATCAAGCCAGAATGGTCTCTGCAAGTCAAAGAAGAGATCGAGAAGCTCCTCAGTGTGGGTTTCATCAAGGTTATCGAGTATTCGACATGGTTAGCCAACATCGTGACAGTCAGAAAGGCAAACGGCAAGGTTCGAGTTTGTGTGGACTTCCGGGATTTGAACAAAGCTTCCCCGAAAGACGATTTTCCACTCCCTAACATCGACATGCTGGTCGACTCCACTGCTTCCTACGAGGTTCGCTCATTCGTGGATGGGTTCGCTGGGTACAATCAGATTCTCATGGCCAAGGAAGATCAACATAAGACAGCCTTCACAACACCGTGGGGTACCTTTTGCTACACAGTCATGCCATTTGGGTTAAGAAACGCTGGGGCTTCCTACCAAAGAGCCGTGACAGACTTGTTCCACGATATGATTCACAAAGAAATCGAGGTCTATGTGGACGACATGATCATTCACTCCAAAGGGACCGATGGTCAACATTTAATCGATCTCCGCAAGTTCTTCGAAAGGCTTCGTCAACACAAGATGAGGCTCAACCCAGCAAAGTGCACGTTCGGGGTTATCCGAGGCAAAGTCCTTGGTTATATGGTCACTGAAAGGGGAATTGAAGTAGATCCCTCCAAAATCAAGGCGATCATTGACATGCCTCCTCCAAAGACGCAGAAAGAGATAAAAGGTTTCATGGGCAGACTGCAATACATCAGTCGGTTTGTACACCAACTCACTTCCATGTGCGAGCCAATCTTCAAGCTACTCAAGAAGAATGTGGCTCTAGAATGGACCGACGCGTGCCAAGAAGCCTTCGACCAAGTGAAGCATTACTTGACGTGCCCTCCTGTTCTAGTTCTGCCGCACAAGGAGAAGCCTCTTTTGCTCTATCTCACTGTCAATGATGAAGCCCTAGGGGCTATGTTAGCACAAGAACAACGAGAGTCCACAAAGGAGAATGCCATTTATTTTGTCAGTCGCCGATTCCAAGGGGGCGAAAAGAACTACTCTGTCTTAGAGAAGTCATGTGCAGCATTGGTTTGGGTTACTCAAAAGCTCAAACATTATATGGAAGCTTTTCCGATCAAGCTAGTAGCAAAGGTGGACCCGCTCCGCTACATCTTCGAGAAGCCTTTCATGTCAACAAGAATAGCCAAATGGTACTTCATGCTCGCCGGCTATGATATCACTTACGTCACACTAAAATCCGTCAGGGGGAAAGTGTTCAGTGACCAACTTGCCCAATTCCCGTGTGATGAAGTGAAGGGGGAAGACGTACATTTCCCCGACGAGCATTTAATTTGTACTGCAACCGAGGAAAATAAGTGGAAACTTTTTTTCGATGGCGCCGCCAATAAACACGGTTTTGGTATAGGAGTATTGCTTGTCGATCCAAAAGACATCTACACTCCCATTGCCATCCGTCTGGAATTCGAAGCTACCAACAACATTGCCGAGTACGAAGCATGCATAGCAGGGCTCGAAGCAGCTCTCGAAAGAAACGTCACGGAACTAGAAGTATTCGGCGACTCTTTGCTCCTTATCAATCAGAAATCGGGAAAATGGCGAATCCAAGACGCGACCCTCCAACAGTATGGTCAGAACCTTGAAGAATTGGTTGAACAATTCCAAGAGATCACTTTCAACTACCTGCCAAGGGATAAAAATCGCTTTGCCGATGCACTGGCCACCATAGCTTCATTAGTTGAAATGCCCAAAGGGAAAATGGTGAAGCCTTTCAAAATTGCCCGAAGGAACAGTCCGGCGTACTGCATGAGTATCGAGATCAACGAGGTTCAAACAAACTCTCCGTGGTATTCAGATATCATGAATTTCCTCAAAGATGGCACTTATCCCGAGAATAGCAATAAGAAGTCTCAAGCGGCTCTGTAAAGGCTAGCCTCTCGGTACGTACTGATTGGGGACTGAGTCTACAAAAGGCACCACGACGGGATCAATCTCTTATGCGCCAATGAGGCCGAAGCTCAAGAGATAATGTGTGAAGTGCACGAAGGAGAGTGTGGACCCCACATGAATGGGTTTATGCTAGTCAAGAAGATACTCCGCATTGGTTACTATTGGAGCACTATGGAACGAGACTGTATCGAGAAAGTCAAAAGGTGTGCCAAGTACCAATTCCATGCTAATCTGCAACATGCTCCACCCTCGCAACTTTACAACATGGTCATACCTTGGCCTTTCTCTTGTTGGGGGATAGACATCATCGGTAAAGTCCATCCTGCCGGAAGCGATGGGCAGTCATTCGTCCTAGTGGCCGTCGACTACTTCACAAAGTTTGTCGAAGCATAAGCCTATCGGATCCTCAACGCCAAGAAAGTGGCCGAATTTGTAAAGATTAATATCATGTGCCGATACGGCGTACCTCATGAAATCATTTCCGAAAATGGCTCTCACTTTGAGAAGGAAATGGATGCACTTTTGGTAGAATACAAGGTCACCAAACACAAGTCATCTCCTTACCGTCCCCAAGCAAATGGCGCGGTCGAAGCAGCAAATAAGACCATCGAGACCGTCGTCAAGAAAATGGCCTCAACAGGAAGGGATTGGCCCGAGAAGCTACCATTAGCATTGTGGGGCTACCGCACATCAATACGGTCAGCAACAGGAGAAACTCCTTATGCATTAGTCTATGGTTCTGAAGCCGTACTCCCAATCGAACTTGAAGTCCCATCTCTACGGGTCCTCCTCGAGAATCAAGTCAACGAGGTCGACTGGATGCAAAGTCGATATGAACAGCTAGCCTTACTCGATGAGAAAAGGCTAAGAGCACTCGAACGCACAAGGGCGTATCAGCAAAGGATGGCAAGAGCTTTCAACAAAAAGGTGAAGCCTCGAAACATCAATGTGGGAGATTTGGTCTTAAGAAAACATCCTCCTAATGCCATGAATCCCCTGGGGAAATGGGGACCCCGATGGATCGGTCCGTACGTGGTCAAAAAGATACTAAGCGGCGGTGCAGTCCGACTCGTGGATTTAGATGGTGACCAGCTGCCAAAGGAGGTCAACCTCGACAAGCCCAAGAGGTTCTATGCTTAATAAACAAAGACCATTAATATATATATATATATATATATATATATATATATATATATATATATATATATCGCTCGCTAGGTTGAAAACTCGCAAGGGCGGCCTAGGCAAAAATTAGAGCACGTGCAAAAAAGAAGCCCGCTAGATTGAAAACCCGAAAGGGCGGTCTAGGCAAAAAACAGGGTGCACACACAAAAAAAATGGTCTTTGTTTGTTTGAACTACGGAGACCTGAGCCTCCCAACTGGAGGAACGTAGGCAACCTTCGGGTGCGGTCTAAAACATATCAAAAATACCCAATTCACTTCAAATAACAAGATGCAATTTTTATTCATTTAATGAATTATTCAAGCCATTACAACGGATTTATTGAGCAACAAAAGACATCAAAACATTAAATCCTAAAACAAAGTGGTCTATCCTTAATTGCAATCTCTTAGGGTACTAAGAAAAGTCCAACTTTCTCTTAGCCTTCAAAGGACCACCCGATCGTCTCTCAATCCTTTTCTTCTTGGATAACGGAGGAGCACTAATACGCACCGAAACCTTCTGTGTTGCGGCACGTCTCCTATCATAAAAGTCATCCAAAGGAGTACCGAAAGGGTCAGCAAGAATGTTACTCGAATCAGCAGCAGCCTCCCTATATCTCAAAGCGCTGCTAGGCTTAAAACCCTTTCCCAACAACTCGGCACGAAGCACATCGACCCAAGTGATGCCACAGTAAAGGGTGCCAAACAAATAATCCAAGTAGCTCTCGGGAAGGAAGACACTTCCCCGATGCAGAGGAGCAAAAGCCCAACGGTTGCGATCATCTCCCCAAGCCGACTGAAGCTCACTCGAGAAGTCTAGACCCATGTAAGCAACTGGACGAAGCATTCCGTCCCTCGGAAAAGGAATTATCTGTTGGCGACCAAACTGCCGCAGAACCCGCTCTGGCTGGTAAAATGAAGAATCTCTCAGGCCGGGTACAACCACGTGCTGAAAACAAAGAGTCCATTCCACAAAAAGACGAAGACCCCAAGAAGGAGGGCACCACTCAATATCGACGGTTACCCGAGAGGCAAAGAACTTCTTCCAACCATCTTCAGATAAATCCCGGATCAACAGCTTCCTCCTATGAACAGCAAAAGGAGACAAATCACCATCCGGGGAATAAATCTTGAAGTGTTCTCGGAGCCATATGGTCAAGAGCAAAGGGCTTCCCCGACACATCTTGTCTGTCCTATGTAACTCATCAAGGCCGTGCAACGTCTCCCCTACAATAAGAGGGATTATACTAAATTGTTGCTCCTTGGCTTGCAAAATAATCTCAGCCGACTGCGCATCCGCAGTCCCGAAGGGTGTAACAAACAGTACTTCACTAAAGAGACAAGCGGCCATGGCATTCCTCTTGAAAGATTGAAAAACCGGATCCTCCGAGTGTAAACTGAAGAACATCGGCAACTCAGTTATGTCAATCACAGTACCGTGCAACATCTTCCTCACGTCCTCAACAGGGAGATTAAGTAACTCAAGCCAAGAGTCAATGGCACCACGGTGATATTTAGGGACGGCAATCCGACCGGCCAAAGGCATGCCAAGGATGACCCCGGAATCATCAACAGTCGGCACCATTTCATTAGCTGAAAAGTTGAAGGTATGGCTATCGCAATCCCAGAAAGCCGCGACAGCTCTCAACAAATCCCAATCCGGCTTCAACGTCCGCAAAGTGAAAAGAATTCAGAACCCGAAGTCTTTAATGAAGGCCTTCTTGGGATGGGTCTTGAAAGAATACACAAAAGTGTCCAAGTCCTTTTCATACCCACTAACAACCTTGGCATCAAGAACAAAAGAATTGGAATCCATGGAAAATGTTGATCACAAACAAAGTTGAGCAATAATATGATGTTCAAAAATGGCAGAAAGGAGCTGTGAGAATCAAGTGGTTGAACAGAAGCTGATATTATAGCTGTTGGGGGTCTTTTGGCCAGCAAATGTCAAGCCCGGAATTCTGCCTCCCAGACGCGCGCGCCACCCGCCAGCGGTCTGAAATGCGCGCGCGTCCCAAGCCTACAGAGGAAAGCGCGCGCCTCCCAAGTCTAGATCACTTCGGAAAAGGCCTTGTCAGAAATCTCCAGCCTAAATCAAGACACAGCCCCGGTCCTCGGACACCCAGTTGGGCACACCTTTTCTGGTCCGCCCTTAAGGCATGTCAAAGATTGAAAGTAGGATAGAAACTCCTACTCAAAAGTAGGCTGTCCTTCTCCAGATTCCGAACTCCCTAAGTTCTGTCACGGGTGCCATATCCCCCCTCAAGAGTCAATCTCAACATTTCATCCCCAGCAGGAACATTCTTCTGGTCGCGGTCAACTGTGCCCGCACCCCACAAGTCAAAAAGTCAAGTGTGACTCCAAGTGGCACGCGACTTCAAAGCAATATTTCATCAACGAATTTCACTAACGGATTCGTCAACAAAGGTTCACCAACGGCCTCTCCAAAGGTTCACTAACGGCCTCATTCAAGGGTTCACTAACGGCCTCATTCAAAGGTTCACTAACGGCCTCTTCAAAGGTTCACTAACGGCCTCTTCAAAGGTTCACTAACGGCCTCTCCAAAGGTTCACCAACGGCCTCTACAAAGGTTCACTAACGGCCTCATTCAAGGGTTCACTAACGGCCTCATCAACGGATTTCACTAACGGATTCGTCCTCAAAGGTTCACTAACGGCCTCCTCAAAGGTTCACTAACGGCCTCTTCACAGGTTCACTAACGGCCTCCTCAAAGGTTCACCAACGGCCTCTACAAAGGTTCACTAACGACCCCATTCAAGGTTTCACTAACGGCCTCATCAACGGATTTCACTAACGGATTCGTCCTCAAAGGTTCACTAACGGCCTCCTCAAAGATTCACTAACGGCCTCTTCACAGGTTCACTAACGGCCTCCTCAAAGGTTCACTAACGGCCTCTTCAAAGGTTCACTAACGGCCTCTCCAAAGGTTCACTAACGGCCTCGTTCAAAGGTTCACTAACGGCCTCATTCAACATATTCAGCCGGCAGGTTCACCTAACGGATCATGCCACCCCCTCTATCAACAAAAGCCGCTCACACAGGGAGCGCACCACTATCTCTCGCAATTTCAAATTCCTGTTTTCATCGAGTCTTTGCTTTTTCTTGGTGATGTCCTCGGCGGGTGTTTTTAACTTTCGTCGACGCGTTTTGCTTTGCAATCCACGTCGCCGAGGGGCTCTGTAGACACCCTGCCTTGGACCGCTCACCCCGATTGCACATTTGATCTTGTATTTCTCCCCATTTTAAGTGTTTCTCGTTAGTTTCTGTCACTCCCGTTAAGTTCCTGACTGACTTCGTTAAGTCCAGGGACTAAACTGAATAACAGGGCTGACTTTCTAGTCCATTCTGTCAAAATCGCCTTCTCTGAGTCGCGCGCCTCCGACAGGAGGATCCAGACGCGCGCGCCTCCCGCCCCCAAAGCAGGAAGCGCGCGCCTCTGGGCGTCGGTTACAGATTTCTGGCCAGGATTCTCTCCCTTGCTCAATTTACAGGATTTTGCCCAGGAAAGATTTCTTGGTGACTGAGTTTTGGCACCAAAAACATCTCTCTTTCACCTATAAACCCCCCCCCCCCTTTACCTCCATTTTCAAGGACCTTTGGCTCTTAATCTTACATTCTCAATAAGACACTGAAATTTCACACTTACAAAGCATTTCCAAAGGATTTCTCCAAAGAATTCATCAAGAAGTGTTTGAAGTCTCTTGAAGTCTAGGTAAAGTTATTTCTTTCCTCTTCTTAACTTCATCTCTTTTCTCTTTCTTTTTGTTTTATCAAAGTGCAATCACCCAAATCATTTTGGGACATGACTCTAATGATCACCTCATTTCATTGAGGTCGGTTAAAGAGTTATCTCCTACATTCCAAACTCTATTTTAAAACACCTTTTTATGATTTAAAGAAGAAGAAGAAGAACGTTTATCATTCATGTAGATTTTGATCAAGCAAGACCAACTTTAGTTGGGCGAGATGGGTGTTTCGGTACTTCCCATCTCGTAACCTAACCCCCGAACCTCAAAACAAAGAATCTCTGTTTTCGTAATCAAACTTAGGCTATTATCAATAGGTTTTTCTTATGTTCCTCAAAACATAGGTGGCGACTCTAAAAACAAGTAGACATCCTAGGATAATTCACGCCCTCTAGCCAAGCCGTGGTTCCCCCGGGGTATCTACACTATCAGTCTTAAAGACCTTCTCCCAGATCATCACACCATTCATTTCATTCTCAACAGCCATCTTACTTTCACCAACCCAACTACAGAAAACAAACCCTATACAATACCAGAAACACATATGATAACCCTCAATCCTTCATTTTGACTCCCTACATGATGCAGATCATGTTTTACTACAACACCCTTAACTAGTTCTTCAAAAGGATATCAGATGGCAAGGCTACGGTCCCAAAGAAAATCTAATCCTTTGGACCCAAAAGAATAAAAGGGTACCATAATTTTTAATTTTTTTTTTGTAGGTTTCCTGTACAGGTATATGGTACTTAGATAGGGGCTGCAGTAGGCACATGACTTATAACAAAGAATGGCTTCAACAGCTATCTCTAAAGAATGGTCCCAATGTTACTTTTGGTGACAATTCTCAAGCAAGGGTCAAAGGATCAGGAAATTTAGTGACCAAGGAGATCATCTTCACAGATGTATCATATGTTGAAGGCCTGAAGCACAATTTGATTAGTATTAGTCAAATTTGTGACAAGGGTTACCATGTTGTCTGCACCAAGGACCTTTGCCAAGTCAAGGACAATAACAATAAGGTTATTCTTACAGGAGTAAGAAAGAAGAACCTCTACTGCCTGCACCTTGAAGTTGTGCAAACCTCTACTGCCCAATGTCTCTTATCCTATAGCCAATCAGACATGTCATGGATGTGGCACAAAAGACTTGCTCACCTCAACCTGAAGACCATCTCAAAGCTCTCCAATTCCAACCTAGTCAAAGGACTTCCCAAAATTCCATTCAAGAAGGATAAACTTTGCAAAGCTTGTAAGTGTGGAAAACAAAAGAAGACCTCCTTTTCAGACAAAACCAGATTGGACACCAATCAGCCATTGGACCTTCTGCATATGGATTTATTTGGTCCTATCAGAACCAGATCTCTAGGTGGTAAAAGATACTCACTTGTGGTTGTTGATGACTTCACAAGATTTACTTAGATCATTCTCCTTGAATCCAAAAGTGATACCCTTAGAAATCTCTCTCAGCTATTCAACAAAATTCAGAACTTTAAAGGCTTGTCAATCAAGAAAATAAGGTCTGACCATGGAACAGAATTTGAGAACACTGGTGTTGATTCCTACTACAATGAAAATGGTATTAATCATAATTTTTCAGCGCCTAGAACTCCCCAACAAAATGGAGTAGCAGAAAGGAAGAACAGAACCATATGTGAAGCAGCTAGAACAATGCTGTCAGAACATAATCTTCCTAAGTATTTTTGGGGAGAGACTGTAACCACTGCAGTCTATGTCCAAAACAAGACTCTCATCAACAAGTACCACATGAAGACTCTATATGAACTATGGAATGGAAGAATTCCAACTATATCTTACTTTCATGGTTTTGGAAGCAAGTGCTACATTCATAACAATGGGAAGAATAACCTGGACAAGTTTGATTCAAAGAGTGATGAAGGAATCTTTCTTGGATATTCCATCACTAGTAAAGCATATAGAGTATACAACAAAAGGAGACTTGTTATAAAAGAATCAATTCATATTGACTTTGATGAAAACAATGATCAAAGCAACACTGACTTGTGTGATTTTGATGAATCCATTGGCAATTCTGATACCCTTCCAGAATCAACTCCAACTAGAAATAATCCCTCATCCTCAAATGAAATCATCAGCTATCTCCCATATGTCCTTCCCAAAGACATTCCAGTCAGCCAACTAAAGCTAAACAGCTTTCCCACTCCCAACAGCTATCCTACCCTCAACAGGATAGATGAAGAAAATGAGAGCTGTTCAGCCATTCTTCCTCAACCTACAACTCCTATCCCAATCACTAATAATGATAACCTTGTCATTACTCTACCCATCTCAACAGATCCCATTCCAGAAGGCACACCCTTCTATGATATCCTCATGAGTGCTTTCATTTCTCAAATGGAACCAAAGAAGATCCATGAAGCCCTGCAAGATGCAGACTGGATAGAAGCTATCGAAGAATAACTTGAACAATTTGAAAGAAATAAAGTATTGAGACTTGTTCCTAAACCAAGAAATCAAACTGTCATTGGTACCAGATGGGTCTTCAGAAATAAAATGAGTGAAGATGGTACTGTAGTAAGAAACAAAGCTAGACTTGTTGCTCAAGGATACAGACAGGAAGAAGGAATTGATTATGATGAGACCTTTGCACCTGTAGCAAGACTTGAAGCAATCAGATTGTTCTTGGCATTTGCATCATTCAAGAAAATGAAGGTATTCCAAATGGATGTCAAAAGTGCATTTCTGAATGGAGTTCTAAATGAACAAGTATATGTTTCTCAACCCCCTGGATTTGAACATCCTAAATTTCCAGACCATGTATACAAGTTGGATAAAGCCCTGTATGTGTTGGGTTTCGTAGTCACATGCGCAGCGGAATTAAGCATTTAAAATTTAATGAAACCCAAAGCCCATAGATCCATTCATATGATTAATTCAAATACAACAATATGAATACTAGAATACTAACCCTTGATGCCTTTGATTTTGCAACCTTGAATTCGATAGAGACTTGAAAACTTGATCACGATCATAGTAATAATCACGAACTTTGAAGATGATAAGTTTCACCCTCTAGCGGTATCCACACCACGAACGAATATCAAGAACACTTGATCTTGGTTGCTAGACCAAATTATGAAACACGTTTTCACAATTAATATGAACTATATGGAATTTTCTTTGTGTATAATTTTGTTCTTCAATCTAGGATTTCTTAGAACAAAATAAAACCCTCTCAAACTCTTTGGAGGCTTGCACAAACATTAGGTCTGAGTTATGGCCGAATTCTGATGTTTATACACAAGTAAGACCTATTCCAAATATGAAACTTGTGTTAAAACCCGTCCAAAATTCGATTCCGAGTCAAATTAGGAATCTGCCCCCGAAAGCACTGTGCGGCCGCCCAAACTGAGGTGTGCGGCCGCCCATCCCATTTGGGCGGTCGCCCAAAGGCCCAGAAGAATCCAATTTTTCCAAATTTCCAATATAGTCCTTATTTAGGATTCGTTCTATTGTATGTGACCCTCTAGGATTATACTAAGTTGTCAATGGGTTCAAACATGAAACTATAAGATATGATTAGGTTCTAGCAAACCGTCATACCTACCCAAATAGTATAACTAGATACAAGTTCGCATTCCTTTTAGAACATGTCATAATCCCTTTGTCCACGATGTCATTGAACACAAGTCATGGTCAACAAGTCAACTTGTATTGTTCAATACTTTCTCGATTCCGAATATATTGATAATCCAAATGACATTGATCCAATCAATCCATTTAAGGTTGGCCAAACATTTTACCAACATCATTCCTTCGAGGGGCCCAAGCTTGACATCTCTCCGAAGAGGGACAAATCCATTTAGCTTATTATTCTTCCCTACGTGAATCCAATTATGCCAATCATACCCTTTATAACTACCGTGTTAAGGCAGCGTTTGAATATGTCAAACATAATGTTCATCAAGTGGAAGACTATAATAACTTCATGTCTAAGGACTCAAATGACATAACTAATATGAGATTTATATATGACATCGACCATGACATAAATCTCATACCGCGGGTCATGTCCAGTACCTTGTTCCAAACAAGTACCTATAAATCTAACATGATCATCCCACGATCATTTAGCCTTTATACTAGTGCTTAACAAGCTCTAGGGACGGAGATTATTATAAGCAAACACGAGCCATAATAATAATCTTATTATCTCTTTATCATTATGAATAAAATGATAACTTATACAACGTTTAACAAACGTGCCTAGGGCACCAACACCAACAGTATGGTCTGAAGCAAGCCCCCAGAGCATGGTATGATACTTTGTCTAAATTCCTTCTCATTAAAGGATTTACCAAAAGACAGATTGATAATACCTTATTCATCAAGAAATATGGAGAAGATACTCTACTCATTCAATTTTATGTAGATGATATCATCTTTGGTTCATCTAATGAAAAACTGTGCAAAGAATTTGGAGATCTTATGCAAAAACAGTTTGAAATGAGTATGATAGGAGAACTGACTTACTTTCTTGGTCTTCAAGTCAAACAAATGAAGGATGGAATCTTCATTAACCAAGCTAAGTACACAAGAGACATGATCAAGAAGTTTGATATGCAGAATGCCTCAACAGCTAAGACACCTCTGTCTACAACAACCAAACTTCATGCTGATACTGATGGTCAGAGTGTTAATCAAACACTATACAAAAGCTATATAGAATCTCTTCTATATGTTACTGCTTCAAGACATGACATCATGTTTAGTGTATGTCTTTGTGCAAGATTTCAAGCCAATCCTAAAGAATCTCACCTTGCTGCTGTAAAAAGAATTTTGAGATACCTTAAGGGAACCCCAGATTATGGCTTGTGGTACCCAAATGAATCACCATTCTCACTCATTGGTTTCACTGACTCAGATTATGCTGGATACAATCTGGATAGAAAATCAACAAGTGGTGGATGCCTATTCATTGGATCAAGGATTGTATCATGGTCTAGCAAAAAGCAAACCTCTGTAGCAACCTCAACAGCTGAGGCTGAATATGTTGCAGCTGGTCTCTGCTGCTCACAAATTTTGTATTTGAGAAGCCAACTTCAAGATTTTGGAATAAATTTATCTAATATTCCAATTTTCTGTGATAACTCAAGTACCATTGCTATGACTGAAAACCCTGTTCAACACTCTAAAACCAAACATATTGAAGTTAGACACCACTTCATTAGAGATCATATTGAAAAAGGGAATATCAATCTTACAAAAGTTGGTACTGAAGACAATGTTTCTGATATACTGACTAAGGCTATGGATGAAAAGAGATTTGAACTTTTGAGAGCAATGTTATGAATGATTAACTTGCCTAAGTAAAAGGAAAAATTGAACTTCATTCATTAAAACTGAAAACAGTACATAAAGAAAGATAGCTGTTCACAGAGCCCCAACAGCTATCTATCCAGAACCATAAAAAACAGATCCTATGATGTTACAACCTTCATCATCAGGACCAAAACTACCTACCCTACTATCTTTTGCTACTCTTGTACTAGTAGCCCTTCTTCTGTTAACTCTCATTCTCAAATACTCTCTTCTGAACAGCTAAGCAAGCAAAATAAGCTGTTCAAATCCAAATGGCCCCTACTCTCCTGTTCCTGAACCCTCAGCAGAAGTGTCATGCTGATTCTCCCCTCCATATGATCTCTCCTTGGTAGCCTGACTATTTTCCCCATACCTCTCCAACCATATGGGATGCCTCTTCAAAAAGGGATCAATAGAGGTAACTGAATACTGCAAATGAGGACCCATAGTTCTTGGCCACCATTCCTCTACAGCATCATAAGGAGGCATATCCTTCAAAGGAGAAATAAAGCTGAAAGATCCTGAGGTCTGCTCACTCTCAGCAGCTATCATAGCCATCTGTGAGTCAGGACCCCTCTCTTCACTTTCAGTAACTGGAACTGGGCTGCAACACTTCATATACTGCCTAAAAAGCTGTATATGAGTTCTTTTGGGAACCTGGCTAACTCCATTAAAGTTATCATATCCACCTTCCAACACTCTCATGGAAAGTGAATCTCTTGAAACTGGGGTAATAACCCTTGCCTTTTCAACCACAGGAATCTGTTGTGTCTGAACAACTAACTGATTTTCCTGGTGCATCAACTTTCCCAATAAGATCCTTCTCTCTCTTTGTATCTCTCTCCCCTCCCTACCAATGTTCTCTGCTTCATGACATTTAAATCCCTCTTTTTTCATCAACTCCCCTAAAGTAAAAACCTTCTTAACTTCAGAATATGGAACCTTGCTTTTACTGCCCTCTCCTACACTCATTTCCTTCCCAAATAACTTAATACAAGTCTTCTCCTGCTCCTCTCTTACTTCTTTCATTTTCCCCCTTCTTTGAGACCTCTCCATCTGAATCAATCTCTCTCTTTCTACCCTCATAAAAGCATCCTTCTCTATCTCCCATTCCCTTTTTCTCTTCTCTCTCTCCCTCAGTTCATCACCCTTTAAATGATGACCCAAGGGGAGCTGATCAACTTCATCCTGCAAGGAATGATCAGTCTGTATCTTATAAGACCTAAACTCTCTTTCAAACTTCTCTCTCTCTGACTCCTCATCACTAGGAATTGTAAAGACAAGTTTCCTAACTGATTGAGGCATTTTGCTTGGACTATACTTAGAGAAACTTCTACCCATTTTCAAAAGATTAACTCAGTATACCTTCAACAGCCAAGCTCCTGCATCTTATATAAGCAAAGCATTTATGTTAGTCCATAACAAGGCACAACCATATGGTCAGCTGTTGATAAATTCAAGTTCAAAATATATGGACTGATTTGACCCTTAAAATTGTATCATTGGAGGGTTTATGAGGCAAGGCTAAGATGTGATGGGAAATATTAATTTGAAAGAGTGCTAAGTTCGCCAAACTGAGTACTCACCTTCTTTCATTTAATAGCCGCCCACATTTTATGGATATAAATGGAATAACAATTCATATCTCATTCTATTTACTGTTCATATGTACAGTAACAGGAGTTAAGAGCTACTTCCTCACTCTTTTTCCAGTTAACCCCCTGGATATTCAAAAAGGAATTACTAGCCCCCTCGCTCATTTTTTTTGGTTTCTGAATAAAAGAACAGTTCAGTGCTCTTGCCGGTCACTATTCATAACGGATATAATAACTCCCCACTCTCTAATAAAAATAACCGTTGTACCCCACATCCTTATACCACGATTCTTTCACTCTCTCAACTATTCATCGTCAATTTCCTCTCTTTCACATACTCTGTTTTCATAAACCCTAATACTCTGTTTCTTTCTCCTTCTCAAAATCAATGGCTCTCTCTGATGATTGTCATGGTTACTATATTGAATCCGATTTCTTTGAAGATGATGTTGGTCAGTTCGTCAAAAGAATCCTTGAAAATAATAGCCTCATCACCATGCTTACTGCTCAAAACCCCATCCTAGAAAATGCCTGTTTGGAAGTATATTCCAAAGGAACCCGACTTGATAGTGGATCTATCCGTTGTGTTTTCCAGGATGTGATTATGCTCATCAATCCTGAAGATGTCGAAACCACTTATGCAATGATCAATTCCCGTAATCTTCTAACCAACCCTTGAAGCAAAAACCTTGATTCTAGTTTTAAAGGTCTGTATGAAGAATTTACTGGCCAATGAATTGAGAATTATGACTGTGTGAAAAACAAAGCATTATTCAAGAAGAATTTGTCCATCAACAACTCTGCACTTAGTGATGTGGTAATCAAAGGGATGTTTGGGAAACAGTCCTCATTAGACCAACTAAGTTCTGCAGAATGGAAAGTGGCCCTTGGCCTAATTCAAGGGAATATAAATTGGTGCAGAGTGATGCTAGAGAACTTCAACCTACTGAACTCTCCATCAACTCTAAAACCCTCTGTGAGATCAACCAAACCCAACCTTTTCAGATTTATGAGTGGGATTCTTGCTAAGAAGCTGGCAACACACTGGGTTGCTTCCCTAGAATCAAGATGGTGTTCAGTGGTCTCACTTAGCAAATTCAAGAAGTTTAACAAGAAAACTGTCCCTCTCAAAGGAACTAAGGAGGGAACAGCTAAGACAACTCAACAGCCATCTAGGGTTAGAACCACAAGAAAGACCAGATCAAAGGATGTACATGATATTGAAGAATCCTCTTCTGCTGACTCTGAAGGGACCCCATCAACTGAGAAATCACCAGGAAGGGAGCACAGATCCAAGAAGAAGTTTGACACTCCAACAGCTATCTCACCATCAGCTAGTCAAACTACTCCCCCAGCTCCTGTTCAAACCCCTATGAGGATCACAAGATCAAAAGCTATGCTTAGACTTCCAATAGCTGAGCCTCTTCCTGCTGTGTCACGACCCGAAAACCCGCCTCTATTTTCTATTAATAAATATCTAATTATTTATTTATTTCTTATTTAATTTTTTAAATTATTATTTAATTAATAATTTATGTGTGCATTTTATGTGTTACAATAACCTATGCCTAGCATTTTATTTGGGCCATTTATGCTAGTGTAGTATTATTTGGTCTTAGTTGTTAGTAAGAAGTATTAGAGTTAGTGTAGTTAGTGGGGAGGGGGTCTAAGTGTAAGTTTTTGAATAATCATCTCCCTACTCTTCCTTCTCCCTCACCTCTCCTCCTCACCCTACTCCATTTCCAGTTCTTTCTCTCTCTCTCTCCTAGAAAGGTAAATTTCTTCTCTCCCTTCTCTCTTCATTCTACCTATCTTCCTCCCATTATTTCTCATTGCTCATTTTTTGAAAAGTGTTTAGATCGTCGATAGGATCGTAGGAAGCTAAGAAATTTCGAGTTTCGTCACCTTTGAGAAAACCCGGGTAAGTTACTTTTCCCCCATTTATGCTAGAATTGTTCATAACATGTTGGTTTGATGCTTTGTTGATATATATGGTGTTGTGGTTGAGTTTGGAACTCATTTGGATTTTGGTTGATTTTTGCGATATTTTGAAGGTTAGGGTTTGAATCTTGTTTTGGAATTCTAGATGTGTTATTTAGCCCCATTGCAAGTCTATAAGTTGTTTTGGTTCATAGTTGTGTTTATTGTAAGTCTTGATTTCAAGTATTTGTGAGATGGTGAGGATTTTGTGATTTGGGCAAGAACATTTTGAAGAACCCAGGAATTTGGCCAGAAATTGCCCCTCCGGGCAAGGGGGCGCGCGCACCCTTTGGGAGGGGGCGTGCGCACCCTTATGCCCATTGTGAACTAAACCTTCTGATCACCTAGGGCGCGCGCACCAATTTCTTGAGGGCGTGCGCTCCCTCTTTGTTTCAAAACTCAACAACCTTCTGTTGCCGTGAAGCGCGCGCACCCTTTTATTTGAAGCGCGCGCACCCTCACTTCCTTTTTGGCGCAATTTCCTTCTGACTTCAGGAGGCGTGCGCACCCTCCCATAGGAGGCGCACGCACCCTCTCCCCTGTTGTGAAATTTATTTCCCCTTTTGTCCAATCTTTCAAGGGCCATATCTTGCTCATCCGGACTCCGTTTTAGGTGTATAAATTATCGTTTTAAAGCCCTCCTTGAGCTCTTCGAGATGAGTGAATAGTTTTGGTTGTGTGCTTGAGTTAACTGGATCCTTTGTGATCAAATGTGATATAGGAATTGTGTTATCATTGTGGAAATTATTGGAACACTTTAATTGTGTGTTTTGGTTCATTTCACTTTCTTGGTGACTTCTTGATAAGGTTCCCTACTTTGGAATCGATGGTTGTTTATTGTGCTAGTATTTTATTACATAACCTTTATTTGAAAGTCCAGCTGGTATTTGTGTGTGTTTCGGGCGATGCGAAACATTATGATGGCACAGCCAAGTCCATTATGATGTTGACCATTGTTTTGCCCCATTATTTCCCTCTTCCAAATTGGCCTTGGATGTGAGATGAGCTAGCCCCTTTGTGAGCATTTTAGCTATCGGTTTCGGGCTTTGACTGTGTGTCACTGTCCCCTTATTATTATTGGTTCCGGTACCGGGGGTTTTCTCTTCAGCTTTCATGCTACTATGAAGATGTTGATTGTTGATTATTGAAGCTGCGCAGCGACCTTTATTTGGTTCTATCAGTTGGAAAACCTTGGCTAATATCCTTTGTTAAATATTTATTTCTGCTGCTATCTGTGAATTGATAAATGCTATGTGCTAAGTGATATTTATTATTGTTTATTGCTTATTGCATCATAGCATGTCATGTAGTTGAATTAGTGACTTATTGAGATTTATCTCACCCCCTTTCTTTTATCTTTGTTTTTCCTTAACCCCCCCAGGAGGAAAGGATTAGACTCGCTGATCACGAGGAGGACGTCGTGAGGGTTGAGCTTTTGGGGCAAGTTGTTATTGGTGGGTTTACATTATATAAATGTGTAACCTTTTTGGGAATAGTTGTACCAAACTTGACGTCATTAGAATTTGTATATTTTATTATTTTGGGTGTGAGCTTGTGGAGCTTACACTAGTTTATATTTGGTTGTTCAAGTTGGATTTCAAAACTTTGTGTTATCATCTTTTGGTATAAAAGGAAATTTTTATCTTCATTATTTTAGAGTTATTGTTTAAGTCGACGTCCAGCTCGCGTACTCCAGGCCCGCGGGTCGGGGTCGCGACAGTTGGTATCAGAGCTATGGTTTAGCTCTAAGTATAAGTCTAGGTGGACTAGTATGACCTAGGAGGGTAGTGGTGTTCGGAGTGAGTAACGGTTGATGTTTTATGCAGGTAATTGTTCTCAATGGCTAGAAGAAGAACGGGTGAAGGTTCTAGTGGGGCTCAGAATCAGAATGATCTTCGGGAAGAGAACCGTGCTATGTTCCAAGGCATGTTTGAGGTGGCCATGAAGGCAATTCATGACCAAGGGCCAAGAGAGGAGCATGTGCCACCTCCGTGTTACGGGTTAGAACAATTTCTGAAATTAAAACTAAGGGAGTTCGATGGTGAGCCCGATGTGAAGAAGGCCGAACTATGGATTGAGTCTATGGAGAAAATTTATGATGTGTTTGGGTGCACGGACGAGGATAGGGTCCGGTTCGCGGCTTATAAGCTTGTGGGTTCCGCCGAGCATTGGTGAAAAGGAGTTAAAGCGAGTTGGGATGATACCCATACAGTGTATGCATGGGAATTATTTGTGCGGAAGTTCAAAGAGCATTTCATTCCGGTAGTTGATCAAAACCGAAAGGAGATCGAGCTTCTCAACTTGGAGCAAGGGTTGTTGTCTATAGCTCAGTACTCGGCTAAGTTCACAGAATTAGCCCGGTATTGTGACTATCTTGTGAGGACCGAAGAACAGAAAGCTATGAGATTCATCCGGGGTTTGAAGACTTCTATCCGTACTCAGCTTATAGCACAGAGGATTCAAACTTATCAGGATGCGGTGGACCGAGCCTATTTGATTGAGCAAGATATAGGGGAGTATAAGAAGAAGGTTGAGGTAACTAACACTAGCAAGCAAGGAGGGCAGAGCAAGCCACAATCCCGTTCAGATAACCGAGGCAATTTTGGGGGACAATCCCAGTCCCGAGGGCAACCGATCCCAAGGAACCCGGGTACTACTGCCGGGAACCAAGTGAACCAAAATAGGAGACTTTGTTCCTATTGCTAAAAGGAAGGCCCTTCAGAGGACCGGTGTTGGAAGAAACAGGGCAAGTGTACCAATTGTGGTCAGATGGGGCATTTTGCGAGGGATTGTACTAGAGGCAGGGGTCAACCGACTGGGGTAGGAGCTGGGGCTCCACAGTGTCAGAAAAGGTATGCTACGGGAAAGGCCAAGGTCCAAGGAAAGGTGTTTGCAATGAATCAGCATCAGGCAGATGATCCCTCAGTGATTGGAGGTATTGTTTCTATATCTAATGTGAGCGCGCGTACGTTAGTTGATCCAGGATCATCTCATTCTTACATTTCTGTGAAATTTGCTTCTTTACTAAATGCTGCATCTGAGTCTTTGCCCTATGTGTTAGAGGTGTCAACTCCCATGGGAGAGTGTTTGGTGACCGATAGAGTATTTCGTGCTTGTGATGTGCTTATATATGGTCGTGTCTTGTGTGCGGACTTGGTAGTCCTTCCTATTCAGGACTTTGATGTTATTTTGGGTATGGATTGGTTGAGCAAGTTTCATGCTTCTGTTGATTGTCGAAGGAAAGTTACTTTTTCTATTCCCAATATGCCTAAATTAGTTTTTGAGGCTATGCCTTTGGGTAGAAATTTTCGTATCATTTCTTATGTGAAAGCGAGAAAATTATTGCACCGTGGTTGTGAGGGGTACTTGGCTAGTGTGATTGATACTAGGAAAGAATCCCCTAGTTTGGAGAGTGTTCGGGTAGTTAGAGAATTTCCCGATGTTTTCTCTTCTGAATATAGTATGCCTCCCGATCGTGAGATAGAGTTTTGTATAGACCTTTTGCCGGGCACGACTCCGATTTCAAAGGCACCGTATAGGTTGGCTCCCGCAGAGTTGAAGGAACTAAAGGTTCAGTTGCAAGAGTTGCTTGATCGAGGGTTTATCCGCCCTAGTGCTTCCCCGTGGGGAGCACCGGTTTTGTTTGTGCGGAAGAAAGACGGTTCTTTGAGATTGTGTATTGATTACCGAAAGTTGAATCAGGTTACAGTGAAGAACAAGTATCCTCTACCTCACATTGATGATTTATTTGATCAGCTTCAAGGGTCCGTGGTGTTTTCTAAACTTGATTTGAGGAGTGGGTACCATCAGTTGAAGATTCGAACGGAGGATATTCCGAAAACTGCTTTTCACACTCGGTATGGTCACTACGAGTTCTTGGTTATGCCGTTTGGGTTGACTAACGCGCCTACCGTGTTTATGGATTTGATGAACCGGGTTTTCCATCCTTATCTTGATTCGTTCGTGGTGG
The DNA here is from genome assembly GCA_026119855.1 of Campanula takesimana. Classification (NCBI taxonomy): domain Eukaryota; kingdom Viridiplantae; phylum Streptophyta; class Magnoliopsida; order Asterales; family Campanulaceae; genus Campanula; species Campanula takesimana. The sequence continues at coordinate 335,936 of JAOWBW010000134.1, forward strand.
TCTTCATCGACGACATTCTTGTCTACTCTAAATCTCGAGAGGAGCACGAGCAACACTTGAGGATAGTTTTATCCATTCTTGCGAGGGAGCAGTTGTTTGCGAAGTTTAGTAAATGCGAATTTTGGCTCGAGAAGGTTTCATTTATGGGTCATGTTATTTCTAAAGATGGGATTTCTGTGGATCCTTCAAAGATAGAAGCTATAGTGGATTGGAAGAGACCCGAGTCAGTGACCGAGATCAGAAGTTTTCTGGGTTTAGCCGGGTATTACAGAAGGTTTATAGAAGGGTTTTTGAGGATTGCTACTCCGATGACTCAGTTGACCCGGAAGGATGTACCGTTTGTGTGGAGTGAAAAGTGTCAAAGTAGCTTTGATGAATTAAAGAAGAGATTAACTACGGCTCCGATTCTTGCGTTACCAAATGGAAATGACGACTTAGTGATATACAGTGATGCTTCGAAAGAGGGTTTGGGTTGTGTTTTGATGCAGAATGGGAAAGTAATTGCTTATGCTTCGAGGAAGTTGACCCCTAGTGAACAGAATTATCCTACTCACGACATGGAGTTAGCGGCATTGTATTTGCGTTGCATAAGTGGAAGCATTACCTTTACGGAGCGAAGTTTGAGATTTTTACCGATCACAAGAGTTTGAAATACCTCTTATCTCAAAAGGAATTGAACAACCGGCAGCGTCGATGGATGGAACTTTTAAAGGACTATGATTGTACGATTTCTTATCATCCGGGGAAGGCGAATGTGGTGGCCGATGCGATTAGTAGAAAGTCTTATGTGGCCTCGATGATGGTTCGAGAGTGGAAAATGCTTGAGGATGCTTGAGATTGGCGTCCCCAAGAGTCGAAGCGTGGAGTTATTTTTGCGAACCTTAATGTATTTCCCACATTAATTCAACAAATAAAGGATACTCAGAAGGAGGACCTAGAGTTGAAGAAGATTATGGATAATGCTCAGGATAGACAGTATGTGGACTTCCAGCTTGACTCCGAGGGAGTGTTGACTTACCGTAGCAGATTGTGTGTGCCGAATATCAGTGGGATTAAACAGCGAGTTCTTAATGAGGGTCACAAATCCCGGTATACCATTCATCCCGGGATTAACATGAAGAGGGAAATTGCAGATTATGTATCGAAGTGTTTGACCTGTCAGCAAGTTAAAGCAGAGCATAAGAGGCCCGCAGGTCTACTTCAACCTCTTGAGATACCCGAGTGGAAGTGGGAACACATTACGATGGATTTTGTAACCGGACTACCCAGGACTCGAAGAAGGTTCAATGCAGTTTGGGTGATCGTGGACAGATTGACTAAATCTTCTCATTTATTACCCATTGACATTTCCTATTCGATGGAGAAACTTGCGAATTTGTATATTCATGAGATTGTCAGATTGCATGGTGTTCCAGTTAGTATTGTGTCAGACAGAGATCCCAGGTTTACATCCCGATTTTGGCAAGCATTACAGAAGGCTTTGGGTACCGATTTGAGGTTTAGCACAGCATTTCATCCTCAGACTGACGGCCAGTCTGAAAGAACCATTCAGATTCTCAGGGATATGTTACGGGCTTGCACAGTTGACTTTCCAGATTCGTGGAATACACATCTGCCGCTTGCAGAGTTCGCCTACAATAATAGTTATTAGTCGAGTATTCAGATGGCACCGTATGAGGCTTTGTATGGGAGGAAATGTCGATCACCTATTTGTTGGGATGAGGTTGGGGAAGCAAAACTTTGGGGTGTTGATATGGTTCAGGACTCGGTGGAAAAGGTTAAAATTATTCGGGATCGATTGAAAACAACCCAGAGTCGACAGAAGAGCTATGCCGATCATCGAAGATGAGATCTTAGTTTTCAGACCGGAGACTTCGTGTTCTTAAAGGTATCTCCGAAAGTGGGCATTCGAAGGTTTGGAAAGAAGGGTAAATTGGCTCCGAGGTTTGTTGGACCGTTTGAGATTTTGGGGAAAGTGGGACTTCTAGCATATCGTCTTGCGTTACCATCTTCTTTGGATCGGTTACATAATGTTTTTCACGTTTCTATGCTTCGGAAGTATGTTCATGATCCATCTCACGTGTTACCGAGGGTGCCGGAGGATATAGAGCCTGATATGACCTACGAAGAACTACCGGTTCGAATCCTTGATTCTAAAGTCCAAGAGTTGAGGAACAAAAGCATTCCGTTGGTTAGAGTTCTTTGGAGGAATCACAATGTTGAGGAATCGACTAGGGAGCTTCGAGAGGAGATGGAGCGTAAATATCCGTGGCTTTTTAATTCGGGTGAGTCTCGTTAAAATTCAGGTCGAATTTTCTTTAAGGGGGAGTGAATGTCACGACCCGAAAACCCGCCTCTATTTTCTATTAATAAATATCTAATTATTTATTTATTTCTTATTTAATTGTTTAAATTATTATTTAATTAATAATTTATGTGTGCATTTTATGTGTTATAATAACTTATGCCTAGCATTTTATTTGGGCCATTTGTGCTAGTGTAGTATTATTTGGTCTTAGTTGTTAGTAGGAAGTATTAGAGTTAGTGTAGTTAGTGGCGAGGGGGTCTAAGTGTAAGTTTTTGAATAATCATCTCCCTACTCTTCCTTCTCCCTCACCTCTCCTCCTCACCCTACTCCATTCCCAGTTCTTTCTCTCTCTCTCCTAGAAAGGTAAATTTCTTCTCTCCCTTCTCTCTTCATTCTACCTATCTTCCTCCCATTATTTCTCATTGCTCATTTTTTGAAAAGTGTTTAGATCGTCGATAGGATCGTAGGAAGCTAAGAAATTTCGAGTTTTGTCACCTTTGAGAAAACCCGGGTAAGTTACTTTTCCCCCATTTATGCTAGAATTTGTCATAACATATTGTTTTGATGCTTTGTTGATATATATGGTGTTGTGGTTGAGTTTGGAACTCATTTGGATTTTGGTTGATTTTTGCGATATTTTGAAGGTTGGGGTTTGAATCTTGTTTTGGAATTCTAGATGTGTTATTTAGCCCCATTGCAAGTCTATAAGTTGTTTTAGTTCATAGTTGTGTTTATTGTAAGTCTTGATTTCAAGTATTTGTGAGATGGTGAGGATTTTGTGATTTGGGCAAGAACATTTTGAAGAACCCAGGAATTTGGCCGGAAATTGCCCCTCCGGGCAAGGGGGCGCGCGCACCCTTTGGGAGGGGGCGTGCGCACCCTTATGCCCATTGTGAACTAAACCTTCTGATCACCTAGGGCGCGCGCACCAATTTCTTGAGGGCGTGCGCTCCCTCTTTGTTTCAAAACTCAAAAACCTTCTGTTGTCGTGAAGCGCGCGCACCCTTTTATTTGAAGCGCGCGCACCCTCACTTCCTTTTTGGCGCAATTTCCTTCTAACTTCAGGAGGCGCGCGCACCCTCCCATAGGAGGCGCGCGCACCCTCTCCCCTGTTGTGAAATTTATTTCCCCTTTTGTCCAATCTTTCAAGGGCCATATCTTGCTCATCCGGACTCCGTTTTAGGTGTATAAATTATCGTTTTAAAGCCCTCCTTGAGTTCTTCGAGATTAGTGAATAGTTTTGGTTGTGTGCTTGAGTTAGCTGGATCCTTTGTGATCAAATGTGATATAGGAATTGTGTTATCATTGTGGAAATTATTGGAACACTTTAATTGTGTGTTGTTGGTTCATTTCACTTTCTTGGTGACTTCTTGATAAGGTTCCCTACTTTGGAATCGGTGGTTGTTTATTGTGCTAGTATTTTATTACTTAGCCTTTATTTGAAAGTACAGCTGGTAATTGTGTGTGTTTCGGGCGATGCGAAACATTATGATGGCACAGCCAAGTCCATTATGATGTTGACCATTGTTTTGCCCCATTATTTCCCTCCTCCAGATTGGACTTGGATGTGAGATGAGCTAGCCCCTTTGTGAGCATTTTAGCTATCGGTTTCGGGCTTTGACTGTGTGTCACTGTCCCCTTATTATTATTGGTTCCGGTACCGGGGGTTTTCTCTTCAGCTTTCATGCTACTATGAAGATGTTGATTGTTGATTATTGAAGCTGCGCAGCGACCTTTATTTGGTTCTATCAGTTGGAAAACCTTGGCTAATATCCTTTGTTAAATGTTTATTTTCGCTGCTATCTGTGAATTGATAAATGCTATGTGCTAAGTGATATTTATTATTGTTTATTGCTTATTGCATCATAGCATGTCATGTAGTTGCATTAGTGACTTATTGAGATTTATCTCACCCCCTTTCTTTTATCTTTGTTTTTCCTTAACCCCCCAAGAAGGAAAGGATTAGACTCGCTGATCACGAGGAGGACGTCGCGAGGGTTGAGCTTTTGGGGCAAGTTGTTATTGGTGGGTTTACATTATATAAATGTGTAACCTTTTTGGGAATAGTTGTACCAAACTTGACGTCATTAGAATTTGTATATTTTATTATTTTGGGTGTGAGCTTGTGGAGCTTACACTAGTTTATATTTGGTTGTTCAAGTTGGATTTCAAAACTTTGTGTTATCATCTTTTGGTATAAAAGGAAATTTTTATCTTCATTATTTTAGAGTTATTGTTTAAGTCGACGTCCAGCTCGCGTACTCCGGGCCCGCGGGTCGGGGTCACGACATGCTGCTCCAGTACACAAAAGGACAGCAGCTAAGAAACCAAGATTGAAGAAGACAGCTGTCAAAGGCAAAGGAAAAAGGAAATTTGGTGATCCTTCATCCTCATCCTCAAGTGAGTCAGAAACTCCTGGTCCTAAAGCCTCAACTCCTCCAGTTGAAAGCCATGAACACACTACTGCCTCTTGGGAATTAGTCAGACCTGCAGGGAGCAATGCCACTGAAATCTTTCTTGATAATGAAGCCATTCAGAGTGAAGGAGAACTTGAAGTTCAAAAAGCTTCTCAATCAACTGAAGTGATTGATTTGGAAGAGGTAGATGCAGCTGATCAATTAACCATTCAACAGCTATTGGATGAAACAAGAAGAGAAAATCTTGCTGGAACAGTCCAAGTGCATGAAGACCCAGCAACTGAGGAGCCAGTCCATGAATCAAGTTCAACAGATAAGACCACCTCTTCAACAGCTGAGGCACCTACAGTCCCAACAGCTAAGGTATTCTCTTCTTCTGAGTCTGCTGGTACATTCTATATAAAGAGAAGATCCAAAAGACAAAGACTCTCATCCCCTCCCTCCCCTACTCATACCTCTAGCTCTAATCATGCCTCTGCTATTCAAAGCATTCTTCACCTTAAAAATTCCATTCCCCAAACCACCCCTCATGTTGAAACCTTAAGGGGGAACTCACCTAGTCCAGACACTACTGTCAGGTCAAGGGGGAACTCTCCAGCTCTTGAAATTATCCCAACAGCTAAGCCACAAGTCTCTACTGTCCCCATTTCCCCAGTTCAAACTACCATTTCTCTTCCTCCACCTAGTTTTGTCCCTCCTGTTCTCAATCCAAAAATCTTAGAAATTATCAAAGACACATCAATTTCTAATCTTTCTGAAGAGAACACATCCACCTTGTTTGAACAGCTATCATCTCAGTTTTCAATTCCTGAAGCCCTTCAAGCCTTTGATTTTATAAGATTTAGGGAAACTAGAAAATCCATGGGTGAAGGAGGCTCATCTACTTCCAAATCTACTGTAATACCAACAGCTATCCCTTCATCCTTACCAACAGCTATCCCCTCTTCTGTCCAAAATCCCCAAATCCAAATTGCTCTTGACACATCTATGCCCACCCCTAGTTTCTGGACCTTAGATTGTGATATAGACTTCTCTATTCCTGCTGTTCTTCCTCCCTTCAAAAAGTTCAACAATCTCTCTGTCATTCCTCCTCTCATCAATCCTCATAATCTTTCCAATCCATGGGAAATGAAAAAAAACCCACATGAGTGTCCACTCCAGAAACTTAGGTGGACAACTCTTTCATGCCTATGAAGAAGGGAAGAAGTTTAGAATTACTATTCAATATTGCTTCCTATTCTCTGCTCCTAAACTTCCTCACCCCCTCTCCTTTTCAAATCTTCATGAATGGGAATTTGTCTTCTCTCATCTCATCTCCAACAACCTTCTGGAATGCATTTATACCCCCTCCTCCCTTGTTTATGCTCTATGCATTCAGTATGCACAATTTGTGTATTACTCCCTTCTTTCCAGGAAGAGCTGTATCATGGGATTGATTGTCAAAAACCTTTATCCCATCTCCTCTGTTTATCCTCAACACCTTCCACCTTCTCTTCCTGCATTCCATAAAAAGTCCAGGTCTCACCTTTCAAACCTACCCCCTAACTTTGATCCTTTCAAATACACCCCCCTTTGTTTGAACAGCTATCCCTTAAGTCTCTTAGTCTACTAATTAGTATGTACTTTGTTTAACTTTTCCCTTCACCTCTACTACCCTGAGTTGTATTGCACTCTTCTGTGAATACTAATCATGTTTATATGCAGAATAACCTAATTAAGAAGATTCCATCTTCATTAGTATTTCTATCATTTAGCATATTTGTTTTGCAGGAACTAATCATTATTCATTTACCCAAAAGGGGGAAATTGTTAGTACCTCACTATGTTATTAACCTGATTAAACATAGTAAATTTGTTTTGATAAATAAATAATCATTCCAGTTGTTTATAGAAAGCATACAAAGACCTGATCCACAGGCAACCCAAGAACAGACCCAACAGCTATCTATTCAGTTCATATATATAAAACTGTTTAAGGATAAACCAATAATATATACATCAAATGAACTGAATATATATCATTCCTACATTCATTCTCACTCATATGTATTACAGAAACCCCTTTTGCAAACATGCTAAAGCAGATCATCCAGTTCAAAGACGAACAACTATCTCCCCTGTGCCAACAGCTAAGTCCCTGCAAATCCAGCAGCTGACTCCAAATGATCCAGATCCCTGAAGGAATAGTTATTTTAGCATAAAATAACTATGTAATTAATCACCACTGCAAATCTTCACCAGCACCTCCAGCATGGACATCCTGCATAAAGAAATAAAGTATTTAGTCAACACTACTTTACCCAGTCAAAGACTCAACTTTCTGCAAACATGTTCCCCATGTGTTTTCTTGTCCCCCAACGGATATATTCATATCCTATATAAGAAAACACACTGGGCTGTTAACTATGCTGCTTCTTCCACCCATAAATTCCATTGCTGCTAAACATTGACACCCTTCACCCCTACAGCCATTTGCATTACACCCCTGCAAATCTTGTGCCATCTAGCACCCAGTTACAACCCCCTTTAAACCCAGCTAACAACCAAGATAATATTCTGTAAACACACTTGTGTAATTTCTTTTCTTTTCTTTGTACAGCCTTAGTCAAAAGGCTTCCTTAATTGTAGTGACAATCAAGAAGAGGGAGTTCGTGGAACTTGCCTTTATCATTCATTGTAAGCTTATTAAGTAAGTGGATGTAGACAACCCGATCTCGTACCCCTAAAACCAACCACTTGATTGGTCTAAGCGCGATAATTGACCTAAAACCATAGATTTGGCCGTTCGGGATTACCGTACGCCTTATCGGTGCATCGGATGCAAAAACCGAGTCCGAATTCATGATCAGGGCTCAAAACCGAGTAAACAGACACATTCTAAAAAAATAGCGCGTGCGGAGCCCGAAACGGGTCCCGCACCCCTAAAAAGCCTTTTGCCGACCATTCTTTGCATTTAAAATTAATTTATGTTATTCCTTGCTTATTAAAATATTTCAGATATACCGGCATGAGCAGAAAAATATTCCGAGCAACTCTCATGTTGGGCCCGCGGACAACCGGGACACCAAAGCGCGCACGACGGAGCAGTTGCGGAGCGAAAAGCCGGAGCCGGAAGAAAAGTGTCTATGGCCAGCCAAACACCATTATTTTCCATCCATTCCATCAAAATGGATTGGACAATGTTGACTTTTGGTAGCCAATCAAGTATGGACACATGGAATGATGTTTCCTCTTTTTCCCAAACACTCTCAATTAATCCTAAAATTCCTATATAGGACCTTACCTTCCATGGAGGGTTTGTTATTTAATTCCCAAAAAGGTCCTCATCTTACCTATACAAAAGCCTCACTTCTCTCATTCACCTCATTACATTACAACTCATTCACCACACATTCCCCTCTTTTAATTTCTCTCTCCATTGTTCTTGCTACCTTCATAGCTCCACCACATCTCCACCATCAAACCACCACTCCACCACCATCAAACCACCACTCCACAACCACTACACCACCACTCAATCACCACTAAACCACCACTCCACCACTCCTACACCTCAAACAATCCACTCAAAACACTTCAAGAAACCCTCAAACAAACAAGCAAACAACAAGCAACAACAACAAGAACAACATCAACAACAACAACAACAACAACTTCAACATCAATCAAAACAAACAAAAAGAAGTCTTCCCTTGGTAGACAAAGGAAGCACAACCTCACCCCTTAAGCTAGGTAAGTCTCTAGGTAAGCTTGAACTCATTAGCAATGTAAATAGTTATGTAACTTGGTTTGGGACCTAGTCAACTAATGGCTAGGTCTCCCTCATTTTTATGCTTTCATCCATGTAAAAATTCATGATATGGCCATGTAAATGATGGATCTTTGTTGTTAATATTTAAGTCATCAAGTTTGCATGCTTTCATTAAACTCAATATGCTCATTTCTCCAAGTTATGCATGCAAATTCTCATCTTTCCATGAATCTGTCCTCTTCTCCCATTCTTGTGTATATTCATGTTTAGATTAGCTTTTAATGTAAAATAATCCTTTGATAATTATCTTAACATGTTAAATAATAAATTCCACGAGTTTCATAACTTGGTTTTAAGTTTTGGTCACGTTTTGAAACCCCTCTTTGTGACTTAAACAAGCAGTTTTCATACTATGTCTGAGCTAATGTTTTCCATGCTCTTGGAACTCCATCTTAAAGTGGTTTCTAGGCTTAAGTCAAAGCATGAAAGTTGTTCATAATGTGTTTAAGTTCATTCTCGTGGAGTTTCATGTTCATATTACATGTTTAGCTTAGGTTTCCATGCTTATCTTTGAGTTCCAGATGTGCTGTCCAGTGTATCTTTCTCTGTACCATGCTGCCTTCTTGTATTTAAAAATCTGTCAAAACCTGGTTTTTTGGCTTAAGTCAAAACACAAATTTTGTTCCCAACGAATCCAGAAAAGTGTACATACTTTTTACATATTTTTTAGATCCCCAAAAGTCCCCTTTTTCGTCCCTCCTTCAGACTTTCAAATTCCAGAATTGGCATTCTCAGCTTCTGACACCAAAATGTCAGAGCTTATTTGAACCACTAAAACTCATCATCTGAACCTAAGATTTGGGTTACTTCATGTATCAAATGTGGTATTCAACTTTCATTCTTTGTGTTTTCCAAGATTCATGAGTTTCGATGCAGTAAATTGGTTCTGAATGTATGAATGCCATGACTTTTCTGTGCTGAATGCTTTTTGTGATTATTGTTCTCATTATCATTTGAGCTCAAAGAACTAATCCAAAAAATTCTATAAAAAGTCATCAATGATATCTAACAATCTGGGATTAAATCCCAATTTCTAGTTTTGGATTTGAATAAGTCTAAGCCAGGTACATAAGCTCGGGGACGGAGAATGGTGTCGTATCCAATGGTCGAAACCGCGACGTGGACATTTATTCTTTCATGGGACTTATACCATTCTTTTCATATACATGTATTGTACAATATTCCCCCTTTCCCCTTTAATTGTCTTGCTTGTCTATTTGATTCAAAACCCTTTTCGAAAACCAATCGGGAATCCACCCAAACCGATTCCCGGTTGCGATCAAGTAAATCGACCTAGACTAGGAAGACTCCTTGTACATACAAAACACATTTTTCTCAACGTTAGGATATAAAATACATTTTAAAAAGGCAAACTAAAGTGAAGCGTAGGCGGAAGCATGCTAGAGACCGTAAGGGCGAGCGGAGTGCTGCTAATCACCTTCTCCTCTCGTAACATAGCCCCCGAACCCACTTCTTTTCAATCAAAAAGGTTTTATCTCTATTTTCCTAAATAAAATGAGGTGGCGACTCTTCTTTTCAAAACCAAAGTAGGGTAACCATTATGAGAAACCGAGCGGATTCCAGCCGCGTTTCGCACGGATCCCCACGCGGGTACGGGCGCGGGCTCTCACAGTGGCGACTCTGCTGGGGACTTTTTTCAAAAGTGGGCTAGACTCAAATGCTTGTTTTCCGCCACTATTTGCTTTTGCGTTGTATATACATGTCCTAACTTTGTTTTGCAGGTTTTTTACCTTCTCTTTGTTTGTGTAAATAAAAAGAAAACAAAAAACAAAACAAAAAAATTCCTTTCTTTCTTTCAAAAAATCATTTTTCAAAATTAGAGACTTCACACACGGTTCACGTTTTCAAACTTGCGACTTAGAAACCATACAAACCTTAGGGGGTGTAGCCAGGTGAGTGAAGGGGGGTCACCGATCCTCCGATAGGGCTCCCGGTTGACATTCCCGCCCTAAAGCGCGGCTACTAGTCGTCGCTGCGGGTGTAAGCCACATGCAAGCCATCCATCAAAAGCCTCGATGTCCGAATTTTCAAAATGACACGTCCTCGACTTTAAGCCGGTTTTTGTCTAATAATTTCTCTTCAACCCTATGCATTCCTAAAAGGCTATAAACAACCTAAAGTGTGGATATTTTGGAACGATTGGGTTGACCCGAAATTATCAAGACCTTCACATAGACCGTAACCCGAATGGTGGATCACAGAAAGAGTATAGGCCCTTCGCTAGGGGCTTCGGACGGCCATTAGTACAGGTGAAAAACGTTGGTCCTATACTTTGGAGACGGTATCCACTGTTCCAGTATTTAATCATCGAACGTGTCAAAACAAAGCACAGTGCTTGTCCGGTTTCCTAGGTTTTTGTGCGTTGCTTGCGCTTCAACCTTTTCGGAAAAAAATTTGTTTCAAAATCTTATACTTTTCTTCTCTTTGTTCTTTTATTCTTGTATATAAAAGAAAGCCCGTTTCAAAATCTAAAACATTCTTTTTCCAATCCATTCTTGTAGAGGGAGAATCTCGCTTCTTTTTCTAGCGTGACATTCAAGGTCAGTTCCAGACATTACTTTGATCAAGGTCTACTCCGGATTCTCTCATCAAGCATGGCCAACAGCGGACAGAAATCAGGAAATGGAACCAGGGGCTTGTCCAAGTTTAGACCAAGCCCAGAGTTTGAAGGGTGGTTCGATAAGCGACTAGAAGCCCATACAAAAGTTCTACTGCAAAACCTACACATGTTCCAACAGGGGGTGTTTGACTGCATGGATGCTTTCATGACGAATAAATCAAATCAAAATCAAATTTGGGCAGCAAAGCTGTATGGACCAATTGAAGCAACTCCACCTGGAAATCTCTATCCAAGTGCTCCTATTTTTCAGACCCCGGCACGTATGTCCACTCACCCTATTGTCACAGTTGAAGATGACTGTCCAAAGTTGCCTGCTACCTGGGATGAGATTATGGCTCTAGAACTTGCTCGACAATTGAAAGTCTCCCACAGGGAAGACCTTTCACCTGAAGAAATGAATCCCAAGAACTTTCCACGCCGTGACCCAAGAAAGGGGAAAGGTCTGCTAGTCGACGATTCATCCACAATCAAGATCGATGCTATAGAGGTTCCTGTCATGAACAACGTCGAACATTCTGTACCAAGGGTGGAAGGTTATACCCCCAAACATCAAAAGGAAGTTAGGAACTTCGACAAGTATGATATCCCCCAATCTGAAATGTTCCATCACTTGGTTGAATGTGGAATGTTAAGCCCCCTCGAGGATTATCAGCCACCACATGTATTGCCCGAAGATTGGGACCATTCTAAGTCTTGCAACTATCACAAGTTTACGGGGCATACCACAGATGAATGTTTCTCACTCCGTCATGCTATACAGGATCTCTTCGACCTAGGGGTGATCAAGAAACCCCTAAACCAGTCTCAGTGACATGTTGTGAAGGTTATCCTAGGGGCTCACTGAGCCCCCAAGGAAGGAGTTCTCTTTTGTTAGATGATGACCGCAGTTTATCAACTCGAGGAAATTTTTTGCTAATAATGGAAGTTTACCGACCCGAGGGATTATGTCTCCTTTTGCTGTGAATAGGGCACACCTCCCAACTCTAATCCCTTTTGCTTTCGGGCCCGTCCTAAAATGCGCTCACATTTCTTTTGCTTTACAAATCCATGCTTGCGTGTCATCTTTTCTGTAATATATGTATTTGCTTGCTTGTCTTGTACATACGTTTTCAGTCAATGAACTCGCGTTATAATCAAGTGCCTTCATAATCACGTATTTTGTAAATTTGGTCCCACAAATGATTAATCTCACTTAATTAAAAGCAAACGATAAAAACGGGACTAATTTTAGATTGCGATTAATTGAGGTGAGAACTAGGGTCGACAGTGCTCAACGGGATTCACAAACGAAGGCAACCAACGAAGTTCACGAAGGCGATCGACAAAGTCATCCGACGAACGAAGATTTCAGGATGCAATCAAGGGCATAATCAAAGAGGCCAATCAAATGGTAAAGGCCAAAGATTATCACAGTCATGCCAACGCAAGTGTCGGCGATTTTCCTTTAATGTATGATGCATTGTAAATTCTCGCATATTGTATGTTTACGTTTTTGTAAAAATTGTTGTATTCCGCGCGCTATGATGTTTCTTCTTGAGTGCAAAAAAAAAAAAAAAAAAAAAAAATAATCGAAAGAGAGCAAAAAAGGGGAGGTAAAAAAAAAAATCGAAAGAGAGCAAAAAAGGGGAGGTCAAAAAAAAAAAAAAAGGGAAGAAGAAGCATTATTCACTTATTTTGGTACATATTCCATTTGCTTTATTGTTTAATTCAATTGTTTTAGAAAGGATATCGCGACACTACAAATTCATGTGTGTGCCGTCAACGACGGCAATTGGCATTTCATTATGAAGATTTTATCACTTGTTGCACAAAGGCAAGGCATGGACCGAGAGTCCGACAATCTCATGTGACGTCATCAATTTCAAGGAGCACCGCGTATGCGAAGCCAATCTGCACTAAAGAAGATCTCGATCTTTCAACTTTGGGCAAGCACCATCAACGACGACAACTGGTGTCTTTTGTTGGAGACCAACATGCTCTGCCAAACCCTTACACTGAGGGAGCCCATCGGCCAAAGGTCATACAGCCTCTAATCAATCTCAAAAAGTGAGATAACGACGACAAGGACCTCCCACCCACGAGGTCAACAGGCGGTGCTAATAACAATTGTTTGGTGGTGTTCTCATCTCGATTTGTCACGGTCTAATTTGAGTCCAAATAAATCTTTTCTAAAAAATAGAAATTAACTTTTTGATTTTGAAGAACTTGACCATTAATGAGAATTCTAATCTTGAGTCATTGATTTCGAATGTGAGCAATCTCCTCGAGTCTAGGGGCTTCCCCCTACTCTCGTCCTTCCATCAATTTTTTCTGCGCAAACACGATGTCAAAGATCTTACGGGATCTTTCTTCGCTTTCCTAAAACACTGGCCTTGTGCCTTCCCCAGTCAATTCCTGTAATTTGTCACAGTAAGGGAGACAGAGGAATGTGATCCTCTGACTCTTAAAATCCGAAATCAGGAAGTGTGCTCGAATGTATGAATGTGAACTGGGGCTGCGTGTCAGATATCAGAAATGATAACTTGGTTTCCCGTTAATGCAGAATGGCTCGGAGGTAGGACAACTCTCACAGACAGTTGGTCCTCTGAAGTTTCAACATCAACAATCATCAGAATTTGTGAGACAACCGTCACAGATGGTTAGGTCCCTCTCAAAAGAATCATCGGAGGGAAGTTTTTCAGATTAGTAGTTTGGGCCACAGGTCACAAAGCTCAATCGCCGGCAATACTGGGGGCTGTGTATAATTGGTTAATTCTCGAAGACAATTGAGTTCCACCATCAAAGCGTCGGATGCAAATATGACTATTACATTGTGTGAGTTACTCCCAGCCGTGGAACATCAAATCTGTAACAACTCTCAACGACAGTTATGACTCAAAGCAGTATGAATAACAAAGCATGAAGCTGCCTCAAACCGATGAACAGTACAAAAATCACCTTGGGATAGCAGTAGGGGCTTCATAACTTATGACCGCTTTTACAAACAGCGAGGTCCTCAGAAAATGAGTCGTCAAATGTGGGACTGATCCTTGACAAAGTGGGGGCTTTCATGATTAAAGATCTGGGGCTGGTTCTGAAAAGGCACTGGGGCTTCTACAACCAACATATGGGGCAATTCAAAGCAATCCACCAGGAGAGACACCGTCGAGTAAACTTGATCAAATGGGTGTAGGGAATTGACCTTTCGAGTACTCGCGCTAGACATTCACTTCTACTCCACCATATATCTCACCATAACTCCCATTCCTCACAAAGTTTTCAAAAGAAAAATGCACAGTTCATTCCTTTCCCGATTTTCCCTCTTTGCACATGACACTTTGTTTCATTTTATAAAAAGAATGATGGCTGAAATGCAAGCAATGCACACGTGTCGAAAGAAAAAAAAAGTTCAATTCTGAAAGAAAGATGGTAAGATTTAAATTTCAAAATCATTTGCAAAGGAAATCCTCGTTTGAAGTCCTTCAATCATCAATGAAAATGAGAAGTTTTTGAAAGAAAAATGCGCGCTATGATATTGCATACTAGTGAAAATCTTTTGCAGGTGTCCAAATCTAATCCCATGCAGGCACCCCATCGCAAGAAGGGTCATCTCCAACAAATCGTCTGTCAAATAAAATGTGTTTTTCGAGTTTTTCACAAACTCGAACTACGTAAGGTCTGATTCCCGAAAGGGATACGTAGGCAGCTTGCTTCGGCGAGTCCGACCACAAACACATCGAAATGATGGAAAGCGAGCAGTTCTCAACGTGATATGTTCTTTATCCCTCGATCTTTTAATCATGATGATTTGGTTGCGTGTATGACACACTCTCTGCACATGAATGTCACGATATATCTGTATGCTTGTGAAAGGTCTTATGCAGGTACTCAAATCCAATCTCCGAGGCCATGTCACGTCTAAATCCCTCAAGAAATATCTTCTTCAACATCACACCACATCTGTTCTAAACAAAATGTGTTTTTCGAGTTTTTCACAAACTCGAACTACGTAAGGTCTGATTCCCGAAAGGGATACGTAGGCTACCTGTCACCTCAGGTAAGAACCACAAAACGCATCAAAATGTTGAGAAGGGGAGCTTGACCACAAACGCCTCAAAATATCCCAAAGCAAGTTTGTTCATGCACTCATCGAAGCAGCTCGCAGAAACCCGAGATGGCCCCCCGATAAATCCAAACAGTTCCAGACATGAAAGCATGGTAATTGGATCGTTCTCCTTAAGCCAAGAATCAAAAATCTCATCACACAGCAACTACAAAGCCAAAGGATCCCCCCATGGCAGCAGCTTGCAGCGTATCCTTGATTTATCAAATATGAATGTGTGTTGAATTTTAGATCATCTTGTTCCTATCATGCCATTATCATGTAATGTCATATACAATGTTGCACCCCCCATCCCCAGCATGTCATTTTCACATCCATATACTTACCATGCTAACATCGTAATTGCGGCCACCATCACGTCAAATCTAATCATAATCTTTGGTAAAAATGTGAGTTTTTAAAAGAGAAAAGAAACTTGTGCATCTAGGTCACAATCAAAAATAAAATGCGATTGGCACTAGCATAAGTACTTTTGTGGCTTGCAAATGTTTATGCTTGAACAGGTGCGCTCCCGAGCTTATCAACTCCGTTCCCGCTTAACAGTGGTTCACTGTAAGGCAAAGCTCAGAATCTCATCACGTTGCAATCTCAAAGCTAAAGGATTGGAGCAAAACCACAACGTGCAGCGTATCCTTGAATTTTCTTTCATGATATTTCTCTCGAGTGTTTGAAATGTCTTGAATCTCAAAAAATTTGGTTACTTTGGTCTGTTCGGCCGTCCCCCGAATTTGACCCCCCTCGAATGCTTGGTTACTCTGGTCTATTCGGCCGTCCCCCGAATTTGACATTTTCAAAATGCTTGGTTACCCCGGTCTGTTCGGCCGTCCCCCGAATTTGACCCCCCTCGAATATTTGGTTACTCTCTGGTCCACTCGAGCGCTCGGGTTGGACCTCCCTCAGAACTACGCCCCGACTTGATTCCCGAAAGGGATACGTAGGCAGCTCGATAACAAGAGTTTCAGTCGGACGTTCTATCGAATTGATGTTACCTCAACCCCGGCTCAGAGATGTATGTGATCTCACCAACCCATAAGCCGTTCACCCATTCCAATCACCAGCAAAGAGAATTCGGTTTCTCAAGGCATCCCCAGCATCCATCCGAACTACGATTGGTCTGATTCTCGTAAGAGATACGTAGGAATCTCGGGTTCCCGAGTTCGACCATTTGATTGTGTTTGTTTGCTAGCTTGAGTAGAACTACGGAGGCTTGATTCCTGAAAGGGATACGTAGGAAGCTCTACTTTGGGCCCAGCCGTTATACCATAGACGAGATCGGTTGTCTATATTGGATCGTCGAATCCACTTTACATCACAAGTGAATTCGACGAGGGGCTCTGTAGACACCCCGATCTCGCACCCCTAAAACCAACCATTTGATTGGTCTAAGCGCGATAATTGACCTAAAACCATAGATTTGGCCGTTCGGGATTACCGTACGCCTTATCGGTGCATCGGATGCAAAAACCGAGTCCGAATTCATGATCAGGGCTCAAAACCGAGTAAACAGGCACATTCTAAAAAAATAGCGCGTGCGGAGCCCGAAACGGGTCCCGCACCCCTAAAAAGCCTTTTGCCGACCATTCTTTGCATTTAAAATTAATTTATGTTATTCCTTGCTTATTAAAATATTTTTGATATACCGGCATGAGCAGAAAAATATTCCGATCAACTCTCATGTTGGGCCCGCGGACAACCGGGACACCAAAGCGCGCACGACGGAGCAGTTGCGGAGCGAAAAGCCGGAGCCGGAAGAAAAGTGTCTATGGCCAGCCACACACGCCTAACACCATTATTTTCCATCCATTCCATCAAAATGGATTGGACAATGTTGACTTTTGGTAGCCAGTCAAGTATGGACACATGGAAAGATGTTTCCTCTTTTTCCCAAACACTCTCAATTAATCCTAAAATTCCTATATAGGACCTTACCTTCCATGGAGGGTTTGTTATTTAATTCCCAAAAAGGTCCTCATCTTACCTATACAAAAGCCTCACTTCTCTCATTCACCTCATTACATTACAACTCATTCACCACACATTCCCCTCTTTTAATTTCTCTCTCCATTGTTCTTTCTACCTTCATAGCTCCACCACATCTCCACCATCAAACCACCACTCCACCACCATCAAACCACCACTCCACAACCACTACACCACCACTCAATCACCACTAAACCACCACTCCACCACTCCTACATCTCAAACAATCCACTCAAAACACTTCAAGAAACCCTCAAACAAAAAAGCAAACAACAAGCAACAACAACAAGAACAACATCAACAACAACAACAACAACAACTTCAACTTCAATCAAAACAAACAAAAAGAAGTCTTCCCTTGGTAGACAAAGGAAGCACAACCTCACCCCTTAAGCTAGGTAAGTCTCTAGGTAAGCTTGAACTCATTAGCAATGTAAATAGTTATGTAACTTGGTTTGGGACCTAGTCAACTAATGGCTAGGTCTCCCTCATTTTTATGCTTTCATCCATGTAAAAACTCATGATATGGCCATGTAAATGATGGATCTTTGTTGTTAATATTTAAGTCATCAAGTTTGCATGCTTTCATTAAAGTCAATATGCTCATTTCTCCAAGTTATGCATGCAAATTCTCATCTTTCCATGAATCTGTCCTCTTCTCCCATTCTTGTGTATATTCATGTTTAGATTAGCTTTTAATGTAAAATAATCCTTTGATAATTATCTTAACATGTTAAATAATAAATTCCACGAGTTTCATAACTTGGTTTTAAGTTTTGGTCACGTTTTGAAACCCCTCTTTGTGACTTAAACAAGCAGTTTTCATACTATGTCTGAGCTAATGTTTTCCATGCTCTTGGAACTCCATCTTAAAGTGGTTTCTAGGCTTAAGAATAGAAGAAGAAGGCGCATTCTCATCTGCGCTGGGTGCTTCTGCGCCATAGACCGTGATGCCCAAAATATCAAGCTCAGATTTTATTTCATTGAGCTTATCTATCACATTTAACAGGTTCTGGCTATCCCCAGCCACCATCTCAAATAGACTCCTCATTTCAGAAGATATACTTTTCTCAACTTCTTTTATAGCTTGGATGAAATCACCAGCATTTTTCAAGTCAGCTCCGGTATTCAAGATTTCAATGATCCTCTGTTCAAACGAATCATGAAATGTTTTGAATAGTCTATCCATTTCATCAATTGCTCCTTTCGATTGAGCAGGAGTCAAGAAGTGTTTGTCACTAATATCTCCCTTCATGCGCTCTATCTCCCCCTTAATGGTATCAATCTGGTCATTCTGGCTCGTAATCAAAGAGGCTTATATTTTTAGTTATTGGCGCAGTAAAGCCAAGACTTGTCCCATATCAGAAGATGGAACTGGAGGAGGTGAAGACGCACGAGTAGGAGTAGGAGAGTGCACATTTGATGGAGAGTACTCTCAGCATCAGAATTTCCAAAAGCATCATCAAGAGCCTGTTACGTGCTGGAATCTATTTTTGATACAGGAGGAGGAAAAACATGAGGAGGGGGTGCAGATTCAGTTCTGCGCCTCTTAAGGGGCACTTGCTCCCCCTGACTTGGTTCATCTTCAAGATCACCGAATAATTCAGAAGAAAGTTGATCATTTTGGGAGGTGCTGGTACTTTTGTTGTTGTTATTGCTGTTGCTGGTGTTGCTGTTGTTGGAATTGTTGTTGGTTGAGTTGTGGTTGTTGGAGCACGAGAGACAGGCGTAGGGCGTACATGCGTGTGTTGGATATCTGCGCTAGAGCCTGCGCCTCGCTGCCTTTCAATGCTTTCTAGAGCAACTGCCTTCTTAAGTTGATACTCTTCATCTTACTTTTTCAGAGCCTCAAGTTTGGTAGCTTCTTTTGCGCGCTTTAATTCCTTCTCATCATCTTTCTGCGTTCTAGGACGCTTTGGTGGTCTACCCCCACGATCAATAATCTCAGTCATACCTCTGTTTAAGTACCTAGTCGCATGCCCTCTTTAAACCCTTCGGCACTCTATTCTGCTTTCTTCACTCAAACCTTCTTCACCTTCATTAATGCCCTTCCCTTTATCTTGCTCTGCACCAGCAGGAGCATCATCTGCGCTTTTAGTTTTTGTGCCCATCTGCGCTTCGTCATCAGACTCTGTTTCTTCATCAACTAAGCCTTCAACTGTATCCTTGATTTTCATGCCAACTGCGCGCTTTATAGGCTCCTTTCTGCGCTTTTCATAAGAAAATTGGCTGCGCCAAAAATGGGACTTCATCCAGTTGCTGATCAGGATTCAAATGGATAAAGTTGTGAAGTTCAGAGTACGTAAGAAATTTTTTGGTTAATAGACGGCAATGGGTTTTGAACTTGGTTTTCCCATATGCTTTGTTCTTATGATACTTCTCCACCTGCTCCATCAAAGTTTTCATCAACACCGGAGACCAGTTTAACTTGGCTTTGTCCATAATAGCAGCTGTATACTCCCACTGTTTCACAGTGAATCTGTTTACATTGCCAGTCTTAAAAATAATGTACGTGTCCACTGGATGAGCTATATGCGCCAAAATATCTCCTGCATCGCGGATTTCAACCACTTTGATATTATTCTGTAGAGTAGGAACATGGAGAAGCGCATTAGCTACTACATTTTACGCTGTAAGAGAATAAGTCATAGGACGTCAAGTCACATCAAGCTCCAATACATTTTTTATGGTCCCGTATGTAATTGTGACAAGAATATCATGAACCGTAGTAGTAATTTTATATCTAGTGCGCCCATCAGTCTCGGTTTCAATAATTTCCGCAGAAGAGAAAAATTCATCAACAAGGAGAGGCGTGTAGAAGGGTTGATCCATTATATAGAGTGGAAGAAGACCACAATCCTTGATGTATGCCATAATGTCAATTCCCATTGGATCAACATCAAGCTCAGTGATGTTGAAAGTTTCACCTGGTTTGAAATTAGCAGGATCTTATATGAAAATAAATTGATGTTAGGAACAAATAGGCGCATAGAAACATAAAAATGAACAAAGTAAAGTTTAGGGGCATGAAATATAGGCATATAGCATTTGTATTATCACAAGGCCCATACAAAAATAGGTGCATACATTTGAGGCGCATAAAGAATTACGAGGCACATTAATATGGTTCTATGAAAATACTAAGTAGAAATTAAACATAAAGAAAATTGACTAAGTATAGAGTTAGGCACATAAGGTTAGGCGCATAATGGTATAGGCGCATATAGAGAAGCGCATATGACTATAGGCGCAAAAATATTAGGCGCATAACTAAGTACTTAGGTGCATAGCTTTGAATTTAATTTTAACTTAGCATAAAAAAAATCATAAATAAGGTTGAAAACACAAACATGGCATATAAATGATCAAAAAGTGAAAAACATGAAAAAACAAGTTTCAAGAATCAAATGACCCTAAATATTAAAATAAAATTGAAGAACATGAAGAACATGAAGAACACAGCTTGAATGCTCGAAAAACACAAAGAACACAAAAATCATGAAACTTCACCAAATCTAACAAATAATATGTCAAAATGACCGCAAGAACACAAGGATCAATAATATCCTAACGAAAACATGAACAAATAATTTTTTTTTCCAGAAAATCAATTTATATGTCCGAAAATACCAAAAATCAAAAATCATACTTTTCTCAGATTCGCAAGCCATAGTTCATTGATCGTTGAAAGGTTAGATTATAAAGATTTGAAATCACAATACGGACATAACTCAACAAACGGTTTATGAAAAGATCAACAAATAAAAGAGAAATCGAAAGAAAACCAGAATTGGGTTTCGAACTTAAAAAGGGCAGTTTCCAGAAATTAAATAAAGAGATTTAAAGGTTTAAACAGTGAAGAAATCATACCATTTCGTCTTGAGGAGCTTTTAATTTTGTTGTAGTAGCTTTCTTAGGACCCATTTATATATAAATACTCCCTCCATCCCACCTCACTTGAGACTTAATTCCATTTTGGTGCGTCCCACTTCATTTGAGAATCCCCAAAATGGTAATCTTTTTATAATTTTATATTCAATATACCACACCCACTCATTCTCTCTCTTCATTTTTCACCACACAATTCATTCAACCAACCTTTTATTAACCCCATTCATTCTCTCTCTTCATTTTCTACCACAAATTTTCCTTATTTTATTCTTTTTCCTTAGTTATTGTGCCCACTGTTGGTGTATAAACCCTAGGCATATTATTTGGCACGTTGTTTGACAATATTTGTTATCACTTTTCATTTATATAAAGATATGTTTGGATTATTATTTGTTGTTACATGTTTATTATAATAATCTCCGTCCCTAGTACTTATGAAGAACTAGTTTAAGTTTAATTCGATGATCATATGATGATTATATGTATGTGATACAAGTTAAACTTATGGGAATGTGTTGGGGAACACATCCTGGACATGACCCAGCTATGAGGTTTATGTCATGGTCAAAATGTCATAATTAAACCTCTAAATAGTTATATCATTAGAATCCTAAGACCTGAGATTATTACTATCTTCCACATAATGGAGATCATGTTTGACATATTCAAACATTACTCTTAACCAAGTAATTATAAAGGATATGATTGGCATGATCGAAGCTATGTATGGAAGTGTAATAAGTCAAGATGGAATTTGTCCCTCTTCATGAGTGATGTCAAGCTTGGGCGCCTCGATGAATAGTGTTAATGAAATGCATGGCCGTGCTAAAATGAATTGATATGATCAATGTCATTTGTATTATCAAACTATTTGGAATTGAGAAAAGTATTGAGCATTGTAAGTTGACCATTGACCATGGCTTACGCTCAATGACATCGTGGACAAAAAGATTGTAATATGTTGTATGAAGGATAAGAGAACTTTGATAAAGTTGTATCATTTGGGTAATCATGATGGCCTGCTAGGGTCCGCTCATGATTTATGAGAACAAAATGTGTTTGGACTCATTACCAACTTGATATAATCCTATGGGGTCACACACAAAAGAACGAATTGTTTAAAGGCTAAAATTAAGATTCTGGTGGTGCTCGGCCGAGCACATCAAAGGACTCGGCCGAGCACGAGTTACAGAATGGTCTGGAATAGAGGTGCTCGGCCGAGCACCTTAAAGGACTTAGCCGAGCAGGCCCTGTTCAGAGCCTATTTTCTGATTCCGCGTTTTGACGGGTTTTGACCTATTTATCCTAAAGGGTTTAGGATTAATCATCTTGAATGGATCTAGGCTTTTGGGTTTTATTCCGCTGCACATGATTCTGCAAAACCCAACAGTGGTATCAGAGCCCCGTTTATCATGATTATTTTAATAATAACATGTTGATAATATAATTGGATTATATGTGTTAGAATGATATTTGAATTTAGATTCATGATGTTTATGTGATTTGTATTTTATGTATGTATATGTGATATATGGAGATCATAAAATCGCACAGTTTTGAATACATTATGTGGGATCTAAGATTGCAATAATAATTTGATTATTATGTTCCTTGTGATCATCAAAAGTTAATTCGATTAATTTGTTGATGATTCTAGATTCATGAATAAATTGTTTATTCAAGGTTTTGATGAACATGGTGATGTGATCATCATGAACATCAAACCCTAATTGAATCAGGAAAGCAATCTTAGGGTTAAAATTTGAAAAACTGATCTGGCGGCATGCTCGGCCGAGCTGGCCATAAGACTCGGCCGAGCAGTAGGAAGTCAGAGGCTGTGTTTTTGAAACGTAAAGGTGCTCGGCCGAGCACCTTTGAGGACTCGGCCGAGCAGAAAGGTTTTTGAACTGAATTTGTTTTTCAGATGGCTGGTTTTGGAAACCGTGTTTCCTGAAATTTAATGCTAGTTTCAAAATACTTTGGATTGAATTTATTTGTCAGATGGCTGGTTTTAGAAACTCTCTTTCCTGAAAATAAATCTCAAGGTCAAAGTCATAAATTGATGAGACAAAAGAATTTAGAATCGAGTTACTTTATGTAAGGGATTGTGGATGCCTTTTGGCTTAGTTTCGACCTTACATAGTTATTTCTTCTAGTTTCTAAATTTGGTACGAGATTGTGGATGCCTTTTGGCTTAGTTTTGACCGTACAATCGTGCTCTTAATTACGTGCTAAATAATTTATCCCCATAAATCAATCACATGAAATTATAGTTTAATTAATGAGATTAATTAAATTGTTAACCGATGCTTTATGTGTTTATATTATGTGCGTATAAACATGTTACCATGCTATATGTGTTGAACATTCTTGTTAAAATTTAAATCATGTGCTAGGTGGGCATCATGGCTGACCGCACCCGTTCCTTTTGCCGTGCGCCTATCTTTCAGGTACGCCTCGGCTTTGTCAGAACAACAATAGCCGTCTTGTCACCCCCGGCTGAGTTGACGCTCCTTTGTTGGAGAACTCGCCATGTCCGGGCTCTGTGATTGAACATCTCAATCTATGACTTTCTCCGAAGCTTCCCCCTCTGACAGCGCGAGAGAGTTCCACTAATGGGATAAAATAGAGTTTACCGGAATCTACCCGCCTTTTGGGTGTTTCTATTGTCATCTATGAAATTACACATGTAATGTGAAAGATAGAGGAAGATAGGATTTAGGAAGGCAGCCCCGCAGAATCGGTCCGGAAGTAATCAAATAAAATCATTTCCGGTTCAGCAAGTGAGCGTGAGCGAACGATAAGGTCAATTAATCGGACCACAATCCCAAGTGAGCGCTAGCGAACGATTGCCCGGGGTAAGATAAAAAAGAAAGATAAACCCGGTACAAGTGAGCGTTAGCGAACGATTGAGTTGAGATATGCATAAGGTAGCAGCTAATTTTACTTCTAGTTCTCTAGTGAATAACTAGTAAATAAGATGCCCAATGTTAAGTGTAGTTCCATTTTTGAATTGTTTTTTTAGTTGAGGATCATCCTTGCCCACAAATTGCTGGGACAAATAGGTGTGAAACTTGATGAAATCAATAACTTGAGCAGACCCGACGAAGGAAGGGGATGCGGGTCATAAAAAAGGAAAGAGCCCCGAAGGGGATTCCAAATCAAAAGAGTGAGTGAGCTCCGAAGGAGATCAGGAACGGGAAATATGGAGTGAGTGAGCCACGAAGTGGATCAGGAATGGGGAAGCTCCCGAAGGGAGATGGTATATGGACTCGGTGAGTGAGTGAGAACCGGAGGGGCTCATGAACGAATAGAAGATACATTTAAATAGTACTAATTGAAAAGAGGGCATATTTTGCCACTTGAAAATGGCAAAATAGGCAAACATACATGAGTGTATAAAAACTTTAGTTTTTATGCACACAACTTGATGTCTGAGTTCATGTTATGATAAAAACACTTGTGATTACATAAATATTTTTTATGTAGGCTACGCCCTAGCGAGGTGCATTAATTCTATTATGCAAAAGCAAGATGAGGAAACAGTGCGTTTAAAATGGTTTGATTTAATTGGGTTATCTAAACAGTTTTGGACCTAAAGCACAAGATGAGATTAAGACATGCTTTTGATATTAGATATCTAAAGAATCTCATAAAAGGATCTAAGAGTCATATATGATATGATTGGTAAAAGTTACCTACCTAAATAACTTATATTGAGCAGTCCTGCCCTAGCCGACTCAAAGTTAAGTGAAATATGGATCTTAGCCCATGTAAATTATATTATACATTAATTTATTTGAAGGCTGTATAATTTAGTGGGTGTATTTATGAAATACAATAATTTATCTCTTTATGAAAATTGGTACTAATACATATTAATTTAAGACACGCCCCAAGTCTCGGGATTCACTAATAGAACCTCGAACCTGGTGCGTGTGACTAACAAGAAGCGGAAAAACGGAAATGACACCTGAATAAATCAACTGGTATCATATATACTCAAGAGAAACGAGCTAAAATAGCTCACCACAAGTTCTATACCAAGATCTTTAAACCAAATGTGGTTATACACAACGGAAAACATGCCTAGCACATAAGCTGGCATTACAAGAACTATACAAGTCTACCCAATATACTGAGTCTAAACAACTGATACAAGCTCGTCCTCACCAAAACTTGAAAGGATAAAAATCCCCAAACAAGAACAACCTGCCAAGTAGGCCCCTGCTAAGTCGAGCCTCACAACGTATTACCACTTGCTTTCCTGGGGGGGGGGGAACAAATAAACAAGGAACGGGGTGAGATAAATCTCAGTATGTTACTAGATACAAATACATAACATGCTATCATGTAATCATGCAAATCAAGAAGATTATAAAGTAATAATGCTCAATATGTCATCAAGTAACAAGTATATGAGAGGCTAAGCCAACTCATCAAGTAGCTAACACATAAGGTTAAACTATCACGTTACAAAGGATATTCCAACCTTATTTGTCGCGCCCCAGACCCGTGGTCCTACTTGGCCCCACGCTCGGGACACGATTGGAAGACGTCATAAAACACTTTTAGAAAATTTTTCGAAATATACTTTCATAAAGTTTAACAAAATCCACACTCGAAGTTCAAAGACTTCCATTTAACTTTCACACAAACTTTTTCACAAACGAAAGTACTTAGCTCGAAGGCTTATAAACTCTTATACAATTGTACGATTACCACACTTTAACAAAACAGGTGATACACGGATACAGTCTCGGGTACACTACCCCTAAGGTTATACATTTATATAATGCAACCTTTAAACCACAGTTACTTTCCAAAATGGATTATCAACCCGACGTCCTCCCTTGTGAAGTGACCTATCCCCTGGACTCGCCTTTATCTAAAACAGTAAACAAATAAGGGGTGAGAATGAATCTCAGTAAGCTACTAAAATGCAACTACGTTACATGCTGAAATGATACTTGTAATTGAACAATGTCAATAAACATTCATTTACCACATAACATGAGAGGCAAAGTCAACTCATCACACCATACATAAGGCAGAAATAAACACTCATAAGTGGATACTGAGCCAAGGTTCTCGAATCAAACATATAACCATCTGAGAGGTATCAACTGAGCAGCATCAAAGAGCTGAAGCCGGGATCCCGAAAACCAACCATAACCATAAGAATCAAAGTAACAACGGGGGGAATATGACACAAAGTCATAACCCAAATGCTCACTCAAGGGAGCTAGTTCATCCCATCCAAGGCCAATCTGGACTGGGGAAAAAGGTCAAGTGGAAAAGCCTTATAGTGAACTTGGCTGTGTGCCA
Organism: Campanula takesimana; assembly: GCA_026119855.1. NCBI lineage: Eukaryota > Viridiplantae > Streptophyta > Magnoliopsida > Asterales > Campanulaceae > Campanula > Campanula takesimana. The sequence continues at coordinate 362,414 of JAOWBW010000134.1, forward strand.
CTATAATTCTTTCCACCTCCACTCGATAACACAACACCAGTTGGACTTTCAAACAAAGCACTGTAATGAATACTTGCTTAAACAACAACCGGGGGCAATGATTCCAAAGTAGGGAACCAAGCCAAACACATCACAAAGATGAACACGAAAGAAACACTCATAATGAGTTCACAACCACCATGAACTAAAATCACAACACAATGAACCCAAATAGTTATATGAATTCAAACTCGATCACAAAGGACCAACTCCACCACTTTGGTGTTCCACAACAACCATCTAGGTACTCTAGGATATCACCTAAGACCTAGACCAAGATTAAACTCTAATTCACTTGGATTTAAACAACTCAAACTTTTTAGCAGCCCTGGGCGGTCGCCCACACCAGACTGTGTGGCCGCCCAAAATGCCCTGTCCCACGACCAAAACCTTTCAGATAGATGGGCGGTCGCACGCCCTATTTAGGCGGCCGCCCAACCCACTCGACAGGCCAAAATGCACCAAAACCTTTCAGATAGATGGGCGGTCGCACGCCCTATTTAGGCGGCCGCCCAACCCACTCGACAGGCCAAAATGCACCAAATTTTACTCCCTTCGTTTCACCGTCCCAAAAGTACTACACATTAACACTTATAACTTTACTAAGGCTACAAAATCAGTCTCAAAACAACTTTAACACCACTTTGAACCCAACCAAACCAACATACCAAATACTCACTTTGTCCCAAAATTACAAGCATTCCAAAACTTATTCAAAATATAATTTCAAAACATATATAGCACATATAACATATATATGACCATTTTAACATTTAAAGGGGAATTAGTAACTTACCTATTTCCAGAAAAAGTATCGCAGAAATAATATTTGATCGGGTAGAAATGACCTACTCAACGCCCTGATAATTTTTATATAATTAGATTTTAAAACGGAGAAGTAATTAAAAAGATAGAAATTAAAATAGGATGAAACTTACCTTTTTTTCTTTCATCAACCAGTGAAAAATGAATTTGGGAACATGTATGTGAACGCTGAGAGTGAGGGAGGGATAAGTATGAGAAGATTTTTTTTATAATTTTCACTTAAGCCCCTCTACTTCCACTTTGAACCTATATACCCCTGAATTCCAATTTACACTCAAGCCCCTTAAAGATTAAACTAATTAAATTAACTCCCTTAACCCTTATTACTACTAACCAAATAAATAGCACATTTAATCATACAATATGTGCAAGTCATAAAATATGATGCAACACATAAAATGCATACATAAGTTCAAATTAAAATCCCCAAAAATATAAAATAAATTTGAACGGGTTTTGGGGTCGTTACAATCACTCCCCCTTAAAGAAAATCCGTCCCAAATATTAGGGTTACTTACCAAATCAGTCAAACAACCAGGGATATTTCCTTTCCATTTCCTCCCGACGTTCCCAAGTAGATTCTTCCACCTTATGGTTCCTCCACACAACCCTAACAAGAAGAATACTTTTAGTTCTCAATTCTTGAACTTTGATATCAATCACTCGAACTAGATGCTCTTCATAAAACATACTGGGTTCAAGATCCTCAGGTATCTCAGATAACACATGAGATGGATCATACAAGTTTTTTTTTTTTTTTTTTTTTTTTGTTTTTTTTTTGCGAAGCACGAAGATATGAAATACGTTATGAATTCACCTAAAGAAGATGGCAGCACAAGATAGTACACAAGATCTCCAACTCTTTCTATAATTTCAAAAAGCCCATTATGACTTTTCCATCGAATAGCCAATCTCAATAGGTAGAAGTGAGCGGATTTTATCAATATATCCACGATTACACAAAATGCGTCATGCTTTCTTCAAGTACGAGGCAATCCTGTTACAAAATCCATCACAATATGTTCCCATTTCCACTCAAGTATCTCTAGAGGTTGAAGTAAATCGGCAGGTCTTCGTTGTTCAGCTTTAAGCTGTTGACAAGTCAAACACTTGATACGTAATCCGCTATTTCCCACATATTATTCCACTAAAAATATTGTTTCAAATTCTGATACATCTTAGTACTCTCGGGATGAATAATATACTTAAACTCGTGACCCTCATCAAGAACTTGGCGTTTAATTCAATCAATATCGGTTACACATAGAAACCCTCTATAAATTAATACTCCTTCAAGATTAAAAGAGAGATCTTTAGATTTTCTATCTTTGGTTTTATCCACTATCTTTCTCAACTCGAGGTCATTCTTTTGAGCATCTTTTATCTGTTGAATTAAGGTTAGCAATACTCTATTATTCGCAAACATACTCCATGTCTCAATTCATAAGAACACCAATAAAGCATCTTCCATTCTCGGACCATCCTGGAAACCATGTAAGATTTCTGACTAATAGTATCTACAACCACGTTTGCCTTGCCCAGATGATAAGAGATGGTACAATCATAATCCTTCAAAAGCTCTATCCACCTACGCTGTCAGTTGTGGAACTCTTTCTGGGAGAAAAGATATCTCAACTCTTATGATTTGTAAAAATCTCAAACTTTGTTCCATAAAGATAATGTTTCCACTTATGTAATGCAAAAACAATCGCAACAAGTTCCATGTCATGGGTCGGATAGTTCTGTTTGCAAGGAGTTAACTTCCTCGAAGCATCACTATAAATAACCAACTCATCATTCCCATTAAGCAATGCAAGAATAAGTACAATGGTCAATCTCTTCTCCAATTCCTCAAAACTGACTTGACATTTTTCATCCCACATTTATGGTACATTCTTTGAAGTCCACTAAATGAATGGTGTAACAATATTGGAAAACCCCTCAATAAATCTTCGATAATACTCCTCTACTCCTCTAAACCCAGAAAATTTCGCAAATACTGCTTCCATCGGAGCCCAGACAAAACCATTCGCAAATATTGTTCATGTTCCTCTCGAGATTTAGAATAAACAAGGATATTACCGATAAAGACAACCACAAAGGTATCAAGATAAGGTTTGAAAACCCGATTCATCATATCCATAAGAACAACGGGAGCATTAATTAACCCGAAAGGCATGACAAGAACTCATAGTGACCATACCTATTACGGAAAGTAGTCTTAGGAATGTCTTCAGAATGAATCTGCAACTGATGATACCCATTCTTCAATTCAAGCTTCGAAAAGACAACAGACCCTTGAAATTGATCAAACAAATCATCAATGTGAGGCAAAGGATATTTGTGCTCTACAAACAACACAAGAGCTACCCACGGTGATACACTGAGTCGGATAAAACCACTATCAAGTAATTCTTGCAGTTGAACTTTCAATTCTTTTCAATTCAAATGGAGCCATTCTGTAAGGTACCTCAATTATCAGGGTAGTACCTGGAAGTAAGTCAATGCAAAACTCGATTTCTCTATCGGGAGGCATAGAATACTCAGTAGAGAACACATAAGGAAGCTCTTTAACAATATGTACATCCTCTATTTCATGCAACCATTTTTAATAGTATCTAAAACACTGGTCAAATACCCCGTACAACCACGGTTCAACAACTTTCTAGCCTTCACATAAGAAATAATACCAATCCCCCTACCCAGAGGAGTAGCCTCAAAAGTAAATTCAGGCACATCAGGAATAGAGAATGTGACAACCATTTTTATAACGATTAACTGAAGCATGATAATTATTTAACCAACCCATTCCCAAGATAATATCAAAATCTTGTAATGGCAAAACAACTAAATCAGCAAGTACAACATGCTCACGAATATGCACAACACAAGTACGCAACTCTCTATCAGTTGCCAAACACTCCCCCATAGGAGTGGACACCTCTAACACATAAGGTAGAGACTCCGGATACAAATGTAACTGAGATGCAAAAATGCACAGACACATATAAATGCAATAGGCCGGGGTCTATAAGTGCACGTTCCCTCAAACTAGACATAAAAATTATACCTCCTATCACGGCAGAAAAATCTGAAGCCTGTTGTTGATTAATAGGAAAACACAACCCTGCAGCTTAGGCTTTCCCGAGGCATCCCTCTGGAAATGATCAAACTGACCACAATTCAAGCACTTTTCCTGCTTCTTCCTTTTGACAATAGTTACATATCCTTCTACTTTGATTTCCCGAAGTGTTACCTTGATTGTTGGCAATTGATTGCTCCTGAGGTTGTCCTCTATTTTGTAATGATATTCCCTGACCTCCTCAATTGTCATCGTACTGTAGTTAAGGTCTTCCTTGCCTTCCCGCACCTGATAGTTCAACTTTCCTCTTATGTTCTTCAATATGGTACTCCACTTGATAAACTCTATCAACTGCATCTTGAAAATCCTGTAACTTGTGAAATACTAGTTGAGTTCGGATCACAGTTCTCATTCCTCTCACAAATCGCATTACCTTCCTCTCCTCAGTTGCAACTAGATGAGTACAATACCTGGATAACTCTGTGAATTTAGATGTATACTGAGCCATGGACATAACATTTTGCTCTAAGTTGAGAAACTCCATTCCTTTCTTGTATTGATCCACCCGGGGAATAAAATATTCCTTGAACTTCTTTTAGAAAATTTTCCCAGGTATAGGGTACATAAGTCTCATCCCAACAAGTTTTCAAAGCTTTCCACCAATACTCAGTAGCTCCACTCAGTTTATAAGTAGCAAACCTGATTTTATCTTTATCAGAACATCTCAGAATGTCAAAGATCTTTTCCATCGATTCAATCCACCTTTCCACTTTAGCCACATCTGGTTCTCAATCATAGCCTATTGATTTCATTTTTAAAAATTGTTCTAACCCATATGTCGGAGGTACTTGATCTTCTCCTTGTCTTTAATCATTTAAGGTTTTCATGGCTGCTTCAAACATTCCCTTGCCTTGAAGTCCCTGACCAATCTCTTTCTGTGCCTACCATTTTCAATATGTACCTACATAAGACTCTCAACGTTACTCACCCTATACACAACTACCCGCCTAGGTTACTTAGTCATTCTAGACCATCTACAACCTAGCTCTGATACCAACTGTCGCGCCCCAGACCCGTGGTCCTACTTGGCCCCACGCTCAGGACACGATTGGAAGACGTCATAAAACACTTTTAGAAAAATTTTCGAAATATACTTTCATAAATTTAACAAAATCCACACTCGAAGTTCAAAGACTTCCATTTAACTTTCACACAAACTTTTTCACAAGCGAAAGTACTTAGCTCGAAGTCTTACAAACTCTTATACAATTGTACGATTACCACACTTTAACAAAACAGGTGATACACGGATACAGTCTCGGGTACACTACCCCAAAGGTTATACATTTATATAATGCAACCTTTAAACCACACTTACTTTCCAAAATGGATTATCAACCCGACGTCCTCCCTTGTGAAGTGACCTATCCCCTGGACTCGCCTTTATCTAAAACAGTAAACAAATAAGGGGTGAGAATGAATCTCAGTAAGCTACTAAAATGCAACTACGTTACATGCTGAAATGATACTAGTAATTGAACAATGTCAATAAACATTCATTTAGCACATAACATGAGAGGCAAAGCCAACTCATCACACCACACATAAGGCAGAAATAAACACTCATAAGTGGATACTGAGCCAAGGTTCTCGAATCAAACATATAACCATCTGAGAGGTATCAACTGAGCAGCATCAAAGAGCTGAAGCCAGGATCCCAAAAACCAACCATAACCATAAGAATCAAAGTAACAACGGGGGGAATATAACCCAAATGCTCACTCGAGGGAGCTAGTTCATCCCATCCAAGGCCAATCTGGACTGGGGAAAAAGGTCCAGTGGAAAAGCCTTATAGTGAACTTGGCTGTGTGCCACTATAATTCTTTCCACCTCCATTCGATAACACAACACCAGTTGGACTTTCAAACAAAGCACTGTAATGAATACTTGCTTAAACAACAACCGGGGGCAATAATTCTAAAGCAGGGAACCAAGCCAAACACATCACAAAGATGAACACGAAAGAAACACTCATAATGAGTTCACAACCACCATGAACTAAAATCACAACACAATGAACCCAAATAGTTATATCAATTCAAACTCGATCACAAAGGACCAACTCCACCACTTTGGTGTTCCACAACAACCATCTAGGTACTCTAGGATATCACCTAAGACCTAGACCAAGATTAAACTCTAATTCACTTGGATTTAAACAACTCAAACTTTTCAGCAGCCCTGGGCGGTCGCCCACACCAGACTGTGCGGCCGCCCAAAATGCCCTGTCCCACGACCAAAACCTTTCAGATAGATGGGCGGTCGCACGCCCTATTTGGGCGGCCGCCCAACCCACTCTAAAGGCCAAAATGCACCAAATTTTACTCCCTTCGTTTCACCGTCCCAAAAGTACTACACATTAAAACTTATAACTTTACTAAGGCTACAAAACCAGTCTCAAAATAACTTTAACACCACTTTGAACCCAACCAAACCAACATACCAAATACTCACTTTGTCCCAAAATTACAATATTCCAAAACTTATTCAAAACATAATTTCACAACATATAACATATATATGACCATTTTAACATTTAAAGGGGAATTAGTAACTTACCTATTTCTGGAAAAAGTATCGCAGAAATAATATTTGATCGGGTAAAAATGACCTACTCAACGCCCTGATCATTTTTATATAATTAGATTTTAAAACAGAGAAGTAATTAAAAAGATAGAAATTAAAATAGGATGAAACTTACCTTTTCTTCTTTCATCAACCAGGGAAAAATGAATTTGGGAACATGTATGTGAATGCAGAGAGGGAAGGAGGGAGGGATAAGTATGAGAAGATTTTTTTATAATTTTCACTTAAGCCCCTCTACTGCCACTTTGAACCTATAAACCCCTGAATTCCAATTTACACTCAAGCCCCTTAAAGATTAAACTAATTAAATTAACTCCCTTAACCCTTATTACTACTAACCAAATAAATAGCACATTTAATCATACAATATCTGCAAGTCATAAAATATGATGCAACACATAAAATGCACACATAAGTTCAAATTAAAATCCCCAAAATTATAAAATAAATTTGGACGGGGTTTGGGATCGTTACATTATTCCTCCCAAGTAAACCATTGTTGTCGTTGCTTATTGCAGTTGACAAATCACGATCAATTAAGTTGTTGCTGTGCAGTACACAAGAGGACCCGATAACCAGTGTCACACTCGAGAACAAGATTCAAGACAAGAGGTAGCAGTCACTTTATCAGGCGTATTGCTCTAACAAAGGAGGCTATATGCCCTTACTATGATCGGTAGTAAGGGGTCAGGTGCAGATACATAGATCCCCGATTATCACTTAGCCCCAACACTCGCGATAAGCGTGCACCTATATATCTTCGAACAAGCAAGGACCAGCTAGAATCACACAAGAATGCACAAGTAGTATTTACTTGAACTACGAGAGTATAAAACTAATCCAAAAGTAGTGGACTAGCTCTTTATGAACCATGTAATCATGCGCTCACTAAATACAAGTACACGTACGCAATAATTGCGAATACAAATCAGTATAACAATGGCACATAATATGTCCACGTAACACAATCAAACTAAATTAGAGTCTATTAATAACAGACCCCAACCAAGTACTAGGGTAAGTCATACTATATCACTTTGTCATATGAAATATTTGCACGTACATATTCATATAACCTTTAACACAATAATGTGTCTATCACGATACCCTTACTTGCAAGTAGAGCCCAACATCTTAGACTCTAAGTACGTAGTCGAATAGGTCTTATTGTACCTAGTCACAATTATATCTCGCGTATATTTATCGCTAATCATCGAATACATTTTCCAACACATATTGTGTTTTGGAATCATTCTCGTTGACTTAAATCGTAATAATCATAATTTTATGAATTATCTTCATATTACACTAGTCCCTATTTCTTTAGGAACCCATCTCAGGAACAGGATATTTTCTTTATACTTTATATACTTCATTGAGTATATGCACGATTAAAACCAATTACTAGCACATTAGTGCTTGTTCATAGCACTTTCAAGACAATTAAAAGAGTTCTTACTCTTAGGCTCAAGTTCTCATTTTAATTCTATGGATATTCATGCCATATATCAAGTAGTCAAGAAGCCACATTCTATCAAGTAGTTATGTGCAAGATTTGCACATACACATCAAGGATAGTTCTAACACATTAGTGCTTGTTCATAGCACTTTCAAGTTCATTACCATACACATGTATTGGTTTCAAGTCATGTACAAGATTTTATCATCTTACATTCAAGTTCTCAATCCAATTCTTTGGATATTCAAGACATGTACAAGAATTAATTATCTTATACTCAAGTTATTATTCCAATCTTTGGATATTCAAGTCATGTACAAGATTTCAGTGTCTTATACTTCAAGTTCAAGTTAAGTAAAAGAGTTACATATCTTAGACTTACAATTCATGATCCTATTCCTAGGATATTCAAGCTCAAGACATTGTTCTAGTGACCCTAAGGTACACAAACATTGGTTTCAAGACACATATAACACATTAGTGCTTGTTATAAGCAGATGTCATTCAGTTTCTTGTTTCTTGTTAGTTACGCGCACCAGGTTCGAGATTCCATTATAGAACCCCGAGACTTGGGGGCGTGTCAATTTATGTTGCGTAAAATGTAGATAATGGCTTAAAACACTCCCAACCTATCATTGCGAGCTATCCTTGAGAAGGAAAAGCTTTAAGAGAATGGTGCTAACTTCATGGATTGGATCCGATGCCTTAGAATTGTTCTAAAGCATGAAGATAAGATGTACATTCTTGATGAACCCATTCCTGAGGAGGAACCTACTGCCAATGCCCCTAGGGCAGAGAAAGATGCTTACAAGAAACATGCAAATGATTCTCGTGAGGTCGGTTGTGAGCTTCAGAAGACTCTTGAACACTTGGAAGCCTACGATATAGGCGCTCAGTTGAAAGATATGTTTTAAGAGCAAGCAACGCAGGAAATGTTCGATACCATAGCTGCTTTGATCTCATGTAAGATGAGTGAAGGACAGGCGGTAGGTCCTCATGTTTTGAAGATGAAGGCCCACTTTGAGCATCTGGAGAGACTTGGGCATCTAATCGCTGTTGAATTGGCTACTGATTTTATTTTGAATTAATTACCTAAAAGCTATAATCAGTTCGTCATGAACTATAATATGCATGATATGGATAAGTCTCAGTCTGAGTTGCATGGGATGTTAAAGACAGCAGAAAAGAAAATAATTAGAGTAACCTCTCCAGTGCTCGTGGTTTCTAAAGAAGGAAAGGGCTCTAAGGCCAAAGGTAAGGGTAAGTGAAAGAACCTGTTACACTTATGCACTTTAAACAAGTAAACATTTAGTTTACAAGAGGTCGACTATCTTAGCAGGACAAGTCGACTATCTTGAGGTGCAGTGTGTGATTGTTGAGTTATGCAGCGGAATAATGAATAAGTAAAGAGAAGAAATAAATGAGTAAACAATAAGTGATTAGTGTGTGATCAAGTGTGAGTAAATGAGAGATAAACACAACGATGTAACGTGGTTCAGAGTATAGCAACTCTCCTATATCCACGCCTCACTTTCCTCAACAGTGAAGAAGCAATCCACTATATTCCTTCATCAAGTAATTACAATAAATTGCAGGAAAATTCCCTCAGAATTTTCCAGCCTAATTAGCCTCACTAACTAAGCTTGTACTTGTTGCAAAGTACAGAAAAAGAAAAAGAAAAAGTTTTTCACAAAGGTGAAGATTGGTGATCTCTTGTTTGCTCTAAATTAGCTAGATGAGATCTCTATGTATTCTAATCTATTTAGCACAGATTTATAAAAATCAAGAGTGCTTTACAATTGCTTAAAAGCTTGTATTGTTGTATGGCAAAAAAAGGTTATGACGTCAGTTACTGAGAGCTTCTTTTATAGGTCTTCACTTTATATCCGTTGAGTTCCAACGGCTTGAATATCTTGGAAATACCAATTGTCAGTCAATTATCTTTGATTGGAACAGTGCTTGTGAATAGTGTTAAGTCAGGTTTGACTTTGACCAGGAGATGAGTTGGCAAGGATGTCAAGGTATGCTATCTTGAAGGTCTGTTATCCCGACTTGCAGGAAATATAGTGTACCTGTGATGACTTAATGATTTCCCTCCAGTAAGTTTGAGTATTCTTCTTCATAATCTAGTTTTAATTTTCTTAATTATTTGTCAAAACTCTTGGTTGAGAAACAAGGGTTCTAACAATTTCCCCCTTTTTGGGAAATAATTAAGAGAAGAAATAGTGAACAATCTGAAAAGATAAATCAATCTAAAATTGAAACAAAACAGAGTTAGGTAAAAAGGGAGATGCAAAGATTAAATTTACATTCCAACAAAACATAAATCAAATTTGTTCAAGAATAGAAAGACAAAGTTTGAGACAGGAAAACTTAGTGGAACAATGCTTCAATATTGTCTTCACTTTGATAATCTGGTTCAGGCTGTGCTTCTCCAAGCTCTACTACAGTCAAATGTCTTTCTATTTCAAGATTCAGCAATTGGAGTTGTTTCTTGTTGAACCTGAGGTAGTACTGCTTGTTGTTCCAAGTTAAGTTCATCCTATCATCATACTGTATGCCAAAATTGATGAGTTGGCTCTTCTTTAGCAACTTCTCTTTGTTTCCCAGATTTCTTGAAACTGTAGGGGCAGGTCCAAGTAGGAGATGTCTGGTGGAGGAGTATCCTCTTGATGGTGCTTTCTCTTGAGTGAAGATTTCTTGTGGTTGAGAGACTTCCCTTAGATTTATTAGGGTCAACTATCTTTCCTGCAAGAGTTTATTGGATCATTTTTGTCAAATCATGTCTGAGTCCCTTCATTTGTGATCTGACAGAATTACCAAATGCATTGATGTCTTCATGAGTTGCAGCTGGAAATGATGATGGAAATGCATAGAAAATGGGAGTAGGTATAAGATGGCAAGAGTATTGATGGAAGGGCTCCTGCATTGATGGTTTATTGGGAAAGATAGTAGAGCTGGGAAGAATTCCTCCAAACAATCTTTTGATAGCACAGATCCCAAACATTTTTTCAGTTACCAAACTCCAATAGATGGCTTTGACAAGCTCAATGCATTTGGTCAAAACAACTCCTGATTGCATATAAAGGGTTCGTGAAAATTGGGAGATAGCCACTGGGAGAATAATTTTTCCTATTGAACCATTTTTCCCCCATTGAGGCTAGAGGGAACAAGACTAGTCTCATGAATAAAGAATTGATTTAATGAGAGTCTGAGTGTTTTCCACTCATTATTGTGAGGATCCCCCCCTCAGGGAGAAGCGAGTTCATTCGAGGAAGAAAAGCCAAACACGTGTAACTTAACAAACTTAATGGAGTCGCCACATTTGTTAACTTTTAACCCAACAAATGAAAATGGTTAGAGATTTATGAGTTCGGAAGTCAGGTTACACTTTGGGAAGAACACTAGTTCACCCAAAGTGCCTCAAAAAACGAGTCTCCCTAAGTTTGTTTAAAATTGTGCATGTGTGTGTGTGTGTGTGTTTAGAAAACGGGAGAAGCTGACTTTAACAGAAAAACGGTTAGGATTTTAACAGAAAGGGGTTCTTTTGTAAACATTCTGGATTAAAGGGGGACTGAACTGAAACATGCCCCTGGACAAAGTAGCCGTACAGCTAAAGGGGGTCTTCCAGGGAATTTTAACAGATTCCCAGTGTTGGGTATTCTTATCTCTTAGCCCTCCTAATTTTGTTAGAATTGATTGATACCATCACCTAAGAATATTCAATGAACTTTAGGACCCTATGTAAGAAGTCTTATGACTTCAATTTTCTGTTTTTAGCTAAGTCCATTTTATAGTATAGGCTTAGAATATAAGACTTGGAGTGAAGGAATGAAGATAGCATCAGTGGTCACTGCGCAGGACTTCTCTGCGCAGGACACACTACGCAGGTCTCTCCTGCGCAGCATTATATCTTGCTCAGTTTTCAATACATTCAAATCACCTAACTTGGAAAGCGCTTAGAAGATGCTCGCTTATTAAAAATGCTGAGGTATGCAGAATCGACAAAGCAAGCACACTCAGCAGATCCAACGGTGGAGACGCGCTCAAGAGAAATATTTCAAATGAAGACAGCTGTCAACCTTCTAGAAGAAGCTTTTGAATTTGGTCTTCATGCTTAGTCTCCAACAGCTCTAAGATACCTGCGCACCAATCATATAGTGCCAAGTCATCAACTTTGATCAGAGCCCAAACGGCTATAAAGGACACCTGCGCACCAATCATATTGTGCCAGCTCATCGTCCTTGCTCAGAGCACCAAGGGGCTCTGTAGACACCCCGCCTCAGACTGCTCACCCTGATTGCACACTTGGTTTTGTGTTTCTCCCTCTTCTAAGTGTTTTCTGTTAGTTTCTGTTACTTTGGTCAAGTTCCAGACGGACTCCGTTAAGTCCTGGGACTAAACTGAATAACAGTTCTAACTTTCTAGTCCATTCTGTCAAAAATTGCTTCTCAGAGTCGCGCGCCTCCCCCCCTTGAGGCCAGACGCGCGCGCCTTCCGCCGCCTAGGTGGGATGCGCGCGCTTCTGGGGCGTGTCAGTTACAGATTCTGCCCAAGAATCTCTCCCTTGCACATTATACATGATTTTGCCCAGGAAAGATTTCTTGGAGACTCCATTTGGCTCCAAAAAACAGTCATTGTTCAACTATAAAAACCCTTCCAATCCATCATTGGAGGAGGACCTTGAAAAATCATTATTTTTAGACTTTTTACTCACTTCTCTCCTAGACTTTCCCTTGGGATTTCTTCAACAAAGTATTCAACCTCTTCTTCAAGGCTTTACAAGAGGTTCTCTTTTGAAGGATACTATAGGTAAATGTCTTAAACGCTTCTCTTCTTCTCCTTCTTCTTCTTCTTCAATCAAATGTGCAATCACCCAAAACCATTTGGGACATGACACCAACGGTCCTTTCATTACATTGAATTGGCGTAGGAGTCATCTCCCTACATTTTAACTCTAAAAACCCCTTTTTATCATCATTTTATTAGGAAGAACACATTTATCTTTAAAAGTGAATTATGAACAAACAAGACCGACTTTGCTTGGGCGAAATGGGTGTTTAAGTACTTCCCATTTCGTAACCTAACCCCCGAACCCCGCATCCCAAAGAATCTCTGTTTTCGTAAATCAAACTTAGGCTCACAAATAATAGGTTTTCTTACGTTCCTCTAAAAACGTGGGTGGCGACTCTAAAACACAATTAGACATCCTAAGGGTAGCCCACGCGCTCGAGCCTAAGGCCGTGGCCTCCGCCCCCGGGGTATCTACCGGAGGATGAGTCTCTTTGGGAGGAGAGTGCGTTGGAGAAGGTTGTTTGGGAGAGAGATGAATAGGATCAGCAGCAGAAGACTTATGCGTAGATGAGTGCGTGCTGCTACTATCTGTATCAGTTGTGCGCACATCCCCTTCCTTTTCACCTTCAGGAGGATCAACAGCAGTTCGCTGCGCAGCATCATCGGCCTGTGCAGTCTTGGTAATTTCCTCATCCTCATCTTCCAAGTCCAATCCATCATGGAGGATAGAGGTGCCAGGTTGAGTATTTCCAATAGGAATATTGAGGCGTTGGAAGGCACTTGTTGATGGTTCAGGAGAAGGTGGATCCGCAGGTTTTGGCTGTCCCTTCATAGTGCTGCGCACAACTTGTTTCTTGCGCGGAGTTCGAAGAGGAACATCCTTAGCAGGTGCAGCAGCAGGGGCCTTGGCAGGTGTACCAGAGTCGGGAAAAGCTTCATCCATCCAGTCATCACTATCTCCTTTACCCTGAGCAGGAGGTCCTTCAGCAGCCTTTAGATCATGCTCCCCCTGCGCGGTATCATCCGCAGCATCAGCATCAGCAGCAGTCTCATCAATTCGAGACTCGCTGTCTTCTTCAACCATAGCCTCCGTAGGAGGAAGTCTGGTAAATGCAGACTTTTTTTTTGGATTTTACAGGAGAGGGAGCAGGCGCAGGAGGATCTTTGCGCTTCTTTGAAGGCTTGGGAGCAGGATGTGGTAAATCAGATCCTATTTTAACGCCAGCAGATGACCTGACATTAGGAATTTCCTTCACCTTTTCTGGCACAGGATCTGCAATACCTTTGCCTTTGCGTTTTGCCTGCGCAGCCGCCGTTTCAGGTTCAGCAGGCGCAGTGGCCTTTGAAGGCTGCGCGGCAGTTTTCTTTGCCTTGGGTTGAGGGACTTCATCATCATCATCACTATCAACCCAATTTTCCTTATTTGGGCTGGTGTCCTTATTCCAGATCTTGCGATAATCACCGCGACCAATTTCATTGCGCAGTGAGTAGAGGTGAGAGATGGAATAGGTCTTGGTGCACGGAACTTTGAGTTCAGGACGCTTCTGCACGAAGGTGCGTAGCTCAGAGACATTCATTAGGTACTTAGATAGTAGCCTACAGCGAGTTCTGTACTTGGCTACTTTCTTGTCCATGCGCTTGTCATAACTCTCTGAAGCATCCCATAGCTCATCAAATAGAACAGAGGACCAGTCTAGAGCATCGCCATTATAAACCGTAGCGCAATAAGGCCACTGCTTGGAAATGAACTTGCCCTTATTTCCATTTTTGCAGTTTACTGAGTCACCAATAATGGTGCACAGGTGATACATCACCTCACCAAATTCCTTGAGATCATGAACGCTCCACTTCTTTACAAGAGTGGGTTCCCCAACCAGTTTTTGCACAAGCTTGTTTTGTTTAGCTTCAGAATAGACTTCTGGCGCATCATCAACATTGAACCCGCAAATCTTCTTAAGTGACGCAGGAACAAAGCGCACTGAATAATTCTGATCAACTGAGCGGATAACATCAATCTTTGCTCGAGTTTGCTTGTGCATCATGCTGACTCTCTCTGCGTTTTCAAAGAACTCGTCTATAAGAGTGGGGACATAGAAGTCCTGATCCAGTGTAAAGAGAGGTAAGATGCCGGAGGAATCCATAAGATGAACAATATTGCGTCCGACAGCGTCTTTGTGTAGCGCAGCAAGATCTAATTCCCAGCCTTGTAGGAAATAGAAAGAATTATGCGCAAAACAAGAAATAGTTTAGACAAGAATCACGCATGGTGCGAAGCGCATGCACAGATAGCGCAGATATACGTATGCGCAGCAACTCCATACTAAAAGAACAAGAAAGTAATGCGCACAAACAGGTAAAAATGCGCAAAAGCAAGTATGCATGCGCAAAAACGCAAACACTTAGAAATTCTTATGCGACCCAAATCATAAGAGAGAAATAAGAACTTGATGAACACGGAATACGAAGAACATGAACACGAAGAACACCAAGAACACCAAAAATCAAAGATTAACCAAAATGGACAAAAAACATGTCGAAATGACCGCATTGCAAGGACAAAAACAACCATAAGAATGAAATTTCCAAAAACATGATATTAAGCCCAGAAACTGAAGAAAACTGTTCATCTGCTCAAGATATTCCCGAACGAAATGTTTTTGCAGAAAACGAGTGAAAACAGTATTGATCGTGAAATAAAGTAGATATATATGTAGATCAGAGAGAGACGAACCCAAAACAACAAACGATTTTGAAAATGATTAAAAGATGATAGAAAATTCGAAAAAGGGAGTTTTAAGAACTCGAGACTCAACAATGGCGGATTGACAGAAAATGAGTTCAAGGGTCAGAAACAGTTACCATGTCGTCGACGGTCTTAGCTTCTGGGGGACGAACCTCTTCAACCGGTTCATGGACCTCAACAACTAACTTAGCTTTTGATTTTCGGGGAGCCATTTAAATGGTACTAGGGTTTTTGAAATGAGGAAGAGAGAGAAGGGATTTGCAGATTTTGAAAGGAAAGTCAAAGAGAAAAGAAAAGGAAATGATTGGAAGGTGGAGAGTAGGTTGCAGAGGAGAGAAAATGATGAATTTGTGAAAGAGGAGAGTGAGCAGGAGAAAGAGAAAGAGGAGTCAAAAGGGATTCATACCAAAAAGGAAAAGGCGTATGACGTCAGCAGCCGGTTTGGTGAAAGGCGGCGATTTGGTGAAAAGCAACAGAGGCGCATGATAGCGAAGCGACGTGGCCGAATGGGGAACGCGCGTGCGCAAACCTGACGCTCGCGTGTGTGAGCAGGTCTAAGCAGTCACAGTCATATCAACTCCCTCATAAATGTTGCTCAGGAATTCTAACAGGCGCTATTATCAATGGCCGTATGCATTAATGATAATGGGACATGCGCAGGGGCAAAAGCGTAATTTCTCAAGAAAAATCAAAAAATTAAGGCGAGGGAAAAATTTAATTGCACAAGTACCCTTGTGAACTAAGCGTTGACTTTTCAGTCAGGGACCTATGTGCAATTTCTAATAAATAGAAGACTTACCTGCGATCCACGAAGTGTGCGTATGTTAAAATCATGCGCAGAGCCATTTCTCCTCTCCAGAATACAATTTTTTTTGCGTCAAGAGCCTTTGTAAGATATCAGCAATTTGATTGTCTGTGCCCACGTGCTCTAAATGAATATTTCCTTTTTCCACGTGGTCCTTGAGAAAGTGATATTTGATGTCGATGTGCTTTGTCTTTGAGTGCATGACAGGATTGTTGGAGTCTGCGATGGTGGACATGTTGTCGCAGAAAATTGGACAATTTCCTTCATGAATTCCATAGTCCACCAATTGTTGCTTCATCCATAGGATTTGGTAGCAGCTTCCAGCAGCAATGTATTCGGCTTCTGTAGTGGAGATGGACACAGCAGCTTGCTTCTTACTTGCCCAC
The DNA here is from genome assembly GCA_026119855.1 of Campanula takesimana. Lineage (NCBI taxonomy): Eukaryota > Viridiplantae > Streptophyta > Magnoliopsida > Asterales > Campanulaceae > Campanula > Campanula takesimana. Next base: position 379,193 of record JAOWBW010000134.1, read on the forward strand.
GCAACAAGTCGATTTCCAAGGAAATGACAAGTTCCACTTGTGCTCTTTCTGTCAATTGTGCATGCTGCGTAGTCTGGATCTAAATAACCTAGCAAATCGAAATTCGAATCTTTGGTGTACCAAAGTCCAAGGTTAACAGTTCCAGAAAGATATCTAATAATGCGTTTAACAGCAGTTAAGTGCGCTTCTCTAGGGTCTGCTTGATAGCGCGCACAGACACAAACACTAAACATAATATCTGGCCTACTAGAAGTAAGATAAAGGAGAGAGCCAATCATACTTCGATATAAAGTTTGATCAACTTTCTTACCTTTTAAGTCTTTGTCAAGATTATTGCCCGTGGCCATTGGAGTGTTGTATGCTTTAGCATTCTCAGTCCAAATTTCTTGATTAGGTCTCTTGTGTACTTGGCTTGATTTATGAAGATGCCATCATTCAATTGCTTGATTTGAAGTCCGAGGAAGAATGTGAGTTCTCCCATCATGGTCATTTCAAACTTTCTTTTCATGAGCTTCTCAAAGCGCTTACAAAGTAACTCATTAGTAGAACCAAATATAATATCATCAATATAAATTTGAACAAGTAAAGAAAGATCATTATACTTAGCAATAAAAAGAGTTGTATCGATTTTACCGCGCTTGAAGCCTTTCTCTAGTAGGAATTTTGATAGAGTATCGTACCATGCTCTTGGAGATTGCTTAAGTCCATACAAAGCTTTCTGAAGCTTGAAGACGTGATTTGGAAATCTGCTATCTTCAAATCCAGGAGGTTGAGCTACGTAGAACGCCTCTTGGAGTTCACCGTTGAGAAATGCGCTCTTCACATCCATTTGATAAAGGTTAAATTTTTTGTGAGAGGCATAAGCTAAGAAAATTCTGATAGCTTCTAGTCTTGCTACAGGCGCAAAAGTTTCATCATAGTCGATTCCTTCCTCTTGCCTATAGCCTTGCGCAACCAACCTTGCTTTGTTTTTGGTGATGCTTCCATTCTCACCATCTTGTTTCTGAATACCCATTTTGTACCAATAACTCCTTGGTCATGAGGTCTGGGTACTAAGGTCCAAACCTTGCAGCGCTCAAATTGGTTAAGCTCTTCTTGCATAGCAGTAACCCAGATTGAATCTTGGAGCGCTTCATCAATCTTCTTTGGTTCGATTTAAGAGATAAAGGAGTGATATTCATCATCAAAGTTTGATGCTCTTCTAGTACGAACCCCTACATTGAGATCACCAATGATGTTTGAAGTTGGATGATCTCTAACTTCACGAACCTCAGGGGGTAAGTTGGGTTGAGTAGTAGGAATACGAAGATCTTCAATAGGTACTTCATTAGCTACAACATCAAGATCATCAAAGGTGATTTACTGAAGTGGAGAAACATCATCCGCAGGAGGGGGTGTCTGCGAATCAGGAGTTGTCACGTCTGGCGCAGCATCCAGAGTTGGCACATGAGATGGACTTGCTTGATTCTGATTTTGATTATCTTGATTATCTTTTTACGCAGGTGCAGTTTGAGGCTGCGTACCTGTCTCATCATTCTCAACAGAATTATCAGAATCATTTGGAGCCAAATGTGGCTCAATGAGAGAATGCTCATCAAAAGTAACATGTACAGATTCTACAATTACTAGAGCTGTTCTATTTAAAACACGAAAAGCTTTAGAATGTTTGGCATACCCAACAAAAATACCTTCATCTGCTTTGGCTTCGAATTTACCTCTATGATCTTTGCCGTTGTAAAGGATATAGCATTTGCAGCCAAAGATCTTGAAGAAAGCAATGTTGGGTGCTCTTCCTCTCCATAGCTCATATGGAGTCTTGTTGTAGGCTTTGTTGTTGAGGGATCTATTCTGAGTAAAGCAAGCAGTGTTGACAGCTTCTCCCCAGAAATACTTTGGAAGCTTAGCTTCTGCTATCATTGTTTTTCCAGCCTCAATCAACGTGCGATTCTTTCTTTCCACAACGCCAGTTTGTTGAGGAACTCCAGCAGCAGAGAAATTGTGATCAATTCCGTGATCATCACAATATTGAGCAAAACCATTATTCTTGAATTCAGTTCCATTTTCTGATCTAATGCTCACGATGTCGTCTTCCTTTTGAGTTTGGAGCCTTCGAAAGAGAGCAGTCAAGATATCATAGCAGTCATCTTTGGATATCATCATTTTGACCCATGTATATCTTGAGTAGTCATCCACCACAACTAAAGTATATTTTTTTCCTCCAATGCTCGCGGTGGTGACAGGTCCAAACAAGTCCATGTGAAGCAGTTGTAAACATTTGGAAGTTGAGGAGGCAATCTTGCTGGAGAAAGACTGCTTAGGTTGTTTACTGAGCTGGCATGCTGCGCATTTTCTGTCATGATGGTCAGCTACTTTGTGAAGTCCTTTGACAAGATTTTCCCTTCCTAGCTTAGCCAAATACTTAAAGTTCAAATGACTTAAGCGCTTGTGCCATAGCCAGCTGCTTTCACTTACATTCTTTGCTACTAAACAGAGATTAGTGATATAGTTTATAGCGGTAAGATCAATAATGTAAACATTAGTCTTACGAGTCCCTATGAGCAAAGTGAGTCCGGATTTTCCATCTTTGATATAGCAGTGCATTGAGGTGAAATGGCATTCCAGACCTTTATCGCAAAATTGTGATATGGAGAGCAGGTTGTGCTTGAGTCCTTCTACGAGCGCAACTTTCTCAATGCACACTTTATCTTTTCTGATTCTTCCATATCCAACTATGTGCCCTTTGTTGTTATCTCCAAAAGTTACAGAGGGACCTCTTCCTTCATGCTCATCTTCAAGAGCGGTGACATCTCCAGTCATGTGTCTAGAACATCCACTGTTGAGGTACCATATATGCGCTTTAGCTTGTGAAGAGTGCGCAGTGAAGCAGGAGACCTGAAAAATAGACATTAAAAACGCAGGTCCCCTTTATTCTTGGGTCCTAGAGTTAGCAACTTTTGACAACCCACTCCTGTCTGACCTTAGGATTTTTACGTCCCTTGGCATTAGGAGCAAATCGCAAAAGGCATTCTGCAGCCTTGTGACCTAAATCATTACACACAACATAATGATGAAAGCCACTTATAGATTGGGTTTTCACAAACTCTTTACTTTTCTTTGGCTTAGCATTCTAAACTGGAGCAGTTGAACTAGCTTTGACAAATATCATTTTCTGAGGTTTGGGTGTGCTTTTCTTAAGAATGCGCATCTGGCGTTGGGATCCATGGCTTTCATGCGCATGGCCCTTTTGCGCAGATTTGACATTCGAAGTTGAAGCGCAACCATAGTCAGATATGAGTTGTCATGCGCAGGTTCAACTTTAGCCTTACCCTTGGCTTTCCCAGTTTGCTTCTTTGGGTAGACATAATGGAAATTTTGTCTCTGGACTTTCTCCTGTCCTTTACCCATTGAAGCATAATACTTTGCTTTAGGAATTTCAACAGTTTGTTGGGGTGTAAAATCCTTTTCTCTTTCAGAGCAAACGGCGCATCTAAAGTTGTCACTAGTTGAGAACCCCAAGCCTTCCTTGTCTCCACTGGATTTTTGGGATTCTAGAATTTGATCCATAGTGACACGAGATTTGGTCCACTCATCAGTGATCTTTGTGAGATCAGCTACTTGAGCAGCCAATTCTTCGTTTTTTACTTTAAATAGCGCATTTTGATCTGTAAGAAAACGGTTCTTTTCAGTAAGAGGAGTCATGCTCTTAATCTGCTCCTTAAGGAGGGTGATCTCAGATTTTAAAAGAGTTTTCTCCATCTTAAGCTGTGAAATTTCTCCAATTGATAAGTCCACTGCTTCTTTCATAGAATTGAATTTCTTGATTACCTTTTCAGCTTGCTGAAAAATAGACTCGCGCTCAGCAGCAGAGTCATTCTTTTCTATTAAAATTTCAGCAGGAATTTCAAGAGATTCTTTGCGCGGAGGTGCAGCTACAATTTTCTTTGATAGGCCTGCTCTGGAAAATAAGTACTTGCCATTCTGTCTGCTTGGAGTCAGATGTCCCATTTCCACCAGTTCTGTGATGGTGGGACCTTTCTTCTGAATTGTACTTGGCGCAGCCTTTGTGTCTGTATCGGGATCATTGTCTGAATTGCTATCAGCATCAGCATTAGCCACCAAGCAGAGCAGTCTATCCTCAGAGTCATCATCACTGTCTTCAGTGTCGGTCTCTATCCAAGTCTTCAGTTCCTTTTCTGCGCAGTCTTCTTCAGCAATCATTCCGCGCTGCTTCGATAATCTCTGTGCAGTATTTCTCTTCATGTACTCAAATTTTGGAGTAGGGCATTTTGAAGCAAAATGACCGGGCTTTCTACAGTTGTAGCAAACCAAGTCATCATCTTTCTTTGAGTCTCTGCCACGATAGAATTTAGCTGGGGCTTTACTTGAGGATCCTGACTTGGAGAATTTCCTGAAATTTTGAAATTGTTTTACAAACATAGCGAAATCATCATCATCCATTTCAAGTAGAGAGGAAGTAGAGACTTTGTCTGAGGTTTGAGCAGGCGCAGGTTCCTTTTGCGCAACATAGGAAACAAGTTTTCCTTTGCCTTCAGTTTCGTCAATTCGATCAAGTTTTAGCTCATACACTTTTAAGTTAGCGTATAAGCTGCGCAGTGGCCAAGTATCTAGAAATCCAAAATCTTCCAGATGACTTGCCTTGTGCACATATCTGGAACCTAGCGCATCCAAGAATTGAGAATTGACTTCTTTATTAGTGAATGTGGTTCCAAGAGATTTACAAGAGTTTACAACAGCACATAAGCGATCATAGGTTTGTCTCAAGGTTTCACCATCCTTTCTCATGAAGCAGTTGAATTTTCTTTGCACCACAAATCTTTTGTTTTCCTTTCTTACTTTGTCTCCATTCACATATCCTTCAAGAGAATCCTATAGTTCCTTTGCAGTTCCACCGCTCACAATTTGATTGTGCGTGGCGAGGTCTAGAGTGCTAAGAATGATGTTTCTTGCTCTTCCATCATAGCCAACCCATTTCTTTTCTTCATCGGTCCATTCCTCTTTGGCCTTCTTGATTGTAGGATTGTCCTTGTTGGTAGCAGCATCAGGATTAGCCTTCATTGGGATGTAGGGTCCTTCAAGAATGATGTCATAGAGGATCTCGTCGATGGAAGAAAAATGAGTGAGTATGCAGTGCTTCCAGATTTCGAAGTGATCTTCATTCAGCACTGGAACATGTGAATAGTTAGCCATTGCCCAAGATTTTGAAGCCATCTTGAATCGGCACCCAAGCTGTTAAGCTTGAAAAACAGATACAAGTTTTATGAAGGTGTTTGCTCTGATACCACTTGTTGGTCCCAAAGGGGCAACAAGGGTATGAAAATCGCTAGAGGGGGGGGGGTGAATAGCGTTTTAAAAATTCTTTTCAAACCCTTTTGCAAAGTAATAGCGTATGCGCACAGTTCTCAAATAAGCCAGTTATAGCGCGCAGAGAGAGTGTGAAATGCACAGCGGAAATTTAAGCAGCTACTGCGCAGGAAAAGGCTGCGCAGAGATAAATACGTACGCGCTAAGATTTGGCTTAAAGTGTTGGATAAAAAGGATTCTAAGGCAATAAGCAATAACAAACACATCAGCAATAATAGCAATTTGATAAGATCAAACAAAGCAATAATTTAGAAATTATTAAGCAGGAAATAAATAGCGAGAATAAAGAACAAGCTATTTGGAGAGGTTCGATCGATGAAAGATCTACATCCTCTACCAAGATGGTTAGTCTTGGATTTTCTAATGGAGAGATTTATATTGATGTGAAGAGCTTTTACAAGATTACAATGAATCAAAACTCAAATTAAAATCTATTCTATGACGAAAAAATCCTAGACTAAACCGGTGTATCTCAAGAAGTTAGATCGATATGATCAAAGCTTCAAGAGGTGTGTGTGTGTCAGAAATTCTGGGCTCTAAGAATCTATGAGATGAAGAGCACAAAGAATTCTGGGTGATACAAGGCTTTAGGATCTGGGCAGGAGTTTGAAGGTATGAAGGTTTGAAGGTTGATCTTGAATCTGGGAATATAAGCAGCAATCTTCAGAACTTCAAGGATATTAATAATCACAAACTCTAGCAACTTGGAAATGAAGATGAGCAGGCTATTTATTGCTGAGAGCTTAAAACTTGCTGTTGGAGCTCTGAGCAAAGACGATGAGCTGGCACAATATGATTGATGAGAAGATGTCCTTTATAGCCGTTGGGGCTCTGATCAAGGTTGATGACCTGTCAGAATATGATTGGTCCGCAGGTGATATAGAGCCGTTGGAGACTGAGCATGAAGACCAAATTCAAAAGCTTCTTCTAGAAGGTTGACAGCTGTCTTTGTTTGAAATATTTCTCTTGAGCGCATCTCCACCGTTGGATCTGCTGAGTATGCTTGCTTTGTCATTTCTGCACACCTCAGCACTTTAATAAGTGTACATCTTCAAAGCGTTTTCCAAGTTAGGTGATCTGAATGTATCGAAAACTGAGCAAGGAAGAATGTTGCGCAGGAGATACCTGCGCAGTGGTGTCCTGCGCAGAGTAGTCCTGCGTAATGACCACAGTCTTGCTTAGATCTTCATTCCTTTTCGCTCCAAGTCCTATATTCTAAGCCTATACTATAAAATGGACTAAGCTAAAAATTGAAGTTATAAAACTTCTTACATAGGGTCCTAAAGTCCATAAAATATTAATAGGTGATGGTATCAATCAATTCTAACATAAGTAGGAGGGTTAAGAAATAAGCATACCCAACAGGAGTGTATAAATCTGAGGGATCTACTAGTAACATGCTAATACTATATCCCCGTTTATTGGCTGCGCCATCCAAAAATAATTGCCACTTATTTTCTGCTATTGCCATGATGTCCTCATCAGGGAATCGCGGGTCGTCCCCCTTCGCTTCATCACATGGAAATTCGGATAAATGATCAGCGAAGACTCTTCCTCTTACGGATTTCTGTGTGATGTAAGTGATATCATACCCCGTGAGCATAAAGTACCACTTAGCTATTCTAGAGGAGACGTGTGACTTCTCGAAGATGTACTTCATTGGGTCCATTCGGGCAATTAGTTGTACGGCCAACGCTTCCATGTACAGATTTAGTCTCTCAGCTACCCATACCAGTACAACACACGACTTTTCTAATGCAGAGTAGTTCAATTCAGCCCCTGAAAGCGACGGTTGACAAAGTAAACGACATTCTCTTTCCTCGAGTCGGGTTGCTCTTGTGCTAGCATAGCCCCTAGTGCAGTATCATTGACTGTGAGGTATAAGGTCAACGGTTTCTCTTTATATGGAGGGACCAATACTGGCGGGTTAACCAAGTATTCTTTGACTTTTTTGAAGGCTTCTTGACACTCTTCGGTCCATTCTAGGGATGCATTCTTCATGAGAAGCTTGAAAATGGGCTCGCACATCGTTGTAAGCTGATTGATGAAACGACTAATGTACTGAAGGCGATCCATGAATCCCTTTACTTCTTTCAGCGTCTTAGGTGGGGGCATGTTAATGATGGCTTTGATCTTAGCGGGGTCTGCTTCTATACCACGCTCGGTGACCATGTACCCAAGGACTTTTCCTTTCACTACCCCAAATGTGCACTCTGTGGGATTAAGTCTCATCTTGTAGTGTCTCAACCTTTCAAAGAACTTTCTAAGGTCGACGAAGTGCTGCCCATCGGAGCCTTTAGAGTGTATGATCATATCATCAATGTACACCTCCATCTCTTTATGTATCATGTCATGGAACAGCGCAGTTACAGCTCTCTAGTAAGTGGTTCTGGCATTTTTTAGTCCGAATGGCATTACAATATAGCAGAACATCCCCCAGGGCGTGGTAAACACCATTTTACGTTGATCCTCCTCTGCCATGAGGATTTGGTTATACCCGGAGAATCCATCTACGAACGAACGGGCTTCGTACTTTGCAGTATTATTAACGAGCATGTCTATGTTGGGGAGAGGAAAGTCATCTTTCGGAGATGCTCTGTTGAGATCACGGAAATCAACACAGACACGAACCTTTCTATTCTCCTTGGAAACCTGCACAGTATTAGCCAACCAGGTTGGATTCTGTATCACTTTGATTAACCCAACACTAAGAAGTTTCTCTATCTCTTGCTTGACTTGTGCTGACCACTCTGGCTTAATTCTGCGGAGTTTCTGCTTGACTGGCTTTGAATCTGGAAGCAGCGGTATCTTATGTTAAATAATCTAATTAGATAGCCCCGGCATATCTTTGTAGGACCACGCGAACACATCCACGAATTCTCAGAGAAGCGCTATGAGGGCTTGTCGGTCTTCCCCCTTAAAGAAACTGCCAATCTTGGTCTCTTTTGGATCATCGTCCATCACTAGATTAACTGTTTGCATTTCTTCGGCATCAACAGGACCATTTCCACTACGACGACATACTTGCTTATTAATTTCTTTTAATTTTTTCTCATTTTCTTGATCTATCTCGTCATATGACTCATTATTATCTAATTCGTTAGAGTTATTAGTTAATTCATCATTTATGACGCTAGCAATCTCAGGATACTGGAAAAGATCTATGTTTTCATTTAGAAAGTAGAGGAATACACGTTCCGCGATGGCATCCAAGTCCTCTTGGGTCAGCTCATCGGTAGAGGTATCTGACTCTAAGGTAAGAGTTACAAATTTTCTTTCCCTATGGGGATGGGGAGTACATCCTAATTCTTTGATCAGGAAGTCTTCACTTGCTATGGGTCCCCAGTTGTGTACCAATTCTTGATGGGCTCGTCACACTTCTTGATGAGCTTGGTATAGTCTTGGTTCGGAGAGTCCCCCTTGTCTATTGCATTGATCTGAGTGTCCTCTAGCTTGCAAAGTTGAGGAATTAGTGCAGTAGGTCTTCTCCCAATACAAAGTCCCATTCACCGAATGCTTCGGCCTTGGTACCCCCTAATTCTCGAGGTAGCCACAAGAATTGCATCGGTTCTATTTCAAGTGAGTATGGATCACAGTCACTGAAAATTTCAAATCTCGGTTGGTGCTTCCCCCTATGTTCGATCCATGGTTCAGGGAACATGAAGTATGACAAGTTTTCCCCCTCGCGCACAAAGTACCCATTTAGAGTCCTTCGATAGGGTCGTGCAATTGGAACTATGTATGAAGTCCAACCCCTTTCTTCCTTAGGGATGTTCTTGAGTGGTGACTCATACCCTAGACCATATTCAGGTGGGTATAGAACGACAGGTGGTGGTTCTTTTATCCCTTGTAAATTCTTACCAAGTCCAAGACCGGGGAAGTATCCTTCTTTCAGCATCATGTTAAGCACTGGGCGTGTTCCTGAGAATGGAATTGCCTTAGAATAGTCATTCTCATTGTGCACTTCAATCATTTCTACACTACTTTGCTTTTGGATTTCGAATCCATTGAAAAGGTGGTCAGCCACTTCATGATGAATTTCTAGGATCGGGCTAGCGGTGATTAGTTCCCCAAGTACTGTGACTATCATGTCGTTGTGCTTAAACTTGACACATTGATGGAGAGTTGACGGTACTCCTCCTATTTTATGTAGCCACGGACGTCCCAGAAGAAGGTTGAAGAAAGAGGGGATGTCAATGACTTGGAATTCCGCTTTTGTAGTTATCTCTCTGACTACAATCGTTAGAGTGATCACCCCTATAGGTTAACGTGCAGTGCAATCAAACCCTCATACAATAAGAGTTGACGGTTTTATCTCTCTTGAGGTAAGGCCAAGCGTTACCATGACTTTCTTTGGCAAGACGTTTATGGTGGATCCATTGTCTACTAGGATTCTGGGTATTCGTTGCCCATTGACCTTCGCGGTTATGTAAAGAGCCTCGGCATGCCCTCCACCACACTGTGGCAGATCTAAGTCGGTAAATGTGATCACGTTGCCAAATTGGATTTGGCCTACCATTTGCGTTAACTCTTCGGGAGTTATTTCTTTGAGCACTTCGACTTGGGCTAATTCTTTTGATATCATCATTCGATGTTTGTGAGAGGATCCTAAGAGATCCCATATGGAAATGTTGGCTTGTGTCTTCTTTAGTTGTTTAAGAAGTGGATCGTCAAGCTCAAAGGGTTCAGGCTCTTTTGAAGATGATGGCTCTTCTATTCTGGGATCTTTGTTGATTATGACTCGACCGTATCAGGTGAGTAAGTTAACATCTTCTTTTTATTTATTATTCTTCCTATCTAGTACTTGATCCCAAGACAACATATAACAGAAAGAAATTACATTATTAAACTTTGGAATGCTCTCGCCCACATTTGGGACTAGGCGAGTAGCCTCCTCTTTCTCACTACGTTAGGAACCCCTAGCTGCTTAGAGTCTATGAGATCTTGGATCACATCTTTGAGGTGGTTGCAAGAGTTTGTATCATGGCCACTAAACTAGTGGAACTTGCAGTAGAGATGATGAGCATGATTTGCAGGGAGTTCCCTCGGAGCAGTGGGGGTCTTCTTTGGTGTGACTTTTTCGGCTTCCACTAGCATGTCAAAGATCTTGCTTTGGGAGACACCTTCATACTTGTGGTAAATTCTTGGCCTTATCTTAGCTTTGGATTCAACCTCCATTTTGTAACATTCTCTTTGAGCTTGTAGGCATGCTCGGAGCGTGTCAATCTTCTTTGCATAATATTCTTCTTGCATGAAGAGGCCTTTTCGGAATGCATTGACTTCCTCCTCTCAGGCTAGCAACTGACTTCGGAGGGATTTGATTTCTCTTTTGAAGAATTCCTTTTGTGTCTTTAGGCGAGTTATGAACTCCTCTTCAATTTCTCTTTTGAAGCGGGCATACAAGACTGTAGCGTATACCTCAGAGATCTGAACCACCTCTCCTTCTAGTCGAGCTTTGAGGTCATTGAGTTCTTGCGTAAACCTGGCGTCTGATATTGTGTTGGGAGTATGGAGCTACCTTGCCGATCGGATGGACCTAGAGTTCAAAAACTGTGTCAAATCAAGGCTGGGGTCCCAACAAGTCGGCTTTTATGAGGTTTAAGTTTACCAACACGGCAGAAACACAGAAAAGGGAAGATGTCTCATACGAGACATTGATTTCTCGTACGAGACATTGATTTCTCGTACGAGACATTGATTTCTCGTACGAGACATTGATTTCTCGTACGAGACATTGATTTCTCGTACGAGGCATCTAGCCTGACAGTCAGATTGCAGATTTTAATCCTATTTTGGTCGGACGGAATTTAATCCATTTTGAGAGGTTACTATCTAGTTCATCCTGGGACAGTGGATTCTGTCACCGTAGAATATGAGCCCTTGTTTTTCACCTGTATTGCACTCTCCCAAACGGACAATTCGGGCAAAGGTACCATACTCTCATCAGAATCAACCATTCAATTAGCCAAACCTAAGTGATTCCGTAGTTGTTTTGAACTTTGTTAAAGAACGCCTTTAATGCAATCAAACCTTATGAATTCTTGTAAGGGGAAACCGAAAGGGACATTGTCAAACGCAGGATCTTGATGGTGAAAGAGACCAGACTCGATGAACGTAGAAAAATTCTCAATTTCACCATCGCAATCCTTTGTCTAACACTTTTACCGAAGGGACATTCGTCAAGAATTCATGAAGGGAGTATTATAGATTGTAAGAGAACCGTTATCTTGGGCAAATATTAAAACAACCGTAAGAATCGAACCGACCGGACTCGAGGAGTGTCTTATTAACTAGTATGTATACATGAGGTTGATGCAGGGCTTACAACTAAGGCTCCCCATGAACACAGTCTAGGAGCGTGTCACGGAGTGGGTACACCATCTTTGGAGAGACCGGCGAGTGCCACTCGTAGAGTAGGTGTGCTGACTGACATCCGTCCTCCGATTAGGACCCAGGTTAAAGGGTATGTAGTGCAATTAATATACATGCGTGCACGTGTGTGAGAGTCAAGTTCTAGGTGTTAAAGAGAAAATAGAATGTTTTTTTTTTTAAAGCAAAACAAAAACAAGCAATGGCCGGGCCAAGTGGCTGCCTACGTTTCTCTCTTGTGGAGGAACTCAGGCCATCGTAGTTCACACATAAAGCATAACGAAAGCAAAGCAATAAATATTTCAAGTTAACAAGTACTCCTACAAAACCAAGGTTAGCTTTATGGTATACATGGAGTTTCTTCATCATTAGGAAGGTCCTAAGACTCAGAAACAAAGGGGAGAGCAGATCTGAAACCCTACGTATGTGTTTGAACCGAACGAAATTCCTTTTTCAAACTAGGAGAACAGACTGCCGGACAGAAGCTGAGATGTCTCGTACGAGACAGGCATCTCAGTTTGGGATTAGATTATGATACAGAATGCAGAATTTCTAAAACAATGACGATGATTTCAACGCAAGTCTAACCCTCTTATGATGATCATCCCCAGCAGAGTCGCCACTGTGAGTGCTCGCCCTTCCCGGTCGGTTTCTCCAGCTCGATTGTTTGAAAGGACTTGATTGTTGCTCGATTGTTGTGAGTCGCCACCATGTTTAACAGAACACGGACCGTGAGATTCTTGAGTTCGGGGGTTAAGTTATGGATTGGGAATGTCAAGGAGAACCCAATCCACCCGATCTAGGATCGTTCTTGCTTACGAAATCATCATCATCATCTTCAAAATTATGCATTCATGTACAAAAGCAAACAAATAAATAATTTCTTATTTATTTGGGATGTCGGATCTTGTGCTTCGAGACCATCTCCATGAATTGGAAAGGCTATAGGCTGATCCTTTAATAGAATCACACTACATCAAAGCAAAGAAGGAGATGAGAAGATAGAATATAAAGGAATTTACCTAAGCGTTCTTTGAGCATCTTATGGATGGCCTTGACTAAAGGCCTTGATGATCCAAAAAGCTTGACTTGAATGGTATTATTAGGGTTTGAATTTCGTGGGTGAGGAAGAGGGACTGATTATGAAGACCTTTTGATCATATTTTGCTTGGTTTTTGGGTGAATGACCATTCTAGAGGATTTTCGGTTCAAGAACCTCTATATTTATAGGATATCTTGACCTAGGGATCAAGCCAAGGAGGTAAGTTTGGATGGGAATCAAAGACTTGATCTCCAAGGAGGTATTTTTGTACTCTAGGATCGCTCATGAGATTTTTCCCAGATTGCATGAGTGTTTGCCTAGAAACGGGTTTGAGATTAACAAGGAAACTGACTGAAACCCGTCTGTCAAGGGGGATGTCTCGTACGAGACATCCATTGTCTCGTATGAGTCATCTCATGTCTGAATCACGATTTTCCCTCTTGTAGAAGTTTAAATATTCATTTTGGCCCCTAACTAACAAAGTCAGTCAGAAACTTAACGAAACATGTCAAACTTAACGAGTGTCGACCCAAATCAAAGGCGAGACACAGAAGCAGTGTGATTATGAGTGAATGTTCAAAATGGGGTGTCTACAGTGTACTATCATCAGTAGGTCTACTATTAGTAGAGAGAATAGAGTTGGTGATAGTAGTTCCAGACTGAACAACTGGTGGAGAAGCTTGATTATCATTGATTTTTAGATTGCTGAAGAGTGGAAAGGTTTCAGAAGAGCTTTTGGGTAGATTATAGGGAAGATAGTTGAGTTGATCATTTTTGGAATTTTTAGATGTAATGGGTGAATGTTCAGGCAAAGAGTCACAATTTCTAAGGGTTTCATCAAACTCATTGATTTTCAAGTCCCAAGCACTTGGAGATTTATCAAAATCTACATGTATGGATTCTTCAACTACCATTCTTCTTCTATTGTAGACTCTGTTTGCCTTGCTAGTTGCTGAATAGCCAAGGAATATTCCTTCATCACTTTTACACTCAAATTTGTCTAGATTATTTTTCTCATTATTGTGAATGAAACATTTACTTCCAAAAGCATGAAAGTAAGAGATTGTTGGAGTTCTTTCATTCCACAATTCATAGGGAGTCTTCATGTGATAGTTGTTTATCAAGGTCTTGTTTTGAACATAGACTGCAGTTATGACAGCTTCTCCCCAAAAGTATTTAGGAAGATTGTTTTCAGATAACATAGTCTTAGCAGGTTCACAAATGGTTTTGTTCTTTCTTTCAGCTACTCCATTTTGTTGAAGAGTTCTAGGAGCTGAGAAATTGTGACTTATGCCTTGCCGATTGCAAAATTCTTCAACACCAATATTCTCAAATTCACTACCATGATCTGACCTTATTCTGACAACCTTGATGTTTTTGAGATTTTGAATTTGATTGATCAATTTGACTAATTGACCAAGGGTTTCTGACTTAGACTTCAAAAGAATGATCCAAGAGAATCTTGTGTAATCATCAACTACCACAAGAGTGTATCTTTTTCTTCCAAGACTTCTAGTTCTGATTGGTCCAAATAAGTCCATATGAATGAGTTTAATTGGTCTTTTTGTATCCAATCTATTTTTGGCTTTAAAAGAAGTCTTTTTTGCTTTCCACATTGACAAGCATTGCACAGCTTATCCTTTTTTAAGGATATTTTTGGAAGTCCTTTCACAAGATTGGAGGATGCAAGTTTGGCTATGCTTTTGAGATTCAAGTGAGCCGATCTCTTATGCCAGAGCCATGCTAAATCAGATTGATTGTAAGATAGTAGACACAAGGCATTTAAGGATTGAGACATTTCAAGGGATATGAAGTACACATTTCCCTTTTTGAAGCCAATAAGAATGATTTCTCCTTTTGAGTTCTTCACTTGACACAAATTATGAGATCATACAACATGAAATCCTTTGTCACAAATTTGACTGATGCTAATCAAGTTATGCTTGAGACCTTCCACATAAGAGACATTTGACAGAATAATTCTTTTAGTAACTAGATCTCTGTGTCCTTTGACTCTGGCTTGTGAATTATCACCAAAAATGACACTTGGGCCATCTTTTGGAATGAATTCTGAAGCCATTGCTTGTTGAAGGTCATATGTCTACTGCAACCACTATCTAGATACCAAACTCCTTTATTAAAATCCAACAAAACAAATAAAGAAAAATAAACATGGTCCCCTTTTTAAATATGGGTCCAGGGGACAGCCTTAGGGACCCAAACTTTCAAATTTTTCTTAGCAGGAGTATTGTTCTTTGGGACAAAAGGTTTTTAGTTAAAGGAGTTCGGGTAAGACAAGATTTGATACATGTAGGGTGTCATTATGAATTGTTGGTGATGGTGGTTGTGGTGAGGATGAGGATTATATGAGTTGTATGAGGCATGGGTTTTAGGGAATCTTGAAGTGCTATAATATTGACCTTTTATTCCTTTGTTTCTCTTTTAGTAGGTCTGCTGTCTTCTAGAATAACCTTGGTAGGTCTGCTGTCTTCTAGAGTAACCTTGATAGGTCTGCTGTCTGCTGTTATACTGATTTGTTTCATTGTACTTCCAAGTCTGAGATTGCTTTGGAGGACTTGAGGCAACAATTTTGTTGTTGGGATTGGTTATTTAAACACTGCTATTGGAGGCTTGATCATGATAGTAGACCTCTTTTATCTTTCCTTGAGCCTTGTATACATCTTATTTTGTTTGAACATGATAGATGGGCTTTCTTATTGTCTTGTCCCCCATCTTAACAAGAAGCATTTTTTCAAGTTTTCTATCACCCTCAGGAAGTTTGTATTCTATAACAGTTGGGTTGTTTGCACCTAATCCAGTTTTGTCACATGGATGCCTTTGAGTGTATAGGAAATCTGACATTGCTGAACTTGACTTGTTCCAAGACTCAATTTTTGTTTTAAATACTTGGTTCTCATCATTTAGTGCCTCTATTCTGAGGTTGAGTTCCTTTAGTTGACTGGTAATATGGAGGTGATTGTTTTTTGCATTAAAGACATCAACATGAAGGTCTACTATCTCATCTGCTTGCTTTTTGTTTTGTTTTTCAAGGGTGAGGTTTTAGGTTTCAAGAAGGGTATTTTTGATTTTAAGGCTATCTAACTCTTTAGAAAATTGTAAATTTTCAGTTATCAAGGCCCTAAGACTTTATTCTTCATTCTTTCTTTGAAAAAATAAAGTACATGCTAATTTTTTTTAGACCTTCAAGGTCAAGGGAATTGAAATCACTTACCACCTTCAGTTCTTCTGCAGCTGCAAGAGCTTCAAGTTCCTCTTCACTTTCTGAATCATCTTCTTCATTTTCCATAAGACAAGACATGGCTTCCATATCATCATCTGAATTTGAGGAAGCATATTCATCATCACTGAATTTTGACAGGTCTGCTATCAAGACCTATTCATTATTTCCATCATTTTTGGCTTTAGCACAGTTGTAGTAGTTATATCTTGAGCTGTGTATGATTTCTTTGGAGTATGAAAGCTTGTTTTGAGATGAAAAGTTTCTTGATTTTCTTGTCTCAGGGCACTCTTGTGAGTAATGTCCTATCTTTTCACAGTTGTAACAAGTGACTTCCTTTTTCTCAGTTTGATCTTGATTTGAGGTGGATGCATTGTTTCTTTTGTCAAACATCCTCTTTTGGTGTTTCATAGCATTTTTAACAGCAATGGATATCAGACTTGGAATGTCTTCTTGAGTCAAGGGTTTGACTTCTGGTTTTTGGGACAGGTTGACTTTCTGAATTGCATTATAGATTAGAAAGTCAATGTCCTGTTGTGAGTATGTTTTTGGAGCTTCTTGTGCAGCAAGAGTCATAATGTGAGCATTGGCTAGAGATGATGCAATGATAGGTAATTTGACAGTCCCTTCAAGTTTATATGCTTCTAATTTTCCAAAGTATTGTTCAACAGTCATGGTTGGCCATTCAACTCCTTCCCTTATGGGTAGGGATACTTTTTCATATTCTTGAGGGAGACTTGAAAAGATTTTCAAACATAGGCCTTGTTGGTCAAATTTATTGCCTTGGTCTAACACTTGTCTAAGGAGGTCTTCAAATCTATCTTTGGCAGCACTTACTCCTTCACCAGTGGCAAACTTAAAGTTATCAAGTTGCCTTAATAGGTTATATAAGTTTTGTGCTCTGACACTTGTATGCTTAGTAAACTTGGTTTTAATTAAGTCCCAAGCTTCTTTGGCAGTTTCAACTTTCCCAATTTCTTGGGCCAAAGAGTCATTAACACTTATTTGTAAAATGTTTTTGACTTTTTGATTAGCTGTGATTAAGTGTCTTTTAGTTTCAGTCCAAAGGTTTGGAGTTTTGTATTTGTCATCTCCTCCATTTGTGTCAGGTTGAGTAGGTATCCTGACTTCTTCATGAAGTACAAACCAGTTCCAAACACTGTTGGCATCAAGGTAAGTCTTAATTTTGGAAGAGAATATTTCAAATGATCCACAGTCATCAACATGTGGAATGTCTTTCTCATTGTTTCTTCTTGGTTGAGGCATGATGTTAATGCTTCTGGATTCTTCACAAGATGTTAAGCTTGAAGACACTTAAGTCTCTTAGAAACCAACTCTGATACCAATTGAAAGAACTTGTTACACTTATGCACTTTAAACAAGTAAACAGTTAGTTCACAAGAGGTCGACTATCTTAGGAGGACATGTCGACTATCTTGAGGTGCAGTATGTGATTGTTGAGTTATGCAGCGGAATAATGAATAAGTAAAGAGAAGAAATAAATGAGTAAACAATAAGTGATTAGTGTGTGAGTAAATGAGAGACAAACACAACGATGTAACGTGGTTCAGAGTATAGCAACTCTCCTACATCCACACCTCACTGCCTCAACAGTGAAGAAGCAATCCACTATAATCCTTCGTCAAGTAATTACAATAAATTGCAGGGAAATTCCCTCAGAATTTTCCAGCCTAATTAGCCTCACTAACTAAGCTTGTACTTGTTGCAAAGTATAGAAAAAGAAAAAGTTTTTCACAAAGGTGAAGATTGGTGATCTCTTGTTTGCTCTAAATTAGCTAGATGAGATCTCTATGTATTCTAATCTATTTAGCACATATTTATAAATATCAAGAGTGTTTTACAATTGCTTAAAAGCTTGTATTGTTGTATGGAAAAAGGAGGTTATGACTTCAGTTACTGAGAGCTTCTTTTATAGGTCCTCACTTTATATACGTTGAGTTCCAACAGGCTTGAATATCTTGGAAATACCAATTGTCAGCCGATTATCTTTGACTGGAACATTGCTTGTGAATAGTGTTAAGTCAGGTTTGACTTTGACCAGGAGATGAGTTGGCAAGGATGTTAAGGTCTGCTATCTTGAAGGTCTGTTATCCCGACTTGCAGGAAAGATAGTGGACCTGTGATGACTTAATGATTTCCCTCTAGTAACTTTGAGTATACTTCTTCATAATCTGGTTTTAATGTTCTTAATTATTTGTCAAAACTCTTTGTTGAGAAACTAGGGTTCTAACAGTAGGGCAAAAGTTGTCAAACCCAAAATAAGCAAGGCAAATGTTGCCAATGGTGTGGTGGCTAAACCAATCTCCCAAAAGGAAGCAATCTGATTCCATTGAAATGATATTGGTCATTGGAAACGAAATTGCAAGGCTTACATGGAAGAAAAGAAGAAGAAGATGGGCAGTGAGACTGCTTCTACTTCAGCTATCAATGTGTAGACACCCCGCCTTGGACCGCTCACCCCGATTGCACATTTGATCTTGTGTTTCTCCCCGTTTTAAGTGTTTCTCGTTAGTTTCTGTCACTTCCGTTAAGTTCCTGACTGACTTCGTTAAGTCCAGGGACTAAACTGAATGACAGGGCTGACTTTCTAGTCCATACTGTCAAAATTGCCTTCTCTGAATCGCGCGCCTCCGACATGAGGAGCCAGGCGCGCGCGCCTCCCGCCCCCAAAGCAGGAAGCGCGAGCCTCTGGGCGTCAGTTACAGATTTCTGGCCAGGATTCCCTCCCTTGCTCAATTTACAGGATTTTGCCCGGGAAGGATTTCTTGGTGACTGAGTTTTGGCACCAAAAACACCTCTCTTTCACCTATAAAAATCTCCCTTTACTTCCATTTTCAAGGACCGAAAATTGAACTTACAAAAACTATACCAAAATCACTTTCTAAAGGTTCTCCAAGGATCTCATCAAGCGATATTTGAAGGTCTTCAAATTGTAGGTAAAAGTCCATCTTTTCCTTTCTTTTCTACTTCATCTCCTCTCTCTCTTTTACTCTAATCAAAATGTGCAATCACCCAAATCATTTTGGGACATGACTCTAATGATCACCTCATCTCATTGAGGTTGGTTAAGGAGTTATCTCCTACATTCCAAATCCTATTTTAAACCCCCCTTTTTATGACTTAAAGAAGAAGAATAAGAACGTTATTATTCATGTAGATTTTGATCAAGCAAGACCAACCTTAGTTGGGCGAGATGGGTGTTTCGGTACTTCCCATCTCGTAATCTAACCCCCGAACCTCAAAACAAAGAATATCTGCTTTCGTAATCAAACTTAGGCTATAATCAATAGGTTTTTCTTATGTTCCTCAAAACATAGGTGGCGACTCTAAACAATCTAAAACAAGTTGGACATCCTAGGATCACTCACGCGCTCTAGCCAAAAGCCGTGGCTCCCCGGGTATCTACAGTGGCGACTCTGCTGGGGACATTTGAGGGTTAAACTTGCATTCTGATCGAAATCTACATCTTTTCTGGGCATTCTGATTCCTGATGGGGGAGGCGCGCGCGTCTGGCCTCTTGAGACTAAGGCGCGCGCATCCCGCATCAAGAACCAGAATCGCCCACTTCTTCATGTTCTTCATCTTCTTCTTCTGCTATTCTGCACTAATCACTTCTGCAGGGGTTACAATATGAACATAGGACCAGGGCAATCCCCTGAGTCCAAAGTCTGATATTCTGACAGGTGTGCCCAGAAGCGCGCGCCTCCCATAAGCATTGCGCCATGCGCGCGCGTCCCACATCAGCACTCAGAGGCGCACGCTTCTGGGTTGATTCCCAGAACAGAGACAGGTTTCAGTGACTGAGCAGAACAGTGGGGTGTGGGCACAGTTGCCTGCATCAGAACAGAATTGAACCCTCAGACTGTTTTAATTTTGTGTTTTATTTACCGGTCACACGGGTGATTCGGGAGTTGTAATTTATGTGCTTATGTGTTTTGTTTGTTTTCTTTCTTTTCAAAAATAAAAAATAAAAAATTTGTCACTTGTTAGACCTCACACTACATGCACATATTCCTATGAACTGCTCACTATCGAGTCGCACAAGTCCAACCCCAAACCCGTCGAGGCCCGTCCTAGAAAGTTTCAAGCTCCACCAGACCTTGGCTCTTTCGAAGTGGTAAACCTCAGCCCGTGGCGTAGTTCAAGACTACATGCCGGGGGTGACCTTTGAGCCTCATATTCAAGCCGAGCACAAGCCACACAATTCTAGTTAGGGTCTAACACTCCGTGACTCAAGTCGGTTTCCATGTACCGAGATTTCCCTAAACTAATGTCTTCAAATCATACATGCCAATTTGTTGAAATAGACGCAATAAAAATCCGTCCCCAAAAGTTGTTATTTTGGACGAAAATAAAAATCTGTCCCCGCATGTATGCTTTACTACATTAATTTAGTTTAATCCCGATACATGTAGGATTCACAAGCCCGATGTAATCCGATGAGTATATGGGACCGCGAGATGGTCTATATACTAGTGTGACGATTCCATTATTTTCTTAGAAACCCCAAAAGGGATTCATTCCCTCCGACTTATAAAAAAAAAAAAAGAGTCTTTTCTTATGTGGTTCGAGTCGTGTGCCCAACTGTGTGTTCTAAGCCTCTTCGTGGACCGCAAGTGTTACTCAAGACTGACAAGGGCCTCTTCTGCAATATAGGTTCAATTGGTACTTACAGAGTCTACCGGGATTCGGCAAATCGGTTAGTCCGTGAAGAGATCACTCCAACAGCTCCAACAACAACCATGACCGGCAGCAGCAACACCATGTCTCTCGAACAGCTTTCAACTATGGTCCAACTCCTCCAAGAGCAAGTCTCCACCCTTAATAAGGAGGCACAAAGCAAAGACGACATTTGTTAATCCCACCTCGACAGCCAAAGGGAGGCCCACGAGGCCGAGATGGAGCTAATGAAAGAAAAACTCACTAACCTTGCCAAGGGAAAGAAAAAAGAATAATGATGATGAATCCGAGTGGACCGAGGGTTTGTTCAAAAGTCCTTATGTCAACACCCGCACCAAGAAAATGGGAGAACCAAGTTCCGAGAACAATGAGCCCAAAATGGTGGATTCTATCATGGCCTACATCGACCAAAAATTCAATGGGCTCAACATGGGGAAAGGCTCCGACACAAGACTTTATCAATCATCCATCCTCATGAGTACTATGGCCGCTCTTCCCGATAAGTTCAAGATGCCCGACATAAGCAAATTCAAGGGCAACTCTTGTCCCATGGCTCACATTGAAACTTATATTTGGGTAATGGTTCCGAAGAAGGTCTCCCCCAAGGTGATGGCTCAATGCTTTCCTCTCACTCTCGAGGGGGCGGCAAAAGATTGGTATGCTACTCTCCCGCTCACTGTCCGTCTCGATTGGGACTCCGCCATGCTTGCCTTTAAGAACCAATACCAAGGCAACACCACTCACCGGCCCACAAGGAAAGAGCTCGAGAATACCACCCAAAGAGACAACGAGTCCTTCATTGACTTCACAAGGAGATGGAATGACAAACTCTCCGAAATTGTTGAGAGGCCAAACACAAAAGAGCAAATGGACATCTTTCTCAAGTGTCTCAAGATTGATCTCCGCACCCACCTAAGTGGGGCTTGCTACTCCGACTTCTCCCAAATGTATGAGGCGGGGGTACGCATGGATGACTTGCTCAAGGAGATTAAGAAGACCACTCCTACTTACCGATACAAGGCCGCTTCCAACTCTACAAAAGAGGCCTCGGTCAACGCCGTCACTATCGACAAGGGGAATTACAAAAAGGTTCCTCCACCCCAAGGGAAGAAGTCCCGAAATGACCGTGTCTATACGCCTCTCCAAGGCATGACTCAAACCGAAGTGTTCGAAGTCCTCAAAGCAAAGGGTCAAGTCACACCCGTGCAAGGGTACCAACCCAAAACGGTCCACCCCAATCATGCTCACCACAAATATTGTGGCTACCACCAATATAGTGGCCACACCACCGAGGATTGCTTCGTTCTCCGCAATGTCATTCAAGATCTCATAGATAAGAAAGAATTTGTAGTGGCTAATGGCGAACATGTCAATGTAATAGAGATAGGAGAACTCGAGGGGACCACCCATTCAATCCCAATTGTGAATGGGGGCCCCAATGTTATGAATAAACTTGACAATTCTTGTTATGTAGTGACTTACGATGAGGTAATGAGGGAAGTACTAGAGAATAGGAAAAAGAAGCAAGATGGGAACGTCAACATACTAACTCGATCCGGTCGAGTCATAGCAAGCAACCCTTCCACTTCCGCACCGAGCTCCTCTTCTCAAAGGCCGCAAGCTCACAACACTCCCGAAGACCCTATACTTGTCCAACTCAAGAAAACTCAAGCCAACATTTCTATTTGGGACCTCATCGCATCCTCAAAGAAACACCGAGATCTTGTCATCCGCAATCTCGATGATACATCAATTTCTCCCGATACTACTCCCGGGACCTCACGGCAATGATTGGTCACATTCCTTTTGGCAACGTCATCACCTTTGCCGATATGGACCTTCCACCATTTGGTTCCGACCACAACGAAGCTATTTACCTCAAGGTACGAGCAAGGGGGAGGCCCATCTCAAGAGTCTTAGTGGACGGTGGTTCCGCACTCAATCTCATGCCTGGCAGAATCATGGGCATACTGGGGCTTAAGGATTCCGATTTGAAGCCTTCTACTCAAGTAATCCGAGGTTATGACAGCACCGCCCGTACAGTCATGGGTATGATCGAAATAGACATCGAGTTTGGGAGCATGGTCATATCCGTTCCATTCCAAGTGCTTGATATCCCAGCCTCGTTCAAATTACTTTTGGGTCGACCATGGATTCACAGTGCTAATGCCGTACCATCAACTCTCCACCAATGTGTCAAGATCCGAAATGGTGATGAAATAGTGACCGTAATGGCTGAAAACGTCACTATCCACAGAAAAGGTGAGCCCGTCCACCAAGTTCAGCATGGTTTACCAGACTCCACTCTCTCCGACGTCTCAATCAACGCATTGACAAAGAATGGGGAAACGGATCATGGACCCCCAGCAATCACAAAGTCCTTCGCATGATGAGAAATATGGACTACTTCCCAGGTTTAGGCCTAGGGAAATATCAACAAGGAATCCTACATCCTGTGCAAGTCCCATTTGTCAAGAACACATTCGGTTTGGGGTACGAGCCTTCCAAAGAAGACTTGAAACAAGAGCAAACAATCAGGACCAAAAAAGCCCGAGCTCGTAAAGAAGGCCGTCGTTATGAGGTCCCTAATCTAAGGCCTTACCGTAAGACGTTGAATGGTTATTTTGTCCGCCAAGGGGAAGACGTCCCATACATGATCTTTCCCGAGCCATGGGTTAACAATAAGGGTGTCAAAAGCCCGGTCTCGAAATCTTCTCCGATTGTGAGATCCAGAAATCCGAAAGGGAACCAACTCCCATGTCGCCCCGTGAATGGTGGGGAAGGAAGGCGACTATAGAGTCCGAGACAGAAATCACCATGGGGGAAGAAATGACAGATTTAGCCTCCATGTTCGAAGGGCTTGCCATGACGAATGAATGCCAAGTCAACGCCATCCATGACACCGTCATCATGAACGAGATTATCAGTGAGATCCCGCCAAGCTCCGAGCCGATCAACAATTGGTATTCAACGAAAGGGCCCGTGGTATCCGAAGAATTTTTAGTCCAAGAAATGGGTTGCATACCTCGCACAGCAACAAAGGAAGAGTGGCTCACACTTACTTTCGAGTCCGAGAATGTCTCTAATACCCTCACCCAAGAGGATTTGGAGGCCATAGCCGAGCGTGTGTTTCCTTTCTTTGCTAATGAAAAATTTGATATTTTTGAGTACCCTGAGATTGCAAACATCATAAATGATGAATTAACTAATAATGAACTTAACGAAGAAGTTAATAACGATTCAAATTATGATGAAATAGACCACGAAAACACAACATACTTAAATGAACTTGCTCAACAAGTCCGTAGTCGTGGCGAGAATGGTCCGGAGGCTGACGAAGAATTGCATGTTGTTAATCTGGGTACCGAAGAAGAGCCAAAAGAAACTAAGATTGGAAGCTTCTTCAAAGGGGACGACAGAGACAGTTTGACTGCACTACTACGGGAGTTCGTGGATGTGTTCGCATGGTCATACAAAGACATGCCGGGTTTGGACAGAAAGGTACCGGAGCACAGGATTCCGATCAGAGAAGATGCCAAGCCAGTAAAGCAGAAGCTCAGAAAGATCAAGCCAGAATGGTCTCTGTAAGTCAAGGAAGAGATTGAGAAGCTCCTCAGTGTGGGGTTCATCAAGGTTATCGAGTATCCGACATGGTTAGCCAACATCGTGACAGTCAGAAAGGCAAACGGCAAGGTTCGAGTTTGTGTGGACTTCCGGGATTTGAACAGAGCTTCCCCAAAGGATGATTTTCCACTCCCTAATATCGACATGCTGGTCGACTCCACTACTGCCTATGAGGTTCGCTCATTCGTGGATGGGTTCGCTGGGTACAATCAGATTCTCATGGCCGAAGAAGATCAACACAAGACAGCCTTCACAACACCGTGGGGTACCTTTTGCTACACAGTCATGCCATTTGGGTTAAGAAACGCTGGGGCTTCCTACTAAAGAGCAGTGACAGACTTGTTCCACGATATGATTCACAAAGAAATCGAGGTCTATGTGGACGACATGATCATTCACTCCAAAGGGACCGATGGTCAACATTTAATCGATCTCCGCAAGTTCTTCGAAAGGCTTCGTCAACACAAGATGGGGCTCAACCCTGCAAAGTGCACATTCGGGGTTATTCGAGGCAAAGTCCTTGGTTATATGGTCACTGAAAGGGGAATTGAAGTAGACCCCTCCAAAATCAAGGCAATCATTGACATGCCTCCTCCAAAGACGCAGAAAGAGATCAAAGGTTTCATGGGTAGACTACTATACATCAGTCGGTTTGTGCACCAACTCACTTCCATGTGCGAGCCAATCTTCAAGCTACTCAAGAAGAATGTGGCTCTTGAATGGACCGACGCGTGCCAAGAAGCCTTCGACCAAGTGAAGCATTACTTGACGTGCCCTCCTGTTCTAGTTCCGCCGCACAAGGAGAAACCTCTGTTGCTCTATCTCACTGTCAATGATGAAGCCCTAGGGGCTATGTTAGCACAAGAGCAACGAGAGTCCATAAAGGAGAACGCCATTTATTTTGTCAGTCGCCGATTCCAAGGAGGCGAAAAGAACTACTCTGTCTTAGAGAAGTCATGTGCAGCATTGGTTTGGTTCACTCAAAAGCTCAAACACTATATGGAAGCTTTTCCGATCAAGCTAGTAGAAAAGGTGGACCCGCTCCGCTACATCTTCGAGAAGGCTTTCATGTCAACAAGAATAGCCAAATGGTACTTCATGCTCGCGGCTATGATATCACTTACGTCACACTAAAATCCGTTAGGGGGAAAGTGTTCAGTGACCAGCTTGCCGAATTCCCGTGTGACGAAGTGAAGGGGGAAGACGTACAGTTCCCCGACGAGCATTTAATTTGTATTTCAACCGAGGAAAATAAGTGGTAACTTTTTTTCGATGGCGCCGCCAATAAACACGGTTTTGGTATAGGAGTATTGCTTGTCGATCCAAAAGACATCTACACTCCCATTGCCATCCGCTTGGAATTCGAAGCTACCAACAACATAGCCGAGTACGAAGCATGTATAGCGGGGCTCGAAGCAGCTCTCGACAGAAACATCACAGAACTAGAAGTATTCGGCGACTCTTTGCTCCTTATCAATCAGCAATCGGGAAAGTGGCGAACCCAAGACCAGACTCTCCAACAGTATCGTCAGCACATTGAAGAACTGGTTGAACAATTCCAAGAGATCACTTTCAACTACCTGCCAAGGGATAAAAATCTCTTCGCCGATGCACTGGCCACTATAGCTTCATTAGTCGAAATGCCCAAAGGGAAAATGGTGAAGCCTTTCAAAATTGCCCGAAGGAATAGTCCGGCATATTGCATGAGTATCGAGATCAACGAGGTTCAAACAAACTCTCCGTGGTATTCGGATATCATGAATTTCCTCAAAGATGGCACTTATCTCGAGAATATCAATAAGAAGTCTCAAGCAGCTCTGCAAAGGTTAGCCTCTCGGTACGTACTGATTGGAGACCGAGTCTATAAAAGGCACCACAATGGGATCAATCTCTTATACGCCAATGAGGCCGAAGCTCAAGAGATAATGTGTGAAGTGCACGAAGGAGAGTGTGGACCCCACATGAATGGGTTTATGCTAGTCAAGAAGATACTCCGCATTGGTTACTATTGGAGCACTATGGAACGAGACTGTATCGAAAAAGTCAAAAGGTGTGCTAAGTGCCAATTCCACGCTAATTTACAACATGCTCCACCCTCGCAACTTTACAACATGGTCACACCTTGGCCTTTCTCTTGTTGGGGGATAGACATCATCGGTAAAGTTCATCCTGCCGGGAGCAATGGGCAGTCATTCGTCCTAGTGGCAGTCGACTACATCACAAAGTGGGTCGAAGCACAAGCCTATCGGACCCTCAACGCAAAGAAAGTGGCCGAATTTGTAAAGATTAATATCATGTGCCGATACGGCGTGCCTCATGAAATCATTTCCGATAACGGCTCTCACTTTGAGAAGGAAATGGATGCACTTTTGGTAGAATACAAGATCACCAAGCACAAATCATCTCCTTACCGTCCCCAAGCAAATGGCGCGGTCGAAGCAGCAAATAAGACCATCGAGACCATCGTCAAGAAAATGGCCTCAACAGGAAGGGATTGGCCCGAGAAGCTACTATTAGCATTATGGGGCTACCGCACATCAATACGGTCAGCAACGGGAGAAACTCCGTATGCATTGGTCTATGGTTCTGAAGCCGTACTCCCTATCGAACTTGAAGTCCCATCTCTACGGGTCCTCCTCGAGAATCAATTCAACGAGATCAACTGGAAAAATAATCGATACGAACAGCTAGCCTTACTCGACGAGAAAAGGCTAAGAGCACTCGAACGCACAAGGGCGTATCAGCAAAGGATGGCAAGAGCTTTCAACAAAAAAGTGAAGCCTCGAAACATCAACGTAGGAGATTTGGTCTTAAGACAACATCCTCCTAACGCCATGAATCCCCTGGGGAAATGGGGACCTCGATGGATCAGTCCGTACGTGGTCAAAAAGATACTAAGCGGTGGTGCAGTCCGGCTCGTGGATTTAGATGGTGACCAGCTGCCAAAGGAGGTCAACCTCGACAAGCTCAAGAGGTTCTACGCTTAATAAACAAAGACCATAAGGGCGGTCTAGGCAAAAATTAGAGCACGTGCAAAAAAAGAAGCCCGCTAGATTGAAAACCCGAAAGGGCGGTCTAGGCAAAAAAACAGGGTGCACAAAAAAAAAATAAAAAAAAATGGTCTGTGTTTGTTTGAACTACGAAGACCTGAGCCTCCCAACTGGAGGAACGTAGGCAACCTTCGGGTGCGGTCTAAAACATATCAAAAATACCCAATTCACTTCAAATAACAAAATGCAATTTTTATTCATTCAATTAATTATTCAAACCATTACAACGGATTTATTGAGCAACAAAATACATCAAAACATTAAATCCTAAAACAAAGTGGTCTAATTCAATTGCAATCTCTTGGGGTACAAAGAAAAATCTAATCTTTCTTAGGTTTGGGAACCCATTGCTTCTTGATATGCCCTTTAGTCTTCTTGGACGGGGACGGAACATTCTTGGGACCGCCAAGACGAGAGAAAACGCTAGCACGGGACGGAGCTTCCTCAACGCCCTTCCCTTTGCCCTTATCAAGCGGAGCCTTAGCGGGGACAACCATGGGACGCTTCCACACATAGGAGGAATTTCCTTTACCTTTCTTCTTCTTGGGAAAATAACGGGGTCTATAGTCCCGCACATGAACCACCGGTCTCACGGGGTCAACAACATCGTCATTGGGCCTTCCCAAACGATCAAAAACGCTCGGACGCTTCTCCACCATCGGGACGGACCCCACAGTTGGAACAGCATTGACCACTGGAACAGACTTCTCACCCTCAGGGACGGAAACCTTAACTTCAAAGGAGAAAGTCATTGGGGCCATTATTACAAGAATTTCGTGGTTTAGGAGGAGAAAGTATTTGCAAAAGAATGCTGTGTGACCATTCTGGGCGAAAATGGTTCAAAATTTATAGCTGTTGGAACATTCTGATCAGAAAAAGAAAGGGGCTGTAATTCAGCAGGCCAGAAGCGCGCGCCTCCGACCAAGGTTGCACAACGCGCGCGCGCCTCCCACAAGCAAGGCCCGACGCGCGCGCCTTTGACAGCAGTTCAGACAGAAACAGCCCTTGTCAGTTCAAAACAGAACCCAAGCACTTCAACATACCCAAGCTGCAGCAAAATCAAATCCCAGCAACAAAAAAGGAGTTCAAGCATCGACAACAAGCATCCTTTGGGCACACATTTGTTTGTAAAGAGTCGACATCTAAGATCGAGTCGCTAATAGAACATAAAATAAGTAGTAAGATAGTTAGGATTGTAAGTACATGTTAAATGTTATTAAAGGCAAAAGTAAAAGTGTTTCAATCCCTCATCCTCTCAGCCTCAACAACTCGGGCACATCATCACCAGCACTGTGCTCACCCCCTGCTACCGCTCTCGGTCTCCTCATCGTCATCATCATCCTCATCATCATCATCGTCATCATCATCCTCAGACTCAGATGTCTCAATCACAACATCAGGACGGGTCCTCTTGGCAGCTCTCCCTGACGAACTAGCGCTACCCCGGCTCTGGCTACCCTCTCGGCTCAGAATCCTGCTATGGCTCAGACTCCTGCTCAGCGACTGCCTCGCCGAAGAGACAGCCTCATCAATGTCCAGTGCAGCATCCCTACAGCCTCGTCCCATGCCCTGAGCACCTCGGGAAGCTCCTCTCGCAGCACCAGAGACAGCACCAGCAGCATCTCTAGTCATGGCAGCAATATCCCTGCACAGCTCCAGCACCCTCTCCTCCAGCTGACGGAGACTCCGCCTCATCCCTTTGTTCTGCCTACCCAAGTGCCTATAAGCAGCCACGGGCACCTGTTGCAACAAAGAACAGGAAAAGGAAATTACATCAATACAAAGGACAGAAAAACAAGACTGGCACTGAGAAATGCAAAGATGGTCAGAAAAACATACCACACCAGCCTAAGCGGGAGGCTCTCTCTCCAGTGACATATCCTCGGGAAAAATCTCCCTCTGCTCCTCAAAGACCCTGAAGTTGGAATAAGTGTAATAAGGAGGAGGCAAAGGAGGATCAAAACAATACCCAGCACCGGTAGTATAAAACCGAGCGGAGGTCGAAGGAGCAGCCTGTGATCTCCTCGGATCAGCAAACATAAAGCCCTGCATCAAGTTGTTCTCCCTGAAGAGGCCATAATCCTGATCCAAGTGAATATAAGGGACGGAATCAACCCCTACCATATACGCCGTGCGATCAGCCTCTGAAAGTGACCTCCAGTTACGAGGGCAGAAAGGAGGAATGTCTGGAATTGCAGGACGAGGGGGGTGTAAAAGTCTGTCACCTGGGTACCATGCTGCCAAAATACTCTATCTCCGAAGTACAGAGCCATGCACTCACCCGAACTCATCAAAATCCGAGAACGGGTAGGAATAAGAGTGTACTCAAACCAGTGCTGAACTGATCTCCACGGATACAAAGAGAAGGCAACAGACTTAGGCCTCAGGGTGTCCAAGTGCCGTCGGGCCGAAGTAAGACTAATGGGGTTTGTGCCAGTCTTCACATTCCTCTCCATATACGCCCACCGTGCGCAGTCCGGATACTAGGGCTGGCCTTCCTTGGCAATCTTGAAATCCCTCAGATTCAGGATAGCAAAAGCCCAAAGCTGTAGACAAGAGGTAGAAACAAAGTTAATGACAGTCAACGGGAAAGGCAGTTATGACCAAGGCAAGGGGAATATAAAAGGAACAGTAAGTGGTATACCTCCCACAGCAAGCTGAAGCCCGTAACAGAGCTGGTGGTCGAGCGGCTGGTCAAATCCATGCCGTGGTAACAAGCAGCTAAGCCCCCTACGCCCCAGTTACACTGGCCGATCTGGTCCAAGTCCACTAACAAGTCACGCAGAGCCAAAGAGGCCGAAGATCCCCCGTTGGCAAACAGAGAGTGGGATAACAAGTACCAAATGAAGCAACAGGCCACGGCATCAATCCGATCAGTAGTAACACCTCGAGCCTCAGCCATCAAGATGCTGAAATAAGCCCGGATTCGCCCCCATGTCACTCGAGAATTCTTAACCTCGAACCGGCAGTCAACCAAGGCCAGTAACTCGTCCGGAGTCTGAACAGCCCCTCTCAAACCAAAAGGGACAGGCACCCCCATGAACGGCAAGCCCGTCAAAGCTGTGAAATCAGTAGGCATCATAGTCACCTCACCCATGGGTAAGTGGAAGGTATGGGTAGTATCCCACCATCTCTCCCTCAATGCCTGAACCACATCAGGGTCATTCTTCAAAGCTGGGAGGCTAGTGACAAAAAGACCAAAATGAGTCCCTATGACTCGGGCCCGAACATTCTCGGGCAACCTCTTCCATATAGAGATGGGCCCATGAGCCCCACCGCGAATCTCTGTCAGACGGGTCCACTCCTGAAAGGAAAGAAGGAACAACAAAAATTTCATCAGCATGACTGCTAGAAAACGGACGAACTTAACACAGAGATTTCAATGACAAGAACAATGTACGAGAAAGTATGTGAACATGAAAATGGGCGCCCCAACATGTTTCTTACAACAAATCAGCAACAATGAACAACATGCAAAGAATGATCATAAAGCTGCTGCAGCAATGTTTCGGGTAAAGAAAATAGAACTTCACGAAATCTGAAATCGACAAGAAAGGTGAGGCATTCTTACCAAACCCGAAGTCACGAAGTGAGAAATGTGGGTATGAGGCCGGAAAGTAAGCAAGCTCGGGTCCATAGCTTCAACGCCAATTTCGGGCTCCTCGCCCTGTGGCATCTCGAACAGAGGTGATTACTGACGATCCGACATCGTTTCTTTGACGGAATTGATCCTAGAGCAGCAAGAAAGTGTTTTGGAGTGATTTCTCTATGAAAATTGGGCTTGGAATTTGGAGGGTTCTTCAAATTTTTGAAAACTGGCCGAAAACAGCGAACAACCTGTTTAAATATGCTGAATTTATGCGCCAGGCGCGCGCCTCCTGACATACTCATCCGAGGCGCGCGCGTCCCACAACGAGGCCCGGACGCGCGCTCTTCCCATCATCAGGTAGGTTCAGAAGCAGTCTCCCATGCAAGAATCCATGCACAGCATCAATGTTTCCCCACGGATTCCAAACTCCCTAAGTTCTGCCACGGGTGGCATACCCCCCTCAAGAGTCAATCTCAACATTTCATCCCCAGCAGGAACATTTTTCTGGTCGCGGTCAACTGTACCCGCACCCTACAATTCAAAAAAAAAAAGTCAAGTGTGACTCCAGGTGGCACGAGACTTCAAAGCAATACCTCTTCAACGGATTTCACTAACGGATTCATCCTCAAAGGTTCACTAACAGCCTCATTCAAAGGTTCACTAACGGCCTCATCAACTGATTTCACTAAAGGATTCGTCTTCAAAGGTTCACTAACGGCCTCCTCAAAGGTTCACTAACGGCCTCATCAACGGATTTCACTAACGGATTTGTCTCCAAAGGTTCACTAACGGCCTCCTCAAAGGTTCACTAACGGCCTCATCAACGGATTTCACTAACGGATTCGTCTTCAAAGGTTCACTAACGGCCTCATCAACGGATTTCACTAACGGATTCGTCCTCAAAGGTTCACTAACGGCCTCTTCAAAGGTTCACTAACGGCCTCTCCAAAGGTTCACTAACGGCCTCTTCAACGGATTTCACTAACGGATTCGTCCTCAAAAGGTTCACAAACGGCCTCTTCAAAGGTTCACTAACGGCCTCTTCAAAGGTTCACTAACGGCCTCTCCAAAGGTTCACTAACGGCCTCTTCAACGGATTTTACTAACGGATTCGTCCTCAAAAGGTTCACTAACGGCCTCTTCAAAGGTTCACTAACGGCCTCTCCAAAGGTTCACCAACGGCCTCGTTCAAAAGGTTCACTAACGGCCTCATTCAAGATATTCAGCCGGCAGGTTAACCTAACGAATCATGCCACCCCCTCTATCAACAAAAGCCGCTCACACAGGGAGCGCACCACTCTCTCTCGCAATTTCAAATTCTTGCTTTCATCGAGTCTTTGCTTTTTTCTTGGTGATGTCCTCGGCGGGTGTTTTTAACTTTCGTCGACGCGTTTTGCTTTGCAATCCACGTCGCCGAGGGGCTCTGTAGACTCCCCGCCTTGGACCGCTCACCCCGATTGCACATTTGATCTTGTGTTTCTCCCCGTTTTAAGTATTTCTCGTTAGTTTCTGTCACTTCCGTTAAGTTCCTGACTGACTTCGTTAAGTCCAGGGACTAAAATGAATGACAGGGCTGACTTTCTAGTCCATTCCCGCCCCCAAAGCAGGAAGCGCGCGCCTCTGGGCGTCAGTTACAGATTTCTGGCCAGGATTCCCTCCCTTGCTCAATTTACAGGATTTTGCCCGGGAAGGATTTCTTGGTGACTGAGTTTTGGCACCAAAAACACCCCTCTTTCACCTATAAAAAGCTCCCTTTACCTCCATTTTCAAGGACCGAAAATTGAACTTACAAAAACTATACCAAAATCACTTTCTAAAGGTTCTCCAAGGATCTCATCAAGCGATATTTGAAGGTCTTCAAATTGTAGGTAAAATTCCATCTTTTCCTTTCTTTTCTACTTCATCTCCTCTCTCTCTTTTACTCTAATCAAAATGTGCAATCACCCAAATCATTTTGGGACATGACTCTAATGATCACCTCATCTCATTGAGGTTGGTTAAGGAGTTATCTCCTAAATTCCAAATCCTATTTTAAACCCTCCCTTTTTATGACTTAAAGAAGAAGAATAAAAACGTTATTATTCATGTAGATTTTGATCAAGCAAGACCAACCTTAGTTGGGCGAGATGGGTGTTTCGGTACTTCCCATCTCGTAATCTAACCCCCGACCTCAAAACAAAGAATCTCTGTTTTCGTAATCAAACTTAGGCTATAATCAATAGGTTTTCTTATGTTCCTCAAAACATAGGTGGCGACTCTAAATAATCTAAAACAAGTTAGACATCCTAGGATCACTCACGCGCTCTAGCCTAAAGCCGTGGCTCCCAGGGGTATCTACACAATGTTATAGATATTCTCCTTTCTACTTCTAGTTCTTGGGTATTAGATACTGTAGATACCCCGGGAGGAGCCCACGGCTTAGCTAGAGCGGTGGAATGATGCTAGGATTTCTATTTGTGTTTTAATTGTAGAGTCGCCACCTATGTTATTGAGGGAACATAAGAAAAACCTAATAATTAGCCTATGTTTAGATACAAAAACAGAGATTTTTGTTATGAGGTTCGGGGGTTAGGTTAAGAGATGGGAAGTACTTAAATACCCGTCTCGTCCAACTAATGTTGGTCTTGCTTGTTCAAAGTATACATAATTAAAATGTTCTTCCTATTCTTAATAATGATAAAAAGGGGGTTAAAAAGGGGTATTTGGAATGTAGGGAGATAACTCCTTGGCCAACTTCAAGGGAATGAAGTGGCCTTTGGTGTCATGTCCCAAATTGGTTTTGGGGTGCTTGCACGTTTGATAAAAATCAAAAAGAAGAAGGGAGATGAAGTAGAGAAGGGAGAAAAGAATAGACTTTTTACCTAGACTCAAAATGACTTCAAGTACTTCTTGAAAAATTGCCTTTGGAAATGCCTTGAGAGTATTTTGTATATAGTATTCTTATCTTGCCAAAAGAAGGTCCTTTGAAAGGTTGGAGAAGAGGGGTTTTTATAGTTGAAAACAAGGTGTTTTTGGTTCCAAAATGAAGTCACAAAGATCAGTTTCCCAAGAAAATCATGTAAAATGAGCAAGGGAGGGATTCTTGGACAGAATCTGTAACTGACACCCAGGTGCGCGCGCATCCTACCTTGGTTGCGGGACGTGCGCGCTTCTGACCCCTACGGGCGGAGGCGCGCGACTTCAAGATGGATTTTCTGACAGATTGGACTAGAAAGTCAGCCCTGTTATTCAGTTTAGTGCCTAGACTTAACAAAGTCAGTCAGGAACTTAACGGAAGTAACAGAAACTAACGAGAAACACTTAAAATAGGGGGAAACACAAGATCAACCGTGCAATCGGGGTGAGCGGTCCAAGGAGGGGTGTCTACAGAGCCCCTCGGCGATGTGGATTGGAAAACAAAACGCATCGACGAAAGAAAGTACACCCGCCGAGAACATCACTAAAAAAAAGCAAAGACTCGAGAAAAATAAGAATTTGAAATTGCGAGGGATAGAGATGCGCTCCCTGTGTGAGCGACTTCTGCTGATAGAGGGGGTACGGTAATATGAAAATGGACTACCGTGGCCAAGGCTTAAAGTCCTTTTGGGGGACTAGCGAGATTCGAGAATCCGTCTGCCGATAGCGAGATCCGAGAATCTGTCTGCACCATTTAAAGTCGAGAGAAGACCTGGCGGGATCCGAGAATCCGTCTACCGCATTTAAATTCGAGAGAAGACCTGGCAATATTCGAGAATCCGTCTGCCGCATTTAAAGTCGAGAGAAGACCTGACGAGATCCGAGAATCCGTCTGCCGCATTTAAAGTCGAGAGAAGACCTCGCGAGATCCGAGAATCCGTCTGCCGCATTTAAAGTCGAGAGAAGACCTGGCGAGATCCGAGAATCCGTCTGCCACATTTAAAGTCAAGAGAAGATCTGGCGAGATTCGAGAATCCATCTGTCGCATTTAAAGTCGAGAGAAGACCTGGCGAGATTCGATAATCCATTTGCCACATTTAAAGTCAAGAGAAGACCTGGCGAGATTCGAGAATCCATCTGCCGCATTTAAAGTCGAGAGAAGACCTGGTGGGATTCGATAATCCGTCTGCCGATGGCGGGATCCGAGAATCCGTCTGTCGTATTTAATGTCAAAAAAAGACCTAGCGAGATTCGAGAATCCGTCTGCCGATGAATGCGAGTTTGTTGAGTAGACTTTATTGATAAAGAGGTGGTGATTTCAGCGGTTCACCATGGACCACATTGCTTCTTGAAGCTGTATGCTATCCGGAGCCACACTTGCTGTTGACTTTGTGGGGTGCGGGAACAGTTGACTGCGGACCAAAAAAATGTTTTCCCTTTAGAGAGGAAAATGTCAAGATTGACTTTGACTTTTGTAAGCATCGGATTTAATGATGTCCGTTGCGGAGTTTCTGTACTTGAAATGCCCAGGATAGAGCTGAAAACTCAGGTGGGAGTTGAAGGAGCTTTGATGTGATGCATTTATTCCTGCATGGGAACTTGTACCTGGGCCTGACAGGACACGGCAGGCGCCCGCTTCCGAGTATTGCTGTGGGACGTGCCCGCGTCTCAGAAGGGTATCAAGAGGCGCGCGCATCTCGCTTAAGTTCAGAACATATATTCAGAAACTGCTCATTCTGTTCGAGCCAAGTTCAAAATTTTCTCAAACCTTCTCTATTCTGAGTCGAAATTCTGCAAGGAAAATGTCCCAAGCATTACCTTCATCTATCAGAAGTTATTTCTTTCTGAAATTATGTCGGGTTCGCACCAATCTCCACCTTTCGAGATTCCAATGGGCAAAGAAGCCGAGGTCGGGATCGAGGCTATGGACCCGAGATAGCTTACTTATGAGTCCCATTCCTATATTTCCCACTTCGTGTCGGCAGGATTGGTAAGAATTATTCATCTTCTTTGCCAATTTTGCATTCTAGGGTCGCACCATTTTGTCTATGATACTGCTGTAGTAACCCTTTCGATCATGGTTGCATGTTGCTTGTTATTATTGATTTGTTGTGAAGAGAATGTTTGGACACCCATTTGCATATTCGCACATTTGTTTGCACGTCATGATGTTGCCATGATGAATTTCTTCATGTTGGGTTTGACCGTTTTCTAGCCGTTATGCTGACGAAATTTCCTTTGTCTCTTGTTTCCTTTCAGATATGGACCTGTCAGACCAAAATTCAGGGCGGGACTTAGGCGCCTGTCTCTGTGTGGAGGAAGTTGCCCGAGAATGTACGGGCTCGGGTTGCAGCAACGTGTTTTGGCCCTTTCATTACTAGCTTGCCCTCACTGAAGCACGATCCGGATATGATCCAGGCTTTGAAGGAGAGATGGTGGGATACAACCCACACTTTTCATTTGCTGACGGGTGAGGTGACCATGTCGCCTACTGATTTTACTGCCCTGACCAGTTTGCCCTTTGCTGGGGTGCCTGTCCCTTGTGGTGTGAGGGGGACTGCTCAGACACTTGCTGAGCTGCTGGCTCTGGTCGACTGTGAGTTCGTAGTGAAGAACTCCTGAGTGACTTGGGGGAGGATCCGACCTTTCTTTAGTGTCCTTGCGGCTGAGTCTCGGGGTGTTACTGCTGACAGGGTCGAGGCGGTGGCCCATTGTTTTATTTGGTTTGCTTTATCCCACACCCTGTTTGCGAATGGGGGATGTTCTGCTGCCTTGTCCCTGTTGGACATTCTGGTTGATCTGGACCAGGCTGCTCAGTATAACTAGGCTGTAGCGGGTTTGGCTGTTTGTTACCACAGCATAGATTTGACCAGTCGTTCGACTAGGAGCTCGGTCACAGGATTTTCTCTTGCTTGGGAGGTATATCTGCTACTTTGCCTTTTTCCCAAATTTTTGTCTTTATCATTAATCATGTCTTTGTTTCTGTTTACAGCTGTGGGCTTTTGCCAGTTTGGGCATAAGAGACTTCAGGATTGAGAGAGAGGGTCAGCCCCTGTATCCTGACTGTGCGAGATGGTCTTAGAAGGCCAGAAATGTGAAGACCGGCACTGCCCCCATTAGCTTGGTTTCAGCCAGGCAATATTTGGACAACTTGAGGCCCGAGTCTGTGTCTCAGTCGCTGTTTCCCTGGAGACCGATATATGGTGGCATAGAGCACACCTTGCTACCCACTCTCTCGAGGCTTCTGATGAGATCTGTAGAGTGCATGTCCATGTAGTTGGAAGAGAGAGTATACTGGCAGCATGGGAGCCAGGTGGTGGATTACTATAACCCGCCCAGGCCGACGGTTCCGGATTTCCCTCCTTTTTGCCCTCGCAATTGGGGGGGGGGGGCTGTCTGAGGATGATAGGGCCATATACATGGCAGGGGTTGATGCTACCCCTTTCATCTTTCGTTACCAGGACTATGGCCTTTTCCGGGCAAACCATCTGATGCAGGGCTTCATGTATGCCGACCCTCGGGGAACACAGCCTGCTCCGTCTACTTCTACGCATTTTTACCCCACCGGGGCGGGTTATTGCTTTGATCCTCCTCTGCCTCCTTCGTATTATACTTATTTGAACTTTGGGATTGTCAAGGAGCAGAGGGAGATCATCCCAGAGGACATGTCACCGGAGAGAGAGCCTCCCGCCCAGACTGCTGTGGTATGACTTTTACCTTTCTGCACATTTTTGCTCATGGCCCATTTTCCATTCCAGTATCTTTTATCCTAGTACACTGATGTAGTTTCCTATTTCTATTGTGACAGGTACCCGTGGCTTCTTATAGGCATATAGGCCTCCAGAACAAAGGGATGCGGAGGAGGCTGCGCCAGTTGGAGGAGAAGGTGCTGGATCTCTGTAGAGACATGGCTAATTTGACCAGAGAGGCTGCAGGGACAGTGTCTGGACGTGCTAGAGGTATTTCTCAGGGAGCTCGCGGCATGGGGCGCGGTTGCAGAAATGCCGCTATGGATGTTGATGATGCTGTCACCTCAGTGAGGCGGTCACTGATTCGGAGCCTTAGCCGCGGCGGTGCTAGTTCCTCAGCACAGGTGCCAAAGAGACGCCGTCATGAGATCACGGTTGAGGAATCTGAAGAAGAGTCTGATGATGACGAAGAGACTGAGAGCGGTGATAAGGGTAAGCACAGTGCCGTTGACGATGATTCAGAGTAGGGAGGATGAGTGCCTAAAAACAATTTTTATTTAACATGTAACAAATAACAAGTATTCACAATCTTAGCTATTTATCTACATTTTTTTGTGTTTATTTAGACTCAATCCTAAATGTCGACACTTTACAAGCAAATGTGTGCCCAAAGTGTTCTATGTGTTGTTTTTGAATGTCGCTTTGTTGCTACGGATTCTGAACTGGTTGCAAGTTGAAGGCGTTGAAATGCCTGGGCTGTTGCTGAACTGACAAGGGCTTGCTCTGTTCTGCCGTCTGTCAAAGGCGCGCGCGCCTGGAATAGGGCATGGGATGCGCGTGCATTACGGCTCCAAGGGCGGAGGCGCCCGCGTCTGGGCTGCTGATTTACAGCCCTTTTCTTTCTGAACAGGATTCTCTAACAGCTATAAATTTGAACCCCTTTCGACCAGTTTGGTCACACAGCAATATTCTTCAATACTTCCCATTCTCTTAAGCCCCAAATTCTTGTCAAGAATGGCTCCCAGGACCTTTTCTTTTGAAGTAAAGGTGTCCGTCCCCGAAGGTGAACAAATGAAGCCCGTCCCCATTGTGAAGGCACGCCTGAGTGTCTTTGATCATTTTGGGAAGACCTAACGAGGTTGTTGTTGAACCTTTGAGGCCAGCGGTTTGTGTTGAATCCCCTAGGCCACGCTATTTGCCTAAGAAAAAGAAGGGCAAAGGCAAGGGTAATTCCCCTTATGTGTGGAAGCGTCCCTCTAAGGCTCCTGTCAAGGCTTCTTTGGACAAAGGTAAGGGAAAGTTTGAAGAAGCTCCGTCCCGTCCTAGTGTCTTCTCCCGTCTTGGAGGTTCCGGGAGTTCTCTGCCCCAGTCAAGAAGGTCAAGGGCTCTAGTCAAAAGCAATGGGTTCCCAAACCGAAGAAAGATTAAAAATTTTTTAGTACCCCAAGATTGCAATTAATAGACCACTTGTTTAGGATTTAATGTTTTATTTGTCTTTTAAGCTCAACAATATCCATCGTAATGGCCAAAATGTTTAAAAATTGCATCTTGTTATGACATGATTGGGTAAAAATTATTGTTTTAGACCGCACCCGAAGGTTGCCTACGTTCCTCTTGTAGAGAGGTTCAGGTCTCCGTAGTTCAAACAAATGAAGACCATTTTTTTTGTGCACCCTGTTTTTTGCCTAGACCGCCCTTTCGGGTTTTCAATCTAGCGGGCTTCTTTTTTGCACATGCTCTAAAGTGACTTCATAAGTCCCTACGGCTAATGCAGCAACTCTTGCTCCATTCCCCACGCGTAGATCTACTTCACCTTCTTTAAGCAGTCTCCTATTCTTTAGTCCCTGCACATTTAGACAAATGTGAGAACCACATCTGGTATCCAATACCCAAGAATCAGTGGTAGAAAGGAGAATATCTATCATATAGATACCTGAAGTCGACGCAGCCTTGCTGCCCTTCTTCTTCTTTTGCTCTTCCAAGAAAGCCTTGCAATTACGTTTCCAATGACCAATTTCTTGACAATGGAAACAGATTGCATCCTTTTGTGAATCGGGTTTTGCCTCAGAAGCCTTGGCAACATTTTCCTTGCTTATTTTGGGTTTGACAACTTTCTTACCCTTTCCT
Organism: Campanula takesimana; assembly: GCA_026119855.1. NCBI lineage: Eukaryota > Viridiplantae > Streptophyta > Magnoliopsida > Asterales > Campanulaceae > Campanula > Campanula takesimana. Next base: position 418,899 of record JAOWBW010000134.1, read on the forward strand.
TTGGCACTAGCCTTCTTCCCATCATGAACCAAGAGCACGGGAGAACCTTTCTCCACAATTTTCATCTCTGCAGTTTTGAGCATCCCATGCAACTCAGAGAGATTCTTATCCATTCCATGCATGTTATAATTCATCACAAACTGATTATAAATTTTAGGCAATGAATTAAGAATGAGATCCGTGGCTAGCTCCAATGGGATTGGATAGCCAAGTTTCTCAAGGTGCTATACATAACCTTTCATTTTAAGAAAGTGAGGACTCACTTGTTGCCCTTCATTCATTTTACTAGTAGTGAATGCAACAATGGTCTTGTACCTCTCTTTCCTAGCTTTCTCTTGAAACATGGTTCTCAACTCCACGCCTATCTCATAGGCTTCCAAATGTTCCAAACTTTGTTGGAGTTTTGAGCACATAGCAGCAAGCATGAGACAACTTACATCTCTAGAATCATTACGATGTTTCTTGTAATTGTCTCTTTCTACCCTAGGGGCAGTAGGCGGTGGTTCAGCAGGGAGAGGCCCATCGAGAATGTACAACGTATCTTCTTGCCTAAGAACGATTCTTATGCTACGGATCCAATCCATAAAGTTAGTACCATTCTCTTCGAGCTTATCCTTCTCAAGGATCGATCGCAACGACATTGATTGAGTGTTATTAGTCATTATCTACAAATATGCAAAATTTCCAAAATTTAATAAGTACCGGTTTTCATAAAGAGATAATGTATTTTTCAAACAAAATACTCCCACTAAATTATATAACCTTCTTGTACATCCAATGTATAATATAATTTAATTGGGCTAAGATCCAACTTTAATTTATCTTTTGAGTCCACGGAGGCGGACCGCTCAAAACTAAATTAATTAGGTAGACAATCATGTCAATCATATCCCATATGATTCTTAGATCCTTTTATGAGGTTCTTTGAGAAATCCAATTTCAAAAAGCATGTTTAATCTCATCTTTTGCCTAGGCCCAAAACTGTTTTGACGCCTAATTAAGTCCAACCATTTTAAACGCATAGGAACCATTCAATTTAATGCACCTTGCGGAGGCAAGCCCACATTAAATTAATGAACCTCATCTTGCTCAAACATGAATAAAATCAATGCGCTTCGCGGAGGCGAACCCACATCAAAATCACCCATATATAAACAAGTGTTTTAATCATGGCATGGCAAAGAAGGACTTAAAACTTTCTTTGAAGGTTCATCACATATAGCATATAACACATTTATTAGCACATAATATAAACATGTTACACATCAAGTTTAGTCACTAAATTAATCTCATTAATTTAAGCATGATATTTATGTGTCATTAGTTTCTCTATAATTATGAGGATGGGACTATTTCAACTTTGGTTATTATCTCCAAATCAAGACAACAAGAAGTACGGTCGAACTAAGCCATTAGGCAACCACAATCCCGTACTAATTCAAGAAACCAAGAAAGTAGTCCATGTGGCCGAAACTAAGCAATAGATGGTCTCGATGAACGTAGGCCAATTGCATTCACAATTCCACATGGATCTCCAATCATTGGATCAAGAATTTTGTTTCTTAATTTTAGCAATTATGAACTCTTCATAATTCTAACTTCGTTTTATCTTTGAAACTTTGACTGTGATCAATTTTGGGAAACACAATCTCGATGAACGCAGATTAGCCATCCAAAACTTGAACCAATCTAGGAATCACAAGACTAAAACAAATAGGAAAATCAAACCCCAAAATCCACACACAAACCAACTACCCAAAACCCATTCCAGATCAGCAAGTCTGAAGTGGTCTTGTTACTGGTTTTGTTGGATTTATCGAAAAATTCCAGAATCAGATTTTGAACAAAATCAGAATATTCCATTCTGGCCTAGCGAGCGCGCGCCTGGTCCAGCGCAAGCGGGCGCCTGCAATGCGCGCGCGCCTGGTCCAGCGCGGGCGAGTGCTTGTATGGTCAGAATGGTATAGAATTTTCAAGTTTGAAAATTTTGTCTCAAAATTATTTTTCCCCGATTATTAAAACTTTGATTCAATCAAAAATCAATAATCGAAATAATTCAGAATCCACCATAATTTTTATTGCGATTGAATCGTGCGATTAAAGTTGCAGAACAATAAACCACATAAAATCACAAAACACATAAGCATCATATATTCCAATATTCATATCATGCAAGGCACATAAACAATTTATATACACACAACATGATCCAAGTATTGAATTAATCAACATGAACGGGGCTCTAATACCACTGTTGGGTTTCCAAGTAACATGCGCAGCGGAATATAGCAATTAAAATTTTAAGAAACCCAAAGCCATGGATCCGTTCATATGATTAAATCGAATACAACAAGATGAATATAGGATAAAACTAACCCTTGATGGCTATCAAAGTTTTCTCTTGATCTTTGGTGGAGATCTGAAGACTTGATCACGATCACAAAGCTTGAACACGAACTTTGAAGATGATGATTTTCACCCTCTAGCGGTATCCACACTTCGAACGAATATCAAAGGAACTTCTTCGATCTTGGTTGCTAGACCAATAATTGTAAAACACGTTTTCACAATTCAATAAAGAACTATATGGAATTTATTTGTGAATTATTTTGTTCCTCAATCAATGATATCTTAGAACAAAATAATATCTCTCTCAAACTCTTTGAGACTCACAAAAGCACTAGTAAATATGGTCTGGCCGAATTGGGGTTTTTATACACAATTAAGACCTATTCCAAATAGGTAACTTGTGCCAAAAACCTTTCCTAATCGAATTAGGAATTTTCCTGTCGGCAGCACCAGGCGCCCGCCTGCAAAGGACCAGGCGCCCGCTTGAATGACCAGAAGGTCCTTGGCTTTTCTGGAATTAATTCAGGCGCCCGCCTGGTCTGACCCAAGCGCCCGCTCGGTAGACCAAACAGCCCAGAATGTTTCCAGAAATTCCTCCAAGGTCCTTTGACTCTAAATTCCAATATAGCCCTCTTATTTAAGATTCGTTCTATTGTGTGTGACCCTCTAGGATTATACAAAGTTGGCAATGGGCTCAAACATGATCCCATAAGATATGATTAGGTTCTAGCAAACCATCATACCTACCCAAATTGTATAACTAGATACAAGTTCGCATTCCTTTAGAATATGTCACAATCCCTTTGTCTACGATGTCTTTAAACACAAGTCATGGTCAAACAGTCAACTTGTCATGTTCAATACTTTCTCGATTCCGATATGTTGATAATTCAAATGCTATTGATCTAATCAATCCATTTGAGTCTGGCTGAACATTTCATTAACATCATTCCTTCGAGGGGCCCAAGCTTGACATCTCTCCGTGGAGGGACAAATCCATTAACTTATTATTCTTCCCAACGGGAATCCGATTATGCCAATCATACCCTTTATAACTACCCGGTTAAAGGTAGCGTTTGAATATGTCAAACATAATGTTCATCAAGTGGAAGACTATAATAACTTCATGTCTAAGGATTCGAATGACATAACTAATATGAGATATATGTTCGACATAGACCATGACATAAATCTCATACAGCGGGTCATGTCCAGTACCTTGTTCCAAACAAGTACCCATAAATCTAACATGATCATCTCATGATCATTTAGCCTTTATACTAGTGCTTAATAAGTACTAGGGACGGGGATTATTATAAGTAAACATGAACAACAATAATAATCAAAACATCTCTTTATTGATATGAAATAAATGATAACAATTACAACGTTTATTAACCGTGCCTAGGGCACCACTACCAACACCTGTGGCTTCTTATAGGCATATAGGCCTCCAGAAAAAGGGATGCGGAGGAGGTTGCGCCAGTTGGAGGAGAAGGTGCTGGATCTCTGTAGAGACATGGCTAATTTGACCAGAGAGGCTGCAGGGACAGTGTCTGGACGTGCTAGAGGTATTGCTTAGGGAGCTCGCGGCATGGGGCGCGGTTGCAGAAATGCCGCTATGGATGTTGATGATGTTTTCACCTCAGTGAAGCGGTCACTGATTCGGAGCCTTAGCTGCGGCGGTGCTAGTTCCTCAGCACAGGTGCCAAAGAGACGCCGTCATGAGATCACGGTTGAGGAATCTGAAGAAGAGTCTGATGATGACGAAGAGACTGAGAGCGGTGATGAGGGTAAGCACAGTGCCGTTGACGATGATTCAGAGTAGGGAGGATGAGTGCCTAAAAACAAATTTTATTTAACATGTAACAAATAACAAGTATTCACAATCTTAGCTATTTATCTACATTTTTTTGTGTTTATTTAGACTCAATCCTAAATGTCGACACTTTACAAGCAAATGTGTGCCCAAAGTGTTCCATGTGTTGTTTTTTAATGTCGCTTTGTTGCTACGGATTCTGAACTGGTTGCAAGTTGAAGGCGTTGAAATGCCTGGGCTGTTGCTGAACTGACAAGGGCTTGCTCTGTTCTGCCGTCTGTCAAAGGCGCGCGCCTGGAATAGGGCGTGGGATGCGCGTGCGTTACGGCTCCAAGGGCGGAGGCGCCCACGTCTGGGCTGCTGATTTACAGCCCTTTTCTTTCTGAACAGGATTCTCCAACAGCTATAAATTTAAACCCCTTTCGACCAGTTTGGTCACACAGCAATATTCTTCAATACTTCCCATTCTCTTAAGCCCCAAATTCTTCTCAAGAATGGCTCCCAGGACCTTTTCTTTTGAAGTAAAGGTGTCCGTCCCCGAAGGTGAACAAATGAAGCCCGTCCCCATTGTGAAGGCACGCCTGAGTGTCTTTGATCATTTTGGGAAGACCTAACGAGGTTGTTGTTGAACCTTTGAGGCTGGCGGTTCATGTTGAAGCCCCTAGGCCACGCTATTTGCCTAAGAAAAAGAAGGGCAAAGGCAAGGGTAATTCCCCTTATGTGTGGAAGCGTCCCTCTAAGGCTCCTGTAAAGGCTTCTTTGGACAAAGGTAAGGGAAAGGTTGAAGAAGCTCAGTCCCATCCTAGTGTCTTCTCCCGTCTCGGAGGTTCCGGGAGTTCTCTGCCCCATCCAAGAAGGTTAAGGGCTCTAGTCGAAAGCAATGGGTTCCCAAACCGAAGAAAGATTAAAAATTTCTTAGTACCCCAAGATTGCAATTAATAGACCACTTGTTTAGGATTTAATGTTTTATTTGTCTTTTAAGCTCAACAATATCCATCGTAATGGCCAAAATGTTTAAAAATTGCATCTTGTTATGACATGATTGGGTAAAAATTATTGTTTTAGACCGCACCCGAAGGTTGCCTACGTTCCTCTTGTAGAGAGGCTCAGGTCTCCGTAGTTCAAACAAATGAAGACCATTTTTTTTGTGCACCCTGTTTTTTGCCTAGACCGCCCTGTCGGGTTTTCAATCTAGCGGGCTTCTTTTTTGCACATGCTCTAATTTTTGCCTAGGCCGCCCTTGCGGGTTTTCAACCTAGCGAGCGTTTTTTTTTTTTTTTTTTTTTTTTTTTTTATGGTCTTCATTTGTTAAGCGTAGAACTTCTTGTGCTAGTCGAGGTTGACCTCCTTTGGCAATTGATCGCAATCCAAGTCTACGAGTCGGACTGCATCGCCGCATAATATCTTCTTGACCACGTAAGGACCGATCCATCGGGGTCCCCATTTCCCAAGGGGATTCATAGCATTGGGAGGATGTTGTCTTAGTACCAAATCTCCCACCTTGATGTTTCGAGGCTTCACCTTTTTGTTGAAAGCCCTTGCCATTCTCTGTTGATAAGCCCTTGTGCGCTCAAATGCTCTTAACCTATTTTCATCGAGTAGGGCTAGTTGCTCATATCGACTTTGCATCCAATCAACCTCGTTGACTTGGTTCTCGAGTAAGACCCGTAGAGAGGGAACTTCGAGTTCGACTGGGAGTACGGATTCAGAACCATAAACCAATGAATATGGGGTTTCTCCCGTTGCTGACCGGATTGATGTGTGGTAGCCCCACAATGCTAATGGTAACTTCTCGGGCCAATCCCTTCCTGTTGAAGCCATTTTCCGTATGATGACAACAATTATCTTGTTTGCTGCTTCGACCGCTCCATTAGCTTGGGGGCGGTACGGGGATGACTTGTGCTTGGTAATTTTGTAGTTAACCAAAAGTGCATCCATTTCTTTCTCAAAGTGAGTACCATTGTCGGAGATGATCTCATGAGGGATACCGTATCGGCACATGATGTTGTTCTTCACGAATTCAACCACTTTCTTGGCGTTGAGAACTCGCTAAGCTTGTGCTTCTACCCATTTCATGAAATAATCCACGACCACTAGAATGAATGACTGTCCGTTGCTTCCCGTAGGATGGACTTTGCCGATGATATCTATGCCCCAACAAGAGAACGGCTATGGTGTGGTCATGTTGTACAATTGTGAAGGTGGAGCATGTCATGTCATGGAACAAGTCTGTCACATCCCTTTGATATGTAGCCCCAGCGTTCCTCAATCCAAATGGCATGGCTGTGTAGCAAAAGGTGCCCCACGGTGTTGTGAAAGCAGTCTTGTGTTGATCTTCCTCGGCCATGAGAATCTGATTATACCCAGCAAAACCGTCCACAAATGAGCGGACCTCATAGGCGGCAGTGGAGTCGACTAGCATGTCGATGTTGGGTAGTGGAAAGTCATCCTTTGGAGAAGCTTTGTTCAAATCCTGGAAATCCACACAAACACAGACCTTGCCGTTAGCCTTTCTGACTGTCACAACATTTGCTAGCCATGTTGGATATTCGATAACTTTGATGAAGCCCACACTGAAAAGCTTCTCTATCTATTCTTTGACTTGTAAAGACCATTCTGGCTTGATCTTTCTGAGTTTCTGCTTTGTTGGCTTAGCGTCATCTCTGATCGGAATCCTGTGCTCGGCGACCTTTCTGTCATAACCCAGCATGTCTTTGTATGACCATGCGAAAACATCCACAAATTCTCTGAGCAGTGCAGTCAATCTATCTTTCTCTTCCCCCTTAAAGAAGCTTCCGATATTAGTTTCTTTTGGCTCCTCATCGGTATCCAGATTAATAACATGCAATTCTTCGTCAGCCCCTGGACCATTTTCACCACGACTACGGACCTGCTGAGCAAGTTCATTTAAGTATGTTGCGTTTTCGTGGTCTATTTCATCATTATTTGAATCATTATTAACTAGTTTATTAAATTCATTATTAGTTAATTCATCATTCATGATGTCTGCAATCTTGGGTACTCAGAAAGATCAAATTTTTTATTAGCAAAGAAAGGGAACACACGCTCGGATATTTCCTCCATATCCTCTTTGGTGAGGGTATCAGAAACACTCTCGGACTCGAAATTGAATGTTAACAAGTCTTCCTTTGTAACCTTTCATGGTATGCAACCCATTTTCGTGATCAAGAATTCCTCGGATACCACGGGTCCCTTCGTTTAGTACCAGTTGTTGATCGGCTCGGAGCTTGGCTTGATCTCGCTGATAGGCTCTCTTCCCTTGTCGGTGTCGTCGGAGATGGCATTTACATGGTACTCGTCCATGATGGATAATTCCTCAAACACGGAGGCTAGATCAGTTAACTCCTCCCCCACGGTAATTTTTGTCTCGGACTCTATGGTCACTTTCTTCCCCCACCATTCTCGGGGTGACATGGGAGTTGGTTCCCCTTTGTGCTTTTGAATCTCACAATCGGCAAAGACTTCGAGACCGGGCTTTCTGATACCCTTGCTGTTGATCCATGGCTCGGGAAAGATCAAGTATAGGACATCTTCCCCCTGGCGAACAAAGTAGCCATTTAGTGTCTTGCGGTAAGGCCTCCAATTGGGAATTTCATAGTGACGGCTTTCCCTGCGAGCTCAGGCCTTTTCATTCTTGATGGCTTGCTCATATTTCATGTCGTCTTCAGAAGGTTCGTATTCTAATCCGAACTTGTTCTTGAAAAAAGGGACCTCTACGGGTTGCATTCTCCCTTGTTGGTATTTCCCAAGGCCTAAGCCGGGAAAGTAGTTCATATTCCTCATCATACGGAGGAATTTGTGGTTGCCGAGGGTCCATGATCTGTTTCCCCCTTCTTTGTTGATGGCGTTGATTGAGACGCCGGAGAGGGTGGAGTCTTCTAGCCCATGCTGAACATGATGAACGTGTTTCCTATTTTTGTGGAGAGTGACGTTTTCTGCCATGACGGTCACTATTTCATCTCCATTTCTAAACTTGACACACTGATGGAGAGTTGAAGGGACAGCGTTGGAACTGTGTATCCATGGTCGACCCAAAAGCAAATTGAACGAAGAGGGGAAATCGAGCACTTGAAACGGGACGAACATAACCATGCTCCTAAACTCAATGTCTATTTCCACCATACCCATGACTGTGCGGGCAGTGCTGTCGTAACCTCGGATTACTTGAGTAGAAGGCTTTAGATCTGAACTTTTAAGCCCCAGTATGCCCATTATCCGGCCAGGCATTAAGTTGAGTGCGGAGCCACCGTCGACCAAGACTCTTGAAATAGGTCTCCCCCTTGCTCTCACTTTGAGATAGATGGCCTCGTTGTGATTGGACCCAAATGGTGGAAGGTCCATATCGGCAAAAGTGATGACATTGCCAAAATGTATGTGGCCTATCATAGCAGTAAGGTCCTCGGGAGTTGTGTTGGGAGAAACTGATGTGTCGTCAAGATTGCTGATGACAAGATCTCGATGTTTCTTCGAAGATGCAATGAGGTCCCAAATGGATATGTTGGCTTGAGTTTTCTTGAGTTGAACCAGTAGAGGGTCTTGGGAGTATCGCGAGTTTGCGATCTTTGAGAAGAGGTGATTGGTGCAGAAGTAGTGGGGTTTCTTGCTATGACTCGTCCGAATCGAGTTAGCATGTTGACGTTCCCATCTTGCCTCTTTTTCCTATTCTTTAATACTTCCCTCATTACCTCATCATAAGTCACAACGTAACAAGAATTATCAATCTTATTCATAACATCGGAGCCCTCATTCACAATGGGAATTAAATGAGTGCTCTCCATAAATTCTCCTATCTCTATTACATTGACATCCCCCTCATTGGGAACTATAAATTATTTTTTGTCAATGAGGTCTTGGATAACATTACGGAGGACGAATCATTCCTTGGTGATATGGCCACTATGTTGGTGGTAGTCACAATACTTGTGGTGTGCATGGTTGGCACGGATTGCATTTGGCTTGAACCCTTGCAGAGGAGCAACTTGCCCTTTGGCCTTGAGTGCTTCGAAGTCCTCGGTGATGGTCATGCCTTGAAGAGGAGTGTAGACACAATAATTTTGAAACTTCTTGCCTTGTGGTGGAGGAACCCTTTTGTAATTCCCCTTGTCGGTAGTGACGGCGTTGACCGAGACCTCTTATATGGAGTTAGAGGCGGCCTTGTAACGGAAACTAGGAGTATTTTTCTTGATCTCCTTGAGCAAATCTTCCATTCGGACTCCCGCCTCATATATTTGAGAGAAATCCACATAGCAAGCCCCACTTAGGTGGGTGCGGAGATCAATCTTTAGACACTTAAGGAAGATGTCCATTTGCTCCTTGGTGTTAGGCCTCTCGATAATTTGAGCAATCTTGTCATTCCACCTTCTCGTGATGTCAATAAAGGACTCATTGTCCCTCTGAGTGGTGTTCTCGAGCTCTTTCTTGGTCGAGCGGTGAGTGGTGTTGCCTTGGTATTGACTGTTGAAGGCAAGCATGGCGGCATCCCAATCAAGACGGACTGTGAGCGGGAGAGTTGCATACTAATCTTTTGCCGCCCCCTCGAGAGTAAGAGGGAAGCCATCACTTTGGGAGAGACCTTCTTTGGAACCATAGCCCATATATAAGTCTCGATGTGTGCCATGGTGTTGGTAGTAGTGCCCTAGGCACGTTTAATAAACGTTGTAATTGTTATTATTTATTTCATATCAATAAAGAGATGTTTTGATTATTATTATTGTTCATGTTTACTTATAATAATCTCCATCCCTAGTACTTGTTAAGCACTAGTATAAAGGCTAAATGATTATGGGATGATCATGTTAGATTTATGGGTACTTGTTTGGAACAAGGTACTGGATATGACCTGCTGTATGAGATTTATGTCATGGTCCATGTCATACATATATCTCATATTAGTTATGTCATTCGAATCCTTAGACATGAATTTATTATAGTCTTCCACTTGATGAACATTATGTTTGACATATTCAAACGCTACCTTTAACCGGGTAGTTATAAAGTGTATGATTGGCATAATCGAATTCACGTAGGGAAGAATAATAAGCTAAATGGATTTGTCCCTCTTCGGAGAGATTTCAAGCTTAGGCCTCTCGTAGGAATGATGTTGATGAAAATGTTCGGCCGGACTCATATGAATTGATTAGATCAATGTCATTTGGATTATCAACATATTCGGAATCGAGAAAGTATTGAACAAAAACAAGTTGACCGTTTGACCATGACTTGTGTTCAATGAGATCGTGGACAAAGGTATTATGACATATTCTAAAGGAATGCGAACTTGTATCTAGTTATACTATTTGGGTAGGTATGACGGTTTGCTAGAACCTAATTATATCTTATGGGATCATGTCTGAACCCATTGCCAACTTAGTATAATCCTAGAGGGTCACACACAATAGAACGAATCCTTAAAGAACTATTTTGGAAAATTAAGGCTCTCTGATCCTGGTGTGCGACCGCACAAACCAGGCTGGGCGGCCGCACATGTTTTGGGCGACCGCACACCTGATTTTGGGCGGCCGCACAGTGTGTCGGGACAGATTTCCTGATTTAATTAGGAAAAGGATTTTGGACGGGTTTTGACACAAGTTTCCTATTTGGAATAGGTCTAACTTGTATATAAACAGCCAAATTCGGGCCAGAACAATAACATAGCTTTTGTGAAAGTCTCAAAGAGTTTGAGAGAGTTTTATTTTTTTCCAAGACATCCTAGATTGAAGAACAAAATAATACACAAAGTAATATTCCATATAGTTCATATTAATTGTGAAAACGTGTTTCACAATTTTGGTCTAGCAACCAAGATCAAGTGTTCTTGATATTCGTTCAAGTTGTGGATACCTCTAGAGGGTGAAGCTCATCATCTTCATAGTTCGTGTTCTTACTTGTTCGTGATTAAAGCTTCAATTTCTCCACCAAGATCAAAGACCAAATTAAAAGTCATCAAGGGTTAGTTTTTCTAGTATTCATATTGCATGTATTTGATTTAATCATATCAATGGATCTATGGGCTTTGGGTTTCATAAAATTTTAAATGCTATTTTCTGCTGCGCATGTTACTTGGAAACCCAACACAAGGGACAAGCGTTGCCCTTGAATTGGCTGATGTCGGGCATCTTGAACTTGTCGGGGAGAGAGGCCATCGTGTTCATGAGAATGGATGACTGATAAAGGCTTGTGTCGTAGCCTTTCCCCATGTTGAGACCATTGAAGCGTTGGTCTATGTAGGCCATGATTGAATCTACCATCTTGTGATCTTTGTTGTCGGTGCTTGTCTCCCCCATTTTCTTGGTACGGGCACTAACATAAGGGCTTTCAAACAAGCCTTTGGTCCAATCAGACTCATCATTGTCTTCCTTGCCTTTACCACTTGAAAGCTTAGTGAGTTTAGCCTTCATTTGGTCCATCTCGGCTTCATGAGTCTCCCTTTAATTGTCAAGATGGGATTGCCAAATATCATCTTTGCTTTGGGACTCTTTATTGAGAGTAGAGATTTTTTCTTGGAGCATTTGGACCATAGCTGAGTGTTGGTCAAGGGACATAGTGTTGTTGCTGTTGGATGTCACCGGCCATTGATGCTGTCGGAGCTGTTGGAGTGATCAATTCACGAACTAGCCGGTTTGCTGAATCTCGGTAGACTCGGTAAGTACCAATTGGACCTAAATTGCAGAAGAGGCCCTTGTCAGTCTTGAGTAACATTTTTGGTCCATGAAGAGGTTTAGAACACACAGTGGGCACACGACTCAAACCACATAAGAAAAAGACTCTTTTTTTTTATAAGTCGGAGGGACGGAGTCGCTTCTGGGGTTTCTAAGAAAGTAGTGGAATCGTCACACTAGTATATAGACCTTATCGCGGTCCCATATACTCATCGGATTCCACCACGTTTGTGATTCCTACATGTGTCGGGATTAAACTAAAATAATGTAGTAAAGCATACATGCAGGAACGGATTTTTATTTTAGTCCATAATAACCACTTGGGGACGGAGTTTTATTTCGTCCATGATAACCACTTGGCATGTATGATTTAAAGACATTAGTTTAGGGAAATCTCGACACATGAAAACCGACTAAATCACATAGTGTTAGACCTTAACTAGAATTGTGTTGGCTTGTACTCGGCTAAAGAGAGGCTTAAAGGTCACCCTCGGCATGTAGTCATAAACTATGCCACGGGCTGAGGTTTACCGCTTCGAGAGAGTCAAGGTCGGGTGGAGCTTGAAACTCTCTAGGACGGGCCTCGACGGGCTTGGGGTTATGAACTTGTGCGACTCGATAGTGAGCAATTGATAAGAACTTGTGCACGTAGTGTGAGGCACAACATGTGACAAAACATTTTTTACTTTTTTTTTTATGAAAGAAAATCAAATAAGCACGTAATTTACAACTCTCGAATCACCCGTGTGACCGATAAAAAGACACAAAATAAAATAGTTAAATGGTCTGAATCAGTCCTGATGCAGGCAACTGTGCCCACACCCTATTATTCTGCTATGTTCTGAAGCTGTTCCTGTTCTGGAAAACTACCCAGAAGCGCGCGCCTCTGGCCTGTATTGTGGGATGCGCGCGTATGGCGCAGAGTCTATGGGAGGCGCCCGCTTCTGGGCAAACCTGTCAGATTGTCAGACTTTGGACTCAGGGGATTGCCCTGGTCCTGAATGTCTATTGGAACCCCTACAAAGATGATTAATGTAGAAAAAAAGAAGAAGAATAGGAAGAACATATGGCAAGCGGGCGATTCTGGTCTTTGATGTGGGCCGCGCGCGCCTTAGGCGAAGAAGGCCAGAGGCGCACGCTTCCCCCATCAGAGACCAGAATGCCCAAAAAATGTAGACTTAAAACCGAAATGCAAGTTTAACCCTCAAACGTCCCCAGCGGAGTCGCCACTGTAGATACCCCGGGAGGAGCCCACGGCTTGGCTTGAGCGGGGGGATGATCCTAGGATGTCAATTTGTGTTTTAATTGTAGAGTCGTCACCTATGTTATTAAGGGAACATAAGAAAAACCTAATAATTAGCCTATGTTTAGATATGAAAACAGAGATTCTTGTTATGAGGTTCGGGGGTTAGGTTACGATATGAGAAGTACTTAAACACCCATCTCGCCCAACTAATGTTGGTCTTGCTTGTTCAAAGTCTACATAATTAAAATGTTCTTCCTATTATTAATAATGATAAAAGGGGGGGGGTTAAAAAGGGGTATTTGGAATGTAGGGAGATAACTCTTTGGCCAAGTTCAATGGAATGAAGTGGCCTTTGGTGTCATGTCCCAAAATAGTTTTGGGGTGATTGCACGTTTGATAAAAATCAAAAAGAAGAAGGGAGATGAAGTAAAGAAGGGAGAAAAGAATAGTCTTTTTACCTAGACTCAAAATGACTTCAAGTACTTCTTGGGAGATTTCCTTTGGAAATGTCTTGAGATTATTTTGTGTATAGTATTCTTATCTTGCCAAAAGAAGGTCCTTTGAAAGTTTGGAGAAGAGGGGTTTTTATAGTTGAAAACAAGGTGTTTTTGGTGCCAAAATGAAGTCATAAAGATCAATTTCCCGGGAAAATCATGTAAAATGAGCAAGGGAGGGATTCTTGGACAGAATCTGTAACTGACGCCCAGGTGCGCGCGCCTCCTGCCTTGGTGACGGGACGCGAGCGCTTCTGTCCCCTACGGGTGGAGGCACGCGACTTCAAGATGGTTTTTCTGACAGAATTGACTGGAAAGTAAGCCCTGTTATTCAGTTTAGTCCATGGACTTAACGAAGTCAGTCAGGAACTTAACAGAAGTAACAGAAACTAAGGAGAAACATTTAAAATAGGGGGAACACAAGATCAACCGTGCAATCGGGGTGAGCGGTCCAAGGTGGTGTATCTATAGATACCGGATGTGGATCTCACGTTTGTTTAAATGTGCAGGTACTAAATAATAAGAGGCTACTCAAAGATGGCGAAGTAGACCTACGCATGGGGAATGGAGCAAGAGTTGCTGCATTAGCCGTAGGAACCTATGAAGTCATTTTACCTAGCAGATTAATTCTTGTTTTGAACAATTTTTATTATGTTCCGGATTTGAGTAGGAATATTATTTCAATTTCTTGTTTGATAATGAAGGTTATAGTTTTCTTATTAAAAACAAGAAGGTTTCTATTTATTTAAATGATATGCTTTATTGTAATGTATGTTCATTTAATGGCCTTGATGTCCTTGATGTTGAGAATGGAAATAATGATGATGTCTATAATATAAATAAGAAGTCTAAAGCTAATGATGTAAATCACACTTATTGGCACTGCAGTCTTGGTCATATTAATGAGAAGCGTATTTCTAAACTCTATGGGGACGGACTTTTAGATTCACATGATTTTGAATCATATGAAACTTGTGAGTCATGTCTACTTGGAAAGATGACTAAGACACCTTTTACTAAGAGTAGTGAAAGGGCCAGTGACTTATTGGGCTTAATACATACTGATGTTTGCGGACCTTTAAGTAGCAGTGCTAGGGGAGGATTTCAATACTTCATAACGTTCACTGATGATTTTAGTAGATATGGCTATGTCTACTTGATGAAACACAAAAGTGAAGCCTTTGAGATATTTTGAATATTTCAAAATGAAGTACAAAATCAACTTGGCAAAACTATTAAAGCACTTCAATCCGATCGTGGTGGTGAATATTTAAGCCAAGAATTTGGCGATCATCTTAAAGATTATGGAATTGTTTCACAATTAACTCCACCCAGAACACCAGAATGGAATGGTGTGTCCGAGAGGAGAAATCAGACTTTATTAGATATGGTCCGATCTATGATGAGTCAAGTTGATCTTCCATTATCATTTTGGGGATATGCATTAGAAACCGCTGCGTTCACACTAAATAACGTTCCAACTAAATCGGTTCTAAAGACTCCATATGAGATGTGGAATGGAAGAAAACCTAGTTTGTCTTTCATGAGAATTTGGGGTTGTGAGGATTATGTTAAGAGACTTGTCTCTGACAAACTTGCACCAAAATTTGATAAATGTTTTTTCGTTGGTTATCCTAAGGAAACTAAAGGATATTACTTTTACAACCGGATGGACAATAAAGTGTTTGTTGCTCGACATGGTACCTTTCTAGAGAAAGAGTTTCTCTCCAAGGAATTCAGTGGTAGTAAAATTAATCTCGAAGAGGTTCGAGAACCCGAAAGTAACATTGAATCAATGGTGGAATCTGAACAAGTTTCACAAAGAGTTGTGGAACCCGTTTAAGATACAAAAACTCATCGCAGATCTAGTAGGATACGATCTGAACCCAAGAGATATGGATTTCTCGTGACAGATAGTAATGAAGTATAAATCAATGAGAATGATGAACCTACTTCCTACCAAGAAGCGATGACTTCTCCTGACTCGAATAAATGGCTTGGAGCTATGGAATCTGAAATCTAATCCATGTATGTTAATAAAGTTGGGAACTTGATAGATGAACCCGAAGGTGTAAAAACCATAGGATGCAAATGGGTTTTCAAAAAGAAAACTGACATGGATGGAAAGGTGCATACTTATAAAGCTAGGCTTGTAGCGAAAGGTTATAGGCAGATTCATGGTATTGACTATGATGAAACCTTTTCACCCGTAGCAATGATCAAGTCTATAAGAATTTTAATTTTCATAGCCGCATATTATGACTAGGACATATGGCAAATGGATGTCAAAATAGCGTTCCTTAACGGGAACTTACTTGAGGATATGTATATGACACAACCTGAAGGTTTTTTAAATCTTGAAAATTCTAATAAGGTATGCAAGTTGCAGAAATCCATATATGGATTGAAGCAAGCCTCAAGGAGTTGGAATCTTCGATTTGATGAATCGGTCAAAGAGTTTGGCTTCATCAAGAACGAAGATGAACCTTGTATATAAAAGAAAATTAGTGGGAGCGTAGTGCTATTTCTAGTGTTATAAGTTGATGAAATATTGATCATTGGAAATGATGTTCCTGCACTTCAGTCTGTAAAGACTTGGTTAGGAAAATGTTTCTGAATGAAAGATATGGCTAAAGCCGCATACATCATTGGAATTAAGATCTATCGTGATAGATCTAAAAGACTGATTGGTTTAAGTCAAAGTACATACATTGACAAGGTTCTTAAAAGATTCTGTGTGGTGAAATTTAAGAGAGGTAACCTGCCAGTGTTACATGGTAAAAGTCTTAGCAAGACTCAGTGTCCTAAGACAACTGATGAGCGAAAACGCATGAATTGAATCCCATATTCTTCGGCAATTGGATCCATTATGTATGCCATGATATGTACTAGACCGGATGTCTCTTATGCTTTTAGCATGACGAGAAGATACCAGCCAGGTCATGGTGAGAGTCATTGGATAGCTGTCAAGACGATTCATAAGTACTTCAGAAGGACTAAATACTCGTTCTTAATATATGGTGGTTTGGAAGATGATCTTGTTGTAAGGGGTTACACAGATGCAAGCTTCCAAACTGACAAGGATGACTACAGATCGCAATCTGGTTTGTGTTTACGCTAAACGGTGGTGTTGTAAGTTGGAAGAGTTCCAAGCAGAGTACAGTAGCTAATATCATGTTTAGTGTTTATGTTTGTTCTAGATTTCAAGCTGATCCTAGAGAATCTCATCTTATAGCTGTTAAACCTATTATTAGATATTTATGTGGCCCTGTTAACCTTGGACTTTGGTACTCCAAAAAATCTTTATTTGATTTATTAAGTTATTCAGATGCTGACTTTGAAGCTTGCAGCTTGTAAGATCGATAGAAAGATTACAAGTGGTACTTGTTAGTTCCTTGGAACATGGCTAGTATCATGGTCCAGCAAGAAATAAGCATCGGTTTCAGTATCAACTGCTGAGGCTGAATACATTGCAGCTGGAAGCTGTTGCTCTCAAATTCTCTGAATGAAACAACAGTTGGAAGATTATAGAGTATTTGAAAAAAAAAATCCCTATCTTTTGTGATAGCAATACAGCTATATCTATTTCCAACAATCCAGTTCAGCACTCAAAAACCAAGCACATTGACATTAGATATAACTTTCTCAAAGTCCATGTTGAAAAGAAGAATATTTTTCTAATAAAAGTGGGAACAGATGATCAAATTATAGACATCCTCACCAAATCGCTGGAAAATAACAGGTTCTTTCATTTAAGAGGAGAAATGGGTATGGTGGAACTAACTTAATATTTTATATCTATAAATTTCTTGTTTCTAATAATGTTTGGTAAGTATTTTTTCTATACTTAGAAAATACAAAAATAGTTTGCGGTTCTTTCAATATTGAAACCGCACCAATAAAGTATCAGTAGCAGGAATCAAGTCAAACCGCTGATTAAAAAAGGAAGATATCGGTTTATTCCAAACCGAACCAAGGAAACTGGATCGTCGGTTTGCACTAATGAAACCGCTGATATATAAGTTAGATATCGGTTTTATCAAAACCGTATTGAGGAACAGGTATGTCGGTTTACTCACCAAACCGCTCAGGTACGCATAATTGCAGTTTAGTCCCTATTTCATGTCTAGTCAGTTGAATATTATTCAAGGACCCTTTATGCAACTATCCCTGCTTTGCATTAAATACAAGGACTTATGATTTGTGGTCGATTGACATTCTATCATAACCACCAGCCATCGGGGACGCTCCATTACCCGAGGCAGTTACAAATGAGTATAAAAGAAAAATTCTTCTCTCATTTTACCTTTTTACCTTCTTCCTCATTTTGGCAAACATTGTTTCTCTCTCTACTGTTGACTGTACTTGCTATGTTCATCTTTTCATTAATTATAAACAAACCAAAATGGCACCTAAGAAATCCACTTTATCTGTTGATGCTACTCCTTATACATCGAAATCATCTAATCCAGATATGGTATGGATACTTGAACTCTTCTCTCAGCAATTTCATATTCTTATGTCCGCCATTGTTGTGCTAAAAAGATTGTTCATATTCTGTGATATTTTCTTGCTTTTTCTTTGAATTCTTGGTTGGATATTGATTATGAATACTGAATGACATAAACCGACTTGGTTAAAGGGGACCCATAAACTCTGGGCTCCATACCATAAGGCCCATCCAAAGAGGCCCACAATCTTATATGCCGACGTACATTAGGCCGAACAGGCAGCCCTTGCCTAGGCCGAGGTCCAATAAATCTAATCCATAGCCGACCTCTTTGAAGAGGCCGAGATAGATGACGGGCCGACTTACCAGTCAAAACCTCCCATTATCGTAGGGAGTCCACTTACAGAGTTTGATTACAACTCTAACGGTGGAGATCCTTATCTGAACAAGGATATCTCTTCTATAAGACAACTGGGATACCAATCATCCTTATCCGGAGTCTATCTCCAAGGAATACGAGTCCCACAGTAATACGGGCTCCCTAGCATCTCTAACAAGTTAGGACTCATTCACCCGCGCCTATAAAAACAGGTCCTCACAACAGGAGACGGGTAATGAACTCTTTGGCTCAAAAACTAGTCAACTGATTTCTCTATTCATTCACCCATATTCTTACTCTCATGCCGGAGGGCCTTCGCCGGTGAAGCCTCGGTGCAGTTTACGTTTGTTTATTGTGCGCAGATCCGAACGGGGAAGACCTCATTGCTGGAATTATCCAAACCGCTAGGCGAAGGGCTGATCCGACACTTTTTTGGCAGCATCAGTTTGGTTCCATTGCCGGGAAACGTCGTTGGAGAATCTTTGTTCGGAAAACCACAAATTTCCCCATGTCTAGAACTCACGTCGACGGTCGGGAAGCTAGCGTTACACCAGACGCTAATCTCAATCCGCCACCTCCTAACGTGGCAAATGACAATGTTCTGAATCAAGGCCTCCCTCCTCCACCTCAGGGGAGGAGGTGATTAGTTTCTCCCTTAACGAGCTGGCCGGAAACAGGGCCATGAGAGAACAGCCGTTAGTCATCACAGGCCGATCGACAACTGCGAGTCGGAAAGGCGCTTAATAGATTATGGGGTCGCTAAAGACGTGATCTATTACAGAACCTTCAAAGAGATGGAGTTGCCAGACACCATGCTGACCCCTTACAATGGGAGACTAGAAGGATTTACAAACCACAAAGCCGAGGCTAAGGGAACCGTAGACTTGGTACTAGAAGTCGGCGAATACCCCTACAAAACATCGGCAACGATTACCTTCATCGTTATGGATTTGGCAAGTGACTACCATGCCATCCTCGGCTTCCCTAGTCAGGGAAAACTGGGAATGGTTGCCTACCTCCCTCACCAAAGGGTGAAATTCCCAACCCCAGAAGGCGTAGACTGCATCCTCGGCAACCCCAAACACTTCTTAGAGCACGTGATGAGGTCAAGAAAGGCAAAAACCAAGATTGAAATTGACACTCCAGAAAGAAATATTACTATATCGAAGTCGACCACGGTCACTACATCAGCCCCTAACATCGGCGTGATAACAGTAGACATACCTGAGGAATGGGTCGTACTGGATGCTGAAAATGCCATGACAGAGACCGAGGTGACCTACGGGTTGGAAGGATATGGTTGTATCTCCATGAACACAGCTTCGGACGAGCCGAGTGACTCGGGTCTCTCCCTCGTCCCAAGCTCGGGGGGCACAATACCCGCCCACATGGATGCCGAGATTGACAGACTTCTAGAAGGCAAAGACAAGGAAAAAGTAAAGCAAATCATCGTAGAAACCTTAGAGTTCAGGGACGGTCCCGAGCTAAGACCAGTCGACCAGTTGGAAGAGGTCGTCATCAACCCCGACTACCCAGAACAGAAGGTACGAATTGGGAAACAACTCCCCCCGGAAGAGAGAGAAGAGATCATCAATCTGCTAAAAGACAACCTAGATGTGTTTGCTTGGAAAGTTGAAGACATGGTTGGAGTTAAAGAAGCCATTGCTCTCCACAAACTAGAGGTGGACAGTTTTTTCAAACCCGTCAAGCAAGGACGAAGGGTCTTTTCTATAGATAAAGAACAGGCAATCCAGACAGAGGTGGATAAATTGATGAAGGCCGGGATCATCCGAGAAGCAACATACCTTGAGTTGCTGGCTAATGACGTAATGGTGAAAAAACAGAACAACAAGTGGAGAATGTGTGTCGATTTCACAGATCTCAACAAAGCATGCCCCAAGGATAGCTACCCCCTACCCAAAATAGACAAGTTGGTTGACTCCATAGCTGGACACCAAACCTTGAGCTTCCTAGACGCTTATTCTGGTTATCACCAAGTCAAAATGGCCGAGGATGACATCGAAAAGACCGCCTTCCAAGCAGCAGGAGGGATCTATTGTTATGTGATGATGCCTTTTAGCCTCAACAATGCCGGCACAACTTATCAGAGGATGGTGAACAAGGTGTTCAAATCCCAGATCGGCCGAAACATGGAAGCCTATATTGACGACATGGTAATAAAAACCAAGTCAGGAAGCCACGTCCCAGACATGGCGGAGACTATAAAAAATCTGAAAGAAAACGACATGAAGCTCAACCCAAGTAAATGTGTTTCGGGGTCACGGCGGGAAAGTTCCTCGGTTTCATGGTTTCCCAACGAGGCATAGAGGAAAATCCAAAGAAGATCCAGGCCCTGGTTGACATGAAAGAGCCGACGTGTGTAAAAGAGGTTCAAAGGTGTGGCCGCCTTGGGAAGATTTATCGCCAAGTCGGCAGAGAAGTCGTTACCCTTCTTCAAGGCCCTGAAAGGAACTAAGGACTTCGAGTGGACCCCAGAATGCTCAGCTTCATTCCAGTGAATAAAAGAATACTTGGGTTCACCCCCATTGCTTAGCAGTCCGATTATGGGAGAAACACTCTCCGTATTCCTTGCGGCAACGGACAGAGCCGTAGCGGTCGTGTTAGTACGAGAAGATAATGGAATTTAGAAGCCGGTGTACTATGTAAGCAAAGCATTGTCATATACCGAGAGCAGGTAATATAATGCCGAGAAGATCGCATACGCCTTGGTCATTGCTGCCCGAAAACTACGTGCATACTTCTCCGCTCATCCTATCACGGTTTATACCGACACGCCGCTCAGAAAGATACTCCACAAGATGGACAGCTCGGGCAGATTACTGAACTGGTCCATTGAGTTAACTGAATTCGACATCACTTACAAGCCGAGGAAGACATTGATGGCGCAGCCTTTGGTTGATTTCCTAGTTGAGACCGCGTTCTCCAGTGAGCATATACCGACAACAAGGAAAAGGAAGTTTCCCATGGACAGAGAGCCCTTAGAAGAATTACCTGAGGACTGTTGGATCTTGTGTACAGATGGATTAACAACAAAAGGAAGAAGTGGAGCCGGGGTATATTTAACAAGTCCAGGCGGCGAACATGTGGCCCGTGACTTCATCAGATTTAAATTCACAGCTTCAAACAACCAGGCGGAATACGAAGCCTTGATCTTAGGAATAGAAAGGGCTAAGTTCTTTGGTGCGAGTAAACTGGTGGCCTACAGTGACTCCCAACTAGTGGTAAACCAAGTGAAGGGCGAGTACAACACTGAGAACCACATGCTGACTAAGTATAGGGACCTCGTCCTGAATCTCACTAAGAACTTGGAGTTCTAGGAAATAAGGCAAGTAGGACGGGAACACAACCTGGAGGCCGGCTTGTTGTCAAAGATGGCCACGTCAGAAGAAATCAATCCCTTTATCATCTATGCCGACCAACCAGCTTACGAAAGACTAGAAATCCTAATTCTAGATGACGAAGAAAGAACCTGGATTGACGATTACAAAGACTACATCGAGAAGGGCAGGCTACTGGAAGACGAGTTAGAGGCCAAAACGATAAAGAAGAAGACGGCCAGGTACATAGTCTGGAACGACATTCTATATCGAAGGTCATTCTCCAGGCCTCTCCTAAGATGTGTTTCCCCTAAAGACACCGGGAAACTTCTGGCCGAGGTACATGAGGGAGTTTGCGGAGGAAACCCGGGGGCCAGAACCCTTGCTGATAAAGTAATCACACTTGGTTACTACTGGCCTAACTTAAAAGAAGAAGCTCAAGCCTACGTAAAGAAGTGCGACAAATGCCAGCGCTGTGCCACCTATAGAACAAAGTCTTATCATACCAACATGGCCATTTGACATGTGGGGAGTCGATATCATTGGACCATTCCCCTTGGCAAAGGGAAGCATCAAGTTCATAATTGTATCGGTCGACTACTTCACTAAGTGGGTGGAGGCTAAGCCCTTAGCTAAAATCACAGAGGAGAACGCCATCAACTTCATTCATGACTATATATGGTGTCGGTTCGGCGTCCCACATTCCATCGTGACCGACATCGGACTCCAGTTCTCTGACGCCTTCACCGAAGAATTAAACAGACTAGGCGTCAAGCACAAAAAGTCATCGGTCAGTTATCCTCAGGGAAATGGCCAAGCCGAGGCAGCAAACAAATTAATATTGAAAGCCCTGACCAAGAGTTTAGAAGGAAGTCATGGTAAGTGGATGGACGACCTTCCCCTTGCTTTATGGGCAGTTCGTACAACTACTCGGGGGCCAACTAGGGAGACTCCCTTTGCATTAACTTACAGATCAGAAGCTATGGCTCCAGCTGAGATGGCCTTACCTACCTTAAGGGTGTCCAATTATGATGAGGTGGTCAATGAATACAACCGGCTCCTAGACCTAGACCTAGTTGAAGCAAAAAGGCTGACGGCTCAACTCAGAATGATAAATTATAAGCAGAAGACCAAGGCCTACCATGACAGCAAGGTAAAGAAAAGAGTTTTTGAAGTCGGTGACTGGGTACTCAGAAAGATCGAGTCGACACACTTGAAGGCTCAGCAAAATAAACTCTATCCAAATTGGGAAGGTCCCTATATTGTTACTCACGTTATCAGAGAGGGGACCTACATGCTCAAAACTCCGGAAGGAAAAGAGCTTAAACACCCATGGCATTCAGAGCACCTGAGTAAATACTATCAGTAACTCCTTGGCACCCTATCTATCTTTTTTGCTTTCTAGATTAGATCTGCAGTCTCTAGTTCATAGCATTTACCAAATTAGATATTCCTTTATTATTATCAATAAAAGTTTTCCTTTTTACAACTCTGATTCTTGAGCACGGTCCAATCATTACTTAACAATGCCGAGATCGTCATTCTGAGTTAAGACTTAAACGTCACGACTCAGGACAATCAAAACCTAATTCTGTCAGTTAGTGCTCTCAAATTGGGGTTAAGATTAATACATCTAGTTCCCATGACAATTTGAGACTAACCACGAATTAGTTCTTATAAACTGAGCTCCTAACGATCGTCACGGCCTATAACGGTGATCGACCACGGCCTACAACATAGCCTAAACCGGCTGGCATACCTCGTCATTCCAGACCATGTTGACATCTCCAACCGAGATAGGGTAACATGAACAAGTGATGACGTTTAACACGTAGCCTTAACCGGCCTACAAGGGTTAATCTACTTCTCAAACTGGGGTAGACAAATCCCTACAAATAACTAGTGTTTACGCCCCCCCCCCTAGATAACACTGGGCCCAGGCATACAAATACTAACCAAAAATTTCAAGTGTTCAGACTCCCCCAAGCACTCTGGGCCGAGTCACATAAATACTTAAAACAGCAAAAAAAAAAATTGTTTAAGCCAACCCAGCTTACAAGGACAAGTTCCAAAGTTTAACAAGCTAATCAATACCGGCATCGGCTTCCTCCTCAACTTGGGCAATCAGATCATCAAGGTTCCCTGCTTCAACCGGCGGAGGGACCCACGGCGGATTACCTGCCTTGAGATCTTGGCTCTGAATTACTCTCAGACCCTTGTCAGAATAAGGGATCAGGGAATGAGCAGCTCGAGCTTCAACACCATATGCATCCTGATTATAAAGACGGGCAAGCTTATCCAAGGTTATGTCCACTTCGGGGTCGATCCAGAGAAGATGAGATAAATTAGACCAGGCATCATTGTAGGTAGTGCCGACCTCATCCAGGACCGCCGCCTTCATTGCTGGTCCGCTCTTAAAAGCCTCTACTGCTTGCTTCTCTCGGCTTGGAATGCTTTATTCCAGCAGGGCAAGCCTCTCCTTAGCAGCATTTTTCTCCAACACAAGACCCTCCGCTCGAAGATGCTCCCTTTTAAGGTCGGCCTTTGACGCATTAGTCTCCCCCTTCGCTGCTTGGACCACCGCCTCAGCTCTCCGGACCGTCTCTTCGGCGTCTGCCGACTTGTCCGCCGCCTTCTTCATCTCTGCCTCGAATGAAAGCTTCTCCCTCTCTAGAATCTCCACTCTTTCCTTCAACTCAGCATTAGAAGCACGGAGAGGCTCAACTTCGTCCTCCAACTTCTTGGCATTGCTTATAGCAAGTTACATCAGAGCGTACTAGTGCTGGGCTATAGAAGCAAGATACAGGAAGAAAAGTGAAGCTTCAAAAGTTGAGTCAAAACTCATGGAGAAATTAATGAAGCACAAAGTACCTCGCTAATGAGTAAGCCCTTGCGGTTTCTGAGTTGTGTGGAGGTCGGCCTGGTGTCCACCAACCTTTGAATAGTTCGCTGGTTCATGGCTCTCTTGATGACGGTCGCGCAAAGCTTAAGGGCAGGACCGGAGCGAATGGAATCATCGATATCCGGTATTATCATCACATTTCCAAAGGCATTGGCCAGATTGTTGATGTCGGCTTCAGTAGGGACTGAGCCCGAAGCCGAACTGCGGGTCGAAGGCGTCCTCTTAGAAGGAGGCTCCGAAACATCCCCAACCTCTTCCAACAGCCTCTTCCCTCGATGGCCCCCCTGGTCCACCTCTACCTCGGTGTGCTGGCCCCGACTTTGGCCCAGCGAAGGATTAACATCCACCTCAACCTCCTTATCCACAACCGAAATCTCGTCTCCTTCTCCACCGGCTTCAACTTGGACAACCAGAGGAACGGTGGGAATAACAGCACCTCCTTTTAACTGCAACGCCACTTGCCTGGCGTCCATGTCAGAATGACGCTTCTCTACGCGCGGGTAGCCACCATTGCGGGATCGAATTCCTCTTCATCAATAAATTGGATATCCTCCATTGAAAGATATGCATGAAAAGGAGGGTTCATGAACGCCTTTGAAACAAGGTAAAACTAGGAAGGTGCGGAAATGACAAATATGAAAAGGAAATTACGTCCTATAATGTCCTGGGCTTTGAGGCATCTGTCGGCCTCCCTTTTTCACACAAGGCGGTCGGAATGAAAGACCAAGTTTGGATGAATCACCCAGTCTGGGAACCGATTTCCTCTCTCGACCTCCACCACCGGGAGAACGCCCGCGATAGGCCCCCTCATCAG
Source organism: Campanula takesimana (assembly GCA_026119855.1). NCBI lineage: Eukaryota > Viridiplantae > Streptophyta > Magnoliopsida > Asterales > Campanulaceae > Campanula > Campanula takesimana. The sequence goes on from JAOWBW010000134.1 coordinate 444,369, forward strand.
ACCGGCCTGGACGTGGAATCTGAAGTCGATCTCAGTCTTAGATCAATCCAATATAGCAATGACAGCAAATTCTTCTAGTCTTTTTATCAAAGCAGCGCTCCAATCGGGACGGTGGACTGCTGAAGGCTTAACTGGGTCTCTATCAGGACCTAAGAACTCCCAACCCTGACGGCTCTCCACTTTAATAACATGTTTGTTCCAACCAGTCACCTTATTCACAACACTCGAAATGGGAATCATGAGTTTGGGCTTATTAGGGTTAGATTTGATAGAGATGGTTCTGGACAACAAATTATACGAAGACTGGAAAAAATGATAGAAAGCAGACATGCAAGGCTCGAAGCCAAGACCACGAAAAAGAATTATGAATCCAGTCAGGTACCTCACGGCGTTCGCACCCAAGTGGGCCGGGACAATATTCCACTCCTCCAGGTACTCATTGATAAAAGGGTCAAGGGGAAGCCGAAGCCCAAGCTGGAACTGTTTGTAGTAGAATGGGATAAACGCGTCATCATAGTAGAACCTCCTAACCTCCGCCTCACTAGCAAACAGTTGGGCTTTACTATAGAACAGCTTAAATTCTCTCCTATCCACCCCGTAATTGTCATAGAGGTCCTTGATCATAGCAGCACCGCCAAAAGGGTGCCTACGACGAACTGAGGAGGGACCCGCCTCATCTAAACCTCTCTCGGGGGCCACGGCTTCCTCTCCACATCTATCCACTATCCTTCCTGGCACCTTCCTCGGCCATACCTGCAGCAACCAAGGGGTTAGAGTCATCCCGCGATGAGGACGAGGTGACCTTCCCCCCCCCCCCCCCCCGATTCAACTACTGGGTCCAAGAAAGGACCCTCACAACGAGATCGAAAGGCCGATTTATCTTTAACATAGTGAAGAAAATTGTGGTTTACAACCGCATCAAAAGTATTAAGGAGTATGATGCCATCCGCACTACCTGGAAGGTCCCTTGGGGCAAACAAACTGCTCGGATACCTCAGATCATCCCTGGGGGTTTTATTCAGGATTAATAAGTCGCCAATTTCCATTAAAGATAACATTTCCAAATCCCCTCCGACAACATATAAATCCTATTATTTCGCTCGTAGAGGCCGTACATGGCATCGGGATCAAAGTGGGGGGTACCAAGCATATCAGAAGGAGGAATGGCTAGGGTTTTTCTAAAAATTACTTATGCAGATACAAAAAATCAAGTATGAAAAATGGGAACTTCAAATCCCTAGAACCTCAACAATGGCAGAAATAGGGAAAAAGGCGAAAAGAATCAGAACAGTACCTTTGTCGGAAATATGATCGGAGGAAAAGGATTAGCCGACGGAGTAAGTGAAGATGATCAGAGCGGAACAGAGAGTTTTGCGACGGGAATCGATGACTTCGAAGACTCGCCGGAAACGGATGCACTGATTCTCTGTTGAAAATTTGAAAATGTGACACTTCGAGGGTTTTTTGGGCGTGTATATAGGGCGGGTCGAATAAGTATGATTCGGGTTAACTCGGTTATAGCCCGCGATCCATGGGCTGCACGTAAACCCACGAACCCATCATGACTCGCATTTAATGGGCCATGTTTTTTAGGTGAATGTCACATCACTGACACGTGCGCCGTACGTAATAAGGGAAGGGCGAACGATTGAAATAACCGTCATTTGAAAAACATGAACAGACTGCCAATACTAGATTGACACTTGGCAGGCCGAGACCTACAGCAGAAATGTGAGTCGGCTTCGCAAAGCATAAACACTCCAGATAGATAGGTCGACATGGAAGGGTTCTGCGCATGGACGTAACCGACACCACGACGATGGACCGACATCCCCAATGGTATCGGGAAATAAGACGAGAACGAGATGAGAAAGGTTCAGGGGTAGGTCGGGATCAGGAGATTAGACTCATGGTTGAATAAAAGGGTCAAGCTAAACAGATCAGAAACGACGGCTATGGAAAAGATAAAACCCCATTATATAACAAAAAGGGACCCCCACAATAAGGCCGGGGGCCTGACCTATACAAAAAAGGAAAAAAGAAACTACTTAGTCATCCTAACTAAAGATTCAAGAAAGATCACAATCTTGATCTTGGTCTTCATCATCCTCCTCCCACTCAACGTCTCCATCATACCCATATTCATCAATAATGATGGGTTCAGGATCATCCTCACTGTCATCTTCAGCATCATCATCCTCGTCCTCATCCTCTGACTCTCCTGCACTGGAGTCATCATCAGAAAATTCTTCAACCGGGTCTGGCTCCACAAATTCATCGTAGCTATCGGACGGCAACTCCGCCGGAAAAGACGATCGTTTCTTCAACGGAAAACCAAAATCACTGCTGCTAGATGAACTGGGGCTTCTAGCTTGATTCTCTGACTCCGAAGTCACTTCTTCTGGAAAAACATCATTGTATTTCCTCTTTAGAGCCATCTTTGAATTTTCATGAAATCTGGAATGTTCTTGAAGAATTATTGAAAGTGAAAGATGGAGAACAACCAATAGACGGATCATCTATTTATACCCCTAGAATATGAGGGGATGGGGAGTTTATCAGTAGTACTCATAATTGGAGTGCAATTAATGGAGCCTTCGTTTTCCAAGAAGAGTAATGATTCCACCTGAATTAAATCCATAGTGACATCAGCAAATCCAATCATCAAGGGATTTTGGCGGCCAACTATCAAATCAAAGTAAATGAAGGGCAGAGCAAGTACAAGAGGCACAGTTCCTACTCGGCATGCCGAGATAGAAACTCGGGGGCCACTGAACGACATAAACCGACTTGGTTAAAGGGGACCCATAAACTCTGGGCTCAAATACCAAAGAGGCCCACAATCTTATATGCCGACGTACATTAGGCCGAACAGGCAGCCCTTGCCTAGGCTGAGGTCCAATAAACCTAATCCATAGCCGACCTCTTTGAAGAGGCTGAGATAGATGACGGGCCGACTTACCAGTCAAAACCTCCCATTATCGCAGGGAGTCCACTTACAGAGTTTGATTACAACTCTAACGGTGGAGATCCTTATCTGAACAAGGATATCTCTTCTACAATACAACTGGGATAACAATCATCCTTATCCGGAGTCTATCTATAAGGAATACAAGTCCCACAGTAATACGGGCTCCCTAGCTTCTCTAACAAGTTAGGACTCATTCACCCACGCCTATAAAAATAGGTCCTCACAACAGGAGACGGGTAATGAACTCTTTGGCTCAAAAACTAGTCAACTGATTTCTCTATTCATTCACCCGTATTCTTACTCTCACGCCGGAGGGCCTTCGCCGGTGAAGCCCCGGCGCAGTTTACGTTTGTTTATTGTGCGCAGATCTGAATGGGGAAGACCTCATTGCTGGAATTATCCGAACCGCTAGGCGGAGGGCTGATCCGACACGTTTTTGGCAGCATCAAATACTTATATATGCTGATTACATGATATATTTGTTAATTTCTGTTCACATTTGGACAAAATGATGTTTTGGGTTTTTCGTGTTCTTCGCGATTTTGTCATATTCTGGGTTCATTTTATGTTATTTGAAGTTATTTGTTTAGAACTTTGTTAGAATCTGCTTCTTAGGATCATTTTGGCATAATTCTTTCATTTTTTGGTTAAGTTTTTGAAAATCTTGTTTATACTCTGTTCTTGATGTTCTTCATGTTCTTCGTGTCTTCAAAACCATTTTCAAAACACTCCCCTCTTGATTCGTTTATCATGCATAGTAGTAAGTTATTTGTGTTTTAATTTTTACCCTTCTTTATTTACTACTTGTTTGAACCGCATGTATATGTGGTTAGGATTCTATAGCTGCGGTTTTGTGATCCTTGCTCAAACCACGTGGTCTGATCTTTTGGTTCAAACCGCCCTAGTACTTCAATTCTTTCTAACTTTGATTATTTTTCAGGATCCAACTAACTTTATACCAGGATCAAGGATCCTTAAGAATGAGTTCAAAAAGGATGCAGTTGGAAGGGAACTGATGCGGTTGCTAATCAAGTCCAAGATAAAACCGCTTTTCAAACTTGATGAGCAACGGTTTGTTCCACTCATCTATTCATAATTCTTTGGCCAACTTGAGTTTTCTGTAGAAATTGTAGGGTTTTCAGGGTCATTGCGCAGCGAAAAACGGCAATAGAAAATTCAACAAAACCCTAACCCCAAGATCCATTCATGATGATTAAATTAATAGGAAGATGAATTTAGAATACAAACCGTTGTTATGCATTTAAAATTTCCGGATCTTTAAATCTTCAAGTCTTCATGCTTTAGATTTGATCTCCTCGTTCTTCGCGTTCTTTGGATCACGATCACAGGAACACGAACTTGAGATGCTAAAGCAAGTATCCTCTATGTGTATCCACACGCGAACAAATATCTAGAACGATTCTAGATCTGGATTGCTAGATCCCATCATTAGAAAACACGCTTTTCTATTCTTTAAAGGCTATATGAATTTTATGTGTTCTTGAGCTTTGATTCTCAATCTTAGATCAAGAATTATGTTTCTCAAACATATTGGGTTGCATTAGTTTAATGGCTAGTGAAAAGATGTATTTATAGTCCCTAGTCATTAACCCTTAATGACCTAGAAGACCTAAATCCCGTCACCCAATTAAACTGCAAGAAATCGGCCCAGGCACCTTTGGCACGGTCATGCCCTAAAACTGGCATGGTCATGCAAATTGGTGCGCACGGGCATTCCCCGGCTGATCATTATTGGCACGGTCGTGCTATATAATCGGCACGGCCCTGCCATTTGGAACGGTCGTGCCAGACCAAAAAACAACCTATTTTTGCCTTTTTAACAATTTGTTCTATTGTGTGTGACCCCATATGATTATATCAAGTTGGTAATGAGTCCAAACACGTTTGTTCTCATAAATCATGAGCAGACCCTAGCAGGCCATCATGATTACTTTTAGTACCCGATCTAAAGATAGAGGACTTTTTAGACCTTTAGGAACCTCCAAGGACCTTTTAGGTAATTATAACCTGATAGGGACTTATCCGACAGCTTTCCAGAGTTCTAGATGGACGAAATCAGTTCTAGGTCGAAGTCTATTAGGATATTGACCTAATCCTGAGAACAATGTGATGAGATTTCACTGAGATCTTGATAACCACACAATTCATTCTGCGAGTTTCAGAGTCAAAACTGACGGAAAAACTCTAAGTTTAAGCCTTTTCGGCACCCTCGAAGCCTCTTCTAATCTTCAAGAAGCTTCAATCATAGTTCTTGCCAATCAAGGTAAGTCTTCTTACTTTTCTTATTATGGTTCTTGTTATGTTCTTAGGCTAGATCTATATTATGCATGTTTTCATTATGTTTATGCATCCATATTCATATGTTCTTCATGTGTTCTTCATGTTCTTTGTCTAAATTTATAATATATGCCATGTTCAGGGTAGCGATCTTCATGTTTACATGTTCATTCATATGTTTCATGATGTTCTTATTATTATGCTAGATATAAGACTTATCCATGCGTAACATACTAGATCTAGGGTTTTAATCCCTATTATGTGCATATAACACAGCCGATGATGATCCTAGGGTTTCATCAAACCCTAATATGATCTAGGAACTACTTCTAACCCTAATCTTCCCCCTATTTATGTATGATCCAGCTTCATCTATCTATTCTTAATTATCAATGAACTACGCTGACCTGAGCTTCTCACGATGAGAAGAACGTAGGCAATCCTCAGATTCGGTCTGAAACACTAACACACACACACACATTGATCATGATAGAAAGACCGATTCCTCGGGCAATATGAGTGATCACATAAATATTCTTCTCTTATCATAACTTGACCCCCGAACCCTATTATTCTCATAAATGGTTTTCTCAATGTTTTAACTACAAATAAAACAACGTGGCGAATCTCAATTTTAATCGGACGTATTCACAATTACCCAATTGATATAACTTAACGATTGTCGTTTATCCTCATAGAACATATCACAATCCTTTTGTCACGCGATATCATATTGAACATAAGCCACGGTCTAAGTCAACTTAAGTGTCCAATGATTTCTTGATCCCGAGTAGATTGATATGAGCAAATGACATTGAACACATCAATTCATTTGGGTATGGCCATACACTATCATCAATCTCACTCTCAAGTGGCCAAGCAGATATCTCTCTTTGATATAAAGAGGGACAACATCCCATCTTGACTTATCATTCTTCCCTACAAGAATCCTATTGTGCCAATCGTAACCTTTATAACTACCTGGTTAAGGGTAGCTTTTGAGTACGTCAAACACAACGTTCATCATGTGGAAGACGCTGATAATCTCAGGTCTAAGGATTCCAATGATATAACTAAATGAGATTTTATTATGACATTTGACCATGACATAAATCTCATAGTGGGTCATGTGCAGTACTTGTTCACCAACAAGTACCCATAAGTTTAATTTGTATCACATACACATGATCATCACATATCACAATCCTTTTGTCACGTGATATCATATTGAACATAAGTCATGGTCCACGTCAACTTATATTGTTCAATGCTTTCTCGATCTTGAGTAGATTGATATGAGAAAATGACATTGAACACATCAATTCATTTGAGCATCGCCATGCCTTTCATCAATCTCACTCTTCGAGTTTCCTAAGCAGATATCTCTCTTAAGGGAGGGACAAATTCCATCTTGACTTATCATTCTTACCTACAAGAATCTAATTATTCCAATCATAGCCTTTATGACTACCTGGTTAAGGGTAGCAGTTGACTGTGTCAAACATAATGTTCATCATGTGGAAGACCATGATAATCTCAGGTCTAAGGATATCAAATGATATAACTATATGAGAATTTAATTATGACATTTGACCATGACATAAATGTCATAGTGGGTGATGGATAAAATCCACTGTGTAATAAAAATACCTTGCAAGTGTACAAGTGCCGAAGCAGCAATATACAAAAGTAAGGGTCGAACCACAGAGACTCGTGGATAAACAAGTTGATTTAATTAATGTAAAGAGTAACCAGGGGGGTTTTGATTGATTTTATTAAACTAATTTAACTAATAAGCAATGAAAGTAAATTAAATTAATAGGCAAACTAACGCAAAGATTGAATTCAAGATTTGACAACGAGATTCACGGATTGGGTTTCAAAATACATTCACTTTATGCTATTTTTACTAATAAAGACATCAATATCATTCTAGGGTTCATTCACAAAATCAAGTGTTGGGACGGTTTGGTGTGCGATTTGCAACTCAAATATTCCTCTTTTATTATACTTCCAGTTACGTATATATAATAATCAAAGAATTCATGAAGAACAAAAGAATATATGAACCTAGATCCATTTGATTTCAGTTACGTCCACAATTAGATCTAAGAGGTAAAACAATGGTCAATGTATTAATGCCCGAGTTACTGTAGCAATAAATACCCACAAATTCTAGGGCCAAAAGTATCTTAACATAAATCTGAAACCCTAGAAAGAATTACGAATATTTTACCACTCTAGAATAATATTGAATTATGAATTAAGAACTTTAGCATAAAGATCTTGTATTGTTACTACCAATCCGCAAATCACAAGAGAATTAGGTACTCATACTCATAATGATTATCACAAGAAAAGAATTAAAATTCATAAACCTGGATATTACGCTTGAGTAAATAAACCTTCAATCTTGTTACAATCTTCAAAACCTAGAAATAAAGCATAAGAAAAACTAAAGGCTGTAGTCTAATATATATACTAGAGAGAAACTAGGGCCAAAAATAAGGAAAGTAGGGTAAAAAACCCGCTTTGGAGAGGAATCCCGAAAATCAGTGCGTAGGAGTGGGCGACCGCCCAGAACTAGTTTGGGCGACTGCCCAAAGCATCAGTCTCATGTGCCGCCAATAAGTAAAAGTGGGCGACCGCCTATATATGAAGTGGGCGACTGCCCAAGTGCCTGGAGCTGTATTTCTTCATTTTTCTTCTTTTCTTCACTTCCTTGACTCGGTTGACCACTGTTGACCTTTAACTTTGACTCGAGCAATTCTTGGTCTTCAACACTTTAAATCTCTAAGACTTTGCAATACATCAACATTACATTAAAAAGTGTCTCAAAACACACATAATCTCACAAAGTTCCTCAAACACAAATCGACCAAAATTACATCAAAACTATTCTAGATTACATCAAAAAGTCAATAAAATTAGTACGAAAATGTAGAGATAATACATGTATAAACTGATCCATCAAATTCCCCATGCTTAGACCATTACTCGTCCCAGAGTAATATTTCTAACCCCACATCTAAGCACCGGTCTATTAAGTGTAGCATGGAGGAAAATGACACATAATCTCCTCTACATCTCCCATCCAACAAAGTCAAGAACAAAACCACTCGGAGGGTAAAGGACTCCGCTCCTTATAACTCCCAAGACAAACACAAGACAATGGCCCCAATCGATATCACACCAATGATAGGAACACAAATACAGATATCCGATTAGGGCCCACTCATAAAAGCTAGGGGGAACTAAAATGTCCTAGGTTTCCCCCACGCTTATCTTTCACTACAACATCCCTCAAACAGAAATCAAAGCTAGGGTGAAATTCCTAACAATGATTTACCTCATAATAAGCTCCAACGCCCCCTTATGACTCCCAAAACAAAAATATGAGGCTTTTCTATCCTAACTTCTCTAACCAAGCCTCCTACTCCAAATTGAATCCTACCCGGATCTCCGAACCTCCCTTAGGACGCCACTCCGGTGAAAACATAAAAACCACTAAATTCCTCACCTTTTGCCTAGGCGCCCTTTCGGGTTTTCACCTAGACTCTCTTTTCTTTTCTTTTCTTTACTTTTTTTTTTTATGAAAACTGAAAACAACTAAAAACATAACTAACGATGATGTGACAACAACCAATAACATATACCCCATACCCCCACACTTAAAACATGCATTGCCCCCAATGCAGAAACAATGAAAACACTAGGGTAGGGGTACCTCCAACCACTTGATGGATAAAATCCACTGTGTAATAAAAATACCTAGCATGTGTACAAGTGCCGAAGAAGTAGTATACAAAAGTAAGTGTCCAACCACAGAGACTCGTGGATAAACAAGTTGATTTAATTAATGTAAAGAGTAACCAGGGGGTTTTTTGATTGATTTTATTAAACTAATTTAACTAATAAGCAATGAAAGTAAACTAAATTAATAGGAAAAATAACGCAAAGATTGAATTCAAGATTTGACAACGAGATTCACGGATTGGGTTTCACAATACATTCACTTTATGCTATTTTTACTAATAAAGACATCAATATCATTCTAGGGTTCATTCACAAAATCAAGAGTTGGGACGGTTTGGTGTGCGATTTGCAACTCAAATATTCCTCTTTTATTATACTTCCAGTTACGTATATATAATAGTAAAAGAATTCATGAAGATCAAAAGAATATATGAACCTAGATCCGTTTGATTTCCGTTACGTCCTCAATTGGATCTAAGAGGTAAAACAATAGTCAATGTATTAATGCCCGAGTTACTGTAGCAATAAATACCCACAAATTCTAGGGCCAAAAGTATCTTAACATAAATCTGAAACCCTAGAAAGAATTATGAATATTTTACCACTCTAGAATATTATTGAATTATGAATTAAGAACTATAGCATAAAGATCTTGTATTGTTACTACCAATCCGCAAATCATAAGAGAATTAGCTACTCATACTCATAATGATTATCACAAGAAAAGAATTAAAATTCATAAACCTGGATATTACGCTTGAGTAAATAAAACCTTCAATCTTGTTACAATCTTCAAAACCTAGAAATAAAGCATAAGAAAAACTAAACGTTGTAGTCTAATATATATACTAGAGAGAAACTAGGGCCAAAAATAAGGAAAATAGGGTAAAAAAAATCCGCTTTGGAGAGGAATCCCGAAATCAGTGCGTAGGAGTGGGCGCCGCCCAGAACTGGTGTGGGCGACCGCCCAAAGCATCAGTCTCATGTGCCGCCAATAAGTAAAAGTGGGCGACTGCCCATATATGAAGTGGGCGACCGCCCAAGTGCCTGGAGTTGTATTTCTTCATTTTTCTTCTTTTCTTCACTTCCTTGACTCGGTTGACCACTGTTGACCTTTGACTTTGACTTTGACTCGAGCAATTCTTGGTCTTCAACACTTTAAATCTCTAAGACTTTGCAATACATAAACATTACACTAAAAAGTGTCTCAAAACACACATAATCTCACAAAGTTCCTCAAACACAAATCGACCAAAATTACATCAAAACTATTCTAGACTACATCAAAAAGTCAATAATATTAGTACGAAAATGTAGAGATAATACATGTATAAACCGATCCATCAGTGGGTCATATCCAGTACTTGTTCACCAACAAGTACCCATAAGTTTAATTTGTATCACATACACATGATCATCAATTAAACTTATACTAGTTCTTCATAAGTACTCGGGATAGGGATTATTATAATAAACATGTAAAACATATAGTAATCCAAGTTGTTATCTCCATAACAAATGAGGACATGACATAACATGAGGCCTTTCTCAAGGACCTAAGGCATAATATCCAACAAAAATGACTCCAAGTGTTGAGATGGTGGCCAATACAACAATGGAGTTGATTGGTGTTAAAACTTTCACTACAAGGAATTCGGCTATGAAGGATTTTGGAGAGCTGATGACTCACTTGTGTGATCTAGTTGATAGTGAGATCATGTGCAAGAATGGGAACCACAACAACTTTACCTCAAAACAGTACAACTACTGTGTAGTTATCTACAAAGGCAAGCAGTTGCACTGGAAAAAAATATTATGAATGAGTTGTTGAATGCGCTGATCGCCATAATGCTGACAAAGCCGCAGGGAAGTCCAAGATCAGAACTCAATGTCGGTTGCTTACAAAGTTCATAAACAATGACCAAGACATCTATAAATTCTCAGTGTCTAACCCTTCTTACTGGATTGCCCCAGCTGACAAAACCATTTTTGGAGATGCCAAATTTGACGCATTCAGGACTAAATTTGGATGGCAGTTTGCCCAAGCATTATGGAATGCTGATCCATTACCAGTTGATGAAAGAGGTCCCTATCCGGAGGCCAGATTGAACAAGTCTAATAAACCTTATGCTGGTCAAATTACTGATCTAGCCGAAGCAAGTAGAGTTAGGGAAGCCGCTCAAAAGGCTACATTGGAAAGGTTGGGATTGGAAGGACTTGATGAAGATGAGGTTAAGTTTGAGGGGGAGACAGTTAGCAAGAAGAAACATGTGGTTTAGGGGGAGCCAGCAGTTCGGTCCAAACTGGCAGCTCAGCCCAAAGAAACCGCAGTGCCTAGGAAGAGAAAAGAAACCGCAGTGATCCCTTAAAAAATATCAAAGGGTGATCTTGCATAAAAACCACTTGGTGTGGTGATGTTTAGTTTTGCTTGTTCATTTCTTTTGTTCCTCTTATAATTCCTTGTTCATGTAACTTTCAATATTTTATAAGTGAATTATAATGAGAAGAATGCATTGCATTGCGGTTTCTAAAGCTTTATTTATTCAAATTGCTTGTTTGTGGAATAATGCTTGCATTTTTCAAAACTTATTCACAAGTTCATCATGAAAATCTTTTGTGTGCATTTGCTTTAAACATCCAGTTTAAACTTGCATATCCGATCTTCAAATCATATCTTTATATATGCAACTGAATGATTATTCCTATCTACCTGTTTTTCATTTCCTTAAGTTTAGATAGTATAGGAATCTATGGTTAAGCATAGTGTATGCATTGACTTGGGGCATGAAGTTTCAAGAAAATTATATTTGGACATGTTATTACCAAGTACAATGTTTTCTTAATCATTGTATGGTAATGGCATCAATCAAATAGGGAGAGATTGTTAGGATTCTATTTTGAACCGCCCTATTTGATTTGATTGATCCATGACACGTGTATTTTTATGGACTATAGGGAATATGCAATGAAGTTTTATACTTCATTTTTTTAGACAAATCCATTTCTAGATTTTTATTTGTCATAGGTTGAGATATGTTCGGTTTGTCCATCAGCGGTTTGGTCGCTCAAACTGCACTTGCTGCCATATTCAGACCGCCTACATGGAGCCGCATACTTCATGAAACCGCGTTCTGCAGTTCTTATGAAACCGCACTTCAAATCCTTGATAGAACCGCTCCAGCTTCTTTGGAAGAACCACAGATCATTTATTGAAGAATTCATGTGTTATCATTTATTACTCAGAACAAACATTCCCTTTACAACCACAAAGGAATGTTTTTATGATGTGTCAAATAACTTCGACTTTAACTTGGATTTTCTGCAAGGAATGTCGGTTTTATCCAGTAAATTCAAATGTTTACCGTTAGTCCTTTCTCTGCAACAAATGACAATGTCAGGTAGTGGTGCAACAACTACATAGGACTACAAGACAAAACAAAGGACGAAAATGATAGCTCAACCAATGAGATTTTGACAGCAGTTGTACTTTCAAGATTTGGATCAGATTATTGTCCAACGGTCACAAGACTGCTCTCACTATAAATAGCCTTCATTTTTTGACAATGAAGGTTGCTGAGCTTTCAAGAGAGAAAATTCCCAAGTGTTCAAAAGTTTGCTTTGAAGATTTTATCCAGATATTCAAACCTTCATAGATCTCCTTAGCAAACCCAGAATTATTCATCAAGCTTCAAGCCAAACAACCTTCATTTCTCAGCCTTGTATCATGAAAGTTTTCTTATGCTCATGTTCACTTAGATCTTTAGGGCATTTGATTTCTTTCCAACACACACACCCGGATTGTATGATCATATAGATTATACCATTCGAAAACACTGGTTTTAAGAATAGATTTGATAGGTTAGATTGTATGTTTAGATTCATCTTTGTAATCTTGTAAAAACTCCTCTAAATTATTACAAGTCTAGTAGCTATTAGAAAATCCTAGACTAACCATCTAGGTAGAGGACTAGTTCATTCAAGAACGAACCTCTCCAAATTGGTGTGTTCGATCTTTACTTTATGTCTTGTTCTTGTTCTTTTGTTTGTGGTTTCTCACAAGTTCATCTATGAAATGATCTGAAAAATGACAAGTGCTTTCCTTTGATCTTGAAGTTATAATTATCTTGAGCATCATATTGTTTTTCATCCCACTCTAGCTGCCCAACTCTTTATCTATCTATTTTAGCCAAACCGCAAACCTCCGTTGTGCATTTTATTAGTTCGGTTTTCTGCTTTGAACCATAGTTGGCTAAATTGATAAGTACACGGTTGATATTTATAAGGGTATTTTTGAAAATTTTGAAACCGCTATTCACCACCCTCTAGAGGTTCTATACCATTGTTGCCCTCTGGGACCAACACGTTAAATTGAAGGACAAGATGCAGTGCGTGCGATTCTGATGGTTGGGGTCGGAGGCGCGCGCCTTAGGCCAAGAAGGCCAGAGGTGCACACTTCTCACCTTTTACCACCAGAATGCCCAGAAAACAAATAAAAGAACACCAAAATAAAAAACGCAAGCTTAACCCTCTATGCTATCCCCAGCGGAGTCGCTACTGTAGATACCCCAGGAAAACTACAACTTGGCTAGAGCGTAAATTATCCTAGGATATCTATTTTGTTTTAGAGATTAAAGTCACCACCTATGTTTTTAAAGGAACATAAGAAAACCTAAGAAATAGCCTATTTGTTATGAAAGAGATTCAGGAAGAGACGGGTTCGGGGGTTAGGTTACGGAGTGAGAAGTACTTAAACACCCACTCTGCCCGTCTAAAGCCGGTCTTGCTTATTTTGGTGTTTTAGGTATGAAAAATCCTTCTTTTATTAATTATGCTAACAATTACATTGAATAGAAAAAGTGGAATTACAAATGAAAAAGAAAATTCTTTTATTTATTAATCTATGCTAACAATTACATTTAAGAGAAACAAAGGAGAATGAAAATGTAATTTGAAATGTAGGGAGATAACCTTTAACCAACTTCAATGTAATGAAGTGTTCATTTGGTCATGTCTCAATTAATGGGGATTGCATACATTCAAGAAAACATGTAAATAAAATAGAAGAAAGTTGTACCTTACTTCGAGAAGAAAAAAGAGAACTTTAAACTTTGACTTGAAGATGGTGTGTTTGTAGAGAAATGGTGTGCAAGAACTTGTATAGAGTTTTTGTAGAGAGGAGAAGTTAAGGTTCTTTGTAAAGAAAGTGGTGTGGAGAGTTTTTGTGCTCTTTTTTTGTCTCTCTTTCTATGGTGGAATGAGGGGGTTTATATAGGTGGAGAAGAGAGGAAAAGATGATCATTTAACCAATCAAAATAAAGGAAAATAAAATAATAAAGAGAAAATAAAATAATAAAGAGAAAATAAAATAATAATAAATATGAAATATTTTGTTTGAATAATACTAGGGGCACAAAAAAGTCACAAAATATTGGTCACAAAATTCAAGGTGTAATGATTTTATTGTTTTTTTTAAGTAGAGTGTGGCGCGTCCATTATCGATGCAACCAATAAAATATCGTCAGCTCATTTTGTGAGCAAGATTTTGTGACCTTATTTTGTGCCCCTAGCATTGCTCATTTTGTTTTAATGGAGAAGGTTTGTCACGACCCGAAATATAGACTCTATTTTATTAGTAATAAATAATTATTATTTATTTATTTGCTTATTTATTTATTTAAATTTTATTTATTTAAATAATTATGTGTGCAATTTATGTGTTATAATAATTTGTGCCTAGCATCGTAATTGAGTCAATTGGGTTAGTGTGGTATTGTTGGGTCTTAATTGTTAGCAGGGAGTGTAGTATTGTGTTAGTAGATGGGGAAGGGGCCTAAGTGTAACTTCGATTTTAACTTCACCTCCTTCCTTCTTCTCCTTCTCCCTCACCAATTCATTCCCAGTATTTTCTCTCTCTCCCCTCAAGAAAAAGGTAAACATTTCTCTCTTCCTTCTCTCTTCATTTAAACCTCCTTCCTCACATCTTCTCTCATTTCTCTCTATACGAAATGTGTTTAGATCGTCGATAGGATCGCGTAGAATCAAGAATATTCGAATTCCGTCAACTTTCATTATTTTCAAGTAAGTTGCTTTTCCCCTATTTTTATGCTAAAATGCTCATACCATGTTTCTACAATGCTTTAATTGTTATATTTGAAGTTTAGTTGATTTTGGAATTTATTTGAGTTTTTGGCTAAAATGGTGATTTGATGAATGTCATGATTCAATCTTGGTTTTGGGTTGATAAATGGTGTTAGTTAGGTTCCCTTAAACTTAAATGTTGTTTGGGTACCTTAGCAAACTTGTTGGTTGTGTTTGATTTTGAGTATTGTATGAATTGGGTAAGAAAATGAAGAACCCAGTTCTTCCCTCCCGAATTCCGGCAGTCCAGAAGGTTGGGCGACCGCCCAAAAATGTCTGGGCGACAGCACATCTATCTGAAAGGTTTTGTTCTTGTTTGAGGGCTTTTTGGGCGACCGCACAGTCCCTTGTGGGCGGCCGCACAGAACCTCTGAAAGTTTTCATTTGTTATTTTGTGTGATTGGAGAATGCGTTTTGGTCTAAGTCTTGGGTGTCCTTCTAGTCGACCCTAGTGAACATTGTAGTACACTTTAGTGATAGAATTGGGTCCTTTGTGATCAAGTTTGTGTTTGAAATTTATTAATTGTTAATTGGGATTTTGAAACACCTTTATTGTGTATTGTTGGTTCATTTCATCTTCTTGGTGATTATTTGGCATGATTCCCTACTTTGGAATCCATGGCTATTTATTGCGCTAGTATTTTATTACTTGGCCTACGTTTGAAAGTCCAGCTGGTTATTTGTGTTTGTTTCGGGCGATGCGAAATATTATAATGGCACGGCCAAGTCCATTATGATGTTGACCATTGTTTTGCCCCATTATTACCATCCTCCAGATTGGCCTTGGATTTGAGAAGAGCTAGCTCCTTTGTGTGCATTTTAGCTTTACTTGGAGCATGACTTTGTGGCATGTATCCCGTCCCTTGTGACACTTCATTTGGTTATTGGTTCCGATACCGGGGTTTTCTCTTCAGCTTTCATGCTATGATGAAGATGTAATTTGTTGATTATTGAAGCTGCGCAACGATCCTTTATTTGGATGTATCGGTTTGGAAACCTTGGCTAATATCCTTTGTTATGTGTTTATTTCCGCTGCTATCTGATATATGATAATTGCTATGTGCTATGTGATAATTATTATTGTTTATTGTTTATTGCATCATAGCATGTCATGTAGTTGCATTAGTAACTTATTGAGATTTATCTCACCCCCTTTCTTTTATCTTTGTTTTTCCTTAAACCCCCCCCCCCAGGTGCTAAGGATTAGTCTCGCCGATCACGAGAAAGAGGACGTCGAGTGTGGATACATTCTTTTGGGGAAAGTTGTATAGGTTGGTTTACATTATATAAATGTGTAACCTTTTGGGGTAGTTGTACCAAAAAATGATGTCATTAAGACTTGTACATTTATATTCTATTGGGCATAAACTTGTGGAAGTTTATGATAGTTGTATTTGGTTAGTATCAAACTTGGATTTGTAAAACTTTGGATCATCACCTTTTGGTATCAAATGGAATTTTTAACTTCGGTATTTCACAGTTTTGGTTTTTAGTCGACGTCCAGATCGCGGTCTCGGGCCCGCGGGGTTCGGGGTCGCGACAGTTGGTATCAGAGCCATGGTTCGGCTCTAAGTATAAGTCTAGGTGGACTAGTATGACCTAGGTGGGTAGTTGTGTTCGGAGTGAGTAACGGTTGATGTCTTATGCAGGTAATTGTTCTCAATGGCTAGAAGAAGAACGGGTGAAGGTTCTAGTGGAGCATAGAATCAGAATGACACAAGGGAAGAAGCACGTGCTATGTTTCAAGGCATGTTTGAGGCGGCCATGAAGGCCATACATGATCAAGGTCCGAGGGTAGAGCAAGCACCACCCCGTTATGGTTTGGAGCAATTCTTGAAACTGAAACCGGCAGAGTTCGACGGTGAGCCCGATGTGAAGAAGGCTGAGATGTGGATCGAGTCTATGGAGAAAATTTATGATGTTTTTGGGTGTTCGGATGAGGACAAGGTCCGGTTCGCGGCTTATAAGCTTGTGGGAGCCGCCGAGCATTGGTGGAAGGGTGTTAAAGCTAGTTGGGCTGACACTCACACGGTTTATGCGTGGGAGTTGTTTGTGCGTAAATTCAAGGAACATTTCATTCCGGTTGTTGATCAAAACCGAAAGGAGATCGAGCTGCTCAACCTGGAGCAAGGTTTGTTGTCTATAGCTCAATACTCGGCTAAGTTCACAGAATTAGCCCGGTATTGTGACTATTTGGTGAGGACCGAGGAACAAAAAGCTATGAGATTCATTCGGGGATTGAAGACCTCCATCCGTACTCAACTTATAGCCCAGACGATTGTGACATTTCAGGATGCGGTAGACCGTGCCTATCTTATAGAGCAAGATATTGGGGAACATAAGAGGAAGACCGAGGTGGCCAACCCGAGTAAGCAAGGAGCGCAGAGCAAGTCACAACCAAGGATTGATAATCGAGGTAACTTTGGGGGACAATCTCAGTCCCGAGGGCAACCGATCCCAAGGAACCTGGGTACCACTTCCGGGAACCAAGGGAATCAAATTAGGAGGCTTTGTTCGTATTGTCAAAAGGAAGGCCATTCAGAGGACCGGTGTTGGAAGAAACAGGGAAGGTGTACCAATTGTGGTCAAATGGGTCATTTTGCAAGGGATTTTACTAGAGGCAGAGGTCAGTCATCCGGGTCAGGGGTTGGTACTAATCAGGGTCAGAAAAGGGATGCCGCTGGGAAGCCCAAAGTTCAAGGAAAGATATATGCCATGAATCAACAACAGGCGACCGATGATCCTTCGGTTATTGGAGGTATTGTCTCTGTGTCTAATGTGAGCGCACGAGCGTTAGTAGATCCAGGATCATCTCATTCATACATTTCTGTGCAATTTGTTTCCATGTTAAATGCTGCATTCGAGTCTTTACCGTACGTGCTAGAGGTGTCGACCCCTATAGGAGAATGCTTGATTTCTGATCGAGTCTTTCATGCTTGTGATGTGGTTATTTGTGGTCGTGTCATTTGTGCGGATTTGGTAGTTCTTCCTATCCAAGACTTTGATGTCATTTTGGGTATGGATTAGTTGAGCAAGTTTCATGCTTCCGTTGATTGCCGTAAGAAAACTATTACTTTTTCTATTCCCGATATGCCTAAATTTGTGTTTGAGGCTAGTCCTCTGAGTAGAAAGGTTCGCTTAATTTCTTTTATGAAAGCGAAAAAATTATTGCATAGTGGGTGTGAGGGGTATTTGGCTAGTGTTCTTGATACTAGGAAGGAATCCCCTAGTTTGGAGAGTGTTCGGGTAGTTCGGGAATTTCCCGATGTTTTCTCTACCGAGTATGATATGCCGCCCGATCGTGAGATTGAGTTTTGTATAGACCTTTTGCCGGGTACGGCTCCAATTTCGAAAGCACCTTATAGGTTGGCTCCCGCGGAGTTGAAGGAATTAAAGGTTCAATTGCAAGAGTTGCTTGATCGAGGGTTTATACGCCCTAGTGTTTCCCCGTGGGGAGCACCGGTTTTATTTGTGCGAAAGAAAGACGGTTCCTTGAGATTGTGCATCGATTACAGAAAGTTGAATCAGGTTACGGTGAAGAACAAGTATCCTCTACCTCACATCGATGATTTATTCGATCAGCTTCAAGGCTCAGTTGTGTTCTCTAAGCTTGATTTGAGGAGTGGTTACCACCAGTTGAAGATTCAATTGGAGGATATTCCGAAGACTGCCTTTCGCACTCGTTATGGTCATTTTGAGTTCTTAGTTATGCCGTTTGGGTTGACTAACGTGCCTGCAGTATTTATGGATTTGATGAACCGGGTTTTCCATCCTTATCTTGATTCGTTCGTGGTGGTTTTTATTGATGATATACTCGTCTACTCTAAATCCCGAGAGGAGCACGAGCAGCATTTGAGATCAGTGTTATCCGTTCTTGCGAGGGAGCAGTTGTTTGCGAAGTTTAGTAAATGCGAATTTTGGCTCGAGAAGGTGTCATTTCTGGGTCATGTTATTTCAAAAGATGGGATCACTGTGGATCCTTCAAAGATAGAGGCAATAGTGGATTGGAAGAGACCCGAGTCAGTGACAGAGATTAGAAGTTTCCTTGGTTTAGCCGGTTATTACAGAAGATTTATTGAGGGGTTTTCGAGGATGGCTACTCCGATGACTCAGTTGACCCGGAAGAATGTCCCGTTTGTGTGGACCGAGAAATGTGACAAGAGTTTCGAGGAATTGAAGAAGAGGTTGACTACCGCACCGATCTTGACTTTCCCTAATGGGAGCGATGGCCTAGTGATTTATAGCGATGCTTCGAAAGAGGGTTTGGGTTGTGTTTTGATGCAGAACAGGAAGGTGATTGCCTATGCTTCGAGGAAGTTGACCCCTAGTGAACAGAATTACCCGACTCATGATATGGAGTTGGCGGCGATTGTCTTTGCGTTGCATAAGTGGAAGAATTACCTTTATGGAGCGAAGTTTGAGATTTTTACCGATCACAAGAGTTTGAAATACCTCTTCTCTCAAAAGGAACTGAACAACCGGCAGCGTAGGTGGATGGAGCTTTTAAAGGATTACGATTGTACGATTTCTTATCACCCGGGAAAGGCGAATGTGGTAGCCGATGCGATTAGTAGAAAATCTTATGTGGCTTCGATGATGGTCCGTGAGTGGAAAATGCTTGAGGATGTTCGAGATTGGTCTCCTCGTGAATCGAGACATGAGAATATTTTTGCGAATATTAGGGTATCTCCGACCCTAATTCAGAGGATAAAGGAAGCTCAGAAAGAAGATCCCGAGTTGGTGAAGATAATGGGTAAACTGAAAGAGAAGAACTTCGAGGATTTTTCTATTAGCCTGGTGGGAGTTTTAACTTTCCGTGGTCGTTTGTGCGTACCCGATATTGGTGGGATAAAGAGGCAAGTTTTAGATGAGGGTCACAAATCGAGATATACTATTCATCCAGGTAGCACGAAGATGTACCAGAATCTGAAGCAACATTTTTGGTGGAATAATATGAAAAGGGAAATAGCGGAGTATGTTTCGAAATGTTTAACTTGTCAGCAGGTCAAAGCCGAGCATCAGAGACCCGCGGGACTACTTCAGCCGTTAGAGATTCCCGAGTGGAAATGGGAGCATGTAACTATGAATTTCGTTACGGGACTACCTCGTACCCGTAGGAAGTATGACAGTGTTTGGGTAATAGTGGATAGATTGACCAAGAGTGCCCATTTCTTGCCTATTGACATCAGATACTCGATGGAAAAACTTGCGACCCTTTACATTGAAGAGATTGTGAGATTGCATGGGGTTCCGGTTAGCATTGTGTCAGATCGAGACCCGAGGTTTACTTCTAGATTCTGGAAGGCGTTTCAGGAAGCTTTGGGTTCAGATTTTCATTTTAGTACAGCTTTTCACCCTCAGACCGACGGTCAATCCGAGAGGACCATTCATATTTTGGAGGATATGTTGCGAGCTTGTTCGATAGACTTTTCTGATTCTTGGGATTCGCACCTACCGTTAGTGGAGTTCTCTTACAACAACAGTTATCAGGCTAGTATTCAGATGGCACCGTATGAGGCCTTGTATGGAAGAAAATGTAGATCGCCTATTTGTTGGGATGAGGTTGGTGAAGCGAAGATTGTGGGTATTGATTTGCTTCAGGATTCAGTTGAGAAAGTTAGAGTTATCCGGGATCGATTGAAAACATCCCAGAGTCGACATAAGAGCTATGCAGATAACCGAAGGCGAGATCTTAGTTTTCAGACCGGTGATTTTGTGTTTTTGAAGGCGTCTCCGAAGGTGGGTATTCGAAGGTTCGGGAAGAAGGGTAAATTGGCTCCGAGGTTTATTGGCCCGTTTGAGATTTTGGAAAAGGTTGGACTTTTAGCGTATCGTCTTGCGTTACCGCCATCTTTGGACCGGTTACATAATGTTTTTCATGTTTCTATGCTTCGGAAGTACGTTCATGATCCATCTCACGTGTTACCGAGGGTACCGGAGGATATTGAGCCCGATATGACTTACGAGGAACGACCGGTTCGGATTTTAGATTCTAAAGTCCAAGAGTTGAGGAGCAAAAGCATTGCGTTGGTTAGAGTTCTTTGGAGGAATCATAATATCGAGGAGTCGACGTGGGAGCTCCGAGATGAGATCGAGAGGAAATATCCGTGGCTTTTTAATTCGGGTAAGTCTCGTTAAAATTCGGGTCGAATTTTCTTTAAGGGGAGTGAATGTCACGACCCGAAATATAGGCTCTATTTTATTAGTAATAAATAATTATTATTTATTTATTTTCTTATTTATTTATTTAAATTATTATTTATTTAAATAATTATGTGTGCAATTTATGTGTTATAATAATTTATGCCTAGCATCGTAATTGAGTCAATTGGGTTAGTGTGGTATTGTTGGGTCTTAATTGTTAGCAGGGAGTGTAGTATTATGTTAGTAGATGGGGAAGGGGCCTAAGTGTAACTTCGATTTTAACTTCACCTCCTTCATTCCTCTCCTTCTCCCTCACCAATTCATTCCCAGTATTTTCTCTCTCTCCCCTCAAGAAAAAGGTAAACATTTCTCTCTTCTTTCTCTCTTCATTTAAACCTCCTTCCTCTCATCTTCTCTCATTTCTCTCTATACGAAATGTGTTTAGATCATCGATAGGATCGCGTAGAATCAAGAATATTCGAATTCCGTCAACTTTCATTATTTTCAAGTAAGTTGCTTTTCCCCTATTTTTATGCTAAAATGCTCATACCATGTTTCTACAATGCTTTAATTGTTATATTTGAAGTTTAGTTGAGTTTGGAATTGATTTGAGTTTTTGGCTAAAATGGTGATTTGATGAATGTCATGATTCAATCTTGGTTTTGGGTTGATAAATGGTGTTAGTTAGGTTCCCTTAAACTTAAATGTTGTTTGGGTACCTTAGCAAACTTGTTGGTTGTGTTTGATTTTGAGTATTGTATGAATTGGGTAAGAAAATGAAGAACCCAGTTCTTCCCTCCCGAATTCCGGCAGTCCAGAAGGTTGGGCGACCGCCCAAAAATGTCTGGGCGACCGCACATCTATCTGAAAGGTTTTGTTCTTGTTTGAGGGCTTTTTGGGCGACCGCACAGTCCCTTGTGGGCGGCCGCACAGAACCTCTGAAAGTTTTCATTTGTTATTTTGTGTGATTGGAGAATGCGTTTTGGTCTAAGTCTTGGGTGTCCTTCTAGTCGACCCTAGTGAACATTGTAGTACACTTTAGTGATAGAATTGGGTCCTTTGTGATCAAGTTTGTGTTTGAAATTTATTAATTGTTAATTGGGATTTTGAAACACCTTTATAGTGTATTGTTGGTTCATTTCATCTTCTTGGTGATTATTTGGCATGATTCCCTACTTTGGAATCCATGGCTATTTATTGCGCTAGTATTTTATTACTTGGCCTACGTTTGAAAGTCCAGCTGGTTATTTGTGTTTGTTTCGGGCGATGCAAAATATTATAATGGCACGGCCAAGTCCATTATGATGTCGACCATTGTTTTGCCCCATTATTACCCTCCTCCAGATTGGCCTTGGATGTGAGAAGAGCTAGCTCCTTTGTGTGCATTTTAGCTTTACTTGGAGCATGACTTTGTGGCATGTCTCCCGTCCCTTGTGACACTTCATTTGGTTATTGGTTCCGGTACCGGGGTTTTCTCTTCGGCTTTCATGCTATGTGAAGATGTAATTTGTTGATTATTGAAGCTGCGCAGCGATCCTTTATTTGGATGTATCGGTTTGGAAACCTTGGCTAATATTCTTTGTTATGTGTTTATTTCCGCTGCTATCTGATATATGATAATTGCTATGTGCTATGTGATAATTATTATTGTTTATTGTTTATTGCATCATAGCATGTCATGTAGTTGCATTAGTAACTTATTGAGATTTATCTCACCCCCTTTCTTTTATCTTTGTTTTTCCTTAACCCCCCCAGGTGCTAAGGATTAGTCTCGCCGATCACGAGAAAGAGGACGTCGAGTGTGGATACATTCTTTTGGGGAAAGTTGTATAGGTTGGTTTACATTATATAAATGTGTAACCTTTGGGGGTAGTTGTACCAAACAATGACGTCATTAAGACTTGTACATTTATATTCTGTTGGGCATAAACTTGTGGAAGTTTATGATAGTTGTATTTGGTTAGTATCAAACTTGGATTTGTAAAACTTTGGATCATCACCTTTTGGTATCAAATGAAATTTTTAACTTCGGTATTTCACAGTTTTGGTTTTTAGTCGACGTCCAGATCGCGGTCTCGGGCCCGCGGGGTTCGGGGTCGCGACAAGGTTAGAATAAGGATTTGGGAGTTACAAAACTAGGGGATGAACTTGGAAGTAAAAAGAGGCTTTTTGACTCAGAAAATGGAGGGAAATTGGTGCAATCCGTAACAGCGAAAGTGAGAAGCGCGCGGGTCCCGCTTATGGAGCCAAACGCTCGCGCATCCCGTAGATTGTGCCGGAGGGGCCCGAGGGTAAAAATGATAGAATGACAGAAATGACTCTAAAGTTAACTCTGTTATTCAGTTTAGTTCAAAACTAACGGAATTAGTTAAGAACTTAACAAAAGTAACAGAAATTAACAAAAACAAGATAAATAAAAATACTATATATGCAATCGGGGTGAGCAGTCCAAGGCGGGGGGGGGGGGGGTGTGTACATTTACATAAGAGTCTAAAGTCCATAAAATAAAACTTAGGTGATGGATCAATCAAATCTATACATTAAAAACTGAGATATAAGTGGGCATACACAACAATTTCTTATTTTATTTGAGCACCTTCCAATATCTACACACATGTATAATTGGTTCACAAAAATTACAGAAATAATCACTTGAAACAAAATCAAATGTTCATTCAGATGTTTGCAGAATCTAACCGCATCCACAAAATGCAAACTTTTGAATTTGACGAATTTTTTAAAATTGTAACTCTCTTTAAGCTATCTGGAATGCTTAAACTGATTTAAAGTAATCACTCATATTTATAGTCTTCAAAGAGTGCTGCTGAACAAATAAGTGTGATAAAAGAGATTAGGATAACACTTATTAGTATAATCTTAAGACAAAAACTTGTGAGAGATGGTCGCACACAAACGATGGGTCTCGTTGAGAGAGTAAATGGTTTACTCCCTATGGGCGGGGCGGGGCGGGGCGGGCACGGTCATGTCCTCTCTCATCGAAATCCTTCTCATGTGTGAGACCGTCTCAATCAAAACTTCCTCTAATCTTAATAGATCTACATCTCCTACGTGATACTCAATACAGTTTATATCAGATTTATATTTATAATCATCCTAACCATTTAGTGAAATGAAAAGAAAGGACAATTCTAATACAATTAAAAATACTCAAAAGTTAATGTTCAAGAGGGACCTTATACTCTTTCATAAGAGGTATTATATTCAACACTACCTATTTCGTTGTATAACGAATTAACTTTGAGTAATAATTTAAGTCACTTTTAATTATTCTCATGAAAATTTACAACTTTTACTGATACATTATTATAAATATTATCAATACCAATTTTTTTGATTCTCATTAAGATAATCAAACGCAAAATAAATTATTGCTCAAATTTCATTTCTAGTAATAACGAAAGAATATGGACTAATTTTCAGGTACAGAGGGAGTATGTTTCACTTGTTTGCACTTGCACAGTGGTAAAATTTTACTAAGATGCTTTCCTTATTTATAAATGTGACATTTATTTTAGAACGTACAAAAAAAGCATGATATTTATTAAGCGACATTAAGAGTATGTGTATGTTTTTAGTCTTTTGTATTTTTTTTGAATTAATGTGTTTATTTGTTGTTCGAAAACAATATTGTGTAATACTTTATTAGTTTTATAATCAAAAAGCACATTATCCCTTATATTTTATAGAAATAAAAGCGAAAATGTAAATGACCTTTGATTTGTGAGTAAAAACACACGAGTGTTATCCCAAGTGTTGGATAGCACCAACAATACCACTTTGATGACAATCCCACAAGTTTAAGATAAAAACACTTTAAAAAGAGTTTGCAGCGGAAAATTAAACCACACAAGATATTTGTTTTGCTCAAGTTATATAAATATATAACTTGCGGGTGCCCTAAGGTGAAGACCTTTATATATGAGTTACACATATAAGGCCAAAATTTCCTTAAAGATATTACTTGAATGCTCTATGGAACGAATCAAGACTAAATACGAAACTCTATCCTAGCCAAAAACTCAATAAAAAACAATGTCCTTAGGCGTGGAAATAAAAATATGGGAGGATTGAGTCTAAACGAACCAAAAAGTGAATAGTCTCTCACTAGAATACACATACGTTTAAAAACACTCTATTCCTCAACCAAAAAACCTTCAAAAGATGTTGGCTAATATAAAATTAGTTTGCTGGTGTTGGACTAGGTGTTGTTAACACTTTGAAAACACTATCGTGCTTGTGTTCTGTACAAGTGTAGTTTTTGACATGGGAACTGTATTAATAATTCTTGTCCAGCCATGCATTATATATATGCATCCAAAACATGGAGCCTACTCCTTGTTGCACGAAATCCTCCACTTGGTTGTTGAAATCCAATTATTCTATTCTTGTGCACAAAGTAGATAGTGATCCCTAGTTTGTACGAACCACTTCTATCCCAAGCATGGACTCGTTTTACTCTCCTTGCTTTCCAGACCTGTAAACACGTTCTTGTTCAACAAATATGGATGACCAAGTCTTCTCTCACGATTTTCTTCTATTCTTCATGAGTTACGCATGAATATCCATTTATGCATAATTCTTCCTTTAACTAACCCCTTATTTGTAGCTCCATCATTTTGATCAACCTTGAACGATTCTTTGGACCTACAATAAACATCAATCTTTCATAAAATAATCAACATTAATATCCAGTATATTTTGTGAATAAATAATGAAACTATTTTAAAACCCGTTTGGGCAACACTGGGCAGCACCAGTGGTAACACCACTGTTTTTGCACTAGCAATCTCCCCTTTAGTTTTATATTTTTTCACAAAATAAATATGTGATGTTCCTGCAAGAAAAGTTAGATAAATCTCCCCTTACAATAAACTCCTCTTTAATGTAAGATTCCATTCAAAAATGAAATTAAATGTTGTAATATTTTTCCAACATCTAACGTTAATAGGATCAACATTTCAATCTTACTTTAAATATCAAACTCTCCCTTAATAAGAACTCCATTAAAAATAAAATCCGAAACACTTCCACCAAATGTGCGAGAGTTACTTGTTCATCACATTTCCTCCCCCAAATTGTTGATGAAAGAAAATGAAAAGCATTTGATACAAATTAAAATATGAACCTTAAAACACATTGTGTTATAAGTATTGTCAGTGATGTTAACACTGATGGCAACATTGCAAAAAATAAATAAGGAAAATTTTGCGAAATTGGGTTGAGAGAAAGAGATAGAAGAAGGTAGGAAGAGAGAGTAATAATGGAATTTCAGAGTGATTTTAGGAATAGATGAATTTAATTTTATATTTAAGTAATCCACATACAATGGCGCACATTTTCTAGCCTTTTTAGAAAACAAAAATCAACAAACTAGCCAAGAGATTCGACATTCTTTTTTACGAAAACACATGAAAAGAAAGGAAAAAAATAAGCAAAGATAAATAAAATAATCAGAGTTGTACAAAGATAAAATCCAAAATTTCAAATCAAAGTTGTCATGAAATTTCAAAATTTAAATTTATCCATATACATCTCAACTAACTAAAAATAATTAACAAATCTAAAAACATGGATTTTATAAAAACATTTTTATTTCAAAAACTCTATAGACTTTTTTAAATTCAAATTTTAATAAAAAAAATCCAAAAAAAACAAAAAAACACTAATGTAGCACCTACTGATGTGTTGCTGGCAATGTTGGCAACACTTAGGATAAGACATTAGAGAATAAATCCCCTTGAAGTTATTTATGTTATTTTTCTTTTTTATTTAAGCACTTTAGGCAACAATATTTAAGCATTTTTACACCTCTTTATTTACAAGGTAGCATCGTATTAACGAGTTCCATGCCCAGATTCTTAAGAAGGTGTGACTATTTTGTGTTAAATTTCATACCTTTCAAGTAGGGTACACTGTAGACGCGAAATCCACGTCCTTAATACTAATTACAAAACCGACACTTTATACCCCCACGTGCAAGGAAGCGTTGTCGCAACGAACGCCGTGCCCCGAGTTACTTTGAGAGTATAGCATGCTTTTGCCTATTTCAAATATCATAAAAAATTTATTTAGTGACTTTGTCACTTTAAGCACAAGGGAGACTTTTTCTAAATTTGTTACTTTAAGTATAAACCATACCAGAATAAAAAGGTCAGCAATTGCCGCTTTAAAAAAAACATAAACATTTTTTTTAATAAAAATATACATGATTTTCTTTTGGCAAATTTCAATGAGACCAAAATAAAGAAATTTGGTAAAATTGTTTAGAACTTGATACCTAGTATCAATACGCTCTTTTTGAATAACTTTCTTAAATCTCTTAAAAAGTGATGACGAATCCAAGTATCATTATGAGTAAATTGTTTAAGCTAATATTGCTTGACTTGAATCCAAACATCATCTTTAAATTTCTCAAAAATATTCGTAGACGCAAGAGAAAATTCAAACATGGGTGTCTTACCTTAGCGTATGTGGTAAACATACACACATATCTTACGGTTCTCGATAAACACCGTGTCTTGTTTGTATCCCAACATTTACCCCCTTGCATCTGGGATATGTGATGATTCTTTTGGAATCTTAGAGAGTGTCTCTTGACCTCATCAGAACCAGCACATCCTTGCTTGAATCATTCTCATCTAGACTACCTGCTTCAACATTAATTAAACCATGAAAGTAAAAAGTGTCAGAAAAAATTTGAAAGTATTATACCTGCTGTGTGTTGGGTATGGTGTTGTCGCACTCTGGGCAACACCAAAAGCAATACCTTCACAATATGACAGTGAGTGCATCCAAACTGTAGTTAACATGGTTGATTGGTCAAGTCCTATAATGTTTCATGGCTCTCTCAATTCACTATCACTAAGAGAAGCATAATTAGAGTCATAAAGAAAAGAAGGCCTCTCAAGAAAATGCTTAGCAAGATCCAAGACCATGACTACTAGACCGGACTCTTTGTATGTCAAGTGTCCAGCTCTGATGTCAAATGAAAATTTCAATAGCCTTATACTTGTGATTTAAAACTCATGAGTGTTATCCCAAGTGTTGGGCAGCACCAATGATAATACTTTGACAACAGTCCAACAAGCTTAAGATAAAAACACTTTAAAAATAGTTTGCAGCGGAAAATTAAAGCACACAAGATATTTATTTTTCTCAAGTTACATAAATATATAACTTGAGGGTTCCCTAAGGCGAAGACCTTTATATAAATGAGATATACGTATAAGGATGAAATTTTCCTAAAGATATTACATGAATGCTCTAAGGAACAAACCAAGACTAAACACAAAACTCTATCCTAGCCAAAAACACAGTCAAAGACGAAGTCCTTAAGCGTGGAAATAAAGATATGGGAGGATTGAGTCTAAACAAACCAAGAAGCGAATAGTCTCTCTCTAGAATACACACACGTTTGAAAACACTCTAGTCTTCAACCAGAAACCCTTCAAAAGATGTTGGCTAAAACAAAATCAGTTTGCTGGTGTTGGACTAGGTGTTGTTCACACTTTGGAAACACTGTCGTATCTGTGTTCTATACAAGTGTAGTTTTTGGCTTGGGAACTGTGTCAATAATTCTTGTCCAGCCATGCATTATATATAGGCATCCAAAACTTGGAGCCTACTCCTTGTTGCACGAAATCTTTGACTTGGTTGTGGAAATCCCATTTTCCTATTCTTGTGCACAAAGTAGATAGTGATCCCTAGTTTGTAGGAACCATTACTATCCCACGCATGGACTCATTGTACTCTCCTTGTTGTCCAGACTTGTACCCATGTTCTTGTTCAGCAAATATGGATGACTAAGTCTTCTCCCACGATTTTTTTCCTTCTCCCTTAGTTACGCATAAATATTAATTTATGCGTAATTCTTCTTTTAACTGGCCTCTTGTTTGTATCTCCATCGTTTTGATCAACTTTGAATAATTATTTTGACTTACAATTAACATTAGTCTTGCATAAAATATTCAACATTAATATCCAGTAATTTTGCGAATAATTAATGAAACTATTATAAAACATGTCTGGGCAACACTGGGGCAGCACCAGTGGTAAAACCACTGTTTTGGCACTAACAAATATAAATGAAAATGATGGATGACCAAACTTTACCAACATAATAGAAGAAAAAATAAAAGTATGTTGCAAAAGAATATTGGTATGACTATTTTAAATGGATAAATAAACTAAAAAAAGTGATATAACTTAAAATTTAAGTACAGCACAGGCCAAAACTAAATGATTTACTTTAGATCAAAGAAAGTATAATTCATGTCAAAGTATCAATCATTTAATTTATCGATTTATGCCAAATTTGCAAATCACGAGATGAACATTCTATAGAAATATGATACATGTATGTTATATATTGTCAGTGGCGGATCCAGGATTTAAGGTCAGGGGGTCAATTTTTTAAGGAACGAAAAGAAAAGAAAGAATTTTAACTAGGATGATCCACTCATGGAGTAGAGAAGTTCTGTTTACTTCATCAAGATGCTGAAAACTTATTTCCTGCCTCATCCAAAACAAATGTATACTCCCTTCGTCTCTAGTTAGTGTGGACCAAAATTTTGGGCACACAAATTAAGAAAAAGTAAGATATATGAATAATGAAAGGAGGTTTTTGTGAGTATGAAAAATCAAAAATAGGAGAGATAATGAGTGAGAGGAATAGTAAAGACGAATGGTATTGTGAGTGTAAATGTAAAGTAGGAGAGAAAATGAGTGGGAGGAATAGTAAAGACAATTGGTACAGAACACTCAATTCCATCATAGTTCAACGTTCAAACTCGAACCACTTTTGGACAAACGGTTTGGTACCCGAGTTAACGAGTAACGAGGTCTTCCATTGAGATTCAACTAATCCCCAATATTTTTGAAGGAAAAAAGGAAGTAAGCTCGAAGGTCAACTTGCTTCTACCAAACTCGATTGTTTAGCAAGACTGATAATCAAACAGACTTGTTGGGCCATTCGTCAACTGCAAAAGTTCACATAGTATTGTAGACATTGTACCAATTCTTGCTTTGATTGTTTCAAATGTACTAATACGAGCAACATAACCAGCACCTAAAATCCAAATCCCAGTTCACCAATACCACATAGAAATCAATATCTTTAAGACCTAATTTGAATAAATCCCTAGAAATCAAAACATAAAGTGCACAAGTCAAAAAATTTGCACTTTCAATATAACACAAAGTTCGAATAAATTCCTAAAAAATCAAGGACATTTGAAAAAAAAATTCCAATTTTTAAGACTTAATTTGTTAGGGTTAGAAATTTGGGGGGGGGGGGGGGGGGGGGTTACCAGAGAAGAGGGGACAACTATTTAAGATGAGATAATGCTAAAAAGTCGATTAATAGAGAGAAGGTGATGCATGTGAAAAGCGGCAAAACAGGTGGCGGAGTGGTGGCTTGGTGCGACTGCCTCGTCGTCTCCGTAGTAGCGTCGCTTCGTAGGTCGCACATCCCTCCAAGTCTCTTTCCGTCGAACATAATTCACTGAGCCCAATTTGTAAATTGCGAATTGAAAGTTACCATGAATGATGTGTAAATTGTTTTTATAAAGGTAGGGGGTCAATGTAAATTTTGAGGGTGGTCATTTGAATTTTTCCAGGGGGTCAAGGTCCAAATTATAAACAACTTAAAGGGGTGAAAGTAGAATAAAGGGGAAAGTTAGGGGGGTCAATTAACCCCCTTCTCTATAACCTGCATCCGCCCCTGTATATTGTATATCGTATGAGCAAGTCTCTTGTGATACCGTCTCGTGTGTGAGACAGATCTCGATAAGAGAGGAAATTGTTGGGTTTCGTAGTAACATGCGCAGCGGAATATAGCAATTAAAATATTAAGAAACCCAAAGCCATGGATCCGTTCATATGATTAAATCAAATACAACATAATGAATAAAGGAAAAACTAACCCTTGATGACTATCAAAGTTTTTCTTTGGTCTTGGTGGAGAAACTTGAAACTTTATCACGGACAAAATCACGAACTTTGTAGATGATAAAATTCACCCTCTAGCGGTGTCCACACTTCGAATGAATATCAAGAGGCTCCTTGATCTTGGTTGCTAGACCAATAATTATGAAAAACACTTTCACAATTTTAATAAAGAACTATATGGAATTTATTTGTGAATTATTTTTTTCCTCAATCAAGGATATTTTAGAACAAAATAAAACCTCTCTCAAACTCTTTGAGACTCACAAAAGCACTAGTTTGTATGGTCTGGCCGAATTGGGGTTTTATACACAATTAAGACCTATTCCAAATAGGTAACTTGTGCCAAAAAACCTTTCCTAATCGAATTAGGAATTCTTCTGTCGCCAGACCGGGCGCCCGCCTGGTCCAACCCAGGCGCCCGCTCATTAGACCAAAAGGTCCAGTTCCTTTCCGGACTCATTCAAGCGCCCGCCTGGTCCAACCCAAGCGCCCGCTTGGTTGACCAGGAAGCCCAGAATATTTTCAGAAATTCCTTTAAGGTCCTTCGACCCTAAATTCCAATATAGTCCTCTTATTTAAGATTCGTTCTATTGTGTGTGACCCTCTAGGATTATACTAAGTTGGCAATGGGCTCAAACATGATCCCATAAGATATGATTAGGTTCTAGCAAACCGTCATACCTACCCAAATAGTATAACTAGATACAAGTTCGAATTCCTTTAGAATATGCCATAATCCATTTGTCCACGATGTCATTGAACACAAGTCATGGTCAAACAGTCAACTTGTTTTGTTCAATACTTTCTCGATTCCAAATATGTTGATAATTCAAATGCTATTGATCCAATCAATCCATTTGAGTCCGGCCGAACATTTCATCAACATCATTCCTTCGAGGGGCCCAAGCTTGAAATCTCTCCGTGGAGGGACAAATCCATTTAGCTTATTATCCTTCCCAACGGGAATCCGATTATGCCAATCATACACTTTATAACTACCGTGTTAAGGTAGCGTTTGAATATGTCAAACACAATGTTCATCAAGTGGAAGACTATAATAACTTCATGTCTAAGGATTCAAATGACATAACTAATATGAGATATATGTACGACATTGACCATGACATAAATCTCATACGGCGGGTCATGTCCAGTACCTTGTTCCAAACAAGTACCCATAAATCTAACATGATCATCTCATGATCATTTAGCCTTTATACTAGTGCTTAATAAGTACTAGGGACGGGGATTATTATAAGTAAACATGAACAACAATAATAATCAAAACATCTCTTTATTGATATGAAATAAATGATAACAATTACAATGTTTGTTAAACATGCCTGGGGCAACACTACCAACAATCTCCCACTTGCCCTAGGCCCAATCACCCATGTATCTAATACCCATGGACCTAACATGACCCTCATGTTTAGCTTGTGGAAGTCCCTTTGTTAGCGGGTCCGCAACATTGTCATCAGTAGGTACTCTGCATATATTTACGTCTCCCCTATCAACGATCTCTCGAATGATATGAAAACGCCTAAGTATGTGTTTGGATTTCTGATGTGCTCTTGGTTCCTTTGCTTGAGCAATAGCACCATTATTATCGCAATAAAGGTCTATTGGATTAGCAATACTAGGAACCACTTCAAGTTCAGTTATGAACTTCTTAATCCAAACAGCTTCCTTTGCAGCATCCGATGCAGCAATATACTCAGCTTCTGTTGTAGAATCAGCGGTTGTACTTTGCTTGGAACTCTTCCAGCTTACAGCTCCACCATTTAACATGAACACAAAACCCGATTGCGATCGGCTATCATCTTTGTCGGTTTGGAAGCTTGCATCCGTGTAAGCATTTACAACAAGATCATCTTCCATTCCTCCATAGACCAAAAACGAGTCTTTAGTTCTTCTCAAGTACTTAAGAATCGCTTTTACAGCTATCCAGTGATTTTCGCTAGGGTCGGATTGGTATCTACTTGTCATGCTCAAAGCATAAGATACATCCGGCCTAGTACAAATCATGGCATACATAATGGACCCAATTGCCGAAGCATATGGAACATCATTCATTTTCTCACGCTCATCGTTTGTCTTAGGACATTGAGTCTTTCTTAGAGAAACTCCATGTAACACGGGCAAGGTGCCTCTCTTAGAATTTTCCATACGGAATCTTCTAATGACCTTGTCAATGTATGTACTTTGGCTTAAACCAAGTAGCCTCCTTGATCTATCTCTATAGATCTTAATGCCAAGTATATAAGCGGCTTCACCCATATCTTTCATTGCGAAGCACTTTCCTAACCAAGTCTTCACAGACTGAAGTGTAGGAATGTCGTTTCCAATGAGTAATATGTCATCCACGTATAAAATAAGGAATAGAACTATGCTCCCACTAATCTTCTTGTATACACAAGGCTCATCTTCGTTCTTGATGAAACCAAACTCTTTGACTGATTCATCAAAACGGAGATTCCAACTCCTTGAAGCTTGCTTCAATCCATAGATGGATCTTTGCAATTTGCATACTTTAGAATCTTGTTCAAAACCTTCTGGTTTTGTCATATACACATCCTCTTGAAGTTTTCCATTTAGGAAAGCGGTTTTGACGTCCATTTGCCATATTTCATAGTCATGATATGCGGCAATGGCAAGCAAAATTCTTATAGACTTGATCATTGCTACGGGTGAAAAGGCCTCATCATAGTCAATACCATGAACTTGCCTATAACCTTTCGCTACAAGCCTAGCTTTGTAAGTATGCACCTTCCCATCCATGTCAGTCTTCTTCTTGACGACCCACTTGCATCCTATGGTTTTTACACCTTCGGGCGCATCAATCAAATTCCAAACTTGATTGTCTTGCATGGATTGCAATTCGGATTCCATGGCTCCAAGCCATTTGTCCGAATCAGGAGAAGACATCGCCTCTTGGTAGGTTGACGGTTCATCATTCTCAATGATTTCTACCTCATTACAATCCGTTACGAGAAATCCATATCTCTCGGGCTCGGATCGTAACCTACTAGATCTGCGTGTTGCTTGTGTATTTTGAACAGGTTCCACAATTCCTTGTGGTTCTTGTTCTTGTTCCACTATTGGTTCAATGTTATTTTCTGGGTCTCGAATTTCTTCAAGATTTATTTTACTCCCACTGATTTTTTTGGAGAGAAACTCTTTCTCTAGAAAGACACCATTTCGGGCAACAAACACTTTGTTGTCCTCACGATTGTAAAAGTAATATCCTCTAGTTTCCCTAGGATATCCCACGAAAATACATTTATCAGATTTGTGTGCAAGTTTCTCTAAGACAAGTCTTTTGACAAAAGCTTCGCAACCCCAAATCTTCATGAAAGATAAACAAGTTTTCTTTCCGCTCTACATCTCATATGGAGTCTTTTGAACCGATTTAGTTGGAACACGATTTAGTGTGAAAGCAGCGGTTTCTAGAGCGTAACCCCAAAAGGATATTGGAAGATCAACTTGACTCATCATTGATCGAACCATGTCTAACAAAGTCCGATTTCTCCTCTCGGCACACCATTCCATTGTGGGTTCCGGGTGGAGTCAATTGTGAAACTATTCCACAATTCTTTAGATGATCATCAAATTCTTGACTCAAGTATTCTCCACCTCGATCTGATCGAAATGCCTTAATACTTTTGCCAAGTTGTTTTTCTACTTCATTTTGAAATATTCTAAATATCTCAAATGCTTCACTTTTATGTTTCATTAGGTAAACATACCCAAATCTACTATAATCATCAGTGAAGGTTATGAAGTATTGAAATCCTCCCCTAGCATTGCTACTTAATGGTCCTCATACATCGAAATGTATCAACCCCAATAAGTCGCTTGCCCTTTCACCCAACTTGGTAAAAGGTGTCTTAGTCATTTTTCCAAGAAGACACGACTCGCAAGTATCATATGACTCGAGGTCACATGAACCTAAAAGTCCGTCCCCATGGAGTTTTGAGATACGCTTCTCATTAATATGACCAAGACGGCAATGCCATAAATAGGTATGATTTACATCATTAGGTTTAGATTTCTTATTTACATAATAGACATTGTCATTATTTTCATTCTTGACATCCAAGATATAAAGGCCATTAAATGAATTAGCAATACCATAAAGCACATCATTTAAATAAATAGAAAATTTCTTATTCTCAATAAGAAACTTAAAACCTTCATTATCCAAACAAGAAATTGAAATAATATTTATGCTTAAATCCGGAACATAATAACAGTTGTTCAAAACAAGAATTAATCCGGAAGGTAAAGTGACTTCATAAGTCCCTAATGCAGCAACTCTTGCTCCATTCCCCACGCGTAGATCTACTTCACCTTCTTTAAGCAGTGTCCTATTCTTTAGTCCCTGCACATTTAGACAAATGTGAGAACCACATCCGATATCCAATACCCAAGAATCAGTGGTAGAAAGGAGAATATCTATCATATAGATACCTGAAGTCGACGCAGCCTTGCTGCCCTTCTTCTTCTTTTGCTCTTCCAAGAAAGCCTTGCAATTACGTTTCCAATGACCAATTTCTTGACAATGGAAACAGATTGCATCCTTTTGTGAATCGGGTTTTGCCTCAGAAGCTTTGGCAACCTTTGCCTTGCTTATTTTGGGTTTGAGAACTTTCTTACCCTTTCCTTTGGCACTAGCATTCTTCCCATCATGAACCAAGAGCACGGGAGAACCTTTCTCCACAATTTTCATCTCTGCAGTTTTGAGCATCCCATGCAACTCAGAGAGATTCTTATCCATTCCATGCATGTTATAATTCATCACAAACTGATTATAACTTTTAGGCAATGAATTAAGAATGAGATCCGTGGCTAGCTCCAATGGAATTGGATAGCCAAGTTTCTCAAGGTGCTCTACATAACCTTTCATTTTAAGAAACTGAGGACTCACTTGTTGCCCTTCATTCATTTTACAAGTAGTGAATGCAACAATGGTCTTATACCTCTCTTGCCTAGCTTGCTCTTGAAACATGGTTCTCAACTCCACGCCTATCTCATAGGCTTCCAAATGTTCCAAACTTTGTTGGAGATTTGAACACATAGCAGCAAGCATGAGACAACTTACATCTCTAGAATCATTACGATGTTTCTTGTAATTGTTTCTTTCTGCCCTAGGGGCAGTAGGCGGTGGTTCAGCAGGGAGAGGCCCATCGAGAATGTATAACTTATCTTCTTGCCTAAGAACGATTCTTATGCTACGGATCCAATCCATTAAGTTAGTACCATTCTCTTCGAGCTTATCCTTCTCAAGGATCGATCGCAACGACATTGATTGAGTGTTATTAGTCATTATCTACAAATATGCAAAATTTCCAAAATTTAATAAGTACCGGTTTTCATTAAAGAGATAAATAATGTATTTTTCAAACAAAATACTCCCACTAAATTATATAACCTTCATATACATCCAATGTATAATATAATTTAATTGGGCTAAAATCCAACTTTAATTTAACTTTTGAGTCCACGAAGGCGGACCGCTCAAAAATAAATTAATTAGGTAGACAATCATGTCAATCATATCCCATATGATTCTTAGATCCTTTTATGAGATTCTTTGAGAAATCTAATTTCAAAAAGCATGTTTAATCTCATCTTTTGCCTAGGCCCAAAACTGTTTTGACGCCTAATTAAGTCCAACCATTTTAAACGCATAGGAACCATTCAATTTAACGCACCTTACGGAGGCAAGCCCACATTAAATTAATGAACCTCATCTTGCTCATACATGAATAAAATTAATGCACTTCGCGGAGGCGAACCCTCATCAAGATTACCCATGTATAAACAAGTGTTTTAATCATGGCATGGCAAAGGACTTAAAACTTTCTTTGAAGGTTCATCACAAATAGCATATAACACATTTATAAGCACATAATATAAACATGTTACACATCAAGTTTAGCCACTAAATTAATCCCATTAATTTAAGCATGATATTTATGTGTCATTAGTTTCTCTATAATTATGAGGATGAGACTATTTCAACTTTGGTTATTATCTCCAAATCAAGACAACAAGAAGTGTGGTCGAACTAAGCCATTAGGCAACCACAATCCCGCACTAATTCAAGAAACCAAGAAAGTAGTCCATGTGGCCGAAACTAAGCAATAGATGGTCTCGATGAACGTAGGCCAATTGCATTCACAATTCCACATAGATCTCCAATCATCGAATCAAGAACTTTGTTTCTCAATTTTAATAATTATGAACTCTTCATAATTCCAACTTCGTTTTATCTTTGAAACTTTGATTGCGATCAATTTTGGGAAACACAATCTCGATGAACGCAGATTAGCCATCCAAAACTTGAACCAATCTAAGAATCTCAAGATTAAAACAAATAGGAAAATCAAACCCCAAAATCCACACACAAACCAACTACCCAAAACCCATTCCAGAACAAATTTTGACCAGCGAGCGCCCGCCTGGTCTTCAGCGAGCGGGCGCCTGAATGGTCAGAATGGTACAGAATTTTTTTAAAGTTCGAAAATTTTGTCTCAAAATTATTTTTCCCCAATTATTAAAACTTTGATCCAATCAAAAATTAATAATCAAAATAATTCAGAATCCACCATAATTTTATTGCGATTGAATCGTGCGATTAAAGTTGAAGCAATAAACCACATAAAATCACATAACACATAAACATCATATAATCCAATATTCATATCATGCTAGGCACATAAACAATTTATATACACAAAACATGATCCAAGTATTGAATTAATCAACATGAACGGGGCTCTGATACCACTGTTGGGTTTCGTAGTAACAAGCGCAGCGGAATATAGCAATTAAAATTTTAAGAAACCCAAAGCCATGGATCCGTTCATATGATTAAATCAAATACAACATAATAAATAAAGGAAAAACTAACCCTTGATGACTATCAAAGTTTTTCTTTGGTCTTGGTGGAGAAACTTGAAACTTTATCACGGACAAAATCACGAACTTTGTGGATGATAAAATTCACCCTCTAGCGGTGTCCACACTTCGAACGAATATCAAGAGGCTCCTTGATCTTGGTTGCTAGACCAATAATTATGAAAAACACTTTCACAATTTTAATAAAGAACTATATGGAATTTATTTGTGAATTATTTTGTTCCTCAATCAAGGATATTTTAGAACAAGATAAAACCTCTCTCAAACTCTTTGAGACTCACAAAAGCACTAGTTTGTATGGTCTGGCCGAATTGGGGTTTTATACACAATTAAGACCTATTCCAAATAGGTAACTTGTGCCAAAAAACCTTTCCTAATCGAATTAGGAATTCTTCTGTCGCCAGACCGGGCGCCCGCCTGGTCCAACCCAGGCGCCCGCTCATTTGACCAGAAGGTCCAGTTCCTTTCCGGACTCATTCAAACGCCCGCCTGGTCCAACCCAAGCGCCCGCTTGATTGACCAGGAAGCCCAGAATATTTCCAGAAATTCCTTTGAGGTCCTTCGACCCTAAATTCCAATATAGTCCTCTTATTTAAGATTCGTTCTATTGTGTGTGACCCTCTAGGATTATACTAAGTTGGCAATGAGCTCAAACATGATCCCATAGGATATGATTAGGTTCTAGAAAACCGTCATACCTACCCAAATAGTATAACTAGATACAAGTTCGCATTCCTTTAGAATATGCCATAATCCCTTTGTCCATGATGTCATTGAACACAAGTCATGGTCAAACAGTCAACTTGGTTTGTTCAATACTTTCTCGATTCCAAATATTTTGATAATTCAAATGCTATTGATCCAATCAATCCATTTGAGTCCGGCCGAACATTTCATCAACATCATTCCTTCGAGGGGCCCAAGCTTGACATCTCTCCGTGGAGGGACAAATCCATTTAGCTTATTATCCTTCCCAACGGGAATCCGATTATGCCAATCATACCCTTTATAACTACCGTGTTAAGGTAGCGTTTGAATATGTCAAACACAATGTTCATCAAGTGGAAGACTATAATAACTTCATGTCTAAGGATTCAAATGACATAACTAATATGAGATATATGTACGACATTGACCATGACATAAATCTCATACGGCGGGTCATGTCCAGTACCTTGTTCCAAACAAGTACCCATAAATCTAACATGATCATCTCATGATCATTTAGCCTTTATACTAGTGCTTAATAAGTACTAGGGACGGGGATTATTATAAGTAAACATGAACAACAATAATAATCAAAACATCTCTTTATTGATATGAAATAAATGATAACAATTACAACGTTTGTTAAACGTGCCTAGGGCACCACTACCAACAGAAATGTGCTTGCCCCGCCCGCTCATAGGTGGCAAACTATTTACGCTCTTTATAAAACCTGTTTCATATGTGAGACTGTCTGATACAAACTTTTGTCATATTGTATTAGAAACGATTAAGAGTGGCCTTTTTATTTTTTGAAAATTTCAGATCCAAAGGTGATTTTCTTTGTTACGTACTAAGTACTTACTTCGCAATTGTTGCGCGTATGGTTTTAAAGCTTCTGAACTTCTCTAAAAGTAAAAGAAAGAGTAGGGCAAAGTATAAGCTATGAATGTTGAAGAGCTTATATGAAAATTAAAAAGATTAGTGTCTAAAGCATGATTTGTGAAATTTCAAGAATTGATTTTAAAATTGGATTGATCTCAAGCCTTTTGTGATGTGTATTTTAATAGAGACATATACAAATTTCGGAACATTATAATATATAGGCAAATATTTGGGTGAGACCGTCTCACCCTATGAGACGGATCTACTCATGGGTCGAACCATCCGTCCAGCCAATACCCGCCCACCCCAGCCTTCCTCTCCTACCATATCGCGCCACGTGACGTATTTAAAAAAAAAAACTCCAATAACTTTAAAACGTAATATCTTGAGATTTTGAAGTCAAAATTTTTTTCCTGAAAACACCGTTGCATTCGTCTCGACGAGACAAATCAAACAACTAGGTCATGACATACTTTTCAATTATTTTTGTAAAACCATACTTTTTAACACAAAAAAAAAATTGAGTTGCTCGTCGCCAGAGATGTAACACGTTATTATGAAAAATTTAACAGTTCAGTCTTGAAAAAGTAACACTTTTATTGTAAAATGTAACAGTGGTTTTACCGAAAGTGATAGAATATAGATAGGCATGTATCTTTTGTAAATATATTGTGATATGTATATCTCATAATAATAGTAGGTAAATCTCCTAATCAAATATGGAGATAATAGAATATCCCTAGAATGTTGGTTAGGTTGTATATAATGTACGGTTAAGTCAATAAAAAGGCAAAGAGTGATTTCCTTTATGGTATCATTGAGTCTGGTCAAACACAACCACCTCCCCTCTCGTCTTCTCTTGTTTCTTGTCTCTCAATTCTTACTTTCTCCATGGCTCCGCAGACACTGTTGCATCCGGCTTTTACCGTGAGCAACATCAGGAACTTTATTCATGTTACTGATGGATTGATTTTCATATATATATAATCTCTATGTTTCCGGATCATTTTATTTGACTTTTGGATGTAATTTAGAATAGTTTTGATGTAATCTTTGATCTATTTTGTTTGAGGAACTTTATGGGAATTCGTATGTTTTAAGACACTTTTTAGTGTTATTATGATATATTGCAAAGTCCTAGATGGTCAAAGTGTGAAAGATCGATGATTGCTCTAGTCAAAGTCAAGGGTCAAACAACAGTCAAAGTCAAGAAGGAAGGAAGGAAGAAAAAGATGGAACAAGCTACCAGGCGCCCGCTTGCCAAGATACCAAGCGCCCGCTTACGCCCCTGTTTGAAGAAAAGAAGTTTCTGCCAAGACCTGGTGCCTGCTTGGTCTATACCAGGCGCCTGCTTAGTCACCCGCCAGGAAATACGGGATTTTCCTATTTTCCAATATTTTATGGATTTCTCTCCATATTTGGACTCCTCTAGTATGTATTTAAACAAATAGGTTTTAAGACTCGGTTTTTTATTCTTTTATTCATAGGTTTTACTTAGTTTTGAAGGTTGTAATCAAGATTGAAGACTTTTCATCAACAAGCGTAATATCTAGGTTTATGATTTCTATTTATTTCCTTGTGATTTATGCTATGGGTATGAGTAGCTAATCATCTTGGTTTGCAGATTGGATGTGATCAATTACATAATCTTTATGCTATGAGATGTTAATCGTTGTTTTATTTTAACACAATTTTTTAATACCGTTTTTGAGTTTCAATCATATTGATAGATATTTTTGGCTCTTTAACTATTCGGGTTTATTTTCTTTCACTTGCATGGAGAGATAGACATAGCCATTATTGTGTTTAATAGTTTGGATCTTGGACCTTGCGGAAGAAGGGGAAAACTAGGTTTTCGTGTTCTTAGATGCTTAATAAATTGTTTGTGTATTAATTGGACCTTGCGGAAGAATTAATTTACATAGGATAAAAGAATTACAATCCGGCCACCTAACCGTCCCTATTCTTAAATAAGTGAATGACCCCTATAATAAAGATTAGCTCTTTCATCATCAAAATAGCATAAAGAGAGTGTAATTGTGATCGCCAATCCGTGAACTGCTTGAATCTTCTTGAGTTCAATCTTTGAGTTATCTTGCTTTTCTAATTTAGTTTACTTTCATTGCTTAGTAGTTAATTTAATTTAATAAAATCAAAACAAAACCCCCCTTGATTACTTTTACACTAATTGAGTACACTTGTTAATCATACGAGTCTCTGTGGTTCGACCCTTACAAACGTACATTGCTACTTCGGTACTTGTATACTTGCAAGGTTTTTATTACATGTGGGATTTTTCTCCATCAGTTACCCTTGAACGGAGAGAGGCAAATATGTCACATGGGCCGAGCTTTTCCGCATTCATTGTAATGTTTTTTTGGTGATTGACCATATCATCCCACCTTCTCCGGATGACAAGGGAAAGGCTGCCGAATCGCCAGAGGCGACAGTGAAGGCTGACAAGGTTTTATTGTCGCGGTTGGACTCTCTTGTCCTTCAATGGATCTATGGAACAGATTTGTTGCAAACCGTTCTCGAACCTGGTTCCACTGCATAGCAAACTTGGGAAAGATTGGAAGGTGTCGTTCTTGACAACAAACACTCTCGGGCAGTCCAACTCTAGAATCAGTTCTCATATGTGATGTTGGACAATTTTTCTAGTATCTCTGCCTATTGTAAAGATATCAAGAACCTTGCTGATCAATTAGCAAATGTTGGCGCACCGGTCTCGAATAACAGAATGGTTCTTCAGACGATAGCGAGCTTGAATGAAAGTTATGATAGTGTGTCTACCATCATTCGACAAAGCAATCCACTTCCCACTTTCTATGAGGTTAGTTCAAGGCTAGTAATAGAGGAGTCCCGCAAAGCCAAACAAGCAAGCATGGCAATGGCTGCTGCAAATTCGGCTCTTGTGGCCTCATATGGTAGCGTCGATGAGGGGAGGTCTTATGTCAGCCATGGTATTGGGTATGATTATTTCTTAATGAGTTATGTTAGAATTGATTGATAACATCACCTAAGTATATTTTATAGACTTTAGGATCCTATGTAAGAAGTTTTATAGCTTCAATTTTAGCTAAGTCCTCTTATAGAATAGACTTAGTGATTAGGGCTTACACTTAGAATTTGAGGTTCCATTTGATAGTGACCAAGTGTGATACGCATGACATCTATCCGCAGCACTGTATCTACGCAGTCCATGCGCTTGACCTTCATGCGCGCGCATATCAACCTTGGTCCTCTCTCTTATCTTTTGACCTCACATTCTAGAAGCTTTGAAACAGTCAAGACAAGCTACACTTTTTGGATTGAGCCAAAGTGCTGAAGTGTGCACATACGACAAAACAAGCACACTCAGCAAATCCAACGATAGAGATGCGCCTTAGTGAAAAATTTCAAATGAAGACAGATGTCATCCTTCTAGAAGAAGATTTGAATTTTGTCTTCATAATCTGTCTCCAACGGCTAAAAAGAACACCTGCGCACCAATCATATTGTACCAACTCATTGTCCTTGCTCAGAGCTTTAATGACTAGTTTTTGAAGCTCAGCTATAAATAGCCTGCTCATCCTCATTTCCAAGCTGCTTGAGTTTTTTGCTTCCAAAGAGAAACTTTGAAGTTTTGAAGATTGCCTGCTCATTTCCAGAATTCTCAAGAACAACCTTCATATCTTCATACCTTATCCAAGCCCAGATCCTAAGCCTTGTAACACCAGAACATCTTGTGCTCTTCATCTCTTAAATTCATAGAGCCCAGATTTCTAACACACACACTCCTCTTGAAGCATTAATCATATAGATCATACTTCTAGAGATGCACCGGTTTAGTCTAAGATTTGTTCTTAAAGCATAGATTTAGATTTGAGTTTTGATTCCTTGTAATCTTGTAAAATATCATCAAACTAATATAAATCTCGTAGTTAGAAATCCAAGACTAACCATCTTGGTAGAGGATGTAGATCTTCTCAATTGAACCTCTCCAAATAGCTTGTCACTTTATTTTTCTCTTTACTTTACGCTTAAGGTTTTCTGATATACTGTTTCGTTTGATCTTTGTAGATTGCTTTCCACTGTCTGAATTGTGTTTGTTTGCTTTCTGCCTTAGTACATTTATGCGCCTCTCTTTAAGCCAAACTTAGTTGCGTGCGTATAACAGACCTGCGCATATACCTGCGCATTTGTGATTGCTTTAAATTTTCGCTGTGCATTTCACACTCTTGTTGCGCGCTATACTTAGCTAACATTAGAGTTGTGCGCATTATCCTTTGATTTGCAAAAGGGTTTGAAAAATAATTTCAAAGAAAATATTCACCCCCCCTCTAGCTATTTTTCATACCCTTGTTGCCCCTTTGGGACCAACACATGGTCGGCCTCACACTTCTCAGAATGGGAACAACCAGGCTTCGGTTGTGGTCGAAAAAATAGCAGGCAGAATCAAGGGAACCGGAATAATGGTCGGGAACGATCTCAGGACGGTGCTGGGGGTCGGACCCAAGGCCGAGGTTGAGGAAATCCACCATCGGCTACTCCTTGGAAAGGGGCAGCAAGCAACACAATGGTGGCCCTATCCTATGGGTTACCCGAATGGTTGGATTCCTAATAAGTGGGTTGCACCACCTTGTACATATCCAACTAGTTCTTGGGCCCGTCCAACAACACCTAGCCTAAATAGAGTCCTAGGTCAGAAACCAGCCCAATCCTACAATGTTCAAGGTCCCTCAGAATATGGATTCCCCTACATGCCCACGGATATTGAGACGGCGATGCACACAATGTCTCTAAACGTTCCTGATGACAACGCTTACATGGACATCGGTGTAACTTCACATATGATCGAGACATCAGGTAATCTCAAGTAATATTTTAATTTGAGCAATATCCACAAATATATTACTATTGGTGATGGTAGTACTATTCCTATTGTTGGGTATGGACAACACACTTTTTCTCCACCTCACCCTCCACTTCGTCTTTCTAATGTTCTTCATGCTCCTAAATTGATCAAAAACATAGTGTCGGTTCGTCATTTCACTATTGATAACAATGTTAGTGTTGAATTTGACCCTTTTGGTTTTTCTGTGAAGGATATGCGAATGGGGGTACCTCTAATAAGGTGTGATAGTTCTGGAGATCTCTATCCCATCACCACCAAATCCGG
This sequence comes from Campanula takesimana, assembly GCA_026119855.1. Taxonomy (NCBI): domain Eukaryota; kingdom Viridiplantae; phylum Streptophyta; class Magnoliopsida; order Asterales; family Campanulaceae; genus Campanula; species Campanula takesimana. The sequence goes on from JAOWBW010000134.1 coordinate 489,323, forward strand.
GCCACCCCACTCCTCTCCATTAACCTTCTCTGCTATTTCTCCTCGTTTATGGCACAATTGTCTAGGACATCCTGGGGCACCAGTTTTGCATTTTCTTTTTATTAATAATTTTATTCCTTGTAAGAATTCTAAAATTGATGGTATTTGTGACTCTTGTGTTTTGGGAAAGCATGTTAAATTGCCATTTTTTCCTTCTACTTCTAGCACTCTTCTTCCTTTTGATATTGTGCATGGTAATTTATGGACCTTTCCCGTTCTTAGCACTTCGGGTCATAAGTATTATCAATTGCTTACTGATGAATTTACAGATTTTTTTATGGACATTTCCCATTGGAAAAAAATCTGAGGTTCCGCGTCTCTTTCTTTTTTAGTAAGTACTCCCTCCGTTTCACGTCACTTGAGACTTTTGGTCAACTTAATATCGTTTTGACGAAGACTTTATAGAAAATTTTATGATCCTAATAAAAATTTACAAATTATAAAATGATTCACCACAAAAAACACTCTCAATCACATTTTTTAAATTTTTATTAAGATCATCAAATTTTCTATAAAGTCTTCGTCAAAACGATATTAAGTTGACCAAAAGTCTCAAGTGATGTGAAACGGAGGGAGTATATACTTACCCAATTTGAGCGTAACCTCAAGTGTTTTCAATGTGATAACAGGCGGGAGTTTGACAATCAACAATTCAAATCATTTTATCGTGCCAATGGACTCAGTTTTTGCTTATCGTGTCCCCACACTTCCCCTCAAAATGGTAAAGCATAATGTACCTTTAGAACTATAAATAATTTGGTACGGACCCTTCTTGCCATGCCTCTTTACCCTTTCATTTTTGGCATCATGCTTTGGCCATGTCAACTTATCTTCTTAATATTATCCCTCATAAGGGTCTTCACAATAAATCACCAACTCAATGTTTATATTTTTGGACCCCATCATATGATCACTTACTCCCTCTACAACAATTCACAAACTCCATCCTCGCTCCAATCCGTGTGTATTTTTGGGATTTCCATCGAACCAACGGGGGTACAAATGATATGATATGTCCACCAATAAAATCATCATTTCTAGGCACGTTGTGTTTGATGAGCACATTTTTCCATTTGCCAAACAAAAAATCTCAGCCGCTGTTGATCCGCCCCCTCCTAGTTCATCTTTGAATCCATCTTTTAGTCCTATGTTACATTACCTAGTGTAGACACCCCGCCTTGGACCTCTCATCCCGATTGCATACATAGTATTTTTATTTAACTTATTTTTGTTAATTTCTGTTACTTCGGTTAAGTTTCTAACTGATTCCGTTAGTTTTGGACCAAACTGAATAACAGAATTAACTTTTAGGGTCATTCTGTCATTTTCACCCACGGGCGTCTCCAGCACTGCTAGTAGCTGCGCGCGCGTCTCTCCCATAAAGGAGGAAGCGCGCGCCTCCCATTATGGCCGTTACGGATTGCAGTATTTTCCCTCATTTTTCTTGATCACAAAAACCTCTTTTTTACATCCAAGTTCATCCTCCTTATTTCATAACTCCCAATCCCATATTCTTAGCCTTTTCATCAAAATAAAATATTTCTTTTATTTATTATTTGATTTTCTCTTTATTATTTGATTTTCTTTATTTTCTTATTGGTTAGAAAAGCTTGTTTCCCTCCCTTCTCTACCTATTTAAACCTCTCATTTCTACCTTAGAAAATGACCCAAAAATTTGAGACTTGAACCTAAACTCTACACAAATTCTCAAACACATTTCTCTACAAAAACTCTACACAAATTGTTGCACAACAATTTCTCTACAAACAACTCCATCTCAAGTCAAAGTTCAAGTCTTCTTTCTCCTTCTTCTTCTTCTCATTTTACTTGTCTAGTCATTGTATGCAATCTCCATAAAAAGGAATACAACCAAAAGGCCACTTCACTACTGAAGTTTGGTCAAGATTATATTCCAACATTCTAAACTCTAGTTTAATTTATTATTTTTCTCTTAATGTTATCTTTAGCATAAATCAATAAAACAAGTTCCTTTTTATTTCTCTTTTGTAATTCCCATTTTCTTTACATTATAATAGTTAGTACGTTTCTCATATTAAAATAAGGACATTTAGCATTAGAACACCAATAGTAGCAAGACCCGCGTAAGCGGGGCGGAGTGGGTGTTTAAGTACTTCACACTCCGTCACCTAACCCCCGAACCCTTCTCTTCCCGAATCTCTAGTTTCGTAGTATTAAAATAGGTTATTTCTTTAGGTTTTTCTTATGTTTCCTCAATAACATAGGTGGAGACTCTACAATCTAAAATCATTTAGACATCCTAGGATCCTTCCACCGCTCTAACCAAGTAGTGGGTTTTTCCGGGGTATCTACAGTGGCGACTATGCTGGGGACGATATAGAGGGTTAAACTTGTGTTCATACGTTTGTTGTTCTTTAATCTGTTTTCTTGGGCGGTTTGGTTTCAGAAGGGTCAAATGCGCGCGCCTCTGGCCTTCTTGGCCTAAGGCGCCCGCGTTTGACGCCATGAACCAAACCCACCCGCTTCTCATCATGTCCTTCAAATTTCATGTTATTTGTGCTAACAATTTATGTAGGGGATGAGTATTATTTCTTAGGGTCAAGGCAATCCCTTGAACCCATCAGTTTACAGGTTCACCCAGAACCGGGCGCCTTTGCCAGAGAGTCTAAAAAGCGCGCGCCTCCCGTTCTAAATTCCAAACGCGCACGCATCCGGTTTTTTTTCCAGAAACAAGAAAAAAAAAGGGTGGGGGCAGCCATAACAGGCTGCCAGTTGCGTGTCATATACAGTGTGTGTGTGTCGAGTGTGTGTGTGAGTTTTTCTTCTTTTTTTCTCTTTTTACTTGCTTCACTTTAAAAAATAAAAAATAAAAAAAGGGAAAGCTATTTTTATTCCGTACTTTTAACTTTTCAAAAAATTTGTTACAAGTAAATAAGAGGGAGTTACATTTTTATTTTGGGACAAAACTTTTGTACATATTTTTCTCCCTTCCTTTTTTCTTCCCAAAATCTTTTGACTTTTTTTTTTTTAAAATAAAGGGGCTGGATTCGGAAATTACAGTTTGGTCACTGAAGTTCTAGAAATTACAGTTTGGTCACTGGATCTCCCAAAACAGCAGTGTGGTCACTGGAATTCAGAGAACTGCAGAACAGCCACGGGGTTTCAGAAAAGTGCAGAATAGTCCTTGGGTTTCGGAATAGTGCAGTTTGATCCCCAGGTTTCAGAAAGTTTCAGAACAGCCCCTGGAGTTCAGAAAATTGCAATCTCACCCTCTCCCTTCTTTGCTTTGACCGGTCATTGGTTGACTCAGAAGTTGTAATAATTTAGGACCTTGATTCTCCTCTCCCTTCTCCCTTTACTTGCACATATTTGCTTTTCTTTTCTTTTGAAATATATATATATATATATATATATATATATATATTGTCACTTGGCTTGACCTCACACTACATGCACATATTCTTATGAATTGCTCACAATCGAGTCGCACAAGTTCATAACCCCAAACCCGTCGAGGCCCGTCCTAGAGAGTTTCAAGCTCCACCCGACATTGACTCTTTCGAAGCGGTAAACCTCAACCCGTGGCGTAGTTCATGACTACATGCCGGGGGTGATCTTTAAGCCTCTCTTTAGCCGAGCACAAGCCAACACAATTCTAGTTAGGATCTAACACTCCGTGACCAAGTCGGTTTTTCATGTGTCGAGATTTCATGACTAGTGTGACGATTTCACTATTTTTCTAGAAACCCCAAAAAGGACTACGTCCTTCCGACTTTTGTAAATTAAAAAAAAAAAAAAATCTTTTTTCCTATGTGGTTCGAGTATTTTTTGCTTGTTTGTGGGTTAAATTATTTTTACCCAAAAGGTGTTTGTGGGCCATCCTAAGATCAACCGTGTTCTTCAAATAGGTCCAATGGCTTCCGACAGCAACAATAACAGTGACAATCTTTCCCGGTCCAACGAGGATATAGCCAACATGATTAAAGCACTGAAAGGACAAATTGATGCACTCGCCGAGAATGCCCGACGCATGGATGATTTGTGGAAAGCCCATCTCAAGCACGAGAGAATGGTCCATAAGAAAGAACTTGTTAAGCTCGATGACCAATTGAAGGAGCGACCGAATGAAGGAAAAATGGTCCAAAGCATTGATAACAGTTTGGTCAACACTCTCATGACATACATTGACCAACGTTTTGGTGGGCTACATTTGAACAAAGGTCCAAGCTTCGATCTCCATCATGCTTCTCTTCTCATGAATACTATGGTGGCCCTCCCCGAGAAATTCAAGATGCCCGATATCGGAAAATTCATAGGGAATTCTTGTCCCAATGCCCATTTTGATACCTATGTTTGGGACATGCTACCAAAGAAAGTGTCTCCTCATTTATGTCACAATATGAAGGCAATTACATGCACCGTCCCACAAAGAAAGAATTGGAGAACACCATGCAAGAGGGCAATGAATCATTTATGGACTTTTATCGCCGTTGGAATGACAAGTTGGCCGAGATTGTTGATAGGCCCTCAATGAAGGAACAAATGGAAATCTTCTTGAAGTGCTTGAATATGGACTACTGAGCTCATCTTAGTAGGGCCTTTTATCCGGATTTCCCACATATGTTTGATGCGGGGATCAGAGTTGACCACTTGCTCCGTGAAATGACCGAGGAATCCTATGAGATAAGCTCCGACACCGAAGGGGTCCCGGATAGTTCAAGCAGCGACATGGAAGGTTACAATGGTTTTGAGGACTACGATGATGGGGAGAACTACAAGGACGAAGACAACAATCTCCATTTCTCTTTCTCTACCTAGTAATAGCAATAAAAAAAAAAGTCAAAAGTCCTCTAATGTGTGCATTAAGTTTTCTTCCTTCTCATTAATGTTAAAGTTTGAGTCGGTCTCATTAAATAAAAAGTCATTCTTGTCCTCATACACTCTTCCAAGTTGTTAAATTTAATTTTTGGCAAAATGATGAAAAGATGTCTAAACGAGTTTTGGAATGAAGGCTATCACTTGAATGCATAGGGGCTAAACATCGTGACGAAGGCGACAACATCAACGACAAACCCAAGACATCAAGCGCCAAGGCAAGGTGGCACTACAACCATGGAGAAAAATCAAGCAATGTTTCAAAGAGGGATTCAAAAAAAAAAAAAAAAAAAAAAAAAGAGCTCGCTAGGTTGATCCTTCAAAACAACCTAGGCAAAAGTTAAAGCACCAAAAAAAAAAAAAAAATCCCCCTTCTATCAAAGAAGTTCACATCATCATCATCATCAATAACCATCACGACGAAAGGAGCATCCACAAGAACTATGGTGACCTGAGCCTCTACACTGGAGGAACGTAGGCAACCTGTGGGTCCGGTCTCATGCAAGAAAGAAGATATGTTTAGCCCTAGTGCGTTATGATGATTGGACTTCATCTCGAACTTGTCAAGACATCTTTGTACGAGTCATTTGCCAATAAATAAATCACCTCAAGATTGAACAACTTTCCTATATTTGAAATCATTTCACGTTCCTTGTCGAGTCTAGGGGCTTTTTATCTTTCAGCAATACTCTCAATTTCTTGCAATCGAATTGGGGATGTCCTTCTCTTCTCTCTTAATGGCTTACTTGCCTTCGTAAGTCATTCAACAAATAAAAATACATGTCAATACTAGGGGCTACTTCCCTAGTCGAGTCAATGTCACTCATCATTAGTGACAAAAGGTCTCCACCGCAAAATCACATGTCTCTCATCCTCAGCTAGAGTCAATGCACACATCCTCATCAATTGAGTCAAAAAATGAAGACGCAAAAGAGATGCCCGTTACATTGAAAACCCGAAAGGGCGGTCTTGGCAAAAAACAGGGTGCGTCATAAAATAAATGAGAGAGTGAGAGAGAGAAGGGAAAGAGAAATGGAGATCCCCGGCCTCTAAAGAAGACTAGTTATACATTGAATCTCCTCAGCAAGTCAATTCACCACCGAGTCAACTTCGGAATTGCAAAAAGCTCGACAAGATACGACACAATCAAAGGTCGTTTTGGGTTGTTGGCATAAGAGAGATTGTTCTTGCAATGTGCATTTTTGGGCTCATGTGAAAGAAGGCCCGTCCGAGAATGAGCTCATGATTGATATGGGGTACGAGGTTGCACAAATAGTCCCCAGTGAGTCAATTGGTTTGGGCAACAAATGGCAACAACATGTAATTCAGTTTTCAAGCTTCTTCAAGCATGTTCCCCTACAGTATGTCAAAAGGCTTCTCGAGAGTGGAGTAGCTCTTGCCATGTCCTCTTATGTTTGTTCCCTCGCACGAAGACGAGTCTCTTGCTTTTCTTGACAAATGATGACGCCCTAGGGGCTATGTGACTCAAAGAACGAGAGCTTCTTCTTCTTCATTTGACAGCTAATGAGCCCTAGGGGCTACGCTCAAGAAAGATGTGTGAGACTATCCTCAAAGTCTCTCAAGAGGAATGTCGAAAGGCCTTCATGTCATGTGTGCCCGTGCCTATTCCCCTAATCAAGGATAGGCCTTTCTCGTTCTACTTGCAATCAATGGTGGCACTCTAGGGACTACACTCGAGTTTGAAAGGCTCCCTCAGCAAGAAGTAATTCACGTCACCTCGCAACAATGGCCCTAGAAAAGTCATATGTAACATTGGAAGCTTCCTCAATTAGTTTGGCACCGAAGGTCTCAAGGGGCATCAAAACTTTTGGGCTACGGTGTTACAGTAATCCAAGCAAAGGGCAATATTGGGGCTTCGCAATTGACAATCTTTTTGGGGGACGATACCCGAGCAATGAAATTTGGGAGTAGTCTTATGGCTTCATGAAAGCGATCAAGCCTCAAAGGGTCTCTCAGTGCTTCACGTCAAAGGTCTTCTTGTTTGAAAGGAGGGCTTCGATGTTATGAATGAATTTGATGTTTCTTGTTAGAACTTACAACGAGATTATGAAGGTAGTCTTAGAGAAAAGGAAAAAGATTCAATATGCTAAACTCTATCAAAGCATGGTTATAGAGGGAAATGCCTCGGCCAGTCCCAATGTTTCTGCAATTCAGCACCCCCTTCTCCATGATCAAAAGCAAAAAGTGTGGCTCTTACGCCTCAAGCACTAGTTGCATCTGAAGATCCGTCTTTAGTTCAACTCAAGAAGACTCAAGTAAGCATACCCATTTGGGGACTTTATCATACCAAGACCTTATCATCCGTGACCTCGACGACACCATGAGACATTATTGCATCTTTTGACATAAGCTTTCCGCCATTTGGGTACCGACCACAATGAGGCCACTCACCTCCCCAGTAAGAGTAAGAAGGAGATCTCTATCAAGAATTGTACCCGACGGTGTATCCGCTCTCAATACCGAGCCGATCCCAAGATAATTTGGGGCTTTACATCGATAGGTCTTCACAACCCACCATCTCCAAGCCCGCAAATAACAAGTACATGACATTTGGGGCTTAGCAATCTCTCAAAGCTTGGCATCAATAATCTTCTCTTGGGGCTTGCTCACATCGTCAACAAAAGGTGATTTATTTGAATGGGCCAAGAACTGATTTATCTTGGGGCTATGCAAGTCACTCAAAGTTTGGCATCGAAGGCATTCTAGGGGATTCACAATCAGCAACCCCTTATCTCGGCATCGAAAGTCTTTGAATCCCCATAATCGACAATCTCTTGGGGCTAGACATCCATCTTCGTTGGGCACAACAGCGACAACAGAATTCAAGCGAGGCAATCCAGACTTCGACCGAACATGATTTGATCTTGGGTTGGCTTTACAAACACAACATAGTTAAAATGGTTCACCCACGAACTAAAAAAAATTATTTTTCTTTTTCTTTTTTCTTTGTCTCCTTACTTTCATAAAAGTATGTATTTTATTTCACTTTACTCCTAGCTTCTTCCCCAGCGTTCTCCATCATCCTTGAACTAAGCTGGTCTGAGTCCCTTCAAGGGATACGTAGGCAGCCTTTGGCACGACCAACCCATCATTCAGAAAGTCATCTCACCAACATTCCATCGAAAGCAAGAGCAATTCATCATCTCCATCAAAGCCACAACATCTCCATCCCGAATCAAGCGGCCATGGTAAGTGAAGGTATGAACATCATCCATCAAAGCTCCTTTCAAATCACATCGCACACAAAAGCAATTTTTCCATCTTTGCAAAATCTCTCTCTCTTGCAAATCTCTGCTTTTCAAATCACATCACACCACAAGCACAATTTCACACTTCACACATTTTCTCGCACAAGCACATATATTTGCAAAGCATACACATAACAGGTACAAGCATTTGGACTTACAAACGGGTTCAGCCAATGGATTCACAAACGGATTCAGCCACCGGGTTCACAAACGGACTCAGCCATCGGATTCACTAACGGATTCATCAACAGGGTTCGCCAACGGACTCATTCAATGGATTCACTAACGCATTCAGCAAGCGGATTCACTAATGGATTCATCAAAAGGGTTCACCAACGGACTAATTTAATGGATTCATTAACGGATTCATCAAGCGGATTCACTAACGTATTCGTCAACAAGGGTTCACCAACGGACTCAGCAACAGGTTCACAAACGAACTCAGCCATCGGATTCACAAACGGATTCGACAAAGGGAATCACAAACGGGTTCAACAAATAGATTCACAAACGAATTCAGCACATCTCTTCTATCAACAAACGTCGCTCACACAGGGAACCCACCTCTATCTCTTGCAATTTTAAATTCCTGCTTTCATTGAGACTTTGCTTTCTTTTCTTTCTTTTTCTTTGTCGATGTCCTCGGCAGTTGTCTTTCTTTCGTCGACGCGTTTTGCTTTGCAATCCACGTCGCCGAGGGGCTCTGTAGACACCCCTCCTTGGACCTCTCACCCCGATTGCATACATAGTATTTTTATTTAACTTATTTTTGTTAATTTATGTTACTTCGGTTAAGTTCCTAAAGCAGGAAGCGCGTGCCACCCATTATGGCAGTTACGGATTATAGTCTTTTCCCTCCTTTTTCTTGATCACAAAAACCTCTTTTTTACATCCAAGTTCATCCCCCCTTATTTCATAACTCCCAATCCCATATTCTTAGCATTTTTATCAAAATAAAAAATTTCTTTTATTTATTATTTGATTTTCTCTTTATTATTTTATTTTCTTTATTTTCTTATTGGTTAGAAAAGCTTATTTCCCTCATTTCTCTACCTATTTAAACATTTCATTTCTACCTTAGAAAAGGACCCAAAAATTTGAGACTTGAACCTAAACTCTACACAAATTCTCTCAAACACATTTCTCTACAAAAACTCTACACAAATTTTTGCACAACAATTTCTCTACAAACAACTCCATCTCAAGTCAAAGTTCAAGTCTTCTTTCTCCTTCTAAAGGTACAACTTTTCTTCTTCTTATTTCACTTGTCTAGTCATTGTATGCAATCTCCATAAAAAGGAATACAACCAAAAGGCCACTTCACTATTGAAGTTTGGTCAATGTTATATTCTAACATTCTAAACTCTAGTTTAATTTATTATTCTTCTCTTAATGTAATCTTTAGCATAAATCAATAAAACAAGTTCCTTTTTATTTCTCTTTTGTAATATCCCTTTTATTTACATTATAATAGTTAGTACTTTTCTCATATTAAAATAAGGACATTTAGCATTAGAACACCAATAGTAGCAATACCCGCGTAAGAGGGGCGGAGTGGGTGTTTAAGTACTTCCCACTCCTTCACCTAACCCCCGAACCATTTTCTTCCCGAATCTCTAGTTTCGTAATATTAAAATAGGCTATTTCTTTAGGTTTTTCTTATGTTTCCTCAATAACATAGGTGGCGACTCTACAATCTAAAATCAATTAGACATCCTAAGATCCTTCTACCGCTCTAGCCAAGTAGTGGGTTTTTCCGGGGTATCTACACCTAGTTACTGGATAAGCCCATTGTGAAACGTAGCCCACTGCTCACCCTGGAACCCACTGGTCCAAGCCCTAGTCACCTCTCCTCGGACCCCACTATCCCAGGAAATAAATCCCTTTCCCCTGGCCCATTCGCCTCAGCCCGCCGCATCACCAACCACTGGGCCGCCCATTTCCTCGATTGGGCCTTCCCCTCCTTCCAGCCCATCTCGGCAGGCTCCCCCTATTCCCTTAAACTCCAGTCTACTACCTGCTACTTTGTCTCAGCCTACTCTACTTCCTTCTCATAGCAACCAAACCATGACAACTAGGAGCATGAGTGGTATAGTCAAACCTAAACACCACCTCAATTTATTCTCTTCATCCTCTCCTTCTCTTCTCCCGTCAAATCCAAAAATTTCATTGTCTGACCCTAATTGGAAAGCGACAATGAATGATGAATTTAATGCTCTAATTAAAAATAAGACGTAGGAACTTGTACCCCGTCCGTCAAATGTGGATATTATTCGCTACATATGGATTTTTTCTCATAAAAAGAAAGCTGGTGGTTCTTTTGAAAGGCATTAGACGTCTTTTCAGTGATAGCGGGTCCCAACAGGTGGGAGTTGATTGTGCCTAGACATTCAGCCCGGTTGTAAAGTCGGCCACTATCCGAACTGTCCTAAGCATAACATTGGCTAACTCATGGTCCATCCACCAGTTAGATGTGAAAAATGCATTCCTCTAGTGATTAGCAAGAAACAATTTTTATGCATCAACCTATGGGTTTTCGTGATCAAAATCATCTTGACTATGTTTTCTTTCTCAAGAAATCTTTGTGTGGTCTTAAGCAGGCACCGTGCGCTTGGTATAAAAGATTTGCTGACTTTGTGTCCACTATGGGTTTTCACCACAGTAAGTCCGATCATTCGCTCTTTGTATATCGACAGGGTACTAACACATCATATCTTTTATTATATGTGGACGATATTATTCTTGTGACTTCCTCAGTTACTCTTTGCAAGGATATGATGTCTACTCTGGTTTCTGAGTTTTCCATGAAGGATCTCGGTCCTTTGAATTATTTTTTGGGAATTGCGGTAACCCATTCTTCAGATGGTCTGTTTCTCTGTCAAAGCAAGTATGCTGAGGACATCTTTGAACGAGCTGGGATGTCATCTTGTAAAGCGTCCCATACTCCAGTGGATACTAAAGCAAAGTTGGGTGATTCGGGTGCAGCTTATGAAAACCTAACTTATTATCACAGTCTGGCTGGTGCACTGCAATACTTGACTTTTACTTGGCCGGATATCAGTTATGCAGTGCAACAGATTTTCCTTCATATGCATGATCCTACGGTGGAACACATGGCAGCCCTTAAACGCATTCTGCGTTACCTTCGAGACACGATTGATCTTGGGTTACACCTTTCCTGGCCGGCCTACTCTTCTCTGACGGTGTACACATATGCGGACTGGGGAGGATGTCCGCTCTCACGCCAATCCACCTTCGGGTATTGAGTTTTTCTTGGCAATAATTTAATTTCCTGATCCTCCAAACGACAACCTATGGCTCGATCTAGTGCTGAAGCCGAATACAGAGGCGGGGAAAATGTTGTGGCCGAGGCTTGTTGGCTTCGAAACTTCCTGCTTGAACTTCATCTACCTCTTTCAAAGGCTACTTTGGTGTATTCTGACAACATTAGTGCAATTTATCTCTCCGAAAATCCTGTTCAGCACCAACGCACCACGCACATCGAATTAGACATATTGTCTGTTCACGAAAAGTTGAGAAAGGTCATGTTCTGATACCTCATGTTCCGTCCCAGTACCAACTTGCTGATATTTTTACTAAAGGTCTTTCGCGCGTACTTTTTAATGATTTCCGGGACAGTCTAAGCATCCGTCCTCCTCCCACTTCGACTGCGGGGGTATGAGAGAATATAGATAGGCATGTATCTTTTGTAAATATATTGCGATATGCATATCCCATAATAATAGTAAGTAAATATCCTAATCGAATATGGAGATAATAGAATATCCCTATAATGTTGGCTAGGTTGTATGTAATGTACGGGGTTAAGTCAATGAAAAGGCAAGAAGTGATTTCTTTTAGAAAGAAATAAATAGTTTGATAGTTTCTTTTTTGTTAGAAAAAGTAATAATTGACATGTAATAGAATATATATATGATGTAATTTGTTATAAATAAATGTTACTTTTTTAAAAAATAAGTAAATAAGAAACGTTTATAATTGAAGAAAAAAATATTATATTCATTAATTATAAAATGTAACATTAGTTTTGTAGTCAATCTTGTTTTATCTTTAATCTATTTTCTGCAAAATTATTGTTATATTTTTGAAAAAAAAAACATGTTACAAGTCAAAAAGTAAAAGTATTACATTTCTTTATTGAAAGTGTTACATTTGTTGACGAGAAAAAAAATGGTGGGGAAAAAAGTTAGAGGGCAAAAAAAAAAAAAGGCTTGGCTTGTTGGCTGGGGGCTTAGCGGCTTGGTGATGAGCTGTCTTACGCTGTGAGACGGTCTCACAAGATTCCAGCCCTAATATATACTCCCTCTGTCCCATACCAAGGGGTATTTTTGGTCAAACCAACTTAAACTTTAACTAACATTTTATGCTAAATTATTAATCTCCATAAAAAATTTAAAAAATTACTAATAAAAAATTATCAATAACTATTTTTAAAATTTTATGGAGATAAATTATTTAGCATAAAATTTTAGTCAAAGTTCAAGTAGGTTTGACCAAAGGTGCCCATAGGTGTGGGACGGAGGGTGAAGAGCCCACACCAGATGGACCGGGCTCAGAAGCTAGACCGGATACTAGCGAACCGGAGTCGTTCCAGAACCGGTTCAATACTGTAGATACCCCGGGGGACCACGGCTTGGCTAGAGCGCGTGAATTACCTAGGATGTCTAATTGATTTTAAGAGTCGCCACCTATGTTTTAGAGGAACATAAGAGAAACCTAAAAAGAGCCAATTTTATATACAAAACCAGAGATTCGGGAAAAGATGGGTTCGGGGGTTAGGTGACGGAGTGGGAAGTACTTAAACACCCACTCCGCCCCGCTTATGCGGGTCTTGCTACTTTTGGTGTTCTAATGCTAAATGTCCTTCAATTTAATGATAAGAGAAATGTGCTAGCAATTATAATGAAAAGAAAGGGGAAATTTATAGAGGAAAAATAAAGGAGAATTGCTTGTTTATTGATTTATACTAAAGATTACATGTCGAATTATTACTAGATAATTACATTAAGAAATGAGAATGTACATTAAAGTGGAATTAAAATGTTGGGATGTAACCTTGACCAAACTTCAATAGTGAAGTGGTCTTTTGGTTGTATCCCTTTTTATGGAGATTGCATACACATTAGAGATGAAGAAAGTAATTTAAAAGGTTTTTTGTTTAAGAAGTGATAAAGAGAGAATATAAGATAAAACAAGAATTTAGAAGAAGAAGATGGACATTGTACCTTGTGCTTGCAAGAGGAAGGACAAAACTTTGTGTATAATGACTCCCTTTGAAAATGGACTTTTGGGTGTTTAGAGTGTTTTTGACTCAAGAATTCTTCCTCCCTTTCCATGGTGGAGTGAAGAGGTATTTATAGGTGTTAGGGAAGTGTTTTTGGTCACAAAGATGGCCCTTCCCCGGATCAAGCCAAGACATAATGGCCTTGGGGGTTACAAATCAGATAAGGAGGGAAATTTGGCCAAATCTGAGATTCTGGAAGTGGGAAGCGCGCGCTTCCCACCCCCCTATGGGAGGATCACGCCTCCCACAAAGGAGGGCAAAGGCGTGCGCATCCCAGCTTCAGAAAATTCATATTTTAGCCCAAATATTAACCCCGTTATGCAGTTAAGCCCTAAAACTAACGGAATTAGTCCAAAAACTTAACGAACATCACGAACGTCAACGAAAATAAATGAAACAAAGACTCAAGGTTGACTTTGCCACTTAGTCAAATCCAAGACTAACGGAGTAAGTCAGGAACTTAGCGGAAAGTAACAAAAGTTAATGAAAAGTAACAAAACCTAACAGAAAAGAGGAAGACAAAGAATGTGTATGCAATCGGGACATGAGAGGTCCAAGGCGGGGTGTCTACAGAGCCCCTCGGCGACGTGGATTGCGAAGCAAAACGCGTCGACGAAATAAAGACAACCGCCGAGGAAATCGACAAGAGAAAATAAAGACTCGATAAAGAAGGAATTTGAAATTGCAAAGGATAGGAGTGCGCTCCCTGTGTGAGCGGCTTTCGCGGATGGAAAAAGTGTGGTGGCTTAAGGCGGCGCACCATGGCCACAAAATTTTTAAAAATGTGTGGTGGCTTGAGGCGGCCCACCACGGCCACAAAAATTTAAGAAGGTGTGGTGGCTTGAGGCGGCCCACCACGGCCACAAAATTTAAAAAGGTGTGGTGGCTTGAGGCGGCCCACCACGGTAACAAATTTTTATTTTAAAAAAAATGTGTGGTGGCTTGAGGCGGCCCACCACGGCCACAAAAATTTAAAAAGGTGTGGTGGCTTGAGGCGGCCCACCACGGCCATAAAATTTTAAAAAGGTGTGGTGGCTTGAGGCGGCCCACCACGGCCGCAATTTAAAGAAATAGAGGAATTTTGAAATTGTGAAAGATGGGGGGTGCGCTCCCTGTGTGAGCGGCTTTATTGATATAGAAAGGATAATTACGGGATCCGTTTTCTGAAGCGGGATCCGTTTGCTGAATGTGGGATCCGTTTGCTGAAGCGGGATCCGTTTGCTGAAAGCGGGATCCGTTTGCTGAATGTGGGATCCGTTTGCTGAATGCGGGATCCGTTTGCTGATGCGGGATCCGTTTGCTGTTTGCTGAATGCGGGATCCGTTTGTTGATGCGGGAACCGTTTGCTGAATGCGGGATCCGTTTGCTGATGCGGGATCCGTTTGTTGAATGCGGGATCCGTTTGCTGGATTCGGGATCCATTTGCTGAATGTAGGATCCTGTTTACTTATGCGGGATCCGTTTGCTGAATGCGGGATCCGTTTGCTTATGCGGGATCCGTTTGCTGAAGCGGGATCCGTTTGCTGATTGCGGGATCCATTTGCTTGTGCGGGATCCGTTTGCTGGAATGCGAGATCACCGTGGACCAAATTGCTGTTACAGCTGCTGTTGACTTTATCGTGGGGATGTGGGCATGGTTGACTGTGGACCATTTTCTGCTGGGGATGAAGTTCTTTGAGTAGCGGATGCTATTGAATTCGTGGTGGTACCTGCTATGTGTGTGCTTGGCAGGTATATGTGTTTGTGCAAGAAGATGCATGAAGTGTGAAATGAAGAGAGAAATTTTGCTCGTGGTGCGATTTGAGGAAAGCCTCGGATGTATTTATACCTTCACTTTCCATTGCCGCTTGATTGGAGATGGATTGCTGAAGGATGTTGATACTTTTGATGAATAATGTCCATGCTTTGGATAGAGAATGATGATGTTGGTGATGATGAATTGTTCTTGCCTCTGTGTGATGGGTTGGTCGTGCCAAAAGGCTGCCTACGTATCCCTTGAAGAGAATCAGATCAGCGTAGTTCAAGGATGGTGGAGGACGCTGGGGAAGAAGCTAGGAGCAAAGCAAAGTAAAGCACATACTTTTGCACATAGAAGGAAAAAGAAAGAAAAAGAAAAATCCCTTCTTTTTTTTTTTTTTTCGATTAGAAGGGAAAGAATATGCACACATGTGAGAAAAAGATTTTTTTTTTTTTTAGTTCGTAGGTGAACCATTTTGACCATTGTGTGTTTGTAAAGCCAACCCAAGATCAAGTCATGTTCGATCGAAGTCTGGATCGCCTCGCTTGGACGTTGTCGCCGCAGTGTCCAATGAGAATTGATGTCTAGCCCCCAAGAGATTTGTCGTTTATGGGGCTTCAAAAGGATTATTGATGCCGAGATGTCAAGGGGTTGCTGACTGTAAAGCCCATCGAATGCTAAACTTTGAATGGCTTATGAAGCCCCAAGATGAATCAAATCTTAGCCCATTCAAATAAAATGTCTTTTGTTATCGACGTGGGCAAGCCCCAAGAGAAGATCATTGATACCAAGCTTTGAGAGATTGCTATGCCCCAAATGTCATGGGCTTATCAAGTTTGTAGATGGCAGGATGTGAAGAACTTTCGGTGTGAAGCTCCAACTTATCTTGGCATTGTATTGAGAGCAGATGCACCATTGGGTAGAACTCATGAAAGTGATCTCCTTCTTTCTCTTGCTTGGAGATGGATGGCCCTTTTTTGTGGTGATACCCGAATGTCGGAAGGTCCATGTTGAAAATGTAGTACGGTCTTTGGGAGACGTCTCGTGGGAGATGGTGATGTTGTTGCGGATGATAGGGTTTTGACATGATAAAGTCTCAAACGGTACGTTTGCTTAAGTCTTTTTGAGTCGAACTAATAACGGATCTTCGGATGCAGCCTGTGCTTTTGATCTTGGAGAAGGGGGTGCAGTACTTGCAGAAACATTAGGATTGGCCGAGGCATTTCCCGCTATAACCCAGTCACGTGAGTTTAGCATATTGAATCTTTTTCCTTTTCTCTAAGACTTCCTTCATAATCTCGCTGAAAGTTCTAACAAAAATCATCAAATTCATTCATAACAACGGAGCCCTCATTTAAAACCAAGAGACCTTTGACTTAAGGTGTTGGGAGAACCTTGAAGCTTGATCTCTTTCATATAAGACTTCTCCACATTGCATTGCTTGAGCATTGTTGTCCCAAAAGACTGTCAGTTGCGAAACCCCAATATTGCCCTTTGCTTGTATCACTATAATGCCGTAGCCCAAAAGATTGTAGACTGCGAAGCCCCTTGAGACCTTTGGTATAAAGCTTCAAATGTTGCTGGGGATATTGAAGTGAATTGCTTCTTACCGAGGGAGCCTTTAAGGCTTGACCGTAGCCCCTAGAGTGCCATCATTGATTGCGAGAAAGGTCCATCCTTGATTGGGGGAACGAGCACGGGCACACATGAGAAGAGGGCTTTTTGACATCCCTTTTGAGAGACTTTGAGGATAGTCTCACACATCTTTCTTGAGCGTATCCCCTAGGGCTTATTGATTGTCAAATGAAGCAAAAGAAGCCCTTGTTCTTGAGTCACATAGCCCCTAGGGCATCACCATTTTTTGAGCAAATCAAGAGTGACTCATCCTCGTGCGAGGGAACAAACATGAGAGGACATGTCAAGAGCTACTCCATTTCTCGGGAGCCTTTCGGCGTACTTTATAAGCACATACTTGAAGAAGCTTTGAAAACTGAGACACATGTTGTTGCTATTTGCTGCCCAAGCCAATTGACTAGCTAGGGATTATTTGTGCAACCTCGTGCCCTTTTATGATGGGCTCGTCCTCAGATGGGTCTTGGTTACCAAGGGCCTTCTTTTCATGAACCAAAAAATTCACACTGCTGGAGAATGATGCCGATAACCCAAGACAACCTTTGATGGTGCCATATCTTGTCGAGCCTTTTGCAATCCCAAAGTTGACTCGGTGGGGAATTGATTTGTTGAGGAGATACAATGTAGAGCTTGTGCAGTTGTCTTCCTTAAAGGCCGGAGATCTCCATTTCTCTTTCCCTTCTCTCTCTCACTCCTCATTTTTTTTATGACGCACCCTGTTTTTTGCCTAGACCGCCCTTTCGGGTTTTCAATCTAGCGGGCATTTCTTTTGCTTCTTCCTTTTTTTTACTCGATTAATGAGGAAGTGTGCATTGACTCTGGCTGAGGAGATAAGACATGTGATTTTGCGGTGAAGACCTCTTGTCGCTAAAGATGAGTGACATTGACTCGACTAGGGAAGTGTCCCTAGTATTAACTTTGTATATATTTGTTGAATGACTGACGAAGGCAAGTAAGTCATTAAGAGAGAAGAGAAGGAAAGCTCCAGTTTGATTGCAAGAAACTGGGAGTATCGCAAAAAGAAGAGAAACCCCTAGACTCGACAAGGAACGAAAAGTGATTCCAAATCTAGGAAAGTTGTTCAATAGTGAGGTGATTAATTCCTTGGCAAATGAATCGTACAAAGATGTCTTGACAAGTTCGAGATGAAGGCCAATCACCATAACACGCTAGGGCTAAATATATCTTCTTTCTTGCGTGAGACCGGACCCGAAGGTTGCCTAGGTTCCTCCAGTGTAGAGGCTCAGGTCACCGTAGTTCTTGCGGATTCTCCATTCGTCGTGATGGAGTGTTGATTCGTCGTGATTGTTGTTGATGTTGCTTCGTTTGGTGGAATGATGTTGTTGTTGTGAACTTCTTCGGATGAAGGGGGATTTTTTTTTTTTTTGTGCTCTAACTTTTGCCTAGGTTGATTTGAAGAGTTCAACCTAGCGAGCTTTTTTTTTTTTTTTTTTTTTTTTTGAATCCCCCTTTGAAACATTGCTTGATTTTTCTCCATGGTTGTTGCTTCACCTTTCTTTGGCTTGATTTTGCCGTTGATGCTTTGATGTCTTCGTTGTTGATGCCGTCGTCGATGTTTAGCCCCTAGGCGTTCAAGCGATGGCCTTCGTTCTAAGACGTGTTTAGACATCTTTTCATCATTTTGTTAAGAATTAATTGAACAACTTGGAAGAGTGTATGAGGACAAGAACGACTTTTATTTAATGATTGACTCAAAATTTTAACATTGGACGAGATAAAACATTGATGCACACTTAGAGGACTTTTGACTCTTTTTTTTTTTTTTTTATTATTCCTATTTCTAGGTAGAGAAAGAGAAACGGAGATTGTTGTTGTCGTCCTTGTAGCATGATCTCTTGTTGAGACCTTATTTCAAATCTGAGCCTCTTCTTTGATGAGTTCTTGCTCTTCACCCACGGTAAATTCCCCATTGTCAATCAAGTCTTGGATGATGTTGCGGATGGAGAAGCAATCCTCGGTGAGGTGACCGCTGCATAGGTGATAGTCACACCACTTGTGGTGGGCATGGTTGCGACGCAATGGTTGTGGTTGCTTGTACCCTTGGAGAGGAGAAACTTGTCCCTTGGTTTTGAGAGCTTCGTAGGCTTCGGTGATGGTCATGCCATTGAGAGGGGTATAAACACGGTCATTGGTGGCACCTTTGTGACTTTTGAGGGATGAGCCACTTGAGCATGCTTTACCGTGGACCTTTGCCTTGTTGTCGGTGAGCTCTTGCAAACGAGCCTTAAGTTCGGACACTTCTTCCTTGTGAATTTTCCTCTCGAGATCAAGACGGTCTTGCCACAAATCATCCTTGCGGCGGGCATCCTCGACAAGTCTATCCATTTTTTCCCCCATGGCTCTTATTATGTTGAAGAGCCTTTCGTTGGACACGGAGATGTTCTCACCCTTGTTGTTGTTGCTGTTGGAAGCCATTGGACCTATTGAGAGAACACGGTCGATCTTAGGTTGGCCCCACAAACATATTTTGAGTAAAATAATTAACCCACAAACAAAAGAAAAAAGACTCAACCACATAAGAAAAATGACTCTCTTTTTTTTTTATTATTTACAAAAGTCGGAAGGACGTCCTTTTTGGGGTTTCTAGAAAAATAGTGGAATCGTCACACTAGTATATAGACCTTCTCGCGGTCCCATATACTCATCGGATTCCACCACGCTTGTGAATCCTACATGTGTCGGGATTAAACTAAATTAATGTAGTAAAGCATACATGCGGGGACGGATTTTTTATTTGCGTCCATTATAACCACTTGGGGACGGAGTTTTATTTCGTCCAAAACAACGAGTGGCATGTATGATTTGAAGACATTAGTTTAGGGAAATCTCGGCACATGGAAACCGACTTGAGTCACGGAGTGTTAGATCCTAACTAGAATTGTGTGGTTTGTGCTCGGTTAAAGAGAGGCTTAAAGGTCACCCCCGGCATGTAGTCATGAACTACGCCACGGGCTGAGGTTTACCGCTTCGAAAGAGCCAATGTCGAGTGGAGCTTGAAACTTTCTAGGACGGGCCTCGACGGGTTTGGGGTTGGACTTGTGCGACTCGATAGTGAGCAGTTGATAAGAATTGTGCACGTACTGTGAGGTCTAACAAGTGACAAAATATTTTTTTTTCAAATGAAATAAAAGAAAACAAATAAGCATGTAATTTACAACTTTCGAATCACCCGTGTGACCGATAAAAATGAACAGGAAATAAAAGCTGTTCTGTGCAGGCCTGGTGCCCACACACTATCAAAACTGTCCATTCTGTTCACTGTTTCTGTTTCTGGGAAATTCCCAGAAGCGCGCGCATTCAGATTCCTACTCGGGAGGCGCGCGCGTTAGACTGAGAGAAGTGGAGGCGCCCGCTTCTAGGCAGTACCTGCAAATCAGCGGGTTCATGGGATTGCCTTGAACCTAAATTATAGAACTTTTCCCCTGTAGAGATTGTTAGCACAGAAACATGGAATTGAAGGACGAGATGGGAGGCGGGCGATTCTGGTTCAAAGGGTCGGACGCGTGCGCTTTAGGCCAAGACGGCCGAAGGCGCGCGCTTCCTACCCTTTTTACCAGAATTCCCAGAAAATAAAATAAAAGAACACCAAAAATGAAAAACGCAAGTTTAACCCTCTATAGTCCCCAGCAGAGTCGCCACTGTAGATACCCCGGGGGACCACGGCTTGGCTAGAGCGCGTGAATTACCTAGGATGTCTAATTGATTTTAAGAGTCGCCACCTATGTTTTAGAGGAACATAAGAAAAACCTAAAAAGAGCCAATTTTATATACAAAACCAGAGATTCGGGAAAAAATGGGTTCGGGGGTTAGGTGACGGAGTGGGAAGTACTTAAACACCCAATCCGCCCCGCTTACGCGGGTCTTGCTACTTTTGGTGTTCTAATGCTAAATGTCCTTCAATTTAATGATAAGAGAAATGTGCTAACAATTATAATGAAAAGAAAGGGGAAATTTATAGAGGAAAAAATAAAGGAGAATTGCGTGTTTATTGATTTATACTAAAGATTACATGTCGAATTATTGATAGATAATTACATTAAGAAATGAGAATGTAAATTAAAGTGGAATTAAAATGTTGGGATGTAACCTTGACCAAACTTCAATAGTGAAGTGGTCTTTTGGTTGTATCCCTTTTTATGGAGATTGCATACACATTAGAGATGAAGAAAGTAATTTAAAAGGTTTTTTGTTTAAGAAGTGATAAAGAGAGAATATAAGATAAAACAAGAATTTAGAAGAAGAAGATGGACATTGTACCTTGTGATTGCAAGAGGAAGGACCAAACTTTGTGTTTAATGACTCCCTTTGAAAATGGACTTTTGTGTGTTTAGAGTGTTTTTGACTCAAGAATTCTTCCTCCCTTTCCATGGTGGAATGAAGAGGTATTTATAGGTGTTAGGGAAGTGTTTTTGGTCACAAAGATGGCCTTCCCCGGATCAAGCCAAGGCATAATGGCCTTGGGGGTTACAAATCAGATAAGGAGGGAAATTTGGCCAAATCTGAGATTCTGGAAGCGGGAAGCGCGCGCTTCCCACCCCCTATGGGAGGAGAACGCCTCCCACAAAGGAGGGCAAAGGCGTGCGAATCCCAGCTTCAGAAAATTCATATTTTAGCCAAAATGTTAACCCCGTTATGCAGTTAAGCCCCAAAACTAACGGAATTAGTCCAAAAACTTAACGAACATCACGAACGTCAACGAAAATAAATGAAACAAAGACTCAAGGTTGACTTTGGCACTTAGTCAAATCCAAGACTAACGGAGTAAGTCAGGAACTTAGCGGAAAGTAACAAAAGTTAACAAAAAGTAAATAAACCTAACAGAAAAGAGGAAGACAAAGAATGTGTATGCAATCGGGACATGAGAGGTCCAAGGCGGGGTGTCTACAAATACCAGCAAGTTTTGTCAACACCGCCTCCTCTACGATGCCATCAAGATCACTCGGATATTGCGAGCCGGAATGAGCTCTCAGATCAGTTCCCAGCCTCCGGGATCCGCCACCTCGGCGAGCTCGGGGCCTCCTCGGCGAGTCCGGAGTAAAGGCCGCATTAATGGCTTGATCAGAGCCATCCCATATCATTAAATGCCCCGTGGACTTCATTGTCCATCTACCATGCACGGCGCCGAATTCGTCCCATCACGACATCCCTTGGTCAGAGCCTGTCAAGTCCGAAATACCGACCTATCGCAGGGCGACACATGGCCAAGTTGGTGAAGTCTATTCCTAGACCTGCGGTCAGACCGTTGGGTAAAAGGGGGCATATATAAGCCTATTTCTACCTCTCTCTCTCAGGTATGACCTGCCCCGTACACACACTAAAACACACAGAGAACTCTAAACTTCTCTCCCAAGGCATTCTACACCTTGTTCTTAGACTCCCAAGAGAATCTTACTCTTATGCCCGAGGGTCTAAGATGGGATCAACCCCGGCCTTGACCTTGACGGTTTCATCGTCTTTGTTGTGTCAACAGGTGAACCAGTGATTAAAAGCCAGATATCCTTCCAATACATTGACCCCGATATTAGTGGCGTCATCAGTGGTTCCATTGATGGGAAGCGAATTACTATCTTTAGTAATATTTTCCACGAGAAACTAGTATCTCTTGATACCGTGAGATACTAATCAGTTCCTCACGAACACAAAAAACAACTTTTCATCGCAAAGATCAAAATGGCTGGAAATGGAAAAAAGCCAATTCAAGCACATGAACTAATAACCCCTTCAGCCACCAGGCCTAGAGCCGCATCTGAGGGAAAGTCGATTCATGACTGTCTCGGAAGCAAGAGTGGGTTCTCTAAAAACCCATCTCAAAAGAGACGGGATGCTGATCTAAGAACATAGATCACTGCTTTGAAGAACACGAAAGCACCCCCACCCATGACTGACCAGAGGAAGCTCATGTTAGCCGCCCTCCAGGAATAGTCACGCCTGGTGGCCCAACAATTTCAAATCAATACTCAAACCATCATGCTATTGGAAGGGGATGATAGAGCCCAGAAGGATGGAAAATCCCATGTGGACAAGCCCAGCCCTAGCAAATTTCAGAGCGAAAATGTCAATGACGTCTCTGACGAGGACGACGACAAATACTATGATCAGGAAGACGAGAAGGAATCAAAAGGGGAACCTGAAGGTGAGGGAGAATCCCAACCAAGAAGGAATCTTTCTTCCTCGAAAAATAAACATATAGAGCACCGTCTAATCATAACACCAGGGGAATAACCCGAGAAACCCGAAGCGGTAGGACCGCGGGAACTCAGGGAATAACCCCTGCTATGGAAAAAATGATCAAGGAACTGTGGAAAGAGAAAAAGGAGAGCCCGAAAAAGAGCGCATCAGCCCTAGATGCCTTCACAGATTGGATTAAGAACTCGCCTATCACCAATCGTCGCCTTCCTAGCCTGGATTCTTATTCCGGGGCAGCTAGTGCGAAGAGCCACATGGGATAGTTCGAAGTTTAGATATCCCTATTCATGGAATCGGAAGCCATTAAATGCAAAGCACTGGCCTCAACCTTCCAGGGAAAAGCGCTGTCCTGGCTCCTAGCTCATAATCAAGGCTCCATCACCAGTTATGATATGTTTAGAAGCAATTTCCTTAACTCGTTTGCCGGAGCGGGAGTGACAGCGAGGCCGAAAGAGGACTTGATCCGAATCCGCCAGCAAGCCCAGGAAAGCACGGCCTCATATATCACCCGTTTTCAGAAGATGACGGAACAGATCGTCGATCTGGAAAGAAGGGATATAGAGTTATGTTTCATGGGAGGCTTGACTTGCCAAGCCCTCAAAACGGAATTCTCACTTCGCAAGCCTGGCGGAGTTGAAGAAATGTATGAGAGAGCTATGGCCGTAGCTGGGTCGGAAGAGCCATATGTGCCCGAGGTGACCCAGAAGCCCGTGAAAGAACGAATCGAGTTCAAAACAAAGCCTGAAGCAAGCTCGCGGCCTGGAAGAAATCGCACTCGACGAACCGACTCGTTCAAAGACAATTTCACTCCCTTCACAGCCCTGAGAGAGGTGGTAATGAGGTCGGTGGAATTTTCGGCACCACCTCCGTTGAACAAACCTGTGTGGCAGCGTGATCCGAACCAATACTGTACGTATCATAGCGACCACGGGCACTCCACGGAAAACTGCATGAACCTGAAAATGGCATTGCAAGGTCAGGTAGACCAAGGAAAGTTGAAAGAGTGGGTAGCGAGGACGAAGAATACTGGGAACAACAAAGGTCCCGGAAAAAGGACCGCCGAGCCTGAGCCCGAAGGAGATAACAGGCGACTCCGCATCGATTTTATCGGGGTCGAGCCGGCTAGCAACGTCCAGCTGGAAACTCAGATCAAGAGGCTGGAAAGAGTATACTTAATTACTCCAATTCCTCAGGAAGAGGAAGAAGTAATATCCTTCAAACTGTCCGAGCTTGCTGCCACCTTATTTCACTCTACTCAACCACTCACCATCGACATCGCCGTTGGGCGTGCCGACATCGAAACGGTCCTAATAGACACCAGTGCGTCGAGGGACATCCTCTATTATCATTGCTTGGAAAAGATGGGCATGGAACAGGCAAAGCTGGCCCCCTACGCAGGCCTGCTGGAAGGTTTTACCAACCACACCGTCAAAGTCATGGGGATAATTGAATTCGAGGTGATGATCGGAGAGAAAGAATTCTCCAAAACCGCAAAAGTAAATTTCATGGTGATTGATCTGAAATCACAATTCAATGCCATATTGGGAATGACGGCCCAGGCTACCCTGGGAATTGTAGCATCCATCCCCCATCAAAAAGTGAAATTCAGTACTCCTGCCGGAGTGGCATGTATCAAAAACAAACCGGAGGATCTGCTGAATGGAATCCTAAAGAGGAAAAGAGCAGAGGCGGCAGCCACCAGCTCGGTAAAGCCAAAACTCAGTGAAACCATGGTAGTGGTTGTTCGTGAGGTCAATATAAAAGAAACTATGCACATCGGCACTATCTCTTTCCATTCCTCCTGAGCCGAAGTGAGAAGAAGCAGAAGGCTGAAGAGGAATGAGCCCTAATCGACCGCGAGGTCTCAGACATACTACCAAACGATAAACTGGAAGAAGTCATCATCAACCCGGAATATCCCGAGCAAAAGATCAAGGTAGGCCTGGAAATTGACCCGCAGGAAAGAAAGCTGATCATAGAGGTCCTTCGCAGTAATTTAGATGTTTTCGCGTGGAAAGTAGAAGACATGGAAGGAATTAGCGAGGAAGTAATTGTTCATAAACTTAACGACAGTGATGCCTTCACTCCGATTCGACAAAAACCTCGCTGTGAGAGCCCGCGCCCGAGATTGATCGGATCACCGCGAAATGACCGCCCGTGAAAGCGGTTCGCGCCCGTCTCGTGCTGATGCGCTTTTGGAAATGCGCTCGGTTCTTACACAATGGTTTCCTCTTGATGCTGTGATTTGATTGCAAGAGTCGCCACCTCATTTTGATTTTAGGAAAAATGAAGAAAAAACCTTTTTTGAGAAAATGGGTTCGGGGGCTAAGTTACGAGAAGAGAAGGGGTTAGGCACTCTTCTCGCCCGTGATGGTCTCTATATGCGTGCCACTTATATTAAATTTTATGCCTTTTAATTTGGATTTTATGCCCTACCAAAAAATGGTGATGAAATATATATGAGGTCTTCCTATTCTAGGAAGTTTCATTTTTATTCACAACCGGGAACTCGGTTTGAGTGGATTCCCCGATTGGTTTTCAAGAATGGTTTTGATCATATCAAGAAATAATACATCCATGTGAGGGGAGATTACACAATTACACATATACAAAAAATAGGGGAGACAAATCCCACAAATAATAATAAATATCCTCGACGGTGCTTTTGTTGATTTCGGTGACACTTTCCGTCCCCGAGCCGTCGTACCTGTCCTAAAATCAATCCGATTCCAAAAATAAAAATTGGGGATTAATACCTGAATACTAGGGATCACAAGGGAGTTTTTGTAGACTTTTTGGACCAAGTTTAGGCCCCAAACACATGCAATAAAGTTGATCACAAAATTCAGCCCAGAAAAGGCAAACAGAAACCTTAGCATGTTTATCACCAATTTTCACCATCTTACCTTGGTAATATGACAAAAATAAAAGAACAAAAGTTGAATACCACGCATAAATCATGAAGATCCAAAAATTTGGAGTTCATAGGATGCGTTTTAGTGGTTCAAAAGGTTTCTGACATTTCAATGTCAGAAACTGGAAGTGCAGAATCTGAATTTTTGAGTTTGAAACTTATGTTTGATAGGAGAACTTCCAGTGATCCAAAAAATGTATAAAAAATATTATAATCATCCTGAGTTCGTGTAGAACAAAATCCATGTTTTGATATTAGTCCATAAAATTATTTTTCATCAAGTTTGAACCCAAGAACACAGCAAGGTACCACAGTGAATAAACAACTCAGAATCACTGAGACCCAAATTTATGCATGAAAATATGATCTAGGCATGGAATCTGAACATGTTCTTTTAGGATCATATATTTCAACATGTTATGAACAACTTTTGTTCTTTGACCTAAACCATAAAACTACTCTAAGATGGATTTACAAGCTCATCAAAATCAAGACTCTATACAGAAAGTAAAAACTGATTATATGAGGCATGATTATAGACCTCAAAACACTACTATATCTTCAAACCAAGGCATGAAACTCAAGGACTTTGATATTTAACATGTTAACAACATTATCCAAGAGCTATTTCTCAACAAATAATGATTTTCACATGCATGATCATGAAGGAAAGCCAAAGAGGGCAGATTTACGCCCTTTGAGAGAAACATGAAGATTTTCATACACAAATTAAAGCATATGAATATTATGACTATTATGAACATATATAAACATAATAAACTTAGTATTAGCATCACATGATCATCATTTATATATATAAACAAAGCTTTACAAATCTAAAAAAAACATGGAAGATGAAGGAAACCTAGTCATTATTTGACTAGGTTCCAAACCACTCCCAATATTGCTTACATATCTAAAGAGCCAAGGTTTACATAGAGTTTTACCTAGCTTTTGAGATTATGGGTGCTCCCTTTGTCAACCAAGGGAAGACTTTTTCTTTTCTTTTTGCTTTGTGTTTGATCAAAGTTTTGGCTTTGATGTGTTTTTTGTGGTTTGTTTGGTGATTTATGGGTGGTGTAGGGGTGGTGTATGAGTGGTGGTGTGGTGATGGTGTGGTGGTGGTGTTCTTGTTGAGAGAGAATGAGAGTGGAGGATGGTAAGGTTTCTTTTTTTCTTTTTGTTTTTGTGTCTCTCTTTTTGAAATGGATGAGAGTGGTGTATATAGGAAGAGGGAGGTGGTAAATTGGTTGTAACTTGGAGGGGGGAGGTTGTAAATTGGTGGATTCATCATCTATCCTTCTTGACTAAGGCTTAAAGTCATCTTCCTTATCTCTGTTCCGGCTTTCCGCTCCGCAACTGCTCCGTTGTGCGCGTCTCCGGTGTCCCGGTTGTCCGCGAGTCCAACATGAAAGTTGCTCGGAATATTTTTCTGGTCAGGCCGGTATATCTGAAATATTTTTATGAGCAAGGAACGACAATAATATATTTTTTCCTCTTCTTGACCAATTGATAAGATATTTTGAGATATTTTCCAATTTGGATAACCATCTTTCCGGCTCCGTCTTTTCGCTCCGTAACTGCTCCGTTGTCCACGCCTCCTGTGTCCCGGTTGTCCGCGAGTCCAACATGAAAGTTGCTCGGAATATTTTTCTGGTCAGGCCGGTATATCTGAAATATTTTTATGAGTAAGGAACGACAATAATATATTTTTTGCTCTTCTTGACCAGTTGATAAGATATTTTGAGATATTTTCCAATTTGGATAACCATCTTTCCCGCTCCGGCTTTCCTCTCCGTCGTGCGCGCTCCGGTGTCCCGGTTGTCCGCGGGCCCAACATGAAAGTTGCTTGGAATAATTTTGTGGTCACGCCGGTATATCTGAAATATGTCGATTAGCAAGGAAAGGTAATAATATATTTTTAATGCACAGAATGGATAACAGCGAGCAGTTCGGGGGGTTGCGGGCCCAGTTTCCGGTCCCACACCTCGAAAAACGAAATTTTTGCCTGTTTGCTCGTTTTTTCGCTCTGATCATGAATTTGAAGTCCGTTTATCCATTCGATGCACCGATAAGGCTCACGGCAGTCCCGCACAGCCAAATCGAGGGTTTTAGGTCAATTTTCGGGTTTAGACCGATTCAAGGTGGGTTTTTAGGGGTGCGAGATCAGGGTATCTACAGAGCCCCTCGTCGAATCTCCTGGTTAAAGGGGATTCTACGATTCACTAAGAGACACTCGATCTCGTCTAGGGTGTAACGGCTGGGTCCAAGGTAGGACTTCCTACGTATCTCTTTCGAGAATCAAGCCTCCGTAGTTCTAACTCAAACTATCAATCAAACACAGACAATGGTCGGTTCCGGTTTCCCGGTTTACCTACGTATCTCTCTCGAGAATCAGACCAAACGTAGTTCAGGTTTATTAAAATTTAAAGCAGGGGGTAGCATTGAGATGCGATATCTCTTTGCTGGGGATGGGGGTTGGCATTGAGACATGGTTATGAGAATGGGCGACTGAGCTCACCAAGGTAAGCTTCCTACGTATCCCTTGCGGGAATCAAACCGCGGCGTAGTTCTGGGGAGGTACAACTCGGGCCCCCGAGATGACCAAGGTGGAATAACATAACTTCAACTGGGGAACGTACGACGTTGCGCAGTTCGGGGGAGATAATCTCGGGCGCCCGAGAAGACCAGGGTGGAACAACATAGCATTGCTGGGGAGTTGCATTGAGAAGCGAAGTCTCTTTGCTGGGGGGTTGGTATTTGACCAAAAAATTGCGAGAATTGGCGACTGAGTCCAACGTTGTGAACTGCCTATGTATCCCGCCGTGGGAATCAAGTCGAGTCGTAGTTCTGATTAGAACCGACTCGAACAATTAAGAGAAGGTTTAAGACCAACACGACTCAAGGGTTGACGCAAGGTACAATCCGAGTAAAGGGTGCATTGAGATTTGATCTCTCTTTGTAAAGGGATGGAAATCATGAAGGGAGAACGTACGACGTTGCGCAGTTCGGGGAGGTAATCTTGGGCGCCGGAGAAGACCAAGCTAGAACAACATATCTTTTCAAAAGGGGGACCTACGACGTTGCGCAGTTCGGGGGAAGTAATCCCGATCTTTCGAGAAAACTGAGGGCAATAAACAACTGAAGCCATTTATGAGCACAAGCCAAAATCAAGGATACGCTGCATTCTGCGCCGTCCAGATTCTTCTGCCTTTGTTTTTGCTGTGTGATGAGATTTTTGTACTTTTTTAAGCGAGAGACCACCGCTTTGTGTGATCCACTGGTGCTGTTTTAACCCCGACTGATTCTTTTTTGCTATTGGGAGGGATAACAGGATCGGCTTCGTCCGTTGATCTGCAAGTTAGCTTTGCATACAGTGGCAGATGTGATTCACATAGATAAAAATTGGATTATTCTGACCGAACACAATCTTTCTTTTATTCTGAAATTCCGGATACTCTTTTTTTTTTTAAATGACACCGACTCGCGATTAATGACCAACACTGAATCAAGCCCGGATTTCAGAGGGCGGCTGCGGTTACATTCATGATAAAGGGGACAAGGTTCAATGCCTAGGGATGTGGACAAGGAAAATGTCAGCTTTTCTAAGAGCCGCCGTACGGACGACTGACACCTTCTGCTGGGTTTTTGACTTTTCGAACCTTGCTTTTGGCTAGGGGGGACGGGGAGACAACCCCTTTTGGAATACTGATGATTTAGGCCGAGTTTTTGGGAGGTTATAAAAGGGGAGGGGGAGCTCTTCTTATTTCTCACACCAACCAACTTCTCCTTCTTTCCTGCTTTGCATCCTTTAGCTCACTTCCCTTCTAAAATGGCTAATCTTGGCCAAACCCTGGTTAACATCAAAGAATACCGGGTAGGACTCGACTGCTGGGTGAATTCATACCCAAATAATGTACGAGCGGTGCTAGAAGAAAACTATCATTTCAAGTTGCTCTTTACTCTGAGGAAGCTTCCCATTCAGTGGGAGATGATCCGCGGTGCTTCTGTTTTCTGGTCAGCCCGGACCCACTTGTTCAATTTCAATCAAGACGAACTGTGTCCCACCTTTAAGGAATTCTGCGCCATTACAGGCAATACCATTTACGGCGAGGCCATGGTGCCCACTTCCCGCAGGACACCTGCTCAGTGGCTCATTGAAGCCTTCGGATTTGTTATTGACTTCTCAAGGGTTCTCCTTCATGGGACCCACCTTGACATTACTTGCTTCCCCGAACTCTTTGGCGAGGCTGACCCTCATAACCCGGTGTACTTCGACCGTAGGGACTTTGCCTTGGTTATGTGCCTATTTGCAGAGATGTTTTTTGTTTCTTACGATGGCTTCATCGACTCAAGGATGGTGGACATCGTTGATTCTTGCAAGCGTGGTGCCGGCAACGTGATGACTGTCCTCTTGGCTGAGACTTTGCATGGGCTGGACGGCTACTATCCCAGAGGTGATGCTTTCACGTCGGGCAGCCCCATTCTATTGCAGATCTGGCTTCAGGAGCATCTCAAGATCATTCGGCCGGTATCGAATCCAGACTATACCCCTTCTATGCTTCCAAGGCGAGGTTTATACATGCAAAACTGCACTACCGTCAAGGAGTGGGTTGGACACTTTTGGCGGATCACATCGGCAGACATCACATAGGTGCCTCCGCATTGGGGTTTGAGCAGGTATCTCATTACGAGTGCGGGTCATTCCTTCATCTGGCTGGCTGGGCTTCGCTCCACCACTTTCTACTTGGGCCAACGGGTGGCTCGCCAGTTCGGACAAGTCCAAGGGATCCCCTTTTCTGACCTTCCCATCACAGATAATTTGCCGGTGAGTACCAACATATGTAACTTGATCAAAGAGGTTTGGTATCAGAATGGTGCACACATCGGTCGAGGCAGGCGCCGGGGTGAAGGGGACACATTTTATGAACCCACTTTGGAATATCTTGAGTGGTTGGGCCCTCAAATTGCTGAAGAAACCACTACCATTGCAGCTTTGGTACTGGAGCTCATAGGTCCAGAAATTCTGTCTGGGGATTACTATTCCCAGATAACAGGGCCGACAGTTTTCCAGAATCAGATTGGCGGGAGTCAACCACGCAGCGGTCATCGATCCGGACGCCGCAGAAATGATCGGGGCTCAACTTCAAGGAACACCCAGCCTGATGCAAGGAACTCTGAGAATCAAAGGCGAGAAAGCTCGACGGGTCCTTATCCGAACGTGTTCGATCGTCTCAGTCCCTGAATAAAGTTTCAGTTATTTTCGCTTTAATCCTTGGTTGCCACGCCAAGATGATGTGTTTTTATTTCAAAGTTTGTTGTGTTTGTTTTTCCTTTTGAATGTTATGTTTGCAAGTTCAACGTGGGGAATAAAAAGCTTTCTTTACTTTTAATGACCGGACCTGAAGGTTGCCTACGTTCCTCTTTAGAGGCTCAGGTCAACGTAGTTCGACACCGTTACATGAAATTTTGCGCGCCTTCTATTTTTTACCTAGAACTGCCCTTTCGGGTTTTCACCTCTAGTGGGGCTGTCTTCTGCGTCTTCTACGCATAATACTTCTTCAATTTGCTGAGGTTGCAGGGCTGGACAAGGTCTTCTCCAAATTCAGTTTGCAGGAACACGGCTCCACCAGACTGTATCTTCTTGACAATGTAGGGTCCCAACCACGGAGACTTCCATTTCCCTCGGGGGTCGACATAACTTGGTGGCTTTTCTCGCAGCACAAGATCTCCCATTTTGATATTGCGGTCTTTCACTTTCTTGTTAAATGCTCTGGCAATTCTGCGCTGGTACGCACGATTGTGCTCAAGGGCCAACAACCGCTTTTCATCGAGCAATGCTAACTCTTCATGGCAACTTTGTAACCAATCAACTTCAGACACTTGATTCTCAAGTAGCACTCTCATAGAGGGGATTTCAAGCTCAATCGGGAGAACTGCTTCCATGCCATATGCAAGTGAATAAGGAGTAGCCCCAGTCGGTGTCCGAACAGATGTGCGGTATCCCCACAAGGCTAAAGGAAGCTTCTCGGACCAATCTTTTCCAGTGATAGCCATCTTTCTAATGATGTTCTCCAGGGTTTTGTTCGCCGCTTCTACCGCTCCATTGGCTTGGGGTCGATAGGGGGATGACTTGTGTCTGACCACCTGGAATTCGTCAAGCAATCGGTTGACTTCCCCTTCAAAGTGAGTTCCATTATCTGAGATCATCTCATAAGGGACCCCATATCTGTAGAAAATGTTGGTACGAATGAACTCGGCTACCTTCTTGGCATTCAAAACTTTGTAAGCAGCGGCCTCAACCCACTTGGTGAAGTAATCGATAGCTACGAGCACGTATTCTTGCCCACCCGAACCTTTCGGTTTGACCTGACAAATAACATCTATCCCCCATGTGGAGAAAGGCCAAGGAGCAGTTGATTGATAAAGAACGTGTGGCGGCAGATGTTGTAGACTAGCGTACCGCTGACACTGATCACAGGTTCGCACTTTCATCTTACAATCCTTTTCCATCGTGGTCCAGTAGTACCCTTGCCTCACTATCTTTTTAGCGAGCATGTGCCCATTCATGTGGGGTCCACACAGTCCCCCATGGATTTCATCCATGATTCTATTCGCCTCAGTCTTATCTACACAAAGCAAATTTGGTCCGTGATGATACCTTTTGTACAACTGATCTCCGAAAATCACAAATTGGGAGGCCCATCTGCGCATTGCAATCCTTGACCTTTTGTCCCTTTCTGGAGGGTAGGTCCCATTCCTGAGCACATTCCATACGTCTGTATACCACGGCTCTTCATTCTCTTCGCTTTCTAGCTCAATATCCAGGCAGTAGGCTGGGATTGATCTCTTACTAACCACAAACGGCTTTACCATAACATCTGCAGGGAATTCCATGATGGAGGCTAGGGTAGCCAATGCATCTGCGAATCTGTTTCGGTCCCTTGGGAGATAATGGAATGAGATATCTGAGAAGCGTTCTGTGAGCGCTACCAGTCGAATATGATACTGCTGTAGTCTTGGATCCAGGATTTTCCATTTTCCCTCGACCTGATTGATGATCAAGGCGGAGTCCCTGAACACTTCAATTTCTTTGACCCCTCGATTTAATGCTTCTCCCAGGCCGGCGATGCAAGCCTCATACTCTGCTGTGTTATTCGAACAGTCGAAGTCTAACCGGATAGAAATGGGCATGTGCGCATCACTTGGATCAATGAGCAAGATTCCAATTCCGAAACCTCTCTTATTGGCAGCCCCATCAAAGAAGAGTTGCCACTTATTCTCCGAACAATCAACAGTGTAGATCCCTTCATCGGGAAACTGAGCTTCTGGTCCGGGCTCAAGATCAAGAGCCATATCTGCAAGCTGGTCTGCTATCACCCTTCCTTTAATGGACTTAGGCGTTGCGTAAGTCATATCAAACTCGCTAAAGAGAAAATCCCACTTGGCCACTCGATTGGACATGGTTGGCCTTTCGAGGATGTACTTCACTGGATCCATTCGGGATATAATCTGGACAGGTAAGGATTGCAGATAAATTTTTAATCGCTGCGAGACCAAAACCAAACTGGTACATGCCTTTTCCAACGCTGAGTAGTTCAATTCACTCCCTTGTAGCTTTCTGCTAACAAAATAGATGGCACTTTCCACCCAGGAGTCCTCTTTTTCTTGTGCAAGCATTGCTCCTACTGCAGTATCAGTAACTGTTAGGTACAGTCGTAAGGGTTTGTACGAATGAGGTGGCGCCAAGACCGGTGGGCTTGTCAAGTATTCTTTGACCTTTTCAAAAGCAATCTGGCATTCTTCATCCCATGATCGATCGGTGTCCTTTTTTAGGAGCTTAAAGAGTGGTTCACACATCATGGTTAACTGCCGTATGAATCTGCTAATGTATTGAATCCTTCCCAAGAAACCTTTCACCTCTTTTTGAGTTCGAGGTTGAGGCATTTCTGTGATGGCCTTTATTTTGTCAGGGTCGACTTCAATCCCTTTTTCAGTTACCAAGAAACCTAAGACTTTGCCTCGGACAGTACCGAATGTGCATTTAGCAGGATTCAATTTCATGTGGTACTTCCGCAACCTTTCGAAGAACTTTCTGAGGTCAATCAGATGCTGAGCGCCTTCTTCAACTGAGTGCACAATCATGTCATCCACGTAGATTTCAAGCTCTTTGTGGATCATGTCATGAAAAAGGGTCGTAGCACCTCTTTGATAAGTGGTCCCGGCATTTTTAAGACCGAAAGGCATCACAGTATAGCAGAACGTCCCCCACGAGGTGATGAAGGAAGTTTTCTCTTGATCTTCTACTGCCATCTTAATTTGGTTATAACCCGCCATTCCATCAACGAACGACTTCACTTTGTGCATTGCAACCGAGTCCACCAAAATGTCAATATTTGGTAACGGGAAATCATCCTTCGGGCAAGCCTTGTTGAGGCCTCTGAAATCAACACATATCCGGACTTTTCCATTCGCCTTTTCAACTGTGACCATATTGGACAACCATTGGGGATACTCCACAACTCGGATGAAGCCAACTTGTAGCAGCCTCTCGATCTCCTCTTTAACCTAAAGGGCTCACTGCGGCTTGATTCTGCGTAGTTTCTGCTTGACCGGTTTGGCGTCAGGAAAGGTAGGAATTCGGTGTTCCACGATCGTCGGATCTAACCCTGGCATGTCTTCATACGACCAGGCAAACACATCGACAAATTCTTTGAGTAAACTGATCAGCTGTTCCCTGTCAGCCCCTTGCATGAAGCTCCCGATCTTCATTTCTTTGACTTCTTCATTCAGCCCCAGATTGATGGTAGACAGATTTTCCCCACAGGCTTCTAATTTTCGTTCCCCACGCTGTTTTGCTAACCTGTTTAACTCGATTAAATAGTCTTTTTCATCTTGACTTATGTTTTTTAAAGATTCATGATTAACTTTAGTTGTTGTTAAATTTTCATTTGTTAAATCATTTTTTTAAATATTGGCAACCGAGGAGTAAGCGGAAATAGAGGAAACTTCATTCACAAAAGAGGGGAGTACAAGCTCGGCGACCGCGTCGAGGTCCTCGACAGTGAGGTCCTCTTCGGGAGTCCCGGAAACAACATTAGATAGCACAAAGGGTTCAAAAGAGGGGCCATCAGGGCGAACATAACCAAACTGCTCCACCAGAGTGTCAGTAGTAGCGAGCGGGCCAGTGGTTCTGGACCAGTTATTAAGTTGTGCCACTTCCGGCTTGAGGTGCTTCACCGGGTCATAAGCTTCACCAATACCATTTTCGATCATAACCACATATCCGTCTTCAAGACCAATTCCTTCAAACAACCCGAAGACATCATCTGCTTCATCAATATTCCACGGAATAATCGGGTCCAGTTGCTTATAGGAACTGCCCACATCAAAGTTTTCATCGACCATCTTGATATTCTCAAATACTTCCCATCCAGCATGAGGCTTTTCATTAATGCCAATAACTGGCTCAAAAGGCATAACATACGCGACATCATCAACTTTGCAAACAAAATATCCCTTCCAGGACTTTTCATAAGGATGGAGTGGGGGGAGCTTATAGGTCCTTCCACTTTTGATAGCAGTTTGTCTCTCCCTTTTCTGACGTACAGCTTCGGCGATTTCGGCAGGAGTCGGTTTGTAGCCAAGCCCAAAAGGAAGGAAGAAAAATGGAACATCATCCTTGATAGGTTCAATACACCCTTGTTGCTCTTTTCCAAGCCCCATCATAGGCAGGAACTTCATCTTCTTGACCATATTCAAGGCCATTGCGTCTCCATACCTGGTCTTCTTTCTACCAATTAGATCTGTCTCCTTGACGTATTCAATAGCATGGATCCGAGCTTGTGGGATCACTTTAAAACCACTCAAGAAGATGCCAGTATCTTTGTGCTCAATTCCCAAAATCGGGAGGTCATGAACTTGCGTATCATCTTGGGCATGAACTACCACTACATGATTGTCGTGGATGAACTTGATGCACTGATGGTAGGAGGAAGCTACCCCTCTTACTCCATGGATCCAAGGGCGTCCCAAGAGTAGACTGAATGAGGACTTGATATCAATCACTTGAAATTCAATCGGCATGACAAGAGGGCCAATGGTGAGAGTGAGAAGGACAACACCCAGAACACAGCGACTGGTGCTATCGTAAGCACGAACCACTTGAGAAGATGGGGCCAAATCAGTTATCTTGATTCCCAAATCTGCGAGAACATGCACGGGGCATACATTTACTGAGGAGCCATTATCGATCAAAACACGAGCTAAGTGCTCACCTCCGACCCCAACTGTGATGTGCAGAGCCTCGACATGATTAAGACCAATTTTTGGTGCATCGAGATCGGTAAAAGTGATGATATTCCCAAAATGAATGTTGCCGATCATGTGGACAAGGTCATTGGGAGAAATCTCGATCGGGATGACAGCTTGGGCAAGAGCTTTAACCAACACGTCTCGGTGCTCCTGTGAAGACGAGAGCAAACCCCAAATGGATATATTAGCCTGGGTTTTCTTTAACTGGGTCAAGACCGGGTTCTCGGCGACCTTCTCTTTCTGAGCGGGGACTTCTTCTTTATCCTTTCCCAATTCACTTGCCTCGGGATTTGGAGGCTGATAGGCTCTTCCCGAGCGAGTGAGGTGATTCACATTTCCGCCAACCCAAGTGGCCTTTTTAACAGGGGCCTTTTGCTCCTTAACAGCTTTAGCTGTCGCAACCCCGGACCCCGCGGGCCCGAGACCGCGAGCTGGACGTCGACTCTAAAACCAAAACTGACAAATACCGAAGTTAAAAATTCCATTTGACACCAAAAGGTAATGATCCAAAGTTTTACAAATCAAAGTTTGATAAAAACCAAATACAACTATCATAAACTTCCACAAGTTTATGCCCAACAAAATACAAATATACAATTCTTAAAGACGTCATTGTTTGGTACAACTACCCAAAATGGTTACACATTTACATAATGGAAACCAACCTATATCAACCTTCCCCAAAAGAACGGATCCACCCTCGACGTCCTCTTTCTCGTGATCAGCGAGACTAATCCTTAGCACCTGGGGGGGTTAAGGAAAAACAAAGATAAAAGAAAAGGGGGTGAGATAAATCTCAATAAGTTACTAATGCAACTACATGACATGCTATGATGCAATATACAATAAGCAATAATAAATATCACATAGCACATAGCATTTATCACATAACAGATAGCAGCGGAAATAAACACATAACAAAGGATATAGCCAAGGTTTTCCAAACCGGAACATCCAAATAAAGGATCGCTGCGCAGCTTCAATAATCAACAAATCATCATCTTCATAATAGCATGAAAGCCGAAGAGAAAACCCCGGTACCGGAACCAATAACATAAAAGTGTCACAAGGGACAAGGACCATGACACAAAGTCATGCCCGCTAGCCAGATACATTCACAAAGGAATGCTGACTTATCCTTTCCAAGGCCAATCTGGAGAAGGGGTATAGAAGGGGGCAAAACAATGGTCAACATTATAATGGACTTGGCTTTGCCATTATAATCTTTCCCATCGCCCAAACACACACAAAATACCAGCTGGACTTTCAAATAAATGCTAAGTAATAATAATTTAGCATGAATGAACAACTTAAGGTTCCAAAGTAGGGAACCAATCAAATTATGTTACCACAAAGGTCAACCAATGCAAACGGCACATCAAAGATGAACTACATTACCAAAACGGTACTTAAATAAATTTCACATCATATTTATTCACAAAAGAATCAAATCCACACAATAAAGTGTTCCACAGTGTTATCTTAAGTTAATTAGAAGGATTAAACCTAAACTAGTTAAGCCATTTGGTTTAAACAAGCAAAAAGGTCAAATTCCTGGAACAGGGGGCGGGCGGGCACCTGGGCCAGGGCAGGCGCGCGCTTGAATTTCCAGAAAGTCAGGCGCTAGAAAAAGTGGGAGTAGGCGGGCGCCTGGGCAGGGTCAGGCGGGCGCCTGGTCTACGGCTGGGAAGAATTCAGCAGCTGGGTTCTCCAAATTTCCTTACCATTTCATACCAAATCCATAAACACTCACAATCACACTCCCAACAAGATTTCTAAGGTACCCAACATCATTTATAACTAGAATGGGAATCCAAATACACCATTTATAAACTAAAACCAAGAATCAAAACCAACATTCAAGTTTTCACCATTTCTTCCCAAGAACTCAAATAAATTCAAAATAAATTCAAAACTCAATCAAACTTCAAATATAACATATCAAACATCATATAAACATGATATGAACATTTTAGCATCAAAATGGGGGAAAAGTAACTGACTTGATAAATCTCAAAGATGACGGAATTCAATTCTTTTTGGCTTCCTACGATCCTATCGACGATCTAAACAATGTTCACCTTTTAAGAAATGGGAGAAGATGAGAGGAAGAAGGAGAAAATGAAGAGACAAGTAAAAGGAAGAGAAAACTTACCAAACAAGGAGGAGAGAGAGAGAGTTTCCAGGGAGAGGAGGATGGGAGGTGGAGTGTATGAGGGAGAAGGGGAGGAGTAGGGAAATAATTCAAAATGTTACACTTAGCCCCCCCCCCCCTCTCACACTACACACAATTACTACACTCCCTACTAACAATTAAGACCCAACACTTCCACACTAGCCCAAATAACTCTAATACAATGCTAGGCATAAATATTATAACACATAAAATGCACACAAAATATTTAAATAAATAATAATTTAAATAAATAAATAAGCAAATAATTAAATAAAAATCATTTAATTACTAATAAAATAGAGCCTATATTTCGGGTCGTGACATTCACTCCCCCTTAAAGAAAATTCGGCCCGAATTTTAACGAGACTCACCTTAAACAAAAAGCCACGGAAATTTCCTCTCGATCTCATCTCGGAGCTCCCACGTCGACTCCTCGACATGATGATTCCTCCAAAGGACTCTAACCAACGCAATACTCTTGTTTCTCAACTCTTGAACTTTAGAATCTAGGATCCGAACCGGTCGTTCCTCATAAGTCATATCGGGCTCAATATCCTCCGGTATCCTCGGTAACACGTGAGTGTTGGTAGTGGTGCCCTAGGCACGTTTAATAAACGTTGTAATTGTTATCATTTATTTCATATCAATAAAGAGATGTTTTGATTATTATTATTGTTCATGTTTACTTATAATAATCTCCGTCCCTAGTACTTGTTAAGCACTAGTATAAAGGCTAAATGGTCATGGGATGATCATGTTAGATTTATGGGTACTTGTTTGGAACAAGGTACTGGACATGACCCGCTTTATGAGATTTATGTCATGGTCTGTGTCATACATATATCTCATAATAGTTATGTCATTTGAATCCTTAGACATGAAGTTATTATAGTCTTCCACTTGATGAACATTATGTTTGACATATTCAAACGCTACCTTTAACCGGGAAGTTATAAAGGGTATGATTGGCATAATCGGATTCACGTAGGGAAGAATAATAAGCTAAATGGATTTGTCCCTCCTCGGAGAGATGTCAAGCTTGGGCCTCTCGTAGGAATGATGTTGATGAAATGTTCGGCCGGACTCAAATGAATTGATTGGATCAATGTCATTTGGATTATCAACACATTCGGAATCGAGAAAGTATTGAACAAAACAAGTTGACTGTTTGACCATGACTTGTGTTCAATGACATCGTGGACAAAGGGATTGTGACATATTCTAAGAGGAATGCGAACTTGTATCTAGTTATACTAATTGGGTAGGTATGACGGTTTGCTAGAACCTAATCATATCTTATGGTTTCATGTTTGAACTCATTGCCAACTTAGTATAATCCTAGAGGGTCACACACAATAGAACGAATCTTTAAAAAGGACTACATTGGAATTTTGGAAATTCTGGACTTTCTGGAAAGTGGGCGACCGCACAGTCTGGACTGGGCGGCCGCACACTTAGCCAAATTTTGTACCAGTTTTGTTTCAGATAGTTGTGCGACCGCACAGAGGGTTTTGGGCGGCCGCACAGTACTGTCGGGTGGCAGATTCCTAATTTGATTAGGAAACGAATTTTGGACGGATTTTGACACAAGTTTCCTATTTGGAATAGGTCATACTTGTGTATAAAAGACCAAATTCGGCCAGCACTCACTACCATTGATTTTGTGAGTCTCAAAGAGTTTGAGAGAGGGTTTATTTTGTTCCAAGACATTCTTGGTTGAGGAACAAAATAATACACAAAATAAATTCCATATAGTTCTTTTGATTGTGAAATAGTGTTTCACAATTTGGTCTAGCAACCAAGATCAAAGAAGCTCCTTTGATATTCGTTCGAAGTGTGGATACCGCTAGAGGGTGAAAATCATCATCTTCAAAGTTCGTGTTCAAGCTTTGTGATTGTGATCAAGTCTTCAAACCTCCACCAAAGACCAAGAGAATTTGATAGCCATCAAGGGTTAGTTTATTCCTTTATTCTTATGTTGTATTTGATTTAATCATATGAACGGATCCATGGCTTTGGGTTTCAAAATTTTAAATTGCTATATTCCGCTGCGCATGTTACTACGAACCCAACAGTGGTATCAGAGCCCCGTTCATGTTGATTATTTCAATACCTAGATCATGTTATGTGTATATAAATTGTTTATGTGCCTTGCATGATATGAATATTGGAATATGTGATGTTTATGTGTTATGTGATTTTATGTGGTTTATTGTTTTGCAACTTTAATCGCACGATTCAATCGCAATAAATAAATTATGGTGGATTCAGAATTGTTGATTATTAATTTTTGATTGGATCAAAGTTTTAGTAATCGGGGAAAAACGATTTTGAGACAAAATTTTCGAACTTCAAAATTCTGTACATTCTGATCATATTGGGCGACCGCACAAAATCACTTGGGCGACCGCACATGTTTGGGCGACCGCACAGTGATTTTTGGGCGGCCGCACATAAGGATCAGATTGTCTGATTTTTGGTTAAAAATCAGAATTTGGAATTTTCGAGAGGTTCAACAAAACCAGTAACAGAACCAGTCCAGACTTGCTGATCTGGAATGGGTTTTGGGTAGTTGGTTTGTGTGTGGATCTTGGGGTTTGATTTTCCTATTTGTTTCAGTCTTGTGATTCTAAGATTGGTTCAAGGTTTGGATGGCTAATCTGCGTTCATCGAGATTGTGTTTCCCAAACTTGATCGCAATCAAAGTTTCAAAGATGAAACGAAGTTAGAATTATGAAGAGTTCATAATTGCTAAAATTGAGAAACAAAGTTCTTGATTCAAAGTTTGGAGATCCATGTGGAATTGTGAATGCAATTGGCCTACGTTCATCGAGACCATCTATTGCTTAGTTTCGGCCACATGGACTACTTTCTTGGTCTCTTGAATTAGTGCGGGATTGTGGTTGCCTAATGGCTTAGTTCGACCGCACTTCTTGTTGTCTTGATTTGGAAATAATAACCGAAGTTGAAATAGTCTCATCCTCATAATTATAGAGAAACTAATGACACATAAATATCATGCCTAAATTAATGAAGATTAATTTAGTGGCTAAACTTGATGTGTAACATGTTTATATTATGTGCTCATAAATGTGTTATATGCTCTATGTGATGAACCTTCAAAGAAAGTTTTAAGTCTTTTATTGCCATGCCATGATTAAAGCACTTGTTAGTACATGAGTGATTTTAATGTAGATTCGCCCTAGCGAGGTGCATTAAATTTGTTTATGTATGAGCAAGATAGATAGTGTGGGCACGCCCTAGCGGGACACATTAACTGTGCGTTTAAAATGGTTAGACTTAATTGGGCGTCAAAACAGTTTTGGGCCTAGGCAAAGATGAGGTTTAACATGCTTTTTGAAATTTGATTTCTTAAAGAATCTCATAAAAGGAACTAAGAGTCATATGAGATATGATTGACAAGAGTTGTCTACCTAATTAATTTGATTTTGTGTAATCCGCCTTAGCGGACTTGAAATTAAATTAAAGTTGGATCTTAACCCATTTGAATTATATTATACATTGGATGTATATGAAGGTTATATAATTTAGTGGGAGTATTTTGTTTGAAAAATACATTATTTATCTCTTTAATGAAAACCGGTACTTATTAAATTTTGGAAATTTTTTGCATATTTGTAGATAATGACTAATAACACTCAATCAATGTCGTTGCGATCGATCCTTGAGAAGGACAAGCTCGAAGAGAATGGTACAAACTTTATGGATTGGATCCGTAGCATAAGAATCGTTCTTAGGCAAGAAGATAAGTTGTACATTCTCGATGGGCCTCTCCCCGCTGAACCACCGCCTACTGCCCCTAGGGTAGAAATAGACAATTACAAGAAACATCGTAATGATTCTAGAGATGTAAGTTGTCTCATGCTTGCTGCTATGTGTTCAAAACTCCAACAAAGTTTGGAACATTTGGAAGCCTATGAGATAGGCGTGGAGTTGAGAACCATGTTTCAAGAGCAAGCTAGGCAAGAGAGGTACAAGACCATTGTTGCATTCACTACTAGTAAAATGAATGAAGGGCAACAAGTGAGTCCTCACTTTCTTAAAATGAAAGGTTATGTAGAGCACCTTG
This sequence comes from Campanula takesimana, assembly GCA_026119855.1. Lineage (NCBI taxonomy): Eukaryota > Viridiplantae > Streptophyta > Magnoliopsida > Asterales > Campanulaceae > Campanula > Campanula takesimana. The sequence continues at coordinate 531,861 of JAOWBW010000134.1, forward strand.
AGAAACTTGGCTATCCAATCCCATTGGAGCTAGCCACGGATCTCATTCTTAATTCATTGCCTAAAAGTTATAATCAGTTTGTAATGAATTATAACATGCATGGAATGGATAAGAATCTCTCTGAGTTGCATGGGATGCTCAAAACTGCAGAGATGAAAATTGTGGAGAAAGGTTCTCCCGTGCTCTTGGTTCATGATGGGAAGAAGCCTGGTGCCAAAGGCAAGGGTAAGGCAAAAGTTGTCAAACCCAAGATAAGCAAGGCAAAGGTTGCCAAGGCTTCTGAGGCAAAACCCGATACACAAAAGGATGCAATTTGTTTCCATTGTCAAGAAATTGGTCATTGGAAACGTAATTGCAAGGCTTTCTTGGAAGAGCAAAAGAAGAAGAAGAGCAGCAAGGCTGCGTCGACTTCAGGTATCTATATGATAGATATTCTCCTTTCTACCACTGATTCTTGGGTATTGGATACCGGATGTGGTTCTCACATTTGTCTAAATGTGCAGGGATTAAAGAATAGGAGACTGCTTAAAGAAGGTGAAGTAGATCTACGCGTGGGGAATGGAGCAAGAGTTGCTGCATTAGCCGTAGGGACTTATGAAGTCACTTTACCTTCCGGATTAATTCTTGTTTTGAACAATTGTTATTATGTTCCGGATTTAAGGAGAAATATTATTTCAATTTCTTGTTTGGATAATGAAGGTTTTAAGTTTCTTATTGAGAATAAGAAATTTTCTATTTATTTAAATGATGTGCTTTATGGTATTGCTAATTCATTTAATGGCCTTTATGTCTTGGATGTCAAGAATGAAAATAATGTCTATCATGTAAATAAGAAATCTAAACCTAATGATATAAATCATACTTATTTGTGGCATTGCCGTCTTGGTCATATTAATGAGAAGCGTATCTCAAAACTCCATGGGGACGGACTTTTGGGTTCATGTGACTTAGAGTCATATGATACTTGTGAGTCGTGTCTTCTTGGAAAAATGACTAAGACACCTTTTACCAAGTTGGGTGAAAGGGCAAGCGACTTATTGGGGTTGATACATTCCGATGTATGCGGACCATTAAGTAGCAATGCTAGGGGAGGATTTCAATACTTCATAACCTTCACTGATGATTATAGTAGATTTGGGTATGTTTACCTAATGAAACATATAAGTGAAGCATTTGAGATATTTAGAATATTTCAAAATGAAGTAGAAAAACAACTTGGCAAAAGTATAAAGGCACTTCGATCAGATCGAGGTGGTGAATACTTAAGTCAAGAATTTGACGATCATCTAAAGAATTGTGGAATAGTTTCACAATTGACTCCGCCCGGAACACCACAATGGAATGGTGTGTCTGAGAGGAGAAATCGGACTTTGTTAGACATTGTTCGATCAATGGTGAGTCAAGCTGATCTTCCAATATCCTTTTGGGGTTACGCCCTAGAAACCGCTGCTTTCACACTAAATCAAGTTCCAACTAAATCGGTTCCAAAGACTCCATATGAGATGTGGAGTGGAAAGAAACCTAGTTTATCTTTCATGAGGATTTGGGGTTGCGAAGTTTATGTTAAGAGACTTATCTCTGACAAACTAGCACACAAATCTGATAAATGTATTTTCGTGGGATATCCTAAGGAAACTAAAGGATATTACTTTTACAACCGAGAGGACAACAAAGTGTTTGTTGCCCGAACTGGTGTCTTTCTAGAGAAAGAGTTTCTCTCCAAAGAAATCAGTGGGAGTAAAATAAATCTTGAAGAAATTCGAGACCCAGAAAATAACATTGAACCAATAGTGGAACAAGAACAAGAACCACAAGGAGTTGTGGAACCTGTTCAAAATACACAAGCATCTCGCAGATCTAGTAGGTTACAATCCGAGCCCGAGAGATATGGATTTCTCGTAACGGATAGTAATGAGGTAGAAATCATTGAGAATGATGAACCGTCAACCTACCAAGAGGCGATGTCTTCTCCTGATTCGGACAAGTGGCTTGGAGCCATGGAATCCGAATTGCAATCCATGCAAGACAATCAAGTTTGGAATTTGATTGATGCGCCCGAAGGTGTAAAAACCATAGGATGCAAATGGGTCTTCAAGAAGAAGACTGACATGGATGGGAAGGTGCATACTTACAAAGCTAGGCTTGTAGCGAAGGGTTATAGGCAAGTTCATGGTATTGACTATGATGAGACCTTTTCACCCGTAGCAATGATCAAGTCTATAAGAATTTTGCTTGCCATTGCCGCATATCATGACTATGAAATATGGCAGATGGACGTCAAAACCGCTTTCCTGAATGGAAAACTCCAAGAGGATGTGTATATGACACAACCAGAAGGTTTTGAACAAGATTCTAAGGTATGCAAATTGCAAAGATCCATCTATGGATTGAAGCAAGCTTCAAGGAGTTGGAATCTCCGTTTTGATGAATCGGTCAAAGAGTTTGGTTTCATCAAGAACGAAGATGAGCCTTGTGTATACAAGAAGATTAGTGGGAGCATAGTGCTATTCCTTATTTTATACGTGGATGACATATTGCTCATTGGAAACGACATTCCTACACTTCAGTCTGTGAAGACTTGGTTAGGAAAGTGCTTCGCAATGAAAGATATGGGTGAAGCCGCATATATACTTGGCATCAAGATCTATAGAGATAGATCAAGGAGGCTACTTGGTTTAAGCCAAAGTACATACATTGACAAGGTCATTAGAAGATTCCGTATGGAAAATTCTAAGAGAGGCATCTTGCCCGTGTTACATGGAGTTTCTCTAAGCAAGACTCAATGTCCTAAGACAAAAGATGAGCGTGAGAAAATGAATGATGTTCCATATGCTTCGGCAATTGGGTCCATCATGTATGCCATGATTTGTACTAGGCCGGATGTGTCTTATGCTTTGAGCATGACAAGTAGATACCAATCCGACCCTGGCGAAAGTCACTGGATAGCTGTAAAAGCGATTCTTAAGTACTTGAGAAGAACTAAAGACTCGTTTTTGGTCTATGGAGGAATGGAAGATGATCTCGTTGTAAATGCTTACACGGATGCAAGCTTCCAAACTGACAAAGATGATAGCCGATCGCAATCGGGTTTTGTGTTTATGTTAAATGGTGGAGCTGTAAGCTGGAAGAGTTCCAAGCAAAGTACAACCGCTGATTCTACAACAGAAGCTGAGTATATTGCTGCATCAGATGCTGCAAAGGAAGCTGTTTGGATTAAGAAGTTCATAACTGAACTTGAAGTGGTTCCTAGCATTGCTAATCCAATAGACCTTTATTGTGATAATAATGGTGCTATTGCTCAAGCAAAGGAACCAAGAGCACATCAGAAATCCAAACACATACTTAGGCATTTTCATATCATTCGAGAGATCGTTGATAGGGGAGACGTAAATATATGCAGAGTACCTACTGATGACAATGTTGCGGACCCACTAACAAAGGGACTTCCACAAGCTAAACATGATGGTCATGTTAGGTCCATGGGTATTAGATACATGGGAGATTGGGCCTAGGGCAAGTGGGAGATTGTTGGTAGTGGTGCCCTAGGCACGTTTAATAAACGTTGTAATTGTTATCATTTATTTCATATCAATAAAGAGATGTTTTGATTATTATTATTGTTCATGTTTACTTATAATAATCTCCGTCCCTAGTACTTGTTAAGCACTAGTATAAAGGCTAAATGGTCATGGGATGATCATGTTAGATTTATGGGTACTTGTTTGGAACAAGGTACTGGACATGACCCGCTTTATGAGATTTATGTCATGGTCTGTGTCATACATATATCTCATAATAGTTATGTCATTTGAATCCTTAGACATGAAGTTATTATAGTCTTCCACTTGATGAACATTATGTTTGACATATTCAAACGCTACCTTTAACCGAGAAGTTATAAAGGGTATGATTGGCATAATCGGATTCACGTAGGGAAGAATAATAAGCTAAATGGATTTGTCCCTCCTCGGAGAGATGTCAAGCTTGGGCCTCTCGTAGGAATGATGTTGATGAAATGTTCGGCCGGACTCAAATGAATTGATTGGATCAATGTCATTTGGATTATCAACACATTCGGAATCGAGAAAGTATTGAACAAAACAAGTTGACTGTTTGACCATGACTTGTGTTCAATGACATCGTGGACAAAGGGATTGTGACATATTCTAAGAGGAATGCGAACTTGTATCTAGTTATACTAATTGGGTAGGTATGACGGTTTGCTAGAACCTAATCATATCTTATGGTTTCATGTTTGAACTCATTGCCAACTTAGTATAATCCTAGAGGGTCACACACAATAGAACGAATCTTTAAAAAGGACTACATTGGAATTTTGGAAATTCTGGACTTTCTAGAAAGTGGGCGACCGCACAGTCTGGACTGGGCGGCCGCACACTTAGCCAAATTTTGTACCAGTTTTGTTTCAGATAGTTGTGCGACCGCACAGAGGGTTTTGGGCGGCCGCACAGTACTGTCGGGTGGCAGATTCCTAATTTGATTAGGAAACGAATTTTGGACGGATTTTGACACAAGTTTCCTATTTGGAATAGGTCATACTTGTGTATAAAAGACCAAATTCGGCCAGCACTCACTACCATTGATTTTGTGAGTCTCAAAGAGTTTGAGAGAGGGTTTATTTTGTTCCAAGACATTCTTGGTTGAGGAACAAAATAATACACAAAATAAATTCCATATAGTTCTTTTGATTGTGAAATAGTGTTTCACAATTTGGTCTAGCAACCAAGATCAAAGAAGCTCCTTTGATATTCGTTCGAAGTGTGGATACCGCTAGAGGGTGAAAATCATCATCTTCAAAGTTCGTGTTCAAGCTTTGTGATCGTGATCAAGTCTTCAAACCTCCACCAAAGACCAAGAGAATTTGATAGCCATCAAGGGTTAGTTTATTCCTTTATTCTTATGTTGTATTTGATTTAATCATATGAACGGATCCATGGCTTTGGGTTTCAAAATTTTAAATTGCTATATTCCGCTGCGCATGTTACTACGAAACCCAACAGTGAGACGGATCATGAACATACTTCCGAAGCATAGAAACGTGGAACACGTTGTGCAACCGGTCTAAGGATGGCGGTAACGCAAGACGATACGCTAGAAGTCCAACCTTTCCCAAAATCTCGAACGGACCAATAAACCTCGGAGTCAATTTGCCTTTCTTCCCAAACCTATGAATACCCACCTTTGGAGACACTTTCAAGAACACCAGATCACTGGTCTGAAAGCTAAGATCTCGCCTTCGGTTGTCTGCGTAGCTCTTATGTCGACTCTGGGCTGTCTTCAATCTATCCCGGATAACTTTGACTTTCTCAACCGAATCCCGAAGCAAATCAATACCCAAAACTTTCGCTTCACCGACCTCATCCCAACAAATAGGCGATCTACATTTCCTTCCATACAAGGCCTCAAACGGTGCCATCTCGATACTAGCCTGATAACTGTTGTTGTAAGAGAATTCCACTAACGGTAGGTGTGAATCCCAAGAATCGGAGAAGTCTATCGAACAAGCTCGCAACATATCCTCTAAAATCTGAATAGTCCTCTCGGATTGACCATCGGTCTGAGGATGAAAAGCCGTACTGAATCGCAAATCTGTACCCAAAGCTTCCTGAAACGCCTTCCAGAATCTAGAAGTAAATCTCGGGTCTCGATCCGACACAATGCTAACCGGAACCCCATGCAATCTAACAATCTCATCAATATAAAGGGTCGCAAGCTTCTCCATCGAATACCTGATGTCAATAGGCAAGAAATGGGCACTCTTGGTCAATCTATCCACGATTACCCAAACACTGTCATACTTCCTGCGGGTACGAGGAAGTCCCGTAACGAAATCCATAGTCACATGCTCCCATTTCCACTCGGGAACCTCTAACGGCTGAAGTAATCCCGCGGGTCTCTGATGCTCGGCTTTGACCTGCTGAGACGTTAAACACTTCGAAACATACTCGGCTATTTCCCTTTTCATATTAATCCACCAAAATTGTTGCTTCAAATCCTGATACATCTTTGTACTACCCGGATGAATAGTATACCTCGATTTGTGACCCTCAACAAGAACTGTCTGTTTAATTCCATCAACATCCGGAACACACAAACGACCACGGAAAGTCAAAACTCCCACCGGGCTAATAGAAAAATCCTCGAAGTTCTTTTCCTTCCATTTACCCATTACCTTCACTAACTCGGGATCTATTTTTTGAGCTTCCTTTATCCTCTGAATTAGGGTCGGAGATACCCTAATATTCGCAAAAATAGCCCCATGTCTCGATTCACGAGGAGACCAATCTCGAACATCCTCAAGCATTTTTCATTCACGAACCATCATCGAAGCCACATAAGACTTTCTACTGATCGCATCGGCTACCACATTCGCCTTGCCCGGGTGATAAGAAATCGTACAATCATAATCTTTCAATAATTCCATCCATCGGCGCTGTCGGTTATTCAACTCTTTCTGGGAGAAAAGGTACTTCAAACTCTTGTGATCGGTAAAAATCTCGAACGTCGCCCCATAAAGATAGTGCTTCCATTTGTGCAACGCAAATACAATAGCCGCTAACTCCATATCATGAGTCGGGTAATTCTGTTCACTCGGGGTCAACTTCCTCGAAGCATAAGCAATTACTTTCCCATTCTGCATCAACACACAACCCAAACCCTCTTTCGAAGCATCACTATAAATCACTAGGCCATCGCTCCCATTAGGCAAAGTCAAAATCGGTGCGGTAGTCAACCTCTTCTTCAATTCCTCGAAACTCTTGTCACATTTCTCGGTCCACACAAACGGAACATTCTTCCGGGTCAACTGAGTCATCGGAGTGGCAATCCTCAAAAACCCTTCAATAAACCTCCTGTAATACCCGGCTAAACCAAGAAAGCTTCTAATCTCTGTCACTGATTCGGGTCTCTTCCAATCCACTATAGCCTCTATCTTTGACGGATCCACCGAAATCCCATCTTTAGAAATCACATGGCCCAAAAATGACACCTTCTCGAGCCAAAATTCGCATTTGCTAAACTTCGCAAATAATTTCTCCCTCGCAAGAACGGATAAAACTGTCCTCAAGTGTTGTTCATGCTCCTCTCGAGATTTCGAATAAACAAGAATGTCGTCGATGAAGACCACCACGAACGAGTCAAGATAGGGATGGAAAATCCGGTTCATCAAATCCATAAATACAGCCGGCGCGTTCGTCAACCCAAACGGCATAACCAAGAACTCGTAATGACCATAACGAGTGCGAAAAGCAGTCTTCAGAATATCCTCCGATCGAACCTTCAACTGATGGTACCCACTCCTCAAATCAAGTTTAGAGAAAACCACGGACCCTTGAAGCTGATCAAACAAATCATCAATATGCGGTAGGGGATACTTATTCTTCACCGTAACCTGATTCAACTTTCTATAATCGATGCACAATCTCAAGGAACCATCTTTCTTCCGCACAAACAAAACCGGTGCTCCCCACGGGGAAACACTAGGGCGGATAAACCCTCGATCAAGCAACTCTTGCAACTGAACCTTCAGTTCCTTCAACTCCGCGGGAGCTAACCTATAAGGCGCTTTCGAAATTGGATCAGTACCCGGCAAAAGGTCTATACAAAACTCAATCTCACGATCGGGAGGCATATCATACTCGGTAGAGAAAACATCGGGAAATTCCCGAACTACCCGAACACTATCAAAACTAGGGGATTCTTTCCTAGTATCAAGAACACTAGCCAAATACCCCTCACAACCTCTATGCAACAATTTTCTCGCTTCCATAAAAGAAATTAAGCGAACCTTTCTACTCAGAGGACTAGCCTCAAACACAAATTTAGGCACATCGGGAATAGAAAAAGTAACAGTTTTCTTACGGCAATCAACAGAAGCATGAAACTTGCTCAACCAATCCATACCCAATATGACATCAAAGTCTTGGATAGGAAGAACTACCAAATCCGCACAAAGGACTCGACCACAAATAACCACGTCACAAGCACGAAAGACTCGATCAGAAATCAAGCATTCTCCTATAGGGGTCGACACCTCTAGCACGTACGGTAAAGACTCGAATGCAGCATTTAACATGGAAGCAAATTGCACAGAAATGTAAGAATGAGATGATCCTGGATCTACTAACGCTCGTGCGCTCACATTAGACACAGAAACAATACCTCCAATAACGGATGGATCATCGGTAGCTTGTTGTTGATTCATGGCAAATACCCTTCCTTGGACTTTGGGCTTCCCTGCGGCATCCCTTTTCTGACCTTGATTATTACCAACTCCTGACCCGGATGCTTGACCTCGGTATCTCGTGCACTCTCTCGCAAAGTGCCCCATTTCACCACAATTGATACACTTGCCTTGCTTTTTCCAACACCTATCTTCCGAATGGCCTACCTTTTGACAAAAGGTGCAAGGTTTCCTAATTTGGCTCCCTTGGTTCCCGGAAGTGGTACCCGGGTTCCTTGGGATCGGTTGCCCTCGGGACTGAGATTGTCCCCCAAAGTTACCTCGATTTTCGATCCTTAGTTGCGACTTGCTCTGCGCTCCTTGCTTACTCGGGTTGTCCACCTCGGTCTTCCTCTTATGTTCCCCAATATCTTGCTCTATCAAATAGGCTTGGTCCACCGCATCTTGGAATGTCACAATCCGTTGAGCAATAAGTTGAGTACGGATGGAGGTCTTCAATCCCCGAATGAATCTCATAGCCTTTTGTTCCTCGGTCCTCACCAAATAGTCGCAATATCGGGCTAATTCTACGAATTTAGCCGAGTATTGTGCTATAGACAACACACCTTGCTCTAGGTTGAGTAGCTCGATCTCCTTTCGGTTTTGATCAACAACCGGAATGAAATGCTCCTTGAATTTACGCACAAACAACTCCCACGCATACACCGTGTGAGTATCATCCCAAGTAGCTTTAACACCCTTCCACCAATGCTCGGCGGCACCCACAAGCTTGTAAGCCGCAAACCGGACCTTGTCCTCATCCGTACACCCAAACACATCATAAATCTTCTCCATCGACTCAATCCACAACTCAGCTTTCCTTACATCGGGTTCCCCATTGAATTCAACCGGTTTCAACTTCAGAAATTGCTCCAATCCATAACGGGGTGGTGCTTGCTCTACCCTCGGACCTTGATCATGTATGGCCTTCATGGCCGCCTCGAACATGCCTTGAAACATGGCACGTGCTTCTTCCCTTGTATCATTCTGATTCTGTGCCCCGCTAGTACCTCCTCTGTTTCTTCTTCCAGACATTGAGAACAATTACCTGCATAAGACATCAACCGTTAATCACTCCGCACACTACTACCCACCTAGGTCATACTAATCCACCTAGACTTATACTTAAAGCTAATGCCATAGCTCTGATACCAACTGTCGCAACCCCAGACCCCGCGGGCCCGAGACCGCGAGCTGGACGTCGACTCTAAAACCAAAACTGACAAATACCGAAGTTAAAAATTCCATTTGACACCAAAAGGTAATGATCCAAAGTTTTACAAATCAAAGTTTCATAAAAACCAAATACAACTATCATAAACTTCCACAAGTTTATGCCCAACAAAATACAAATATACGATTCTTAAAGACGTCATTGTTTGGTACAACTACCCTAAAATGGTTACACATTTAAATAATGGAAACCAACCTATATCAACCTTCCCCAAAAGAACGGATCCACCCTCGACGTCCTCTTTCTCGTGATCAGCGAGACTAATCCTTAGCACCTGGGGGGGGTTAAGGAAAAACAAAGATAAAAGAAAAGGGGGTGAGATAAATCTCAATAAGTTACTAATGCAACTACATGACATACTATGATGCAATATACAATAAGCAATAATAAATATCACATAGCACATAGCATTTATCACATAATAGATAGCAGCGGAAATAAGCACATAACAAAGGATATAGCCAAGGTTTTCCAAACCGGAACATCCAAATAAAGGATCGCTGCGCAGCTTCAACAATCAACAAATCATCATCTTCATAATAGCATGAAAGCCGAAGAGAAAACCCCGGTACCAGAACCAATAACATAAAAGTGTCACAAGGGACAAGGACCATGACACAAAGTCATGCCCGCTAGCCAGATACATTCACAAAGGAACGCTGACTTATCCTTTCTAAGGCCAATCTGGAGAAGGGGTATAGAAGGGGGCAAAACAATGGTCAACATTATAATGGACTTGGCTTTGCCATTATAATCTTTCCCATCGCCCAAAACACACACAAATACCAGCTGGACTTTCAAATAAATGCTAAGTAATAATAATTTAGCATGAATGAACAACTAAAGGTTCCAAAGTAGGGAACCAATCAAATTAAGTTACCACAAAAGTCAACCAATGCAAACGGCACATCAAAGATGAACTACATTACCAAAACGGTACTTAAATAAATTTCACATCATATTTATTCACAAAAGAATCAAATCCACACAATAAAGTGTTCCACAGTGTTATCTTAAGTTAATTAGAAGGATTAAACCTAAACTAGTTAAGCCATTTGGTTTAAAAAAGCAAAAAGGTCAAATTCCTGGAACAGGGGGCGGGCGGGCGCCTGGGCCAGGGCAGGCGCGCGCTTGAATTTCCATAAAGTCAGGCGCTAGAAAAAGTGGGAGTAGGCGGGCGCCTGGGCAGGGTCAGGCGGGCGCCTGGTCTACGGCTGGGAAGAATTCAGCAGCTGGGTTCTCCAAATTTCCTTACCATTTCATACCAAATCCATAAACACTCACAATCACACTCCCAACAAGATTTCTAAGGTACCCAACATCATTTATAACTAGAATGGGAATCCAAATACACCATTTATAAACTAAAACCAAGAATCAAAACCAACATTCAAGTTTTCACCATTTCTTCCCAAGAACTCAAATAAATTCAAAATAAATTCAAAACTCAATCAAACTTAAAATATAACATATCAAATATCATATAAACATGATATAAACATTTTAGCATCAAAATGGGGGAAAAGTAACTTACTTGATAAATCTCAAAGATGACGGAATTCAATTCTTTTTGGCTTCCTACGATCCTATCGACGATCTAAACAATGTTCACGTTTTAAGAAATGGGAGAAGATGAGAGGAAGAAGGAGAAAATGAAGAGAGAAGTAAAAGGAAGAGAAAACTTACCAAACAGGAGGAGAGAGAGAGAGTTTCCAGGGAGAGGAGGATGGGAGGTGGAGTGTATGAGGGAGAAGGGGAGGAGTAGGGAAATAATTCAAAATGTTACACTTAGCCCCCCCCCCTCTCACACTACACACAATTACTACACTCCCTACTAACAATTAAGACCCAACACTTCCACACTAGCCCAAATAACTCTAATACAATGCTAGGCATAAATATTATAACACATAAAATGCACACAAAATATTTAAATAAATAATAATTTAAATAAATAAATAAGCAAATAATTAATAAAAATCATTTAATTACTAATAAAATAGAGCCTATATTTCGGGTCGTGACATTAACACTAGACAAAATCGAATCCCAAGAGATCATATGGCATTCAAAATCTTCGGAGATAACAGGAGTTACAGTGTAATTCAAAGCTTTCTTCGGAACGATGAAACTAGTCCTTGAGTAGTTTCCTTCAAACTCGATCACATGGATCCCTGGCAAGGGATTAGTCACCACATTTGGTTGGGGCGGCTTCTGAATGAGTCCATCGTCTATCATGTCTTGCAGAGTGTGTCTCAAACTCCAACATTCATTTGTCGCATGACCAGGTGATACGTGGTATGCACAATATTTACTTGCATCCCAATTCTTAGGAGGCGGATTAGGCGGGCGGTATCCTTCTATCGGCTTTAGTACTCCTTGGGCGACCAATCCTTGAAAGATAGTAGACAATGGAGTGCTGAATTTATCAAAATGGCGATCTCTCCGATTTCCACCATTCCTTCGCTGATCGGTGACAGATTTCACAGACCCGTCTTGATTATAACACGGAGGTGCCCTATTGTAGCTGCTCCGGCTTGGTCCCACATTGCTGTTCCAAAAAGGAGCAGGGGTCATGGCAACATTGTTAACAACTGGTGCCGGGGCTTTAGCAGCGGATCGGAATCTGTAGGAGCTAGGAGAAGAATCTAGCTTGATCACCCCAGTTCGGACATCTTCGTCAATACGAGAACCCACATCAAGAATAGAAGCAAAATCTGGAAACGGGAGATATTTCATCTTATCTGCATACACCGGCTGAAGATTCTTAAGGAAAATACGAGTTTGCTCGGCACTGTCAGGCCTCTCCAGAGTTTGATCAACTTTCTCCCTCCACCTACTTGCAAATTCAGAAAAGGATTCCTTCTCACGCTGAGCACACGAATCGAGGTCACGACGGCTCTTCTCCCAGTTGGAGTTATCTTTGTATCGCTTCTGGAATTCATCCACGAGCTTCCCTCAATTATCAACCAGATTGGCATCCACAGTCATAAACCACTGCTTAGCGGCTCCTACCAAAGTCAGATGGAAGTTGGAGGCCATCGCACCAACATTAGGCCCACGAGACTGCATTGCATGAGCGTAAGATTTCAGGTGGGCCATTGGGCAACCTGTACCGTCAAATTTCTCCACATCGGGCATTTTGAATTTAGGAGGCAGAACAGCAAATGGAGATAATTTCAAGGAATCTTCAGAAAACTCCCCTTTATTCATGACCTTTCTCAACATTTCTTTCATTTCGCTCATTTCAATCTCAGCTTTAGTAAGGGGTACATATGGGACACCCTTTTAGAACGCTTCTATTTGGCGGACTAGGTTAGGATCTTGCCCCTGGGAAGTTCCTTGATTAATCTGAGAGGAACCGCTAGCAAACGCACCATAAGCGTTGGGCTGCTGATTCGGATACAGAGTCTGCATATACTGAGCAAAGGCATTATAATCAGGAGGATACTGAGACGGATGCACAGCAAAATTTGCTGGATTCAGGATGAAGGGCTGGTGAGTGCCACTGAAGTCTGGATGAGCCACATTACCCTGAGGAGGGATGTTCTGGTGATGACTCTGGCCAATGGTGTTGCTACCAATAGGATTCAAGTTGATGGTAGGGATGCCACTTCCATTGGGACCTGTATTGCCATTGGGATTAGGATTGGGAACCCCATTTCCGGTCTGATTAACGTTCGGATCGCCATTGGGATTTCTGTTGGGGTTGCCATTGGGAGCCCCATTACTATTCTGATTCTGCATGTGCACAAGTGTAGCCAGTAGCTCATCTTGCTGAATCCTCATCTGACCCAACACATTCTGCTCCAACCATGCTTGAAGACCTGGTGGTGGCACATAGGCTTCCTCATTTCCTTCCTGGGCCATTGCAATAGCTTCTTCGGTTACAGGCACTGTCTCGGCAACTCGGATCAACCTCCCCTTACTGTTTCTAGCTCCCCCTTTCCAAGTAGATGCCAGGCTTAGAGTATCTGAAAGGGATGGTGTTTAGGGCTGATTAGAGAGTGAAAAGGATCGAGATTTTCCGAGTTTGATTCAAAAGGAGTTCAAAAATCAAAATCAATCCTAGAATGCCGGATAAGCACTTGCTTTATTTTGACATGTTTTTGCATGAATCTTGGAATAGTGGATACCATCTCCAAAGTATAGGACCAACGTTTTTCACCTGTACTGTACTATTGGCCGTCCGAGCCCCTAGCGAAGGGCCTATACTCTTTCTGGGATCCACCATTCGGTTACGGTCTATGTGAGGGTCTTGACAATTTCAAGTCAATCCAAAAATTTTAACATGATATCCACAATTGAGAGGTCGATTATAACCTTTTGGGAATTCATAGGATTGAAGTAAAATTGTTTAGACAAAAACCGACATGAAGTCTGTGACATGTTATTTTCGAAAAAATATGGACATCGCATTTCGGCTTTTGAAGCTTGGCTTACACCCATCACAGCGACCGTAGGCGCTGCTAAGGGGGAAACAGTATACCGTTGACCCTATTGGGAAGTCAAGTGAGCTCCCTTATGCCCCAGGTTTACCGTCTCGGGTTTGAGATTCTAAGACGCTTTTCAAAAAACGTGCAAGTGTGTGAGGTATCTATGAGTTCGAAAAATCATTTTGAAAGCACGTAAAGAAAACAAGAAAATCATTTTTTTCCTTTTTTACTTGTTTTACCCCTTTTTTGGGGAATCACTCACCACGCAATGCATATATATATATACAAATAAGATAAGCGAAAAAACGCCCCTGCAAAACAGAGGTTAGGGCACAGATATATACACCCCAAGTAAGGCACATAAAGCATGGCACACACAAAGATTTAGAGTCTAGCCCACTTTAAAACAACTCCCCAGCAGAGTCGCCACTGTGAGAGCCCGCGCCCGGGATTGATCGGATCACCGTGAAAGCGGTTCGCGCCCATCTCGTGCTGATGCGCTTTTGGAAATGCGCTCGGTTCTCACACAATGGTTTCCTCTTGATGCTGTGATTTGATTGCAAGAGTCGCCACCTCATTTTGATTTTAGGAAAAATGAAGAAAAAAACTTTTTTGAGAAAATGGGTTCGGGGGCTAAGTTACGAGAAGAGAAGGGGTTAGGCACTCTTCTCGCCCGTGATGGTCTGTATATGCGTGCCACTTATATTCAATTTTATGCCTTTTAATTTGGATTTATGCCCTACCAAAAATGGTGATGAAATATATATGGAGGCCTTCCTATTCTAGGAAGTTTCATTTTTATTCACAACCGGGAACTCGGTTTGAGTGGATTCCCCGATTGGTTTTCAAGAATGGTTTTGATCATATCAAGCAATAATACATCCACGGGAGGGGAGATTACAAAATTACACATATACAAAAAATAGGGGAGACAAATCCCAGAAATAATAATAAATATCCTCGACGGTGCTTTTGTTGATTTCGGCGACACTTTCCGTCCCCGAGCCGTCGTACCTGTCCTAAAATCAATCCGATTCCAAAAATAAAAATTGGGGATTAATACCTGAATACTAGGGATCACAAGGGAGTTTTTGTAGACTTTTTGGACCAAGTTTAGGCCCCAAACACATGCAATAAATTTGATCACAAAATTCAGCCAAGAAAAGGCAAACAGAAACCTTAGCATGTTTATCACCAATTTTCACCATCTTAGCTTGGGAATATGACAAAAACCAAAGAACAAAAGTTGAAGAACACGCATAACAATTGAAGATCCCAAAATTTGGAGTTCATAGGATGAGTTTTAGTGGTTAAAAAGGTTTCTGACATTTAAATGTCAGAAACTGGAAGTGCAGAATCTGAATTTTTGAGTTTGAAACTTATGTTTGAAAGGAGAACTTCAAGTGATCCAAAAAATTTATAAAAAATATGATAATCATACTTATTTCGTGTAGAACAAAATCCATGTTTTTATCTTTGTCCAGAAAATTATTTTTCATCAATTTTGAAGCCCAAGAACACAGCAAGGTACCACAGTGAATAAACAACTCAGAATCACTGAGACGCAAATTTATGCATGAAAATATAATCTAGGCATGGAATATGAACATTTTATTTTAGAATCACATATTTAAACATGTTATGAACAACTTTTGTTCTTTGACCTAAACCAGAAAACCAATCTAAGATGGATTTACAAGCTCATCAAAATCAAGACTCTATAAAGAAAGTAAAAACTGATTATATGAGGCATGATTATAGACCTCAAAACACTACTATATCTTCAAACCAAGGCATGAAACTCAAGGACTTTGATATTTAACATGTTAACAACATTATAAAAGAGCTATTTCTCAACAAATAATGATTTTCACATGCATGATCATGAAGGAAAGCCAAAGAGGGCAGATTTACGCCCTTTGAGAGAAACATGAAGATTTTCATACACAAATTAAAGCATATGAATATTATGACTATTATGAACATATATAAACATAATAAACTGAGTATTAGCATCACATGATCATCATTTATATACATAAACAAAGCTTTACAAAGCTAAAAAAAACATGGAAGATGAAGGAAACCGAGTCATTATTTGACTAGGTTCCAAACCATTCCCAATATTGCTTACATATCTAAAGAGCCAAGGTTTACATAGAGTTTTACCTAGCTTTTGATATTATGGGTGCTCCCTTTGTCAACCAAGGGAAGACTTTTTCTTTTCTTTTTGCTTTGTGTTTGATCAAAGTTTTGGCTTTGATGTGTTTTTTGTGGTTTGTTTGGTGATTTATGGGTGGTGTAGGGGTGGTGTATGAGTGGTGGTGTGGTGATGGTGTGGTGGTGGTGTTCTTGTTGAGAGAGAATGAGAGTGGAGGATGGTAGGGTTTTTTTTTCTTTTTGTTTTTGTGTCTCTCTTTTGAAATGGATGAGAGTGGTGTATATAGGAAGAGGGAGGTGGTAAATTGGTTGTAACTTGGAGGGGGGAGGTTGTAAATTGGTGGATTCATCATCTATCCTTCTTGACTAAAGCTTAAAGTCATCTTCCTTATCTCTGTTCCGGCTTTCCGCTCCGCAACTGCTCCGTTGTGCGCGTCTCCGGTGTCCCGGTTGTCCGCGAGTCCAACATGAAAGTTGCTCGGAATATTTTTCTGGTCACGCCGGTATATCTGAAATATTTTTATGAGCAAAGAACGACAATAATATATTTTTTTCTCTTCTTGACCAGTTGATAAGATATTTTGAGATATTTTCCAATTTGGATAACCATCTTTCCGGCTCCGGCTTTCCGCTCCGGTGTCCCGGTTGTCCGCGGGCCCAACATGAAAATTGCTTGGAATAATTTTGTGGTCACGCCGGTATATCTGAAATATGTCAATTAGAAAGGAAAGGTAATAAATATATTTTTAATGCACAGAATGGATAACAGCGAGCAGTTCGGGGGGTTGCGGGCCCCGTTTCCGGTCCCGCACCTCGAAAAACGAAATTTTTGCCTGTTTACTCGTTTTTTCGCTCTGATCATGAATTTGAAGTCCGTTTATCCATTCGATGCACCGATAAGGCTCACGGCAGTCCCGCACAGCCAAATCGAGGGTTTTAGGTCAATTTTCGGGTTTAGACCGATTCAAGGTGGGTTTTTAGGGGTGCGAGATCAGGGTATCTACACTCGCTATTTCGCCACGGATAGGAAGGCAGCCATAAAAGAAGAGGTGTAGCGGTTAGTTAAAGCAGGAATTATCGAAGAGATCTTGTATCCTAAGTAGCTATCGAACGTCGTCATGGTCGCTAAAGCCAGCGGAAAGCTTCGAATGTGCGTCGACTTTACCGATGTGAACAAAGCGTGTCCAAAAGACTGCTACCCCCTACCTCGCATAGATCAGTTGGTAGACTCAATAGCGGGACACCGGATTTTGAGCTTCATAGACGCGTATTCGGGCTATCACCAGATCAAAATGGCGCCGGAAGATTACGCTTCAACCTGTTTCTACGCTGCTGACAAAACCTACTGCTACCCAATGATGCCATTCGGACTCAAGAATGCGGGCGCAACGTACTCAAGAATGATTGCTATTGTCTTCAAAGATCAGTTGGGAAGAAACATTAAAGCTTATATAGACGACATGGTAATCAAGTGTTAGGCCCAATTGGTAGGAAAATAGGCTAGAGGGGGGGGTGAATAGCCTTTTTAAAACTTTTACAAAGAAACACTTATAAATGCAAAGTCACTTAACAGTTTGCAAACTATTATCAGTAAGCGCAGCGGGTAAAATATGACTTAGTTTTAACTCACACAAAATCAGTGTATAAGAGATTTTCAGAGCTTAGTTTGAACACAAAGCTGTTTCTAAAAGTTCAATGCAGTTTCAAGAGATTGGTCAATGGAAATTACAATGAATCAGTACGAACATATGCAATCTGCCGGTGATAGAATTCCAACCGGCAATGATAAGGTAAGCAACAGAGACACAAGGATTTGGAGAGGTTCATAGTGTAAATACTGCTACGTCCTCTACCAAGTTTGGTCAGAACTTGGATTTGGGTTAAGAGTACTATTAGATATCTCTAGTCTATTACAAGCTCGGCTTTGCCGGTATACAAAGACTAAGTTCTAGAAATTTCTAATGGACCGTAAAACAATTCTGATAAAGTATATTTGAGCGGCAAGTTCAAGAGAACTTATCTCACTCAGGTGGGTGTGTGAATAACTTAAACAACGTATTCCTTATATGATCTAGTTCGGGAATACTAACAATGTTGTTTGAGTTGGTGCACAAATGTATGTCCTATTAAATGATCTAATGATTATCTGGACACAGAATGTTTGAGTCTTTAATGAATACTCAAAAACATTCAACTCTCTTCAATGCTCTATTTTCACCAACCCTCTTCAATGCTCCAAGTCCACTATTTATAAGAGGAGTAAATGTCTTGAGTCTTGTAGAAGAAGGCTTGCAATTTGAATATCCAGCTGGGTAGTTGAGGAGCATTAAATGCGGTATCTTTAGCATTAATGGCGAAGATATGTGGTACACGCATGCTCGCAAAAGTCTGATGGGTAAAGACCCCTTTGTCTCAACCGGTTACCTGCAAAAAGCAAGTAGAGACAGAGTATAGCTAAAAGTAGCTATGTGTCAGACGGCGCAGCAATCATTACAGAGCAGGTAAACTACTTTTAGATAAAACAGTAAGAAAGGACAGGGACAATTAGCAAGGTTGACTTTAA
This sequence comes from Campanula takesimana, assembly GCA_026119855.1. Classification (NCBI taxonomy): domain Eukaryota; kingdom Viridiplantae; phylum Streptophyta; class Magnoliopsida; order Asterales; family Campanulaceae; genus Campanula; species Campanula takesimana. Next base: position 550,496 of record JAOWBW010000134.1, read on the forward strand.
GATGAAACGATGTAACCTGACTGACAGTACAGACTGTCTTTCTATATCGGCAAGTTGAGAATGGAGTTGATCGGCAACTTGTTTAGCAAGTTGATCGGCAAGTTGTCGCATGTTTAAGAATAGAGTTGATCGGCAACTAGTTTTACTGGTCTGCTGATTTGCTTCCTCTTGCTGGTTTGCCTTGTTTGAAGAGTTGGAATATACCTGTGCTGGTCACCAAGAATGCTAAGAGTACCTTATAAGGGTTCTAACAAAATTGGGGGATCCTAAGTGATAGATATGATTGGGATTAAGCAATTCTATGTCCTAATCATATATTTGAACAACAATCTCCTCCTAATTGCTTAAGTCCAATCACCCTATCCAAGAACATTTATCTTAGCTTAGTAAAAGAATGTATAAGGAATGTCTATTTATTATCATTCCCTAAGCCAAGTCACACACTAGATGTCTTAAAGAGGTAAAAATACAAAATGATAAAAATAAGAGTAAAAGACAAGAAGGATGAGTTGTTGATGGCTTATGATCAGCAGGGAGAATAATAACCTGCAAAACAAAGTTAGCATGAATAGCAGTAGATATTATAAGAGAATATAACATATAAAAATAAGCACACATAAAACAGTAATGGTTAGCAAAGAAGTCTTGGATAAATCATTGAAGTTCTTCTGGATATCTATATCATTGGCTATATTGACTAGGAAACAGGAGGATCCTCTTGCTGGTCAATGGCCTTTGATGTAGAGTCGGTAAGCTTGGCTTTCTTCTTTGCTCTCTTCTCTTTCTTTTCAGCTTCTCTCTTCTTCCTTCTTTGAGTGCTCTCCAGCCTTACAGTCAGCATTGCATTGTTGGCTTCCAGAGCAGCTATCTTCATTTGAGCATCAGCAAGAGCAGACTTGGCAGCAGATAAATCTTTTTCAGCCCTTTCTAGGTCTCTGATCTGCAACCTCTGGTCATCAACTAGTTGCTGTTGAATAGAATGCATACTCCCCAAACTCTCTGAAAGGGTAATCAGCCTAGATTCTCTGTCCTCCAGCAGATCTTTCAAGTCTTGGATTCTCTTGCATTCCTCCTCCTGATTGGACTTAAGGATTTTGTCAGAAAGATCCTCATGAATATGGTTCAACTTGTCACGGAGGAAGAGGCCAGTATCGCCCAGATCGGCACGAGTAACAGGCACTTGCATATTTTCAGTATCCCCTTCAAGGTAACTGAAGTATTCATACATACTGTTCAGTACCACGGGTTTTGACAGACCAAGAGAAGAATGCATCAGGAAGGAAGGAATGAAGTCTTCATTGATAATATCAGCATCTTCTACAAGACCTTCAGGAGCAGGCACAGACAACTCGTCATCCGAAGATAGAACAATCAGTAACGGAGAAGCTGGCACAGGAGAGGGAGCAGCTGGCAGAGGCAAAACTTGTCGAAGAAAAGAAGCATCAGCAGAATATCTGTCAGCAAGAAGGAACTCAGCAGGAACAGATGTGGAGGCAACAGGATCGGCAGAATTTACATCAGCACGGACGATCGGCAAAGGAAATGAAGGATGAATAATAACTGCACGTTCAACCGGCAGATGGAACACACCATTGTCCTCCAGAGAAACAAAGATAGCCAGGATAAAATTCAAATAAGCACGACCTTCAAGAATCATGGTCATTAACCCGGCATTCATCAGCCTTGAGGTATAAACCATATGATCGGCACGCTGTCTTGGATGGAACATCGGTAGGGTTAATGCAAGAGCAGTAGATTTTACCAAGTGAAAAAGACCTCGAGAATTAGTAGCTCGGTATTCAAGAATGTCATGGAGTTCATCATTTATCATCATGCATCTCATCATCAGTCCATTTGTGGCGATGCTGACTTCCTTGGGTGATGGACCAGGTAGATGAATTTTGCCGCCAATTTTGAGCTTTCCTGGCAAGCAATGGAGAGGTTCAAACGCTGGTGGTCCTTTCACCTTGAGTTTGGAGACCCTGGGAGCTTTCCCTTTCCTTCTTTTGAACTCAGGTTAAATCTAGGGCAAGAAAGTAAGCCGTTCACTAGTTGAGCCCGGAAGAAATGAGTGATTGGGGCCAAAAGGATTTGGAATTGATCGGAGAGAATTTGACGGTAGCTCAATATAATCATCAGGATCTATTTCATCCGAGCTGTCATTCCCACCGGCAGCTGTGGCAATAGGAACAGGTTGTGCTTCATCAGCAACAACTGGAGCAATGAGGGCCTCGGGAGCAGGAAGCAAAGGGAAGGAAATTGGAGCAAATAAAGCATCCTGAAATTCCTCAAATTGTAACTCAGCAGCAATCAGAGCATCAAAGTCAGCATTATGATCTTGATTGGCAATCTCTGTATCAGCACCTCCTCCCAACTCAACAATCTCTCTAACACCAGTAGGAGCTACCTGTAGATACCCCGGGGAGCCACGGCTTGGCTAGAGCGCGTGAATTATCCTAGGATGTCTAACTTGTTTTAGATTGTTTAGAGTCGCCACCTATGTTTTGAGGAACATAAGAAAAACCTATTGATTATAGCCTAAGTTTGATTACGAAAACAGAGATTCTTTGTTTTGAGGTTCGGGGGTTAGATTACGAGATGGGAAGTACCGAAACACCCATCTTGCCCAACTAAAGTTGGTCTTGCTTGATCAAAATCTACATGAATGATAACGTTCTTCTTCTTCTTCTTTAAGTCATAAAAAGGGGGTTTTAAAATGGAGTTTGGAATGTAGGAGATAACTCCTTAACCAACCTCAATGAGATGAGGTGATCTTTAGAGTCATGTCCCAAAATGATTTGGGTGATTGCACATTTGATTAGAGTAAAAGAGAGAGAGGAGATGAAGTAGAAAAGAAAGGAAAAGATGGACTTTTACCTACACTTTGAAGACCTTCAAATATTGCTTGATGAGATCCTTGGAGAACCTTTAGGAAGTGATTTTGGTATAGTTTTTGTAAGTTCAATTTCCGGTCCTTGAAAATGGAGGTGAAGGGAGCTTTTTATAGGTGAAAGAGGGGTGTTTTTGGTGCCAAAACTCAGTCACCAAGAAATCCTTCCTGGGCAAAATCCTGTAAATTGAGCAAGGGAGAGAATCCTGGCCAGAAATCTGTAACTGACGCCCAGAGGCGAGCGCTTCCTGCTTTGGAGGCGGGAGGCGCGCGCGCCTGGCTCCTCCTGTCGGAGGCGCGCGACTCAGAGAAGGCAATTTTGACAGAATGGACTAGAAAGTCAGCCCTGTCATTCAGTTTAGTCCCTGGACTTAACGAAGTCAGTCAGGAACTTAATGGAAGTGACAGAAACTAACGAGAAACACTTAAAATGGGGAGAAACACAAAATCAAATGTGCAATCGGGGTGAGCGGTCCAAGGCGGGGTGTCTACAGAGCCCCTCGGCGACGTGGATTGCAAAGAAAAACGCGTCGACGAAAGTTAAAAAACACCCGCCGAGGACATCACCAAGAAAAAGCAAAGACTCGATGAAAGCAGGAATTTGAAATTGCGAGAGGTAGTGGTGTGCTCCCTGTGTGAGCGGCTTTTGTTGATAGAGGGGGTGGCATGATCCGTTAGGTGAACCTGCCGGCTGAATGTTTTGAATGAGGCAGTTGGTAAACCTTTGGAGAGGCCGTTAGTGAACCCTTGAGGACGAATCCGTTAGTGAAATCCGTTGATGAGGCCGTTAGTGAACCTTTGAAGAGGCCGTTAGTGAAGCTTTGGAGAGGCCGTTAGTGAACCTTGGAGAGGCCGTTAGTGAACCTTTGAGGACGAATCCGTTAGTGAAATCCATTGATGAGGCCGTTAGTGAACCTTTGAGGACGAATCCGTTAGTGAAATCCGTTGATGAGGCTGTTAGTGAACCTTTGAGGAGGCCGTTAGTGAACCTTCGGAGAGGCCGTTAGTGAACCTTTGAGGACGAATACGTTAGTGAAATCTGTTGATGAGGCCGTTAGTGAACCTATGAAGAGGCCGTTAGTGGACCTTTGAGGAGGCCGTTAGTGAACCTTTGAAGACGAATCCGTTAGTGAAATCCATTGATGAGGCCGTTAGTGAACCTTTGAGGACGAATCCGTTAGTGAAATCCGTCGATGAGGCCGTTAGTAAACCTTTGAGGACGAATCCGTTAATGAAATTCGTTGATGAGGCCGTTAGTGAACCTTTGAGGAGGCCGTTAGTGAACCTTTGTTGTCGAATCCGTTAGTGAGATTCGTTTGATGAGTTATTGCTTTGGAGTCTCGTGCAACTTGGAGTCACACTTGACTTTCTTTTGAATTGTGGGGTGCGGGCACAGTTGACCGCGACCAGAAAAAAGTTCCTGCTGGGGATGAAATGTTGAGATTGACCCTTGAGGGGGGTATGGTACCCGTGACAGAACTTAGGGAGTTTGGAATCCGTGGGGAAGCCTTGATACGGTGCATGGATTCTTGCATGGGAGACTGCTTCTGAACCTGCCTGATGATGGGAAGAGCGCGCGTCCGGGCCTCGTTGTAGGACAAGCGCGCCTCGGATGAGTATGTCGGGGGGCGCGCGCCTGGCGCGTAAGTTCAGCATATTTAAACAGGCTGTTCGCTGTTTTCGGCCAGTTTTCAAAAATTTGAAGAACCCTCCAAATTCCAAGCCCAATTTTCGTAGAGAAATCACCCCAAAACACTTTCTTGCCGCTCTAGGATCAATTCCGTCAAAGAAAAGATGTCGGATCGTCAGCAATCACCTCCGTTTGAGATGCCACAGGGCGAGGAGCCCGAAATTGGGGTTGAAGCTATGGACCCGAGCTTGCTTACTTTCTGGCCTCATACCCACATTTCTCACTTCGTGACTTCGGGTTTGGTAAGAATTCCTCACCTTTCTTGTCGATTTCGGGTTTCATGTAGTTCTGTTTTCTTTACCCGAAATATTGCTGCAGCAGCTTTATTGATCATTCTTTGCATGTTGTTCATTGTTGCTGATTTGCTGTAAGAAACATGTTGGGATGTCCATTTTCATGTTCACACACTTGCTTATACATTGTTCTGCCATTGAAATCTCTGTGTTGAGTTCATCCGTTTTCTAGCAGTCATGCTGATGAAATTTTTGCTGTTCCTTCTTTCTTTTCAGGAGTGGACCCGTCTGACAGAGATTCGCGGTGGGGCTCATGGGCCCATCTCTATATGGAAGAGGTTGCCTGAGAATGTTCGGGCCCGAGTCACAGGGACTCATTTTGGTCTTTTTGTCACTAGCCTCCCAGCTTTGAAGAATGACCCTGATGTGGTCCAGGCATTGAGGGAAAGATGGTGGGACACCACCCATACCTTCCACTTACCCATGGGCGAGGTAACTATGACGCCTACCGATTTCACAGCTTTGACAGGCTTGCCGTTCATGGGGGTGCCTGTCCCTTTTGGTTTGAGAGGGGCTGTTCGGACTCCGGACGAGTTACTGGCTTTGGTTGACTGTCGGTTCGAGGTTAAGAATTCTCGAGTGACATGGGGGCGAATCCGGGCTTATTTCAGCATCTTGATGGCAGAGGCTCGAGGTGTTACTGCTGATCGGGTCGATGCCGTGGCCCGTTGCTTTATTTGGTACCTGTTATCCCATACTTTGTTTGCCAACGGGGGATCTTCGGCCTCTTTGGCTCTGCTTGACTTGTTAGTGGATTTGGACCAGATTGGCCAGTATAACTGGGGCGCAGCGGGCTTGGCTGCTTGTTACCACGGCATGGATTTGACCAGTCGCTCGACCACCAGCTCTGTTACGGGCTTCAGCTTGCTGTGGGAGGTATACCACTTACTGTCCTTTTATATTCTCCTTGCCTTGGTCATAACTGCCTTTTTTCGTTGACTGTCCTTAACTTTGTTTCTGCCTCTTGTCTACAGCTTTGGGCTTTTGCTATCCTGAATCTGAGGGATTTCAAGATTGCCAAGGAAGGCCAGCCCCAGTATCCGGACTGCGCACGGTGGGCGTATAAGGAGAGGAATGTGAAGACTGGCACGAACCCCATTAGTCTTACTTCGGCCCGACGGCACTTGGACACCTTGAGGCCTGAGTCTGTTGCCTTCTCTTTGTATCCGTGGAGATCAGTTCAGCACTGGTTTGAGCACACTCTTATTCCTACCCGTTCTCGGCTTTTGATGAGTTCGGGTGAGTGCATGGCTCTGTATTTGGGGGACAGAGTGTTCTGGCAGCATGGTACCCAGGTGATAGACTTTTACACCCCCCCTCATCCTGCAGTTCCAGACGTTCCTCCTTTCTGTCCTCGTAACTGGAGGTCACTTTCCGAGGCTGATCGCACGGCATATATGGTAGGGGTTGATGCCGTCCCTTATATTCACTTGGACCAGGATTATGGCCTCTTCAGGGAGAACAACTTGATGCAAGGCTTCATGTTTGCTGATCCGAGGAGATCACAGGCTGCTCCTTCGACCTCCGCTCGGTTTTATACTACCGGTGCCGGGTATTGTTTTGATCCTCCTTTGCCTCCTCCTTATTACACTTATTCCAACTTCGGGGTCTTTAAGGAGCAGAGGGAGATTGTTCCCGAGGATATGTCACCAGAGAGAGAGCCTCCCGCTCAGGCTGCTGTGGCATGTTTTTCTGACCATCTTTGCATTTTCTCAGTTCCAGTCTTGTTTTTTCTGTCCTTTGTATTGATGTAATTTCCTTTTCCTGTTCTTTGTTGCAACAGGTGCCCGTGGCTGCTTATAGGCACTTGGGTAGGCAGAACAAAGGGATGAGGCGGAGGCTCCGTCAGCTGGAGGAGAGGGTGCTGGAGTTGTGCAGGGATATTGCTGCCATGACTAGAGATGCTGCTGGTGCTGTCTCTGGTGCTGCGAGAGGAGCTGCCCGAGGTGCTCGGGGCATGGGACGAGGCTGTAGGGATGCTGCACTGGACATTGATGAGGCTGTCTCTTCGGCGAGGCAGTCGCTGAGCAGGAGTCTGAGCCACGGAGGTAGCCATAGTAGGAGTCTGAGCCGAGAGGGTAGCCAGAGCCGGGGTGGCACCAGTTCATCAGGGAGAGCTGCTAAGAGGACCCGTCCTGATGTTGTGATTGAGACATCTGAGTCTGAGGATGATGATGATGATGATGATGATGATGATGATGAGGATGATGATGACGATGAGGAGACCGAAAGCGGTAGCAGGGGGTGAGCACAGTGTTGGTGATGACGTGCCCGAGCTGTTGCGGCTGAGAGGATGAGGGATTGAAAACATTTTTATTTTTGCCTGTAATAACATTTAACATGTATTTACAATCCTAGTTATCTTACTACTCATTTTCCGATCTATTAGTGACTCGATCTTAGATGTCGACTCTTTACAAACAGATGTGTGCCCAAAGGATGCTTGTTGTTGATGCTTGAACTCCTTTTTGTTGCTGGGATCTGATTTTGCTGCAGGTTGGATATGTTGAAGTGCTTGGGTTCTGTTCTGAACTGACAAGGGCTGTTTCTGTCTGAACTGCTGTCAAAGGCGGCGCGTTGGGCCTTGCTTGTGGGAGGCGCGCGCGTTGTGCAGCCTTGGTCGGAGGCGCGCGCTTCTGGCCTGCTGAATTACAGCCCCTTTCTTTTTCTGATCAGAATGTTCCAACAGCTATAAATTTGAACCATTTTCGACCAGAATGGTCACACAACATTCTTTTGCAAACACTTTCTCCTCCTAAACCACAAAATTCTTGTCATAATGGCCCCAATGACTTTCTCCTTTGAAGTTAAAGTTTCCGTCCCTGAGGGTGAGAAGTCCATTCCAGTGGTGAATGCCGTTCCAGTTGTGGGGTCCGTCCCGATGGTGGAGAAGCGTCCGAGCGTTTTTGATCGTTTGGGAAGGCCCAATGACGATGTTGTTGACCCCGTGAGACCGGTGGTTCATGTGCGAGACTATAGACCCCGTCACTTTCCCAAGAAAAAGAAAGGTAAGGGAAATTCCTCCTATGTGTGGAAGCGTCCCATGGTTGTCCCCGCTAAGGCTCCGCTTGATAAAGGCAAAGGGAAAGCCGTTGATGAAGCTCCGTCCCGCCCTAGCGTTTTCTCCCGTCTTAGCGGTCCCAAGAATGTTCCGTCCCCATCCAAGAAGACTAAAGGACATAACAAGAAGCAATGGGTTCCCAAACCTAAGAAAGATTAGATTTTTCTTTGTACCCCAAGAGATTGCAATTAGACCACTTTGTTTTAGGATTTAATATTTTGATGTTCTTTTTTTGTTGCTCAATAAATCCGTTGTAATGGCTTGAATAATTCATTGGATGAATAAAAATTGCATTTTGTTATTTGAAGTGAATTCGGTATTTTTGATATGTTTTATACTGCACCCGAAGGTTGCCTACGTTCCTCCAGTTAGGAGGCTCAGGTCTCTTTAGTTCAAACAAACAAAGACCATTTTTTTTTTTTTTGTGTGCACCCTGTTTTTTTCCTAGACCGCCCTCTCGGGTTTTCAATCTAGCGGGCTTCTTTTTTGCACGTGCTCTAATTTTTTCCTAGGCCGCCCTTGCGGGTTTTCAACCTAGCGAGCGATTTTTTTTATTTTATTTTATTTTTTTTTTTTTTTTTTTTTTATGGTCTTTGTTTATTAAGCGTAGAACCTCTTGAGCTTGTCGAGGTTGACCTCCTTTGGCAGCTGGTCACCATCCAAATCCATGAGCCGGACTACCCCGCCGCTTAGTATCTTCTTGACCACGTACGGACCGATCCATCGGGGTCCCCATTTCCCCAGGGGATTCATGGCGTTAGGAGGATGTTGTCTTAAGACCAAATCTCCCACATTGATGTTTCGAGGCTTCACCTTTTTGTTGAAAGCTCTTGCCATCCTTTGCTGATATGCCCTCATGCGTTCGAGTGCTCTTAGCCTTTTCTCGTCGAGTAAGGCTAGCTGTTCATATCGACTTTGCATCCAGTTGACCTCGTTGACTTGATTCTCGAGGAGGACCCGTAGAGATGGGACTTCAAGTTCGATAGGGAGTACGTCTTCAGAACCATAAACTAATGCATAAGGAGTTTCTCCTGTTGCGGACCGTATTGATGTGCGGTAGCCCAACAATGCTAATGGTAGCTTCTCGGGCCAATCCCTTCCTGTTGAGGCCATTTTCTTGACGATGGTCTCGATGGTTTTGTTTGCTGCTTCAACCGCGCCATTTGCTTGGGGACGGTAAGGAGATGACTTGTGCTTGGTGATCTTGTATTCTACCAAAAGTGCATCCATTTCCTTCTCAAAGTGAGAGCCGTTGTCGGAAATGATTTCATGAGGCACGCCGTATCGGCACATGATATTAATCTTTACAAATTCGGCCACTTTCTTTGCGTTGAGGGTCCGATAGGCTTGTGCTTCGACCCACTTTGTGAAGTAGTCGACTGCCACTAGGACGAATGACTGCCCGTTGCTCCCGGCAGGATGAACTTTACTGATTATGTCTATCCCCCAACAAGAGAAAGGCCAAGGTGTGACCATGTTGTAAAGTTGTGAGGGTGGAGCATGTTGCAGATTAGCGTGGAATTGGCACTTGGCACACCTTTTGACTTTCTCGATACAGTCTCGTTCCATAGTGCTCCAATAGTAACCAATGCGAAGTATCTTCTTGACTAGCATAAACCTATTCATGTGGGGTCCACATTCTCCTTCGTGCACTTCACACATTATCTCTTGAGCTTCGGCCTCATTGACGCATAAGAGATTGATCCCGTCGTGGTGCCTTTTATAGACTCGGTCCCCAATCAGTACGTACCGAGAGGCTAGCCTTTGCAGAGCTGCTTGAGACTTCTTATTGCTATTCTCGGGATAAGTGACATCTTTGAGGAAATTCATGATATCCGAATACCACGGAGAGTTTGTTTGAACCTCGTTGATCTCGATACTCATGCAATATGCCGGACTGTTCCTTCGAGCAATTTTGAAGGGCTTCACCATTTTCACTTTGGGCATTTCGACTAATGAAGCTATAGTGGCCAGTGCATCGGCGAAGCGATTCTTATCCCTTGGCAGGTGGTTGAAAGTGATCTCTTGGAATTGTTCAACCAATTCTTCAAGGTGCTGACCATACTGTTGGAGAGTTGGGTCTTGGGTTCGCCATTTACCCGATTGCTGATTGATAAGGAGCAAAGAGTCGCCGAATACTTCTAGTTCCGTGACGTTTCTTTCAAGAGCTGCTTCGAGCCCTGCTATGCATGCTTCGTACTCGGCAATGTTGTTGGTAGCTTCGAATTCCAGACGGATGGCAATGGGAGTGTAGATGTCTTTTGGATCAACAAGCAATATTCCTATACCAAAGCCGTGTTTATTGGCGGTGCCATTGTAGATACCCCGGGGGAAACCACGGCCTTAGGCTCGAGCGCGCGTTGGTTTGTATCCTAGGATGTCTAACTTTTTTTAGAGTCGCCACCTATGTTTTGAGGAACATAAGAAAAACCTATTGATTGTTGCCTAAGTTTGATTACGAAAACAGAGATTCTTTGTTTCAAGGTCCGGGGGTTAGATTACGAGATGGGAAGTACCGAAACACCCATCTCGCCCAACTAAAGTTGGTCTTGCTTGATCAAAATCTACATGAATGAAAATGTTCTTCTTCTTCTTCTTTAAGTCATGAAAAGGGGGGATTTAGAAATAGGATTTGGAATGTAGGAGATAACTCCTTAACCAACCTCAATGAGATGAGGTGATCATTAGAGTCATGTCCCAAAAAGATTTGGGTGATTGCACATTTGATTAAAGTAAAAGAGAGAGAGGAGATGGAGTAGAAAAGAAGGGAAAAGATGGACTTTTACCTACAATTTGAAGACCTTCAAGTATTGCTTGATGAAATCCTTGGAGAACCTTTAGAAAGTGATTTTGGTATAGTTTTTGTAAGTTCAATTTTTGGTCTAAGTTTCGATCCTTGAAAATGGAGGTAAAGAGAGGTTTTTATAGGTGAAAGAGGGGTGTTTTTGGTGCCAAAACTCAGTCACCAAGAAATCCTTCCCGGGCAAAATCCTATAAATTGAGCAAGGGAGGGAATCCTGGCCAGAAATCTGTAACTGACGCCCAGAGGCGCGCGGTTCCTGCTTTGGGGGCGGGAGGCGCGCGCGCCTGGCTCCTCCTGTCGGAGGCGCGCGACTCAGAGAAGGCAATTTTGACCGAATGGACTAGAAAGTCAGCCCTGTCATTCAGTTTAGTCCCTGAACGTAACGAAGTCAGTCAGGAACTTAACGGAAGTGACAGAAACTTAACGAGAAACACTTAAAATGGGGAGAAACACAAAATCAAATGTGCAATCGGGGTGAGCGGTCCAAGGCGGGGTGTCTACAGCCATCGAAAAAAAGTTGCCACTTATTTTCCTCGGTTGCAGTACAAATTAAATGCTCGTCAGGGAACTGTACATCTTCCCCCCTTCACTTCGTCACACGGGAATTCGGCAAGCTGGTCACTGAACACTTTCCCCCTGACGGATTTTAGTGTGACGTAAGTGATATCATAGCCGGCGAGCATGAAGTACCATTTGGCTATTCTTGTTGACATGAAAGGCTTCTCGAAGATGTAGCGGAGCGGGTCCACCTTTGCTACTAGCTTGATTGGAAAAGCTTCCATATAGTGTTTGAGCTTTTGAGTGACCCAAACCAATGCTGCACATGACTTCTCTAAGACAGAGTAGTTCTTTTCGCCTCCTTGGAATCGGCGACTAACAAAGTAAATGGCATTCTCCTTTGTGGACTCTCGTTGCTCTTGTGCTAACATAGCCCCTAGGGCCTCATTATTGACAGTGAGATAGAGCAAAAGAGGTTTCTCCTTGTGCGGCGGAACTAGAACAGGAGGGCACGTTAAGTAATGCTTCACTTGATCGAAGGCTTCTTGGCACGCGTCGGTCCATTCTAGAGCCACATTCTTCTTGAGTAGCTTGAAGATTGGATCGCACATAGAAGTGAGTTGGTGCACAAACCGACTGATGTACTGCAGTCTGCCCATAAAACCTTTGATCTCTTTCTGCGTCTTTGGAGGAGGCATGTCAATGATTGCCTTGATTTTGGAAGGATCTACTTCAATTCCCCTTTCAGTGACCATATAACCAAGGACTTTGCCTCGGATAACCCCGAACGTGCACTTTGCAAGGTTTAGCCTCATCTTGTATTGACGAAGCCTTTCGAAGAACTTGCGGAGATCGATTAAATGTTGACCATCGGTCCCTTTGGAGTGAATGATCATGTCATCCACATAGACCTCGATTTCTTTGTGAATCATATCGTGGAACAAGTCTGTCACGGCTCTTTGGTAGGAAGCCCCAGCGTTTCTTAACCCAAATGGCATGACTATGTAGCAAAAGGTACCCCACGGTGTTGTGAAGGCTGTCTTATGTTGATCTTCTTCGGCCATGAGAATCTGATTGTATCCGGCGAACCCATCCACGAAGGAACGAAACTCATAGGCAGCAGTGGAGTCGACCAGCATGTCGATGTTAGGGAGTGGAAAATCATCCTTTGGGGAAGCTTTGATCAAATCCCGGAAGTCCACACAAACTCGAACCTTCCCGTTTGCCTTTCTGACTGTCACGATGTTGGCTAACCATGTCGGATACTCGATAACCTTGATGAAACCCACACTGAGGAGCTTCTCAATCTCTTCCTTGACTTGCAGAGACCATTCTGGCTTGATCTTTCTGAGCTTCTGCTTTACTGGCCTGGCATCTTCTCTGATCGGAATTCTGTGCTCCGCTACCTTTCTGTCCAAACCCGGCATGTCTTTGTATGACCATGCGAACACATCCACGAACTCCCGCAGTAGTGCAGTCAATCTGTCTCTGTCGTCCCCCTTGAAGAAGCTTCCAATTTTAGTTTCTCTTGGCTCTTCTTCGGTACCCAGATTAACAACATGCAATTCTTCGTCAGCCTTTGGACCATTTTCACCACGACTACGGACTTGTTGAGCAAGTTCATTTAAGTATGTTGTGTTTTTGTGGTCAATTTCATCATAATTTGAATCGTTATTAACTTGTTCGTTAAGTTCATTATTAGTTAATTCATCATTTATGATGTTTGCAATCTCAGGGTACTCAGAAATATCAAATTTTTCATTAGCAAAGAAAGGAAACACACGCTCGGCTATGGCCTCCAAATCCTCTTGGGTGAGGGTATTAGAGACACTCTCGGACTCGAAAGTAAGTGTGAGCCGCTCTTCCTTTGTTGCTGTGCGGGGTATGCAACCCATTTCTTGGACTAAGAATTCCTCAGATACCACGGGCCCTTTCGTAGAATACCAATTGTTGATCGGCTCGGAGCTTGGCGGGATCTCACTGATAGTCTCGTTCATGATGACGGTGTCATGGATGGCGTTGACTTGGCATTCATTCATTATGGCAAGCTCTTCGAACATGGAGGCTAAATCTGTCAGTTCTTCCCCCACGATGATTTCTGTCTCGGACTCTATAGTCACCTTCCTTCCCCACCATTCACGGGGCGACATGGGAGTTGGTTCCTTTTCGGATTTCTGGATCTCACAATCGGAGAAAATTTCGAGACCGGGCTTTTTGACACCCTTATTGTTAACCCATGGCTCGGGAAAGATCATGTATGGAACGTCTTCCCCTTGGCGGACAAAATAGCCATTCAACGTCTTGCGGTAAGGCCTTAGATTAGGGACCTCATAACGACGACCTTCTTTACGAGCTCGGTTTTTTTGTTCTTGATTGCTTGCTCTTGTTTCAAGTCTTCTTTGGAAGGCTCGTACCCCAAACCGAAGGTGTCTTTAACGAATGGGACTTGCACAGGATGTAGGATTCCTTGTTGATATTTCCCTAGGCCTAAACCAGGGAAGTAGTCCATATTCCTCATCATGCGGAGGACTTTGTGATTGCTGGGGGTCCATGATCCGTTTCCCCCTTCTTTTTCAATGGCGTTGATTGAGACGCCAGAGAGAGTGGAGTCTAGTAGACCGTGCTGAACTTGGTGGACAGGCTCACCTTTTCTGTGGATAGTAACGTTTTCGGCCATGACGGTCACTATTTCATCACCATTTCGGATCTTGACACACTGGTGGAGAGTTGACGGTACGGCATTAGCACTGTGAATCCATGGTCGACCCAAAAGTAAGTTGAACAAGGATGGGATATCAAGCACTTGGAATGGGACGGACATGACCATGCTCCCAAACTCAATGTGTATTTCAATCATACCCATGACTGTACGGGCGGTGCTGTCATAACCTCGGATTACTTGAGTAGAAGGCTTCAAATCGGAATCCTTAAGCCCCAGTATGCCCATGATTCTGCCAGGCATGAGATTGAGTGCGGAACCACCGTCCACTAAGACTCTTGAGACGGGCCTCCCCCTTGCTCGTACCTTGAGGTAAATAGCTTCGTTGTGGTCGGAACCAAATGGTGGAAGGTCCATATCGGCAAAGGTGATGACGTTGCCAAAATGAATGTGACCGATCATTGCTGTGAGGTCCTCGGGAGTAGTATCGGGCAAAACTGATGTATCATCGAGATTGCGGATGACAAGATCTCGGTGTTTCTTTGAGGATGCAATGAGGTCCCAAATAGAGATGTTGGCTTGAGTTTTCTTGAGTTGGATAAGTAGAGGATCTTCGGGAGTGTCGCGATCTTGCGGCCTTTGAGAAGAGGAGCTCGGTGCGGAAGTGGAAGGGTTCCTTGCTATGATTCGACCGGATCGAGTTAGCATGTTGACGTTCCCATCTTGCTTCCTTTTCCTATTCTCTAGTACTTCCCTCATTACCTCATCGTAAGTCACTACATAACAAGAATTGTCAAGTTTATTCATAACATTGGGGCCCCCATTCACAATTGGGATTGAATGGGTGGTCCCCTCGAGTTCTCATATCTCTATTACATTGACATGTTCGCCATTAGTCACTACAAATTATTTCTTATCTATTAGATCTTGAATGACATTGCGGAGAACGAAGCAATCCTCGGTGGTGTGGCCACTATATTGGTGGTAGCCACAATATTTGTGGTGAGCATGATTGGGGTGGACCGTCTTGGGTTGGTACCCTTGCACGGGTGTGACTTGACCCTTTGCTTTGAGGACCTCGAACACTTCGGTTTGAGTCATGCCTTGGAGAGGCGTGTAGACACGGTCATTTCGAGACTTCTTCCCTTGGGGTGGAGGAACCTTTTTGTAATTCCCCTTATCGATAGTACTCATGAGGATGGATGATTGGTAAAGTCTTGTGTCGGAGCCTTTCCCCATGTTGAGCCCATTGAATTTTGGTCGATGTAGGCCATGATAGAATCCACCATTTTGGGCTCATTGTTCTCGGAACTTGGCTCTCCCATTTTCTTGGTGCAGGTGTTGACATAAGGACTTTTGAACAAACCCTCGGTCCATTCGGATTCATCATCATTATTCTTGTTCTTCCCCTTGGCAAGGTTAGTGAGCTTTTCTTTCATTAGCTCCTTCTCGGCCTCGTGGGCCTCCCTTTGGCTGTCGAGGTGGGATTTCCAAATGTCGTCTTTGCTTTGTGCCTCCTTATTAAGGGTGGAGACTTACTCTTGGAGGAGTTGGACCATGGTTCAGAGCTGTTCGAGAGACATGGTGTTGCTGCTGCCGGTCATGGTTGATGTAGGAGCTGTTGGAGTGATCTCTTCACGGACTAACCGATTTGCCGAATCCCGGTAGACTCTGTAAGTACCAATTGAACCTATATTGCATAAGAGGCCCTTGTCAGTATTGAGTAACACTTGCGGTCCATGAAGAGGCTTAGAACACACAATTGGGCACACGACTCGAACCACATAAGAAAAGACTCTTTTTTTTTTTTATATAAGTCGGAGGGAATGGATCCCTTTTGGGGATTCTAAGAAAATAATGGAATCGTCACACTAGTATATAGATCATCTCGCGGTCCCATATACTCATCGGATTCCATCGCGCTTGTGAATCCTACATGTATCTGGATTAAACTAAATTAATGTAGTAAAGCATACATGCGGGGACGGATTTTTATTTTCGTCCAAAATAACCACTTTTGGGGACGGATTTTTATTGCGTCCGTTTCAACAAGTTGGCATGTATGATTTAAAGACATTAGTTTAGGGAAATCTCGGTACATGGAAACCGACTTGAGTCACGGAGTGTTAGACCCTAACTAGAATTGTGTGGTTTGTGCTCGGCTTGAATATGAGGCTCAAAGGTCACCCCCGGCATGTAGTCTTGAACTACGCCACGGGCTGAGGTTTACCGCTTCGAAAGAGCCAAGGTCTGGTGGAGCTTGAAACTTTCTAGGACGGGCCTCGACGGGTTTGGGGTTGGACTTGTGCGACTCGATAGTGAGCAGTTCATAGGAATATGTGCATGTAGTGTGAGGTCTAACAAGTGACAAAAAATTTTATTTTATTTTATTTTTTTTTTGAAAAGAAAGAAAAACACACAAAACATATAAGCACATAAATTACAACTCCCGAATCACCCGTGTGACCGGTAAAATGAACACAAAATTAAAACAGTACGAGGGTTCAATTCTGTTCTGATGCATGCAACTGTGCCCACACCCCACTGTTCTGCTCAGTCACTGAAACCTGTTTCTGTTCTGGGAACCAACCCAGAAGCGTGCGCCTCTGAGTGTTGATGTGGGACGCGCGCGCATGGCGCAATGCTATTAGGAGGCGCGCGCTTCTGGGCACACCTGTCAGAATGTCAGATTTTGGACTCAGGGGATTGCCCTGGTCCTATGTGCATATTGTAACCCCTGCAGAAATGATTAGTGCAGAATAGCAGAAGAAGAACATGAAGAACATGAAGAAGTGGGCGATTCTGGTCCTTGATGCAGGATGCGCGCGCCTTAGGCTGAAGAGGCCAGAAGCGCGCGCCTCCCCCATCAGGAATCAGAATGCCCAGAAAAGATGTAGATTTCCATCAGAATGCAAGTTTAACCCTCAAATGTCCCCAGCGGAGTCGCCACTGTAGATACCCCGGGGAGCCACGGCTTGGCTAGAGCGCGTGAATTATCCTAGGATGTCTAACTTGTTTTAGATTGTTTAGATTCGCCACCTATGTTTTGAGGAACATAAGAAAAACCTATTGATTATAGCCTAAGTTTGATTACGAAAACAGAGATTCTTTGTTTTGAGGTTCGGGGGTTAGATTACGAGATGGAAAGTACCGAAACACCCATCTCGCCTAACTAAAG
This sequence comes from Campanula takesimana, assembly GCA_026119855.1. Classification (NCBI taxonomy): domain Eukaryota; kingdom Viridiplantae; phylum Streptophyta; class Magnoliopsida; order Asterales; family Campanulaceae; genus Campanula; species Campanula takesimana. The sequence goes on from JAOWBW010000134.1 coordinate 567,568, forward strand.
TTGGTCTTGCTTGATCAAAATCTACATTAATGATAACGTTCTTCTTCTTCTTCTTTAAGTCATAAAAAAGGGGGTTTGAAAATGGAGTTTGGAATGTAGAAGATAACTCCTTAACCAACCTCAATGAGATGAGGTGATCTTTAGAGTCATGTCCCAAAATGATTTGGGTGATTGCACATTTGATTAGAGTAAAAGAGAGAGAGGAGATGAAGTAGAAAAGAAAGGAAAAGATGGACTTTTACCTACACTTTGAAAACCTTCAAATATTGCTTGATGAGATCCTTGGAGAACCTTTAGGAAGTGATTTTGGTATAGTTTTTGTAAGTTCAATTTCCGGTCCTTGAAAATGGAGGTGAAGGGAGCTTTTTATAGGTGAAAGAGGGGTGTTTTTGGTGCCAAAACTCAGTCACCAAGAAATCCTTCCTGGGCAAAATCCTGTAAATTGAGCAAAGGAGAGAATCCTGGCCAGAAATCTGTAACTGACGCCCAGAGGCGCGCGCTTCCTACTTTGGGGGCGGGAGGCGCGCGCGCCTGTCTCCTCCTGTCGGAGGCGCGCGACTCAGAAAAAGCAATTTTGACAGAATGGACTAGAAAGTCAGCCCTGTCATTCAGTTTAGTCCCTGGACTTAACGAAGTCAGTCGGGAACTTAACGGAAGTGGCAGAAACTAACGAGAAACACTTAAAATGGGGAGAAACACAAAATCAAATGTGCAATCGGGGTGAGCGGTCCAAGGCGGGGTGTCTACACTACCAGAATCACATCAGCAGAGGAGATAGAGGCCTTAATAATCTGAGTGTCGGCAGTTGGCTCAGACAGATGAGTGTCGGTAGTTGGCTCATCAGCATACACATCAGCAATAACCTCTTCATCAGCACAATCTCCTCCTGATATCAGCAAGCCACCAACTTCATCAGCAGATTGAGTTTCTTTAGTTTCCTCAATTGATGCAAGTTGATCTTCTTTAACAATCAGAGGTTGAGTGTCCATAGTTTCCTCAACTTGATTCACAAAGGATTCATCAGCAGTGCTGGTTTCATCAGCAGGTTGAGTTTCTAAAGTTTTCTCAACAGTCTGTTCAACAGACTTATCAGCAGAGCCACGCTCAGAGCCATCACTGGCTAGAACTGAGTCAGCAAATGCTTCAGCAGAAGATATAGAAGTGGGGGCAGCGGCTGCATGAGCTTGATCAGTAGAGGGCTTTTTTAAGACAATGCTTATCGGCATCTTATCATACTCACCAATGGAATCAGAAGAAGTGATTGTTTCACCAGCAGCTTTGTGAGAGCAAACAAAATCAGCAGTATCAACAGAACTGACTGGAGTTGGAATGGGTGAGATTGTTGGTGAAGGAACTTGTTCAGGAATAGATGTAGATGCTGGTGTAGAAGCAGCTCTAGCCTTGATGAAGGCCTCTGAATCGTTCAGCAGATTCAGAGTGATCCTCTGCACATTCTTCACAAATTGAGTGGCTTGAGCACTCTTAGCCAGCCCTTCATTATCGTTGAAGTTCAGCAAATCATCCTCATCTTCTGGTCTTCCCAACTGATAAGGATCTTGTTCATCAAAGTTCATCAGCTGGTTGAAGACTGAGGCATAGGCGACCCATACGTCTTGCACCATCAGATCCTGTCTGATCCTATCTTGAAATAGATAGACTTTATTCCAAGGAAGGGGTAGCAAATCAAAATACCTTCCAAAGTTTAATCTCAACTCACTTTCAGACAACCTTTGAAATTTCTGAACAGGCACAAACTTCTCTTTGAACATATCGGTGACCCTGTTCAGACTTGTTAAATCAACATAATCAGCACGATTGCCAGGGGTAACTGTCTCCTTCCTTTCCTCATGAAATTGAAGCAACCGGCGAACAAACGGATGGAGATGATCAATGGGGAATACCCAATTCTTTGATAGGACCTTATTGGTGAAAGACCAATGGTTTCTGAAGAATATATGAAATGTTGGGTTTCTGATTGGCTTGCATTTTCTGACGGAGGGTCCAGAGGCTACATCAGTAGCAGCATGGAGCTCAGGCAAGTATGGAAGATCTAGAATTCCCTTTTGAAGAGGGACTCTCACCCTTAAGTCAGAACCAATCAGTCTTCTTCTCTCAGCCATTTCATCGGCAGCATCGGTTTCAGACTTGATAACCACAGAGGGAGCAGTAAGTGTTGCACCGGCAAGAAGAGATGGTGCAAACCTGATCTGCTTAGCTCTTGGATCAGTAGAAGGAATTTGAGAGGAAGGAACTTGAGCAACTGAAGGCTTTGGCTTTGGAGCAGTAGGGAGATCATCAGAAGATACAACCTTTGACTTCTTGACTTGAGGTTTATCAGCAGCTTTGACTAGCCTTCTCTTCTTTGGAGCTGCTGGAGTGGAATCGGCAAGAATCCTGTCGGCAACTAGAGCAGGAGTAGAAACGTCGGCAGGGACTACATCAGCAACCTTGACAACTTTCTTTGCCTTCTTCTTTTTAGGGGTACCAGTAGCAGGAACAACAATTGTGCTGGTAGGAGCCTTCTTGGAAATCCTATTCCAATCGATAAGCTTAAAGGATTTGAGCTTATCAAAGTCAAGACTAGGGGGTGCCGGTGAAGCCCTCACAATTGCTGAGTTGCGCCTCAAGATGGTGCTAATCAGCATGTAGTGGCATCCTTTACCGGGATGAGCTTTGTTCTTCTTTCTATCCTCCTTATACTTAACGGCAGCAATGGCGATGACCCTAAACAGGTAGGCACACCAGTTGAACTCTTGTTGAAACACGATGGCTGCCATTGCTTCAAACTGGACATCAGTAACATGGCTGTGAGAACCAGATCTGCAAACCAAACATCTATCCACAATCTCTGCAAGGGCAAAGAATCTTCTTCTGTAGTGAGCTTTGAGATGGTTATCTCCACTGAGTCTGGGACCGGTTCCCCTCATAAGGGTCCATGCCTTGTCCAAAGTCTGTTCATCAGTAATGGAGTCAGCACCCTCATTCCCCAGCAGAGGGAATACTTCATGAATAGAAGAGGGAGTAACAGAGATAGGCACGCCGGCGACGGTTGAGGCGAAGGAGACGAATATAGAGGAGTCATTGCGATTAGTGATGACGGAGGCATTTGAGAAGAACTCTTGAACTTGACCCAAAAATATAAACTCAATACCCGTTGGAGAGATGAAGGAGTCTAGAAGAGAACCAATTAGAAGATTCCTCAAGAATTCACCGTCAAGGGTGTCGTCGAAGAAGGTGGAGTATATCCTTTTCGTTGCTAGACATTTTCTGCAAAATCACTCAAAAGATCTCACAAGTTAGAATAAATTAGTTCAAAATAGATTGAAATGCAAGTGTAAAAACATCAAGTAGTTACCAGAAAATAGTGTTAACTCTGGTTGAAGAACGTAAGAGAGAATGAAAGAAGATGAACAACACAAGCAGTAGAGATATCAAGAGAGAGTGAAGAGCGAAAAGACCAATAGGATTTTAAGTGAGGCTTATATATGTTATGGAAGAGAGAGAGAGAGAATAGAAAGGGTTTGCATGGGAGAAAGAGAAATAATGATGAGTTTAACTGAAGCGAATACCTCGGAGAACGTGCGCACACGCATTAAATGCACGAACCGGACGGTTTAATTTAGACGGTTAAACTTAGGAGAGAGAAAGGGTAGAAACGGCAATAATAAAGTTTAAGGTTACTTTTCTGATTTATCACAAAGAGTTGGGATATATCTTTGACACGATTTGGGTAAGGCGGAGCACACACGTGTCAGAGAGGAGGTGTGACCGATTGTACCTTTGATTTGACTAATCTTACGTCATGTGTAAGAAAATCCTTATCCGTTTGAATTGAGATCTACCGATGAATTTTGAATTTTGAATTTTGACAAATCGGCAAGACATGATTTGGCAAGTTGTTGACCAGCAAGATATTTACCGGCATGATGTTGGTCGGCAAGATAATTTTTGATCTGCTGATTTTATCGGCAGACTAACACAAGTAGCAAAGTCAGCACAATTTTAACCATAATAATCAATCATACCTAGTTCACCTCTGAGGAATTTAAATCTTTTCTGATCTAAGGGTTTTGTCAGTATGTCTGCTCTTTGGTAGTCGGTATGAACTTTGAGCAGCACCACATTTCCCTTTTCAACATGTTCCTTCAGAAAATGATACTTGATGTCTATGTGCTTGGTTTTGGAATGCATGACCGGGTTGTTTGAAACTGAGATAGCAGATTGGTTGTCACAATAGATGGGACAAACTTGAGATGGAACTTCATAGTCAACAAGTTGCTGCTTCATCTAAAGGATCTGTGAACAGTAACTTCCGGCAGCTATGTACTCAGCTTCAGTAGTAGAAGTGGAAATTGATGCTTGCTTCTTACAGGACTAAGACACCAATCTATCACCAAGAAATTGGCAAGTTCCACTAGTACTTTTTCTGGTCACCCTACAAGCTGCAAAGTCTGCATCTGAATAACCTATTAGATTAAAAGATGAATCTCTAGCATACCATAATCCAAGGTTAGCAGTGCCACATAGATATTTAATGATACGTTTAACAGCTTGCAGATGGGATTCCCTAGGGTCAGCTTGAAACCTGGCACAAACACAAACAGCAAACATAATATCTGGTCTACTGGCAGTAAGATAGAGGAGTAAGCCGATCATACCTCGGTAGAGTGTCATATCTACTTTCTTACCAGACTCATCCTTATCTAAGTGAATGTTAGTGCCCATCGGTGTGCTTTGAGAGTGAGCATTGTCAAAGCCAAACTTCTTGATTAATTCTTTTGCGTACTTGGCTTGACTGATGAATATTCCCTCATTGGATTGCTTGACTTGAAGTCCAAGGAAATATGTTAGTTCTCCCATCATGCTCATCTCGAACTTGCTCTGCATTAGCTTCTCAAATCTCTTGCAAAGTGATTCATTAGTAGAACCAAAAATAATATCATCGACATATATTTGAACAAATAATGAATGACCCTTGTGCTTGGCAACAAATAAAGTAGTATCGATTTTACCTCGAGTGAAACCTAAGCCATCACTAAGTAAGAACTTAGATAGGGTTTCATACCATGCCCTTGGATCTTGCTTTAGGCCGTAGAGAGCTTTCTTCAATCGGTAGACATGATCAGGCTTCTTGGAGTCCTCGAAACCAGGTGGTTGTTCAACATACACAAGTTCTTGGAGTTCTCCGTTTTAGGAAGGCACTTTTCACGTCCATTTGATATAACTTGAATTCTTTGAAGGCAACATAGGCTAAGAAAAGTCTTATAGCTTCCAATCTTGCAACAGGAGCAAATGTCTCATCGTAGTTAATTCCTTCTTCTTGTCGGTAGCTTTTAGCAACTAACCTTGCTTTGTTTCTAATAATATTCCCAGCTTCATCCAATTTATTCCTGTAGACCCATTTTGTGCCGATCACTTGTTGAGATGATGGTCTTGGCACTAGTTCCCACACATTGCATCTTTCAAACTGATTTAGCTCCTCCTGCATAGCTTCCACCCAGCCAGGACCAGCAAGAGCTTCTTCAGTCTTCTTTGGTTCTATATTGGAAACCATAGCAGATGAGAAGAGACTCTCGGCGAATGCTCTACTAAGGTTTCTTGTCAATCTTGGTCCAAAGACATCACCAATCACATTTTCTAATGGATGATCACAAACAGGTCTAACTTCTCTCAGCACATCTTGTCTGACTGTATCTTGTTGGAGTGATTCTAGAGGAGGATTAAGATCAGCAGATGGAGAAGGAGAATTAGAGTTCTGGGTCTGAGGTGGATTAGATTGAGAGCTTGTTGGGAAGGGTCTTATAACAGAAATTGGTTGAGGGCTAGATCTGTCTTCAGGATGATCAGCAGAATTTGCATCGGTAAATGGATTATGAAAGTTATCGGTAAGATCATGTTCTGCCGATAATGGGAAATAGTGAGTATCTGCTGGTTCTTCTACTGCAATGACTGGATCAGCAGCTGGTACTTGACCTGTAGGGTTAGAATTACTAGATTCACTTGTCTCATGAGCACTAGAAGCATTAGTACTGTTTGGAGCCTTGTCAGACTCTAACAAATCAAATTCATCAAAGGTTACATGAACAGATTCAACAATTTTCAAAAGTTTCTTATTAAAAACTCGAAAGGCCTTACTGTGTTTAGCGTATCCAACAAAGATTCCTTCATCAGCTTTCTCATCAAATTTACCTCTGTGCTCTTTACCGTTGTAAAGCACGTAACATTTGCAGCCGAATATTTTGAAGAATCCAATGTTGGGAGTTCTGCCTCTCCAGAGTTCATAAGGGGTCTTGTTGTGGAATTTGTTGATGAGAGATCTGTTCTGAGTGAAGCAGGCAGTATTGATGGCTTCAGCCCAAAAATATTTTGGCAGCCTGGCTTCAGCAATCATGGTCTTACCAGCTTCAATGAGATTTCTGTTCTTTCTCTCAATGACACCATTTTGTTGTGGTGTACCGGCAGCTGAGAAGTTGTGGTCTATGCCATGATCATCACAGTACTGAGCAATACCATTGTTCTTGAATTCAGTGCCGTTGTCTGATCTCATGCTGATGATATCGCTTTCTTTCTGAGTTTGTAGTAGTCTGAATAACTTGGTAGCAACGGCATAAGTGTCATCTTTGTGACTGAAAGTTTCCACCCAAGTATATCTAGAGAAATCATCTACTACAACCAAGGTATATCTACTTCCCCCAATACTTGCTGTAGTTGTGGGGCCAAATAGATCCATATGTAGCATTTGGAGGCACTTAGATGTTGACATGCAGGGCTTGCTTCGGAAGGATGATTTATGTTGTTTTCCAAGCTGGCAGGCCTTGCATTTCTTTGCTTGATCAGCAGACACTTGAGGCAGACCGGTAACCAGATTTGAACCGGCAAGCTTGGATAGATATTTGAAGTTCAAGTGACTGAGTCTCTTGTGCCATAGCCATGAGTTCTCACTGATGTTCTTAGCTACAAAACAAACATTAGCAACACCAGTAATAGCACTTAAGTCTACTGCATAAATGTTACCTTTTCTTTTGGCGGTGAGAAGAGTTTCATTGGAAGCAGTGTCTTTCACATAGCAACTGGAAGTAGTAAATACACATTGCATTCCTTTATCACAGAATTGTGATATAGATAGAAGGTTGTGTTTCAGACTATCCACAAGAGAGACCTTCTGTACAGTAACTGCACCTCTCTTGATGGTACCTATACCGATGATTTTTCCTTTGGCATTATCACCGAAAACCACTGGGGGACCTGATGCTTCTGAGATATCGGCAAGTAGATCTGCAAATCCTGTCATGTGTCTTGAGCAGCCACTATCTAGAATCCACAAATCCTTGCTTGCACCAGTTGAGGCCATGAAGCATTCCTGAAATAAAACGGTATGCTTATGGTCCCCCTTATTCTTGGGTCCGAGGGTTAGTTCCTCTTTGGCAACCACATCTGGCCACCACTAGAGGATGTAACCTCAGTGGGTCCAGATAGGTGCTTTAAGAGGCATTCATGAGCCTTGTGACCATAATCAGAACAATTTGAACATCTCACTTGATTAATAGGCTGTGGAGTCGGTAGAACGTCATTCTGTTTAGTCAGTGCATCGGCAGAACTAGGGAATTGAGCAGGCACAAACTTAGTAGGTTTAAAGGTTTTAGTATTTCCTTTCATTCCATTCTGTTTACCTTTGGCAGTTACCTTATTAGGTACTTATCCATCGGCAGCAGATGTGGTTAGACCGGCAGTACTAGCTCTGCTGATGTATTCACCAAGAATACCGTTATCGGCAGACTCAGTATCAGCAACCTTAACATATTTTTGTTTGTGCTTGTCATTCCTTTTGTTCTGGTTCTTAGGATACTTCATTGCCACAGCATTGTATATTGGCTTAGCATCCTTATGCACTGAGTTAACAGGACTACATTCAACTTTCTCATCCTTTTTCTCGGTCGCACAAGTTTCAGTAGAGCTACTACTGCTGGAATCAAATCCTAACCCAGATTGGTCCTTATATGACATTTGGGTCTGTATGATTGTTTCAACAGCAACTCTAGATTTTGTGTAAGAATCAACAATCCTTGAGAGATGATTGTTTATTTTTACAAGATCTTCGATCTGAGCTATCAATACTGCTACTTGGCTTTTGAGATCCAGGTTTTCTTTCTTTAGAAGAACAGACTCAAGCTCATGTCCTTTGAGAACCTTAAGTTCAGACACAAGCAAGTCATTCTCTGCAGAAATTCTATTGAAATCAGCAGCCATCACTTTATGAACGCTACTCAGCTTCTCATGATCAATAAAAAGTTCATCCATTGTCTCTACCATTTCAGCTTTGGATATTTCAGGAAAGGGATCAGCTGAAATTTTGGGGGCAGAGGGAATAGGTTTGGGAGAGAAGTCAGGTAGAGAAGAGATGGGTTTAGATAAGCTTTTGGCAATGCTGGGATGCTCGGTGAATGAGAATTTTCTGGTCATTGGTAAGGGTTTAGGTGTGATGGTAGTGAATTGAATAGAGTTACACTGACCATAGAGAGAGGTTCCTACTTGGTGAACTCTGTACCCATTTGGGTTCTCTGCTTTGACACTAATCTCTTTGAAGTGTGGTTGAGGTCTTCCAGTAGCTTCTTCTCTGACTGGAGATCTTGGAGGGGATGGATCTCAGTAGACTGGAGTCGGCAATGTGGATGTATCGGCATCTTCCAAGTCTAGGGCGACAAAGCTTACATCGGCATCTTCATCTTCATCTTCATCGGCATCTTCATCTGAGTCAGTTTCACACCAAACCGGCAAGGCCTTTTCTGTGCTTTCATCGGCAACAAAGCTTCGAGACTTGGGATGTCTCTTGTTGAATGACTTCCTCACATACTCATATTTTGGTTGAGGACATTTAGAAGCAAAGTGACCAGGTTTTCTGCAGTTGAAGCAAACAAGATCACCTTTATTGTTCTTTCCGTCGGTAACACTTGTTGATGGTTTGTTGTAACTTGCTGGTTTTTGAAAAGTTGGTGTGAATGATTTTGGTTGCTGGTAGTTTCCTTTCAGCATCCTTTTGAAGTCCTTAAACCTTTTGTAGTTCCTAGCGAAGGCGGCAAATTCGTCTTCTTCCATAGGCTGTTCTGAGGTAGTTGCAGGGGTTTTGGAGCTGCAGGGTATAGGATGGGGATCTATAGGCGGGAATTTGTTTGAAGGGAAGGATATCTGTGACTGAGCTGATAGAGACAAGTTTTTGAAATTTTTATCGAGAACGTTATGTTTTTGCAGCTCTCTCTCATACAGAAATAGACTAGATACAAGATTCTGAATAGAAGTCTTGTTCAAGTCTCTCACTTCTCTAACAGCGGTGACCTTGGTATGATACTCATTTCCCAAAGAACTTAGAAAACGAATATTCAGGTCTTTCATAGTATAAATCTTTCCTAATGAAGCACATAAATTACTTACCTCGTAGAGTCTGTTGTCCTTTACTTGCTCATCACCTTCAAAGTATGCAAGGAGCTTGTTCCAGCATTCTTGAGCCGTGGAGCACAAGTCAATGAGTTTATATTGCTTGTCGTCCAAACCACAAGAAATAATGTGGCATGCTTTTCCATCTAGGGAAGCTGAAAGTTTGTCGTCCTCAGTCCATTCCTCTCTTGGTTTCTCGACCAAGGTTTCTTCAATCTGAACATGGGTTTCTTGTTCAGTGTCACGATCAGCATGTTGTGTCAGTGGAGTGGAGGGAATAGGTCTATAGGTGGTTGAGAATTTCAAAGGAATGATTGGACCACCTTCTATGACCTTCATCAACCGATCATCGATTGAGTTCATATACTTTATCATACGAGATTTCCAGACACCAAACTCGTTGACATTCAACAACGGTATGGTAGTGATGTTAAATGACTGCATGATTTTTCCTGCCATGGTATCGGCAATACAAGCTGCAAAGCTTGGAAATTTCTTTCAAAATTCCAAGCTCTGATACCAATTGTTAGGCCCAATTGGTAGGAAAATAGGCTAGAGGGGGGGTGAATAGCCTTTTTAAAACTTTTACAAAGAAACACTTATAAATGCAAAGTCACTTAACAGTTTGCAAACTATTATCAGTAAGCGCAGCGGGTAAAATATGACTTAGTTTTAACTCACACAAAATCAGTGTATAAGAGATTTTCAGAGCTTAGTTTGAACACAAAGCTGTTTCTAAAAGTTCAATGCAGTTTCAAGAGATTGGTCAATGGAAATTACAATGAATCAGTACGAACATATGCAATCTGCCGGTGATAGAATTCCAACCGGCAATGATAAGGTAAGCAACAGAGACACAAGGATTTGGAGAGGTTCACAGTGTAAATACTGCTACGTCCTCTACCAAGTTTGGTCAGAACTTGGATTTGGGTTAAGAGTACTATTAGATATCTCTAGTCTATTACAAGCTCGGCTTTGCCGGTATACAAAGACTAAGTTCTAGAAATTTCTAATGGATCGTAAAACAATTCTGACCAAGTGTATTTGAGCGGCAAGTTCAAGAGAACTTATCTCACTCAGGTGGGTGTGTGAATAACTTAAACAACGTATTCCTTATATGATCTAGTTCGGGAATACTAACAATGTTGTTTGAGTTGGTGCACAAATGTATGTCCTATTAAATGATCTAATGATTATCTGGACACAGAATGTTTGAGTCTTTAATGAATACTCAAAAACATTCAACTCTCTTCAATACTCTATTTTCACCAACCCTCTTCAATGCTCCAAGTCCACTATTTATAAGAGGAGTAAATGTCTTGAGTCTTGTAGAAGAAGGCTTGCAATTTGAATATCCAGCTGGGTAGTTGAGGAGCATTAAATGCGGTATCTTTAGCATTAATGGCGAAGCTATGTGGTACACGCATGCTCGCAAAAGACTGATGGGTAAAGACCCCTTTGTCTCAACCGGTTACCTGCAAAAAGCAAGTAGAGACAGAGTATAGCTAAAAGTAGCTATGTGTCAGACGGCGCTGCAATCATTACAGAGCAGGTAAACTACTTTTAGATAAAACCGTAAGAAAGGACAGGGACAATCAGCAAGGTTGGCTTTAAGATGAAACGATGTAACCTGACTGACAGTACAGACTGTCTTTCTATATCGGCAAGTTGAGAATGGAGCTGATCGGCAACTTGTTTAGCAAGTTGATCGGCAACTTGTCGCATGTTTAATAATAGAGTTGATCGGCAACTAGTTTTACTGGTCTGCTGATTTGCTTCCTCTTGCTGGTTTGCCTTGTTTGAAGAGTTGGAATACACCTGTGCTGGTCACCAAGAATCTTAAGAGTACCTTATAAGGGTTCTAACAAAATTGGGGGGATCCTAAGTGATAGCTATGATTGGGATTAAGCAATTCTATGTCCTAAACATATATTTGAACAACATCAAGACAAATGAGAGCTCCCACGAGGTCGACCTCAAAGAGACCTTTGAGAACTTGCGCCGCAATAAAATGAAGCTAAATCCGAGCAAGTGCGCTTTTGGAGTCCGAGCTGGGAAATTCCTAGGGTTTATGGTTAATCAAAGAGGCATTGAGGCCAATCTGGAGAAGATTCAGGCCCTCGTCAATATGACTCCGCCCCAATCCATCAAGAGTGTCTAGCAACTGAACGGAAGGATCACAACTTTGGGTCGCTTCATTTCAAGATCCGCGGAGAAATGCCTGCCATTCTTTAAAATTTTGAAAGGGGGTAAAGGCTTTGAATGGACCCCAGAATGTGACATGGCCTTCGATGAGGTCAAGAAATACTTGGGCCAGCCACCGCTTCTCAGCAACCCGAAATTAGGAGAAGAGCTTTTTCTCTATTTAGCCGTTACTGATCTGGCAGTAGCTGCTGTTCTTGTAAGGGAAGAATATAATTCCCAAAAACCATTTTATTATGTATCAAAGGCTTTGTCCGCCGTTGAAGGGCGTTATCTTAATGTTGAAAAGTTAACATACGCCTTGCTTGTTGCAGCCCGGAAATTACGAGCTTACTTTTCTGCTCATCCCATAACTGTTCTAACCGATTCGTCATTAAGAAGGGTTCTGCATAAACCGGAATCCTCATGAAGACTTAAGACTTGGGCAATTGAGCTTACGGAGTTCCAAATAACGTATGCCCCGAGAAGAGCAATCAGAGCGCAGGCCTTAGTCGACTTCATCGCGGAAACTTCATTTCGGCTCGAGAAAGCTCAGCTCGGCAAAGAAAAGGGAAAAGAAAAGGAAGCGGAGGCAACAAATAACAGAGCATCCAGCTCGCAGGCGAGCAGGCCAAGCCAATGCTGGACCCTATATGTTGATGGGTCATCTAGCAAAGCAAATAGTGGGGCAGGAATACTGCTAATCTCACCAGAGCAAGATCGGTTTAAAAGGGCGTTAAGGTTCAAATTTGAGGCCTCGAACAATCAAGCAGAATATAAGGCATTGATAGGAGGGATAGAGTTGGCCAGTGACATGAATATACCCAATATAATCATAAACAGCGATTCCCAGCTGGTGGTTTATCAGGTCAAAGGGGAATATGAGGCTATACACCCCGTCTTAGCCCAGTATAGGGACATGGTGAGAACTCTCCTTCAAAGCTTTGAATACTACGAGCTAAATCAGATCTGCCGAGAAGAAAATTCCGAGGCGGACTGGCTGTCCAGGAGAACTGATAGCGAAATCGCCGAGCTGACGTCAACTGCTCGCTTGAGTTCGTCGAATGGCCGGCCATCTCGTGCATTGCAATCAGGCCCATCGACGAGGTGGGAAAAGACTGGGTGTATGAAATTCAGGAATATATCGAAGCAGGGGTGTGTAGACACCCCGCCTTGGACCTCTCACCCCGATTGCATACATAGTATTTTTATTTAACTTGATTTTGTTAATTTCTGTTATTTCCGTTAAGTTCCTAACTGATTCTGTTAGTTTTGGACTAAACTGCAAACAGAGTTAACTTTTAGAGTCATTTCTGTCATTCTGTCGTTTTAACACGTGGTCGCTTCCGGCACCGTCAATGGGTCGCGCGCGCGTTTGGTCCAATAGGCCGGACCCGCACGCTTCCCACTTTGGCAGTAACGGATAGCACCATTTTTCCCTCCCTTTTCTTATTTAGAAAATCTCTTCTTGATCACAAACACCTCATTTTTACATCCACATCCATTCCCCCTTATTTCATAACTCCCAAATCCTTTATTCTATCCATTCTTCATAAAAACAAAATATTTCATTTTATTATTATTTGATTTTCATTTATTTCTTTCATTAATTCTTTTATTTATCTTTTTCTTGATTGGTCAATTCCATTTCACATGGATTGACCAATTTCCCTCCAACCTTTCCCTCCTAATTTTACCTATAAAAAACCATCATCTCCTACCTTGGAAAAGAACCTCATTTTTTAGACATGAATTTTTTCTATACACACACTATACACAATTCTCTACACAAATTCTCCCAACAAGAGTTCTTCGTAACAAGACTCTACATAAACTTGTTCTACAACAATTTCTCCACAACAAAACACCATTTTCAAGTCCACGTTTGAAGTCCTCTTCTTAAGGTACAACTTCATTTTTCTTCTATTTTCTTCTTCTTAAATGTATGCAATCTCCATAAAAAGGGATACAACCAAAAGACCACTTCACTATTGAAGTTTGGTCAAGGTTACATCCCAACATTTTAATTCCACTTTAATTTACATTCTCATTTCTTAATGTAATTATCTAGCAATAATTCGACATGTAATCTTTAGCATAAATCAATAAATAAACAATGCTCCTTTATTTTTCCTCTATAAATTTCCCCTTTCTTTCCATTGTAATTGTTAACACTTTTTATTGAAGGACATTTAACATTAGAACACCAAAAGTAGCAAGACCCGCGTAAGCGGGGCGGAGTGGGTGTTTAAGTACTTCCCACTCCGTCACCTAACCCCCGAACCCTTCTCTTCCCGAATCTCTGGTTTTCATACAAAAAAGACTATCTTTCTTAGGTTTTCTCGCGTTCCTCTAAAACGTGGGTGGCGACTCTTAAAATCAAGTAGACATCCAAGGTAATTCACCGCTCTAGCCAAGCCATGGTTCCCCGGGGTATCTACAGTGGCGACTCTGCTGGGGACTATAGAGGGTTAAACTTGCGTTTTTCATTTTTGGTGTTCTTTTATTTTCTGGGCATTCTGGTAAAAAGGGTAGGAAGCGCGCGCCTCTGGCCTTCTTGGCCTAAAGCGCGCGCGTCCGACCCTAATTACCAGAATCGCCCGCCTCCCATTTTGTCCTCCAATTCCATGTTTCTGTGCTAACGTTTACTACAGGGGAAAAAGTTCTATAATTTAGGGTCAAGGCAATCCCTTGAACCCGCTGATTTGCAGGTACTGCACAGAAGCGGGCGCCTCCACTTCTCTCAGTCTAACGCGCGCGCCTCCCAACTAGGCTTCTGAATGCGTGCGCTTCTGGGCATTTTCCAGAACAGAAACAGTGAACAGAATGGACAGTCTTGACAGTGTGTGGGCACCGGGCCTGCACATAATTACTTTTTATTTTCTGTTTGATTTTTATCGGTCACACGGGTGATTCGAAAGTTGTAAATATGTGCTTATTTGTTTTTTCTTTCTTTGAAAAAAATATATTTTGTCACTTGTTAGACCTCACACTACGCGCACAATTCTTATCAACTGCTCACTATCGAGTCGCACAAGTCCAACCCCAAACCCGTCGAGGCCCGTCCTAGGAAGTTTCAAGCTCCACTCGACCTTGACTCTTCCGAAGCGGTAAACCTCAGCCCGTGGCGTAGTTCATGACTACTTGCCGGGGGTGACCTTTAAGCCTCTCATTAGCCGAGCACAAACCACACAATTCTAGTTAGGGTCTAACACTCCGTGACTCAAGTCGGTTTCCATGTGCTGAGATTTCCCTAAACTAATGTCTTCAAATCATACATGCCACTCGTTGTTTTGGACGAAATAAAATCCGTCCCCAAGTGGTCATAATGGACGCTAATAAAAAATCCGTCCCCGCATGTATTCTTTACTACATTAATTTAGTTTAATCCCGACACATGTAGGATTCACAAGCGTGGTGGAATCCGATGAGTATATGGGACCGCGAGAAGGTCTATATACTAGTGTGACGATTCCACTATTTTTTCTAGAAACCCCAAAAAGGACTACGTCCTTCCGACTTTGTAAATAAATAAAAAAAAGAGTCATTTTTCTTATGTGGTTGAGTCTTTTTCCTTTGTTTGTGGGTTAATTATTTTACTCAAAATATGTTTGTGGTGTCAACCTAAGATCAACCGTGTTCTCTCAATAGGTCCAATGGCTTCCAACGACAACAACAACAAGGGTGAGAACATCTCCGTGTCCAACGAAAGGCTCTTCAACATAATAAGAGCCAAGGGGGAACAAATGGATAGACTTGTCGAGGATGCCCGCCGAAAGGATGATTTGTGGCAAGACAGTCTTGATCTCGAGAGGAGAATTCATGAGGAAGAAATGTCCGAACTTAAGGCTCGTTTGCAAGAGTTCACCAACAACAAGGCAAAGGTCAACGATAAGGCATGTTCAAGTGGCTCGCCTCTCAAAAGTCACAAAGGTGCCACCAACGACCGTGTCTATACCCCTCTCAATGGCATGACCTTCACCGAGGCCTACGAAGCTCTCAAAACTAAGGGACAAGTTTCTCCTCTCCAAGGGTACAAGCAACCACAACCATTACGTCGCAACCATGCCCACCACAAGTGGTGTGACTATCACCAATGCAGCGGTCATCTCACCGAGGATTGCTTCTCCCTCCGCGACAGCATCCAAGACTTGATTGACAATGGTGAATTTACCGTGGGTGAAGAACAACAGTTAGAAAATGGAAACATGCAAGTACTCATCAAGGAAGAGGCTCAGATTTGAAATGGGGTTTCAACAAGAGATCATGCTACAAGGCCGACAACAACAATCTCCGTTTCTCTTTCTCTACCTAGTAATAGGAATAAAAAAAAAAGAGTCAAAAGTCCTCTTAAGTGTGCATCAATGTTTTCTCTCGTCCTATGTTAAATGTTCGAGTCCATTGAGTCATCAAATAAAAGTCGTTCTTGTCCTCATACACTCTTCTAAGGTGTTCAATTAATTCTTGGCAAAATGATGAAAAAATGTCTAAACAAGTTTTGGAATGAAGGCCATCGCTTGAACGCCTAGGGGCTAAACATCAATGACGGCATCAACAACGAAGATATCAACAACGACGAAATCAAGACAAAGAAAGGTGGAGCAATGATCATGAAGCAAAGTTTTCAAAAGGGGATAAAAAAAAAAAAAAAAAAAAAAAAAAAAAGCTCGCTAGATTGAACTCTTCAAATCAACCTAGGCAAAAGTTAGAGCACAAAAAAAAAAAAAAAAAAAAAAAAATCCCCCCTCAATCAAAGAAGTGCAAAGAACAACATCATTCCACCAAACGAAGGACGAAGCAACATCGACAACAATCACGACAAAGCAACAATTCATCACGGCGAATGGAGAATCCACAAGAACTACGGTGACCTGAGCCTCTACACTGGAGGAACGTAGGCAACCTTCGGGTCCGGTCTCATGCAAGAAAGAAGATATGTTTAGCCCTAGCGCGTTATGGTGATCGGCCTTCATCTCGAACTTGTCAAGACATCTTTGTACGATTCATTTGCCAATGAATTAATCACCAAAAAGATTGAACAACTCTCCTAGATTTGGAATCACTTCCCGTTCCTTGTCGAGTCTAGGGCTTCTATTCTTTCTGCATACTCCCGATTTCTTGCAATCAAATTGGGGTTTCCCTTCTCTTCTCTCTTAATGACTTACTTGCCTTCGTGAGTCATTCAACAAATATATGCAAAGTCAATACTAGGGACACTTCTCTAGTCGAGTCAATGTCACTCACCTTTAGTGACAAAAGGTCTTCACCCCAAAATCACATGTCTTATCTCCTCAGCCAGAGTCAATGCACACTTCCTCATTAATCGAGTCAAAAAAAAAAAAAAAAAAAAAGACGCAAAAGAGATGCCCGCTAGATTGAAAACCCGAAAGGGCGGTCTAAGCCAAAAACAGGGTGCGTCATAAAAAAAATGAGAGAGTGAGAGAGAGAAGGGAAAGAGAAATGGAGATCTCCGGCCTCTAAGAAAGACAACTACACGAGCTCTACATTGGATGTCCTCAACAAATCAATTCCCCACCGAGTCAACTTTGGGATTGCAAAAGGCTCGACAAGATATGGCACCATCAAAGGTTGTCTTGGGTTATTGGCATCATTCTCCAGCAGTGTGCATTTTTGGGTTCATGAAAAGAAGGCCCGTGGTAACCAAGACCCATCCGAGAACGAGCCCATCATAAAAAGGCACGAGGTTTCACAAATAATCCCTGGCTAGTCAATTGGCTTGGGCAACAAATAGCAACAACATGTGTCTTAGTTTTCAAAGCTTTTTCAAGTATGTGCTTCTAAAGTACGCCGAAAGGCTCCCGAGAGATGGAGTAGCTCTTGCCATGTCCTCTCATGTTTGTTCCCTCACACGAGGATGAGTCACTCTTGCTTTGCTCAACAAATGATGACGCCCTAGGGGCTATGTGACTCAAGAACAAGGGCTTCTTTTGCCTCATTTGACAATCAATAAGCCTTAGGGGATATGCTAGAGAAAGATGTGTAAGACTATCCTCAAAGTTTCTCAAAAGGGATGTAAAAAAAAAAAAAATGCCCTCGTGTCATGTGTGCCCGTACTCGTTCCCCCGATCAAGGATGAACCTTTCTCGCAATCAATGATGGCACTCAAGGGGATATGGTCAAGTCATAAAGGCTCCCTCGGCAAGAAGCAATTCACTTCAATGTCCCCAGCAACATTTGAAGCTTTATACCGAAAGGTCTCAAGGGGCTTCGCAATCTACAATCTTTTGGGCCATGGCTTTACAGTAATTCAAGCAAAGGGCAATATTGGGGCTTCGCAATTGACAAGCTATTGGGCAGTGGTACCCGAGCAATGCAATTTGGGAGTAGTCTTATGGCTCCATGAAAGGGATCAAACTTCAATGGTCCCTCAACACTTCCAGTCAAAAGGCCTCTTGGTTTTAAATGAAGGCTCCGATGATATGAATGAATTTGATGATTCTTGTTAGAACTCACAGCGAGATTCTGAAGGAAGTCTTAGAGAAAAGAAAAAAGATTCAATATCCTAGACTCACCCGGCTGAGTTATGGCAGGCAATGCCAATATGTTAACTCTAGACACAGAGTTACGGCCAATCCCAATGTTTCTGCAATACAGCACCCCCTTCTCCAAGATCAAAAGCATAGGCTGCATCCGAAGATCCGCCGTCGGTTCAACTCAAGAAGACTCGACCAAACATACCGTTCGAGACTTTATCACACCAACACCTTATCATCTGCAACAACATCACTATCTCCCACTAGACATCTCCCGAAGACCATACTACACTTCCAACATGGGCCTTCCGCCATTTGGGTATCAACCACAAAAAGGGCCATCCATCTCCAAGCAAGAGAAAGAAGGAGATCACCTTCAAGAATCCTACCCGATGTGACATCCGCTCTCAATACAAAGCTAAGCCGATTTGGGGCTTCACATCGAAAGGTCTTCACATCCCGCCATCTCGAAACCCACATGAAATTTGGGGCTTAGCAATCTCTCAAAGCTTGGTATCAATGATCTTCTCTTGGGGCTTGCCCACGTCGACAACAAAAGACAGTTTATTTGAATGGGCTAAGAGTTGATTCATCTTGGGGCTTCATAAGCCACTCAAAGTTCAGCATCCGAGGGGATTTACAGTCAGCAACCCCTTGGCATCTCGGCATCAATAGTCCCTTTTGGAGCCCCATAATCGACAAATCTCTTGGGGCTAGACATCAATTTCGTTGGACACCACGGCAACGACGACAGAATTCAAGCAAGGCAATACGGACTTCGATTGAACATGACTTGATCTTGGGTTGGCTTTACAAACACACAATGGTTAAAATGGTTCACCCACGAACTAAAAAAAAAATCTTTTTCTCACATGTGTGCATATTCTTTCCCTTCTAAAAAAAAAAAAAAGATTTTTCTTTTTCTTTTTCTCCTTCTATGTGCAAAAGTATGTGCTTTATTTTGCTTTGCTCCTAGCATTCTCCCCCAGCATTCTCCATCATCCTTGAACTACGCTGGTCTGATTCTCTTAAAGGGATACGTAGGCAGCCTTTTGGCATGACCAACCCATCATCCAGAACACCATCTCGCCGACACTCCTTCAAAGGCAAGAACAATTCATCATCATCATTCTCCATCCAAAGCATGGACATTCTTCATCCAAAGCATCAGCATCCTTCAGCAATCCATCCCCAATCAAGCGGCAATGGTAAGTGAAGGTATGAACATCATTCATCTCAAGCAATCTTTCAAAAATCACTTCACACACAAAATCACTTTACTTCTCCCTTATGCAAAAGTGCTTCAAAATCACATCGCACCACGAAGCACAATTTCTCTCTTCATTTCACACTTCATGCATCTTCTTGCACAAACACATATACCTGCCAAGCACACACATAGCAGGTACCACCATGAAGTCAACAGCATCCGCTACACAAAGCACTTCATCCCCAGCAGAAAATGGTCCACAGTCAACCATGCCCGCATCCCCACGATAAAGTCAACAGCAGCTGTAACAGCAATTTGGTCCACGGTGATCCCGCACCAGCAAACGGATCTCGCATTCCAACAAACGGATCCCACACCAGCAAACGGATCCCATAATCAGCAAACGGATCCCGCATTCCAGCAAACGGATCCCGCTACCAGCAAACGGATCCCGCAATCAGCAAACGGATCCCGCATTCCAGCAAACAGATCCCGCAATCAGCAAACGGATCCCGCAATCAGCAAATGGATCCCGCTTCAGCAAACGGATCCCGCAATCAGCAAATGGATCCCGCACCAGCAAACGGATCCCTCAATCAGCAAACGGATCCCGCAT
Source organism: Campanula takesimana (assembly GCA_026119855.1). Classification (NCBI taxonomy): domain Eukaryota; kingdom Viridiplantae; phylum Streptophyta; class Magnoliopsida; order Asterales; family Campanulaceae; genus Campanula; species Campanula takesimana. Next base: position 587,498 of record JAOWBW010000134.1, read on the forward strand.
TCAGCAAACGGATCCCGCAATCAGCAAGACGGATCCCGCCATATCCTTTCTATATCAATAAAGCCGCTCACACAGGGAGCGTACCCCCATCTTTCACAATTTCAAAATTCCCCTCTCTCTTTAAATTGCGGCCATGGTGGGCCGCCTCAAGCCACCACACTTTTTTTAAAAAAATTGTGGCCGTGGTGGGCCGCCTCAAGCCACCACACCTTTTTAAATTTTTGTGGCCGTGGTGGGCCGCCTCAAGCCACCACACCCTTTCCATCCGTGAAATCCGCTCACACAGGGAGCGCACTCCTATCCTTTGTAATTTCAAATTCCTGCTTTATCGAGTCTTTGTTTTCTCTTGTCGATGTCCTCGGCGGTTGTCTTTCTTTCGTCGACGCATTTTGCTTTGCAATCCACGTCGCCGAGGGGCTCTGTAGACACCCCGCCTTGGACCTCTCACCCCGATTGCATACATAGTATTTTTATTTAACTTGATTTTGTTAATTTCTGTTATTTCCGTTGAGTTTCTAACTAATTCCGTTAGTTTTGGACTAAACTGCATAACAGAGTTAACTTTTAGACTCATTTATGTCATTCTGTCGTTTTAACCCGTGGGCGCTTCCGGCACCGTCAATGGGTCGCGTGCGCGTTTGGTCCAATAGGCCGGACCCGCGCGCTTCCCACTTTGGCAGTAACGGATAGCACCATTTTTCCCTCCTTTTTCTTATTTAGAAAATCTCTTCTTGATCACAAACACCTCATTTTTACATCCACATTCATTCCCCCTTATTTCATAACTCCCAAATCCTTTATTCTAGCCATTCTTCATAAAAACAAAATATTTCATTTTATTATTATTTGATTTTCTTTTATTTCTTTCATTAATTCTTTTATTTATCTTTTTCTTGATTGGTCAATTCCATTTCACATGGATTGACCAATTTCCCTCCAACCTTTCCCTCCTAATTTTACCTATAAAAAACCATCATCTCCTACCTTGGAAAAGAACCTCATTTTTTAGACTTGAATTTTCTCTATACACACACTATACACAATTCTCTACACAAATTCTCCCAACAAGAGTTCTTCGTAACAAGACTCTACATAAACTTGTTCTACAACAATTTCTCCACAACAAAAAACCATTTTCAAGTCCACGTTTGAAGTCCTCTTCTTAAGGTACAACTTCATTTTTCTTCTATTTTCTTCTTCTTAAATGTATGCAATCTCCATAAAAAGGGATACAACCAAAAGACCACTTCACTATTGAAGTTTGGTCAAGGTTACATCCCAACATTTTAATTCCACTTTAATTTACATTCTCATTTCTTAATGTAATTATCTAGCAATAATTCGACATGTAATCTTTAGCATAAATCAATAAATAAACAATTCTCCTTTATTTTTCCTTTATAAATTTCCCCTTTCTTTCCATTGTAATTGTTAGCACTTTTTATTGAAGGACATTTAACATTAGAACACCAAAAGTAGCAAGACCCGCGTAAGCGGGGCAGAGTGGGTGTTTAAGTACTTCCCACTCCGTCACCTAACCCCCGAACCCTTCTCTTCCCGAATCTCTGGTTTTCGTACAAAAAAGGCTATCTTTCTTAGGTTTTCTCGCGTTCCTCTAAAACGTGGGTGGCGACTCTTAAAATCAAGTAGACATCCAAGGTACTTCACCGCTCTAGCCAAGCCATGGTTCCCCGGGGTATCTACAGGGTGACACCTAATAACCCCGACCGGGCTATTATCACTCCTAAAAAAGCAGCGAGGTACACAGTGATGGATGAAAGTTTGTACAGAAGGTCCTTCACCAAACCTTTATTAAGATGTGACCATGACCGTTTGACCACCAACTTAATGTACGAGGTCCATGAAGGGATCTGTGGGGGCCACTCCGGAGCTCGCACTCTATCAGACAAAATCTTAGCCCATGGGTATTACTGGCCCACAATGAGGAAAGATGCCGAGGAGTATGTCCGAAAATGTGACAAGTGCCAACGCTTTGCCGACATTCCTCGTTTACCAGCCACTGAGCAGACAGTACTTGTCCCAACATGGCCATGGGATAAATGGGGAATCGACTTGATTGGGCCCTTTCCTAGAGCCCGGAATGGAATGACCCACGTCGTACTCGCCGTGGACTACTTCATGAGGTGGCCTGAAGCAAAGCCATTAGCCAGTTTAACAGAAGAGAATGTGATCAACTTCGTGCATGACTACATTTGGTGCCGATATGGACTCCCCAGGGTAATTATATCAGATCATGGAACTCAATTCCAGACAAGGTTCACAGCCGAGTGCCAACGACCTCGAATAGAGCATACTAAGTCATCAGTCGCCCGACCTGAAGGAAATGGACAATTTGAAGCAGCAAACAAAATTATCATGGTGGCGCTCAAGAAAAACATGGAAGGACGAGGGGGAAAATGGTTAGACGAACTCAACACCGCGTTATGGGTAATTCGGACCACTCGTCGAAATTCCACAGGAGAAACCCCGTTCTCTCTCACATATGGGTCCGAGGCGATGGCTCCCGTCGAGGTCGGACTCCCCTCCATACGAGTAACCTACTTCGATGAAGCGAGCAATGAGGCGTCTAGAAGAAGAGATCTAGATTACTTGGAGGAGCGAAGGTTAGAATCCCGAGCTAAAATAGAGAATTACAAAAAGAAGGCAAAAATCCACCATGACAAAAGAGTCCGCAAAAGAAGTTTCGAGGTCGGAGATTGGGTCTTAAGGAAGGCTGAGGTCACAGGCAAAGAGCCCGGATTCAATAAGTTAAGGCCAAACTGGGTAGGACCTTTTCAGATCACCAGAATAATCAAAAAGGCACTTATCGCCTCCGAGATAGAGATGGGAAAGACATCAAGAATGCTTGGCACAGTGAACATCTCAAGAAGTACTACAATTAATGTAAAAGCTTTGTAATAGAAGTACGAGATAGAAAAGGAATGAAATAAACTTACGAGCGGAAGTTTCATGGCAAAAGATGCAATAAGTTAAGTACTAGTTTGATATATGCATCCTAGTGCCTGTGTCTATAGGCATATTTAAAAGGCGACCCCACAGCTGGCTGGGGCCATAGCAATGCAAAAGAACCAAAAAGAAAGACCTAAGAGCCTAGTTCAAGAAGAGCCCACTGACTCCTCGTCATCCGCATCATTGACTCCTTCATCACCTCCGTCGTATTCAGACTCGTAACCAAATTCTTCTCTACCCCTCTCGGCATCTTCACCACCTCCGCCATCACCGCCTTCATTACCACCGCCGGAATCACCTCCGGATTCATCAGGATTGTCGCTATCATCTTTTGATCCGCCACTCTTGGAGCTCTCTTCGCTCGAAGGGGCGTCGTTCGATTCGGAAAGAACTTGGGGAGACTTTTCCCCATTGCTGTCGGTAGGGTAATCATCGTCAGGTTTTAAAGGTTCAGATGAAGCAGAAGAGTTGGAAGGAATTAGCGAGGAAGTAATTGTGCATAAACTTAACGACAGTGATGCCTTCACTCCGATTCGACAAAAACCTCACTATTTCTCCACGGATAGGAAGGCAGCCATAAAAGAAGAGGTGGAGCGATTAGTTAAAGAAGGAATTATCGAAGAGATCTTGTATCCTAAGTGGCTATCGAACGTCGTCATGGTCGCTAAAGCCAGCGGAAAGCTTCGAATGTGCGTCGACTTTACCGATGTGAACAAAGCGTGTCCAAAAGACTGCTACCCCCTACCTCGCATAGATCAGTTGGTAGACTCAATAGCGGGACACCGGATTTTGAGCTTCATAGACGCGTATTCGGGCTATCACCAGATCAAAATGGCGCCGGAAGATTACGCTTCAACCTGTTTCTACGCTGTTGACAAAACCTACTGCTACCCAATGATGCCATTCGGACTCAAGAATGCGGGCGCAACGTACTCAAGAATGATCGCTATTGTCTTCAAAGATCAGTTGGGAAGAAACATTAAAGCTTATATAGACGACGTGGTAATCAAGACAAATGAGAGCTCCCACGAGGTTGACCTCAAAGAGACCTTTGAGAACTTGCGCCGCAATAAAATGAAGTTAAATCCGAGCAAGTGCGCTTTTGGAGTCCGAGCTGGGAAATTCCTAGGGTTTATGGTTAATCAAAGAGGCATTGAGGCCAATCCGGAGAAGATTCAGGCCCTCATCAACATGACTCCGCCCCAATCCATCAAGAGTGTCCAGCAACTGAACTCACATCTTTGGGTCGCTTCATTTCAAGATCCGCGGAGAAATGCCTGCCATTCTTTAAAATTTTGAAAGGGGGTAAAGGCTTTGAATGGGCCCCAGAATGTGACATGGCCTTCGATGAGGTCAAGAAATACTTGGGCCAGCCACCGCTTCTGAGCAGCCTGAAATTAGGAGAAGAGCTTTTTCTTTATTTAGCCGTTACTGATCTGGCAGTAGCTGCTGTTCTTATAAGGGAAGAATATAATTCCCAAAAACCAGTTTATTATGTATCAAAGGCTTTGTCCACCGTTGAAGGGCGTTATTTTAATGTTGAAAAGTTAGCATACGCCTTGCTTGTTACAGCCCGGAAATTACGAGCTTACTTTTCTGCTCATCCCATAACTGTGCTAACCGATTCGCCGTTAAGAATGGTTCTGCATAAACCGGAATCCTCATGAAGACTTAAGACTTGGGCAATTGAGCTTACGGAGTTCCAAATAACGTATGCCCTGAGAAGAGCAATCAGAGCGCAGGCCTTAGTCGACTTCATCGCGGAAACTTCATTCCGGCTCGAGGAAGCTCAGCTCGGAAAAGAAAAGGGAAAAGCAAAGGAAGCGGAGGCAACAAATAACAGAGCATCCAGCTCGCAGACAATCAGGCCAAGCCAATGCTGGACCCTATATGTTGATGGGTCATCTAGCAAAGCAAATAGTGGGGCAGGAATACTGCTAATCTCTCCGGAGCAAGATCGGTTTAAAAGGGCGTTAAGTTCAAATTTGAGGCCTCGAAAAATCAAGCAGAATATGAGGCATTGATAGGAGGGATAGAGTTGGCCAGTGACATGAATATACCCAATATAATCATAAACAACGATTCCCAGCTGGTGGTTTATCAGGTCAAAGGGGAATATGAGGCTATACACCCCGTCTTAGCCCAGTATAGGGACATGGTAAGAACTCTCCTTCAAAGCTTTGAATACTACGAGCTAAATCAGATCTGCCGAGAAGAAAATTCTGAGGCGGACTGGCTGTCCAGGATAACTGATAGCGAAATCGCCGAGCTCGACGTCAACTGCTCGCTTGAGTTCGTCGAATGGCCGGCCATCTCGCGCATTGCAATCAGGCCCATCGACGAGGTAGAGAAAGACTGGGTGGATGAAATTCAGGAATATATCGAAGCAGGGGTGACACCTAACAAACCCGACCGGGCTATTATCACTCCTAAAAAAGCAGCGAGGTACACAGTGATGGATGAAATTTTGTACAGAAGGTCCTTCACCAAACCTTTATTAAGATGTGTCCATGACCGTTTGACCACCAACTTAATGTACGAGGTCCATGAAGGGATCTGTGGGGGCCACTCCGGAGCTCGCACTCTGTCAGAAAAAATCTTAGCCCATGGGTATTACTGGCCCACAATGAGGAAAGATGCCGAGGAGTATGTCCGAAAATGTGACAAGTGCCAACGCTTCGCCGACATTCCTCGTTTACCAGCCACTGAGCAGACAGTACTTGTCCCAACATGGCCATGGGATAAATGGGGAATCGACTTAATTGGGCCCTTTCCTAGAGCCCGGAATGGAATGACCCACGTCGTAGTCGCCGTGGACTACTTCACTAGGTGGCCTGAAGCAAAGCCATTGGCCAGTTTAACAGAAGAGAATGTGATCAACTTCGTGCATGACTACATCTGGTGCCGATATGGACTCCCCAGGGTAATTATATCAGATCATGGAACTCAATTCCAGACAAGGTTCACAGCCGAGTGCCAACGACCTCGAATAGAGCATACTAAGTCATCAGTCGCCCGACCTGAAGGAAATGGACAAGCTGAAGCAGCAAACAAAATAATCATGGTGGCGCTCAAGAAAAACTTGGAAGGACGAGGGGGAAAATGGTTAGACGAACTCAAAACCGCGTTGTGGGTAGTTCGGACCACTCGTCGAAATTCCACAGGAGAAACCCCGTTCTCTCTCACATATGGGTCCGAGGCGATGGCTCCCGTCGAGGTCGGACTCCCCTCCATACGAGTAACCTACTTCGATGAAGTGAGCAATGAGGCGTCTAGAAGAAGAGATCTAGATTACTTGGAGGAGCGAAGGTTAGAATCCCGAGCTATAATAGAGAATTACAAAAAGAAGGCAAAACTCCACCATGACAAAAGAGTCCGCAAAAGAAGTTTCGAGGTCGGAGATTGGGTCTTAAGGAAGGCCGAGGTCACAGAATAATCAAAGAAGGCACTTATCGCCTCCGAGATTGAGACGGGAAAGACATCAAGAATGCTTGGCACAATGAACATCTCAAGAAGTACTACAATTAATGTAAAAGCTTTGTAATAGAAGTACGAGATAGAAAAGGAATGAAATAAACATACGAGCGGAAGTTTCATGGCAAAAGATGCAATAAGTTAAGTACTAGTTTGATATATGCATCCTAGCGCCTGTGTCTACAGGCATATTTAAAAGGCGACCCCACAGCTGACTGGGGCCATAGCAATGCAAAAGAACCAAAAAGAAAGACCTAAGAGCCTAGTTCAAGATGATCCCACTGACTCCTCGTCATCCGCATCATTGACTCCTTCATCACCTCCGTCATATTCAGACTCGTAACCAAATTCTTCTCCACCCCTCTCGGCATCTTCACCACCTCCGCCGGCACCGCCTTCATTACCACCACCGGAATCACCTTCGGATTCATCAGGATTGTCGCTATCATCTTTTGATCCTCCACTCTTGGAGCTCTCTTCGCTCGAAGTGGCGTCGTCCGATTTGGAAAGAACTTGGGGAGACTTTTCCCCATTGCTGTCGGTAGGGGAATCATCGTCAGGTTTTAAAGGCTCAGATGAAGCAGAAGAGTTGGTGGAATCACTGCCGCCCGGTGATTTTTTGCTACCCGGACCCTGATTCGAGTCTGAGGTATCATAGTCTGAAGGAAAGAACCCCAGACAATCCTTTTTGGGGGCCATGACTAAGACGAAGAAAGACGGTAAAGGGAAGAGGCTTAAGTACAGGAAGAGAGCATGAGCTCAACGTTTAAATGGTCAATCAAAGTGAAAGTAAGAGATAGAGAAGGCGTGCTTCCCTTTTATAGTCAAGAAATTAAATAATGGAAGGTGAAAAGCCATTAAGTCGAAAAGACTAGCATTTATGAGGGGAAAGATGAAGAGACCTGTGTTTAATGAGGCACAGCTTACGAGGGCGACAAAGAGTGAGTAAGCCCTGGAACGGTCACTTCAGGCCATAAATACCTCCTGACGACGGCGTGCAATAAATGAGCATGTAAAAAAAAAAAAAAAAAGGGGGCCATGGAATGGTGGCCTCGACCTCGGCGGTCTCAGCCCCGCCTCGAAAGAGCCACCAAGGACAAAGTCAGCTTTAAAATAACAAAGGCAAAGTCAAAATCATTTAAAACATCAACTGGATAACAACAGAAGATAGCCCAAGTCCAAAAGGCGGAAGAGCTTGTCCGACAAGTCATTACAAGGATCAAAGCGAAAGAAAAAAGTTGGAAATTGTCTAAAGTTGTCCACCAAAAGACTAGCCTATTACAAAACAAATACTCAGGACGCAGCCTGGTTTGAATTAGCGGGATCAACAGCAGCGGCGGGATCAACCTCGGATACAGCAGAAACTGAAGCGGGCACGATCTCCTCCGGGCAGTCACAACTTCGATCTCTCTCACCTCGACCTCGCGGGTTACTTCCTCCTCGACTACGGCCCGGGCCACCTCGAATTCTAGGGGGCTCGCCTCAACGACAGGGGAACCAATGGCTGTGTTGGAGGTCTCTCCCAGATGAATCTCCGTAGCTAATCGTTGGCGCCGAGGGTCATCCTGCAAGATGAGGTCCAAAATCGGTTGAAGGGGTAATGTCTCACAATTCGCGAAGCGTAATTCTTGCAATTTCGCCATTAAACTCTGATAAGTGACCTCGGCAACCTGAGGAGGCACCCATACTTCTCCCCATTCTGCAGCACTGTGAACTTGAACAGCTAAATCTTCATCATCAAAAGGAACCAGGGCATAGCCATCCCAGCACTGAGGATCCGCAACAAGAGGAGTCCCGTACCGTATCAAGTCATAGGCAGTAAAGCCACCCTGAAGAGCGATGGTGCGAGCATATTGCTGGTTAGAAAGCTCATACTGGCAGATGGAGGCGTCGGTAACCAGCCCGTCAAATTCATCAGAAGCCAGAAATCTGGTTTTGAAAGCCTGCTCAATCCGCACCTTCTCCTCTTCGGTAGCCCCCCTCGGTAGGGCCTCCAGCTCGCTAATCCTAGACTTCGACCCCTCCAGTTCGGCATTTTTTGAAGCCAACTCGGAGTTTGCAGAAGCCAATTGCTCTGTAAGTTGGTGTTGTTCGGCAGTCATCCGGCGGATTTTAGACAAGGCTTTTTATCTTTCATCCACAGCGGAGGCCAACCGTTTGCCGTGCTCATTTGCCTCTTTGGTTTTCTCGAGGAGGGCTTTTTCGGCTTTCTTTAGCTCTCTGCCCATGACGTCGTTGATCTTTTTCAAATCATCCCGTTGGGAGGTCACTTCGGCACACTGATTACTAGCTAAGTCAAGTTGCCTCCTATCTGCCTCACATTTGCCCCTCATGAGGTCAATACAATTGGCAGCCTGAAAAGCAAAGACCTTTATCAAATACGAGATCGGGCTAAGAAAATTCATGTAAAAGAGGAACGAGACGGTTACCTCGGCAAAGTTCAGACCAACTTGTCCAGCCAAAGAATAAAAATTCTTATCAGCCAAAATGGTCTCCGTATAATCCTGGGCGCGTAAGCGATACAGCAACCCGTTGCCTATGTAAGTATTCTTGGCGCTCTGGTAAAAAAAGTCCACCCCACTCACTTCCGGGATCGCCTTCCCAAGCTCGGCGCCCCTAGCCTTCGCCTCCTCGCGAGCGTCGAGCCCGACAACAGGATATTTAAGACGAGGAATGTATGAGCTCTGTGAAGAGGGTGCAGCAGGAATAGGGGAATCCTCCCGGCGGTGCTTAGAGGATTTGGATGTAGGGGACTCAGGTTTAGTAGCAGCAGGCCTTTTGCCCGAAATCACGAACTGGGCAGATCCCGACGTCGGCGGAGGCAAAGGAATAGAAGGCGGAGGGCCCGAGGACAATGGAACCCTTTGCGGCTGCACAGTTGCATCCACTCCTCTTGAGCTTTGAGCACCTCCCACGGGCGCCAACACAGACACGCCGGCCCTATTAATTATGGGCAGCTTACCATCCAGTCTCCCCCCCAACGCGGCCTGACGAGCCGCGGCGGCTTCCAAGTCTGCTGCCGTTTTCTTGTTCTTGAGGGCCCCGTAGTTGATAACTTTCCTTGGCGGCATGTTGGGTTCAAGATTTGGTCCTACACAAAATTCAAGGCCAAAAGAGAAACAATCAGTCATACGAATACATAGCAAAAGCCGTTGATACAAAAACAAAGCGTATAGAGAGGAGTAATGACCGGCAAGATCGGAGTCGGTGCATGGAGTATTATTGGCGCAAAAGTCGTAGTCAAATGAAAAAACTAGTCCTTGGTGCACCCTCCAGTCCGGATCTCGAGCTGAAGGAATAACTGGAACCCGAGAAGTTGAAGGATATGGTCCGCGAGCCGGAGCCACTCCACCTCGGATTAATAAGCTCTCATCGTCGATTATGGAGGCCATGTCAAAAACGGAATTACCGTTCAAATCTGGATCAATCTCCAAGAAATTCTCAATTGCCGCCGTCAAATCAGCCCTCAGCGATTTGTGAGGGTACTTAAATTCTGAGGGGCAGACGGGCACCTTGCCCTCGGGTTTGCCGAAGCCCCATCCCGTTAGGCACTCCACCATGATTGGTTTCACTTGCCACATCTCAAATTTATTAAAGGGCTTGGTAAATATTTTGGGAACGGGCACTTTGGAGGCAGCCTTAGTTTTCAGACTCAGCGAGCCCGAGGTGGTCTGGACATTGTAATACCTGAACAGAGCTGACAAATTGGGCTCGTATCCCAATATCCTAGACACTACTGTAAAAGAGGTCAGGACCCTCAGAGTATTTGGGTTCAGGTCCATGGGCAGGCATTGGCAAAAGTCTAGGAAGGAGCAGATAAAAGGGTCTAAAGGAAGCCTCAGGCCATGATCGAACTGAGGTTGAAAAAAGATACAGGCCCTGTTTCTTTCACGGGCGTCCTTGGCTTCCATGGGACAAGAAGTACCATCATCAAAAACCTTCATACCAAGGTCCAACAAGCAGAACAGACTGGTGTCAATACCATAAAAACTGGCGAAGTCACCCTCGCCCTTAGCCCTTCCTTGAACATCTTGTTCGGAGTCCTGAGCTTTAGATTTTCCTTTCAACTTGGCAAGATCAGAGGAGGATGAAGAGGCCCCAGCTTAGCTCGTCCGGCGCGAGGTTGCCAGCTCATGAGGTTCCTCAAAACGGTCCACAATCTCTACTCTCTGCCTCACCAAAGCAGCGGTGCCCGGGGCCATTCTCTGCAACTGCTTCGCCTCACCCAGTTCTTTCGTGTCGGATTCATCATCGTCAATAGAAATTGGGTTAAGTTGTTCTACGCCCTCGACGGCCCCACTCTCAACGGATGGCCCAAAGGGTAAATCGGGGGACCTAGTCACCTCATCACTAGAGACGACGGCACGGCCAATATTACCCCTTCGAGTCGAGGATTCAGGCAACGTCACCTCATCTTCGAGGCCTAGGGCGAGCCAATCAATGACCTCGGTAGCTCTAGCCGCCCGGGAAGCCAAACGTTTGGCAGAATCTGCCATATCTACAGAATTGGGGAAAAGGGTTAAGACGGCGCAAACAAAAATCCCTAATTCTTTCTCTCCCCCCTCCCTAAAAATCCTGACTCGTCTACCCGCCGGAACGATTAAGGGCCCGGACTCCCACAACCGGGGTAGGGTCCAAGAGCCCCACGAGTATGCCGTAGCAAGCACTAGCAATATGTCTAACTTGAGGCGAACCCACCGGTAAACCACTCGCTGATAAATTCCGCCGGTGGTGAGACAGACGGCGTAAGAAGGGGGAAGAAGGCTCATCCTACCGACAAGTTATCGAATCAAAAGAAAAATTGAAGCCTAAAGACAAGATAAACGAAGTAAAGCACTACCTGACAAATGATCGTTTGAGGATTGCGGAAAGATTATCAAGCTTCGACAGACGAATTCGAGAAGGCGAAAATTTCTTTAAGGGACTTTTGAAGCGCAAGAAGTTGTAAAAAGTGGTGAGTTGTGAGCTGGACTTTATTTATAAAAAAGAAGATGGGTCGGGCCAACCCGAAATCAACCGCCACGAAGGTGCACTTTATTGGAAAACGAAAAGGCGGGAACCATTATTTTGAAAGTCATAAATGCTGGTAATAAATGCCCCTCTCATCCGAAGCAAAACATCGCTTCAGAATCTGACGCGCCGTACCATCAACCGACAGAAGGGGCCCACCCCTCCGATGGGTGACACGTGTATCCCACTATGCTCTCAATCCATCTCAGCGAGTTCGTTGGAACCGGAAAGGGTTACTCCTCGCTCTAATCATAAATAATTACGAGCTCGGAGTAAGGGGCCACTGAAGAGCCCACACCAGATGGACCGGGCTCAGAAGCTAGACCGGATACTAGCGAACCGGAGTCGTTCCAGAACCGGTTCAATACCAGCAAGTTTTGTCAACACCGCCTCCTCTACGACGTCATGGAGATCACTCGGATATTGCGAGCCGTAATGAGCTCTCAGATCAGTTCCCAGCCTCCGGGATCCGCCACCTCGGCGAGCTCGGGGCCTCCTCGGCAAGTCCGGAGTAAAGGCCGCATTAATGGCTTGATCAGAGCCATCCCATCTCATTAAATGCCCCGTGGACTTCCTTGTCCATCTACCATGCACAGCGCCGAATGCGTCCCATCACGACATCCCTTGGTCAGAGCCTGTCAAGTCCGAAATACCGACCTATCGCAGGGCGACACATGGCCAAGTTGGTGAAGTCTATTCCTAGACCTGCGGTCGGACCGTTGGGTAAAAGGGGGCATATATAAGCCTTTTTCTACCTCTCTCTCAGGTATGACCTGCCCCATACACACACTAAAACACACAGAGAACTCTAAACTTCTCTCCCAAGGCATTCTACGCCTTGTTCTTAGACTCCCAAGAGAATCTTACTCTTACGCCCGAGTGTCTAAGCTGGGATCAACCCCGGCCTTGACCTTGACGGTTTCATCGTCTTTGTTGTGTTAACAGGTGAACCAGTGATTAAAAGCCAGATATCCTTCCAATACATTGACCCCGATTTCAGTGGCGTCATCAGAGGGGGTATTCATTTGTCACAAAACAAGAGTTCCTGCTTTAAGACATTTTTATATAAGAGTACTATTGAAGTGATATTGAAGTAATAAGGAAATCACATAAATTAACTTTACTTACAAACAGTTTATCAATAAATGATTGTATTTTGTGAGTCTCACTAATATATTCGAACTGAACGATTTTTATTATTAAAACTTTGTAAAATCTTTCTGTGCACATACATAGCTCTTTCTAATCCTCAAAAGAATGACCAATTCTTATAATCCGTAGAGTTTGATCTCTTTCCTTCCGTATGCTTAAGACATTTGAAAAAGAAAAAAGAAAAAAGAGATACCACTCATAAAAAATTGTATCTTTAAATTTTCTTTTACCCTTACAAACACTCTCTTATATATGGTGACCCAAACTTTAAATAATATTGTTAATTTTATTAAATAATTTATTTAAAACTATATATCCGATCAAAAGAGATTCTGATACACAAAGGGGTGGTAGTTTAATATAGGGCTATAGATACATGAGATGTCAAAAGCTGCTTTGGTCCCTTTGTTGTAACCTTTTTCTCGATAATAGGTGATAAAAGAATCATCTTTACGGCGAAAGCTTTGGCAATAGGTGATAAAAGAATCACTGCTCTACTTTTGTATATGCATAAGATAGAAATTAGTCACCTATAAAAGCTTGCCCCAGTATTTTACTCATATAAGACCTCAAACAATCACAACTTCAAAGAAATGCTTTTTCCATCCCAATATCGGAAAGAAATGCATGCTTTATATTTGTACTGTACTCCCTACGTCCCACCTCACCTCACTTGAGACTTATTTCCATTTTAGTCCGTCCCACTTCACTTGAGACTCCTCAAAATGGTAATCTCTTTATAATTTTATATTCAATCTACTCCACCAACTCATTCTCTCTCTTAATTTTTCACCACATAATTCATTCAACCAACCTACTATTAACCCCACTCATTCTCTCTCTTCATTTTTTACTACACATTTTCTTTATTTTATTCTTTTTCCTTAGTTATTGTGCCCACCTCTTAGGTCTCAAGTGAGGTGGGACGGAGGTTGTATATTGTAAAAAGAGAATCATTTTTGCACACATACAAATATACTCCGTACACACACGTTGTTGGAGCAATTATCTCATATTAGAAATTAACTAGGCAATGCTTGACTATACAAAGATTCAATACCACTTCTCCGATAACCAATTGGTTTTGGGATGGAACCTTAAAATTTATCATGGTATCAGAGGTGACCATTTACACGTGCGAGCCCAATGTTAGGACCACGATAATCTATCCCCACGCCACTCAATTATATGTCCACGCGTAAGCTGAAAGTTCAACTACGCGTGAGGGGTCGTGTTGGAGAAATTATCTCATATCGATAGCCAATGTGTGACTACAAAGATCCAGAGCCACTCCTCTCATTACCAATTGGTTTTGGGATGGAACCTTAGGGGCTCTTTACACGTGCGAGCCCAAAGTTCAACCCACGATAATCTTGCCCCACGTTACCCAATTATATGTCCACGCGTAAACCCAAAGTTAGGCTACGTGTGAGGGGACGTCTTGGAGAAATTATCTCATATCAGAAAATACCTAGCCAATGTCTGACCATATAAAGTTCCAGGGCCACTCCTCTCATAGTCAATTGATTTTGAGATGGAACTTTAGACTTTATCACACATATATTCTTAGAATTAGAGATGGATTAAGAAGAAGCGAGATGCCCGAGTGTTAGCATGGGCTGGACTGGGCCAGCAATGGACTATATTAGAGGTTGCACCTTAAAACCAATTTTTGATAAGGGGAGTAACTCTTCAAGTCTATATATCGGTCCATGTTTCTCTCTTTAGAAGATGTGGGATAACTGTCTCTTACACGCCCTCTCACGTGTAGCCGGACTTTACCAAGGCTTACAACGTCGACTTGTTAATCGGGTGGCGCGGAGTAGAATCGTGGGTCGTTGGGCCTGCAAATGCCCGTGTAGAAGCAGCGGAAGTCAGGCCACCATAGATCGGTGGCTCTGATACCATCTTAGAATTAGAGATGGGGTAAGAAGCAGCAAGAGCCCAAGTGTTAGCATGGGCTGGACTGGGCCTGCAATGGACTATGTTGGAGGTTCCACCTTAAAACCAATTGGTGATAAGGGGATTAACTCCTGAGCGACTCTCATGTGCGGCCGCCGCACGGCGTGCGACGGCGCCAGGAGCCGAGCCGCCTTTTTTTTTTTTTTTTTTTTTTTTTTTGCAATCCCAATTTTTTTTTCCTCCCAACAAAAGTAACACTTCTTATAACGAAATGTAACACTTTTTTTCTTCAAATGTAACACTTTTTTTTTTCAAAAATGTACCACAATTTTGCTTCAATAAATTAAAGATTGACAACTAAATTAGTGTAACACTTTCTATAAAGGAATGTAACACTCATTTTTTTTTCAAATGTAACACTTTTTTTCACCCAAAATTAACATATGATTGACAACTAAAACTAATGTTACATTTTATAAAAAACGAATGTAACATTTTTTTTTCTCAATTGTAACAGTTTATATTCTTAAATGTAACATTTTATATGAAATGTAACAATATTTTATTGAGAAAGTAACAATTGGAATGCAAACCCATTTTTTTTTGTAAAAAACTGATGTTACATTTAACAGTTTTCGTGTTACATTTTGAAGATGAATTTGTTACTTTTATCAGAACAGAGTGTTACATCTTTTAGCTGAAGGAGCAGCTCAAACTTTTTATGTGTAAAAAATTATATTTTTTTTAAAAAAATCAAACCATATCATGACCTATGTAGTTTTATTCGTCTCGTCGAGACGAACACAACGGTATTTTTAATTTTTTTTCTGAGTTATAAATCTCAAGATATAGCATTTTAAAGTTATTGGAGGTTTTTTTTTTTATAGGCGGACACGTGGCACGATCTGGGAAGAGGGGAGGGCTGGATCTGGCCGTCGGTTGTAGTAGCGGAGCCACACACCTTGCCGCACGGTGTGCGGCCGTTGTATTGAAGAATTTGTCTTAACTCCTCAAGTCTATATACTGGTCCATGTTTATCTCTTTAGAAAATGTGTGATAACTGTCTCTAACATATATATGCATATATATATATGTATGTGTGTGTATTCATATTAAAATACTGTATTGGATAAAAATCGATAAAATTTGTAAAAATAAATGTAGCAAGAAAATACGGATGGAGTTAGCCCAAAATACCTTGAAGGAGCTAGAAAATTAAGTGAAGTACTATTCTTGTAACAAAATTGAGTTTTGTGTGTATCATAACTTGAGCACTATAATGAACTTGCTTAAATCATATCCAATGAATATTTATAAATGAAGTTTTCCTTTTGTCTTTTGGGAATAGCAAGAAGGGTTTAACAACAAAAAGAAAGAGATAGAAACATTAGAAACATTAAGGCATGTGCATCTCAATAATATGGGAATGGGGAGAGAGCAAAGTAATGTCCCCTTTTATTGCACTAAGTAGGTGCGACCAATTGTGTGGTTCATTTTTGGTTTTATCCAACTTAACAAAAAGTTGGCACCAATACCATCTTTAACTCCAAATTTTATAACTAATCTCTCCGCTCAAAATTAAAATTGCGTTGAATTTGTCAAAAATTTAAAGAAAAATGCTTTATTTATTTGCATAACTACCATACAATCTCGTGTTTCACACGGGGTCTAAAGTACCGACTGTAACGATCCGAGCCCTAAGATCTGGTCCGCTACACAAGCACCACCTACTGGCCCATTGAGCAACAACAATTGAGTCCACTTGGCTTACCACATGCCCACCCAAAAGTTCATGGATATGTTGGTGCCCAATGGCAGTCTTGTTGTACTTTAGTACCACTCCAACTTTCCTTTCCCACTCCATGTGGGATATCACAACTGACAAATCATTTGGTTATTATAAATATGAAAATTATTTTTTTGTAAAATATTATCCGGATGGATATATTATATAGAATAATTATTTTCAATGGACCAATTAATAATTTATGAATATATGGAGGGCTTTTTATAAAAGTTTATATAGATGGATAGAAAGTGCATGTTTGTCTTTAAAAAATTAATTTGTACAATTAATCTGATATTTATAGTCAAAAATTTATAAATTAATTCAAACATATTGAATAATTAATCCTTTAAATATTTAATGACAAATGAATTAAATTATGTATTGCCATCGGGAAAATTAGATCACTAAACAATAATCAATTTAATAAAAAAAATCAAAAGTTAACATAAAAATAAAGAAGAATATGTAATAGAAAATAGATGTGGAATTCATATAATAACACTATATAGAAAATTATGTTGCAATCAAGAAAAAATAAAAAAAATGATATTTATGATAATAGTGATGATTAATTAATACACACATAATGACAAAAAATATATTATATAAAAGTAGATTTAAGAGAAAAAAATTAATGAAAACTCACCAAGAAGCTTGATTTCTCAATTTGACAATCACCCAAAATACTAATCTTCAATGAAAGTAAATTTGTTGTGTTTCATACCCACTACAAGTAGTCATAGTGGGGTCCTTCATTAACATGACGGACTACATAGCTTCCATGGTCGTCGATAATGTTTTCTTCCTCGTTCAAATTTGTCCAAAAAAATTCTTCTCAAACCTACTTAAAAAAACAAAAAAACATGTGAGAGAAAATAGTCAAAACCAAAACATTATAGTACATAGATATAGAAAGAGAATGTTAAAAGAACGTGGAAATAAATAAGAAATTAAAACAAAAAAAAATTACAATTTTAACTGAGAAAATAAATATAAAAAAAACATAGAATAGAAAAATGTACTAAGAAATCTAAAAATGCAAATTTAATAAAAAAAAATGCAATAAAAAAAAGTAATCAAAATTGACAAAAATAATAAATAAAATCAAACCAAATATGAAAGTGGTTAATGAAAATGAAGACTAAAACTAAAGTCAAACATGAAATAAAAAAATATAAATAAAACAAAAAAGAAAGTAAAAATAAATAACAAAAAAATCTCGCCCGAAAGAAAACACAATGAAAAAAGAAAAAAAAAGATTTGAATTTCTAATATGTATCAAACTATGAATTAAGAAAAAATAAAATGAAAAAACAAAAGAAATGTAAATGTAAATTTGACAAAACTACAAATTTCAAATTTAAATTAAAAGAAAAAAAGAGATGAAAATGAAGTATGAGATATGGAAGATAATTAACAATGTTACTTACATGGAGTGACAAGCAATGGAAAATAAGACAAAATAATCATGTCTTCCAACCCACTTGAGAGAAAACACAATTGTGAAAGAATAAAAATGAGATGCGTTGGAAAGAGAGAGAGAGAGAGAGAGAGAGAGAGAGAGAGAGAGAGAGAGAAATAAAATAAAAAAAAGTATAAAATCTGATAATGGTGGTTAGTTTACTAAAAAAAATTGTGTGACTTTCCAACTACTAAGTCTCTAATGTTTATTAAGCATCTTCTAGACTCTTGAAGTACTAACTATTCTGTTTCATGCATGCACTACTAGAAAGTTGTTCATTACCTACGGAAATTTACCGACGGAATTTATCCGTCGGAATTACCTACGGAAATAAGAGAATTCCCGACGGAATAGCGCTTTGGTGAAGGCGGGAATCTCAAATATTGAGGGAAGAAATTCGCCGACGGATGATAAAAGTGCCGACGGAATATTTCGTCGTTGTTACCGACGGAAGTACTCCGTCTCCAATACCGACGGAATTTTCCGTGGGCAATTTGGCGGCCAAACGAAAGTGGATGGCGGGAGATCAAAATCTAAGCAATGGATTTTATTGGGATGGGTTGGAATTTCGCAATTTTACTAACATATAAAAGTTACTCCCTCCGTCCCAAATTAATGTTCTTAGTTTGATTTTATACGGATATTAAGAAAAAATAAATGTTGCGAGTATGTAAAGTAAAATAGGAAAGAGAAAGTGGGCAGGAAGTTTTTGTTGTGTGAATGACAAGTGGGTCTCATTTTCCATTTTAGACAATAAAGTAAAGTAAGAACCTTAAATTGGGACAGACTAAAAAGGAAAGTAAAAACCTTAAAACGGGACAGAGGGAGTATTTATTTTATTTTTATTATTTATTAATTTAATAAGTATGCTGCAATTAAATATCTATGTATAAATATACCTAATCTATTTTCCTAATCGTTTTTACTAAAACCTAAACATAAAGAGAATCGACTCTCCCTTCTCGCTCTCCTCCGCTCTCCTCTCGATTTTCTACATAGCAGCCCGTCTCCCCCTTCCATCTCTACAATCGGCGTTGACAACATCATCGTCGATTCCACCAGCATCATCGATTCCACCAGCATCATCGCTAACATCGATCGGAGCAGGTATTGTCCTAAATCGCTCCTTCTTTTCTTCTTCTTCTATTGTTTCTTTTGCACATCCCGTATCCCCCTTCTTTCTTTGTACTTCTGAAGATTTCCATTCTATTTTCTATTTAAAAATCTGAATTTCTCATGCCCTAATCCTTCCCTCTGATTTGTTTTCATTCCCAATTTCATGCCCTAAAGATCAAATTTTGTTTTGTTCCCCAACTTTATATGCGTAAACCACCCTTTTGGAATATATTTTTTTTTTGATTTTTTCTAAATTTTTGTAACTCAGTGCAAGAATTTGAATTGATTGCTTTCTACAATGCAGGTAGTACACTCATCGATCGGTGAAGATCGCAACATCCGATTCTCCCTCTCATTGGTATGTCTCATTTCTTTGTTCACAATCTCTTCCTCCCTCTACTTACTTTATTTGCCTAAAATCTGCAATCCCTCTCCTTTTTTTGTTTTTGAATTTTGCTGAAATTGTTTATAGGATCTATTTCGACAGCTATTTTGCAACCTTGTAATTGTGTCCATAAGTTGAATGCTATTTTTGTTAAGTTATGTGGTGTAATGTATTTGTTGGCTTAACTACGATTTTTTCATTTATTCGTTTTTGTACTTTAT
Source organism: Campanula takesimana (assembly GCA_026119855.1). Classification (NCBI taxonomy): domain Eukaryota; kingdom Viridiplantae; phylum Streptophyta; class Magnoliopsida; order Asterales; family Campanulaceae; genus Campanula; species Campanula takesimana. Next base: position 606,979 of record JAOWBW010000134.1, read on the forward strand.
ATTAATTTTCCTATCATGTGTCTTATTGTTAGAATGCTTTAACCTTGCTTGTTTTTTTATTTTATTTTTAAAATATTTTATTAAAGGTTAATAATTATAAATGAGTCTCTTAACCTTGGTAGGATTGTGAAGATCAAAAATATTAATTTTCCTATCATGTGTACCTTTTTAATTGTTTATGTGTACCACTTTAATTTTTTTGGTTAGTATAATTTAAAGTGGGGCTTTGATCGACAGTTAAGGTTGCTCCAAGTGAATAGTCACATTAATTAAATCTAAAGTTGTAAAAGTTATGAAATGCAGGAGTTAAATATGTCTCAGGAAGATCGTAGTTGGATGGATAATCGCAGGAATCCTAATAGAAGGGGTATCTCAATGCAATTCATACAAGGATTACAATATTTTGTGGAGTTTGCTAGAGCACATCCCCAGTGCATACGTGATGACAAGATTAGGTGTCCTTGTAAAAAGTGCAAGAATAGGATATTTCTAAATGATGGATTGGTAAAGAAGCATCTTATGGAGGTAGGGTTTGTTGATGGTTACAAAGTGTGGGTAGCGCACGGGGAGCAGTATATGGTTGAAACAAGTGTTCGAAATCCTCGCACTATAATACGTGATCCGCTTGTCGAACAGGAACCGTTGGTTGAGGAAGAAGAGGAGCATATGGGTATGGATGATATGGTTCGAACTGCAGCGGGGCCAGAGTTTGATTGGAACCCTGATCCATCCGAGGAACCAAATCTTGTTGCGAAGAAGTTCATGAATTTGATGGAGTCGGCAAATGAAAAGGTTCATCCCGGTGTAGAGTCTACGGTATTGGAGAGCGTGACTGAGCTTCTGAATATCAAGTCTGATACAAATATGAGCCAACATACTTACAATCGTATCATATCATGGGCTCAACGGATGCTACCTAAAGAAAACAATATGGTTAGCAATTTTTATGACACGAAAAAGTTGGTGGGGCATATCGGTCTTGGTTACGATAAAATTGATGCTTGCAAGAATCAGTGCATGCTTTTTTATAGGGAGAATGAGGGTCTCAATTCATGTTCAGTATGTGGACTTAGTAGGTATAAGCCACCACGTCGGGGTAGTGCCAAGCACAAGAAAAACGTGCCTCGGGCGCAGTTGCGTTATATGCCGTTAATTCCTAGATTGCAACGAATCTACGCATTGAAAGACAGCTCGAAAGCCATGCGTTGGCACAAAGAGTGTCCGCGCGAAGAGGGTGTGATGACTCATCCTTCTGATGGTGAAGCATGGAAACATTTTGATGCTACTTACCCCGACTTCGCTGCGGATGCTAGAAATATAAGGCTGGGAATATGTACAGATGGATTTTCTCCATTTAGACCCGGGGCAAAAACTTATTCATGTTGGCCTGTTATAGTCACAGTTTATAATCTTCCCCCTTGGTTATGTATGACCGATCCTTATATGTATTTGAGTTTATTCATTCCTGGGCCTTGGAATCCAGGCAAAAACGTTGATGTGTATCTTCGACCTTTGATGGATGAACTTAAACAATTATGGAATGATGGTGTTCAAACTTGGGATGCTTTCAAGCTGCAAAATTTTAACTTGAGGGATGCAGTGATGTGGACAATTAATGACTTTCCTGCGTATGGTATGATGTCAGGATGGAGCACACATGGGAGATTGGCATGTCCGTATTGTATGGAAAATACAGATGCATTCACACTTGAAAATTATAAGAAGCAGTGCTGGTTTGATTGCCATAGACGATTTCTTCCTACTGATCATCCATTTCGTAAGCAGAAGAATGCTTTCACAAAAAATAAAGTAGAACGTCGGGGTCCCCCTCCTCCTCGTACTGGTGAGGATATTTTTGAGATGGTGTCTAAGTTGCCTGATGTCAGGTGGGGTAAGAAGTTTGCTAAGGATAGAATCTATGGGTTTGGTAAAGACCACAACTGGATCAAGAAGAGTATATTTTGGGAGTTGCCTTATTGGAAGACAAACTTGATAAGACATAACCTTGATGTCATGCATATTGAAAAAAATGTGTTTGACAATGTATTTAATACAGTTATGGATTTTAAGGCCACAACAAAGGATACTTCTAATGGGCGGCTAGACCTTGAAGTGATCTGCAATCGCAAAGAACTCCATATTATTAAGTCCAATGGGAAAGATTACAAACCAGTTGCCCCGTTTGTGCTGTCAAGAGAGGATAAACAACGTGTTCTACAGTGGTTGAAGGATTTGAAGCTTCCTGATGGGTATGCTTCTAATATTGGTAACTGTGTGAATGTGGAAGAAGGGACAATATATGGGTTAAAAAGTCATGACTGTCATGTGTTGTTGGATAGGTTGCTTCCCATTGCATTTAGGGACATTCTCCCAAATGAAATCTGGGCTGCCTTAACTGAATTGAGTGAATTCTTCAGAGCATTGACTTCAAGCACTCTCCGTGTTGAGGACATGAAAAAACTCGAAGAGAGCATTGTGGTGACAATTTGCAAGCTTGAAAAGATATTTCCTCCATCTTTCTTTGATTCAATGGAGCATCTACCTATCCACCTCGCTTATGAAGCTAGAGTTGGTGGACCTGTTCAGTACAGATGGATGTATCCGTTTGAAAGATTTTTGGGTAGGTTGAAAAGGAAGATGAGTAATAAAGCAAAAGTTGAGGCATCTATATCTGAATCAGTGATCATAGATGAAATTGTCATTTGTTTCAACATATTTTCACCCTGATATTGAGACAAGGTTCACTACAGTTGGACGCAATTATGATGGAGGAGCCACCAACTCTGATGGGAAAATTTCAGTGTTTTCTTCACCTGGCCGATTCCTAGGCAATAAAAAGTGCACCCGCATGCTAAGCCGAGAAGAATTAGAAGCGGCTAAACTGTATGTTCTCCTTAATTGCGCTGAGGTCGAGGAATACTTGAAGTAAGCATTCTTCTTTTTTGATTAAGTACTTTTAGTCCTGATCATTTCAATATGAAGTAAGCATATATGTTCTCCATAATTGCAGTATGTTCGAAGAACAGGCTGGAGACATGGCACCAGAATTGATATCAATAAGGACAGACAACGAATTCCCCGGATGGTTTCGTCAATATGTAAATATCAATTCATTAGGTCAATTTTTTAATTAACATTTTAAATATGAGTTTTCTAATATCAATGTTTTTTTATTTAGATTTTAAACAACCGTGAAGATGAAAAAGCTTCAAAATTAGAAGTATTAGCTCACGGTCCGCTCTTGAAAGTGAACGTATATAAGGGATATTTTGTGAATGGCTACGTCTTTCACACTGAAGAATATGGACGAACAAAATCAACTTGGAATAGCGGGGTCAATTTAAAAGGAAATCTCGACTATTATGGCATATTGAAAGAAATTATTGAATTGGAGTATTTTCTTGGAAATTCTATAGTTCTTTTTAATTGTGATTGGCGTGACGCTGAGAGAGGCATTTTAAAACATAGCACATTTGACCTTGTTGATATTAAGCACTCTTCAAGACACAAGGGTAACGATGTGTTCATTCTTGCATCTCAAGCACAACAGGTGTATATGACTCCTTACCCTTATCGACGAAGAGAGTCTAGCGGATGGTGGGCCGTTTGGAAAACCAAAGCAAGAAACACATTTGATATAAAATTTCTTCCAAAAACTTCTAGTTCCGTTATTGATTCGTCATTAGATGATTGTTATCAAGAAGAAGAAATGCCTATGCCTCCTATTATTTCGTTAAATAATAATGGGGAGGATGAAGCGTTAATGGCTGAAAATACTCGCCCACTAGAAGTGGAGGAAGTCACTATTATAAATGAACTTGAGTGTGATGATGAAGAGGATGAGGAAGGAGAAGGGTATGTATCTGGGTCTGATGATGAAGAAGAAGATGAAGAAGATGGGGAAGAAGGAAGTAGTGAAGAAGAAATTGAGTTTGTTAGTGATGGAAGTGAATGATTGTAATAGTATAATTTAGTCTTAATTGAAATATTCTTTTTGCATATCATCTTTACACTTTGTAATGGATATTCTAGTTTAAATGATCTTTTGGTTATATTAAATTGTCTTGTAACTAATTCATTTTTGTCTATTATAATTTTATTTTTATTTTAGACATGTCTAGTCGAGGTAGCGGTCGCGCAAAGAGAGGGAGAATTGCATCTTTTGTGCATAAGATTTCCCCATCAGGTAGGGGAAGGCATGGTAGGTCAGACACCTCAGGAGATCAGGCGGATGATATGGATGAGAATGTGTCCCTGAGCAGTCCAGGTCATGGGAGCTCTAGCGCTGCTGTTGGGGAGGCAAGTGAACCTTCTGATAAGGTCCTCCTGGACAGAAATGTAGATGATGAAAACAGATATGTTATTTCTATTTCGCGCAGTGGCCAGTAAGTATTATTTAATTGTAAATGCGAAATATGTAAATGTCTATTCATTATTTAATTATTACATTTAAAAAGTTGTACATGTATTCTATTAACTTCTTATTTATATATTGATATGTCTCTTGTAATTTCTTGATAGGTTTGTGTACGGTGGTAGTCCAAACCCAGCTCGATGGTTCGGGGATAAATGCTTTAATAGCTATACTTTTGAGCAGCATTTCCCAACAGCGAAAAAGATATCAAAAGAGGTGTATGGTATCTGGTATAACCAATTTCGGGTAATAAACTATTACTCCCTCCGTACCAATATACTTCATGGCATTTCTTGTTCATAATGATAGTGTCATTGTCACGTTGAACAACAAAAATCATGTTTAAACTGTTGTTCCTATCCATGGCTGTATGCGGTGTTCTGTTTTTATGCTTCATACTCGCTCTTTCTGTTGCCTATGTCATCCTTTTATTTTTAATGTTTGATTTTTGTTATGAGTAGCGAATTCCTAGGTTGTTTCATGAGATCCAGAAACTCTATTTTTGGAGTTTCTTGACTTAGTTCAAATTGGCTGTCCTATTTGATATGGTGATCCAAGTTTTGGTGGATTGGGACTTTTTTTTACTTTTTCTACAGCAAGGGTTTCAGTTGAGGCATTTGGGACGGAGCTCACACTCTCATTTACACACACCTACACTAAATTGAATTGGGGTGGGGGAGAGAACCAGCGAGGGGTAATTGAATTGAAGGAATTCTGTCAAAAACTCATCCGTCCCAACTCCCAACTAAGTCTAAGATATCCATTTTAAAACAGCAATCCAGAGTACCACAATAACCTCTTTTGAAAAATGCTGCTCTAATGTTTTTTTTGGTCTGTTTTTGGACTTTTTTTTCCTTTTTCTACAGCAAGGGTTTCAGTTGAGGCATTTGGGACGGATCTCACACTCTCATTTACACACACCTACACTAAATTGAATTGGGGTGGGGGAGAGAACCAACGAGGGGTAATTGAATTGAAGGAATTCTGTCAAAAACTCATCCGTCCCAACTCCCAACTAAGTCTAAGATATCCATTTTAAAACAGCAATCCAGAGTACCACAATAACCTGTTTTGAAAAATGCTGCTCTAATGTTTTTTTTGGTCTGTTTTTGGTCTGTTTTTGGACTTTTTTTTTCCTTTTTCTACAGCAAGGGTTTCAGTTGAGGCATTTGGGACGGAGCTCACACTCTCATTTACACTAGCCAGAATTCGGAGCGGGAGACATTCGATGCTCGAGTTCGAGATGAGGTGGAACGACAGGTACAACGACGGTTGGAGGTAGAGCGCCAAGAGCGAGAAGCTGAAACTCGACAATTGCTTGATTCCCAGAAGGAAATGGAAAACAAGTTGGAGAAAGTAATGGCATTTATGCAACAACAACAACTGCAGCAACAACAGCAACCTCCAAGCGGTAATGCCTCTGCATCTTCTGTCGGTCAGTTTCTTAATTTAGATAGTGGTCGTGGTAGTGGTAATGGTAGTGGTAGTGGCCGTGGTTCACGTAATGCTGGCCGTGGGAGTAGTGGTTGTGGCAGTAGTGCTCGTGGTAGTGGTGGCCGTGGACATTAGACTTCGTTTTATTAATTTGTAATCAAACCGAAGTAGATTTATGTTGCATTTTGTGAATGGTAGATTTATGCTCTGCATTTTGTGATATTGAATGTTGAATATTTTGTTTAATAGTCGGTGAATGTTGGTATGAATGGTGATATTTGAACACCTGATAGATTTTGGTATTTCAACAGGTTTTTAGGTGGGTTTTTTTTTTATTCTATTCATTTTACCGACGGAAAATTCCATCGGTAAAATCAGGTAAATAATATTTTTTTTGAAAAAACAATAGTTTACCGACGGACATTTCCGTAGGTATTACCGACGGAAAGTTTCCGTCGGAATTTTCCGGCCAGTTTCTCCGGCAATTAGCCGGCGTTTTTTTTTGCCGACGGAAACTTACTGACGGATTTGACTTCCTTCCCGACGGATTGTCCGTGGGAACCACCGGCGGAAATTTCCGTCGGTATTGCCCACTAAAATATACCGACGGAATCCGACGGAAAAATTCCGTCGGGAAAATCAAATTACCGACGGAATTGGTTATTTGCCGACGGAAATTTCCGTCGGAAAACAGGCAGTTTCTAGTAGTGATGTTAGCTAAAGTTTTTTATATATTATCAAAACTCTATGTATTTCCAAAAGAGAATTAATTTGACTTGTAAAACTCTATGTATTCCATCATAAAACAATACATTCCCAAGCAAAACTCTTTATATCCATCATAAACAATGCATTTTATTATATGAAAAGTTAAATTAGGATGATCAATGTATAAGGAGCCGAAAAGTTGGATAATTATGCATCACTTTAATGAATTGTTTAAATGATAGGCCTACCAAGTCTATACTTCTCGTATATACTACCTTCGTCCTAGCACAAGTGACACTTATTTCCTTTTCAGTCTTTCCCAACACAAATGATACTACCCAAAAAAAAAATATTTTAATATATTTATATTCAACCAACCCCACTATTTAACCCCACTCATTCTCTCTCTTCATTTTTCAGCACTCATTTTATTCAACCAACATTACTATTTACCGCACTCATTTTCTCTCTTCATTTTCTACCACACATCTACTACCTGATTCTCATTTTGATGGAGTATTCAAAGAGTTTGAATTTATCAAAGATGAGACTAGTGATTATAATAAATTTATTGGGAGCGTAGTTTAATTCTTAGTCTAAGATATGTGGTTGACATATAATTCATTTTAAAAGAGTTTCTAAATGACAGACTTGGTTAAAGCCGCTTATATCCTTGGAATTTAGATTTATGGAGATAAATCTAAAAGGTTGATTGGTTAAAGTCAAAGCACTAATATAGACAACATAGTGAAAAGTTCACTATGCAAGACTCTTGGAGAGGTTACTTGCAAAAGTCTAATGGCATTACTCTTAACAAGATTTAGTCTTATTGGAAGACTAATGAGCAAGAGCATATGATTAGGATTCCATATGCTTCCTTCCTTAATCTTCGTGTCCCAAAAGTTGGTGCCACTTCTGCGGGACGGAGGGAGTATATAAGAGTATATGTCTATTAGGTATAACATATTCTTCAAGAAGCATTGAGTTCTTTACATTATTTTCTTATCAACTATATTTCTTAGACATATCTAGTTTCATACCTATTATTAGTACTCATACCCATAACTAAGAATATAACCTATTATTTGCGTCTAGTTAGCAAGAACCGAAAGGTTTGGCTCTTAATGCCATGAATCTGACGTGTCAAACTTAGGAGCAAGATTAACCCAAAATTGGATGAGGTGTCATGCTCAAAGTCATTTTCGCCTACTTTAATATAGTATACTACAGATTTTTTATAGTTGGCCATAATAAATACTGTCTTTGTCCCCGGGTGATGTTTTTACTACGAACAAATTTTGAATAATAATTATAGATTATTTTAATTATCTTAATGATCTAAAATGTGTTATTTACTTATCATCATAAATATACTTCATCCGTCCTAGTTTAAACTTAAAAAAACTTTTGGGTTCAAAAATTAAGAAAATGTGATGTGTTGTGAGTAGGGCTGTTATACGATTCGAACTGGCTCGAGTTCAGCTCGGGCTCAGCACGGCTCGTGAAAGCTCGAAATGTAACTAGACTCGAGCTAGAACCGTTTGTCAAGCTCATTTCGTTATCGAGTCGATTGTGTCGACTTGTTTAGCTCGGTAAAATCTCGATAAGCTCGTTAAACTTGAAATTTTGTTTTCGACGGGCTCGAACTCGACTCGATAAGCTCGTTAAGAACATATTTTTATAGGAAAAAAAAACTTAAACTCGAGCTCGGCTCGTTAAAATTCGAGTTCGATATCAACTCAAGTTGTTAGCGAGCAGCTCGCGACCTCGATTCGACTCGAGCTCGAACAAACAAGTGAGCTCGGGCTCGATAAGTTTTAAACGAGCTCGACACTCCAAAGCTCGACTCGACTATTTTACAGCCCTAGTTGTGAGTGTAGATGGTTTGTTAGGAGAGAGGAAGTGGGGTAGGGAATAATGGGTAATTGTTGTGAGTATGACATGTGAAGCCCACAAATAAAAAAGTATAAAAAATATTCCTTTTTAGGTTTTGAAGTTTAAAACGGGACACCCAAAATGGACAAAATTTTTATGTTTAAAATGGGATGGAGGGCGTATTCATTAACAAGAAAAAAAAGAGTGAAACATCATTTGGTGACAGAAGGAGTATTATACTAAAACTATTTTATTAAATCAAATCAAATACTCCCTCCGTCCCAGAGTAAGAGTCATATTTTCTATTTTGGTACGTCCCAGAGTAAGAGTCTCTTTCCTAAAATGGCAAAAAAAATTACTATTCATCCCACTCATTATCTCTCCTACTTTACTTTTATACTCACAATACCAATCAACTTACTATTCCTTCCCACTCATTCTCTCTCCTACTTTACTTTTACACTCACAACACTTACTTTACTTCCACAATTTCTTAATCTCCATGCAAATGGGAGGTAGGACTCTTACTCCGGGATGGAAGGAGTACTACATTTCTAATGGTACGTATTCTATAAGTTAAATATCAAACCAATAAATCAAATAAAATACATGATGTATATGATTATATAAGGAAAAAATGCAAAAAAAAAAAAAAAAAAAAATACCTCAATTGATCACTTTGTGCAGGTTTGGTACTTAATATCATTTTTGTTGTAAGTATAATACCTCAAATGGTCATTTCGTGTAGCCAAAGTCACTATGGCTAACACCGTCAACATTTGGGCGTTAAATATACAAGTACTTGATCATGTGCCATTTATTTAAGGGTAAAATAGGAAATCTGTGTATAGAGAAAAATACCCCTCCCTTTCTCTTTCATCCTCTTCCCCCGATCCGTTACACAAGCACCATGCACTGGCTCAATAAATGCAAATATCTTGGGTCCACTTGGCTTACCACATGCCCACCCAAAAATACATGGACGTATTGGTATTCATTGGTAATTCGTGGTACCTTAAGTACCACTCGAGATTTCTGTATCCCACCGATGTGGGATGCCACAGAGGCAATAAGTACTTTATGAATTTTGTCGATGATAGTACAAAGTATTGCTCTGTAACGACCCCAAAACCCGACCCTATTTATTTTATATTTTTTGGGATTTTAATTTGAACTTATGTGTGCATTTTATGTGTTGCATCATATTTTATGACTTGCACATATAGTTAGATTAATTGTGTTATTTATTTAGTTGGTAGTAATAATGATTAAAGGAGTTAATTGATTAAGTTGAAACCTTAGGGTCCTTTGTGAAAATATAACTAGAGGGGTTTAGTTGTTAGAATTGAAAGCGGAAGGGCCTTAGTGGAAGTATATAAATATCATGAATGCATACTTATCCTCCCATTTTTCACTTTCTCTGTGTAAAGCAACACACACAAACACACACACTAATTCACTTTCCTCTCTCTGGCGTTGAAGATGAAATGAGTAAGTTATTTCTCTTGTTTAATTTCTATCATTTTATTTATTACGCCGTTTTAAAATCTAAAAATATATAAATGTTCAGGGCGTTGAGTAGATCATTTATAACCGATCAAATCTATTTTTCTCGATACTTTTCCGGGATAGGTAAGTTACTAATCCCCCCTTTAAATGTTAAAATGGTCATATAATTGTTGTATGTGACAATTGTGGTGCAATTTGTGAAGTGTGTTATTATTTGGGAAAGTTGGTATTGTTGGTCTGGGTTGAGTATAATGAGTACTAGAGGTGTTTGGTACTGAGTTTGTAGTTATAGAAATGCTACAACGTTTAATTAAGTACGTGTTATACTTTTGGGACGGTGGAACGGAAGGAGTAATAAAATTCTATGGTTTTGGATGTTAATTTCTGGGCATTTAGGTGACTGAAAATGGGTTTAATCGTTATGTATAGGTTAGGTTGAGAGTATGTTAGTATTTCTGAGAATTTAGGACGAAAGGAGTGAAAGTTTGGTACATTTAGGAAGTGGGCGACCTCACACTTTTTGTGGGTGACAGCAGACTGTTCCAGAAAATGGCTCAATCTTCCGGAGGCCATAACTTCTTCATCCGGACTCCGTTTTGGACGTGTAAACTACCGTTGGAAAGCTATTTTCGAATACTATGCAATAGAGTTGGTGGTTAACCAGATAAATCAAATGGTTTTGTTCTATTTGATTAGGCACAATTAGATGCGATGGGTGTTAACTTTATGACGTGTCTAGGTGTTCGGATCCTAAGTGAGAGTGGAATACTTTAACAAATATGTTAATGTCAATGTTGAATTAGACTTAATGTCATTATTGAATGAGACTTTATGTCATTGTTGGATAATACTTAATGTCATTAATAAAGGATTGTGTTGTGACCTAATGTCAATGTTGTGAACTCTTTTATGAGTAACGTGTTTGCATCTTTTGATGTGTTTGGATTGGTTCCTTATTTTAGAATCATTGCCCTGGTTGTTGTTGTTTAGCAAGTATTTAATACTGTGCTCTCGTGTAAAGTCCAGCTGGTCTTGTGTTGTTGAGTCGGGCAGTGGGAGAATTATAGTGGCACACAAGCCAAGTTCACTATAAGGTTGTCCACTGGTACCTTTATCCTCAGTCCAGATTGGCATTGGATGGGATGAACTCGCTCCCTTGCGTGAGTATTTAGGGGTATGACTTTATGTCATTTTCTCCCGCTATTGTTGTTGTTGTGTTATATGATTCCGGAACCTGCTTCAGCTATTGATGTTGCCCCGTTGTTACTTTGGTTCTATTGGTTATGGTTTGGTTTTCGGTATCCCGGCTTCAGCTATTTATGCTGCTCAGATGGTTTTCTCAACTGGTTTTCTCAGATGGTTATGTTACTTCGGTAAACCTTGGCTTGGTATTCTCGTAGGAGTGTTTACTCCTACACTATATGTTGTATGATGATTTGGTCGTTATTTCCAACCGGTATGGGACGGTTGGCGATAGGGAGCCTCTCATGTTATGTGCTATATGCTATATGATTATTTGTTGATATTGTTTCTTTATGATTATCATATCAGCATGTAACGTAGTTGCATTTTAGTAGCTTACTGAGATTCATTCTCACCCCCTATTTGTTTACTGTTTTAGATAAAAGCAAGTCTAGGGGATAGGACACTTTGGCACGGGAGGACGTTGAAAGTGGTAAGAGTTGGGTTTTGTTTTGTCAAGGTTACATTACATAAATGTATAACCTTTTTGGGTAGAGTTTCCTTGACTTCATCATCTTGTAACACCTATATTTTGGATAATGTTGGTGTGAGTACATTTGTATAAAGGTTTGTAAGCCTTCGGGCTAAATAGTTTCGTTTGTGAAAGTTTGTTTGAAAGTCAGTGGAAGTCTTTGAACTTCAAGTGTGGATTTGTTAAACTTTATGAAAGTATATTTCGAAAAATTTTCTAAAGGTGTTTTATAACGTCTTCCAATCGTGTCCCGAGCGTGGGGCCAAGTAGGACCACGGGTCTGGGGCGCGACATGCTATGTATTCTTCTCTAGAAAAATGAAGTTGAAAACCAACTTAACCGGAAAATAAAGGTGCTAAGAACTGATCGTGGATGAGAATATGAATCTCCATTTGAAGAAATTTGTTCTCAACATGGAATCAAACATGTAACCACGGCACCTTATACAACCCAACAAAATGGTGTTGCCGAACGCAAGAATCGGGTTTTAAAAGAAATGATGAATGCTATGTTGATAAGTTCGGGACTACCTTCTAACATGTAGGGAGAAGCTGTGTTGTCAGCTAATTACGTGTTAAATAAGGTACCTCGAAAGAAATTGAACAAGAGCCCCTATGAATTGTGGCATGGAAGAGTGACATCTTATAAGTACTTGTGAGTGTGGGGGTGTCTTGCAAAGGTAGCCGTACTGTTGGTGTGTATGCCCTAGGCACGTTATTTAAACGATTAATGTTATCATTTTCTTATGCTTTAATAAAGATATTGAATCACCGGTAGATGGCGTTTTTTTTAGCGTCTTAATCCAAGTTTTCATATTCGATCTACAACGGTTAGTTTCTTTCATCTTCATATTATGAATTGTTGATTATAACGGATCTAGGCTATTGGGTTTTCTTCATGTTATTCTTCCGCTACGCATGATGGCATGAAATCCAACACGTACCTCCACCAAAAAAGGTGAAAATTGGGCCTAAGACAGTGTATTGCATATTTATTGGGTATTCTCACAATAGTAGTGCTTATAGGTTTCTTATTGGATATTATGCCCTAGGCCCTTGGGAAAGGCCTATGAGTTATATCATAGCTTCGTTGTTATAGAGATAACAAACCTGATTATTATATCTTTTGCATGTTGATTATAATAATCTTGTCCTTAGCACTTATGAAGAGCTAGCATGAGTTTAATGGATAATCATATGATGATTATGGTGCATAGGATGCGGATTAAACTTGTGGGTACTTGTTGGAGAACAAGGTACTAGATAGACCCGTTATGAGATTTATGTCATGGTCAAATGTCATAATTAAATCTCATAATAGTCATACCATTTGAATCCTTAGACCTGAGATTATCATGGTCTTCCACATGATGAACATTATGTTTGACATAGTCAAACGCTGCCTTTAATCGGGTAGTTATAAAGGCTATGATTGGCATGATCGGATTCTTGAAGAGAAGAATGATAAGTCAAGATAGGATTTGTCTTTCTCTCAAGAGATATATCTGCTTGGCCACTCGATGAGTGAGATTGATGATAGTGCATGGTCAAGACCAAATGAATTGATGTGATCAATGTCATTTGCTTATATCAATCTACTCAAGATCGAGAAAGCATTGGACAAGATAAGTTGACGTAGAGCATGACTTATGACCAAAATGATATTGTGTGACAAAGGGATTGTGATATGTTCTATAAGGTAACTCTGGACTTTCAAAGTTATACTAATTGGGTAGTCATAATGGTTTGCTAAAGTCCGCTTATGACTTACGGGTTCTGAATGGTTCGGACTCGTTGCCAACTTAGTATAATCCTATTGGGTCACACACAATAGAACGAATTGGAAAAGGCTAAAATTCTGGGAATTATAAACTGGCCACCGTACGGCTTATTAGGCACCGTACGACCCGCTTATAGCCGTACGGCTGCTCACCTGATTTCTGGTCAGTTTGTGAAGAATTCTTGTACGACAAGGAATCCCGATCCCAAACGGAATTAGGTCAGACCCTCATATAAATATATGTAGCCAGGTTTGACAGCCTCTAATGTTGATTTTGAAAATCAATAACAATTGTTTTAGAAACAATGAAATATAGAGAGGTATGATTATTTATTTTAAGATTGAGAATCATCAAAATACAATGATCAATGGAGCAAAATAATTCCTATGAAGAAAGCAATCAATCAAGAAGGTGTTCTTGAGTCCATTCGACGTGTGGATACCGGTAGAGGGTGTTCGCTTTTCAACACCTAAAGTCCGTGTTCATGGATTCGATCGTCAAGGGTATGTTTCTTTCATCTTGTATTTAATTTAGTCAACATGCACGAATCCGGTCTCATGGGTGTTTGATCTTATGTTTATTCCGCTGCGCATGATGCATCAAAATCCAACAGTAGTATCAGAGCCCCGTTCATCGTTGATTATTTTAATACATCATGTTTAAATTATTTAATTCGATTATATGATTTTTGCATGATGATAAGATGAATGTGTGATTTTAGTTTTATATATGAGATATAAAATTTATGATCATGATTGTATGGGGATTATGTAATTATTATGTTGATGTGATCTATATCAATAATTGAATGTTGGGATTATCAATAAATAAATTGGATTATGTGTATTGATAATTTAGATCTAATTTTTATATGAAATAAATTGTTTATTCATGATATTGATTAGATCTAATTAAAATCGTAATCTGTAAATTCATGTTGGTTTAATCTGATTAATGCATGAACACGATAATGGAATTTATCGGATTTAAAAATTCTGAAAATCTGAGGAATCTGGAAGGAGGAGCCGTACGGCGCCTTGGCTGGCGTACGCCTCCTAGGCGGGCGTACGGCGCCCCCTAGGTTTTCTGGCAGATTTGTTTTTTTCTGGTTTTTTGATTGTTTTGTAAATCTTTTACAGAATTCGAATAAGGAATTGAATCTGGTTTTAGATGGTTGGTTTTCGAAACCGTGTTTCCTGAAATATGATTTAATCCAGAAAATTGCAGAAATCAGAGTTCAGAAGAGTTCAGAATTGCTGTAGTTTATATAATTGTTGAGACAATGAACGATCTTGAAACAAGTTACTTTTCTATACGGAAATGTGGATGCCTCTTGGCTTAGTTTCGGCCGTATAGAATAATTACTGGGTTTCTTGATTTTAGTATGGGATTGTTGATGCCTTTTGGCTTAGTTTCGACCGTGCGTTTTGTGCTCTCAATTTGTAGATGTTATGCGGATTCAAATGTTTAAGAATTTATACATATAAACAAAGTGAAAATTGTTTGCAGAGAATGAAAATAAATTTGGATTAATTCATTGCATGGACCAATGGCAGACTTACGCCTTGTTTCTTGGAATGTGAATAAAATATCCAATCTGTAAATTGTTTACAGAAAATTTAGATTCCGTCCCCATAATATTGCTTCATAATAAAATAACAAAGATTTTGCTTCTGTTAATTAATTTGATTAGTTAACATCCTTTATACAAAGACTATATTATATTATGTTTGATATAATTAAATATATGATGCATATCTCTATGCAAATAACCTTCATAAAATTTTAAGTTTTATGCCATTCACTTTTTAAACACTTGTGAAGTACCTTGATCGTTTGGTGTGGTTTATCTGCCAAAGCAGGGCACATCATTCTACCATTGAGAAGCAAGATGAGGCAAATGTTGTCTATACGTTTAATGTGGTCAAACTTAATTAGGCTATCATAACGGTTATGGGCCTAAGGCATAAGATGCGATTAAAACATGTAAGACATAAGATGTCACAAATCCGATAAAAGATCTAAGAGTCACATGTGATGTGATTGATTTGGCCCGTCATATATGGAACTTCTTTGGGAATTCTATGGGGGTAGCTGGCATGGGGACGGATGTTAGGCATATTCTTTGTCCATGGTGGTACGGCTCTACTAAGGCAGATTCTGATTTGAGTTTTTGGCTCCGTTCGCTCTTGCCTCCTTTTATTTGCTGGGAATTGTGGAAGGCTAGAAATAAATCTCGTTTTGAAGGACATAAAGTTACCCCGCTTGAGGTAATTAATTCTATAACCTATGGGATTGCTTCTATTATTAAAGCATTTAAATTGGAGTTTAGAGGATCCCACTTAGACATGTGGCTGACCTCTTTATTTAGATTCAAGATTTCTTCCCCTCCTACGAAGATTCCTAAGATTGTTGTTTGGAAAGCCCCTATTAACGAGGAGTTTAAGCTTAATACGGAAGGAGCTTCTAAGGGTAATCCGGGCCCAGCTTCGGGTGGGGGGATTTTTAGATGTCCGAATGGGGATTTCTTATACGCTTTCTTTCGGTTCTATGGTGTTAACACAAACATGTGGGCTGAAACTCATGCACTCCTTGATGGTTTACTGATAGCTTCTGAGTTTGGCATTAATTCCCTTTGGATAGAGCTTGATTCTGAAGTTTTGGTTAAGATTTTGATAAGAGAATATCATATTCCTTGGCGGATTCTTTACCTTATTCGCAGAATTATGGGGCTTATCTCTACTATGAAGATTCGGATCACCCATGTGTATAGAGAAGGCAACGAAGTGGCGGATGGGCTGGCTAATTTTGGTTATTCTCAACTACATAATGCAGATTTTAACTATTTTGTTGATCTTCCTAATAATTGTAAGGGGGCGTTCAAGCTTGATAAAGCTGAAGTGCGTTCTCTTAGACTTTAATGTTTTGTTGTAGATGGCTAGATTCTTATATTTCTTATTCTCTTTGTATTGTAGTCACCCCTCCCTACAGTGGATAAAGAGGGGACAACCTCTTCCGGATGTTGTTAATAAGGCGCTCCAAAGTAATAATAAGGAAGATTTGAGTAAGAATACTTCCAATTTGGAGGAGACAAGGTTGGAAGGGAACACCTCTAATGATGCTGTTTTGGCGGATGACAATGACTTGGTTGCTATACAAGAAAAGATTGATGCTCACAAAGAACAACATTCTGGTTTGAATTCGAAAGATTCTAATATTGTTGTGGAAGATGATGTTATTAACCCTTCAATCTCAGGTTTAAACATATCCCCTCGTGCTCCATCTACATATGTGACAGTTTTAGCCGGGTCTACTCCTTTCACAAACCCTAATCCTAGGGTTACCGACGCTGATGTTTTTACTATGGCAATTTCTCGAAAGAAACGTAGTAAGTATGCAAGTCCTCCATCTTAATCTGCTCTTTTTTTAGAGTCTTTTATTTTTATTAATTGTTTCCCAATGGTAGCTGTTCTTTGTTGGAATCTTCGTGGTTTAGCTAATAAAGCAACCATTAGGAGAGTAAATAAATTGCTTAACTTGCATGGAGCTTCGGCTATGGTTATTTTTGAACCAAAACAAGATCCTTCTAATATTCCCACTATTGTTCGTAAGCTGCATTGTAGCGGGGGATTCTCTAATAAGTTTGGAAGAATTTGGTTTGTGTGGAAGCACGGTTTTAGTTGTCAGATCATTCATGATGGTGTTCAATATCATACATTTCAGATTTCTCTTGCCTTGTGGTCTTCTCCAGTGCCTGTGACTTGTGGTCATGCTCTTTGTAAAAAGTATGATAGAAGGGAGTTATGGGATGATCAGTTCTAACAATCTTGCATGGATGGTATGTGGGGATTTTAATACTGTTCTTGATCAAGAGGATAAACTTGGTGGGGCTCCTATTATTCCTGGAAAGGTTAGGGAGTTTTCTGACACTATCCAAGTTGCTTCTCTTATTGATGCTGGTTTTTTTGGGTCCAAATATACATGGTGGAATAAAAGGCTTGGGAGGAGATCTATTCTCCAATGCATCGATAGAGTTTTTTACAATGAGCAGTGGTTACAATCTTTTACTAGTACTTCTGTCACTCATTTAAATAGAACTTGTTCTGATCATGCTCCTTTGATGATTTCTATTAAAGTTGTTGTCGAGATGATTAAGGGCTCCTTTTGATTTATAAATGCTTGGAATAAACATGCATATTTTTATGACACAGTGAAGAAATCTTGGGGTGTTTGGATGGATGGACGGCCTATGGTTTATTTCGGGAAAAAGCTTGCCCGGTTACGGAAATCTTTATCAGCTTGGACTAAAAATGTTTTTGGCCGTATTGATCATCAAGTAGCCCATGCTGAAGATGAAGTTTTAATTAAGGAGAGAGAGGTTGAACAAGACCCATGTGTAGAGAACAGGGCTGCTCTTAGCCTTGCTCAAGCTCACTTACAGCGTACTCTCGCTCTTGAAGAATCCTATTGGAGGCAAAAAGCAAACATTAAATGGATTAAGGAAAGGGATAAAAACATAAAAAAATTTCATGCTTATGTAAAGAAAAAGAGGCAAAGGTTATTTATTCATTGGATTCGAGATATGGATGGCAATCTTCTTACATCTAAGGAAGATATTCAATAGGAGGCCGTTGACTTTTATCATAATCAACTTAGGGCTAAAGTGACAGACTCTAATCCGAATGCTCATGATGATCTCCTCCATTTAATCCCTCCTATTATTACTGCGGAAGAGAATGCTTCTCTTATTGCTCTTCAATCCTTGGAAGAAGTTCTTGAGATTGTTAAAGGCATGTATTGGCAAAGTGTTGCGGGCCCCGATGGGTTTACTGGCTTGTTTTAAGTGATAGTTGGGAAGGGAGATTATTAAAGATGATCTTTATCGTGCTATAAAAGAATTCTTTGCGGGGTTTGAAATGCCGAGATCGTGGAAGTACTTTGATAGTCACACTTCCAAAAATTGCTTCCCCGATTTCTTTTTCTGACTTACGGCTAGAGCCGTCAATTCGGGACCGTCCCGTCGGGACGTCCTGTCCCGCTATATATATGGGATGGGACGGGATAGCATATTCTTTTCCCGAAAAAATTCGGGACTATTCGGGACGTCCCGTTTTAGACGGGACAAAACGCGGGACGGGACGGGATGGGACGGGACGTCCCGCATTTTTTTAGACTTCAGGCCTATCCCAATTTCCATAGTCACGCCCAAGTGGATAAGGGCCCAAAATCCACTCTATTATGATTTAACCCTACCTAGCCGACGCATACCACTACCAGTCAGTCTGTGTATACCACGAATCACAAATCGCAATTCTCAAATCCCAAATTGCAACGAGTAACCCTAGCCGACGATTAACCCTAGCCGCGGCGATGGCGACGGCGATGAGTCGATGACTAGACTACTCAGTACTCACTCCATTCCGTACACCGCTCCACAATCTGCACTCCGCAATAACCGATCGGCGATCGTTCCTCTCCCACACCGACGGCTACGAGGCGACCAACCACCATTTCTTCTCCTCTTATCAGCGGCGCCAGCGTGTCTACTATCTAGTGTCTACTCCTCTCTTCCGGCAAGTACTAATTCTTGACCACTTCTACTTCATTTTTTAGTCATTCCTTTGAAAGTGATTGTAGTACTGTTGTCTTTTGTTGTTTAGTTGGTTTTGTTTAAGATTTGTTCTGAGTCTTCATAAATTGGACCTAATTAATTTTTGACAGTGAAGTGTGAAGGTGTTTGCTTGGTGTCTTCATTCAATGTGTATGCTTGATGTTTTCAGTGAAGTTGTATGCTTGTCATTTATATATAATTATTGATGCATTGTAGTTATGAGAGATTGTGTATTGGTGTCACAATTACTATTGTTGGATATTGTTTCAAACTATTATCATGACATTTTCTAGTATTTTTATGATGCTTATGTAATTTCCAAATAGTTGGATTTGCGTTTTTTGTTATAAACATTAAAAATTTGGCATTTTTTGTGATCGGGTGATCGCGTCAACTAATCCCGTATTTGTCCCGCATTGTCCCACGTCCTGAGGTGATTTGGGATGGGACGAGGAATTTCCTTCCCGCGTTAAATTCGGGATGTCCCGTCCCGTCCCGTATAGCTTGCGGGACAACATCGTTTTGTCCCGTCCCGTCCCGTTATCTCGAATTGACGGCTCTACTTACGGCCCATAAGTTTATGCAATTTTTCGAACAAAATTATTACTAAGCTGTTCACTTGCCATTTGGGATAGATTCTTCCTCGGATCATTTCTCAAAATCAAAGTGGTTTTGTTAAAGGGAGGGTGATTCATGAAAACATTCTTTTGGCCCAAGAAATGATGCACTCCATAAAGAAGAAGGTCCGTTGTTCAAATATTGCTATTAAGTTGGATATGGATAAATCTTATGATAGAATCTCTTGGGTACCTTTAATCAAGGTTCTCAAGAAATTTGGTTTTTCTATTGAATGGGTGGGCATGATTTATCGCTGCATTTCGGGATGTTGGTTTTCTATTCTTCTTAATGGGGAAAGTTGTGGTTTTTTTCACTCGACAAGAGGCCTTCGTCAAGGTGATCCTTTATCTCCTAGTCTTTTTATTATTGCAGCTGAGGTTCTTAGTAGGGGATTGAATCATCTCCATGGCATACATCCTAGTGTTCAGTACCATACTCATCCTCATACTCCGATTGTATCTCATTTTGCCTATGCGGATGATGTCATTATATTTTGTAATGGTGGCCATAATTTTATTAACAAGCACATGCTTTGTTTAGATAAGTATCAAATCTTCTCGGGTCAATTAATTAGTGTGGGAAAGTCGTGTTTTGTAACTGGAAAACAGGATGCTGGGAAGGATACTTCCATAATTGAGGCCACGGGGTTCCAAAAGAAAGATCTCCCGATAACCTACTTGGGTTGTCCTCTATATGTGGGTAGAAAATCTCATAATCTTTTTCTCCCTTTACTCCAGAAAATGGAGTACAGATTGGCTTCATGTCAAGGAAAGTTACTTTTCTATGGTGCTAAGGTAACTCTAATCAAATCTTGTCTCCAATCCATTCAATTGTATTACATGTCCGTTTTAGAGCCTCCTAAAGGAATTATGAACGCCATGCAACGTATGATCATGAACTTTTTCTGGAGCGGTTTAGATGGTCATCATAAATGTCATTGGATTGGTTGGTCTCAGATTAGTCGTACCCTTGAAGAAGGTGGTCTTGGTTACGGAAATTTGAGGACATTTCTGCCTCCTTTACCATAAAATTATGGTGGAGGCTTCGGGGTTCATCTTCCTTATGGTCTTCCTTCATGTTAAAGAAATATTGCTTTGAGATTCACCCATTGGATGCCGTCGTTACTAGTTTTGCTTCACAAGTGTGGAAAAGAATGATTAACATTAAGGATTTCATGGAAGATCGGGTTGGTTGGAGAATTGGGCAGGGATATGTTTCGATCCATGAAAAATGGTTGGATGGTCTTCCTCCCACTTTGCCTCATGAGCATATACAGATTTATACTCTGGTTGAGAACTCTCTCCCTCGGGTTGATTATATCCAAACACAGTTTTGTGGGCAGCTTGTTTCGTTTCTCACTGAGCAACACATTATCCTTAGTGGAAATGAAGATAAACTTATTCGGAAGCCTTCTCCATCCGGTAAATTCTCTACTAATTCCGCTTGGCAGGAATGCCATCAAAGTCATAGGTCGAGTTTGGTGTTCAAAAATCTTTGGCATAAGTACATCCCAAATTAAATGTCTATTTGACTTTGAAGGGCTTTGCATAGAGGTTTACCAACGGATGAAGCGCTTCAAAAACATGGAATTCAGGTGGTTTCTAGATGTTCTTGTTGTGTTCGGCCACAGTGTGAGTCTATTGACCATCTCTTCGTATTTGGTGATTTGGCTCTTATGGTTTGGAAATATTTTGGTCATCTCCTTGGTGGTATTAGTCGTATGGGAAGCCTTCATCAATTGTGTAGATACACCGGGAGAGCCCACCCCTTGGCTAGAGCGGTGGAAGGATTCATAGGATGTCTATTTGGTTTTAGATCGTAGAGTCGTCAACTATGTTTTAGAGGAACATAAGAAAAAACTAGTATTTAGCCTATGTTTTGATACGAAAACAGAGATTCTTGTTGTGAGGTTCGGGGTTTAGGTTACGAGATGGGAAGTACTTAAACACCCATCTCGCCCAACTAGTGTTGGTCTTGCTTGTTCATAATCTACATAAATAAAATGTTCTTCCTATTCTTTGATAATGATAAAAAGGGGTTCAAATGGGGGTGTTTTAAATGTGGAGAGATAAATCCTTGACCGAATTCAATAGAATGAAGTGATCTTTGGTGTCATGTCCCAAAATGGTTTTGGGTGATTTCACGTTTGATAAAAGTAAAAGAAGAAGAGAAGAGATGAAGTAGAGAGAAGAGAGAAAAGAGTAGTGTTTACCTAAACTTCAAATGACTTCAAGTACTTCTTTACGGAATTGCCTTGGAAATGACTTGAATTTTTTGTGTATAGTTTTCTTGTGTTGAGAAGAGTGCCAAGAAGAAGTCCAAGAAAAGGTCCTTTGAAATGGTGGAGAAGAGAGGTTTATAGGTGTAAAACATATGTTTTTGGTGCCAAAACGAAGTCACCAAGAAATCTTTCCCGGGCAAAATCATGTAAAATGAGCAAGGGAGAGATTCTTGGAGAAAATCTGTAACTGACGCACAGATGCGCGCGCCTCCTGCCTTGATGGCGGGATGCGCGCGCTTCTGACCCCTAAAGGCGGAGGCGCGCGACTTGGAAATGGCTTTTTTGACAGAATGGATTAGAAAGTCAGCCATGTTATTCAGTTTAGTCCCTGGACATAACAGAGTCGGTCAGGAACTTAACGAAAGTAACAGAAACTAACCAAAAACACATAAAAATAGGAAGGAACACAAAATCAAATGTGCAATCGGGGTGAGCGGCCGAAGGCGTGGTGTCTACAGAGCCCCTCGGCGGCATGGATTTCGAAGCAAAACGCGCCAACGAAAGAAAGACATCCGTCGAGGACATCACCAAGAAAAAAACAAAGACTCGATGAAAGCATGAATTTTGAAATTGCGAGAGATAATGGTGCGCTCCCTGTGTGAGAGACTTTTGTTGATAGAGGAGATGTGGTGGCATGATCCTTTTGTGAATCTGCCGGCTGATCCCGTTTGTGAATTCATTTGTTGAGTCTGTTTGCCGAATCCGTTTGTGAATCCGCTTGATGAATCTCTTTGTGAATCCATTGAATGACTCCGTTTGTGAACCCGCTTGATGAATCCATTTGTGAATCAATTGAATGAGTCCGTTTGTGAACCTGCTTGACGAATCCGTTTGTGAATCGCTTGATGAACCCGTTTCTGAATCCATTGAATGAGTCCGTTTGTAAACCAGCTTGACGAATCCATTGGATGAATCCGTTTGTGAATCCATTGGATGAGTCCGTTTGTGAACCCGCATGACGAATCCGTTTGGGAATCCGCTTGATGAATCCGTTTGTGAATCCATTGGATGAGTCCGTTTGTTAACCCATTGGTCGAATCAGTTTGTGAATCCACTTGATGAATCCGTTTGTGAATCCATTGGATGATTCCGTTTGTGAACCCGCTTGACGAATCCGTTTGTGAATATGCTTGATGAATCTGTTTGTGAATACATTGGATGAGCCCGTTTGTGAACCCATTGGTTGAATCCTTTTGTGAATTCGATGACTGAGTTCGTTTATGAACCCGGTTGACGAATCCGTTTGTGAATCCGCTGGATGAGTCTATTTGTGAACCCATTGGTCGAATCCGTTTGTGAATCCGATGACTGAGTCCGTTTGTGAACCCGCTATGTTGCTTAAGAAGTGGTGATTTTAGTGGTTCACCGTGGACCAAATTACTGTTTGTAGCTGTATCTGATGTATGCTGTTCGGAGCTGCACTTGCTGTTGACTTCATTACTTTTGTGGGGTGCAGGCACAGTTGACTGCGGACCCAAAAAAATTGTTTTCCTTTTAGAGAGGAAAGCGTCGAGATTGAGTTTAACTTTTGTAACCGTCGGATTTAATGATTTCCTTTGCGGAGCTTTGTGCTCGAAATGCCCCAAGGTGGAGCTGAAAACTCGGATGGGAGTTAGAGGAACATTGATGTGATGCATTTATTCCTGCATGGGAAATTGCACTTGGACCTGTCAGGGCACGGGAGTCGCCCGCGTCCGAGTATTGCTATGGGACGCGCCCGCATTCCATGTAGGTAGCAGGAGGCGCGCGTATTGTTCTTAAGTTCAGAACATAAGTTCTGAAACTGCCCATTCTGTTGGAGCCAAGTTCAAAATTTTACCAAACTCTCCATATTCTGAGCTAAATTTTTGTGACGAAAACATCCCAAAACATTTCCTTCATCCATTTGAGACCATTCTATCGCGAAATCATGTCGAGTTCACGCCAAACTCCTCCTTTTGAGATGCCCATGGGTGAGGAGACTGAAATCGGGGTTGAGGCCATAGACCCGAGATTGCTTACTTATGAGTCTCATACTCATATCTCCCACTTTGTTTTTGCGGGTTTGGTAAGAATTTCGCCCTTCCTTTGTCGATTTTTCGCATTCTGGGGTTGTATCACTGTTGCCCGTAATACTGTTGCAGTAACCCTTTTTTGTTGATCATAGCTACATGTTGTCCCCATTACTGATTTGTCATAGGAGGGATGTTTGGACACCCATTTTCATGCTCACATACTTTTTTGCACGTTGTGATCTTGTCGTGTTGTTGAATTTCTTCTTGTTGGGTTTGGCCATTTTATAGCCGTTATGCTGACGAATTTTCTTTCGTTTCTTTGCAGAGATGGGCTCGTCTGTCTGAGATTCGAGGCGGGGCTCAAGCGCCTGTCTCCATATGGAGGAAGTTACCTGAGAATGTTCAGGCTAGGGTTGCGGCGACTTGCTTCGGCCCTTTTATTACTAGCCTGCCTTCCCTGAAGAACAACCCGGACGTGATTCAGGCCTTGAGGGAGAGATGGTGGGATACTACCCACACTTTTCATTTGCCGATGGGCGACGTGACCATGACACCTACTGATTTCACTGCCTTGACCGGTTTGCCCTTTTCTGGAGTGGTCATCCCCCATGCTACGAGGGGAACTGTTCGGACGCCGGCTCAGCTGCTAGCCTTGGTCGACTGTGAGTTTACGGTGAAGAGCTTCCGGGTGACCTGAGGGAAGATTAGGGCTTATTTTGACATCCTTGCGGCTGAGTCCCGAGGTGTCACTGCTGATAGGGTTGATGCGGTGGCCCGTTGTTTCATATGGTTTACCCCATCCCACACTCTATTTGCGACCGGGGGGTGTTCTGCTTCCTTATCCCTGTTGGACCTCGTGGTTGATCTGGACCAGGCTGCTTAGTATAACTGGGGTGCATCGGGTTTGGCTGCCTGCTACCATGGTATGGATCTGACTAGTCGTTCGACTAGGAGCTTGGTTATGGGCTTTCTCTTGCTTGGGAGGTATATCTACCACTCTGCCCTTTTCAGATTCCTGTCTCTCTCTACACTTTCGACTATCATTAATTCTGTCTTTGTCTCTGTTTGCAGTTGTGGGCATTTGCCATTCTGGGCATGAGAGACTTTCGGATTGAGAGTGAGGGTCAGCCCCAGTATTCTGACTGTGCGAGGTTGTCCTACAAGTGTAAGGATCCCACCCCCGCGCGGATGATCGCGAAGAGTTTTAGGGCGAAAAAGCCGAACACGGTTATCTCACAAAACATAACGGAGTCACCACTTTTGTTAATTATTTAACCCAACAAAAGAAAAGGTTAGAGATTCTATTAGTTCGGAGGTCAGGTTACGCCTTGGGAAGAGTTTCACGTCACCCAAGTCGCCTCGGATAGGACCGAGTCTCCCTAATGTTAGTTAACGAAAGTGCATGTGTGTGTGTGTTTTCAAAATGGGAGAAACTGACTGTTTTGGCAAAACCAGTTAATTATTTAACAGAAAAGGTTTATTTTGCAAACTTTCTTGTCAGAAAAGGAAGAAACTGGAAAATTCCCTCCCTGGCCAAAGTAGCCGTACAGATGGGGAGGGCTCTCCAGGGTATTTTTACAGTTTATCAGAAAACAGTCCAGTTTCAGTCAAAACAGAGTATCTTTGCTGAAACTGGACTGGAATGTTGATTTCCAGTTTATGATTAACAACAAAACTTTGAAAGGTTCATTCCTATGAACTTTGATCATCAAAGGAACCCCAAAAACAAATATTTAGGTGTGATCAAAGGCAATCATTGGAGAGATTTATGAAAAGTTGATGAACATGACATTTAGACCAAAATGACCATTTTGGTGGATAAAGATTGAAACTTTACCACAAAAATGGACTTATTATACAATATTAAACCCTTAGGGACAAAAATATAACATAAAGATCAAATCTTTATGTCCTATACTTGGTGATTTATGGCTAGATCATGGTTGGGAGGATAAAGATTGAAACTTTTTCCCCCAATCATGACTCTTATGGCCAAACAAGAACAACATCAACATGAAATTTAACAAATCATGATCATGCTAAGTTTTATCCCATAAATCACACACTAGGTATGAAGGGGACCTTGAATCACCTCATGATTTGGATCATATACATATATAATCATAATATATATAGCTTGGAAGGCCAAGACTTGTATAATATATAGATATAGCGCTTGAAAATGGACAAGACTTGCAAGAAATGTAAATTGCTTGAAATGGACAAGACTTTGCAAGAACAAAAAGTAATAATACAAGATAAACAAGTAATATGAACAAAGATAAAAGAGAGTTTGAGATGAAGAAGAAGATGGGGAGAAGGAGGCTTCACCTATTGTGGTTATGGCCTATCTTCCTCTCTTTTCACTCAAATGTATATATCACTCACTTTCTGCTCTCAAACTGGCAGAGTTTCAGCTCACAAAACGTTTTCTCCCCCTGAAATGATCAGCATGGGGTTCAATTTATAGAGGCTGAGGGTGCCGAATATAGCCGTACGGCTAGGGACCTCATGCGTCCAAACCATCCGTACGACTCGACTTGGCGAGCTTCTGGATTTTTCTAAGTTTTAATTCCAGTTCAGTCCTGGAATATCATGTTTATCCTAGCGAGGTCCTGGCCCATTGGTTTATCCCTAAATGGTACCAAGAATTCCTCTAAAGTAGGTCAATCCAGATTGGGGTACTTACAGAGCCCCTCGGCAACGTCGCTTTTGAAGAAAGCGGGGTTGTCGACAAAACAAGCATCCCAATCTGATGGGAGGACGGCTTGGCCGATTTGGGTGAGATATTTCAAGGCTACTCAAACATATAAGCATCCCAATCCGATGGGAGGACGGCTTGGACGATTTGGGTGAGAGATTCTAAGGCTACTCAAACCTATAAGCATCCCAATCCGATGGGAGGACGGCTTGGCCGATTTGTTCTATGGCTGGACCTAGAGGTATAGGATTCCTACGTATCCCTATTCGAGGGAATCAAGCCTAACGTAGTTCGGGTGAGAGATTTTAAGGCTACTAAAACCTATGGGCCTTAGGTGGATATTCATTCATCCTTTCCTAGACAGGCATGGCTCAAAGGCCGGGCTTGGTCGACTTGGATCTATCGGAGAGGGTCGACTCAAGGACTAGGCATGGCTCAGAGGCTCAAATAATGGGCATGGCTCAGAGGCTAGACTCGATCGACTTGGCTCTATCGGAGAGGGTCGTCTCGAGGGTAACTGGTCAACTTATCTTATGGCGGAGGGTCAACTACACAAACTGGTCAACTTATCTCATGACAGAGGGTCGACTACACAAACTGGTCAACATATCTCATGACGGAGGGTCGACTGCACAAACTGGTCAACGTCGACTACAAGGCTGGTCTTACGTCTCTCCGGAATGCCGTCACAATGATAGGTTTTCCTAACCTGGTCACTCTCGGGGACAAAGGTTTTCTTGACCTAACTTGACTATACTGGTCTTACGCCCTACCAAGGGCTGCCGAGGCGATAACATCTTAACTTTCATCCTGGACTTACGAGGTATGGCCGGGACTTTCATGATTTCACTTTCTACCCTGGACTTATGAAGTACGGCCGGGTCAACAAAATCTAATGGTCTTACGTCACGCCGGACGGCCAAAGGACAATTTTTCATATTTTTAACTGGACATACGAAGAACGGCCACGTTAACTTTCCAAATTCAAACTCTTAACCTGGACTTACGAAGCGCGGCCGGGTTAAATTACATACTCTTAACCTGGGCTTACGAAGTACGGCCGGGCTAATTTCACATTTTCAACCTGGGTTTACGAAGTACGGCCGGGCTAATTTCACATTTTTAACCTGGGCTTACGAAGTACGGCCGGGTTACATTCTTATCCTGGGCTTACGAAGTACGGCCGGGCTAAATCACATTCTTAACCTGGGATTACGAAGTACGGTCGGGTTAAATCACATTCTTAACCTGGGCTTACGAAGTAAGGCCGGGTTAATTTCACATTTTCAACCTGGGCTTACGAAGTACGTCCGGATTAAATCACATTCTTAACCTGGGCTTACGAAGTACGACCGGGCTAAATCACATTCTTAACCTGGGCTTACGAAGTACGTCCGGGCTAATTTCACATTTTCAACCTGGGCTTATGAAGTACGGCCGTGTCAAATCACATTCTTAACCTGGGCTTACGAAGTACCGTCGGGCTAAATCACATTCTTAACCTGGGCTTACGAAGTACGGCCGGGTTAAATCACATTCTTAACCTGGGCTTACGAAGTACGACCGGGCTAATTTCACATTTTCAACCTGGGCTTACGAAGTACAGCCGGGTTAAATCACATTCTTAACCTGGGCTTACAAAGTACGGCCGGGTTAAATTCACATTTTCAACCTGGGCTTACGAAGTACGACCGGGTTAAATTACATTCTTATCCTGGGCTTATGAAGTACGGTCGGGTTAAATCACATTCTCAACCTGGGCTTACGAAGTACGGCCGGGCTAAATCACATTTTCAACCTGGGCTTACGAAGTACGGCCGGGCTAATTACATTCTTAACCTGGGCTTACAATGTACGACCGGGCTAAATCCATTCTCAACCTGGGCTTACGAAGTACGGCCCGGCTAAATCACATTCTTAACCTGGGCTTACGAAGTACGGCCAGGTTAAATCACATTCTTAACCTGGGCTTACGAAGTACGGCTGGGCTAAATCACATTTTCAACCTGGGCTTACGAAGTACGGCCGGGCTAATTACATTCTTAACCTGGGCTTACGAAGTACGGCCGGGCTAAATCACATTTTCAACCTGGGCTTACGAAGTACGGCCGGGTTATATCACATTCTTAACCTGGGCTTACGAAGTACGGCCGAGTTAAATCACACTCTTAACCTGGGCTTATGAAGTACGGCCGGGCTAAATCACATTCTTAACCTGGGCTTACGAAGTACGGCCGGGCTAAATCACATTCTTAACCTGGGCTTACGAAGTACGGCCGGGTTAAATCACATTCTTAACCTGGGCTTACGAAGTACGGCTGGGCTAATTTCACATTTTCAACCTGGGCTTACGAAGTACGGCCGGGCTAAATCACATTCTTAACCTGGGCTTACGAATTACGGCCGGTCTAATTTCACATTTTCAACCTGGGCTTACGAAGTACGGCCGGGTTAAATCACATTCTTAGCCTGGGCTTACGAAGAACGGCCGGGCTAAATCACATTCTTAACCTGGGCTTACGAAGTACGACCGGGCTAAATCACATTCTTTACCTGGGCTTACGAAGTACGGCCGGGTCAAATTACATTCTTAACCTGGGCTTACGGAGTACGGCCGGGCTAAATCACATTCTTAACCTTGGCTTTCGAAGTACGGACGGGCTAATTTCACATTTTCAACCTGGGCTTACGAAATACGGCCGTGTCAAATCACATTCTTAACCTGGGCTTACGAAGTACGGCCGGGCTAAATCACATTCTTAACTTGGGCTTACGAAGTTCGTCCTGGTTAAATCACGTTCTTAACCTGGGCTTACGAAGTACGGCCGGGCTAATTTCACATTTTCAACCTGGGCTTACGAAGTACGGCCGGGTTAAATCACATTCTTAACCTGGGCTTACGAAGTACGGCCGGGCTAAATCACATTCTTAACCTGGGCTTACGAAGTACGGCCGGGTTAAATAACATTCTTAACCTGGGCTTACGAAGTATGGCCGGGCTGAATCACATTTTCAACCTGGGCTTACGAAGTACGGCCGGGCTAATTACATTCTTAACCTGGGCTTACGAAGTACGGCCGGGCTAAATCACATTTTCAACCTGGGCTTACGAAGTACGGCCGGGCTAATTACATTCTTAACCTGGGCTTACGAAGTACGGCCGGGTTAAATAACATTCTTAACCTGGGCTTACGAAGTACGGCCGGGCTAAATCACATTCTTAACCTGGGCTTACGAAGTACGGCCGGGTTAAATCACATTCTTAACTTGGGCTTACGAAGTACGGCTGGGCTAATTTCACATTTTCAACCTGGGCTTACGGAGTACGGCCGGGCTAAATCACATTCTTAACCTTGGCTTACGAATTACGGCCAGGCTAATTTCACATTTTCAACCTGGGCTTACGAAGTACGCCCGGGTTAAATCAAATTCTTAAACTGGGCTTACGAAGAACGGCCGGGCTAAATCACATTCTTAACCTGGGCTTACGAAGTACGGCCGGGCTAAATCACATTCTTTACCTGGCTTACGAAGTACGGCCAGGTTAAATCACATTCTTAACCTGGGCTTACGAAGTAAGGCCGGGCTAATTTCACATTTTCAACCTGGGCTTACGAAGTACGGCCGGGTTAAATCACATTCTTAACCTGGGCTTACGAAGAACGGCCAGGCTAAATCACATTCTTAACCTGGGCTTACGAAGTACGGCCGGGCTAAATCACATTTTCAACCTGGGCTTACGAAGTACGGCCGGGTTATATCACATTCTTAACCTGGGCTTACGAAGTATGGCCGGGCTAAATCACATTATCAACTTGGGCTTTCGAAGTACGGCCGGGTTAAATAACATTCGTAACCTGGGCTTACGAAGTACGGCTGGGTTAAATCGCATTCTTAACCTGGGCTTACGAAGTACGGCCGGGTTAAATCACATTCTTAACTTGGGCTTACGAAGTACGGCCGGGCTAATTTCACATTTTCAACCGGGGCTTACGAAGTACGGCCGGGTCAAATTACATTCTTAACATGGGCTTACGAAGTACGGCCGGGCTAATTTCACATTTTCAACCTGAGCTTACGAAGTACAGCCGGGTTAAATCACATTCTTAACCTGGGCTTACAAAGTACGGCTGGGTTAAATTCACATTTTCAACCTTGGCTTACGAAGTACGACCGGGTAAAATTACATTCTTATCCTGGACTTATGACGAAGTACGGCCGGGTTAAATCACATTCTTAACCTGGGCTTACGAAGTACGGCCGGGCTAAATCACATTCTTAACCTGGGCTTACGAAGTACGGCCGGGTTAAATCACATTCTTAACCTGGGCTTACGAAGTACGGCCGGGTTAAATTTCACATTTTCAACCTGGCTTACGAAGTACGCCGGGTTAAATCACATTCTTAACCTGGGATTACAAGTACGGCCGGGTTAAATTCACATTCTTAACCTGGCTTACGAAGTACGGCCGGGTAAATCACATTCTTAACCTGGGCTTACGAAGTACGGCCGGGCTAAATCACATTTTAACCTGGGCTTACGAAGTACGGCCGGGCTAAATCACATTTTCAACCTGGGCTTACGAAGTACGGCCGGCTAAATCACATTCTTAACCTTGGCTTTCGAAGTACGGACGGGTTAATTTCACATTTTCAACCTGGGCTTACGAAATACGGCCGTGTCAAATCACATTCTTAACCTGGGCTTACGAAGTACGGCCGGGCTAAATCACATTCTTAACTGGGCTTACGAAGTTCGTCCTAGTTAAATCACATTCTTAACCTGGGCTTACGAAGTACGGCCGGGCTAATTTCACATTTTCAACCTGGGCTTACGAAGTACGGCCGGGTTAAATCACATTCTTAACCTGGGCTTACGAAGTACGGCCGGGCTAAATCACATTCTTAACCTGGGCTTACGAAGTACGGCCGGGTTAAATAACATTCTTAACCTGGGCTTACGAAGTTTGGCCGGGCTGAATCACATTTTCAACCTGGGCTTACGAAGTACGGCCGGGCTAATTACATTCTTAACCTGGGCTTACGAAGTACGGCCGGGCTAAATCACATTTTAACCTGGGCTTACGAAGTACGGCCGGGCTAATTACATTCTTAACCTGGGCTTACGAAGTACGGCCGGGTTAAATAACATTCTTAACCTGGGCTTACGAAGTACGGCCGGGCTAAATCACATTCTTAACCTGGGCTTACGAAGTACGGCCGGGTAAATCACATTCTTAACTTGGGCTTACGAAGTACGGCTGGGCTAATCACATTTTCAACCTGGGCTTACGAGTACGGCCGGGCTAAATCACATTCTTAACCTTGGCTTACGAATTACGGCCGGGCTAATTTCACATTTTCAACCTGGGCTTACGAAGTACGGCCGGGTTAAATCAATTCTTAACTGGGCTTACGAAGACGGCCGGGCTAAATCACATTCTTAACCTGGGCTTACGAAGTACGGCCGGGCTAAATCACATTCTTTACCTGGGCTTACGAAGTACGGCCGGGCTAAATCACATTCTTAACCTGGGCTTACGAAGTACGGCCGGGTAAATCACATTCTTAACCTGGGCTTACGAAGTACGGCCGGGTTAAATCACATTCTTAACCTGGGCTTACGAAGTACGGCCGGTTAAATCACATTCTTAACCTGGGCTTACGAAGTACGGCCGGGCTTAAATCACATTCTTAACCTGGGCTTACGAAGTACGGCCGGGTTAAATCACATTCTTAACCTGGGCTTACGAAGTATGGCCGGGTTAAATCACATCTTAACCTGGGCTTACGAAGTACTGGCCGGTTAAATCAACATTCTTAACCTGGGCTTACGAAGTACGGCCGGGTTAAATCACATTCTTAACCTGGGCTTACGAAGTACGGCCGGGCTAAATCACATTCTTAACCTGGGCTTACGAAGTACGGCCGGGCTAAATCACATTTTAACCTTGGGCTTACGAGTACGGCCGGGCTAATTTCACATTTTCAACCTGGGCTTACGAATACGGCCGGGCTAAATCACATTCTTAACCTGGGCTTACGAAGTACGGCCGGGCTAAATCACATTCTTAACCTGGGCTTACGAAGTACGGCCGGGCTAAATCACATTCTTAACCTGGGCTTACGAAGTACGGCCGGGCTAAATCACATTCTTAACCTGGGCTTACGAAGTACGGCCGGGCTAAATCACATTCTTAACCTGGGCTTACGAAGTACGGCCGGGTTAAATCACATTCTTAACCTGGGCTTACGAAGTACGGCCGGGCTAATCGCATTCTTAACTTGGGCTTACGAAGTACGGCTGGGCTAATTTCACATTTTCAACCTGGGCTTACGGAGTACGGCCGGGCTAAATCACATTCTTAACCTTGGCTTATGAATTACGGCCGGGCTAATTTCACATTTTCAACCTGGGCTTACGAAGTACGCCCGGGTTAAATCAAATTCTTTAACTGGGCTTACGTAGAACGGCCGGGCTAAATCACATTCTTAACCTGGGCTTACGAAGTACGGCCGGGCTAAATCACATTCTTAACATGGGCTTACGAAGTACGGCCGGGTTAAATCACATTCTTAACCTGGGCTTACGAAGTACGGCCGGGCTAATTTCACATTTTCAACCTGAGCTTACGAAGTACAGCCGGGTTAAATCACATTCTTAACCTGGGCTTACAAAGTACGGCTGGGTTAAATTCACATTTTCAACCTTGGCTTACGAAGTACGACCGGGTAAAATTACATTCTTATCCTGGACTTATGAAGTACGGCCGGGTTAAATCACATTCTTAACCTGGGCCTACGAAGTACGGCCGGGCTAAATCACATTTTCAACCTGGGCTTACGAAGTACGGCCGGGCTAAATCACTTTTTCAACCTGGGCTTACGGAGTACGGCCGAGCTAAATCACATTCTTAACCTTGGCTTTCGAAGTACGGACGGGTTAATTTCACATTTTCAACCTAGGCTTACGAAATACGGCCGTGTCAAATCACATTCTTAACCTGGGCTTACGAAGTACGGCCGGGCTAAATCACATTCTTAACTTGGGCTTACGAAGTTCGTCCTAGTTAAATCACATTCTTAACCTGGGCTTACGAAGTACGGCCGGGCTAATTTCACATTTTCAACCTGGGCTTACGAAGTACGGCCGGGTTAAATCACATTCTTAACCTGGGCTTACGAAGTACGGCCGGGCTAAATCACATTCTTAACCTGGGCTTACGAAGTACGGCCGGGTTAAATAACATTCTTAACCTGGGCTTACGAAGTTTGGCCGGGCTGAATCACATTTTCAACCTGGGCTTACGAAGTACGGCCGGGCTAATTACATTCTTAACCTGGGCTTACGAAGTACGGCCGGGCTAAATCACATTTTCAACCTGGGCTTACGAAGTACGGCCGGGCTAATTACATTCTTAACCTGGGCTTACGAAGTACGGCCGGGTTAAATAACATTCTTAACCTGGGCTTACGAAGTACGGCCGGGCTAAATCACATTCTTAACCTGGGCTTACGAAGTACGGCCGGGTTAAATCACATTCTTAACTTGGGCTTACGAAGTACGGCTGGGCTAATTTCACATTTTCAACCTGGGCTTACGGAGTACGGCCGGGCTAAATCACATTCTTAACCTTGGCTTACGAATTACGGCCGGGCTAATTTCACATTTTCAACCTGGGCTTACGAAGTACGCCCGGGTTAAATCAAATTCTTAAACTGGGCTTACGAAGAACGGCCGGGCTAAATCACATTCTTAACCTGGGCTTACGAAGTACGGCCGGGCTAAATCACATTCTTTACCTGGGCTTACGAAGTACGGCCGGGTTAAATCACATTCTTAACCTGGGCTTACGAAGTAAGGCCGGGCTAATTTCACATTTTCAACCTGGGCTTACGAAGTACGGCCGGGTTAAATCACATTCTTAACCTGGGCTTACGAAGAACGGCCAGGTTAAATCACATTCTTAACCTGGGCTTACGAAGTACGGCCGGGCTAAATCACATTTTCAACCTGGGCTTACGAAGTACGGCCGGGTTATATCACATTCTTAACCTGGGCTTACGAAGTATGGCCGAGTTAAATCACACTCTTAACCTGGGCTTACGAAGTACTGCCGGGTTAAATAACATTCTTAACCTGGGCTTACGAAGTGCGGCCGGGCTAAATCACATTCTTAACCTGGGCTTACGAAGTACGGCCGGGTTAAATCACATTCTTAACTTGGGCTTACGAAGTACGGCTGGGCTAATTTCACATTTTCAACCTGGGCTTACGGAGTACGGCCGGGCTAAATCACATTCTTAACCTTGGCTTACGAATTACGGCCGGGCTAATTTCACATTTTCAACCTGGGCTTACGAAGTACGCCCGGGTTAAATCAAATTCTTAAACTGGGCTTACGTAGAACGGCCGGGCTAAATCACATTCTTAACCTGGGCTTACGAAGTACGGCCGGGCTAAATCACATTCTTTACCTGGGCTTACGAAGTACGGCCGGGTTAAATCACATTCTTAACCTGGGCTTACGAAGTAAGGCCGGGCTAATTTCACATTTTCAACCTGGGCTTACGAAGTACGGCCGGGTTAAATCACATTCTTAACTTGGGCTTACGAAGTACGGCTGGGCTAATTTCACATTTTCAACCTGGGCTTACGGAGTACGGCCGGGCTAAATCACATTCTTAACCTTGGCTTATGAATTACGGCCGGGCTAATTTCACATTTTCAACCTGGGCTTACGAAGTACGCCCGGGTTAAATCAAATTCTTTAACTGGGCTTACGTAGAACGGCCGGGCTAAATCACATTCTTAACCTGGGCTTACGAAGTACGGCCGGGCTAAATCACATTCTTTACCTGGGCTTACGAAGTACGGCCGGGTCAAATTACATTCTTAACCTGGGCTTACAAAGTACGGCCGGGCTAAATCACATTCTTTACCTGGCTTACGAAGTACGGCCAGGTTAAATCACATTCTTAACCTGGGCTTACGAAGTAAGGCCGGGCTAATTTCACATTTTCAACCTGGGCTTACGAAGTACGGCCGGGTTAAATCACATTCTTAACCTGGGCTTACGAAGAACGGCCAGGCTAAATCACATTCTTAACCTGGGCTTACGAAGTACGGCCGGGCTAAATCACATTTTCAACCTGGGCTTACGAAGTACGGCCGGGTTATATCACATTCTTAACCTGGGCTTACGAAGTATGGCCGGGCTAAATCACATTATCAACTTGGGCTTTCGAAGTACGGCCGGGTTAAATAACATTCGTAACCTGGGCTTACGAAGTACGGCTGGGTTAAATCGCATTCTTAACCTGGGTTTACGAAGTACGGCCGGGTTAAATCACATTCTTAACTTGGGCTTACGAAGTACGGCCGGGATAATTTCACATTTTCAACCGGGGCTTACGAAGTACGGCCGGGTCAAATTACATTCTTAACCTGGGCTTACGAAGTACAGACGGGCTAAATCACATTCTTAACATGGGCTTACGAAGTACGGCCGGGTTAAATCACATTCTGAACCTGGGCTTACGAAGTACGGCCGGGCTAATTTCACATTTTCAACCTGAGCTTACGAAGTACAGCCGGGTTAAATCACATTCTTAACCTGGGCTTACAAAGTACGGCTGGGTTAAATTCACATTTTCAACCTTGGCTTACGAAGTACGACCGGGTAAAATTACATTCTTATCCTGGACTTATGAAGTACGGCCGGGTTAAATCACATTCTTAACCTGGGCCTACGAAGTACGGCCGGGCTAAATCACATTTTCAACCTGGGCTTACGAAGTACGGCCGGGCTAAATCACTTTTTCAACCTGGGCTTACGGAGTACGGCCGAGCTAAATCACATTCTTAACCTTGGCTTTCGAAGTACGGACGGGTTAATTTCACATTTTCAACCTGGGCTTACGAAATACGGCCGTGTCAAATCACATTCTTAACCTGGGCTTACGAAGTACGGCCGGGCTAAATCACATTCTTAACTTGGGCTTACGAAGTTCGTCCTAGTTAAATCACATTCTTAACCTGGGCTTACGAAGTACGGCCGGGCTAATTTCACATTTTCAACCTGGGCTTACGAAGTACGGCCGGGTTAAATCACATTCTTAACCTGGGCTTACGAAGTACGGCCGGGCTAAATCACATTCTTAACCTGGGCTTACGAAGTACGGCCGGGTTAAATAACATTCTTAACCTGGGCTTACGAAGTTTGGCCGGGCTGAATCACATTTTCAACCTGGGCTTACGAAGTACGGCCGGGCTAATTACATTCTTAACCTGGGCTTACGAAGTACGGCCGGGCTAAATCACATTTTCAACCTGGGCTTACGAAGTACGGCCGGGCTAATTACATTCTTAACCTGGGCTTACGAAGTACGGCCGGGTTAAATAACATTCTTAACCTGGGCTTACGAAGTACGGCCGGGCTAAATCACATTCTTAACCTGGGCTTACGAAGTACGGCCGGGTTAAATCACATTCTTAACTTGGGCTTACGAAGTACGGCTGGGCTAATTTCACATTTTCAACCTGGGCTTACGGAGTACGGCCGGGCTAAATCACATTCTTAACCTTGGCTTACGAATTACGGCCGGGCTAATTTCACATTTTCAACCTGGGCTTACGAAGTACGCCCGGGTTAAATCAAATTCTTAAACTGGGCTTACGAAGAACGGCCGGGCTAAATCACATTCTTAACCTGGGCTTACGAAGTACGGCCGGGCTAAATCACATTCTTTACCTGGGCTTACGAAGTACGGCCGGGTTAAATCACATTCTTAACCTGGGCTTACGAAGTAAGGCCGGGCTAATTTCACATTTTCAACCTGGGCTTACGAAGTACGGCCGGGTTAAATCACATTCTTAACCTGGGCTTACGAAGAACGGCCAGGCTAAATCACATTCTTAACCTGGGCTTACGAAGTACGGCCGGGCTAAATCACATTTTCAACCTGGGCTTACGAAGTACGGCCGGGTTATATCACATTCTTAACCTGGGCTTACGAAGTATGGCCGAGTTAAATCACACTCTTAACCTGGGCTTACGAAGTACTGCCGGGTTAAATAACATTCTTAACCTGGGCTTACGAAGTACGGCCGGGCTAAATCACATTCTTAACCTGGGCTTACGAAGTACGGCCGGGTTAAATCACATTCTTAACTTGGGCTTACGAAGTACGGCTGGGCTAATTTCACATTTTCAACCTGGGCTTACGGAGTACGGCCGGGCTAAATCACATTCTTAACCTTGGCTTACGAATTACGGCCGGGCTAATTTCACATTTTCAACCTGGGCTTACGAAGTACGCCCGGGTTAAATCAAATTCTTAAACTGGGCTTACGTAGAACGGCCGGGCTAAATCACATTCTTAACCTGGGCTTACGAAGTACGGCCGGGCTAAATCACATTCTTTACCTGGGCTTACGAAGTACGGCCGGGTTAAATCACATTCTTAACCTGGGCTTACGAAGTAAGGCCGGGCAAATTTCACATTTTCAACCTGGGCTTACGAAGTACGGCCGGGTTAAATCACATTCTTAACTTGGGCTTACGAAGTACGGCTAGGCTAATTTCACATTTTCAACCTGGGCTTACGGAGTACGGCCGGGCTAAATCACATTCTTAACCTTGGCTTACGAATTACGGCCGGGCTAATTTCACATTTTCAACCT
This sequence comes from Campanula takesimana, assembly GCA_026119855.1. Classification (NCBI taxonomy): domain Eukaryota; kingdom Viridiplantae; phylum Streptophyta; class Magnoliopsida; order Asterales; family Campanulaceae; genus Campanula; species Campanula takesimana. Next base: position 645,304 of record JAOWBW010000134.1, read on the forward strand.
GGGCTTACGAAGTACGCCCGGGTTAAATCAAATTCTTTAACTGGGCTTACGTAGAACGGCCGGGCTAAATCACATTCTTAACCTGGGCTTACGAAGTACGGCCGGGCTAAATCACATTCTTTACCTGGGCTTACGAAGTACGGCCGGGTCAAATTACATTCTTAACCTGGGCTTACGAAGTACGGCCGGGCTAAATCACATTTTCAAACTGGGCTTACGAAGTACGGCCGGGTTAAATAACATTCGAAACCTGGGCTTACTAAGTACGGCCGGGTTAAATCGCATTCTTAACCTGGGCTTACGAAGTACGGCCGGGCTAAATCACATTCTTAACTTGGGCTTACGAAGTACGGCCGGGCTAATTTCACATTTTCAACCGGGGCTTACGAAGTACGGCCGGGTCAAATCACACTCTTAACCTGGGCTTACGAAGTACGGCCGGGTTAAATCACATTCTTAATCTGGGCTAACGAAGTACGGCCGGGCTAATTTCACATTTTCAACCTGGGCTTACGAAGTACAGCCGGGTTAAATCACATTCTTAACCTGGGCTTACAAAGTACGGCCGGGTTAAATTCACATTTTCAACCTGGGCTTACGAAGTACGACCGGGTCAAATTACATTCTTAACCTGGGCTTACGAAGTACGGCCGGGTTAAATCACATTCTTAACCTGGGCTTACGAAGTACGGCCGGGCTAATTACATTCTTAACCTGGGCTTACGAAGTACGGCCGGGCTAAATCACATTCTTAACCTGGGCTTTCGAAGTACGGCCGGGCTAATTTCACATTTTCAACCTGGGCTTACGAAGTACGGCCGTGTCAAATCACAATCTTAACCTGGGCTTACGAAGTACGGCTGTGCTAAATCACATTCTTAACTTGGGCTTACGAAGTACGGCCGGGTTAAATCACGTTCTTAACCTGGGCTTACGAAGTACGGCCGGGTTAATTTCACATTTTCAACCTGGGCTTACGAAGTACGGACGGGTTAAATCACATTCTTAACCTGGGCTTACGAAGTACGACTGGGCTAAATCACATTCTTAACCTGGGCTTACGAAGTACGGCCGGGTTAAATCACATTCTTAACCTGGGCTTACGAAGTACGGCCGGGCTAAATAACATTTTCAACCTGGGCTTACGAAATACGGCCGGGCTAATTACATTCTTAACCTGGGCTTACGAAGTACGGCCGGGCTAAATCACATTTTCAACCTGGGATTACGAAGTACGGTCGGGTTATATCACATTCTTAACCTGGGCTTACGAAGTACGGCCGGGTTAAATCACATTCTTAACCTGGGCTTACGAAGTACGGCCGGGCTAAATCACATTCTTAACTTGGGCTTATGAAGTACGGCCGGGTTAAATAACATTCTTAACCTGGGCTTACGAAGTACGGCCGGGCTAATTTCACATTTTCAACCTGGGCTTATGAAGTACAGCCGGGCTAAATCACATTCTTAACCTGGTCATACGAATTACGGCCGGGCTAATTTCACATTTTGAACCTGGGCTTACGAAGTACGGCCGTGTTAAATCACATTCTTAACATGGGCTTACGAAGAACGGCCGGGCTAAATCACATTCTTAACCTGGGCTTACGAAATACGGCCGGGCTAAATCACATTCTTTACATGGGCTTACGAAGTACGGCCGGGTTAAATCACATTCTTAACTTGGGCTTACGAAGTAAGGCCGGGCTAATTTCACATTTTCAACCTGGGCTTACGAAGTACGGCCGGGTTAAATCACATTCTTAACCTGGGCTTACGAAGAACGGCCAGGCTAAATCACATTCTTAACCTGGGCTTACGATGTACGGCCGGGCTAATTTCACATGTTCAACCTGGGCTTACGAAGTACGGCCGTGTCAAATCACATTCTTAACCTGAGCTTACGAAGTACGGCCGGGCTAAATCACATTCTTAACCTGGGCTTACGAAGTACGGCCGGGTTAAATCACATTCTTAACCTGGGCTTACGAAGTACGGCCGGGCTAATTTCACATTTTCAACCTGGGCTTACGAAGTACGGCCGGGTTAAATCACATTCTTAACCTAGGCTTACGAAGTACGGCCGGGCTAAATCACATTCTTAACCTGGGCTTACGAAGTACGGCCGGGCTAATTTCACATTTTCAACCTGGGCTTACGAAGTACGGCCAGGTTAAATCACATTCTTAACCTGGGCTTATGAAGTACGGCCGGGCTAAATCACATTCTTAACCTGGGCTTATGAAGTACGGCCGGGTTAAATCACATTCTTAACCTGGGCTTACGAAGTACGGCCGAGCTTATTTCATATTTTCAACCTGGGCTTACGAAGTACGGCCGGGTCAAATTACATTCTTAACCTGGGCTTACGAAGTACGGCCGGGTCAAATCAAAGAGCTGGTCTTACGTCCATCTATGGACTGCCCGATTTCATTTTCATTGGGAACCTAATTTTTCTAGGTTCAATTCAAGCTGTAAGGGCAATTTAGACGTTTTTCAAAGGGAGGGGGGCCTAAGTTCTATTTCAGAAACCTGGGGTAAACCAATGTTCAAGGTGCCAGGGGCCAAAGTGTAAATTGTGGGCTGAGATTTCCTCTTGCCCAAACCAGCCGTACGTCTTAAGGAGGCGTCTCCTTCTTTTTCAAAAACATCAACCATACGGATGGTTGCTGTACATTTTAAAACCCAGGCCGAAAATCAGAGAAGGAGAGGCGATTTTCGAGAGCATAACTTCACCCTTTTCCCGAAATTTCTACCTAATTCGTTCTAAGTTTGCTCATGGATGCTCGGGCAAGAAGAGATTACCCAAGGGGAGCAGATAGAAGGCTTGACATGGTCCGGAATTTCCGGGGCTACCATATTGCCTTAAATGATGTGGGAGCGGGTTTCTACAAGTCTCCCGACGTCCATCTATGTCACGAACGAGCGGTAATCATCCTTTCCTACTCGATTCATGTCCAATTTGAGCATTTTGTGCATTCCCTATGTTGGTAGTGGTGACCTAGGCACGTTTAATAAACGTTGTAATTGTTATCATTTATTTCATATCAATAAAGAGATGTTTTGATTATTATTGTTGTTCATGTTTACTTATAATAATCTCCGTCCCTAGTACTTGTTAAGCACTAGTATAAAGGCTAAATGATCATGGGATGATCATGTTAGATTTATGGGTACTTGTTTGGAACAAGGTACTGGACATGACCCGCTGTATGAGATTTATGTCATGGTCTATGTCGTACATATATCTCATATTAGTTATGTCATTTGAATCCTTAGACATGAAGTTATTATAGTCTTCCACTTGATGAACGTTATGTTTGACATATTCAAACGCTACCTTTAACCGGGTAGTTATAAAGGGTATGATTGGCATAATCGGATTCACGTAGGGAAGAGTAATAAGCTGAATGGATTTGTCCCTCTTCGGAGAGATCTCAAGCTTAGGCCTCTCGTACGAATGATGTTGATGAAAATGTTCGGCCGGACTCAAATGAATTGATTAGATTAATGTCATTTAGATTATCAACATATTCGGAATCGAGAAAGTATTGAACAAGGACAAGTTGACCGTTTGACCATGACTTGTGTTCAATGAGATCGTGGACAAAGGGATTGTGACATGTTCTAAAGGAATGCGAACTTGTATCTAGTTATACTATTTGGGTAGGTATGACGGTTTGCTAGAACCTAATCATATCTTATGGTTTCATGTTTGAACCCATTGCCAACTTAGTATAATCCTAGAGGTTCACACACAATAGAACGAATCTTAAATAAGGACTATATTGGAATTTGGAAATTAGAGAAATCTGGGGAAAGTGTGCGACCGCACAAGAGGGTTTGGGCGGCCGCACAGTTTGGCTCAGAAAGTACTAGAAACCTTCCAGATAGATGTGCGGCCGCACAGGTGTTTTGGGCGGCCGCACATCATGTCGGGACTGGTTTCCTAATTTGATTTGGAAAAGAATTTTGGACGGGTTTAGACACAAGTTTCCTATTTGGAATAGGTCTAACTTGTATTTAAACAACCAAATTCGGGCCAGAACATATCATAGCTTTTGTGCAAGTCTCCAAAGAGTTTGAGAGAGGTTTTATTTTGTTCTAACACATCCTAGATTGAAGAACAAAATAATACACATATATTATTCCATATAGTTCATATTGATTGTGAAAACGTGTTTCACAATTTTGGTCTAGCAACCAAGATCAAGTGTTCTTGATATTCGTTAAAGGTGTGGATACCTCTAGAGGGTGAAGCTCATCATCTTCAAGTTCGTGTTCTTACTTGTTCGTGATTAAAGTTTCAATTTCTCCACCAAGATCAAAGACCAAATTCAAAGTCATCAAGGGTTAGTTTTTCTAGTATTCATATTGCAAGTATTTGACTCAATCATATGAATGGATCTATGGGCTTTGGGTTTCATAAATTTTAAATGCTAATTTCCGCTGCGCATGTTAATACGAAACCCAACAGTGGTATCAGAGCCTGGTTCATGTTGATTATTTCAATACCTAGATCATGTTGTGTGTATATAAATTGTTTATGTGCCTAACATGATATGAATATTGGATATATGATGTTTATGTGTTATATGGTTTTATGTGGTTTATTGTTTTACAACTTTAATCGCACTATTGAATCGTACTAAAAATTATGTTGGATTCTGAATTGTTTGATTATTAATCTTTGATTTGATCAAAGTTTTATTAATCGGGGAAAACAATTTTGAGACAATTTTTCGAACTTTAAAAATTCTATCTGATGCTATTGTGCGACCGCACAGAAAATATTGGGCGACCGCACATGTTTGGGCGACCGCACAGATTTTCTTGGGCGGCCGCACAGTTGGTCAGAATCAAAATCAGATTCTGGAATTTTGATGGGGTCCAACCGAATCAGTGACAATACCGGCCAGACCTGCTGATCTGGAGCGGGTTTTGGGCAGTTGATTTTGGTGTGGACCTTGGGGTTTGATTTTCCTATTTGTTTTGATCTTGTGATTCTAAGATTGGTTCAAGGTTTAGATGGCTAATCTACGTTCATCGAGATTGTGTTTCCCAAACTTGATGGCAATCAAAGTTTCAAAGATAAAACGAAGTTAGAATTATGAAGAGTTCATAATTGCTAAAATTGAGAAACAAAGTTCTTGATTCAAAGATTGGATATCCATGTGGAATTGTGGATGCAATTGGCCTACGTTCATCGAGACCATCTATTGCTTAGTTTCGGCCACATGAACTACTTTCTTGGTTTCTTGAATTAGTGCGGAATTGTGGATGCCTTATGGCTTAGTTTCGGCCGCACTTCTTGTTGTCTTGATTTGGAAGATGATGACCAAAGTTGAAATAGTCCCATCCTCATAATTATAGAGAAACTAATGACACATAAATATTATGCTTAAATTAATGGAGATTAATTTAGTGGCTAAACTTGATGCGTAACATGTTTATATTATGTGCTCATAAATGTGTTGCATGCTATATGTGATGAACCTTCAAAGAAAGTTTTAAGTTCTTTTTGCCATGCCATGATTAAAACACTTGTTTATACATGGGTGATTTTGATGTGGGTTCGCCTCCGCGAGGTGCATTAATTTTATTCATATATAAGCAAGATGAGGTTCATTAATTCAATGTGGGCTTGCCTCCGCAAGGTGCATTAAATTGAATGGTTCCTATACGTTTAAAATGGTTGAACTTAATTAGGCGTCAAAACAGTTTGGGCCTAGGCAAAAGATGAGATTAAACATGCTTTTTGAAATTGTATTTCTCAAAGAATCTCATAAAAGAATCTAAGAATCATATGGGATATGATTGACATGATTGTCTACCTAATTAATTTAGTTTTGAGCGGTCTGCCTCCGTGGACTCAAAAGTTAAATTAAAGTTGGATCTTAGCCCAATTAAATTATATTATACATTGGATGTATATGAAGGTTATATAATTTAGTGGGAGTATTTTTATTTGAAAAATACATTATTTATTTCTTTAATGAAACCGATACTTATTAAATTTTGGAAATTTTGCATATTTGTAGATAATGACCGCTAACACTCGATCAATTTCGTTGCGATCGATCCTTGAGAAGGATAAGCTCCAAGAGAATGGTATGAACTTTATGGATTGGATCCGTAGCCTAAGAATTGTTCTTAGGCAAGAAGATAAATTGTACATTCTCGATGGGCCTCTTCCTGCTGAACCAGAACCTACTGCCCCTACGGAAGAAAGAGACAGTTACAAGAAACATCGTAATGATTCTAGAGATGTAAGTTGTCTCATGCTTGCTACTATGTGCTCAAAACTCCAACAAAGTTTGGAACATTTGGAAGCCATGAGATAGGCGTGGAGTTAAGAGCTATGTTTCAAGAGCAAGCTAGGCAAGAGAGGTACAAGACCATTGTTGCATTCACTTCTTGCAAGATGAATGAAGGGCAACAAGTGAGTCCTCACATGCTTAAAATGAAAGGTTATGTAGAACACCTTGAGAAACTTGGCTATCCAATCCCATTGGAGCTAGCCACGGATCTCATTCTTAATTCATTGCCTAAAAGTTATAATCAGTTTGTGATGAATTATAACATGCGTGGAATGGATAAGAATCTCTCCGAGTTGCATGGGATGCTTAAAACTGCGGAGATGAAGATTGTGGAAAAAGGTTCTCCCGTGCTCTTGGTTCATGATGGGAAGAAGGCTAGTGCCAAAGGAAATGGTAAGAAAGTTGTCAAACCCAAGATAAGCAAGGCAAAGGTTGCCAAGGCTTCTGAGGCAAACCCCGATTCACCAAAGGATGCAATCTGTTTCCATTGTCAAAAAATTGGTCATTGGAAACGTAATTGCAAGGCTTTCTTGGAAGAGCAAAAGAAGAAGAAGGGCAGCAAGGCTGCGTCGACTTCAGGTATCTATATGATAGATATTCTCCTTTCTACTACTGATTCTTGGGTAGTGGATACCGGATGTGGTTCTCACATTTGTTTAAATGTGCAGGGATTAAAGAATAGGAGACTACTTAAAGAGGGTGAAGTAGACCTACGCGTGGGGAATGGAGCAAGAGTTACTGCATTAGCCGTAGTGACTTATGAAGTCACTTTACCTTCCGGATTAATTCTTGTTTTGAACAATTGTTATTATGTTCCGGATTTAAGTAGAAATATTATTTCAATTTCTTGTTTGGATAATGAAGATATTAAGTTTCTTATTGAGAATAAGAAATTTTCTATTTATTTAAATGATGTGCTTTATGGTATTGCTAATTAATTTAATGGCCTTTATGTCTTGGATGTCAAGAATGAAAATAATGAAAATGTCTACCATATAAATAAGAAATCTAAACCTAATGATGTAAATCATTCTTATTGGTGGCATTGCCGTCTTGGTCATATTAATGAGAAGCGTATCTCAAAACTCCATGGGGACGGTCTCTTGGGTTCATGTGACCTTGGGTCATATGATACTTGTGAGTCGTGTCTTCTTGGGAAAATGACTAAGACACCTTTTACCAAGCTAGGTGAAAGGGCAAGCGACTTATTGGGGTTGATACATTCCGATGTATGCGGACCATTAAGTAGCAATGCTAGGGGAGGATTTCAATACTTCCTAACCTTCACTGATGATTATAGTAGATTTGGGTATGTTTACCTAATGAAACATAAAAGTGAAGCATTTGAGATATTTAGAATATTTCAAAATGAAGTAGAAAAACAACTTGGCAAAAGTATTAAGGCACTTCGATCAGATCGAGGTGGAGAATACTTGAGTCATGAATTTGATGATCATCTAAAGAATTGTGGAATAGTTTCACAATTGACTCAACCCGGAACACCACAATGGAATGGTGTGTCCGAGAGGAGAAATCAGACTTTGTTAGACATGGTTCGATCAATGATGAGTCAAGTTGATCTTCCAATATCCTTTTGGGGTTACGCTCTAGAAACCGCTGCATTCACACTAAATCGTGTTCCAACTAAATCGGTTCAAAAGACTCCATATGAGATGTGGAGCGGAAAGAAAACTTGTTTATCTTTCATGAAGATTTGGGGTTGCGAAGCCTTTGTCAAAAGACTTGTCTCTGACAAACTTGCACACAAATCTGACAAATGTATTTTCGTGGGATATCCAAAGGAAACTAGAGGATATTACTTTTACAACCGTGAGGACAACAAAGTTTTTGTTGCCCGAACTGGTGTCTTTCTAGAGAAAGAGTTTTTCTCCAAAGAAATTAGTGGGAGTAAAATAAATCTTGAAGAGATTCGAGACCCAGAAAATGACATTGAACCAATAGTTGAACAAGAACAAGAACCACAAGGAGTTGTGGAACCTGTTCAAAATACACAAGCAACTCACAGATCTAGTAGGTTACGATCCGAGCCCGAGAGATATGGATTCCTCGTAACGGATAGTAATGAGGTGGAAATCATTGAGAATGATGAACCGACAACCTACCAAGAGGCGATGTCTTCTCCTGATTCGGACAAGTGGCTTAGAGCCATGGAATCCGAATTGCAATCCATGCAAGACAATCAAGTTTGGAATTTGATTGATGCACCCGGAGGTGTAAAAACCATAGGATGCAAATGGGTCTTCAAGAAGAAGACTAACATGGATGGGAATGTGCATACTTACAAAGCTAGACTTGTAGCGAAGGGTTATAGGCAAGTTCATGGTATTGACTATGATGAAACCTTTTCACCCGTAGCAATGATCAAGTCTATAAGGATTTTGCTTGCCATTGCCGCATATCATGACTATGAAATATGGAAAATGGACGTCAAAACCGCTTTCCTAAATGGAAAACTAACAGAGGATGTGTATATGACACAACCGGAAGGTTTTGAACAGAATTCTAAGGTATGCAAATTGCAGAGATATATCTATGGATTGAAGCAAGCTTCAAGGAGTTGGAATCTCCGTTTTGATGAATCGGTCAAAGAGTTTGGTTTCATCAAGAACTAAGATGAGCCTTGTGTATACAAGAAGATTAGTGGGAGCATAGTGCTATTCCTGATTCTATATGTGGATGACATATTACTCATTGGAAACGACATTCCTACACTTCAGTCCGTAAAGACTTGGTTGGGAAAGTGTTTCGCAATGAAAGATATGGGTGAAGCCGCATATATACTTGGGATTAAGATCTATAGAGATAGATCAAGGAGGCTACTTGGTTTAAGCCAAAGTACATACACTGACAAGGTCATTAGAAGATTCCGTATGGAAAATTCTAAAAGAGGAACCTTGCCAGTGTTACATGGAGTTTCTCTAAGCAAGACTCAATGTCCTAAGACAAAAGATGAGCATGAGAAAATGAATGATGTTCCATATGCTTCGGCTATTGGGTCCATCATGTATGCCATGATTTGTACTAGGCCGGATGTATCTTATGCTTTAAGCATGACAAGTAGATACCAATCCGACCCCGGTGAAAATCACTGGATGGCTGTAAAAGCGATTCTTAAGTACTTGAGAAGAACTAAAGATTCATTTTTGGTCTATGGAGGAATGTAAGATGATCTCGTGGTAAATGCTTACACGGATTCAAGCTTCCAAACCGACAAAGATGATAGCCGATCGCAATCGGGTTTTGTGTTTATGTTAAATGGTGGAGCTGTAAGCTGGAAGAGTTCCAAGCAAAGTACAACCGCTGATTCTACAATGGATGCTGAGTATATTGCTGCATCAGATGCTGCAAAGGAAGCTGTTTGGATTAAGAAGTTCATCACTGAACTTGAAGTGGTTCCTAGCATTACTAATCCAATAGACCTTTATTGCGATAATAATGGTGCTATTGCTCAAGCAAAGGAACCAAGAGCACATTTGAAATCCAAACACATACTTAGGCGTTTTCATATCATTCGAGAAATCGTTGATAGGGGAGACGTAAATATATGCAGAGTACCTACTGATGACAATGTCGCGGACCCGCTAACAAAGGGACTTCCACAAGCTAAACATAAAGGTCATGTTAGGTCCATGGGTATTAGATACATGCGAGATTGGGCCTAGGGCAAGTGGGAGATTGTTGGTAGTGGTGCCCTAGGCACGTTTAATAAATGTTGTAATTGATATCATTTATTTCATATCAATAAAGAGATGTTTTGATTATTATTGTTGTTCATGTTTACTTATAATAATCTCCGTCCCTAGTACTTGTTAAGTACTAGTATAAAGGCTAAATGATCATGGGATGATCATGTTAGATTTATGGGTACTTGTTTGGAACAAGGTACTGGACATGACCCGCTGTATGAGATTTATGTCATGGTCTATGTCGTACATATATCTCATATTAGTTATGTCATTTGAATCCTTAGACATGAAGTTATTATAGTCTTCCACTTGATGAACGTTATGTTTGACATATTCAAACGCTACCTTTAACCGGGTAGTTATAAAGGGTATGATTGGCATAATCGGATTCACGTAGGGAAGAGTAATAAGCTGAATGGATTTGTCCCTCTTCGGAGAGATCTCAAGCTTAGGCCTCTCGTACGAATGATGTTGATGAAAATGTTCGTCCGGACTCAAATGAATTGATTAGATTAATGTCATTTAGATTATCAACATATTCAGAATCGAGAAAGTATTGAACAAAGACAAGTTGACCGTTTGACCATGACTTGTGTTCAATGAGATCGTGGACAAAGGGATTGTGACATGTTCTAAAGGAATGCGAACTTGTATCTAGTTATACTATTTGGGTAGGTATGACGGTTTGCTAGAACCTAATCATATCTTATGGTGTCATGTTTGAACCCATTGCCAACTTAGTATAATCCTAGAGGGTCACACACAATAGAACGAATCTTAAATAAGGACTATATTGGAATTTGGAAATTAGGAAAATCTGGGGAAAGTGTGCGACCTCACAAGAGGGTTTGGGCGGCCGCACAGTTTGGCTCAGAAAGTACCAGAAACCTTCCAGATAGATGTGCGACCGCACAGGTGTTTTGGGCGGCCGCACACCATGTCGGGACTGGTTTCCTAATTTGATTTGGAAAAAAATTTTGGTCGGGTTTAGACACAAGTTTCCTATTTGGAATAGGTCTAACTTGTATATAAACAGCCAAATTCGGGCCAGAACATATCATAGCTTTTGTGCAAGTCTCCAAAGAGTTTGAGAGAGGTTTTATTTTGTTCTAACACATCCTAGATTGAAGAACAAAATAATACACATATATTATTCCATATAGTTCATATTGATTGTGAAAACGTGTTTCACAATTTTGGTCTAGCAACCAAGATCAAGTGTTCTTGATATTCGTTCAAGGTGTGGATACCGCTAGAGGGTGAAGCTCATCATCTTCAAGTTCGTGTTCTTACTTGTTCGTGATTAAAGTTTCAATTTCTCCACCAAGATCAAAGACCAAATTCAAAGTCATCAAGGGTTAGTTTTTCTAGTATTCATATTGCAAGTATTTGACTCAATCATATGAATGGATCTATGGGCTTTGGGTTTCATAAATTTTAAATGCTAATTTCCGCAGCGCATGTTACTACGAAACCCAACACCCTAGTCTTAGGGCCTACGTTCATGCTATTTGAGATCTTTGCATTTCTTTACACAATTTCATGAAATTAGCCTCATTTTTGTGTCGTTGTGATCACTAGGGACGTGAGCACGTGCCCATTACGTCATTTGGACATGCCTATCTATACTTCCCAAAATCAAAGTGCGTTGTGTATAAACTACTTGTACCTAAGGATCGACTAGTCATTTTGACACATTCAAGTGCGTGCTAGTATTTCCTGGGACAAGTTGTCGCATTTTAATGAAGGTTCGGGACACTAAGTCTTGGAATGGGGACGGTTTTTTTTTTTTTTTTTTTTTTCGGGACAGGATAACACCTTTCTAAACAAAACTTTGCACATTCCCTATATAAACACACCCTCAAATGCTTATCGCAATTTGAAAAGGGAGAAAACACATTTTTCAAACACACCCCCAAATGCTTATCGCAATTTGAAAAGGGGAGAAAACATTTTATACACACACCCTCAAACGCTTATCGCAATTTGAAAAGGGAGAAAACATTTTATTCACACGCCCTCAAACGCTTATCGCAATTTGAAAAGGGAGAAAACACATTTTTCAAACACACCCCCAAACGCTTATCGCAATTTGAAAATGGAGAAAACATTTTATAAACACACGCCCTCAAATGCTTATCGCAATTTGAAAAGGGAGAAAAAAATTTATACACACACGGCCTCAAACGCTTATCGCAAAAAGGGAGAAAACATTTTATACACGTGATTTACTCGTCAGATTCATTTATCACATGCATTGGTATTTTAAATCTGTGTTATTCATACCTTTGTTGTGTTTATCTGCAGGGAGGTGATCCCAAATCTCGGGGATCTCCCAACATGTGCTGCTCCCTGTGGGAGGCTATGTCCGTGGCTGTCAGCGACGAGCTTGGTCTGAGAGATTGGGTAGAGGGCACCAGCCTGGTGCTGTTCATTCATGCTGTGGGCCAGCTGGCGAGCACTAACATGATTCTTGGGCTCATTACTGCCTTGGGCGAGCATTGGTGGGATACCACCCACACTTTCCATTTGAGCTGGGGGGAGGTGACCGTGACCCCTGCCGACTTTTCTGCCATCACCGGGCTTTCCTTTAGTGGCGGGCCTGTTATCTGGACCGATCGACTCTCGTCCCCGGACATCCAAGCACTTATTGGCTTCTCGAGCCCTACTAAGGGCTTGGGATCACAGTGCAGGCTATTGAGTGGGCTATTCGGGAAAGGATCCCAGAATATTTGGCGGGCTTGGTGACCGCGGAGTAGCTCGGACGAGCTTATGTGTGGCTCCTTCTCAGCAACACCCTCTTTGCCAACGCCGACACTACCTGCATGTTCCCTCTCCTCGGGTCATTGACTACTCCTGAGACCGTTCGGAGTATTGCTTGGGGAGAGGATGGGTTGGCAAAGCTGTATATGGAGCTTGACAAGTTTAGCCGGAAAGCAAGCAAGTCCTTGGCTTGCTGCCAGTTTTCCCTAGAGGTAGATTCTTTCCTTTCCCTCATTTTGTTTTCTCCTTCTCATTCTCTTTTTTTTCCAGTTTTCGGCATCTTAACGTTTCCCTTGCCATTTTCCTTTCAGGCTTGGTACTACGAGATCTTCGGTGGCTATCCATGGGAGCTGACCGTGGCTATGATTCTCCTTCTCACACTCACTCATCCCATATCCCTATCTCTTCTACTGAACCGTTTAATTTTCCTGTGCAGGTTACGGCGCGGGATTTATTGGATAAACCCTCCCTCATGAAACAGGCCAAAAGGTGGCTGAAGAGGTTTGTTTGGAGCTCCTCCAAGGGGCCTCGGACTGAATCACGATTCACGCCAGGCAGAAATTCGGTGAGTGGTGGGGAGAGGTCTTTCCGACGGGCCTCGAGCGTAGAGCTTCCCCCATCCTTTGTCCGTCGTCATACCTTAGGTGGAGCTGATTTGGAGGCCTTTCGGGATTCGCTCCGTGACCCCGGCTTTCACGAGCTCGCCCCGGATCCTTTTGCTCATTTGGCTTTGGAGCGTGTAGAGCCCCAGCCGATCAGACACCCCGGTCCTCATTCCCAGGTTCCTCCCTCCTTCTTTCCGGGCCAATCCTCTTCGGGTGAAGGCTCGAGCTTGGCGGAGTCCATCTTCTTCTTCGACCCCAACATGTACCCATCTCGCCCCTTGGAGAGGGTTCACTCGCCTCCGAAGGATCCTTACCCAGATTCTGATTAGGATGTACCTATGTGAACAATTTTTCTTTCGATTTGTTTTATTCGAAACCATGTATAAAAATTTGTTATCTTTGGTTGTTTAGAACATTGTCCTTTTATTTGTAAATTCACCATTTATGCATAGCTTGGGCCTCGAGAGGGCTTCGTGGTCATTTTTGGACCGTCGGGGATTCCCCAGATGTGTTTGGACTCAATCATGCAAAGTTTGACACATGTCTGACAGGTTTCGAACAAGTGAAAATGAATTTCACTTGTGGGAAATCAGCTGATACAGGCTGCTGATATGAATTTTTTTTCGTACGGATCATACAAGCATGGTTGACTTTTTGACCAAGGTTTCTGAGGACTTTTAGGGAATTTTGACAGACGGGAGACCTTATTTGACTCGAACCGTTTTACCCAAAGCATGACTCTTCGTTGGCCCTTCCATCGCACGATTATGGCTTGCCAGCCCCAGTGCTTTAACTTTGCCGGGAACTACTCCTTGGGTTTCGCAGTCATGGCTTGCCAGCCCTAGTGTTTTGCCTTTGCCCGGAAACTACTCCTTGGGTTTCGCCCTTTCCTTTTGGGTGCGCATCTTCCTTGCCCGGGACGCAGTCCTCTTTCGCACGGGCTTCCTCTTCCTAAGCAATCCAAACATATCATTTTTCCTTCTTCTGCATATCCCATCATCTTATCTTCCTAGGAGTGGCCTAGTTGACTCTGACACGGACAAGAGCAAGTCATGCTTGTTCACACGAATAGACACACATAGGCATTTACGGGAGTGAGTCCCTTTTCTGAGGAAGGAAGCCTATGGACAGAAATTCAAGTGTTTGGCTCTCTCCTAAGATGTGGAAAAGAAGACTTGTCGAGGCATTCGAAACCGGCCTTAGTTAATATCATCAAAATGATTGCTCCAATGAACCGTGTCCAGCATTAGATCAAAATTCAAGCAATTTGCCTTAACATGAATAAATGTTGTGATCATTTAATATTAAGATTCGATCAATGGCAAGATCGAGGTGTGCTTAGGTGGGATTGGTCATTATCTGGGAAATTGGTCATTGATGGGACCAAAGGAAGAGAACCGGGTCACTTTGGGAGGACCGAGGTTTGATGGATTCATTTCATGCTATGACCGGACCTGAAGGTTTCCTACGTTCCCCTCAATGTGAGGAGCTCAGGTCGCCGTAGTTCGGCTCCAAGGCCGTCTTTTGCTGAAGTCGGCTTTCTTTTGATGTTGTCTCGGGGGACATTGTTGCTCGCTTCCGTTTTGTGGTGATCTCTTTGAGATGGACTTCTTGGGATGATCCCTCCTTGGTGTGGATGGGTCTCTTGAGACAAGCATTTCTTTTTTGCTATTTCCTTTCCTTTTTTTTTTTTTTGAAAGGGGAGGAGATAATAATCACCGCTAGCTTGTTTTCTTGGGCATTGGATCCTTTGATCTCGAAGATTTGGGGAGCCCTTTGCTTGGTTGCACACGTGCAATCATAGTTGAACCCTGGCGGTTGAGCAGCAACGTCCTCACCTCTTCACTGTCTCGGGATGCCTTCGATGTGCACCAGGAGTTTGTTTCAGAAAGGTGTATTGGGTTGTGTATCGGGGAAGTGTATGAGGGAAGACTTTCCATTAATGGTTTTCTTCATGCCAATTGATCACAACATTCATTCATATCAAGATTAATTGTTCGCATTTTGTACTCTTTTGTGTTTGGGTCCATTCATCCTTGAATGAGTCATTGTTGACTATTACGTTTGGGAGTCAACTCATCATTTTGGGGATACAGCAATCATTTGACAACATTAATCAAAGCGGTTCCGAGAGTTAATGCATTTTTCAAGATAATGCCTCAAGTCTAGAGAGAATAGAAGTAAAAGTGATTCATATTCATAAGACTCGATTTTTACAATCATATACTCGACATGTTGGTTACATTGACTTGGCCTTTGCCAATTCCATGGCCTTTTACAGACTCCCGCCTCGTAGGGTGTTTTGGAAAAGCAAAAATACAAAGGACCCTATCCATTACAGACTTTTGAAGACTCTCTAGAACCTATTGACATTAGGCCACTCCTAGGATTCTTTTCTTTCTCTTCCTTTTCTTTACCTCACACCCATTCATCGCCTTTCTAGGTGATAACCACCTTGTTGATGAGCGATTGGATATGATTACTCAAGGTGAGACAGGCGTTCGTAGAGTGACCTGAGGCCTGGTGGTACTTGCAGTGTTGCTTAGGATCATAGTGCGCCCCGAGCGGTTCGGTCCATATCACGTGGCGACCCAGCAGTTCCATCTTTCCTATCCGGAGCAAGTGTTCCAACATTTGTTCCCTCGGCATTCCTAACTCATAGAACCAATGATAATGGGCTCCTTTCTCTTGGGGGTGAAATCCTCCCACAACCGCCGCGGGCTTCCCATGGGATACTGTAACGGGCTGAAGCTGATCTCGAGGCTCTTGCCCATCTTGGACTGAGCAACCGGGGGTGGTCCCCAGGGAGGGAGACAGCTTCTCCGAGGACCTTTTAATCTCCTCGATAGATTTTATAATCTTATGCAGGCATTCTTGGGTGTTCCTCGAGTTGTGCCTTTCCAGTTTATCTGACAACTCCGCTCGGCTATGTAGAAGTTCGCACCGGACATCGTATTTTTCCTCAAGGTCCTTCCTGAGATTTGTGCCATTCTTCTCCCACAATTCTTCGACCCTCTTATGGAAGAGCTCCTTAATTTCCTCACAGAGCTGTTGGACCACTTTGATCGCCTCATTACAATCAACCTCGGCCCTCCGCACTTGCTCTCTCGTTGTGCTGACTGTCCTTTCTAAGAGCTTTACTCTGCCCTCCAATCGGGCCTGTGCGTCCAATCTGATGTCTATCTTGTTTGCTTGAGCTTTGCTTGCCATTGTTTTCTATAACACGAAAGACGGGCGAGCCGTAAGAGCACCGTGGAAGGATTTTTGAAAAGCCATGCTTTGAGTAAAACAGAGACTCGATACAAACGAGATTTTGACTCTTTGAGAGAAACGAGTTTGACTCTTTTGGGGGGGAGCCCAAGCCATGAATTTTGGATGAATTCAACAATTTTCACCTTTTAGAAAAGTAATTTTGTTTATTCTTTCGATTGTTATTAGGTAGTCTTGCCACACGAACAAACGTTAGTGCATAGTTCAAAATCTTAGCATTTGTTGTTCATGTTTACTTAAAACACATTTATTCCTAACTGGTTGGAAAAGATCTCTCATCTTTTTCACAACTATTCTACATCCTGGATCAGTGGAGGCCATCACTACGCCTATAGACCCCTCGTTTTTCACCTGCCTTGCACACTCCCAAGGATGGACTGTCCCGGGCGAGGGTCTTATAGGGCAAGCGTCTTCCACCAACCGAAATTAACGAATCTAGAGTCTAGTGCGTCGCAAGATTCCCAATGCGTGAGCCATCCCAATCATGATTAAGCCCCGGTTAAGATCGAGATTCGTCTTAGGGACTTAAGGGACTTCCGTCAAAACCTCATCTTTGGTGAGGGCTCTTGAACCTTATCCTTGGGCTTAAGGATGATTAGTATGGACCATTCATTAGGGCTTGACAACACGGTGTCACCCTATCCTTAATACATGACCTAGGTTAATTACGGTCAACATTAACGCGTAAGTCAAGGACCGGGTCAAAGTTGACCATAGTCACACTTGCTTTCACAAGGAGTCATGACACGGGCATTAACTTGGCCACAATTAATCTCAGACACGTATTAGGGATGTGGTAACGTGATCTAGACCAAAAACCAATCAAGCTGCATCGTGGCATCCATCCCGGGTTTAAAGGGTATTTGGAACGTGCAAGGTCAAGTGCGCGTAGTGTGAAGCCATTCTATTTTCCCTTTTGAGTTAAAATAGAAATTTTCAATTCGTTTTAACATCATGAGCAATGTATAATCAACAAAAATGAGCAAGCATGAATGAGCTATTTACACAAGTAATCAAGCAATAATCATATGAACAAACAAAGCCAAAACTTGTATGTACAACAAATTGTGCACAACCAAAGAATCCTTTGAAATCAACATTTTTCATGAAGAACAATTCTTTTGAAAATCATTTGCAAAACAAGTTGTGTACAACAAAGAATTTAAAAATCTTTTACAAAATGGGTCATGCACAAGGAGGTTTTGAAAACCCAAATTTATGTCCAAAAGTTTGTGCATGACCATGCTTCAAAAACCAAGTTTTGGCTAGAAAAGAAGAAGGTAATGTGCTCAAATAAAACTGTAAATTTGGAACCTGGACAAGCAGAAGCCAAAGGGACACAGAATGTTCCTGCCCTGCATAAAATTGTTAAATTTTGGAACATTCTGGTCCCTGCCCAACATAGTTGTACGGCTATAGCATGCTGGCAATTATTTTTTACAGTTTTTTTAGCTTCTTATCATCAAGCCCCAGTTTATTGCATCTCCAGAACAGTTTCATCTCTAGAAAGTTCAAACAGAAACACAGCACACACAAGACAAACACAAAAGTTAACGGAAATGGGGAACAGGAGTTTGACCCACACAAAAGCACCCCCAAAATTTCTAAAAAGAAGTTTGTGGACACTTTACTCCCCAGCGGAGTCGCCACTGTAAGGATCCCGCCCCCGCGCAGAGGATCGCGACGAGTTTTGGGGCAAAAAAGCCGAACACGGTTATCTCACAAAACATAACGGAGTCGCCACTTTTGTTAATTATTTAACCCAACAAAAGAAAAGGTTAGAGATTCTATTAGTTTGGAGGTCAGGTTACGCCTTGGGAAGAGTTTCACGTCACCCAAGTCGCCTCGGATAGGACCGAGTCTCCCTAATATTAGTTAACGAAAGTGCATGTGTGTGTGTGTTTTCAAAATGGGAGAAACTGACTGTTTTGGCAAAACTAGTTAATTATTTAACAGAAAAGGTTTATTTTGCAAACTTTCTGGTCAGAAAAGGAAAAAACTGGAAAATGCCCTCCCTGGCCAAAGTAGCCTTACGGATGGGGAGGGCTCTCCAGGGTATTTTTACAGTTTATCATAAAACAGTCCAGTTTCAGTCAAAACAGAATATCTTTGCTGAAACTGGACTGGAATGTTGATTTCCAGTTTATGATTAACAACAAAACTTTGAAAGGTTCATTCCTATGCACTTTGATCATCAAAGGAACCCCAAAAACAAAGATTTAGGTGTGATCAAAGGCAATCATTGGAGAGATTTATGAAAAGTTGATGAACATGGCATTTAGACCAAAATGACCATTTTGGTGGATAAAGATTGAAACTTTACCACCAAAATAGACTTATTATACAATATTAAACCCTTAGGGACAAAAATATAACATAAAGATCAAATCTTTATGTCCTATACTTGGTGATTTATGGCTAGATCATGGTTGGGAGGATAAAGATTGAAATTTTATCCCCCAATCATGACTCTTATGGCCAAACAAGAACAACATCAACATGAAATTTAACAAATCATGATCATCATAGGTTTTATCCTATAAATCACACACTAGGTGTGAAGGGGACCTTAAATCACCTCATGATTTGGATCATATACATATATAATCATAATATATATAGCCTGGAAGGCTAAGACTTGTATAATATATAGATATAGTGCTTGAAAATGGACAAGACTTGCAAGAAATGTAAAGTGCTTGAAATGGACAAGACTTTGCAAGAACAAGAAGAAATAATACAAGATAAACAAGTAATATGAACAAAGATAAAAGACAGTTTGAGATGAAGAAGAAGATGGGGAGAAGGAGGCTTCACCTATTGTGGTTATGGCCTATCTTCCTCTCTTTTCACTCAAATGTATATATCACTCACTTTCTGCTCTCAAACTGGTAGAGTTTCAGCTCACAAAACGTTTTCTCCCCCCCCCCTGAAATGATCAGCATGAGGTTCAATTTATAGAGGCTGAGGGTGTCCAACATAGCCGTATGGCTAGGGACCTCATGCGCCCAAACCATCAGTACGACTCGACTTGGCGAGCTTCTGGATTTTTCTAAGTTTTAATTCCAATTCAGTCCTGGAATATCATATTTATCCTAGCGAGGTCCTGGCCCATTGGTTTATCCCTAAATGGTACCAAGAATTACTCTAAAGTAGGTCAATCCAGATTGGGGTACTTACAACAAGGCCAGAAATGTGAAGACCAGCATAGCCCCAATTAGCTTGGTCTTGGCTCGGCAGTATCTGGATAATCTGAGGCCCGAGTCCGTATCCCATTCATTGTTCCCATGGAGGCTGATATATGGCAGCATAGAGCATACCCTATTTCCTACTCGTTCGAGGCTTCTGAGCTCTGTGGAGTGTATGGCTATGTACCTGGGGGAGAGAGTATACTGGCAGCACGGGAGCCAGGTGGTGGCCAACCATAACCCACCCAGGCCTGCAGTTCTAGACTTTCCTCCTTTCTGCCCTTGCAGTTGGGAGGCGTTGTCTGAGGAGGATAGGGCCATGTACATGGTAGGGGTTGATGCTTCCCCTTTATTCTTTCGTTATCAGGATTACGGCATCTTCAGAGCTTGCCATTTGATGCAGGGCTTCATGTTTGCTGACCCTAGGAGGACACAACTCGCCCCCTTGACTTCTGCTCAGTTCTATCCTACCGGTGCAAGTTATTGCTTCGATCCTCCCTTGCCCCCTTCATATTACACATATTCAAACTTTGGGGTTGTCGAGTAGCAGAGGGAGATTGTCCTAGAGAAGATGTCACCGGAGAGGGAGCCTCCTACCCAAACTGCTGTGGTATGACTTTTACTCTTTATGTATCTTTTGATCTTAACCCGTTTTCTGTTCTAGTCTCTTTTATCTCAGTACACTGATGTAGTTTCCTGTTTCTGCTGTGACAGGTGCCCGTTGCCGCTTACAGGAATATAGGCCGCCAGAACAAAGGAATGCAAAGCCGACTGCGCTACCTAGAGGAGAGAGTGCTGGAGCTATGCAGAGACATGGCTAATCTGACCACGGAGGCTGTTGGTACGGTTTCTGGTGCTGCCAGAGGTATTGCTCGGGGAGCTCGTGGCATGGGGTGAGGTTGTAGAGATGCTGCTTTAGATGTCGATGATGTTGTCACTTCCGCGAGGCAGTCATTGAGCAGGAGCTTCAGCCGTGGCGGTACCAGTTCATCGGCGAGGATGCCAAAGAGAGGCCGCCATGAGATCACCGTTAAGGAGTCCGAGTAGGAGTTTGATAATGAGGAGGAGACTGAGAGTAGCAGCGGGGATGGGCACAGTGCTGCTGACGATGACTCTGAGTAGCTTTCTTTTTGATGTAGAGGATGGGATCCTGGAACAATTTTTATTTTTCATGTAATAACATTTAGCACATATTTACAGTCCTAGTTATTTATCTACATTTTTATGTTAATTTAGAATCGATCCTAGATGTCGACCCTTTACAAACAAATGTGTGCCCAAAGTGCTTTGTTGTTGTTGTGGAATGTTGTTTTGTTGCTGTGGAATCTGAATTTGTTGCAGGCTGACGGCGTCGAGATGACTGGCTGCTGCTGAATTTATAAAGGCCTATTCTGTTCTGTCCGTCTGTCAAAGGCGCGCACGCCTGAATTTGAGCATGGAATGCGCGCGCGTCGCAGCACCGAGGGTGGAGGCACCCACGTCTGGGCTGCTGATTTATAGCCCCTTTCTTTCTGAACAGGATTCTCCAACAGCTATAAATTTGAACCCATTTCGACCAGTTTGCTCACACAGCAATATTCTGCAATACTTTACACCTTCTTAAGCTTCAAATTCTTGTCAAGGATGGCCCCCATGACCTTTTCTTTCTAAGTGAAAGTCTCCATCCCCGTGGGTGAAAATTCAATTCCCGTCTCTATTGTGAAGGCACGCCCGAGTGTCTTTGACCGCTTGGGTAGACCGAATGAAGTTGCCGTTGAACCCTTGAAGCCGGCGGTTCATGTTGAAGCCCCTAGGCCACGCTATTTGCCGAAGAAGAAGAAAGGTAAAGGCAAAGGCAAAGGCAAAGGCAATTCTCCTTATGTATGGAAGCGCCCATCTAAATCCCCCGTCAAGGCTTCTTTGGATAAAGGCAAGGAGAAGGTTGTTGATGAAGCTCCATCCCGTCCTAGAGTCTTCTCTCGCCTTGGTGGTTCCGGGAGTGCTCCGCCCCCAATCAAGATGGTCAAAGGCCCTAGTCGAAAGCAATGGGTTCCCAAACCGAAGAAAGATTATACATTTCTTAGTACCCCAAGATTGAAATTTAATAGACCACTTGTTTAGGATTTAAATGTTTTATTGTCTTTTAATCTCAACATTATCCTTTGTAATGATCAAAATAATTTAAGAATTGAAGAAAGAATTGCATCTTGTTTATGAATGATTTGGGTAAAAATGATTGTTTTAGACCGCACCCGAAGGTTGCCTACGTTCCTCTCGTAGAGAGGCTCAGGTCTCCGTAGTTCAAACAAATGAAGACCATTTTTTTTGTGCACCCCGTTTTTTGCCTAGACCGCCCTTTCGGGTTTTCAATCTAGCGGGCTTCTTTTTTTGCACTTGCTCTAATTTTTGCCTAGGCCGCCCTTGCGGGTTTTCAAACAAGCGAGTGTTTTTTTTTTTTTTATGGTCCTCTTTCGTTAAGCGTAGAACTTCTTAAGCTTGTCGAGGTTGACCTCCTTCGGCAATTGATCGACATCTAAGTCTACGAGTCGGACTGCCCCGTCGCTTAATATCTTCTTGACCATGTACGGACCAATCCATCGAGGTCCCCATTTCCCAAGGGGATTCATGGCATTGGGAGGATGTTGCCTTAGGACTAAATCTCCCACCTTGATGTTCCGGGGCTTCACCTTTTTATTGAAATCCCTTGCCATTCTCTGTTGATAAGCTCTTGTGCGCTCAAATGCTCTTAGCCTCTTTTTGTTGAGTAGGGCTAGTTGCTCGTATCGACTTTTCATCCAATAAACCTCGTTGACTTGGTTCTCGAGTAAGACTCGTAAAGAGGGAACTTCAAGTTCGACTGGGAGTACGGCTTCAGAACCATAAACCAATGAATATGGGGCTTCTCCTGTTGCAGACCGGATTGATGTGCGGTAGCCCCACAATGCTAGTGGTAACTTCTCGGGCCAATCCTTTCCTGTTGAGGCCATTTTCCGTATGATTGTAAGATACCCGTGGGAAATGGAAAAGTTTCCCTCGAGAATCAAACACGGGCACTTTATGCTCGATAAAACGGAGTCTCCACGTTAATTTAATTTTAAACCCAAATTTAACGGAAAAGGTTAGAGATTGTAAGTTCATAGGTCACGTTACATCTTGGGAAGAACTTAATCGAGGTTCACCCAAGATGCCTCGGAAAACCGAGTCTCCCTAAGTTTGTTGACCGAAAATGTGCAAGTGTGTGTGTGTGTGTATTTTGAAAATGGGAGAAACCGCTTTGTTTTTAGAAGATGATTTTAGAAATAAAATGTAGGCATGTTAATGCCCCTTTTTGATATTTTAAATAAAAGAGATAAACTATCCAAGTAAAATAAGGTAATCTTTAGGGACAGACTTTTACTTAGCCATGGAAAAGGCTAGCAAAGTCAAGAGGGACAACTTTGGTCATCTTATGCATCAAACCCATATAAGTATAATCAAGACAAAGGTCAAGGCCATGGTTTGAGCAATCATCGGAGAATAATAGCAATAATACCTTTACTTGGATAGAACCACAACTTAGATGAGTATGGATTAAGAGCCTATCATCTAAATAAGGTTAATCTCTACAAAATTTGGAATATATGAACATTTAATAAATATATATATATATATATATATATATATATATATATATATAGAGAGAGAGAGAGAGAGAGAGAGAGACAGATTATGATAATAAACAAATAAAGGTATAAGGCTCTCTCCAAGATGTGCAATGGATCACCAAGCCAAAATAAAAGACTTAAATATAAATGACATAAATGTAAATTACATAAATGTAAAATGACATAAATATAAATGACATAAATATAAATGACATAAATATAACAAATACTCCTCTCCACTTAGTTCATCATTTTAATACATTACAAAAGTGTAAGATGAAACCATTGGGATCATGGAAGTATTTGGGTCCAATCATATATATGAAGACTATATTTTTATAAGCATGAAAATAAACAAAGTCAATATCCAACAAGAACAATTTAAAGATGACAATAAAATAAATATTTAATTCTTAAGCAAGTTTGGGGTAAACCTTTAATTGATTGACCCAAGTTTGCCTCTTTTCTTCTTTACTTAGAGATCTTGGACTCTAATATTTCACTTAACATGGATGGATCATTGTGTATTTTTGATTAAATGGGACTAAAGATAAAAGGGATACTACTCTTGGTAGTTCTTCACCATTATCTAACGTAAACCACAATCTTTCACAAAGAAAATTACTTCATTTTGAGAGAGAAGAAAATTTTAGAGATTAACTTTAGGGGAGAATTCTTCTTTTTAATGAGAGAGGATGATCTCTCTATTTATAGGATGGATTGGGGGCTTGTTTGTAACTTAAAAGTAACACTTTGGTCCTTCAACTATTGGCTTGTTACTTGCTAAGGGGTTAAGCAAAATGAAGATATTTTTTTTTATCACAAAATGGGTTGAAATTGGATTATTTTTGTGCACAAAATGGTGTATTTTCGGTTAACAAAAAGGGCTGAGAATTGATTTTCTAGAAAGGGGGTAGTGGGTGACACAAATAAGGTAAAGGGCCAATGGGATTGCGGCACGTGGGGAGGTGACGGTGAGGGAGACAGGGGCTGGATGATGGACCAATCAGAGAAAGGCGTTGGAGGGCTTGTCGGGCGCGTGAGACTCACGTGGGGGACAAGGCGCTTGGTGAGCGAGGAGGGACTGATGCGTGGCGCTGGCTGTCGGCTCCTGCCGTGCGTTTTCAGAAAACGCACAATGGATGTGCGACCGTTCCTCCTTGGGTGAATTTCCAGAAATTCCCACAAAGTCCTTTTGGGCTTTGTGAGGAATAAACCCATGGTCCTGGCTTTCTGGAAATTACTAGAAGGTTCCTCCCTTTCTAAAATAATTTAATTAATGCCCAAAATACCCTTTGAACATTATAATGACCCAATTAAGTCCCAAATTACCCCTTAACTCCACAATTTGATTATTTGAGAATAGTAATCCGGATCGGGGTACTTACAGAGCCCCTCGGCAACATCGCTTTTGAAGAAAGCGGGGTTGTCGATAAAGAAAGAATCCCGATCCAGTGAACTACCAAGATGGGAGGGAAGGTGACCGAGGTGGTCAAGTGGCTGGACCCTTATCTATAAAGGATTCCTACGTATCCCTATCCGAGGGAATCAAGCCGGTCGTAGTTCGTGGGATGGCGAGAAACTTTATGGCTACTCAAACCTATAGGTGACTGTTAAGGTCGGGCGAGGAACTTGGCGTCTCAAACCTAAATGTGACTATTAAGGTCGGGCGAGGAACTTGGCATCTCAAACCTAAGGGTGACCGATAAGGTCGGGCGAGGAACTTGGCATCTCAAACCTAAGGGTGACCGTTAAAGTCGGGCGAGGAACTTGGCGCCTCAAACCTAAGGGTGACCGTTAAGGTCGGGCGAGGAACTTGGCGTCTCAAACCTAAGGGTGACCGTTAAGGTCGGGCGAGGAACTTGGCATCTCAAACCTAAGGGGTGACCTATCAAGGTCGGGCGAGGAACTTGGCGTCTCAAACCTAAGGGTGACCGTTCAAGGTCGGGCGAGGTACTTGGCATCTCAAACCTAAGGGTGACCGTTAAGGTTGGGTGAGGAACTTGGCGTCTCAAACCTAAGAGGTGACCTATCATGGTCGGGCGAGGAACTTGGCGTCTCAAACCTAAGGGTGACCGTTAAGGTCGGGCAAGGAAATTG
Source organism: Campanula takesimana (assembly GCA_026119855.1). Classification (NCBI taxonomy): domain Eukaryota; kingdom Viridiplantae; phylum Streptophyta; class Magnoliopsida; order Asterales; family Campanulaceae; genus Campanula; species Campanula takesimana. The sequence continues at coordinate 670,880 of JAOWBW010000134.1, forward strand.
GCGTCTCAAACCTAAGGGTGACCGTTAAGGTCGGGCGAGGAACTTGGAGTCTCAAACCTAAGGGTGACTGTTAAGGTCGGGCGAGGAACTTGGCGTCTCAAACCTAAGGGTGACCGTTAAGGTCGGGCGAGGAACTTGGCGTCTCAAACCTAAGGGTGGCCGTTAAGGTCGGGCGAGGAACTTGGTGCCTCAAACCTAAGTGTGACCGCTGCGTCTCAAACCTAAGGGGTGACCTATAAAGGTCGGGTGAGTAACTTAGCATCTCAAACTAGGAGTGACCATCAAGGTCGGGTGAGGAACTTAGCGTCTCAAACTAGGGGCTTTTGCAATGGTAGCCTAACCGAAAGGGGGATATCTATCATCCTCTCCTAAACCTAGGTGGATATCTGTCATCCTATCCTAGAAAATGCTTTGGTAGGTGGATATCTGTCAACCTCTCCTAAACTTAGGTGGATATCTGTCATCCTATCCTAGAAAATGCTTTGGTAGGTGGATATCTGTCATCCTCTCCTAAACCTAGGTGGATAGCTGTCATCCTATCCTAGAAACGGGACTTGACTCTCATTTGGTTAAGGTTGGGACTCTTGGGCTTGATTCTCATTTGGTCATAATTGGGAGTTGGTCAACTCGACTCTACGGGGTGGTTGATAGGAAAACTGGTCTTACGTTCGACTAAGGACTGTCGGGGACAAAGGCTTCAACCTAAAATGACCACTCTGGGTCGAGGCTTGACTTGGGTCAACTCCATCTTTGGGGAGTTTGACAGGAAAACTGGTCTTACGTCCGACTAAGGACTACCGAGGACAAAGGCTTCAACCTAAAATGACCATTCTGGGTCAAGGCTCGGGTCAACTCCATCTTTAGGGAGTTTGACGGGAAAACTGGTCTTACATCTGACTAAGGACTGCCGGGGACAAAGGCTTCAACCTAAAATGACCATTCTGGGTTAAGGCTCGGGTCAACTCCATCTTTGGGGAGTTTGACGGGAAACACTGGTCTTACGTCCAACTAAGGACTGTCGGGGACAAAGGCTTTAACCTAAAATGTCCACTCTGGGTCGAGGCTTGACTTGGGCCAACTCCATCTTTGGGGAGTTTGACGGGAAAACTGGTCTTACGTCCGACTAAGGCTTGCTGGGGACATAGGCTTTAACCTAAAATGACCACTCTGGGTCGAGGCTTGACTTGAGTCAACTCCATCTTTGGGGAGTTTGACGGGAAAACTGGTCTTACGTCAGACTAAGGACTGTCGGGGACAAAGGCTTCAACCTAAAATGACCACTCTAGGTCGAGGCTTGACTTAGGTCAACTCCATCTTTGGGGAGTTTGACGGGAAAACTAGTCTTACGTCTGACTAAGTTCTGCCGGGGACAAAGGCTTTAACCTAAAATGACCACTTTGGGTCGACGCTTGACTTGGTCAACACTGCTCTACGGGATGGTTGACACATTTTCTTGACACTGGGGGAGAGTCTGGGGGCGACCTTTTAGACACATTGTGGACGAAAAAGTCAAAAGACTTTGGGAAAATCATTTTGAGGGGAGATCAAAAGCATTTTGCTTCAAACATTATTTTTGACAAATGACGCCAAATGGGCAAATTTGGAAATGCTTATTTCTAAAGGCAAATATTTTAACGAATCACTTTAATCAAATTTTTGATTTTAACTTAACCGTGAGGTTTGTTATGCATAAAGTCCTTTGGAGCTTTCTCCGCTCATTGAGAAGTAACTGGTGATAGGGAATCTGCTTGTCACTGTTGTGGGGATGCCCCCATGGGAGGTAGCCCCATGTCCTTGTTGTCGTTGATGTGGAGGTAGCCCCATGTCCTTGTTGTCGTTGATGTGGAGGTAGCCCCAATGTCGTCCTCCGCCTTTTGACGTTGGCGTAGGCCCAATATCATCTGTCATTTGAAGTGAGGTTAGGAACCCATCCCTTTTCCATGACGCACCTTTTGTTTTGCATAGGCCGCCCTTTCGGATTTTCAACCTAGCGGGCATCTCTTTTTAAGTCTTTTATGGCACACCCTGTTTTTTGCCCAGGCCACCCTTGCGGGTTTTCGACCTAGCGGGCTACTTTTTTGGTTCCTTTTTTTTTTTAATGAGTGATCCAGCCGACTCAATAGAACGGGTACTTTAAAGTATTTTTCTTGGTGGAAACATGCAAGGGCATTTTATTTGGGAGAGAGTCCCTTTATGTTGGTGAGCAATGTATCATGAAATGGGAGGAAGCCCTTGCTTGACAGAATACAAGTGTTTAGTTCTTCCTAAGATGTAGAGAAGAAGACTTGTCGAGACATTTGAAATTTGCCTTAGTTAAGATTATCAAAATGATTGCTTGAATGGACCATGTTTGTTATTAAGTCAAGATTATAACAAGCAATTACCCTTAACATGTATAAATGTTGTGATCTATTGAGATTAAGATTCGATCAATGGCAAGATAGGAAGAAGAAGGTGTGTCTGGGAAATCGGTCATTGATGGGACCGAGGGAAGAGAACTTGGTCATTTTGAAAGGACCACGGTTTGATGGTTTTGTTTCATGTTGTGACCGGACCCGAAAGTTGCCTACGTTCCCCTCAGTTTGAGGAGCTCAGGTCGCCGTAGTTCGGCCGTGGATCATCTTTTGTCGAAGTTGGTGTCCTTTTGAAGGATGTTGTTGCTTTTTTGATGTAGATCACTTTGCTTTGTGGTGAACTCCTTGGGATGGACCTCTTGGGGTGAACTTAGTGAGCTTTTGAGGCAAACTTCCTCTTAGCATATATTCATTTCCTTTCCCTTTTTCCATACATTCATTTATTTTCCCTCCTTTTTTTTTTTTTTTTTGGAGGGACGAGGGGAAACATTAGCCCCAACTTGCAATCTTGGACATTGGCTCATTTGTAGCCCCATAGTGGAATGTCTGTCACTTCTCACTTTGACTTTTGAAGATCCGGGAAGTCCTTTGCTTGGTTTCTCACGCATGATCACGGTTGAATCTTGGTGGTTGAGCATCAACATCCTTGCCTTTTCATTGTCTCGGGATGCCTTTGATGTGCATCAAGAATTTGTATCGGAAAGGTGTATCGGGTTGTGTATCGAGAAATGTGTATCGGGTTGTGTATCGAGGAAGGCTTGCCATTAATGGTTTCTTCATGCCAATTGATCACAACATTTATTCACATCAAGATTAATTGTTTTCATTTAGCATTATTCATTTGTGTTAGGTCCATTCATCCTTAATGAGTCGTCATTGACTAGTATGCTTAAAAGTCAATTCATCATTTTAGGGACGTAGCAATCAATTGATAATAACAAGTAAGGCAATTTCAAGAGTAAATGTATATTGCAAATAATGTCTCAAGTCTAGAGAGAAAAGAAGGAAAATGACTCTTTTATTTAGATAACTTTATACATACATGTCCAAGTGCGGACCTTTGTGAAAATAAAAAGACACAGTCCGAGACAGACTTTGGTGAAAATCTAGATCCTACGAGGCTGAAAGACTCTTTTTTTTTTTGTAGGGTTGGGCTCCCATGAAGCACGATGATCCATTTTCTTCCTCAATTATTGGAGGGGTTGTCGGCGGCATATCCCATGTCTTCCACGTGGAACTCGGGTTCCGTGTCATCGGGAAAGATGTCGCGAGGTCTCCATTTGGCCTTGCGTTGTAATTGCCGGATTCGTCTACTCATGAGTCAGGAGTTTACGTTGGCCATCTCCTTTTGGTGATTTCCTTTCAAGGTGCGTAGCCTTCGTGCGTGGCACTCGAAGGTACGGATCTCCATTCGATGTAGCTGCTTTTGGGCTTCCGAAGCACGGGCCTCCCCTTTTGGTCATGTTGTTCATGTGGATGGTTGTCTCGGACGCCGATTCAGATGTGGGGTCCTTGGTCAATCTTTCCAATGGCCATAACCGCGAAGGACTTTAGCATATTAAACCTCGAGGTGAAATTATAACCGGGATTTGAGAAGAACGCTTCGTTAGCGGATTAGCCTTTTAGGAAAATCTTGATTTTTTATTTTAAGAAAACTTGATCTCCATTTTTTTTTGAAAGACACACTTTTCCTTTGAGTGAGAGACTCACACACATTTTTATGTAAACTTTTAACAAGGCAATAATAATAATAATCTTATTAAGAAAACTGACAATGGATTCAGAATGGTCACCACATGGCATCAACCGAGGAGTCAAGACTCTAACTAAACCTAACAGATATCTTTTCTTAAGGGCATATCACACATCCTAATAATGGACTTTGACTCTTCCTAAGGGGAGGTTGATGAAAGGGGTTTTGAAACATCATCCTCTGTTACGGCAACCACAGCACCATCAATTTCCCAACCCGGGGCATTTAGCCCTTCAGATATTTTCTGTGTCACTGATCCTTTCCAAACGCCTTTCGTCACTTTGGCTTTGCTGATTTTAGGAACCACCACCTTGGAAACTGATTCTGTCAACTTTTCCAAAACAGGCTCTCCCACTTCGGGATTAACAAATTCATCAATCGTGAGCTCATTTTCCTTGGGGCAGACACCACTCCATTTTTCATTCACATCAATCACCAGGGTTCTGAACTCGAGGGAGGTAACAGGATTAGATTCCACGAATTCAAGCATGTTGACACTCGGGTTATTGGTTGTATCGGGGATGTGGGGGCGTTCAAGCTTTCCCTTCTCAATCAAACCTAGAATGATACGTTTCACAATAGAGCACTCATCGGTATTGTTCCCATGGTAATTGTGGAAAGCACACATTTTGTTAACATCGAGGTACTTCTCGGGGTTTTTGGGTTGGAAGTTGACAAGAGGCTTTGTGAAGCCTTGCTTAACCAATCCCTCAAATACCTTGCTTATGGGCATTCCGAAATCCTTAAACCTTATGAAGCGGGGTTTGGGTTGGCGTTTCGATTTTCCTTTATCTTTGACCAAAGTGTGGAGGTGATGAGAATTACCACCGCTCGAGATAAGGGGTTCCTTATATTCCACTTGCTTTCTCTTTCCCAATAGCTTACTTGGCTGTGGTGCAACATGAGGATCCCATGGAAGTGTGTGGGTGTAGGCATACTCATAACCTCGATTGCTTATAGGAATATACGTCGGAGGCATGCAATGAGCTTGTGGTCCAAAAGGTCTCGGATTGTAGAGATGATACGGGTCACCATGGAATCCAATGGTTGATCGAGTATCCACATATGGTGACTGAGTTCTTGGGATTTGATTGGCGATCTCGAACTGAAAAGGAGTATAATTCGGAAGATATCGTGGGAGTGATGGTTGAGGCATGATCGGTGTGAGTGGTGAGACATGGGTGTTTTGAGTGTATTGTATTTGGGGACTTATGGGTGGGTCCGGGGTGAGGCGAAGTGTAGGGAGCTTGAGTGAGAGGTAAGCTTTGAATGACAGTATGTTGAGACAGAGAATGAGGGGATTTGGTGTTTCTGCAAGATTGAGGGGGCGGGGTTTGGTTGCAATTTGGAGGTTGGGTGATTTTAACCTCTTCCTCATGGTCAGAAACTTCAATAAAGGACCCATCAGTCTGAAACAAAACCTTAACACCTTTCTGTCTCATCGACTCAACAAATCGGTCCCGTGCTTTCTCGTGTTGTTTCCTGGTAATCTCTTCTCGAGCCCTGGAGGCTTCTAAAGCTTGGAGTAACTCTTCTTTGGTTAGACTGTCCTGATCATCTATGGTATGACTTCCCCAACTACTTTCTTCTGAGCTGGTTATTCCGAGGTACCGGAGTGGAGGAGTTGTAGCGACTGAGGAATTATCAGACTCAATTCTGAACAGGCGGTGACACGGTGCTCTTTTCTACTTCATTCTTGCTACGGCAGAAAGAAAAAAAAAGTAGTTTAGACTCGGGTGAAAATTGGATGAGTACTTGAGCCAAAGACACACGTGTCTCTATTTTGGGATAGTTGACCGGGCCAAAGTTGCCTATGTTCCCCTCACCACGAGGGAGGGGATCCCATGCGATGAGAAGCTCAGGTCACCGTAGTTCGAACGGGTTTGGAATTCTAAGAGGAAAAGACGAACATGACTGACTTCTTGGAGGATAACGGGGATCCATCCAAGGACTTGACTGACTTCCTAGGGGACTATTCCTAGGGATTTAATGGGGATCTTCACGGGAACCTAGGGGACCATGCCTAGGGAGTCTAATGGGAATCTCAACGGGGACCTAGGTGACAATGCCTAGGGTTTCAACGGGAATCATAACGGGCACCTAGGGGATAATGCCTAGGGTTTCAACGGGAATCATAACGGGGACCTAGGGGACAATGCCTAGGGTTTTAATGGGAATCTCAACGGGGACCTAGGGGACAATGCCTAGGGTTTCAATGGGAATTTTAACGGGGACCTAGGGGACCATGCCTAGGGATTTAACGGGAATCTCAACGAGGACCTAGGGGACCATGCCAAACGGGAATCTTGACGGGGATTTTAGAGGATAACGGGGATCCATCCAAAGATTTAGCGAAATAACGCTTGTTAACGAAGGAATACAATGTGTCAAAGACGAGAAGCAAAAACAGAGCAAATTCATCCAAGGTGTAATTAATTATCTGTTCAAGTTTACTTAAAATGCATTTTTATTCCTAAATGGTTGGAAAATATTTCTCTTGTTTTTCGCAACGACTCTAAATCCTGGATCAGTGGAGGTCATCACTACGTCTATAAGCCCCTCGTCTTTCACCTGTATTGCACACTCCTAAGGACGGACTATCCCGGGCGAGGGTCCTATAGGGCACGTGGCTTCCACCGATCAAAAGAACCAAACCTAAGGTCTAGTGCATCACAAAGTTCCAATGCGCGGGCCATTCTTATCATAATTAAGCCCCGGTCAAGGTTAAGATTGACTTAACGCTTCAACAAAATTCCAGCATGACCTCATTTTAATGAGGGATCTCGGACCTTAACCTTGGGCTTAAGGATGATTAGGATAGGCCAAACATTAGGACTCAATGACATGGTGTCAACCTATCCTTAATACATGACTTTGGTTAGTTATGGCTGGCATTTAACGAATAAGTCAAGGACCGGGTCAAAGATGACCTTAGTCACACTTGCTTTCACAAGGATTCGTGAGCTTGGGCGTTAACTTGGCCATAATTAACGTTTGGACACGTAATAGGGACGTGATGACATGAGCTGGACCAAAAACCAACCATGGTCACGGTATTTGTGTTTCACGGACAATGTGTGGTTGACTCGGCTCAAAAGGGGCGGTGGAATGGACCCGTGCGCGCGAGAAGGGCACAAGAGCGCCAATCAAGCTGCATCGTGGCATCCATCCTAGGTTTTGAGGGTTTTTGAGACATGCACAAGGTCGAGTGCGCGTTGTGTGAAGTCTTTCTATGTTCCCTTTTGAGTCAAAATGGGAATTTTGCAATTCGTTTTAATATCATGAACAAGAATAGGCAAGATATAAACAAGTAATTTGCACAAGTAAATGGACAAGCATATGAACAAATCAAGATTTTGAAAACCAAATTTTTATAAAAGAGGGTTATGCACAATGAGGCCTTGAAAACCCAAAATTTATGTCAAAATTTGTGGATAACCGAGCTTTGGAAAACGAGTTTTGATTAAGAAAACGAAGGCATATGTGCACAAGTAAAGGCTGAAAATTGGAACCTGGACTATCAAAACCAAAGGGGACCATCAGAATGTTTCTGCCCTGCAAGAAATTATTAATTTGAAAGATTCTGTGGGCCTGGGAAAACCTGTCGTACGGCTAGAGAAGCCGGTCCATTCTTTTTTGCAATTTTCTAGTTTCTGATCCATCTAGCCCCAGTTTATTGTGTTTCCAGAACAGTCTCATTTCCAGAAATCAAAAAAGAAACATAAAACCCAGACAAAATATGCACAAAGTCAACAAACGGGGACGGGAGTTTGACCCACACAAAAGTGCCCTCAAAGCTTTTAAAAAAGAAGTTTGAAAACACTTTATTCCCCAGCGGAGTCGCCACTGTAAGATACCCACGGGAAATGGAAAAGTTCCCCTCAAGAATCAAATACGGGAACTTTATGTTCGCTAAAACGGAGTCGCCACGTTAATTTAATTTTAAACCCAAATTTAACGGAAAAGGTTAGAGATTGTGAGTTCGGAGGTTACGTTACATCTTGGGAAGACTTAATCGAGGTTCACCCAAGATGCCTCGGAAAACCGAGTCTCCCTAAGTTTGTTGACCAAAAATGTGCAAGTGTGTGCGTGTGTATTTTGAAAATGGGAGAAACCACTTTTTTTTTAGAAATAAAATGTAGGCATGTTAATGCCCCTTTATGATATTTTAAATAAAATATGTAAACTATCCAAGTAAAATAAGGTATTCTTTAGGGACGAACTTTTACTTAGCCATGGAAAAGGCTAGCAAAGTCAAGAGGGACAACATTGGTCATCCTATGCATCAAACCCATATAAGTATAATCAAGACAAAGGTCAAGGCCATGGTTTGTGCAATCATCGGAGAATAATAGCAATAATACCTTTACTTGGATAGAATCACAACTTAGATGAGTAAGGATTAAGACCCTATCATCTAAATAAGGTTAATCTCTACAAAATTTGGAATATATGAACATTTAATAAATATATATATATATAGAGAGAGAGAGAGATTATGATCATAAACAAATAAAGGTAGAAGGCTCTCTCCAAGATGTGCAATGGATCACCAAGCCAAAATTAAAGACTTAAATATAAATGACATAAATATAAATGACATAAATATAACAAATACTCCTCTCCACTTAGTTCATCATTTTAATACACTACAAAAGTGTAAGATGAAACCATTGGGATCATGGAAGTATTTGGGTCCAATCATATATATAAAGACTACATTTTTATAAGCATGAAAATAAACAAAGCCAATATCCAACAAGAACAATTTAAAGTTGACAATAAAATAAAGATTTAATTCTTAAGCAAGTTTGGGGTAAACCTTTAATTTATTGACCCAAGTTTGCCTCTTTTCTTCTTTACTTAGAGATCTTGGACTCTAAGATTTCACTTAACATGGATGGATCATTGTGTATTTTTGATTAAATGGGACTAAAGATAAGAGGGATACTACTCTTGGTAGTTCTTCACCATTATCTAATGTAAACTACAATCTTTCATAAAGAAAATTACTTCATTTTGAGAGAGAAGAAAATTTTAGAGAGTAACTTTAGGGGAGAATTCTTCTTTTTAATGAGAGAGGATGATATCTCTATTTATATGATGGATTGGGGCTTGTTTGTAACTTAAAAGTAACACTTTGGCCCTTCAACTACTGGCTTGTTACTTGCTTAGGGGCTAAGCAAAATGAAGATATTTTTTGATCACAAAATCGGTTGAAATTAGATCATTTTTGTGCACAAAATGGTGTGTTTTTGGGTATCAAAAAGGGCTGAGAATTGATTTTCTAGAAAGGGGAGTAGTGGGTGACACGAATAAGGTGAAGGGCCAATGGGATTGCGGCACGTGGGGTGGTGACGGTGAGGGAGACAGGGGCTGGATGATGGACCAATCAGAGCAAGGCGTTGGAGGGCTTGTCGGGCGCGTGAGACTCACGATGGGGACAAGGCGCTTGGCGAGCGAGGAGGGACTGACGCGTGGCGCTGGCTGTCGACTCCTTCCGTGCGTTTTGAGAAAACGCACAATGCATGTGATACCGTTCCTCCTTGTGCGAATTTCTGGAAATTTCCACAAAGTCCTTTTGGGCTTTGTGGGGAATAAACCCATGGTTAGGGGTGGCAAATTGGGTGTTTTGGGTGTACCCATTAAAGTTAAAATACCCGGATATCCAATAGATTTTTAACTTTAATGGGTAAACCCAAAACACCCAATTTGCCACCCCTACCCATGGTCCTATCTTTCTAGAAATTACCAGAAGGTCCCTCCCTTTCTAAAATAATTTAATTAATGCCCAAAATACCCTTTGAATATTATAATGACCCAATTAAGTCCCAAATTACCCCTTAATCCTCAATTTGATTATTTGAGAATAGTAATCCGGATCGGGGTACATACAATGATGACCTCAATCGTTTTGTTTGCTGCTTTCACCGCTCCATTAGCTTGGGGGCGGTACGGGGATGACTTGTGTTTGGTAATTTTGTAATCAACCAAAATCGCATCCATTTCCTTCTCAAAGTGTGAGCCATTGTCAGAAATGATCTCATAGGGAATACCGTATCGGCACATGATGTTATTCTTCACGAATTCACCACTTTCTTGGCGTTGAGAACTCGGTAAGCTTGTGCTTTGACCCACTTTGTAAAATAGTCCACGGCCACTAGAATGAATGACTATCCATTGCTTCCCGTAGGATGGACTTTGCCGATGATATCTATGCCCCAACAAGAGAACGGCCACGGTGTGGCCATGTTGTACAGTTGTGATGGTGGAGCATGTTGGAAATTGGCATGGAACTGGCACTTGGCACATTTCTTGACTTTCTCGATGCAGTCTCTTTCCATAGTAGTCCAATAATAGCAAATACGGAGTATCTTCTTGGCTAACATGATCCCATTCATGTGGGGTCCACACTCGCCTTCGTGGACTTCATGCATTATATCTTGAGCTTCGGTCTCATTTGCAAACAAAAGATTGATCCCTTCGTGATGTCTCTTGTAGACTCGGTTCCCGATTAACACATATCTTGCGGCTAATTTTTGCAATGCCACTTGAGATTTCCCATTTCTGTTCTCAAGGAAGGTGCCATCTTTGAGGAAATTCTTGATGTTTGTGTACCACGGGGGGTTTGTTTGGACTTCATTGATCTCAATACTCATGCAATATGCCGGACTGGTTCTCCTTGAAATTTTGAAGGGCTTCACCATTTTTCCTTTAGGCATCTCAACTAGTGAGGCTATAGTAGCCAAAGCATCAGTAAAGCGGTTCTTGTCTCTGGGCAAGTAATTGAACGTGATGTCTTGGAACTGTTCAACCAACTCCTCGACGTGCTGACCATACTGTTGGAGAGTCGGGTGTTGGATTCTCCATTTTCCTGATGTCTGATTAATAAGAAGCAGAGAGTCACCGAATACTGCTAGATATGTGACATTTCATTCTAGGGCCGCTTCTAGCCCCGCTATACATGCCTCATATTCAGCAATGTTGTTGGTAGCTTCGAATTCAAAACGGATTGCAATTGGAGTGTAGATATCATTTGGATCGACAAGCAACATTCCTATCCCATAACCGTGCTTATTGGCTGCACCGTCGAAAAAAAGTTGCTACTTATTTTCCTCGGTTGTAGTGCAAATCAAGTCCTCGTCGCGAAATTGTAAGTCTTCCCCCTTCACTTCGTCATATGGAAATTCAGCAAGCTGATCACTGAATACTTTTTCCCTGATGGATTTGAGTGTGACGTAAGTGATATCATAGCCAGCGAGCATGAAGTACCACTTGGCTATCCTTGTTGACATGAAAGGTTTCTCTAGGATGTAGTGGAGAAGTTTTGCTACTAGCTTGATCGGAAAGGCTTCCCTGTAGTGTTTGAGCTTTTGAGTGACCCAAACCAATGCTGCACATAACTTCTCTAAGATAGAGTAGTTATTTTCGCCTCCTTGAAATTGGCGACTGACAAAATAAATGGCATTCTCCTTTATGGAGTCTCGTTGCTCTTGTGCTAGCATAGCCCCTAGGGTTTCATCATTCACTATGAGGTAGAGTAAGTAGAGTCAGGGAAGCCGCTCAAAAGGCTACATTGGAAAGGTTGGGATTGGAAGGACTTGATGAAGATGAGGCTAAGTCTGACGGGGAGACAGTTAGCAAGAAGAAACATGTGGTTGAGGGAGAGCCAGCAGTTCGGTCCAAACTGGCAGCTCAGCCCAAGGAAACCGCATTGCCCAGGAAGAGAAAAGAAATCGCAGTGATCCCTTAAAACATATCAAAGGGTGATCTTGCATAGAAACCACTTGGTGTGGTGATGTTTAGTTTTGCTTGTTAATTTCTTTTGTTCCTCTTATAATTCCTTGTTCATGTAACTTTCAATATTTTATAAGTGAATTATAACGAGAAGAATACATTGCATTGCGATTTCTAAAGCTTTATTTATTCAAACTGCTTGTTTGTGGAATAATGCTTGAATTTTTCAAAACTTATACACAAGTTCATCATGAAAATCTTTTGTGTGCATTTGCTTTAAACATCCACTTTAAACTTGCATATCTGATCTTCAAATCATATCTTTATATATGCAACTGAATGATTATTCCTATCTACCTGTTTTTCATTTCCTTAAGTTTAGATAGTTTAGCAATCTATGGTTAAGCATAGTGTGTGCATTGAGTTGGGGCATGCAGTCTCAAGAAAATTATATTTGGACATGTTATTACCAAGTACAATGTTTGCTTAATCATAGTGTGGTAATGGCATCAATCAAATAGGGGGAGATTGTTAGGATTCTATTTTGAACCGCCCTATTTGATTTGATTGATCCATGACACGTGTATTTTTGTGGACTATAGGGAATATGTAATGAAGTTTTATACTTCATCTTTTTCAGACAAGTCCATTTCTAGATTTTTATTTGTCATAGGCTGAGATATGTTCGGTTTGTCCCTCAGCAATTTGGTCGCTCAAACCGCACTTTCTTCCATATTCAGACCGCCTGCATGGAGCCGCATATTTCATGAAACCGCGTTCTGCAGTTCTCATGAAACCGCACTTCAAATCCTTGATAGAACTGCTCCAGCTTCTTTGGCAGAACCGCAGATCATTTATTGAAGAATTCAAGTGTTGTCATTTATTCCTCATAACAAACATTCCCTTTACAAATACAAAGGAATGTTTTTATGATGTGTCAAATAACTTCGACTTAACATGGAGTTTTTGCAAGGAATGTTAGTTTTGTTCAGTAAATTCAAATGTTTACCGTTAGTCCTTTCTCTGCAACAAAGGACAATGTCAGGTAGTGGTGCAACAACTACCTAGGACTACAAGACAAAACAAAGGACGAAAATGACAGCTCAATCAATGAGATTTTGACAGCAGCTATACCTTCAAGATTTGGATCAGATTATTGTCCAACGGTCACAAGACTGCTCTCACTATAAATAGCCTTCATTTTTTGACAATGAAGGTTGCTGAGCTTTCAAGAGAGAAAATTCCCAAGTGTTTAAAAGTTTGCTTTGAAGATTTTACACAGATATTCAAACCTTCATAGATCTCCTTAGCAAACCCAGAATTATTCATCAAGCTTCAAGCCAAACAACCTTCATTTCTCAGCCTTGTATCATGAAAGTTTTCGTATGCTCATGTTCACTTAGATCTTTAGGGCATTTGATTTCATTCCCACACACACACCCGGATTGTATGATCACATAGATTATACCATTCGAAAACACTGGTTTTAAGAATAGATTTGATAGGTTAGATTGTATGTTTAGATTCATCTTTGTAATCTTGTAAAAGCTCCTCTAAATTATTACAAGTCTAGTAGCTATTAGAAAATCCTAGACTAACCATCTAAGTAGAGGACGTAGTTCATTCAAGAACGAACCTCTCCAAATTGGTGTGTTCGATCTTTACTTTCTGTCTTGTTCTTGTTATTTATTTTTATGTTTGTGGTTTCTCACGAGTTCATCTATGAAATGATCTGAAAAATGACAAGTGATTTCCTTTGATCTTGAAGTTATAATTATCTTGAGCATCATATTGTTTTTCAACCTACTCTAGCTGCCCAACTCTTGATCTATCTATTTTAGCCAAACCGCGAACCTCCGTTGTGCATTTTATTAGTTCGGTTTTCTGCTTTGAACCGCAGTTGGCTAAATGATAAGTACACGGTTGATTTTTATAAGGGTATTTTTGAAAAATTTGAAACCGCTATTCACCCCCCTCTAGCGGTTCTATACCATTGCTTCCCTCTGGGACCAACACATGGAATTGAAGGACAAGATGCAGTGCGTGCGATTCTGATGGTTGGGGTCAGAGGCGCGCGCCTTAGGCCAAGAAGGCCAGAGGCGCACACTTCCCACCTTTTCCCACCTGAATGCCCAGAAAACAAATAAAACAACACCAAAATAAAAAGCGCAAGCTTAACCTTCTATGTTATCCCCAGCGGAGTCGCTACTGTAGATACCCCGGGAAAACCACAACTTGGCTAGAGAGGTAAATTATCCTAGGATATCTATTTTGTTTTAGAGATTAAAGTCGCCACCTATGTTTTTAAAGGAACATAAGAAAACCTAAGAAATAGCCTATTTGTTATGAAAGAGATTCGGGAAGAGACGGGTTCGAATGGTAGGTTACGGAGTGGGAAGTACTTAAACACCCACTCTGCCCGTCTAAAGCCGGTCTTGCTTATTTTGGTGTTCTAGGTATGAAAAATCCTTCTTTTATTAATTATGCTAACAATTGCATTGAATAAAAAAAGGGGAATTACAAATGAAAAAGAAAATTCTTTTATTTATTAATCTATGCTAACAATTACATTTAAGAGAAACAAAGGAGAATGAAAATTTAATTTGAAATGTAGGGAGATAACCTTTAACCAACTTCAATGTAATGAAGTGTTCATTTGGTCATGTCCCAATTAATGGGGATTGTATACATTCAAGAAAACATGTAAATAAAATAGAAGAAAGTTGTACCTTACTTCGAGAAGAAAAAAGAGAACTTTAAACTTTGACTTGAAGATGGTGTGTTTGTAGAGAAATGGTGTGCAAGAACTTGTGTGGAGTTTTTGTAGAGAGGAGAAGTTGAGGTCCTTTGTAAAGAAAGTGGTGTGGAGAGTTTTTGTGCTCTTTTTTTGTCTCTCTTTCTATGGTGGAATGAGGGGGTTTATATAGGTGGAGAAGGGAGGAAAAGATGATCATTTGACCAATCAAAATAAAGGAAAATAAAATAATAAAAAGAAAATAAAATAATAATAAATATGAAATATTTTGTTTGAATAATACTAGGGGCACAAAAAACTCACAAAATCTTGGTCACAAAATTCAAGATGTAATGATTTTATTGGTGTTTTTAAGTAGAGTGTGGCGCGTCCATTATCGATGCAACCAATAAAATATCGTCAGCTCATTTTGTGAGCAAGATTTTGTGACCTTATTTTGTGCCCCCTAGCATTGCTCATTTTGTTTTAATGGAGAAGGCTAGAATAAGGGATTTGGGAGTTACAAAACTAGGGGGGATGAACTTGGAGGTAAAAAGAGGCTTTTTGACTCAGAAAATGGAGGGAAATTGGGGCAAATCTGTAACAGCCAACGTGAGAAGCGCGCAGGTCCCGCTTGTGGAGCCAAACGCTCGCGCATCCCATAGATTGTGCCAGAGGCGCCCGAGGGTAAAAATGACAGAATGACAGAAATGACTCTAAAGTTAACTATGTCATTCAGTTTAGTTCAAAATTAACGGAATTAATTAAGAAGTTAACAAAAGTAACAGAAATTAACAAAAACAAGTTAAATAAAAATACTATATATGCAATCGGGGTGAGCTGTCCATGGCGGGGGGTGTCTACATTTACACAAGAGTCTAAAGTCCATAAAATAAAACTTAGGTGATGGATCAATCAAATCCATACATTAAAAACTGAGATATAAGTGGGCATACACAACAGTTTCTTATTTTATTTGATTTTTATTTGAGCACCTTCCAATATTTACACACATATATAATTTGTTCATAAAAATTACAGAAATAATCACTTGAAGGCGAGGAATTCGTGTAGCTTGGAATGTTAAAGGAGCACCCAAATAATTAGAAATATAATCACATGTCTAGAGACAACTCATTACTTATCCACAATTTTCACCAAAATAAATAATTAAAAACAGAGATTAAAACATCTACTTGTCTAACCACATTAAACAAACTTACGGCTAAAAAAGATTGCTAATAAAAATTATTTCTTGTTCCTCAATTTATGGAGAATACATCGTTGTATAACAGAAACAAAACAAAGAGCTTGAAACAAAATCAAAGAGCTTGAAACAAAATCAAATGTTCATTCAGATGTTTGCAGAATCTAACCGCATCCACAAAATGCAAACTTTTGAATGTGACGAATTTTTTAAAATTGTAACTCTCTTTAAGCTATCTGGAATGCTTAAACTGATTTAAAGTAATCACTCATATTTATAGTCTTCAAAGAGTGCTGCTGGACAAAGAAGTGATAAAAGAGATTAGGATAACACTTATTAGTATAATCTTAAGACAAAAACTTGTGTGAGATGGTCGCACACAAACGATGGGTCTCGTTGAGAGAGTAAATGGTTTACTCCCTATGGGCGGGGTGGGGCGGGGCGGGGTGGGGCAAGGTGGTCTCCTCTCTCATCGAAATCCTTCTCATGTGTGAGACCGTCTCAATCAAAACTTCCTCTAATCTTAATAGATCTACATCTCCTACGTGATACTCAATACAGTTTATATCAGATTTATATTTATAATCATCCTAACCATTTAGTGAAATGAAAAGAAAAGACAATTCTAATACAATTAAAAATACTCAAAAGTTAATGTTCAAGAGGGACCTTATACTCTTTCATAAGAGGTATTATATTCATATAACACTATAGTCCCCTTTTTTCGTTGTATAACGAATGAAATTTGAGTAATAATTTAAGTCAATTTTAATTATTCTCATGAAAATTTACAACTTGTACTGATACATTATTATAAATATTATCAATACCAATTTTTTTGATTCTCATTAAGATAATCAAACGTAAACTAAATTATTGCTCAAATTTTATTTCTAGTAATAACGAAAGAAGATGGACTAATTTTCAGGTACAGAGGGAGTATGTTTCACTTGTTTGCACTTGCACAGTGGTAAAATTTTACTAAGATGCTTTCCTTATTTATAAATGTGACATTTAATTTGGAACGTACAAAAAAAGCATGATATTTATTATGCAACATTAAGAGTATGTGTATGTTTTTAGTCTTTTGTATTTTTTTGAATTAATGTGTTTATTTGTTGTTCGAAAACAATATTGTGTAATACTTAATTAGTTTTATAATCAAAAAGCACATTATCCCTTATATTTTATAGAAATAAAAGTGAAAATGTCAATGACCTTTGATTTGTGAGTAAAAACTCAAGAGTGTTATCCCAAGTGTTGGATAGCACCAACAATACCACTTTGACGACAATCCCACAAGTTTAAGATAAAAACATTTTAAAAAGAGTTTGCAGCGGAAAATTAAACCACACAAGATATTTGTTTTGCTCAAGTTATATAAATATATAACTTGAGGGTGCCCTAAGGTGAAGACCTTTATATATGAGTTACACATATAAGGCCAAAATTTCCTTAAAGATATTACTTGAATGCTCTATGGAACGAATCAAGACTAAACACGAAACTCTATCCTAGCCAAAAACACAATAAAAAACAATGTCCTTAGGCGTGGAAATAAAAATATGAGAGGATTGAGTCTAAACGAACCAAAAAGTGAATAGTCTCTCTCTAGAATACACACACGTTTAAAAACACTCTATTCCTCAACCAAAAAACCTTCAAAAGATGGTGGCTAATATAAAATTAGTTTGCTGGTGTTGGACTAGGTATTGTTAACACTTTGAAAACACTATCGTGCTTGTGTTCTGTACAAGTGTAGTTTTTGACTTGGGAACTGTATTAATAATTCTTGTCCAGCCATGCATTATATATATGCATCCAAAACCTGGAGCCTACTCCTTGTTGCACGAAATCCTCCACTTGGTTGTTGAAATCCAATTATCCTATTCTTGTGCACAAAGTAGATAGTGATCCCTAATTTGTACGAACCACTTCTATCCCAAGCATGGACTCGTTTTACTCTCCTTGCTTTCCAGACCTGTAAACACGTTCTTGTTCAACAAATATGGATGGCCAAGTCTTCTCTCATGATTTTCTTCTATTCTTCATGAGTTACGCATGAATATCCATTTATGCATAATTCTTCCTTTAACTAACCCCTTGTTTGTAGCTCCATTATTTTGATCAACGTTGAACGATTCTTTGGACCTACAATAAACATCAATCTTGCATAAAATAATCTACATTAATATCCAGTATATTTTGTGAATAAATAATGAAACTATTTTAAAACCCGTTTGGGCAACACTGGGGCAGCACCAGTGGTAACACCACTGTTTTTGCACTAACAATCTCCCCTTTAGTTTTATATTTTTTCACAAAATAAATATGTGATGTTCCTGCAAGAAAAGTTAGATAAATCTCCCCTTACAATAAACTCCTCTTTAATGTAAGATTCCATTCAAAAATGAAATTAAATGTTGTAATATTTTTCCAACATCTAACGTTAATAGGATCAACATTTCAATCTTACTTTAAATATCAAACTCTCCCTTAATAAGAACTCCATTAAAAATAAAATCCGAAACACTTCCACCAAATGTGCGAGAGTTACTTGTTCATCACATTTCCTCCCCCCATTTTGTGATGAAAGAAAATGAAAAAAATTTGATGCAAATTAAAATATGAACCTTAAAACACATTGTGTTATAAGTATTGTGAGTGATGTTAACACTGACGGCAACATTGCAAAAAAGTATTGTCAGTGATGTTAATTTTATATTTAAGTAATCCACATACAATGGCTCTCATTTTCTAGCCTTTTTAGAAAACAAAAATCAACAAACTAGCCAAGAGATTCGACATTTTTTTTACGAAAAGACAAGAAAAGAAAGGAAAAAAATAAGCAAAGATAAATAAAATAATTAGAGCTGTACAAAGATAAAATCCAAAATTTCAAATCAAAGTTGTCATGAAATTTCAAAATTTAATTTTTATCCATATACATCTCAACTAACTAAAAATAATTAACAAATTTAAAAACATGGATTTTATAAAAACATTTTGATCTCATAAACTATATAGACTTTTTTAAATTCAAATTTTAATAAAAAAATCCAAAAAAAACAAAAAAACACTAATGTAGCACCTACTGATGTGTTGCTGGCAATGTTGGCAACACTTAGGATAACACATTAGAAAATAGATCCCCTTGAAGTTATTTATGTTATTTTTCTTTTTTATTTTAGCACTTTAGGCAACAATATTTAAGCATTTTTACACCTCTTTATTTACAAGGTAGCATCGTATAAACGAGCTCCATGCCCAGATTCTTAAGAAGGTGTGACTATTTTGTGTTAAATTTCATACCTTTCAAGAAGGGTACACTGTAAACGCGAAATCCACGTCCTTAATACTAATTACAAAACCAACACTTTATACCCCTATTTGGCAAGGAAGCGTTGTCGCAGCGAACGCCGTGCCCCGAGTTACTTTGAGAGTATAGCATGCTTTTGCCTATTTCAAATATCATAAAAAATTTATTTAGTGACTTTGTCACTTTAAGCACAACGGAGACTTTTTCTAAATTTGTTACTTTAAGTATAAACCATACCAGAATAAAAAGATCAGCAATTGCCGCTTTAAAAAAAACATAAACATTTTTTTTAATAAAAATATACATGATTTTCTTTTAGCAAATTTCAATGAGACCAAAATAAAGAAATTTGGTAAAATTGTTTAGAACTTGATACCTAATATAAATATGCTCTTTTTGAATAACTTTCTTAAATCTCTTAAAAAGTGATGACGAATCCAAGTATCATTATGAGTAAATTGTTTAAGCTAATATTGCTTGACTTGAATCCAAACATCATCTTTAAATGTCTCAAAAATATTCGTAGACGCAAGAGAAAATTCAAACATGAGTGTCTTACCTTAGTGTATGTGGTAAACATACACACATATCTTACGGTTCTAGATAAACACCGTGTCTTGTTGTATCCCAACATTTACCCCCTTTCCTCTGGGATATGTGGTGATTCTTTTGGAATCTTAGAGGGTGTCTCTTGACCTTATCATAACTAGCACATCCTTGCTTGAATCATTCTCATCTAGACTACCTGCTTCAACATTAATTGAACCATGAAAGTAAAAAGTGTCAGAAAAAATTTGAAAGTATTATACCTGCTGTGTGTTGGGTATGTTGGTGATTTTAGTGTCATCAACGATTTTATGTAATTGTGATTTACTAGAGACCAATGCGATTTCATATTCGGCTCGGATACGAGTAAGGGAAAGTGTGGAGTACACACTCGTTTGAGCTAATATGTTTTCGACCACGATAAAGAAGCAGGGGTCAAGGGGGCTGCGCCCCTTGCGGGGTCAAGGGGCAGCGCCCCTTGTTGGTGTTCCAAATAATCTCCCGCCAGTTTTCCCACCAAAACCCGAAAATAAAGAGACAGGCCAAACAGGAGTTGCTCGGCCGAGCACTTCCTTAACTCGGCCGAGCATGATTTTTACAGAAAACAGAAGCCTCGGAAAAAGGCCTGCTCGGCCGAGCACATTTCCTTGACTCGGCCGAGCAGACACTGAATCAGTGAAAAGGTGCCTTTTCTGTTGACAGTCATGACTGTTGTGAATGTAACCATTGTCTCTCTTCTGCTCCAGACGAAAATCTGTTTATAAACAGATTATTTGGACTCAAACAACATAGAAAACACACACAAATTCTCCAAGTTTTGATCTGATCTCTTTGCCTAGAATCAGATTGCTTGATTGTCTTATCCCATACAAAGATTTCGTGTAACCTAGGCATAAAGGGTCGAAATACTTTGTTCGGAAAGTGAACACACACAATTCAATCATTATCCAAGATTATCAACATACCCTATTTCCCCAACAAATGAACAAAGTATTCTGTGATAATCATGGGTGGAGGAAGTACTGTGAAGGAGATGACGACCAGCTTTGGGAAGTTGGACAAATTTGAAGGCTATGATTTCAGACGTTGGCAGAAGAAGATGCACTTCCTTCTGACATCATTGAAGGTGGTGTATGTTCTGTCTACCCCCATGCCAGAATTGTCGGAGGACGATAATTTGGAAGCAGTCAGGAGAAGATCGAAGTGGGAGAACGATGACTACATCTGCAGAGGGCATATATTGAATGGTATGTCTGACTCTCTCTTTGACATATATCAGAATGTTGAATCTGCGAAGGAGTTGTGGGATTCTCTTGAATCCAAGTACATGGCAGAGGATGCTTCGAGTAAGAAGTTCCTCGTAAGTAATTTCAATAATTACAAGATGGTCGAAACAAGGCCTGTCATGGAACAATTCAATGAACTCCTGAGAATCCTTGGACAGTTTACACAACATGGTTTGAAAATGGACGAGGCAATATCTGTTTGAAGTATAATTGACAAGTTGCCTCCTTCCTGGAAGGATTTCAAACACAACTTGAAACATGGTAAAGACGATCTGTCTTTGGTCCAACTTGGTAGTCACCTGCGTATAGAGGATTCTCTAAGGGCACAAGAGAGTGACAAAGGAAAAGGAAAAGAAGTTGCTGGACCCTCGGTGAATATGCTTGAGGAGGGTGGAAAGAAAAGGAACAATAACAAAAACAGAGGAAAGAAACGTTGTTCCAATAACAACGATGATTCTGGTCCCAACAAGAAGCCTAAAGTGGCATGTTGGAGGTGTGGCAAAACTGGTCACTTTAAGAGGGATTGTCGTAGTGGGAACAAGAAGGATGGCGCAAGCACTAGTGGTTCGGGGAAGGGGTCTAAGGACCATACCCAAGACCAAGGTCAGAATTTAGAACATATATGGAATGGATTTATTAAATATTCCGTTTCACTAATTTCTGAAGCATTTTATGTGCAGGATGATGCGTTTGCGTGGTGGATTGATTCCGGTGCCACAACCCATGTTTGTAAAGATCGTTGCTGGTTTAAGACATTTGAATCGGTGGAAGACGAATCTGTTCTCTACATGGGTGATGATCATTTTGCTCCCGTTCAAGGAAGAGGAAATGTGGTGCTGGAATTTAGTTCAGGAAAATCTGTTACTCTGTTTAATGTATTGTATGTACCTAAACTTTGGAAAAATTTAGTTTCTGGTCCTGTTTTGAACAAGTGTGGATATAAACAAGTTTATGAGTCTGATAAGTATATCTTATCAAAGTCTGATGTTTTTGTAGGATTCGGTTATTATAACAATGGGATGTTTATGTTGAATTTAAATAAAGTTCATAATGATTCTAGTTCTGTTTATATGACTGATTCCAATGTTGATTATTCCTCATTATGGCATGCTCGTTTAGGACGTGCACTATAAAAGAATGCTTGAAATGTCTAAAGATGGTTTAATTCCTGCTATTAATAATGATACTAGAAAATGTAATACTTGCATGTTAACAAAAATCACTAGGAAACCTTTTAAAAGTATAACAAGGAATTCTGTAATACTTGAATTAATACATAGTGATTTATGTGATTTTCATGCAACTCCATCTTTAGGAAATAAAAAGTATATTGTCACTTTTATAGATGATGCCTCTAGGTTTTGCTATGTTTATTTGTTGCATGCAAAAGATGAAGCCCTGGATAAATTTAAAACTTTTAAAACAGAAGTTGAATTACAACAAAATGGCTTGATTAAAACCTTACGCACAGATAGGGGTGGTGAATATTATGATCCTGTATACTTTCAATCCGTAGGAATCATTCATGAAACTACGGCTCCTTATACACCACAACAAAATGGTGTGGCTGAAAGGAAAAATAGAACTCTTGAAGAAATGGTCAATGCCATGTTATCTTACTCAGGCTTGAGTGACGGGTTTTGGGGGGAAGCCATGTTAACGGCTTGCTATCTATTGAATAGGGTTCCTAATAAAAGGAACAAGATTACCCCATATGAACTTTGGTATAAGAAACGACCCAACTTGACATTTTTGCGAGTTTGGGGGTGTAGGGCTGTGGTTAGACTTCCAGATCCTAAAAGGAAAAAGTTGGGAGAAAAAGGTATTGATTGCATCTTTGTTGGATATGCTGAGCATTCCAAGGCATATAGGTTTTATGTTATAGAACCTAATGAGTACATTTCTATTAATACAATTATAGAATCAAGAGATGCAATATTTGATGAGAATCGTTTCTCTTCAATACCTAGGCTAAAGGATATTATACCAAATTCGGATGTATCTCAAAGGGATGATCATTCAAATGATACACCAAGTGAGACACCCGATCCACGTAAAAGCAAAAGAGTAAGAAAAGCTAAATCATATGGTGATGATTTTCAACTGTATTTAGTTGAAGGATCAAGAGATCAGGTTGAATCTCAATACTCTTATTGTTATAATTTAGAGGAGGATCCAAGAACCTATGATGAAGCTATAAAATCGCGAGATGCTGCCTTTTGGAAAGAAGCAATTGACGATGAGATTAGTTCTATTATGGAAAATAATACTTGGGTCTTATCTGATTTACCACCAGGTTGTAAACCTTTAGGGTGCAAATGGATCTTCAAAAAGAAGATGAAAGTCGATGGAACAATTGACAAGTTTAAAGCTCGATTGGTAATCCAAGGCTTTAGACAAAAGGAAGGAATCGATTACTTCGATACCTATGCACCAGTTGCTCGTATCACTACTATTAGATTGTTGATAGCATTGGCAGCTATTCACAATTTATTGATCCATCAAATGGATGTCAAAACAGCATTTTTAAATGGTGATTAGGAAGAAGAAGTGTATATGAAGCAACCTGAAGGATTTGTTATGCCAGGTAATGAGCATAAGGTGTGCAAGTTAATTAAGTCATTATATGGGCTGAAGCAAGCACCTAAACAGTGGCATCAAAAGTTTGATGAGGTTGTTTTGTCCAATGGTTTTGAATTAATCAGTCAGACAAATGTGTATATAGCAAATTTGATGCATCCGGCAAAGGTGTATTCATCTGTCTATATGTAGATGACATGTTAATTTTTGGCACAGACCAAAATGTAGTTGATAAAACTAAGAAGCTTTTGTCATCAAAATTCTCTATGAAGGACATGGGAGAAGCCGATGTAATTCTTGGCATAAAAATTAAAAGGTTGAACAAGGGAATTGCAATTACACAATCTCATTATATTGAGAAAATTCTCAAAAAGTTTAATTGTGATAATTGTTCTAAAGTCAGTACTCCTATGGATCCAGCTGAAAAACTTATGCCAAATACTGGTAGACCTGTGTCACAGCTCGAATACTCAAAAGCCATTGGCAGTTTGATGTATGCTATGACAAGCACTCGACCTGATATTGCGTATGCAGTAGGAAGATTGAGCAGGTTCACTAGTAATCCTAGTAGACAGCATTGGCATGCTTTAACAAGAGTGTTTAAGTACTTAAAAGGTACTATGAATTACTGTTTGTGTTATTTTGGACAACCTTCGATTTTAGAAGGTTACTCAGATGCTAGTTGGATCAACCAAATAGATTCATCTTCTACTAGTGGCTGGGTGTTCTTGCTAGGAGGAGGGGCCATTTCATGGGCTTCCAAGAAGCAGACATGTATTACTCATTCTACTATGGAATCTGAGTTCGTAGCATTGGCTGCTGCTGGTAAAGAAGCAGAATGGCTACGAAACTTGATATATGAGATTCCATTATGGCCAAAACCGATATCGCCAATATCTATCCATTGTGATAGTGCAGCCACATTGGCTAGGGCTTATAGTCAGATTTATAATGGCAAGTCTAGACACTTAGGTGTCAGACATAGTATGATTCGTGAATTGATCATGAATGGAGTGATTTCAGTTGAGTTTGTTCGGTCTCAACAAAATTTAGCTGACCACTTGACGAAGGGGTTAGCTAGAGACTTAGTGAATAAGTCATCAATAGGGATGGGATTAAAGTCCATCTAATCCTCTAGTTGTGAGATACCCAATTCCCTTCTAATACAACGTTAGAAGCTTGAATTCAATGTGGAAAGCTCACAGATGGAGATTGGAGCACATGTTATTATGTTTCCCAAGGTATGTGTTCAAGACCTGCAAGTGATAGTTAGGTTGAAGAAATATCTTCTTAATAGTTCTTTTGAAAAATTGCAAATGCAGGTGCAAGACTAAAAGAACTACCTATGTGAACATGAAGTTTTGCCGCTTCAAGAAGCTAGGACTTGGCTTTCTATATGTTCATTAATGGATAGGGACACATGGCTTATAATAGTGTCAGGAATAAACTTTAGAGAGTTGTAAAGAAACTTATGTGTATAGTATCTTCAGGTATTCATATGAGTTGACGGGTTCAATCGTTAGGACACCCCGATTCTCGAGTATTTGAAATGTGTATTATACTAAGATGAAAATTCAATCGCAAGACATTTTCATTTATGCATTCGTTTGTTTCGTTATGTTTATATGATTAGTAAATCGAGGATTACACTAAAATGGGGGGAAATGTTGGTGATTTTAGTGTCATCAACGATTTTATGTAATTGTGATTTACTAGAGACCAATGCGATTTCATATTCGGCTCGGATACGAGTAAGGGAAAGTGTGGAGTACACACTCGTTTGAGCTAATATGTTTTCGACCACGATAAAGAAGCAGGGGTCAAGGGGGCTGCGCCCCCTTGCGGGGTCAAGGGGCAGCGCCCCTTGTTGGGGTCCCGCTAGTTTTCCAAATAATCTCCCGCCAGTTTTCCCACCAAAACCCGAAAATAAAGAGACAGGCCAAACAGGAGTTGCTCGGCCGAGCACTTCCTTAACTCGGCCGAGCATGATTTTTACAGAAAACAGAAGCCTCGGAAAAAGGCCTGCTCGGCCGAGCACATTTCCTTGACGCGGCCGAGCAGACACTGAATCAGTGAAAAGGTGCCTTTTCTGTTGACAGTCATGACTGTTGTGAATGTAACCATTGTCTCTCTTCTGCTCCAGACGAAAATCTGTTTATAAACAGATTATTTGGACTCAAACAACATAGAAAACACACACAAATTCTCCAAGTTTTGATCTGATCTCTTTGCCTAGAATCAGATTGCTTGATTGTCTTATCCCATACAAAGATTTCGTGTAACCTAGGCATAAAGGGTCGAAATACTTTGTTCAGAAAGTGAACATACACAATTCAATCATTATCCAAGATTATCAACATACCCTATTTCCCCAACAGGGTATGGTGTTGTCGCACTCTGGGCAACACCAAAAGCAATACCTTCACAATATGATAGTGAGTGCATCCAAACTGTAGTTAACATGGTTGATTGGTCAGGTCCTATAATGTTTCATGGCTTTCTCACCTCACTATCACTAAGAGAAGCATAATTCGAGTCATAAAGAAAAGAAGGCCTCTCAAGAAAATGATTAGCAAGATCCAAGACAATGACTTCTGGACCGTACTCTTAGTATGTCAAGTGTCCAGCTCTGATGTCAAATGAAAATTTCAATAGACTTAGACTTGTGATTTAAAACTCATGAGTGTTATTCCAAGTGTTGGGCAGCACCAATGATAACACTTTGACAACAGTCCAACAAGCTTAAGATAAAAACACTTTAAAACTAGTTTGTAGCGGAAACTTAAACCACACAAGATATTTATTTTTCTCAAGTTACATAAATATATAACTTGAGGGTTCCCTAAGGCGAAGACCTTTATATATATATGAGATATACGTATAAGGATGAAATTTTCCTAAAGATATTACATGAATGCTCTATGGAACAAACCAAGACTAAACACAAAACTCTATCCTAGCCAAAAAAACAGTCAAAGACAAAGTCCTTAAGCGTGGAAATAAAGATATGGGAGGATTGAGTCTAAACAAACCAAGAAGCGAATAGTCTCTCTCTAGAATACACACACGTTTGAAAACACTCTAGTCTTCAACCAGAAACCCTTCAAAAGATGTTGGCTAAAACAAAATCAGTTTGCTGGTGTTGGACTAGGTGTTGTTCACACTTTGGAAACACTGTCGTATCTGTGTTCTATACAAGTGTAGTTTTTGGCCTGGGAACTGTGTCAATAATTCTTGTCCAGCCATGCATTATATATAGGCATCCAAAACTTGGAGCCTACTCCTTGTTGCACGAAATCTTCGACTTTGTTGTGGAAATCCCATTTTCCTATTCTTGTGCGCAATGGACTCAATCACCACAAAAAACACTCTCAGTCACATTTTTTTAAATTTTTATGAAGATCATCAAATTTTCTATAAAGTCTTCGTCAAAACGATATTAAGTTGACCAAATGTCTCAAGTAACGTAAAATGGAGGGAGTATATACTTACCCAATTTGAGCGTAACATCAAGTGTTTTCAATGTGATAATAGGCGGGAGTTTGACAATGAACATTTCAAATCATTTTATCGTGCCAATGGACTCAGTTTTCGCTTATCGTGTCCCCCACACTTCCCCTCAAAATGGTAAAGCAGAATGTACCTTTAGAACTATCAATAATTTGGTACGGACCCTTCTTGCACATGCCTCTTTACCCTTTCATTTTTGGCATCAGGCTTTGGCCATGTCAACTTATCTTCTTAATATTATCCCTCATAAGGTTCTTCACAATAAATCACCAACTCAATGTTTATATTTTTGGACCCCATCATATGATCACTTACTCCCTCTACAACAATTCACAAACTCCATCCTTGCTCCAATCCGTGTGTATTTTTGGGATTTCCATCGAACCAACGGGGGTACAAATGATATGATATGTCCACCAATAAAATCATCATTTCTAGGCACGTTGTGTTTGATGAGCACATTTTTCCATTTGCCAAACAAAAAATCCCAGCCGCTGTTGATCCTCCCCCTCTCAGTTCATCTTTGAATCCATCTTTTAATCCTATGTTCCATTACCTAGTGTAGGCACTCTGCCTTAGACCTCTCACCCCGATTGCATACATAGTATTTTTATTTAACTTATTTTTGTTAATTTGTGTTACTTCGGTTAAGTTCCTAACTGATTCCGTTAGTTTTGGACCAAACTGAATAACAGAGTTAACTTTTAGGGTCATTCTGTCATTTTCACCCGCGGGCGCCTCCGACACTGCTTGTGGTGTATCTCCCCTAAAGCAGGAAGCGCGTGCCTCCTATTATGGCAGTTACGGATTGCAGTCTTTTCCCTCCTTTTTCTTGATCACAAAAATCTTTTTTTTTTACATCCAAGTTCCCCCCCCCCCCCCCCTTTATTTCATAACTCACAATCCCATATTCTTAGCCTTTTCATCAAAATAAAATATTTCTTTTATTTATTATTTGATTTTCTCTTTATTATTTAATTTTCTTTATTTTCTTATTGGTTAGAAAAGCTTCTTTCCCTCGTTTCTCTACCTATTTAAACCTTTCATTTCTACCTTAGAAAAGGACCCAAAAATTTGAGACTTGAACCTAAACTCTACACAAATTCTCTCAAACACATTTCTCTACAAAAACTCTACATAAATTGTTGCACAACAATTTCTCTACAAACAACTCAGTCTCAAGTCAAAGTTCAAGTCTTCTTTCTCCTTCTAAAGGTACAACTTTTCTTCTTCTTATTTTACTTGTCTAGTCATTGTATGCAATCTCCATAAAAATGAATACAACCAAAAGGCCACTTCACTATTGAAGTTTGGTCAAGGTTATATTCCAACATTTTAAACTCTAGTTTAATTAATTATTCTTCTCTTAATGTAATCTTTAGCATAAATCAATAAAACAAGTTCCTTTTTATTTCTCTTTTGTAATTCCCCTTTTCTTTACGTTATAATTATTAGTACTTTTCTCAAATTAAAATAAGGACATTTAGCATTAGAACACCAATAGTAGCAAGACCCCCGTAAGCGGGACGGAATGGGTGTTTAAGTACTTCCCACTTCGTCACCTAACCCCCGAACCCTTCTCTTCCCGAATCTCTAGTTTCGTAATATTAAAATAGGCTATTTCTTTAGGTTTTTCTTATGTTTCCTCAATAACATAGGTGGCGACTCTATAATCTAAAATCAATTAGACATCCTATGATCCTTCCACCGCTCTAGCCAAGTAGTGGGTTTTCCGGGGTATCTACAGTGGCGAATTTGCTGGGGACGATATAGAGGGTTAAACTTGCGTTCATACTTTTGGTGTTCTTTAATCTGTTTTCTTGGGCAGTTTGGTTTCAGAAGGAAATGTGCGCGCCTCTGGCCTTCTTGGCCTAAGGTTCCCGCATTTGACCCCATGAACCAAAACCGCCCGCTTCTCATCATGTCCTTCAAATTTCATGTTATTTGTGCTAACAATTTATGTAGGGGAAGAGTATTATTTCTTAGGGTCAAGGCAATCCCTTGAACCCATCAGTTTACAGGTTCACCCAGAACCGGGCGCTTTTGCCCGACAGTCTAAAAAGCGCGCGCCTCCCACTCTAAATTCCAAACGTGCACGCATCCGGTTTTTTTCAGAAACAAGAAAAAAAAGGGGGGGTGGGGGCAGCCATAACAGGCTGTCATGGCTGCCATTTTCATGTCATATACAGTGTGTGTGTGTGTCGAGTATGTGTGTGAGTTTTTTTTTTTTTTTTTCTCTCTTTTTACTTGATTCACTTAAAAAAAATATGGGAAAGCTATTTTTATTCCATACTTTTAACTTTTCCAAAAATTTGTTACAAGTAAATAAGAAGGAGTTACATTTTTATTTTGGGACAAAAACTTTTGTACATGTTTTTATCCCTTCCTTTTTTCTTCCCAAAATGTTTTGATTTTTTTTTAAAAAAGGGGCTGGATTCGGAAATTACAGTTTGGTCACTGAAGTTCCAGAAAATTACAGTTTGGTCACTGGATCTCCCAAAACAGGAGTGTGGTAACTGGAATTCAGAGAACTGCAGAACAGCCATTGGGTTTCAGAAAAGTGCAGAACAGTCCTTGGGTTTCAGAACAGTGTAGATTGATCCCCAGGTTTCAGAAAGTTTCAGAACAGCCCCTGGAGTTCAGAAAATTGCAATCTCACCCTCTCCCTTCTTTGCTTTGACCGATCATTGGTTGACTCGAAAGTTGTAATAATTTAGGACCTTGATTCTCCTCTCCCTTCTCCCTTTACTTGCACATATTTGCTTTTCTTTTCTTTTGAATATATATATATATATATATATATATATATTGTCACTTGGCTTGACCTCACAGTACATGCACATATTCTTATGAATTGCTCACAATCGAGTCCCACAAGTTCATAACCCCAAACCCGTCGAGGCCCGTCCTAGAGAGTTTCAATCTCCACCCAACCTTGACTCTTTCGAAGCGGTAAACCTCAACCCGTGGCGTAGTTCATGACTACATGCCGGGGGTGACCTTTAAGCCTCTCTTTAGCCGAGCATAAGCCAACACAATTCTAGTTAGGATCTAACACTCCGTGACCAAGTCGGTTTTTCATGTGTCGAGATTTCTCTAAACTAATGTCATCAAATCATACATGCCGTTTCCAAAAGAAACAAGTGGTTGTTATGGACGAAATAAAAATCCGTCCCCAAGTGGTTATTATGGACGAGATAAAAACTCTGTCCCCGCATGTATGCTTTATGCATTAATTTAGTTTAATCCTGTCACATTTAGGTATCACAAGCGTGGTGGAATCTGATGAGTATATGGGACCACGAGAAGGTATATATACTAGTGTGACGATTCCACTATTTTTCTAGAAACCCCAAAAAGGACTACGTCCTTCCGACTTTTGTAAATAAATAAAGAAAAAAGTATTTTTTTCCTATGTGGTTCGAGTCTTTTTGCTTGTTTGTGGGTTAAATTATTTTTAACCAAAAGGTGTTTGTGGGCCATCCTAAGATCAACCGTGTTCTTCAAATAGGTCTAATGGCTTCCGACAGCAACAACAACGGTGACAATCTTTCCTAGTCCAACGAGGATATAGCCAACATGATTAAAGCTCTGAAAGGACAAATTGATGCACTCGCCGAGAATGCCCGACGCAAGGATGATTTGTGGAAAGCCCGTCTCAAGCACGAGAGAATGGTCCATAAGAAAGAACTTGCTAAGCTCGAGGACCAATTGAAGGAGCTCACGAATGAAGGAAAAATGGTCCAAAGCATTGATAACAGTTTGGTCAACACTCTCATGGCATACATTGACCAACGTTTTGGTGGGCTACATTTGAACAAAGGTCCAAGCTTTGATCTCCATCATGCTTCTCTTCTCATGAATACGATAGTGGCCCTCCCCGAGAAATTCAAGATGCCCGATATCGACAAATTCATAGGGAATTCTTGTCCCAATGCCCATGTTGATACCTATGTTTGGGCCATGCTACCAAAGAAAGTGTCTCCTCAAATAATGGCACAATGCTTCCCACTTACTTTCGATGGGGTCGCAAAAGATTGGTATATGGGTCTCCCGGTTTCCACCCGCCTTAATTGGGATGACGTCATGCTTGCCTTTAAGTCATAATATGAAGGCAATTACATGCACCGTCCCACAAAGAAAGAATTGGAGAACACCATGCAAGAGGGCAATGAATCATTTGTGGACTTTTCTCGCCGTTGGAATGACAAGTTGGCTGAGATTGTTGATAGGCCCTCAATGATGAAACAAGTGGAAATCTTCTTGAAGTGCTTGAATATGGACTACCGAGCTCATCTTAGTAGGGCCTTTTATCCGGATTTTGTATATATGTTTGATGCGGGGATCAGAGTTGACAACTTGCTCCGTGAAATAACCGAGGAATCCTATGAGACAAGCTCCGAAACCGAAGGGGTCCCGGACAGTTCAAGAAGCGACATGGAACGTTACAATGGTTTTGAGGACTACGATGATGGGGAGAACTACAAGGACGACGACAACAATCTCCGTTTCTCTTTCTCTACCTAGTAATAGGAATAAAAAAAAAAGAGAAGTCAAAAGTCCTCTAATGTGGGCATTAAGTTTTCTTCCTTCTCATTAATGTCAAAGTTTGAGTCAGTCTCATTAAATAAAAAGTCGTTCTTGTCCTCATACACTCTTCCATGTTGTTCAATTTAATTCTTGGCAAAATGATGAAAAGATGTCTAAACGAGTTTTGGAACGAAGGCTATCACTTGAACGCCTAGGGGCTAAACATCGTGATGAAGGCGACAACATCAATGACAAACCCAAGACATCAAGCGCCAAGGCAAGGTGGCACTACAACCATGGAGAAAAATCAAGCAATGTTTCAAAGGGGATTCAAAAAAAAAAAAAAGAGCTCGCTAGGTTGATCCTTCAAAACAACCTAGGCAAAAGTTAGAGCACAAAAAAAAAAAAAAAAAAAAAAATCCCCCTTCAATCAAAGAAGTTCACATCATCATCATCATCAATAACCATCACGATGAAAGGAGCATCCACAAGAACTACGGTGACTTGATCCTCTACACTGGAGGAACGTAGGCAATCTGCGGGTCCGGTCTCATGCAAGAAAGAAGATATTTAGCCCTAGTGCGTTATAGTGATTGGCCTTCATCTCGAACTTGTCAAGACATCTTTGTACGAGTCATTTGCCAATAAATTAATCACCTCAAGATTGAACAACTTTCCTAGATTTGAAATCATTTCACATTCCTTGTCGAGTCTAGGGGCTTCTTATCTTTCAGCAATACTCTCAATTTCTTGCAATCGAATTGGGGTTGTCCTTCTCTTCTATCTTAATGACTTACTTGCCTTTGTAAGTCATTCAATAAATAAAAATACATGTCATTACTAGGGGCTACTTCCCTAGTCGAGTCAATGTCACTCATCATTAGTGACAAAAGGTCTCCACCTCAAAATCACATGTCTCTCATCGTCAGCTAGAGTCAATGCAGACTTCCTCATCAATTGAGTCAAAAAAATGAAGACGCAAAAGAGATGCCTGCTAGATTGAAAACCCGAAAGGGCGGTCTAGGCAAAAAACAGGGTGCGTCATAAAAAAAATGAGAGAGTGAGAGAGAGAAGGGAAAGAGAAATGGAGATCCCCGACCTCTAAAGAAGACAAGTTATACATTGAATCTCCTCAGCAAGTCAATTCTCCACCGGGTCAACTTCGGAATTGCAAAAAGCTCGACAAGATACGGCACAATCAAAGGTCATTTTGGGTTGTTGGCATAAGAGAGATTGTTCTTGCAATGTGCATTTTTGGGCTCATGTGAAAGAAGGCCCATCCGAGAATGAGCTCATGATTGATATGGGGTACGAGGTTGCACAAATAGTCCCCAGTGAGTCAATTGGTTTGGGCAACAAATGGCAACAACATGTAATTCAGTTTCCAAGCTTCTTCAAGCATGTGCCCCTACAGTATGTCAAGAGGCTTCCCGAGAGTGGAGTAGCTATTTCCATGTCCTCTTATGTTTGTTCCCTCGCAAGAAGACGAGTCTCTTGCTTTGCTTGACAAATGATGACGCCCTAGGGGCTATGTGAATCAAAGAACGAGAGCTTTTTCTGCTTCATTTGACAGCTAATGAGACGTAGGGGCTACGCTCAAGGAAGATGTGTGAGACTATCCTCAAAGTCTCTCAAGAGGAATGTTGAAAGGCTTTCATGTCATGTGTGCCCGTGCCTGTTCCCCCAATCAAGGATAGGCCTTTCCCGTTCTACTTGCAATCAATGGTGGCACTCTAGGGACTACACTCGAGTTTGAAAGCCTCCCTCAGCAAGAAGTAATTCACGTCACCTCCCAACAATGGACCTAGCAAAGTCATATGCAACATTGGAACCTTTCTCAATTAGTTTCGCACCGAATGTCTCAAGGGGCTTCACAATCTACAATATTTTGGGCTACGGCGTTACAGTAATCCAAGCAAAGAGCAATATTGGGGCTTCGCAATTGATAATATTTTTGGGGGATGATACCCGAGCAATGAAATTTGGGAGTAGTCTTATGGCTTCATGAAAGATATCAAGCTTCAAAAGGTCTCTCAGTGCTTCACGTCAAAGGTCTTCTGGTTTGAAAAGAGGGCTCCGATGTTATGAATGAATTTGATGTTTCTTGTTAGAACTTACAACGAGATTATGAAGGAAGTCTTAGAGAAAAGTAAAAAGATTCAATATGCTAAACTCTATCAAAACAGGGTTATAGCGGGAAATGCCTCGGCCAGTCCCAATGTTTCTGCAATTCAGCACCCCCTTCTCCAAGATCAAAAGCAAAAAGTGTGGCTCTTACGCCTCAAGCACTAGTTGCATCCGAAGATCCGTCTTTAGTTCAACTCAAGAAGACTCAAGCAAGCATACCCATTTGGGGACTTTATCACACCAGGACCTTATCATCCGCGACCTCGACGACACCACGAGACATTATTGCATCTTTTGAAATAAGCTTTCCGCCATTTGGGTACTGACCACAATGAGGCCACTCACCTCCCCAGTAAGAGTAAGAAGGAGATCTCTATTAAGAATTCTACCCGACGGTGCATCCGCTCTCAATAGCGAGCCGATCCCAAGATAATTTGGGGCTTTACATCGACAGGTCTTCACAACCCACCATATCCAAGCCTGTAAATAACAAGTACATGATATTTGGGGCTTAGCAATCTCTCGAAGCTTGGCATCAATAATCTTCTCTTGGGGCTTTCTCACATCGTCAACAAAAGGTGATTTATTTGAATGGGCCAAGAACTGATTTATCTTGGGCCTATGCAAGTCACTCAAAGTTTGGCACGAAGGCATTCTAGGGGATTCACAATCAGCAACCCCTTATCTCGACATCGAAAGTCTTTGAAGCCCCATAATCGACAATCTCTTGGGGCTAGACATCCATCTTCGTTGGGCACAACAGCGACAACAGAATTCAACGAGGCAATCCAGACTTCGACCGAACATGATTTGATCTTGGGTTGGCTTTACAAACAGACAATAGTTAAAATGGTTCACCCACGAACTAAAAAAAAAAAATATTTTTCTTTTTCTTTTTCTTTGTCTTCTTACTTGCATAAAAGTATGTGTTTTTTTTTTCACTTTACTCCTAGCTTCTTCCCCAGCGTTCTCCATCATCTTTGAATTACGCTCGTCTGATTCCCTTCAAGGGATACATAGGCAGCCTTTGGCAAGACCAACCCATCATTCAGAAAGTCATCTCACTAACATTCCATCGAAAGCAAGAGCAATTCATCATATCTATCAAAGCCACAACATCTCCATCCCGAATCAAGCGGCCATGGTAAGTGAATGTATGAACATCATCCATCAAAGCTCCTTTCAAATCAAATCACACACAAAAGCAATTTCTCCATCTTTGCAAAATCTCTCTCACTTGCAAATCTCTGCTTTTCAAATCAAATCACACCACAAGCACAATTTCACACATCACACATTTTCTCGCACAAGCACATATATCTGCAATGCATACACATAACAGGTACAAGCATTTGGACTCACAAATGGGTTCAGCCAATGGATTCACAAACGGATTCAGCCACCGGGTTCACAAACGGACTCAGCCATCAGATTCACTAACGGATTCGTCAACAGGGTTCACCAAGTGACTCATTCAATGGATTCACTAACGGATTCAGTAAGCGGATTCACTAACGGATTCGTCAAAAGGGTTCACCAACAGACTCATTCAATGGATTCACTAACGGATTCATCAAGCGGATTCACTAACGTATTCGTCAAGAAGGGTTCACCAACGGACTCAGCAACGGGTTCACAAACGAACTCAGCCATCGGATTCACAAACGAATTCGACAAAGGGACTCACAAACGGGTTCAATAAATAGATTCACAAACGGATTCAGCACATCTCTTCTATCAACAAAAGTCGCTCACACAGGGAGCGCACCTCTATCTCTCGCAATTTCAAATTCCTGCTTTCATTGAGTCTTTGCTTTCTTTTCTTTCTTTTTCTTTGTCGATGTCCTCGACGGTTGTCTTACTTTCGTCGACACGTTTTGCTTTGCAATCCACGTAGCCGAGGGGTTCTGTAGACACCCCGCCTTGGACCTCTCACCCCGATTGCATACATAGTAGTTTTATTTAACTTATTTTTGTTAATTTATGTTACTTCGGTTAAGTTCCTAACAGATTCCGTTAGTTTTGGACCAAACTGAATAACAGAGTTAACTTTTAGGGTCATTCTGTCATTCTGTCCTTTTCACCCGTGGACACCTCCGGCACTGCTTGTGGCTGAGCGCGCGTCTCTCCCCTAAAGCAGGAAGCACGAGCCTCCCATTATGGCAGTTACGGATTGCAGTCTTTTCCCTCCTTTTTCTTGATTACAAAAACCTCTTTTTTACATCCAAGTTCATCCCCCTTATTTCATAACTCCCAATCCCATATTCTTAGCCTTTTCATCAAAATAAAATATTTCTTTTATTTATTATTTGATTTTCTATTTATTATTTAATTTTCTTTATTTTCTTATTGGTTAGAAAAGCTTCTTTCCCTTCTTTATCTACCTATTTAAACCTTTCATTTCTACCTTAGAAAAGGACCCAAAAATTTGAGACTTGAACCTAAACTCTACACAAATTCTCTCAAACACATTTCTCTACCAAAACTCTACACAAATTGTTGCACAACAATTTCTCTACAAACAACTCCATCTCAAGTCAAAGTTCAATTCTTCTTTCTCCTTCTAAAGGTACAACTTTTCTTCTTCTTATTTTACTTGTCTAGTCATTGTATGCAATCTCCATAAAAAGGAATACAACCAAAAGGCCACTTCACTATTGAAGTTTGGTCAAAGTTATATTCCAACATTCTAAACTCTAGTTTAATTTATTATTCTTCTCTTAATGTAATCTTTAGCATAAATCAATAAAACAAGTTCTTTTTTATTTCTCTTTTGTAATTCCCCTTTTCTTTACATTATAAGTGTTAGTACTTTTCTCATATTAAAATAAGGACATTTAGCATTAGAACACCAATAGTAGCAAGACCCGCGTAAGCAGGGCGGAGTGGGTGTTTAAGTACTTCCCACTTCGTCACCGAACCCCCGAACCCTTCTCTTCCCGAATCTCTAGTTTCGTAATATTAAAATAGGCTATTTCTTTAGGTTTTTCTTATGTTTCCTCAATAACATAGGTGGCGACTCTACAATCGAAAATCAATTAGACATCCTAGGATCCTTCCACCGCTCTAGCCAGGTAGTGGGTTTTTCCGAGGTATCTACATCTAGTTGCTGGATAAGCCCATGGTGAAACGCAGCCCACTGCTCCCA
This sequence comes from Campanula takesimana, assembly GCA_026119855.1. Taxonomy (NCBI): domain Eukaryota; kingdom Viridiplantae; phylum Streptophyta; class Magnoliopsida; order Asterales; family Campanulaceae; genus Campanula; species Campanula takesimana. The sequence continues at coordinate 707,711 of JAOWBW010000134.1, forward strand.
CTGGAACCCCACTGGTCCAAGCCCTAGTCACCTCTCCTTGGACCCCACTGTCCCAGGAAATAAATCCCTTTCCCCTGGCCCATTCACCTCAGCCCGCCACATCACCAACCACTGGGCCGCCCATTTCCTCGATTGGGCCTTCCCCTCCTTCCAGCCCATCTCGGCAGGCTCCCCCTATTCCCTTAGACTCCAGTACACTACCTACTACTTTGTCTCAGCCTACTCTACTTCCTTCTCATAGCAACCAAACCATGACAACTACGAGCATGAGTGTTATAGTCAAACCTAAACACCACCTCAATTTATTCTCTTCATCCTCTCCTTCTCCTCTTCCGTCAAATCCAAAAATTGCATTGTCTGACCCTAATTGGAAAGCGACAATGAATGATGAATTTAATGCTCTAATTAAAAATAAGACGTGGGAACTTGTACCCCGTCCATCAAATGTGAATATTATTCGCTGCATGTGGATTTTTTCTCATAAAAAGAAAGCTGATGGTTCTTTTAAAAGGCATAACACATCTTGTCGGTGATAGCAGGTCCCAACAGGTGGGAATTGATTGTGCCTAGACATTCAGCCCGGTTGTAAAGTCGACCACTGTTGGTGTTGGTTCCCTAGGCACATTTATTAAACGTTGTAATTGTTATCATTTATTCATATTAATAAAGAGATGTTTTAATTATTATTGTTGTTCATGTTTACTTAAAATAATCTCCGTCCCTAGTACTTGTTAGGTACTAGTATAAAGGCTAAATGATCATGGGATGATCATGTTAGATTTATGGGTACTTGTTTGGTACTGGACATGACCCGCTCTATGAGATTTATGTCATGGTCAATGTCATACATATATCTCATATTAGTTGTGTCATTTGAATCCTTAGACATAAAGTTATTATGGTCTTCCACTTGATGAACATTATGTTTGACATATTCAAACGCTACCTTTAACCATTTAGTTATAAAGGGTATGATTGGCATAATCGGATTCACGTAGAGAAGAATAATAAGCTAAATGGATTTGTCCCTCTTTGGAGAGATGTCAAGCTTGGGCCTCTCGTAGGAATGATGTTGATGAAAATGAATTGATTGGATCAATGTCATTTGGATTATCACCGTACATATTCGGAATCGAGAAAGTATTGAACAAAGACAAGTTGACTTGTTGACCATGACTTGTGTTCAATGACATCGTGGACAAAAGGATTATGACATATTCTAAAAGAATGCGAACTTGTATCTAGTTACACTATTTGGGTAGGTATGACGGTTTGCTAGAACCTAATTGTATCTTATGGTTTCATGTTTGAACCCATTGCCAACTTAGTGTAATCCTAGAGGGTCACACACAAATAGAACGAATCATAAAGGACTATAATGGAATATTGGGTCGAAGGACCATTCGGGGATTTAAGGAAATTAGAAGGAGAAAAGTGGAAAAGGGTAGGTCCGGGCGGACCAGGTTCAAGACCCAGTCGGACCATGCTGGGTCCAGGCGGACCTTGTTCTGTACCCGTCCGGACCAGTCGGTTTCGACAGGAACTTTCCTTAATCCGTTTTCTTGCGAGTTTAGAGAATTGTTACCTGTTTGGAATAGGTCTAACAAGTATTTAAACAGCCCTAATTTGCCCGAAATCAGGACATAAGTTTGTGTAAGCCTCCAAAGAGTTTTTGAGAGTTATTTCTTGTTCTAAGAAATCCCTAGATTGAAGAACAAGAACAAATACAATAATATTCCATATAGTCAAAATACAATTGAGAAAACGTGTTTCTCGATTTGGTCTAGCAACCAAGATCAAGTGCTCTTGATATTCGTTCGAGGTGTGGATACCGCTATAGGGTGAAGCTCATCATCTTCAAAATTCGTGTTCTTACTTGTTCATGATTATGCTTCGAATTCTCCACCAAGATCAAAGACTAAAATTCAAAGGCATCAAGGATTAGTATTCTAGTATTCAAATTGCATGTATTTGATATAATCATATGAACGGATCTATGGCTTTGGGTTTCATGAAAATTTTAAATGCTTAATTCCACTGCGCATGTTACTACGAAACCCAACAGCCACTATCCGAACTGTCCTAAGCATAACATTGGCTAACTCATGGTCCATCCACCAGTTAGATGTGAAAAATGCATTCCTCCGGTGATTAGCAAGAAACAGTTTTTATGCATCAACCTATGGGTTTTCGTGATCAAAATTATCTTGACTATGTTTTCTTGCTCAAAAAATCTTTGTATGGTCTTAAGCAGGCACCGCGCACTTGGTATAAAAGATTTGCTGACTTTGTGTCCACTATGGGTTTTCACCACAGTAAGTCCGATCATTCGCTCTTTGTATATCGACGGGGTACTAACACATCATATCTTTTATTATATGTGGACGATATTATTCTTGTGACTTCCTTAGTTACTCTTCGCAAGGATATGATGTCTACTCAGGTTTTTGAGTTTGCCATGAAGGATCTCGGTCCTTTGAATTATTTTTTGGGAATTGTGGTAACCCATTCTTCAGATGGTCTGCTTCTCTGTCATAGAAAGTATGCTGAGGGCATCTTTGAACGAGCTGGGATGTCATCTTGTAAAACGTCCCATACTCCACTGGATACTAAGGTAAAGTTGGGTGATTCGGGTGCAGCTTATGAAAACCTAACTTATTATCATAGTCTGGCTGGTGCACTGCAATACTTGACTTTTACTTGGCCGGATATCAGTTATGCAGTGCAACAGATTTTCCTTTATATGCATGATCCTACGGTGGAACACATGGCAGCCCTTAAACGCATTCTGCGTTACCTTCGAGACACGATTGATCTTGGGTTACTCCTTTCCCGGCCGGCCTACTCTTCTTTGACGGCGTACACATATGCGGACTGGGGAGGATGTCCGCTCTCACGCCGATCCACCTTCGGGTATTGAGTTTTTCTTTCCAATAATTTAATTTCCTGATCCTTCAAACGACAACCTATGGCTTGATCTAGTGCTGAAGCCGAATACAGAGGCGTGGAAAATGTTGTGGCCGAGGCTTGTTGGCTTCGAAAGTTGCTGCTTGAACTTCATCTCCCTCTTTCAAAGGCTACTTTGGTGTATTCTGACAACATTAGTGCAATTTATCTCTCCGAAAATCCTGTTCAGCACCAACGCACCACGCACATCGAATTAGACATATTGTTTGTTCACGAAAAGGTTGAGAAAAGTCATGTTTTGATACCTCATGTTCTGTCCCGGTACCAACTTGCTGATATTTTTACTAAAGGTCTTTCACGCGTACTTTTTAATGATTTCCGGGACAGTCTAAGCATCCGTCCTCCTCCCACTTCGACTGCGGGGGTATGATAGAATATAGATAGGCATGTATTTTTTGTAAATATATTGTGATATGTATATCCCATAATAATAGTAAGTAAATCTCCTAATCAAATATGGAGATAATAGAATATCCCTATAATGTATGCTAGGTTGTATATAATGTACGGGGTTAAGTCAATGAAAAGGCAAGGAGTGATTTCCTTTAGAAAGAAATAAATAGTTTGATAGTTTCTTTTTTTTTTAGAAAAAGTAATAATTGACATGTAATAGAATATATATATATATATATATATATATATATATGATGTAATTTGTTATAAAGATGAACGTAACAGATTTTATAGAGTAAATGTTACCTTTTAAAAAAATAAATAAATAAGAAACGTTTATAATTGAAGAAAAAAAATATTATGTTCATTAATGTAAGTACCCCGATACGGATCACTATCCTTAAAATTATCAAATTATAAAGCTAAGGGGTAATTTGGGAATAAACAAAAAACTTTAGGACCAATTTGGAATAAAAATGGAAAAATCCGAAAACTCGCCAGTGTGTGCCGTACGGATGGTTTAGGCACGGGAAAGCCCAATCCGTAACGGATGGTTTGGGTGTCATCAGTCCACTTGTGTCACTCACCCACCCCCTTTCTTGTCCCTTGGGCCGAAGCCCATTACTCCCTCACTTTGTGCCTAGCCCAACCAATTCCCTTGCCTAGCCAAAGCCCACCAAGATGACCCAATTTCTAGCCCATTATTGTGCACAAAAATGATCCAATAAGCAAATCAAGACCCAATTCCCCCTATAAATAGAGAGGTCATCCTCTCTCATTTGGACAAGAATTCTCAAGTAAAGTTACTCCCTAAAATTGTCCTCTCTCTACAAAATTAAGTGTTGGTCTTTGTGAAAGATTGTGGCTTACGTTAGATGATGGTGAAGAACTACCAAGAGTAGCATCCCTCTCATCTTTAGTCCCATTTAATCAAAAATACACAATGATCCATCCATGTTTAAGTGAAAATCATGGAGTCTATGATCTCTAAGTGAAAAAAGAAACAAACTTGGGTCAATCAATTAATGATTTACCCCAATCTTGCTTAAAAGTTGAATCTTTATCCTATTGTCATCTTCATCTTCATCTCAACTCTATTTATCTTTGTTAATCATATTACTTGTTCTTGTTTATATTCTTGTAAGACTTGTCCTCTCAAGCAAATTTATATTCTTGCAAGACTTGTCCATTTCAAGCACTATATATATATGTATTATACAAGTCTTGTCTTCTCAAGCTATATATTATGATTATATATGTATATTGGAACCAAATTATGAGGTGATTCACGGTTCCCTTTATGCCTAGTGTGTGATTATGGGATAAAACCTAAGGATGATCATGGTTTGTTAAATTTCATGTTGATTTTGTTCTTATTTGGCCATGAGAGGCATGATTGGGTGATAAAGTTTCAATCTTTATCATCCCAAACATGACTTAGCCATAAAATCACCAATTATGAGACATAAAGATCCAATCTTTATGTTATATTTTGTCCCTAAAGGTGTAATCTTGCACAATAAGTCAAGTTTGATGGTAAAGTTTCAATCTTTACTCATCAAATGGCCATTTTGCCCAAAGGGCATGTTCATCAACTTTTCTCAAAATTTCCCCAATGATTGTCTTGATCACACCCAAAACCATTGTTTTTGATGTCCAACTAGTGATCAATGACATAGTGATGATTTAATCCATGTTTTTGTTAAAGAAAATAACTGAAAAATAATCATTTCAGTCCAGTTTCAGCAAGAACACTCTATTTTGCCTGAAACTGGACAGTTTTCTGATGAATCTGTAAAAAATCCCGGGACGGCCAAACAAGCCGTACGGATGGTTTAAACAATCCATACGGCTAGTTTGGACAGGGAGCACTTTTTTCCAGTTTTACCCATTTTCTGTTAAACTATTTGTAAAGTAACCCCTTTTGTTAAGTTTTTAACTGGTTTTGTCAACAGGTCAGTTTCTCCCATTTTCAAACACACACACACACACACACACACTTGTACATTTTGGTTAACAAACTTAGGGAGACTCGGCTTTGTCCGAGGCGACTTGGGTGACGTGAAACTCTTCCCAAGTCGTAACCTGACCTCCGAACTCATAAATCTCTAACCATTTTCATTTGTTGGGTTAAAAGTTAACAAATGTGGCGACTCCGTTAAATTTGGCCGGTTCCCGTGTTTGGCCTTTCGCCCCATACTCATCGCGTTTCCGCGCGGGGCGGGATCCTTACAATTAATTATAAAATGTAACATTAGTTTTGTAGTCAATCCTGTGTTATCTTTAATCCATTTTCTGCAAATTTATTGTTATATTTTTGAAAAAAATAAAACATGTTACAAGTCAAAAAGTAAAATTATTACATTTTTTTTTATTGAAAGTGTTACATTTGTTGACGAGAAAAAAAATGGTGGGGAGAAAAGTTAGAGGGCAAAAAAAAAAAAAGGCTTGGCTTGTTGGATGGGGGCTTAGCGGCTTGGTGATGAGCTGTCTTACGCCGTGAGACGGTCTCACAAGATTCCAGCCCTAATATATACTCCCTCTGTCCCATACCAAGGGGCATTTTTGGTAAAACCAACTTGAACTTATCTAACATTTTATGCCAAATTATTAATCTCCATAAATTTTTTTTAAAATTACTAAATTAGTAATAAAAAATTATCAATAACTATTTTTAAAATTTTATGGAGATAAATTATTTAGCATAAAATGTTAGTCAAAGTTCAAGTAGGTTTGACCAAAGGTGCCCATAGGTGTGCGACGGAGGGAGTATTCATTTGTCACAAAACAAGAGTTCCTGCTTTAAGACATTTTTATATAAGAGTACTATTGAAGTAATATTGAAGTAATAAGGAAATCACATAAATTAACTTTACTTACAAACAGTTTATCAATAAATGATTGTATTTTGTGAGTCTCACTAATATATTCGATCTGAATGATTTTTATTATTAAAACTTTGTAAAATCTTTCTGTGCACTTAACATAGCTCTTTCTAATCCTCAAAAGAATGACTAATTCTTATAATCCGTAGAGTTTGATCTCTTTCCTTCCGTATGCTTAAGACATTTGAAAAAGAAAAAAGAAAAAAGAGATACCACTCATAAAAAATTGTATCTTTAAATTTTCTTTTACCCTTACAAACACTCTCTTATATATGGTGACCCAAACTTTAAATAATATTGTTAATTTTATTAAATAATTTATTTAAAACTATATATCCGATCAAAAGAGATTCTGATACACAAAGGGGTGGTAGTTTAATATAGGGCTATAGATACATGAGATGTCAAAAGTTGCTTTGGTCCCTTTGTTGTAATCTTTTTCTCGATAATAGGTGATAAAAGAATCATCTTTACGGCGAAAGCTTTGGCAATAGGTGATAAAAGAATCACTGCTCTACTTTTGTATATGCATAAGATAGAAATTAGTCACCTATAAAAGCTTGCCCCAGTATTTTACTCATATAAGACCTCAAACAATCACAACTTCAAAGAAATGCTTTTTCCATCCCAATAACGGAAAGAATTGCATGCTTTATTTTTGTACTGTACTCCCTACGTCCCACCTCACCTCACTTGAGACTTATTTCCATTTTAGTCCGTCCCGCTTTACTTGAGACTCCCCAAAATGGTAACTTTTTTATAATTTTATATTCAATCTACTCCACCAACTCATTCTCTCTCTTAATTTTTCACCACATAATTCATTCAACCAACCTACTATTAACCCCACTCATTCTCTCTCTTCATTTTTTACCACACATTTTTTTTTATTTTATTCTTTTTCCTTAGTTATTGTGCCCACCTCTTAGGTCTCAAGTGAGGTGGGACGGAGGTTGTATATTGTAAAAAGAGAATCATTTTTGCACACATACAAATATACTCCATACACACACGTTGTTGGAGCAATTATCTCATATTAGAAATTAACTAGCCAATGCTTGACTATACAAAGATTCAATACCACTTCTCCGATAGCCAATTGGTTTTGGGATGGAACCTTAAAATTTATTATGGTATCAGAGCTAACCCTTTACACGTGCGAGCCCAATGTTAGGACCACGATAATCTATCCCCCACGCCACTCAATTATATGTCCACGCGTAAGCTGAAGGTTCAACTACGCGTGAGGGGTCGTGTTGGAGAAATTATCTCATATCGATAGCCAATGTGTGACTACAAAGATCCAGAGCCACTCCTCCCATTACCAATTGGTTTTGGGATGGAACCTTAGGGGCTCTTTACACGTGAGTTCAACCCACGATAATCTTGCCCCACGTTACCCAATTATATGTCCACGCGTAAACCCAAAGTTAGGCTACGTGTGAGGGGACGTCTTGGAGAAATTATCTCATATCAGAAAATACCTAGCCAATGTTTGACCATATAAAGTTCCATGGCCACTCCTCTCATAGTCAATTGATTTTGGGATGTAACTTCAGACTTTATCACACATATATTCTTAGAATTAGAGATGGGTTAAGAAGAAGCGAGATGCCCGAGTGTTAGCATGGGCTGGACTGGGCCAGCAATGGACTATTTTAGAGGTTCCACCTTAAAACCAATTTGTGATAAGGGGAGTAACTCTTCAAGTCTATATATCGGTCCATGTTTCTCTCTTTAGAAGATGTGGGATAATTGTCTCTTACACGCCCTCTCACGTGTAGCCGGGCTTTACCAAGGCTTACAACGTGGACTTGTTAATCGGGTGGCGCGGAGCAGAATCGTGGGCCGTTGGGCCTGCACATGCCCGTGTAGAAGCAGCGGAAGTCAGGCCACCATAGATCGGTGGCTCTGATACCATCTTAGAATTAGAGATGGGGTAAGAAGCAGCAAGAGCCCAAGTGTTAGCATGGGCTGGACTGGGCCGGCAATGGACTATGTTGGAGGTTCCACCTTAAAACCAATTGGTGATAAGGGGATTAACTCCTCAAGTCTATATACTGGTCCATGTTTATCTCTTTAGAAAATGTGTGATAACTGTCTCTAACATATATATGCATATATATGTATGTGTGTGTATTCATATTAAAATACTGTATTGGATAAAAATCGATAAAATTTGTAAAAATAAATGTAGCAAGAAAATATGGATGGAGTTAGCCCAAAATACCTTGAAAGAGCTAGAAAATTAAGTGAGATTCTTGTAACAAAATGGAGTTTTGCGTGTATCATAACTTGAGCACTATAATGAACTTGCTTAAATCATATCCAATGAATATTTATAAATGAAGTTTTCCTTTTGTCTTTTGGGAATAGCAAGAAGGGTTTAACAACAAAAAGAAAGAGATAGAAACATTAGAAACATTAGAAACATTAAGGCATGTGCATCTCAATAATTTGGGAATGGGGAGAGAGCAAAGTAATGTCCCCTTTTATTGCACTAAGTAGGTGCGACCAATTGTGTGGTTCATTGTTGGTTTTATCCAACTTAACAAAAAGTTGGCACCAATACCATCTTTAACTCCAAATTTTATAACTAATCTCTCCGCTCAAAATTAAAATTGCGTTGAATTTGTCAAAAATTTAAAGAAAAATGCTTTATTTATTTGCAGAACTACCATACAATCTCGTGTTTCACACGGGGTCTAAAGTACCGACCCCGAGCCCTAAGATCCGGTCCGCTACACAAGCACCACCTACTGGCCCATTGAGCAACAACAATTGGGTCCACTTGGCTTACCACATGCCCACCCAAAAGTTCATGGATATGTTGGTGCCCAATGGTAGTCTTGTTGTACTTTAGTACCACTCCAACTTTCCTTACCCACTCCATGTGGGATATCACAACCGACACATCATTTGGTAATTATAAATATGAAAAGTATTTTTTTGTAAAATATTATCCGGATGGATATATTATATAGAATAATTATTTTCAATGGACCAATTAATAATTTATGAATATATGGAGGGCTTTTTATAAAAGTTTATATAGAGGGATAGAAAGTGCATGTGTGTCGATAAAAAAATAATTTGTACAATTAATCTGATATTTATAGTCAAAAATTTATAAATTAATTAAAACATATTGAATAATTAATCCTTTAAATATTTAAAAACAAATGAATTAAATTATGTATTGGCATCGGAAAAATTAGATCACTAAACAATAATCAATTTAATAAAAAAAATCAAAAGTTAAGATAAAAATAAAGAAGAAGATCTAATAGAAAATAGATGTGGAATTCATATAATAACACCATATAGAAAATTATATTGCAATCAAGAAAAAATAAAAAAAAAATGATATTTGTGATAATAGTGATAATTAATTAATACACACATAATGACAAAAAATATATTATATAAAAGTAGATTTAAGAGAAAAAAAATTAATGAAAACTCACCAAGAAGCTTGTTTTCTCAATTTGACAATCACCCAAAATACTAATCTTCAATGAAAGTAAATTTGTTGTGTTTCATACACACTACAAGTAGTCATAGTGGGGTCCTCCATTAACATGACGGACTACATAGCTTCCATGGTCGTCGATAATGTTTTCTTCCTCGTTCAAATTTGTCCAAGAAAATTCTTACCAAACCTACTTAAAAAAACAAAAAACATGTGAGAGAAAATAGTCAAAACCAAAACCTTATAGTACATAGATATAGAAAGAGAATGTTAAAGAACGTGGAAATAAATAAGAAATTAAAACAAAAAAAATTACAATTTTAACTGAGAAAATAAATATAAAAAAAACATAGAATAGAAAAATGTACTAAGAAATCTAAAAATGCAAATTTAATAAAAAAAAGTAATCAAAATTGACAAAAATAATAAATAAAATCAAACTAAATATGAAAGTGGTAAATGAAAATGAAGACTAAAACTAAAGTCAATATGAAATAAAAAAAACATAAATAAAACAAAAAAGAAAGTAAAAATAAATAACAAAAATAAATCTCGCCCGAAAGAAAACACAATGAAAAAATAAAAAAATAATTGAATTTCTAATATGTATCAAACTATGAATTAAGAAAAAATAAAATGAAAAAACAAAAGAAATGTAAATGCAAATTTGACAAAACTACAAATTTCAAATTTAAATTAAAAGAAAAAAAGAGATGAAAATGAAGTATGAGATATGGAAGATAATTAACAATGTTACTTACATGGAGTGATAAGCAATGGCAAATAAGACAAAATAATCATGTAATCCAACCCAATTGAGAGAAAACACAATTGTGAAAGAATAAAAATGAGATGCGTTGGAGAGAGAGAGAGAGAGAAATAAAATAAAAAAAGAAAGTATAAAATCTGATAATGGTGGTTAGTTTATTAAAAAAAAATTGTGTGACTTTCCAACTACTAAGTCTCTAATGTTTATTAAGCATCTTCTAGAATCTTGATGTACTAAACTATTCCGTTTCATGCATGTTAGCTAAAGTTTTTTTTTTTATATGTTATCAAAACTCTATGTATTTCCAAAAGAGAATTAATTTGACTTGTAAAACTCTATGTATTCCATCATAAAACAATACATTCCCAAGCAAAACTCTTTATATCCATCATAAACAATGCATTTATTATATGAAAAGTTAAATTAGGATGATCAATGTATGATCAATGTATAAGGAGCCGAAAAGTTGGATAATTATGCATCACTTTATTGAAGTGTTTAAATGATAGGCCTACCAAGTCTATACTTCTAGTATAAACTCCATTCGTCCTAGCACAAGTGACACTTATTTCCTTTTCGGTCTTTCCCAACACAAGTGACACTACCCAAAAAAGCAATGTTTTAATATATTTATATTCAACCAACCCCACTATTTAACCGTACTAATTCTCTCTCTTCATTTTTCAGCACTCATTTTATTCAACCAACACTACTATTTACCGCACTCATTTTCTCTCTTCATTTTCTACCACACATCTACTACCTGATTCTCATTTTGATGGAGTATTCAAAGAGTTTGAATTCAACAAAGATGAGACTAGTGATTACAATAAATTTAGTGGGAGCCTAATTTAATTTTTAGTCAAAGATATGTGATTGACATATAATTCATTTTGAAAGAGTTTCTAAATGACAGACTTGGTTAAAGCCGCTTATATCATTGGAATTTAGATTTATGAAGATAAATCTAAAAGGTTGATTGGTTAGAGTCAAAGTACTAATATAGACAACATATTGAAAAGTTCACTATGCAAGACTCTTGGAGAGGTTACTTGCAAAAGTCTAATGGCATTACTCTTAACAAGATTTAGTCTTATTGGAAGACTAATGAGCAAGAGCACATGATTAGGATTCCATATGCTTCCTTCCTTAATCTTCGTGTCCCAAAAGTTGGTGCCACTTCTGCGGGACGGAGGGAGTATATAAGAGTATATGTGTATTAGGTATAACATATTCTTCAAGAATCATTGAGTTCTTTACATTATTTTCTTATCAACTATATTTCTTAGACATATCTAGTTTCATACCTACTATTAGTACTCATACCCATAACTAAGAATATAACCTATTATTTGTGTCTAGTTAGCAAGAACCGAAAGGTTTGGCTCTTAATGCCATGAATCTGACGTGGCAAGCTTAGGAGCAAGATTAACCCAAAATTGGATGAGGTCTCATGCTCAAAGTCATTTTCGCCTACTTTAATATAGTATAGTACAGATTTCTTATAGTTGGCCATAATAAATACTGTCTTTGTCCCCGGGTGATGTTTTTACTATGAACAAATTTTGAATAATAATTATAGATTAATTTAATTATCTTAATGATCTAAAATGTGTTATTTACTTATCATCATAAATATACTTCATCCGTCCTAGTTTAAACTTAAAAAAACTTTTGGGTTCAAAAATTTAGAAAATGTGATGTGTTGTGAGTAGGGCCGTTATACGATTCGAACTGGCTCGAGTTCAGCTCGGGCTCAGCACGGCTCGTGAAAGCTCGAGATGTAACTAGACTCGAGCTAGAACTGTTTGTCAAGCTCATTTCGTTATCGAGTCGATTGTGTCGACTCGTTTAGCTCGGTAAAAGCTCGATAAGCTCGTTAAACTTGAAATTTTGTTTCGACTGGCTCGAACTCGACTCGCTAAGCTCGTTAAGAACATATTTTTATAAGAAAAAAAAGCCTAAACTCGAGCTCGGCTCGTTAAAATTCGAGTTCGATATCAACTCAAGTTGTTGGCGAGCAGCTCGCGACCTCGATTCTACTCGAGCTCGATCAAACAAGTGAGCTCGAGCTCGATAAGTTTTAAACGAGCTCGACACTCCAAAGATCGACTCGACTATTTTACAGCCCTAGTTGTGAGTGTAGATGGTTTGTTAGGAGAGAGGAAGTGGGGTAGGGAATAATGGGTAATTGTTGACATGTGAAGCCCACAAATAAAGAATTATAAAAAACATTCCTTTTTAGGTTTTGAAGTTTAAAACGGGACACCCAAAATGGACAAAACTTTTATGTTTAAAATGGGATGGAGGGGGTATTCATTAACAAGAAAAAAAAGAGTGAAACATCATTTGGAGACAGAAGGAGTACTATACTACAACTATTTTATTAAATAAAATCAAATACTCCCTCCGTCCCAGAGTAAGAGTCATACTTTCTATTTTGGTACGTCCCAGAGTAAGAGTCTCTTTCCTAAAATAGTAAAAAAAAATTACTAATCATCCCACTCATTCTCTCTCATACTTTACTTTTATACTCACAACACCAATCAACTTACTATTCCTTCCCACTCATTCTCTCTCCTACTTTACTTTTACACTCACAACACTTACTTTACTTCCACAATTTCTTAATCTCCATGCAAATGGGAGGTAGGACTCTTACTCCAGGATGGAAGGAGTACTACATTTTTAATGGCACGTATTCTATAAGTTAAATATCAAACCAATAAATCAAATAAAATACATGATGTATATGATTATATAAGGAAAAAATGCAAAAAAAATATAAAAAAAATTACCTCAATTGGTCACTTTGTGCAGGTTTGGTACTTAATATCATTCTTGTTGCAAGTATAATACCTCAAATGGTCATTTCGTGTAGCCAAATTCACTATGGATAACACCATCAACATTTGGGCGTTAAATATATAAGTACTTGATCATGTGCCATTTATTTAAGGGTAAAATAGGAAATTTGGTACAGAGAAAAATACCCCTCCCTTTCTCTTTCATCCTCTTCCCCCGATCCGTTACACAAGCACCATGCACTGGCCCAATAAATGCAAATATCTTGGGTCCACTTGGCTTACCATAGGCCCACCCAAAAATCCATGGACGTATTGGTATTCATTGGTAATTCGTGGTACCTTAAGTACCACTCGAGATTTCGGTATCCCACCGATGTGGGATGCCACAGAGGCAATAAGTACTTTATGACTTTTGTCGATGATAGTACAAAGTATTGCTATGTATATTTCCTTAAGAACAAAGATAAGGCTGTAGAGAAATTTGTTCTCTAGAAAAATGAAGTTGAAAACCAACTTAACCGGAAAATAAAGGTGCTAAGAAGTGATCGTGGAGGAGAATATGAATCTCCATTTGAAGAAATTTGTTCTCAACATGGAATCAAACATGTAACCACGGCACCTTATACAACCCAACAAAATGGTGTTGCCGAACGCAAGAATCAGATTTTAAAAGAAATGATGAATGCTATGATGATAAGTTCGGGACTACCTTCTAACATGTGGGGAGAAGCTGTGTTGTCCGCTAACTACGTTTTAAATAAGGTACCTCGAAAGAAATTGAACAAGAGCCCCTATGAATTGTGGCATGGAAGAGTGCCATCTTATAAGTACTTGTCAGTGTGGGGGTGTCTTGCAAAGGTAGCCATACTGTTAGTGTGCATGCCCTAGGCACGTTATTTAAACGATTAATGTTATCATTTGCTTATGCTTTAATAAAGATATTGAATGTTTGATTATTATATCTATTGCATGTTTATTATAATAATCCCCATCCCTGATAATTATGATTAATTATTAGTATAAGTTTAATAGATAATCATATGATGATTATGTGTATGCGATACAATTAGACTTATGGGTATTTGTTGGAGAACAAATACTGGACTGACCCCTATGAGATTTATGTCATGGTCATAATGTCATAATTAAGTCTCATATAGTTATATCACTGGAATCTCTAGACTTGAGATTATTACAGTCTTTCACATAATGAACATTACGTTTGACATATTCAAACGTTACCCTTAACCGGGTAGCTATAAAGAATATGATTGGCGTAATCGGAATCATGTAGGGAAGAGTAATAAGCCAAGATGGGATTTGTTCCTCGTCAAGAGAGATGTCAAGCTTTGGCCACTCGATGAATGGTATTGATGAAATGCATGGCATGCTCAAATGAATTGATTGGATCAATGTCATTTGTATTATCAATACATTCGGGATTGAGAAAGCATTGAACATAGGTAAGTTGACCATTGACCATGGCTTACATTCAATAGACATCTTGTAACAAAGAGAGTGTGTTATGTTCTATTTTAGGAAACTTTGGATTTCAAAGTTATACTTATTGGGTAGTCATAATGTCTTGCTAGAGTCCGCTTATGACTTACGAGGTTTGAATGGTTCAGACTTGTTTCCAACTTATTATAATCCTATTGGGCCACACATGCAGAATAGATAATTAAAAGGAGCGAAAAACGAGGAAACTGAGAAGGGGAGCTGTACGGATGGCTTGTTGCCGTACGGCAGGAAGGCTGCCGTATGGCTGCCCCCCGGCTGTCAGTTTAATTTTTAGCAATTCTTGTTGGACAAGAATTCCTAAGTCCTAAAGGGTTTTGGAAACCCCTTGTATATAATGTGGACAACCGGGAATAGTTCCCTATGCATTGATTTTGCAAATCACAAACTCTTTCTTGGAAAGAGAGAATACACATTATATTATTGGGTTATTGAGTTTGATTATTCCCAATTATCAAACTTCAATAATCATTAGGAGCTTTGAAGAATTGTTCTTCACTATTGTTTTTCAAACCGAAGGCCTAGCAGTCAAGTTCAAGAATGTGTTCTTGAAATATGTTCGTTGTGTGGATCACCGGTAGAGGGCGTTTCTCTTAGCGTCTTAATCCAAGTTTTCATATTCGATCTACAAGGGTTAGTTTCTTTCATCTTCATATTATGAATTGTTGATTATAACGGATCTAGGCTATTGGGTTTTCTTCATGTTATTCTTTCGCTGCGCATGATGGCACAAAATCCAACACGTACCTCCACCAATAAAGGTGAAAATTGGGCCTAAGACAGTGGATTGCATATTTATTGGGTATTCTCACAATAGTAGTGCTTATAGGTTTCTTGTTGGATATTATGCCCTAGGCCCTTGGGAAAGGCCTATGAGTTATATTATAGCTTTATTGTTATAGAGATAACAAACCTGATTATTATATCTTTTGCATGTTTATTATAATAATCTTGTCCTTAGCACTTATGAAGAGCTAGCATGAGTTTAATGGATAATCATATGATGATTATGGTGCATAGGATACGGATTAAACTTGTGGGTACTTGTTGGAGAACAAGGTACTAGATAGACCCGTTATGAGATTTATGTCATGGTCAAATGTCATAATTAAATCTCATAATAGTCATACCATTTGAATCCTTAGACCTGAGATTATCATGGTCTTCCACATGATTAACATTATGTTTGACATAGTCAAACGCTGCCTTTAATCGGGTAGTTATAAAGGCTATGATTGGCATGATCGGATTCTTGAAGATAAGAATGATAAGTCAAGATAGGATTTGTCTCTCTCTCAAGAGATATATCTACTTGGCCACTCGATGAGTGAGATTAATGATAGTGCATGGTCATGCCCAAATGAATTGATGTGATCAATGTCATTTGCTTATATCAATCTACTCAAGATCGAGAAAGCATTGGACAAGATAAGTTGTCGTAGACTATGACTTATGACCAAAATGATATTATGTGACAAAGGGATTGTGATATGTTCTATAAGGTAACTCTGAACTTTCATAGTTATACTAATTGGGTAGTCATAATGGCTTGCTAGAGTCCGCTTATGACTTACGGGTTCTGAATGGTTCGGACTCGTTGCCAACTTAGTATAATCCTATTGGGTCACACACAATAGAACGAATTGGAAAAGGCTAAAATTCTGGGAATTATAAACTGGCCACCGTACGGCTTATTAGGCACCGTACGGCCCTCTTATAGCCGTACGGCTGCTCACCCCGTTTCTGGTCAGTTTGTTAAGAATTCTTGTACGACAAGGAATCCCGATCCCAAACGGAATTAGGTCAGACCCTTATATAAATATATGTAGCCGGGTTTGACAGCCTCTAATGTTGATTTTGAAAATCAATAACAATTGTTTTAGAAACAATGAAATATAGAGAGGTATGATTATTTATTTTAATATTGAGAATCATCAAAATACAATGATCAATGGAGCAAAATAATTCCTATGAAGAAATCGTTTCTTCACCAAGCCTTGGATCTAGCAATCAATCAAGAAGGTGTTCTTGAGTCCATTCGACGTGTGGATACCGGTAGAGGGTGTTCGCTTTTTAACAACTAAAGTCCGTGTTCATAGATTCGATGTTCAAGGGTATGTTTCTTTCATCTTGTATTTAATTTAGTCAACATGCACGGATCCGGGCTCATGGGTGTTTGATCTTATGTTTATTCTGCTGCGCATGATGCATCATAACCCAACAGTGGTATCAGAGCCCCGTTCATCGTTGATTATTTTAATACATCATGTTTATATTATTTAATTCGATTATATGATTTTTGCATGATGATAAGATGAATGTGTGATTTGAGCTTTATTTATGAGATATAAAATTTATGAGCATGATTGTATGGGGATTATGTAATTATTATGTTGGTGTGATCTATATCAATAATTGCATGTTGGGATTATCAATAAATTAATTGGATTATGTGTATTGATAATTTAGATCTAACTTGTATATGAAATAAATCGTTTATTCATGATATTGATTAGATCTAATTAAAATCATAATCTGTAAATTCGTGTTGGTTTAATCTGATTAATGCATGAACACGATAATGGAATTGATCGGATTTAAAAATTTTGGAAATCTGAGGAATCTGGAAGGAGGAGCCGTACGGCGCCTTGGCTGGCGTATGCCTCCTAGGCGGACGTACGACGCCCCCTAGGTTTTCTGGCAGATTTGTTTTTTCTGGTTTTTTTGATTGTTCTGTAAATCTTTTACAGAATTCGAATCAGGAATTGAATCTGGTTTTAGATGGCTGGTTTTCGAAACCGTGTTTCCTGAAATATGATTTAATCCAGAAAATTGCAGAAATCAGAGTTCAGAAGAGTTCAGAATTGCTGTAGTTTATGTAATTGTTGAGACAATGAACGATCTTGAAACAAGTTACTTTCTATACGGAAATGTGGATGCCTCTTGGCTTAGTTTCGGCAGTATGGAATAATTACTGGGTTTCTTGATTTTAGTATGGGATTGTGGATGCCTTTTGGCTTAGTTTCGACCGTGCCTTTTGTGCTCTCAATTCGTAGATGTTATGCGGATTCAAATGTTTCAGAATTTATACATATAAACAAAGTGCAAATTGTTTGCAGAGAATGAAACTAAATTTGGATTAATTCATTGCATGGACCAATGGCAGACTTACGCCTTGTTTCTTAGAATGCGAATGAAATATCCAATCTGTAAATTGTTTACAGAAAATTTAGATTTCGTCCCCATAATATTGCTTCATAATCAAATCACAAAGATTTTGCTTCTGTTAATTAATTTGATTAGTTAACATCCTTTATACAAAGACTATATTATATTATGTTTGACATAATTAAATATATGATGCATATATCTATGCAAATAACCTTCATAAAATTTTAAGTTTTATGCCACTCACTATTTAAACACTTGTGAAGTACCTTGATCGTTTGGTGTGGTTTATCTGCCAAAGCAGGCACATCATTCTATCATTGAGAAGCAAGATGAGGCAAATGTTGTCTATATGTTTAAAGTGGTCAAACTTAATTAGGCTATCATAACGGTTATGGGCCTAAGGCATAAGATGGGATTAAAACATGTAAGACATAAGATGTCACAAATCCCATAAAGGATCTAAGAAAGTGATGTGATTGATTTGGCCCGTCATATATGGAACTTCTTTGGGAATTCTATGGGGGTAGCTGGCATGGGGACGAATGTTAGGAATATTCTTTGTGCATGGTGGTACGGCTCTACTAAGGCAGATTCTGATTTGAGTTTTTGGCTCCGTTCGCTCTTACCTCCTTTTATTTGCTGGGAATTGTGGAATGCTAGAAATAAAGCTCGTTTTGAAGGACATAAAGTTACCCCGCTTGAGGTAATTAATTCTATAACCTATGGGATTGCTTCTATTATTAAAGCATTTAAATTGGAGTTTAGAGGATCCCACTTAGACATGTGGCTGACCTCTTTATTTAGATTCAAGGTTTCTTCCCCTCCTACGAAGATTCCTAAGATTGTTGTTTGGAAAGCCCCTATTAACGAGGAGTTTAAGCTTAATACGGAAGGAGCTTCTAAGGGTAATCCAGGCCCAGCTTCGGGTGGGGGGATTTTTAGAGGTCCGAATGGGGATTTCTTATACGCTTTCTTTCAGTTCTATGGTGTTAACACTAACATGTGGGCTGAAACTCATTCACTCCTTGATGGTTTACTGATAGCTTCTGAGTTTGGCATTAATTCCCTTTGGATAGAGCTTGATTCTGAAGTTTTGGTTAAGATTTTGTTAAGAGAATATCATATTGCTTGGCGGATTCTTTACCTTATTCACAGAATTATGGGGCTTATCTCTACTATGAAGATTCAGATCACCCATGTGTATAGAGAAGGCAACAAAGTGGTGGATGGGCTGGCTAATTTTGGTTATTCTCAACTACATAATGCAGATTTTAACTATTTTGTTGATCTTCCTAATAATTGTAAGGGGGCGTTCAAGCTTGATAAAGCTGAAGTGCGTTCTCTTAGACTTTAATGTTTTGTTGTAGATGGCTAGATTCTTATATTTCTTATTCTCTTTGTATTGTAGTCACCCCTCCCTACAGTGGATAAAGAGGGGACAACCTCTTCCGGATGTTGTTAATAAGGCGCTCCAAAGTAATAATAAGGAAGATTTGAGTAAGAATACTTCCAATTTGGAGGAGACAAGGTTGGAAGGGAACACCTCTAATGATGCTATTTTGGCGGATGACAATGACTTGGTTGCTATACAAGAAAAGATTGATGCTCACAAAGAACAACATTCTGGTTTGAATTCGGAAGATTCTAATATTGTTGTGGAAGATGATGTTATTAACCCTTCAATCTCAGGTTTAAACATATCCCCTCGTGCTCCATCTACATATGTGACCATTTTAGCTGGGTCTACTCCTTTCACAAACCCTAATCCTAGGGTTACCGACGCTGATGTTTTTACTATGGCAATTTATCGAAAGAAACGTAGTAAGTCTGCAAGTCCTCCATCTTAATCTGCTCTTTTTTAGAGTCTTTTATTTTTATTAATTGTTTCCCAATGGTAGCTGTTCTTTGTTGGAATCTTCGTGGTTTAGCTAATAAAGAAACCATTAGGAGAGTAAATAAATTGCTTAACTTGCATGGAGCTTCGGCTATGGTTATTTTTGAACCAAAATAGCATCCTTCTAATATTCCCACTATTGTTCGTAAGCTGCATTGTAGCGGGGGATTCTCTAATAAGTTTCGAAGAATTTGGTTTGTGTGGAAGCACGGTTTTAGTTGTCAGATCATTCATGATGGTGTTCAATATCATACAATTCAGATTTCACTTGCCTTGTGGTCTTCTCCAGTGCCTGTGACTTGTGGTCATGCTCTTTGTAACAAGTATGATAGAAGGGAGTTATGGGATGATCAGTTCTAACAATCTTGCATGGATGGTATGTGGGGATTTTAATGCTGTTCTCGATCAAGAGGATAAACTTGGTGGGGCTCCTATTACTCCTGGAAAGGTTAGGGAGTTTTCTGACACTATCCAAGTTGCTTCTCTTATTGATGCTGGTTTTTTGGGGTCCAAATATACATGGTGGAATAAAAGGCTTAGGAGGAGATCTATTCTCCAATGCATCGATAGAGTTTTTTACAATGAGCAGTGGTTACAATCTTTTACTAGTACTTCTGTCACTCATTTAAATAGAACTTGTTCTGATCATGCTCCTTTGATGATTTCTATTAAAGTTGCTGTCGAGATGATTAAGGGCTCCTTTCGATTTATAAATGCTTGGACTAAACATGCATATTTTTATGACACGGTGAAGCAATCTTGGGGTGTTTGGATAGATGGACGGCCTATGGTTTATTTCGGGAAAAAGCTTTCCCGGTTGCGGAAATCTTTATCAGCTTGGACTAAAAATGTTTTTGGCCGTATTGATCATCAAGTAGCCCATGCTGAAGATGAAGTTTTAATTAAGGAGAGAGATGTTGAACAAGACCCATGTGTAGAGAACAGGGCTGCTCTTAGCCTTGCTCAAGCTCACTTACAGCGTACTCTCGCTCTTGAAGAATCCTATTGGAGGAAAAAATCAAACATTATGGGCAGTTGACTTTTATCATAATCAACTTAGGCCTGAAGTGACAAACTCTAATCCGAATGCTCATGATGATCTCCTCCATTTAATCCCTCCTATTATTACTGCGGAAGAGAATGCTTCTCTTATTTCTCTTCCATCCTTGGAAGAAGTTCTTGAGATTGTTAAAAGCATGTATGGGCAGTGTGTTGCGGGCCCCGATGGGTTTACTGGCTTGTTTTAAGTGATAGTTAGGAGATTATTAAAGAAGATCTTTATCGTGCTATAAAAGAATTCTTTGCGGGGTTTGAAATGCCGAGATCGTGGAAGTACTTTGATAGTCACATTTCCAAAGATTGCTTCCCCGATTTCTTTTTCTGACTTACGGCTAGAGCCATCAATTCGGGACCGTCTTGTCGGGACGTCCTGTCCCGCTATATATATGGGATGGGACGGGATAGCATATTCTTATCCCGAAAAAATGCGGGACTATTCGGGACGTCCTGTTTTGGACGGGACAAAACGCGGGATGGGATGGGTCGGAATGGGACGGGACGTCCCGCATTTTTTTGGACTTCAGGCCCATCCCAATTTCCATAGTCAGGCCCAAGTGGATAAGGGCCCCAAATCCACTCTATTATGACTTAACCCTACCTAGCCGACGCATACCACTACCAGTCAGTCTGTGTATACCACGAATCGCAAATTTGCAATTCTCAAATCCCAAATTCCCAAATTGCAATGAGTAACCCTAGCCGACGATTAAGCCTACCCGTGGCAACAGCGATGGCAATGAGTCGACGACTAGACTACTTAGTACTCACTCCGTTCCGCACACCGCTCTACAATCTGCACTCCGCAATAACCGATCGGCGATCATTCCTCTCCCACACTGACGGCGACGAGGCGACCAACCACCACTTCTTCTCCTCTTCTCAGCGGCGCCAGCGTGTCTACTATCTAGTGTCTACTCCTCTCTTCCGGAAAGTACTAATTCTTGACCACTTCTACTTCGTTTTTTAGTCATTCCTTTAAAAGTAATTGTAGTACTATTGTCTGTTGTTGTTTAGTTTGTTTTGTTTAAGATTTTTTCTGAGTCTTCATAAATTGGACCTAATTAATTTTTGACTGTGAAGTGTGAAGGTGTTTGCTTGGTGTTTTCAGTGAATGTGTATGCTTGATGTTTTCAGTGAAGTTGTATGCTTGTCATTTATATATAATTATTGATGCATTGTAGTTATGAGAGATTGTGTATTGGTGTCACAATTACTATTGTTGGATATTGTTTCAAACTATTATCATGACATTTTCTAGTATTTTTATGATGCTTATGTAATTTCTAAGTAGTTGAATTTGCGTTTTTGGTTATAAACATTAAAAAATTGGCATTTTTTATGATCGGGTGATCGCATCAACTAATCCCGTATTTGTCCCGCATTGTCCCACGTCCCGAGGTGATTTGGGATGGGACGAGGAATTTCCGTCCCGTGTTAAATTCGGGACGTCCCGTCCCATCCCGTATAGCTTGCGGGACAACATCGTTTTGTCCCGTCCCGTCCCATTATCTCGAATTGACGGCTCTACTTACGGCCTATAAGTTTATGCAATTTTTCGATCAAAATTATTACTAATCTGTTCACTTGCCGTTTGGGATAGATTCTTCCTCGGATGACTTCTCAAAATCAAAGTGGTTTTGTTAAAGGGAGGGTGATTCATGAAAACATTCTTTTGGCCCAAGAAATGATGCACTCCATAAAGAAGAAGGTCCGTTGTTCAAATATTGCTATTAAGTTGGATATGGATAAAGCTTATGATAGAATCTATTGGGTACCTTTAATCAAGGTTCTCAAGAAATTTGGTTTTTCTATTGAATGGGTGGGCATGATTTATCGCTGCATTTTGGGATGTTGGTTTTCTATTCTTCTTAATGGGGAAAGTTGTGGTTTTTTTCACTCGACAAGAGGCCTTCGTTAAGGTGATCCTTTATCTCCTAGTCTTTTTATTATTGCAGCTGAGGTTCTTAGTAGGGGATTGAATTATCTCCATGGCATACATCCTAGTGTTCAGTACTGTACTCATCCTCATACTCCGATTGTATCTCATTTGGCCTATGCGGATGATGTCATTATATTTTGTAATGGTGGCCAGAATTTTATTAAAAAGCCCATGCTTTGTTTAGAGAAGTATCAAATCTTCTCGGGTCAATTAATTAGTGTGGGCAAGTCGTGTTTTGTAACTGGAAAACAGGATGCTGGGAAGGATACTTCCATAATTGAGGCCCGGGGTTCCAAAAGAAAGATCTCCCGATAACCTACTTGGGTTGTCCTCTATATGTGGGTAGAAAATCTCATACTCTTTTTCTCCCTTTACTCCAGAAAATGGAGGACAGATTGGCTTCATGGCAAGGAAAGTTACTTTCCTATGGTGCTAAGGTAACTCTAATCAAATCTTGTCTCCAATCCATTCCACTGTATTACATGTCCGTTTTAGAGCCTCCTAAAGGAATTATGAACGCCATGCAACGTATGATCATGAACTTTTTCTGGAGCGGTTTAGATGGTCATCCTAAATGTCATTGGATTGGTTGGTCTCGGATTAGTCGTACCCTTGAATAAGGTGGTCTTGGCTTACGGAAATTTGAGGACATTTCTACCTCCTTTACCATGAAATTATGGTGGAGGCTTCGGGGATCATCTTCCTTATGGTCTTCCTTCATGTTAAAGAAATATTTCTTTGAGATTCACCCAATGGATGCCGTCCTTACTAGTTTTGCTTCACAGGTGTGGAAAAGAATGATTAACATTAAGGATTTCATGGAAGATCGGATTGGTTGGAGAATTGGGCAGGGATATCTTTCGATCCATGAAAAATGGTTGGATGGTCTTCCTCCCACTTTGCCTCCTGAGCATATACAGATTTATACTCTGTTTGAGAACTCTCTCCCTCGGGTTGATTATATCCAAACACAGTTTTGTGGGCAGCTTGTTTCGTTTCTCACTGAGCAACACATTATCCTTAGTGGCAATGAAGATTTAAACTTATTTGGAATCCTTCTCCATCCGGTAGATTCTCTACTAATTCCGCTTGGCAGGAATGCCATCAAAGTCATAGGTCGAGTTTGGTGTTCAAAAATCTTTGGCATAAGCACATCCTAAATTAAATGTCTATTTGACTTTGGAGGGCTTTGCATAGAGGTTTACTAATGGATGAAGCGCTTCAAAAGCGTGGAATTCAGGTGGTTTCTAGATGTTCTTGTTGTGTTCGGCCACAGTGTGAGTCTATTGACCATCTCTTCGTATTTGGTGATTTGGCTCATATGGTTTGGCAATATTTTGGTCATCTCTTTGGTGGTATTAGTCGTATGGGAAGCCTTCATCAATTGTGTAGATACCCCGGGAGAGCCCACCCCTTGGCTAGAGCGGTGGAAGGATTCATAGGATGTCTATTTGGTTTTAGATTGTAGAGTCGCCAACTATGTTTTAGAGGAACATAAGAAAAACCTAGTAGTTAGCCTATGTTTTGATACGAAAACAGAGATTCTTGTTGTGAGGTTCGGGGGTTAGGTTACGAGATGCAAAGTACTTAAACACCCATGTCGCCCAACTAATGTTGGTCTTGCTTGTTCATAGTCTACATAAATAAAATGTTCTTCCTATTCTTTGATAATGATAAAAGGGGTTTAAATGGGGGTGTTTTCAATGTGGGGAGATAACTCCTTGATCGACTTCAATAGAATGAAGTGATCTTTGGTGTCATGTCCCAAAATGGTTTTGGGTGATTGCACGTTTGATAAAAGTAAAAGAAGAAGAGAAGAGATGAAGTAGAGAGAAGAGAGAAAAGAGTAGTGTTTACCTAAACTTCAAATGACTTCAAGTACTTCTTTAGGGAATTGCCTTGGAAATGACTTGAATTTTTTGTGTATAGTTTTCTTATGTTGAGAAGAGTGCCAAGAAGAAGTCCAAGAAAAGGTCCTTTGAAATGGTGGAGAAGAGAGGTTTATATAGGTGTAAAACATATGTTTTTGGTGCCAAAACGAAGTCACCAAGAAATCTTTCCCGGGCAAAATCATGTAAAATGAGCAAGGGAGAGAGTCTTGGAGAAAATCTATAACTGACGCCCAGATGCGCGCGCCTCCTGCCTTGATGGCGAGACGCGCGCGCTTCTGACCCCTAAAGGCGGAGGCGCGCGACTTGGAAATGGCTTTTTTGACAGAATGGACTAGAAAGTCAGCCATGTTATTCAGTTTAGTCCCTGGACATAACAAAGTCAGTCAGGAACTTAACGAAAGTAACAGAAACTAACCAAAAACACATAAAAATAGGAAGGAACACAAAATCAAATGTGCAATCGGGGTGAGCGGCCCAAGGTGAGGTGTCTACAGAGCCCCTTGGCGGCGTGGATTTCGAAGCAAAACGCGCCAACGAAAGAAAGACATCCGCCGAGGACATCACCAAGAAAAAAACAAAGACTCGATGAAAGCAGGAATTTTGAAATTGCGAGAGATAATGGTGCACTCCCTGTGTGAGAGACTTTTGTTGATAGAGGAGATGTGGTGGCATGATCCTTTTGTGAATCTGCCAGCTGAATCCGTTTATGAATTCATTTGTTGAGTCTATTTGCCGAATCCGTTTGTGAATCCACTTGATGAATCCATTTGTGAATCCATTGAATGACTCCGTTTATGAACCCGCTTGACGAATCAGTTGGATGAATCCGTTTGTGAATCCATTGGATGAGTCCGTTTGTGAACCCGCATGACGAATCCGTTTGGGAATCCGCTTGATGAATCCGTTTGTGAATCCATTGGATGAGTCCGTTTGTGAACCCATTGGTCGAATCCGTTTGTGAATCCGCTTGATGAATCCGTTTGTGAATCTATTGGATGAGTCCCTTTGTGAACCCGCTTGATGAATCCGTTTGTGAATCTGCTTGATGAATCCGTTTGTGAATCCATTGGATGAGTCCGTTTGTGAACCCATTGGTCGAATCCTTTTATGAATTCGATGACTGATTCCGTTTATGAACCCGCTTGACGAATCCGTTTGTGAATCTGCTGGATGAGTCTGTTTGTGAACCCATTGGTCGAATCCGTTTGTGAATCCGATGACTGAATCCATTTGTGAACCCGCTATGTTGCTTAAGAAGTGGTGATTTCAGTGGTTCACCGTGGACCAAATTGCTGTTTGTAGCTGTATCTGATGTATGCTGTTCTGAGCTGCACTTGCTGTTGACTTCATGACTTTTGTGGGGTGCAGGCACAGTTGACTGTGGACCCAAAAAAATTGTTTTCCCTTTAGAGAGGAAAGCATCGAGATTGACTTTAACTTTTGTAACCGTCGGATTTAATGATGTCCTTTGCGGAGCTTTGTGCTCGAAATGCCCCAAGGTGGAGCCAAAAACTCGGATGGGAGTTGGAGGAACATTGATGTGATGCATTTATTCCTGCATGGGAAATTGCACTTGGACCTGTCAGGGCACGAGAGTCGCCCGCGTCCGAGTATTGCTATGGGACGCGCCCGCGTTCCATGTAGGTAGCGGGAGGCACGCGCAATGTGCTTAAGTTCAGAACATAAGTTTTGAAACTGCCCATTCTATTCGAGCCAAGTTCGAAATTTTACCAAACTCTCCATATTGTGAGCTAATTTTTTGTGAGGAAAACATCCCAAAACATTTCCTTCATCCATTTGAGACCATTCTATCGCGAAATCATGTCGAGTTCATGCCAAACTCCTCTTTTTGAGATGCCATGGGCGAGGAGGCTGAAATCGGGGTTGAGGCCATGGACCCAAGATTGCTTACTTATAAGTCTCATACTCATATCTCCCACTTTTTTTCTGCAGGTTTGGTAAGAATTTCGCCCTTCCTTTGTCGATTTTCGCATTCTGGGGTTGTATCACTGTTGCCCGTAATACTGTTGCAGTAACCCTTTTTTTGTTGATCATAGCTGCATGTTGTCCCCATTGCTGATTTGTCGTAGGAGGGATGTTTGGACACCTATTTTCATGCTCACATACTTGTTTGCACGTTGTGATCTTGTCATGTTGTTGAATTTCTTCTTGTTTTCTTTCGTTTCTTTACAGAGATGGGCTCGTCTGTCTGAGATCGAGGCGGGGCTTAAGCGCCTGTCTCCATATGGAGGAAGTTGCCTGAGAATGTTCGGGCTAGGGTTGCGGCGACTTGCTTCGGCCCTTTTATTACTAGCCTGCCTTTCTTGAAGAACGACCGAGACGTGGTTCAGGCCTTGAGGGAGAGATGGTGGGATACCACCCACACTTTTCATTTGCCGATGGACGAGGTGACCATGACACCTACTGATTTCACTGCCTTGACCGGTTTGCCCTTTTCTAGAGTGGCCGTCCCCCATGCTACGACGGGAACTGTTCGGATGCCGGCTCAGCTGCTAGCCTTGGTCGACTGTGAGTTTACGGTGAAGAGCTTCCGGGTGACCTGAGGGAAGATTAGGGCTTATTTTGACATCCTCGCGGCTGAGTCCCAAGGTTTCACTGCTGATAGGATCGATGCGGTGGCACGTTGTTTCATCTGGTTTACCCTATCCCACTCTATTTGCGACCGGGGGGTGCTCTGCTTCCTTATCCCTGTTGGACCTCCTAGTTGATTTGGATCAGGCTGCTCAGTATAACTGGGGTGCATCGTGTTTGGCTGCCTGCTACCATGCTATGGATCTGACTAGTCGTTCGACTAGGAGCTCGGTTACAGGCTTTTCTCTTGGTTGGGAGGTATATCTACCACTCTGCCCTTTTCAGATTCCTGTCTTTGTCCTACAAGGCCAGAAATGTGAAGACCAGCACAGCCCCAATTAGCTTGGTCTCGGCTCGGTAGTATCTGGATAATCTGAGGCCCGAGTCCGTGTCCCATTCATTGTTCCCATGGAGGCTGATATATGGCAGCATAGAGCATACCCTGTTTCCCACTCACTCGAGGCTTCTGATGAGCTCTGTGGAGTACATGGCTATATACCTGGGGTGAGAGAGTATACTGGCAGCACGGGAGCCAGGTGGTGGACTACCATAACCTGCCCAGGAATGCAGTTCTGAACTTTCCTCCTTTCTGCCCTCGCAATTGGGAGGCGTTGTCTGAGGAGGATATGGCCATGTACATGGCAGGGGTTAATGCTTCCCCTTTCTTCTTTTCTTATCAGGATTACGGCATCTTCAGGGCTAGCCATTTGATGCAGGGCTTCATGTTTGCTGACCCTAGGAGGACACAGCTCGCCCCCTCGACTTCTGCTCAGTTCTATCCTACAGGTGCAAGTTATTGCTTCGATCCTCCCTTGCCCCCTTCATATTACACATATTCAAACTTTGGGGTTGTCGAGTAGCAGAGGGAGATTGTCCCAGAGGAGATGTCACCGGAGAGGGAGCCTTCTGCCCAGACTGCTGTGGTATGACTTTTACTCTTTATGTAACTTTTGATCTTAACCCGTTTTCTGTTCCAGTATCTTTTATCTCAGTACACTGATGTAGTTTCCTGTTTCTGCTGTGACAGGTGCCCGTGGCTGCTTATAGGCATATAGGCCACCAGAACAAAGGAATGCGAAGCCGACTGCGCCACCTAGAGGAGAGAGTGCTGGAGCTGTGCAGAGACATGGCTAATCTGACCAGGGAGGCTGTTGGTACGGTTTCTGGTGTTGCCAGAGGTATTGCTCGGGAGCTCGTGGCATGGGGCGAAGTTGTAGAGATGCTGCTTTAGATGTCGATGATGCTGTCACTTCGGCAAGGCAGTCATTGAGCAGGAGCTTCAGCCGTGGAGGTACCAGTTCATCGGCGAGGATGCCAAAGAGACGCCGCCATGAGATCACCATTGAGGAGTCCGAGTAGGAGTCTGATGATAAGGAGGAGACTGAGAGTGGCAGCGGGGATGGGCACAGTGCTGCTGACGATGACTCTGAGTAGCTTTCTTTTTGATGTAGAGGATGGGATCCTGGAACAATTTTTATTTTTCATGTAATAACATTTAGCACATATTTACAGTCCTAGTTATTTATCTACATTTTTTATGTTCATTTAGAATTGATCCTAGATGTCGACCCTTTACAAACAAATGTGTGCCCAAAGTTCTTTGTTGTTGTTGTGGAATGTTGCTTTGTTGCTGTGGAATCTGAATTTGTTGCAGGATGACGGCGTCGAGATGTCTGGCTGCTGCTGAACTGACAAAGGCCTATTCTTTTCTGTCCGTCTGTCAAAGGCGCGCGTGCCTGGATTTGAGCGTGGTATGCGTGCGCGTCGCGGCACCGAGGGCGGAGGCGCTCGCGTCTGGGCTGCTGATTTATAGCCCATTTCTTTCTGAACAGGATTCTCCAACAGCTATAAATTTGAACCCATTTTGACCAGTTTGCTCACACAGCAATATTCTGCAATACTTTACACCTTCTTAAGCTTCAAATTCTTGTCAAGGATGGCCCCATGACCTTTTCTTTCGAAGTGAAAGTCTCCATCCCCGAGGGTGAAAAGTCAATTCCAGTCCCTATTGTGAAGGCACGCCCGAGTGTCTTTGACCGCTTGGGTAGACCGAATGAAGTTGCCGTTGAACCCTTGAAGCCGGCGGTTCATGTTGAAGCCCCTTGGCCACGCTATTTTCCGAATAAGAAGAAAGGTAAAGGCAAAGGAAAAGGCAATTCTCCTTATGTATGGAAGCGCCCATCTAAAGCCTCCGTCAAGGCTTCTTTGGATAAAGGCAAGGAGAAGGTTGTTGATGAATCTCCATCCCGTCCTAGCGTCTTCTCTCGCCTTGGTGGTTCTGGGAGTGCTCCGCCCCCAATCAAGAAGGTTAAAGGCCCTAGTCAAAAGCAATGGGTTCCCAAACCGAAGAAAGATTAGACATTTCTTAGTACCCCAAGATTGCAACTTAATAGACCACTTGTTTAGGATTTAAATGTTTTATTGTCTTTTAATCTCAACATTATCCGTTGTAATGATCAAAATAATTTAAGAATTGAAGAAAGAATTGCATCTTGTTTATGAATGATTTGGGTAAAAATGATTGTTTTAGACTGCACCCGAAGGTTGCCTACGTTTCTCTCATAGAGAGGCTCAGGTCTCCGTAGTTCAAACAAATGAAGACCATTTTTTTGTGCACCCTGTTTTTTGCCTAGACCGCCCTTTCGGGTTTTCAATCTAGCGGGCTTCTTTTTTTGCACTTGCTCTAATTTTTGCCTAGGCCGCCCTTACGGGTTTTCAACCAAGCGAATTTTTTTTTTTTTTTTTTTTTTTTATGGTCCTCATTCGTTAAGTGTAGAACTTCTTGAGCTTGTCGAGGTTGACCTCCTTCGGCAATTGATCGCCATCTAAGTCTACGAGTCAGACTGCACCGCCGCTTAATATCTTCTTGACCACGTACGAAACAATCCATCGAGGTCCCCATTTCCTAAGGGGATTCATGGCATTGGGAGGATGTTGCCTTAGGACTAAATCTCCAACCTTGATGTTCCGGGGCTTCACCTTTTTATTGAAAGCCCTTGCCATTCTCTGTTGATAAGCTCTTTTGTGCTCAAATGCTCTTAGCCTCCTTTTGTCGAGTAGGGCTAGTTGCTCGTATCGACTTTGCATCCAATGAACCTCGTTGACTTGGTTCTCGAGTAAGACTCGTAAAGAGGG
Source organism: Campanula takesimana (assembly GCA_026119855.1). Classification (NCBI taxonomy): domain Eukaryota; kingdom Viridiplantae; phylum Streptophyta; class Magnoliopsida; order Asterales; family Campanulaceae; genus Campanula; species Campanula takesimana. Next base: position 738,204 of record JAOWBW010000134.1, read on the forward strand.
AACTTCAAGTTCGACTGGGAGTATGGCTTCAGAACCATAAAAATGAATATGGGGTTTCTCCTGTTGCAGACCGGATTGATGTGCGGTAGCCCCACAATGCTAGTGGTAACTTCTCGGGCCAATCCCTTCCTGTTGAAGCCATTTTCCGTTTGATTGTAAGATACCCGTGGGAAATGGAAAAGTTCCCCTCGAGAATCAAACACGGGCACTTTATGCTCGATAAAACGGAGTTGCCACGTTAATTTAATTTTAAACCCAAATTTAACGGAAAAGGTTAGAGATTGTGAGTTCGGAGGTCACGTTTGTAGATACCCCGGGAAACCCCCGCTTGGCTAGGGCGGTGAATTATCCTAAGATGTCTACTTGATTTTAAGAGTCGCCACCCATGTTTTAGAGGAACGCGAGAAAACCTAAGAAAATAGCCTTTTTTATTGATCACGAAACTAGAGATTCAAGGAAGAAGGGTTCAGGGGTTAGGTGACGGAGTGGGAAGTACTTAAACACCCACTTCGCCCGGCTTAAGCCGGTCTTGCTACTTTTGGTGTTCTAATATTTACATGTCCTTCAATTAATTAAATAGAAATGTGCTAACAATTATAATGAAAAGAAAAGGGGAAAATAATGATTTTATTGATTTAATGCTAAATATTACATGTAATAATTATTCTAGACAATTACATGAAGAGATGAAAATGGTGAATTAAAATGTAGTTTGGAATGTTGGGATGTAACCTTGGTCAAACTTCAATAGTGAAGTGGCCTTTTGATTGTATCCCTTTTTATGGAGATTGCATACTCACTTAGAAGAGATGAGAAGATGAAGAAAGGAAATAATACTTAGAATTTAGAAGAAGAGAATAAACCTTGTACCTTATGCTTGAATGGAGAAGAACCAAATCTTTGTGTTGACCACTTCTTGAAAAATAGACTTTTGTGTGTTTTGAAGTATTTTTGTGTTAAGAAATCATCCTCCCCTTTCATGATGGAATGAAGAGGTTTATATAGGTGTTGGAGAAGTGTTTGTGGTCACAAAGATGGCCATTCCCCGGATCAAGCCAAGGCATAATGGTCTTGGGGGTTACAAATCAGAAAAGGAGGGAAATTTGGCAAAATCTGAGATTCTGGAAGCGGGAAGCGCGCGCTTCCCACCCCCCCTATGGGAGGAGCACGCCTCCCACAAAGGAGGGAAAAGGCGTGCGCATCCCAGCTTCAGGAAATTCATATTTCAGCCCAAAAGTTAACCCCGTTATGCAGTTAAGCCCCAAAACTAACGGAATTAGTCCAAAAACTTAACGAACATCACGAAAGTCAACAAAAACAAAGTAAACAAAGACTCAAGGTTGACTTTGTCACTTAGTCAAATCCAAGACTAACGGAGTAAGTCAAGAACTTAATGGAAAGTAACAAAAGTTAACGGAAAGTAACAAAACATAACAGAAGAGAGGAAGATAGAGAATGTGTATGCAATCGGGACATGAGAGGTCCAAGGCGGGGTGTCTACAGAGCCCCTCGGCGACGTGGATTGCAAAGCAAAACGCATCGACGAATGTAAAAACACCCGCCGAGGACATCGACAAAGAAAAAAAAAGGAAGAAAAGAAAACAAAGACTCGATAAAAGTAGGAATTTGAAATTGCGATAGATAGAGGTGCGCTCCCTGCATGAGCGACTTCTGCTGGAGTGTTGTATTAGAGCTCATGGGAGCTTGTCTTGATATGGACCGAGTTGTTGAGTTGGGGCTCATGGGAGCTTGTCTCGATATGGACCGAGTTGCCGACTTGGAGCTCATGGGAGCTTGTCTCGATATGGACCGATTTGCCGACTTGGAGCTCATGGGAGCTTGTCTCGATATGGACCGAGTTGCCGACTTGGAGCTCATGGGAGCTTGTCTCGATATGGACCGACTTGCCGACTTAGAGCTCATGGGAGCTTGTCTCGATATGGACCGAGTTGCCGACTTGGAGCTCATGGGAGCTTGTCTCGATATGGACAGAGTTGCCGACTTGGAGCCGCATCTGCTTATGTTGTTGACTTTGTGGGGTGTGGGCACGGTTGACCACTTTCTGGTGGGGATGATGTGCCTTGAGTAGCGGATGCTGTTGACTTCGTGGTGGTACCTGTTATGTGTGTGCTTGACAGGTATATGTGTTCTTGTAAGAAGATGCATGAAGTGTCCAATGAAGAGAGAGAAATTGTGCTCGTGGTGTGATGGGATTTTGGAACACCCTTGCAATGAGAGAGAAGTAAGAATGTAGAGAGTGATCTTGTGTGCGGTGTGATTTTGAGGAAAGCATTGGATGTATTCATACCTTCACTTACCATTGCCGCTTGAGTGGAGATGGATTTCTGATGTCCGCAGAGGATGCTTTGATGGAGAATGTCCATTCTTTGGATGTTGATGAGAGAACGCTCTTGATGATGGGTTGGCGAGATGGTACTCTGGATGATGGGTTGGTCGTGCCAAAGGCTGCCTACGTATCCCTTGAAGGGAATCAGACCAGCGTAGTTCAAGGATGATGGAGAACTCTGGGGAAGAAGCTATGGAGCAAGGGAAAGTAAAGCACATACTTTTTCACATAGAAGGAGAAAAAGAATTTTTTTTTTTTTAGATTAGAAGGGAAAGAATATGCACACATGTGAGGAAAAGATTTTTTTTTTTTTTTTTAGTTCGTGGGTGAACCATTTTAACCATTGTGTGCTTGTGAAGCCAAACCAAGATCAAGTCGTGTTCAATCGAAGTCCGGATTGCCTTGTTGAATTCTGTCGTTGTTGCTGTGGTGTCCAACGAAATTGATGTCTAGCCCCAAGAGATTTATCGATTATGGGGCTCCAAAATGTATTTGATGACGAGATGAGTGGTTGCTGATTGTAAAGCTCCTAGAATGCATTTGATGCCAAACTTTGAGTGGCTTGCATAGCCCCAAGATAAATCAGTTCTTGGCCCATTCAAATAAATCGCCTTTTGTTGTTGGCGTGAGAAAATCCCAAGAGTAGATTATTGATACCAAGCCTCGAGAGATTGCAAAGCCCCAAATGTCATGGACTTCTTGTTTGCGAGCTTCAAGACGGTGGAGTGTGAAGACCTTTCGATGTAAAGCCCCAAATTATCTTGTGATCGGTTCAGCATTGAGAGCGGATGTACCATTTGGTAGAATTTTTGATAGAGATCTCCTTCTTGCTCTTACTGGGGAGATGAATGGCCTCATTGTGGTCGATACCCAAATGGCTGAGGGCTTATGTCAAAAGATGCAGTAATGTCTTGCGGCATCGTCGAAGTCGCGGAGGATAAGGTCTTGGTGTGATAAAGTCCCAAATGAGTATGCTTGCTTGACTCTTCTTGAGTTGAACTAATGACGGATCTTCGGATGCAACTAGTGCTGTGGCCCAACTTTATCTGAGCTGCACCTTGTGCTTTTGATCTTAGAGAAGGGGGTGCTGAATTGCAGAAACATTGGGATTGGCCGTGGCATTTCCCGCTATAACCCTGTTTTGATTAGAGTTTAGCATATTGAATCTTTTTCCTTTTCTCTAAGACTTCCTTTAAAATCTCGCTGTGAGTTCTAACAAAAATCATCAACTTCATTCATAACATCGGAGTCTTCATTTAAAACCAAGAGGCCTTTGACTTGAAGTGTTGAGAGACCCTTTGAAGCTTGATCCCTTTCATGGAGACTACTCCTAAATTGCGTTGCTCGAGTATTGTTGCCCAAAAGACTGTCGGTCGCGAAGCCCCAATATTGCCCTTTGCTCGGATTACTGTAATGCCGTAGCCCAAAAGATTGTAGATTGCGAAGCCCCTTGGGACCTTCGGTGCCGAATTGAGGAAGCTTCCAATGTTGCACATGACTCGGCTGGGGATACTGCTGGGGAGTTAATTGCTCTTTGCCGAGGGAGCCTTTAAGACTTGACCGTAGCCCTTAGAGTGCCATCATTGATTGCGAGAAAAGTCCATCCTTGATTGGGGGAACGAGCACGGGCACACGCGACAAGAGGGCTTTTTGACATCCCTTTTGGGAGACTTTGAGGATAGTCTCACACATCTTTCTCGAACATAGCCTCTAGGGCGTATTGATTGTCAAGTGAAGCAAAAGAAGTCCTTGTCCTTGAGTCACATAGCCCCTTGGGCGTCACCATTTGTTGAGCAAAGCAAGAGTGACTCATCCTCGTGCGAGGGAACAAACATGAGAGGACATGGCAAGAGCTACTCCATTTCTCGGGAGCCTTTCGGCGTACTTTAGAAGCACATACTTGAAGAAGCTTTGAAAACTGAGACACATGTTGTTGCTATTTGTTGCCCAAGCCAATTGACTAGCTAGGGATTATTTGTGCAACCTCATGCCCTTTTATGATGGGCTCGTTCTTGGATGGGTCTTGGCTACCACGGGCCTTCTTTTCATGAACCCAAAAATGCACACTGCTGGAGAATGATGCCAATAACCCAAGACAACCTTTGATGGTGCCATATCTTGTCGAGCCTTTTGCAATCCCAAAGTTGACTTGGTGGGGAATTGACTTGCTGAGGAGACCCAATGTTGAACTTGTGCAGTTGTCTTCCTTAGAGGCCGGAGATCTCCATTTCTCTTTCCTTTCTCTCTCTCTCTCTTATTTTTTTTATGACGCACCCTATTTTTTGCCTAGACCTCCCTTTCGGGTTTTCAATCTAGCGGGCATTTCTTTTGCGTCCCTTTTTTTTTTGACTCGATTAATGAGGAAGTGTGCATTGACTCTGGCTGAGGAGATAAGACATGTGATTTTGCGGTGAAGACCTCTTGTCACTAAAGATGAGTGACATTGACTCGACTAGAGAAGTGTCCCTAGTATTGACTTTGCATATATTTGTTGAATGACTCACGAAGGCAAGTAAGTCATTAAGAGAGAAGAGAAGGGAAGCCCCAATTTGATTTCAAGAAATTGGGAGTATGCAGAAAGAATAGAAGCCCTAGACTCGACAAGGAACGCGAAATGATTCCAAATCTAAGAAAGTTGTTCAATCTTTTTGGTGATTAATTCATTGGCAAATGAATCGTACAAAGATGTCTTGACAAGTTCGAGATGAAGGCCGATCACCATAACGCGCTAGGGCTAAACATATCTTCTTTCTTGCATGAGACCGGACCCGCAGGTTGCCTACGTTCCTCCAGTGTAGAGGCTCAGGTCACCGTAGTTCTTGTGGATTCTCCATTCTTCGTGATGGAATTGTTGCTTCGTAGCTTCGTCCTTTGTTGGTGGATGATGATGTTGATCTTCTTTGATTGAGGGGGATTTTTTTTTTTTTTTTTTTTTGTGCTCTAACTTTTGCCTAGGTTGATTTGATGATTTCAACCTAGCGAGCTTTTTGTTTTTGTTGTTTTTTTTTTTTTTTTTTGATCCCCCTTTGAAAACTTTACTTGATTTTTCTCCATGCTTGATGTCTTGGATTCGCCGTTGATGTCGTTGCCTTCGTCACGATGTTTAGCCCCTAGGAGTTCAAGCGATGGCCTTCGTTCTAAAACTTGTTTAGACATCTTTTCATCATTTTGCCAAGAATTAAATTGAACAACTTGGAATTGTGTATGAGGACAAGAACGACTTTTATTTGATAAGATCGACTCAAACATTGACATGAGAAGGAAGAAAACTTAATGCACGCAAAAGAGGACTTTGACTCTTTTTTTTTTTTTACTACTTGGTAGAGAAAGAGAAACGGAGATTGCTGTCGTCGTCTTTGCCGTTATAGTCTCCTTGCGGCATGATCTCTTGTTGAAGGCCCATTTCAAAACCAAGCTTTTTCCTTGATGGGTTCTTGCATGTTGCCATTCTCTAGCGGTTGATTTTCACCCACAGTAAATTCGCCGTTGTCGATCAAATCTTGGATGATGTTTCGGAGAAGGAAGCACCCTTCGGTAGTATGGCCACTATGCTCGTGGTAGCCGCACCATTCACCATGTGCATGATTCTTCAGTATCGCCTTCGTCTTGTACCCTTCCAAAGGTTTGACCTTCCCACTTGCCACCAAAGTTTCAAATGCCTCGGCTTGGGTTACTCCTAGGAGAGGAGTGAAAACTCGGTTGTTGGTGGTACCTTTGTAGCTTTTGAGGGTCGGGCCACTTGAGCATGCTTTACCATTGAACTTTGCTTTGCCGTCGGTGAGCTCTTGCAAACGGGCTTTGAGTTCGGAAACCTCTTCCTCATGAATTCTTCTTTCATAATCAAGACGGGCCTTGAGTTCGGAAACCTCTTCTTTGTGAATCCTCTTGTCGATATCGAAACGGGCTTGCCATAAATTGTCTTTACGGCGGGCATCCTCGACAATCCTATCCATTTGTTCCCCCATTGATTTCATTATGTTGAGTAACCCTTCGTTGGATACGAAATCATTTCCACCATTGTTGTTCTTGCTGTTGGAAACCATTGGACCTATTGGAAGAACACGGTTGATCTTAGGTTGGCCCCACAAACACCTTTTGAGTAATATGATTAAACCCACAAACAAAAAAAAAGACTCAACCACATAGAGAAAAATGACTATTTTTTTTTATAAGTCGGAAGGACGGAGTCCTTTTTGGGGTTTCTAGAAAAATAGTGGAATCGTCACACTAGTATATAGACCTTCTCGCGGTCCCATATACTCATCGGATTCCACCACGCTTGTGATACCTACATGTGACGGGATTAAACTAAATTAATGTAGTAAATCATACATGCGGGGATGGATTTTTTTTATTTTCGTCCAAGATAGCCACTTTTGGGGACAGAGTTTTATTTCGTCCATTGCAACAAATTGGCATGTATGATTTGAAGACATTAGTTTAGGGAAATCTAGGTACATGAAAACCGACTTGAGTCACGGAGTGTTAGACCCTAGACTAGAATTGTGTGGCTTGTGCTCGGCTAAAGAGAGGCTTAAAGGTCACCCCCAGCATGTAGTCTTGAACTACGCTACGGGCTGAGGTTGACCGCTTCGAAAGAGTCAAGGTCGGGTGGAGCTTGAAACTTTCTAGGACGGGCCTCGACGGGTTTGGGGTTGAACATTGTGCGACTCGATAGTGAGCAATTGATAAGAATATGTACATGTAGTGTGAGGTCTAACATGTGACAAAACATTTTTTTTTCAAAAGAAATAAAAAAAAAACAAATAAGCACATAATTACAACTTTCGAATCACCCGTGTGACCGATAAAACAAACAGAAAATAAAAGAAGTTCTGTGCAGGCCCGGTGCCCACACATTGTCATTCTGCTCTGTTCCGTTTTCTGTGCACTGTTTTGTTCTGGGAATACGTCCAGAAGCGCGCGCATTGGGTGGCCTATGCGGAAGGCGGGCGCGGTAGACAAAGAGGGGCAGAGGCGCCCGATTCTGGGCAGTACCTGCGAATCAGTGGGTTCAGGGGATTGCCTTGACCCTAAATAAAAAATTCTTTCCCCTGCAGTAATTGTTAGCACAGAAACATGGAATTGAAGGACAAGAAAGGAGGCGGGCGATTCTGGTAATTGGGGTCGAACGCGCGCGCTTTAGGTTAAGAAGGCCAGAGGTGCGCGCTTCAAGGAAGAAGGGTTCGGGGGTTAGGTGACGGAGTGGGAAGTACTTAAACACTCACTTCGCCTGGCTTAAGCCGGTCTTGCTACTTTTGGAGTTCTAATATTTACATGTCCTTCAATTAATTAAATAGAAATGTGCTAACAATTATAATGAAAATAAAAGGGGAAAAGAATGATTTTATTGATTTAATGCTAAATATTACATGTAATAATTATGCTAGACAATTACATGAAGAGATGAAAATGGTGAATTAAAATGTAGTTTGGAATGTTGGGATGTAACCTTGGTCAAACTTCAATACTGAAGTGGCCTTTTGATTGTATCCCTTTTTATGGAGATTGCATACTCACTTAGAAGAGATGAGAAGATGAAGAAAGGAAATAAGACTTATAATTTAGAAGAAGAGAATAAACCTTGTACCTTATGCTTGAATGGAGAAGAACCAAATCTTTGTGTTGACCACTTCTTGAAAAATAGACTTTTGTGTGTTTTGAAGTATTTTTGTGTTAAGAAATCATCCTCCCCTTTCATGATGGAATGAAGAGGTTTATATAGGTGTTGGAGAAGTGTTTGTGGTCACAAATATGGCCATTCCCCGGATCAAGCCAAGGCATAATGGTCTTGGGGGTTACAAATCAGAAAAGGAGGGAAATTTGGCAAACTCTGAGATTCTGGAAGAGGGAAGCGCGCGCTTCCCACCCCCCCTATGGGAGGAGCACGCCTCCCACAAAGGTGGGCAAAGGCGTGCGCATCCCAGCTTCAGGAAATTCATATTTCAGCCCAAAAGTTAACCCCGTTATGCAGTTAAGCCCCAAAACTAACAGAATTAGTCTAAAAACTTAACGAACATCACGAAAGTCAACTAAAACAAAGTAAACAAAGACTCAAGGTTGAATTTGTCACTTAGTCAAATCCAAGACTAACGGAGTAAGTCAAGAACTTAACGGAAAGTAACAAAAGTTAACGGAAAGTAACAAAACATAACAGAAGAGAGGAAGATAGAGAATGTGTATGCAATCGGGACATGAGAGGTCCAAGGCGGGGTGTCTACAACGTTACATCTTGGGAAGAACTTAATCGAGGTTCACCCAAGATGCCTCGGAAAACCGAGTCTCCCTAAGTTTGTTGACCAAAAATGTGCAAGTGTGTGTGTGTGTGTATTTTGAAAATGGGAGAAACCGCTTTGGTTTTAGAAGGTGATTTTAGAAATAAAATGTAGGCATGTTAGTGCCCCCTTTTGATATTTTAAATAAATGAGATAAACTATCCAAGTAAAATAAGGTAATCTTTAGGGACAGACTTTTACTTAGCCATGGAAAAGGCTAGCAAAGTCAAGAGGGACAACTTTGGTCATCCTATGCATCAAACCCATATAAGTATAATCAAGACAAAGGTCAAGGCCATGGTTTGAGCAATCATCGGAGAATAATAGTAATAATACCTTTACTTGGATAGAACCACAACTTAGATGAGTAAGGATTAAGACCCTATCATCTAAATAAGGTTAATCTCTACAAAATTTAGAATATATGAACATTTGATAAATATATATATATATATATATATATATATATAGAGAGAGAGAGAGATATTATGATAATAAACAAATAAAGGTACAAGGCTCTCACCAAGATGTGCAATGGATCACCAAGCCAAAATTAAAGACTTAAATATAAATGACATAAATGTAAATTACATAAATGTAAAATGACATAAATATAAATGACATAAATATAACAAATACTCCTCTCCACTTAGTTCATCATTTTAATACATTACAAAAGTGTAAGATGAAACCATTAGGATCATGGAAGTATTTGGGTCCAATCATATATATAAAGACTATATTTGATAAGCATGAAAATAAACAAAGCCAATATCCAACAAGAACAATTTAAAGTTGACAATAAAATAAAGATTTAATTCTTAAGCAAGTTTGGGCTAAACCTTTAATTGATTGACCCAAGTTTGCCTCTTTTCTTCTTTACTTAGAGATCTTGGACTCTAAGATTTCACTTAACATGGATGGATCATTATGTATTTTTGATTAAATTGGACTAAAGATAAGTGGGATACTACTCTTGGTAGTTCTTCACCATTATCTAAAGTAAACCACAATCTTTCACAAAGAAAATTACTTCATTTTAAGAGAGAAGAAAATTTTAGAGAGTAACTTTAGGGGAGAATTCTTCTTTTTAATGAGAGAGGATGATCTCTCTATTTATAGGGTGGATTGGGGGCTTGTTTGTAACTTAAAAGTAACACTTTGGCGCTTCAACTATTGGCTTGTTACTTGCTTAGGGGCTAAGCAAAATGAAGATATTTTTTTGATCACAAAATCGGTTGAAATTGGATCATTTTTTTGCACAAAATGGTCTATTTTCGGGTATCAAAAAGGGCTGAGAATTTATTTTCTAGAAAAGGGGGTAGTGGGTGACACAAATAAGGTGAAGGGCCAATGGGATTGCGGCACGTGGGTTGGTGACGGTGAGGGAGACAGGGGCTGGATGAAGGACCAATCAAAGAAAGGCGTTGGAGGGCTTGTCGGGCGCGTGAGACTCACATGGGGAACAAGGAGCTTGGCGAGCGAGGAGGGACTGATGCGTGGCGCTGGCTGTCGGCTCCTGCCGTGTGTTTTGAGAAAACGCACAATGGATGTGCGACCGTTGCTCCTTGGGTGAATTTCTGGAAATTCCCACAAAGTCCTTTTGGGCTTTGTGAGGAATAAACCCATGGTCCTGGCTTTCTGGAAATTACCAGAAGTCCCTCCCTTTCTAAAATAATTTGATTAATGCCCAAAATACCCTTTGAACATTATAATGACCCAATTAAGTCCCAAATTACCCCTTAACTCCTCAATTTGGTTGTATCGGGGGGGTGTGGGCATTCAAGCTTTCCCTTCTCAATAAAACCTAGAATAATACGTTTCACAATAGAGCACTCATCGGTATTGTTCCTATTGTAATTGTGGAAAGCACACCTTTTGAGAATTACCACCGCTCGAGACAAGGGGTTCCTTATATTCCACTTGCTTTCTCTTTCCCAATAGTTTACTTGGCTGTGGTGCAACATGAGGATCCCGTAGAAGTGCGTGGGTGTAGGCATACTCATAACCTTGATTTCTTACACGTCGGAGGCATGCAATGAGCTTGTGGTCCAAAGGGTCTCGGATTGTAGAGATGATACGGGTCACCATGGAATCCAATGGTTGATCAAGTATCCACATATGGTGAATGAGTTCTTGGGATTTGATTGGCGATCTCGAACTGAAAAGGAGTATAATTCGGAAGATATCGTGGGAGTGATGGTTGAGGCATGATCGGTGTGAGTGGTGAGACATGGGTGTTTTGAGTGTATTGTATTTGGGGATTTATGGGTGGGTCCGGGGTGAGGCGAAGTGTAGGGAGCTTGAGTGAGAGGTAAGATTTGAATGACGGTATGTTGAGACAGAGAATGAGGAGATTTGGTGTTTTCATAAGATTGAGGGGGCGGGGTTTTGGTTGCAATTTGGAGGTTGGGTGATTTCAACCTCTTCCTCATGGTCAGAAACTTCAATGAAGGACCCATCAGTCTGAAACAAAACCTTAACACCTTTCTGTCTCATCGACTCAACAAATCGGTCCCGTGCTTTCTCGTGGTGTTTCCTGGTAATCTCTTCTCGAGCCCTGGAGGCTTCTAAAGCTTGGAGTAAGTCTTCTTTGGTTGGACTGTCCGGATCATCTACGGTATGACTTTCCCAACTACTTTCTTTGGAGCTGGTCATTCTGAGGTACCGGAGTGGAGGAGTTGTAGCGACTGAGGAACTATCAGACTCAATGCTGAACAGGCGGTGACATGGTTCTCTTTTCCACTTCATTCTTGCTACAGCGAAAAGAAAAAAAAGTAGTTTAAACTCGGGTGAAAATTGGATGAGTTCTTGAGCCAAAGACGCACGTGTCTCTATTTTGGGATAGTTGACCGGGCCAAAGTTTCCTATGTTCCCCTCACCACGAGGGAGGGGATCCCATGCGATGAGAAGCTCAGGTCACCGTAGTTCGAATGGGTTTAGAATTCTAAGAGGAAAAGACGAACATGACTGACTTCTTGGAGGATAACGGGGATCCATCCAAGGACTTGACTGACTTCCTAGGGGACTATTCCTAGGGATTTAATGGGGATCTTCACGGGAACCTAGGGGACCATGCCTTGGGAGTCTAACGGGAATCTCAACGGGGACCTAGGGGACAATGCCTAGGGTTTCAACGGGAATCATAATGGGCACCTAGGGGACAATGCCTAGGGTTTCAACGGGAATCATAACGGGGACAATGCCTAGGGTTTCAACGGGAATCATAACGGGGACCTAGGGGACAATGCCTAGGGTTTCAACGGAAATCTCAATGGGGACCTACGGGACAATGCCTAGGGTTTCAACGGGAATCTTAACGGGGACCTAGGGGACCATGCCTAGGGATTTAACGGGAATCTCAACGGGGACCTAGGGGAACATGCCTAACAGGAATCTTGATGGGGATTTTAGAGGATAACGGGGATCCATCCAAAGATTTAGCGAAATGACGCTTGTTAACGAAGGAATGCAATGTGTCAAAGACGAGAAGCAAAAACAGAGCAAATTCATCCAAGGTGTAATTAATTATCTGTTCAAGTTTACTTAAAACGCATTTTTATTCCTAGATGGTTGGAAAATATTTATCTTGTTTTTCGCAACGACTCTAAATCCTGGATCAGTGGAGGCCATCACTACGTCTATAAGCTCCTCGTCTTTCACCTGTATTTCACACCCCCAAGGACGGACTATCCCGGGTGAGGGTCCTATAGGGCACGTGGCTTCCACCGATCAAAAGAACCAAACCTAAGGTCTAGTGCATCACAAAATTGGGATTAAGGATGATTAGGATAGGCCAAACATTAGGACTCAATGACATGGTGTCAACCTATCCTTAATACATGACTTTGGTTAGTTATGGCTGGCATTTAACGCATAAGTCAAGGACTGGGTCAAAGATGACCTTGGTCACACTTTCTTTCACAAGGAGTCGTGAGCTTGGGCATTAACTTGGCCATAATTAACGTTTGGACACGTAATAGGGACGTGATGACGTGAGCTGGTGTAGACACCCCGCCTTGGACCTCTCACCCCGATTGCATACATAGTATTTTTATTTAACTTGTTTTTGTTAATTTCTGTTACTTCTGTTAAGTTCCTAACTGATTCCGTTAGTTTTGGACTAAACTGCATAACAAAATTAATTTTAGAGTCATTTCTGTCATTCTGTCTTTTTCACCCGCAGGCGCCTCCGGCATTGCCTACGGGATGCGCGCGCCTCTCGCCCCAAAGGCCGGACCCGCGCGCTTCCCACTTTGGCAGTAACGGATAGCACCATTTTTCCCTCCCTTTTCTTATTTAGAAAATCTCTTCTTGATCACAAACACCTCCTTTTTACATCCACATTCATTCTCCCTTATTTCATAACTCCCAAATCCTTTATTCTAGCCATTCTTCATAAAAACAAAATATTTCATTTTATTATTATTTGATTTTCTTTTATTTCTTTCATTAATTCTTTTATTTATCTTTTTCTTGATTGGTCAATTCCATTTCACATGGATTGACCAATTTCCCTCCAACCTTTCCCTCCTATTTTTACCTATAAAAGCCATCTTCTTCTACCTTAGAAAAGGACCTTGGACTTTCTTTTTGACTTTGAACACTTTCTATTTACCCAAACTCTACACAAATTCTCCCAATAAGAGTTTTAACAACAAAACTCTACACAAAGTAGTACACAACCATTTCTCTACAACAACACCACTTTCAAGTCAAGGTTTCAAGTTCTCTTTTCTAAAGGTACAACTTTTCTCTTTCTCTTTTATTTATGTCTTACTAGTATGCAATCTCCATAAAAGGAATACAACCAAAAGGCCACTTCACTATTGAAGTTTGGTCAAGGTTACATTCCAACATTCCAAACACTAATTAAATTCCATTTCATTTCTTATGTAATTGTTTAGCATATTCAACATGTAATCTTTTAGCATAAATTAATTAATAAAATCATTCTTTTTATTTCTCTTTTTCTTCTCATCTCAATTGTTAGCACATTTTAATATCAATAGATGGACTTTTTAGCATTAGAACACCAAAAGTAGCAAGACCCGCGTAAGCGGGGCGGAGTGGGTGTTTAAGTACTTCCCACTCCGTCACCTAACCCCCGAACCCCTCATCTCCCTCATCTCTGGTTTTCGTACAAAAATTTTCTTTCTTTAGGTTTTTCTTATGTTCCTCTAAAACATAGGTGGCGACTCTTAAAATCAAGTAGACATCCTAGGTAATTCACGCGCTCTAGCCAAGCCGTGGTCCCCCGCGGTATCTACAGTGGCGACTCTGCTGGGGATATAGAGGGTTAAACTTGCGTTTTTCATTTTTTGGTGTTTTTATATTTGTTTTTTGGGCATTCTGGTAAAAAGGGTAGGAAGCGCGTGCCTCCGGCCTTCTTGGCCTAAAGCGCGCGCGTCCGTCCCTTATTACCAGAATCGCCCACCTTCCATCTTGTCCTTCAAATTTCATGTTATTGTGCTAACAGTTTCTGCAGGAGAAAAGTGTTTTTATTTAGGGTCAAGGCAATCCCTTGAACCCGCTGATTTGCAGGTACTGCCCAGAAGCGGGCGCCTCCACTTCTCTCAGTCTAACGCGCGCGCCTCCCGAGTAGGCATCTGAATGCGCGCGCTTCTGGGCATTTCCCAGAAACAGAAACAGTGAACAGAATGACAGTTTTGACAGTGTGTGGGCACCAGGCCTGCACAGAACAACTTTTATTTCCTGTTCATTTTTATCGGTCACACGGGTGATTCGAAAGTTGTAAATTACGTGCTTATTTGTTTTTTTTTATTTCCTTTGAAAAAAAAATATTTTGTCACTTGTTAGACCTCACACTATGCGCACATAATTCCTATTAACTGCTCACTATCGAGTCGCACAAGTCCAACCCCAAACCCATCGAGGCCCGTCCTAGGAAGTTTCAAGCTCCACTCGACCTTGACTCTTCCGAAGCGGTAAACCTCAGCCCGTGGCGTAGTTCACGACTACATGCCGGGGGTGACCTTTAAACATCTCTTTAAGCCGAGCACAAACCACACAATTCTAGTTAGGGTCTAACACTCTGTGACTCAAGTCGGTTTCCATGTGCCGAGATTTCCCTAAACTAATGTCTTCAAATCATACATGCCCCTCGTTGTTTTGGACGAAATAAAACTCCGTCCCCAAGTGGTTATTATGGACGAAAATAAAAATCCATCCCCGCATGTATGCTTTACTACATTAATTTAGTTTAATCCCGACACATGTAGGATTCACAAGCGTGGTGGAATCCGATGAGTATATGGGACCGCGAGATGGTCTATATACTAGTGTGACGATTCCACTATTTCCTAGAAAACCCAAAAAGGACCACGTCCTTCCGACTTTTGTAAATAAAAAAAAAAAGAGTCATTTTTCTTATGTGGTTAAGACTTTTTCCTTTGTTTGTGGGTTAATTATTTTACTCAAAATATGTTTGTGGGGCCAACCTAAGATCGACCGTGTTCTCTCAATAGGTCCAATGGCTTCCAACAACAACAACAACAAGGGTGATAACATCTCCGTGTCCAACGAAAGTCTCTTCAACATAATAAGAGCCATGGGGGAACAAATGGATAGACTTGTCGAGGATGCCCGCCGCAAGGATGATTTGTGGCAAGAACGTCTTGATCTCGAGAGGAAAATTCACAAGGAAGAAGTGTCCGAACTTAAGGCTCGTTTGCAAGAGCTCACCGACAGTAAGGCAAAGGTCCACGGTAAAGCAATATCAAGTGGCTCACCCCTCAAAAGTCACAAAGGTGCCACCAACGACCGTGTCTATACCCCTCTCATTGGCATGACCATCACCGAAGCCTACGAAGCTCTCAAGACCAAGGGACAAGTTTCTCCTCTCCAAGGGTACAAGCAACCACAACTGTTATGTCGCAACCATGCCCACCACAAGTGGTGTGACTATCACCAATGCAGCGGTCATCTCACTGAGGATTGCTTCTCCCTCCGCGACATCATCCAAGATTCGATTGACAATGGTGAATTTACCGTGGGTGAAGAACAACAGTCAGAGAGTGAGAACATGCAAGAACTCATCAAAGAAGGGGCTCAGATTTGAAATGGGGCCTCAACAAGAGATCATGCCACAAAGAAGACTATAATAACAATGGGGACTGCAACAACAATCTCCGTTTCTCTTTCTCTAGCTAGAAATAGGATATATATAAAAAAAAAAAAAAAAGAAAGAGTCAAAAGTACTCTTAAGTGTGCATTAAAGTTTTCTCTCGTCCCACTTGTGTGAATGTTCGAGTCAATTATCAAATTAAAGTCGTTCGAGTCCTCATACACTCTTCCAAGTTGTTCAATTTAATTCTTGGCAAAATGATGAAAAGATGTCTAAACAAGTTTTAGAACGAAGGCCATCGCTTGAACGCCTAGGGGCTAAACATCGACGACGGCATCAACAACGAAGACATCAACAACGACGAAATCAAGACAAAGAAAGGTGGAGCAACAATTATGAAGCAAAGTTCTCAAAAAAGGGATAAAAAAAAAAAAAAGCTCGCTAGGTTGAAATCCTCAAATCAACCTAGGCAAAAGTTAGAGCACAAAAAAAAAAAAAAAAAAAAATCCCCTCAATCAAAGAAGTACAAGATCAACATCATTCCACCAATGAAGGACGAAGCAACAACCATCACGGAGAATGGAGAATCCACAAGAACTACGGTGACCTGAGCCTCTACACTGGAGGAACGTAGGCAACCTTCGGGTCCGGTCTCATGCAAGAAAGAAGATATGTTTAGCCCTAGCGCGTTATGGTGATCGGCCTTCATCTCGAACTTGTCAAGATGTCTTTGTACGATTCATTTGCCAATGAATTAATCACCAAAAGATTGAACAACTTTCTTAGATTTGAAATCGCTATCCGTTCCTTGTTGAGTCTAGGGGTTTCTCTTTTTTCTGCATACTCCCAATTTCTTGCAATCAAATTGGGGCTTTCCTTCTCTTCTCTCTTAATGACTTACTTGCCTTCGTGAGTCATTCAAAAAATATACATACATGAAGTCAATACTAGGGACACTTCCCTGGTCGAGTCAATGTCACTCATCTTTAGTGACAAGAGGTCTTCACCGTAAAATCACATGTCTTATCTCCTCAGCCAGAGTCAATGCACACTTCCTCATTAATTGAGTCAAAAAAAAAAATGAAGGCGCAAAAGAGATGCCCGCTAGATTGAAAACCCGAAAGGGCGGTCTAGGCAAAAAATAGGGTGCGTCATAAAAAAAAATGAGAGAGTGAGAGAGAGAAGGGAAAGAGAAATGGAGATCCCCGGCCTCTAAAGAAGACAACTACACGAGCTCTACATTGGATCTCCTCAGCAAGTCAATTCCCCACCGAGTCAACTTTGCAAAAGGCTCGACAAGATATGGCACCATCAAAGGTTGTCTTGGGTTATCGGCATCATTCTCCAGCAGTGTGCATATTTGGGTTCATGAAAAGAAGACCCATGGTGACCAAGACCCATCTGAGAACGAGCTCATCATAAAAGGGCACGAGGTTTCACAAATAATCCCTAGCTAGTCAATTGGCTTGGGCAGCAAATAGTAACAACATGTTTCTCAGTTTTCAAAGCTTCTTCAAGTATGTGCTTCTAAAGTACGCCGAAAGGCTCCCGAGAAATGGAGTAGCTCTTGCCATGTCCTCTCATATTTGTTCCCTCGCACGAGGATGAGTCATTCTTGCTTTGCTCAACAAATGGGGACGCCCTAGGGGCTATGTGACTCAAGAACAAGGGCTTCTTTTGCTTCATTTGACAATCAATAAGCCCTAGAGGCTATGCTCGAGAAAGATGTGTGAGACTATCCTCAAAGTCTCTCAAAAGGGATGTCAAAAAGCCCTCTTGTCATGTGTGCCCGTACTCGTTCCCCCGATCAAGGATAGGCCCTTCTCGTTCCACTCCTAATCAATGGTGTCACTCTAGGGGCTATGGTAAAGTCTTAAAGGCTTCCTCGGCAAGAAGCAATTCACTTCAATGTCCCCAGCAACATTTGAAGCCTCATACCGAAAGGTCTCAAGGGGCTTCGCAATCTACAAATCTTTTGGGCCACGGCTTTACAGTAATTCAAGCAAAGGGAAATATTGGGGCTTCGCAATTAACAAGCTTTTGGGCAGTGGTACCCGAGCAATACAATTTGGGAGTAGTCTTATGGCTCCATGAAAGGGATCAAACTTCAATGGTCCCT
Source organism: Campanula takesimana (assembly GCA_026119855.1). Taxonomy (NCBI): domain Eukaryota; kingdom Viridiplantae; phylum Streptophyta; class Magnoliopsida; order Asterales; family Campanulaceae; genus Campanula; species Campanula takesimana. The sequence continues at coordinate 756,032 of JAOWBW010000134.1, forward strand.
CAACACTTCCAGTCAAAAGGCCTCTTGGTTTTAAATGAAGGCTCCAATGATATGAATGAATTTGATGATTCTTGTTAGAACTCACAGCGTGATTCTGAAGGAAGTCTTAGAGAAAAGGAAAAAGATTCAATATGCTAGACTCACCCGGCTGAGTTATGGCGGGCAATGCCAATATGTTAACTCTAGAGACAGAGTTACGGCCAATCCCAATGTTTCTGCAATACAGCACCCCCTTCTCCAAGATCAAAAGCAGAAGTTGCATCTGAAGATCCGCCGTCGGTTCAACTCAAGAAGACTCAAGCAAACATACCGTTCGAGACTTTATCACACCAAGACCTTATCATCTGCAACAACATCAGCATCTCCCACGAGACATCTCCCGAAAACCATACTACACTTCTAACATGGGCCTTCCGCCATTTGGGTATCAACAACAAAAAGGGCCATCCATCTGCAAGCAAGAGAAAGAGGAAGATCACTTTCATGAGTTCTACCCAATGGTGCATCTGATCTCAATACAATGCCAAGATAAGTTGGAGCTTCACATCGAAAGTTCTTCACATCCCGCCATCTACAAGCTCGTAAAGAACAAGCCTATGACATTTAGGGTTTAGCAATCTCTCAAAGCTTGGTATCAATGATCTTCTCTTGGGGCTTGCCCACGTCAACAACAAAAGACAGTTTATTTGAATGGGCTAAGAGTTGATTCATCTTGGGGCTTCATAAGCCACTCAAAGTTCAGCATTCGAGGGGATTTACAATCAGCAACCCCCTGGCATCTCGGCATCGAAAGTCTTTTGGAAGCCCCATAAACGACAAATCTCTTGGGACTAGACATCAATTTTCGTTGGACACCGCGGTGACAACATTCAAGCAAGGCAATCCGGACTTCGATTGAACATGACTTGATCTTGGGTTGGCTTTACAAACACACAATGGTTAAAATGGTTCACCCACGAACTAAAATTAAAAAAAAAAAAAAATCTTTTTCTTTTTCTCCTTCTATGTGCAAAAGTATGTGCTCTACTTTGCTTTGTTCCTAGCATTCTCCTCCAGCATTCTCCATCATCCTTGAACTACACTGGTCTGATTCTCTTAAAGGGATACGTAGGCAGCCTTTTGGCACGACCAACCCACCATCCGGAACACCATCTCGCCGACACTCCTTCAAAGGCAAGAACAATTCATCATCATCAACATCATCATTCTCCATCCAAAGCATGGACATTCTTCATCAAAAGCATCAGCATCCTTCAGCAATCCATCTCCAATCAAGCGGCAATGGTAAGTGAATGTATGAACATCATCATCTCAAGCAATCTCTGCTTTCAAAAATCACTTTCTCCATTCTTGCAAAAACTCTCTCTCATGCAAAACTGCTTTCAAATCACTTTGCACCACGAGCACAATTTCTCTCTTCATTTCACACTTCATGCATCTTCTTGCACAAACACATATACCTGCCAAGCACACACATAGCAGGTACCACCACGAAGTCAACAGCATCCGCTACTCAAAGCACTTCATCCCCAGCAGAAAATGGTCCACAGTCAACCATGCCCGCATCCCCACGATAAAGTCAACAGCAGCTGTAACAGCAATTTGGTCCACGGTGATCTCGCATTCCAGCAAACGGATCCCGCATCAGCAAACGGATCCCGCAATCAGGAAACGGATCCCGCACCAGCAAACGGATCCCGCGCCAGCAAATGGATCCCGCAATCAGAAACGGATCTCGCATTCCAGCAAACGGATCCCGCTACCAGCAAACGGATCCCGCAATCAGCAAACGGATCCCGCAATCAGCAAACGGATCCCGCACCAGAAAACGGATCCCGCTTCAGCAAACGGATCCCGCATCAGCAAACGGACCCCGCATTAGCAAACGGATCCCGCTTCAGCAAGACAGATCCCGCCATATCCTTTCTATATCAATAAATCCGCTCACACAGGGAGCGCACCCCCCTCTTTCACAATTTCAAAATTCCCTCTTTCTTTAAATTGTGGCCGTGGTGGGCCGCCTCAAGCCACCACACCTTTTTTAAAATTTTGTGGCCGTGGTGGGCCCCCTCAAGCCACCACACCTTTTTAAAATTTTGTGGCCGTGGTGGGCCGCCTCAAGCCACCACACCTTTTAAAAAAAATTGTGGCCGTGGTGGACCGCCTCAAGCCACTACACCTTTTTAAAATTTTGTGGCCGTGGTGGGCCGCCTCAAGCCACCACACCTTTTAAAAATTTTGTGGCCGTGGTGGGCCGCCTCAAGCCACCACTCCTTTTTAAATTTTTGTGGCCGTGGTGGGCCGCCTCAAGCCACCACACCTTTTTTTAAAAAATAAATTTTTGGCCATGGTGGCCCGCCTCAAGCCACCATACCCTTTCCATCCGCGAAAGCCGCTCACACAGGGAGCGCACTCCTATCCTTTGTAATTTCAAATTCCTTCTTTATCGAGTCTTTGTTTTCTCTTGTCGATGTCCTCGGCGGTTGTCTTTCTTTCGTCGACGCGTTTTGCTTCGCAATCCACGTCGCCGAGGGGCTCTGTACACACCCCGCCTTGGAGCTCTCACCCCGATTGCATACATAGTATTTTAATTTAACTTGTTTTTGTTAATTTCTGTTACTTCTGTTAATTTCCTAACTGATTCCGTTAGTTTTGGACTAAACTGCGTAACAGAATTAATTTTAGAGCCATTTCTGTCATTCTGTCTTTTTCACCCGCGGGCGCCTCCGGCATTGCCTACGGGATGCGCGCGCCTCTCGCCCCAAAGGCCGAACCCGCGCGCTTCCCACTTTGGCAGTAACGGATAGCACCATTTTTCCCTCCCTTTTCTTATTTAGAAAATCTCTTCTTGATCACAAACACCTCCTTTTTACATCCACATTCACTCCCCCTTATTTCATAACTCCCAAATCCTTTATTCTAACCATTCTTCATAAAAACAAAATATTTCATTTTATTATTATTTGATTTTCTTTTATTTCTTTCATTAATTCTTTTATTTATCTTTTTCTTGATTGGTCAATTCCATTTCACATGGATTGACCAATTTCCCTCCAACCTTTCCCTCCTATTTTTACCTATAAAAGCCATATTCTTCTACCTTAGAAAAGGACCTTGGACCTTCTTTTTGACTTTGAACACTTTCTATTTACAGAAACTCTACACAAATTCTCCCAACAAGAGTTTTAACAACAAAACTCTACACAAAGTTCTACACAACCATTTCTCTACAACAACACCACTTTCAAGTCAAGGTTTCAAGTTCTCTTTTCTAAAGGTACATCTTTTCTCTTTCTCTTTTATTTATGTCTTACTAGTATGCAATCTCCATAAAAGGAATACAACCAAAAGGCCACTTCACTATTGAAGTTTGGTCAATGTTACATTCCAACATTCCAAACACTAATTAAATTCCATTTCATTTCTTATGTAATTGTTTAGCATATTCAACATGTAATCTTTTAGCATAAATTAATTAATAAAATCATTCTTTTTATTTCTCCTTTTCTTCTCATCTCAATTGTTAGCACATTTTAATATCAATAGAAGGACTTTTTAGCATTAGAACACCAAAAGTAGGAAGACCCGCGTAAGCGGGGCGGAGTGGGTGTTTAAGTACTTCCCACTCCGTCACCTAACCCCCGAACCCCTCATCTCCCGAATCTTTGGTTTTCGTACAAAAATTGGCTTTCTTTAGGTTTTTCTTATGTTCCTCTAAAACATAGGTGGCGACTCTTAAAATCAAGTAGACATCCTAGGTAATTCACGCGCTCTAGCCAAGCCGTGGTCCCCCGGGGTATCTACACCTGGTCCAAAAACCAACCATGGTCACGGAATTTGTGTGTCACGGACAATGTGTGGTTGACTCGGCTCGAAAGGGGAGGTGGAATGGACCCGTGCGCTCGAGAAGGGCACAAGAGCGCCAATCAAGCTGCATCGTGGCATCCATCCTGAGTTTTGAGTGTAAGGACATGGCTTGCAACACAAGTCATTTAGACTTCCATTCATAAAGTTATGATTATAATATTAAATTATAAAGTATAGTTGATGATAAAATGTGTAGAATTCCTGGATATATATTACCTAATTGTGATGGGCAAAAGGGTAATTTATTATCATAAAGCTTGAAAGGGTGTGGTCCCTAAATGAAATGTCACCAAGTCTACTATATAAAGGGCATTCCATCAACCCTTAAGACTACTCCATTATTCATGAGTACTCTCTCCATAAATCTTCATTAAGTGTTAAAGAAGTAAAGAGGAAAGACATTTATCATTTAGAAGAGCATTCTCCCTACATCTTCTTCTTATTCATTTCTCCCTACATCATCCATGGATTCAACAGGTATATATTTTTATCGCTTCCGCTTCATCTCTTCCTCAGTCCTATTCTAAAGTGAGTGTGGCATTCAGGGATTAAAATTGTTCCAACAATTGGTATCAGAGCCCCGCTCATCTTTAGTTTAAGTTTGAGTTCTTTTTTTTTTTGAAAAGTGTATACTTTCAATTTTGATTCATTTTCCCTGTTGAATCATTAAGTTTTGATGTTGATTAGGGACTCTAATTCTATCATAGAGCACTGATAATCATCATCTAAAATTCAGAAAAGGTTTGAAAAGGTTTTGTTATTTCAAAATGGTTCTTGTGAGACTATCCCTTCATAACATGGTTTTATGTCTAAGTGCATACCATGTGGATCTACTCACTTGATTCCACTAAATTTTAAAGCAAGATTATCCCTTTATAACGTGGTTTTATGTTTTAAGGACATACCATGTGGGTCTACTTGCAATTCATTATTTTAGGAAAGTTTGAACAAAATTCAGAAGTGCAGAAATCGTCTTGCTCGGCCGAGTCCTTTGTTTAGAGCGGCCGAGCGTATGAAAAGGCGCGAACTGCTCGGCCGAGTCTTAGGATCTGCTCGGCCGAGCACATGAACAGGCGCCAAAATGGCATAAGGTAATTGTTTCTGATTAAGGTGCTCGGCCGAGCATTTTGTTTAGAGCGGCCGTGCATATCATGTAAAATTGACCAAAACATTCTGATTAAAGTGCTCCGCCGAGCACTTCATAAGACTCGGCCGAGCAGTTACTGTTCACAGGTTTTGGACTTCTCTAAGTTTTGCACTATTTTGTTTTTTCCCTTGGAACAAAACCTACATTATTTCAAACCTAAAAAGTTATGATTAATTATATGCTTTGACAATTTTATTCATTGTTTAAATAATATTGTCGCCTAAGTGATTTACGTTATTTAAACTCTTAAATTGTAAAGTGTTGGATGTTTAAGTTAATATGTGAATGACTTGAATTTTCCAAAGAAGATCTTGACATTTGACTAAACTTAGGCATTCATGTGGTAACAAATAAAATGAACATTAGGATATTTTCTTAGGTACTTATGTCGGCCCAAAGGAAGATTAAGTATTTATTAAAATATAAGTTCAAATTACTTGTTGCCTAAGGCAATCATTTATGAGTCAACTCGCAATCCAAAGATTAGTTTTGATGTCATGTTGATTGTCTTATTGATGGATTTCGTTGATATAATTAATCATTTTTCATTTTGTAGTTTCTTATTCATGTTTTTGTTTTCATTCTTTTTTGTTCTCAAATTCCAACAGATTTACTTATTGCTTCGTCCGTAATCACTGCTATGAGTACAGTACCGATGCTAAATGGGACTAATTTTAAAACTTGGAAAAATAAATTAATGATGATCTTAGGCTATATGGACATAGATCATGCATTAAGGGAACCGTTTCCTCTTCCTCTCTCTAGTGAAAGCACTCAAGAAGATTGCTTAAATGAGGAGAAGTGGAAACGCTCCAACCGTGTGAGCCTAATGATCATGAATATAGTTGTCCCGGAGACCATTTTGACCGGTGTCTCCAAGGACGTTGATGCTAAAAAATTCCTTGATATGATTGAGGGATGTTTGGCATCTACCTCTTCTCACGGGACAAAAAGAAGAGGGAAGGACATTGCGGTTGCAAGTAAAAAGAAGCGTAAGGGATCATCCAATGATCATAAAGAAAATAAATGCTTCTTTTGCAAGGACCTTACACACATGAAGTTCGACTGCCCTAAGTATCACGCTTGGCGTGCTAAGAAAGGTAAGTCATTTGGTCTTGTTTGTATTGTATTAAGGCTAAATTTGGTTTCAATCCCTACATATACATGGTGGTTGATTTTTGTGCAACAACTCACATAAGTATGTTTGTGTAGGATTGCCTGAGTTACCGAAGAACCACTAAAGATGAGAGATTCATTTATATGGAAGCTGGGAATCCGGTTAAAGTTTTAGGCATAAGGACTCTTTTTCAGTTATTGTTAAGTACTAAGTATTGTTTGTATAAATAATACATTTATTGTACCGTCATTTGAACGGAATTTAATATATATATATATATATATATATATATATATATCACAATATTGAATAAAGAAGGTTATTTTGTTCATTTTGTGATCTTTATTTTTAAATTCCAAGGTTGTTGGTACTAGTACTTTGTCAAGTATTCTTTATTTACTCGACATTATTTAAACAATAAATGTGTCCCTTAATAATAAAACTAAAACTAGAAAGCAAAAGTTATCAAGTAAATTTTATTTTCATTAAGACATAGGCATTTGGGTCATATTTCCAAGAGGAAAATTGATAAGCTTATGTTGAAGGAAAATCTTAAACAAACTTGATAATTTGGAAAATACTTTTGCATTAAATGCCTTAAAGTAAATTTACAAACATTATAGTATTCTCGAGAGCATCAAGTGTCTCAATGAACTAATGAATTCGGATATTTGTAGGCCATTAATTATTCCTTCATGGAAAAGGTCAACAATAGTTATTATGTTCAAAATGACTAACTCTTAGTTTGAATACATTTATTTGCTTCATAAAATATTGAGTTTGGAAGTTGTAAAAGTTTTATAAAGACAAAGTTGGAAATCAACTTTGAAGACTATTAAGAACATTAGGGTCATTCATGATGGTGTATACATCTTTGGAATGATTGTTAAAAGGAACAACGTCTAGGTCCTTTTTACTCGCTATTTTGAAAGAGTGTGGGATTATCTCTCTACATTGAGCCGGGTACGCCTAGCATGAATATTGTAATAGAGACATATTGAAATCCTTAAGGATATGGTAATAAGTATGTTTTATACTTCTCTTACCTCACTCATTATGGGCGATACATTAAAGCCGCAACCTTTATTCTCATTAAAGCTCCCTCTAAGGATACTAATATAAACCCTTAATGATTTAAGGACGCGTTCCTTATTCGTCCTTAAATCATATTCATTTATGGGGTTGTCTAGCATAAGGATAGACCTTATAAGTCTACTAAGGGCAAGTTAGACGTAAGACTATTAGTAGTTATTAATGGGGTAAGCCGAGAGAACTAGGGGATATATATAAATTTTACAACCTGAAAACTGGAACATTTTGAAAATCAAGAAATGCTAGGTTCTTTTAAGGATGTTGAATTTAGTGGGAGAATTTGGAGTAATATTTTGAATTTGAAAAGGAAGAGGAATTCATTTGTATGAAATCCATTTATATACCACTTCCTATAGTTCCAATTGGATATCAAGTTTTGAACTTGACATTCAAGAAGAACATACAATTCAAAATAAATATGATTTCTCTATAAGGAAATTCAACAACCTCAAAATAAGATAGAACCGGTGCCCTTTGGAAGATCAAATAGAGTAAGAAGGAATGCAATTCCGGATATTCATTAAGTGTATCTTGTCGAGAATAAAGGACACTTAGGTATAGTGGGAGATAATCTATTTATCTTCCATAAAACCATCAATAGTCCTAATTCTCATAAGAAGATTAATGCCATTAATAAAGAGTTACAATCTTTTGAAAGATAACAACGTTTGGGATCTTATTTCATTACATAAGGATGTGAAACCTATAAATGGGTCTCTAAGACCTAAAAGGATTCACAAAGTAATGTTGAAAGATATAAAGCCCATCCAGTTGCTAAAGATTTTAACTCATAAGAAAGGTATTGATTATAAAGAAAGAAACACTTTTCCGGTATCTTCTAAAAGCTCCTTAGGATCATTATGGCACTAGTAGCACCTTTGATCTTAAGCTTCATTAAATGGATATTAGAGAAAACTTTTTTTAATGGAGACATTAAGGAAACTATCTATATGGAGAAATTCATTTATGAACTTAAGTAAAACTTCTCATTAATGGTATTTAGAATTTAACCAAGTTATTCTTTCATTTGTTTTGAAATGAATCTTGGTAAATATTAAATATACCATAAGTTCAGTGGGAGTAAATTTATAATTTTGGTCTTATATGTGGATGATATTTTGCTTGCTAGTAATGATATAAACCTTATTAAGGACACTAAGAAATTTCTTATTTGAAATGAAAGATCTTGGTAAGGCATCTTTGTATTAAGAATCCAAATTCACCGTGATCGCTCACGAGATGTTTTAGGATTATCACAAAAGGCCATATGGAAAGGTATTACAAAAGGGTTTAGCATGCAAAACTGTAAACCACATGACACCCCTAATTTTAAAGGAGACATTCTTAGTCTCAAACAGTGTCCTAAAAGTAAATTTTGAATCCAAGTATATGGAAAATTCCCTCTTTACATCAGCAGTAGGAAGCTTAATGTATATGTATATCTTACATTTAATGTTGGGATGCTTGGTCAATACCAAATCAATCCGGAAAGAACATTAAGTAGCAGCCAAAAGAATGATAGAAGTATTTACAAAACACTAAAGAACTACATGCCTATGTTTTGAAGTCGGATCATCTTGAGATCATTAGGTATTCCGACATTAGTTAAATATATGGCTGCATATGTTTTAATGGACTGTAATTTGTCAAAACAAGTGTCGAAAGACCAATTAAGAAATGACTATCAGGTAGCAGTTCTGTACTCTAACAAGAGTTTATGGATTTAGACATTAATTATCTTGTTATAAAGAAAAGAGTACAACATGAACGAAAGGGATACAACTTATAGAAATAAACTCTATTTAGAGGATCCATTTATGAAAGAGTTATCATCTTCAGTGTTTCACGAGCATGTTGCTCATATGGGTGTAACAACTTTTGATAACATTTAGTATAGTGGGAGTTTGTGTTGTTCTTTCATTAATTGTTCTATTATTTAAAGTTTTGATCTCATTTGGTTAAGTTGGACTAGTTGGAAGAATATGTATATATTCATTATGATTCCATGCTACACATCTATACTTTTGATCTATGTCATTTAGTTGGATTTGTATACGTGATTATTGTGGGTTTAGTTGCGAATCAATTACAACGACTGCCCCTTTAGTCCTATACTTGTATGGCTAATGGACGAGATTGTTATAAATGACAATAAAGTGCGCACATAAGGGTTGTCATTTGTGTTATGTTCATAATTTAAAGGAAGGACTTTGTTTTGCAACCCAAGTGGGAGATTGTAAGGACATGGCTTGCAACACAAGTCATTTAGACTTCCATTCATAAAGTTATGATTATAATATTAAATTATAAAGTATAGTTGATGATAAAATGTGTAGAATTCCTGGATATATATTACCTAATTGTGATGGGCAAAAGGGTAATTTATTATCATAAAGCTTGAAAGGGTGTGGTCCCTAAATGAAATGTCACCAAGTCTACTATATAAAGGGCATTCCATTAACCCTTAAGACTACTCCATTATTCATGAGTACTCTCTCCATAAATCTTCATTAAGTGTTAAAGAAGTAAAGAGGAAAGACATTTATCATTTAGAAGAGCATTCTCCCTACATCTTCTTCTTATTCATTTCTCCCTACATCATCCATGGATTCAACAGGTATATATTTTTATCGCTTCCGCTTCATCTCTTCCTCAGTCCTATTCTAAAGTGAGTGTGGCATTCAGGGATTAAAATTGTTCCAACATTGAGGGTTTTTGAGACGTGCACAAGGTCGAGTGCGCGTTGTGTGAAGTCTTTCTATGTTCCCTTATGAGTCAAAATGGGAATTTTGCAATGCGTTTTAATATCATGAACAAGAATAGGCAAGACATAAACAAGTAATCGAACAAGAAATTTGCACAAGTAAATGGACAAGCATATGAACAAATCAAGATTTTGAAAACCAAATTTTTATTAAAGAGGGTTATGCACAATAAGGCCTTGAAAACCCAAAATTTTATGTCAAAATTTGTGCATAACCGAGCTTTGGAAAACGAGTTTCGTTTAAGAAAACGAAGGCATATGTGCACAAGTAGAGGCTGAAAATTGGAACCTGGACTATCAAAATCAAAGGGGACCATCAGAATGTTTCTGCCCTGCAAGAAATTGTTAATTTGAAACATTTTGTGGGCCCGGGCAAACCAGCCATACGGCTAGAAAAGCCGGTCCATTCTTTTTTGCAATTTTCCAGTTTCTGATCCATCTAGCCCCAGTTTATTGTGTTTCCAGAACAGTCTCATTTCCAGAAATCAAAACAGAAACATAAAACACACACAAAATATTCACAAAGTCAACAAACGGGGATGGGAGTTTGACTCACACAAAAGTGCCCTCAAAGCTTTTAAAAAAGAAGTTTGAAAATACTTTATTCTCCAGCGGAGTCTCCACTGTAAGATACCCATGGGAAATTCAAAAGTTCCCCTCAATAATCAAACACGGGCACTTTATGTTCGATAAAACGGAGTCGCCACGTTAATTTAATTTTAAACCCAAATTTAATGGAAAAGGTTAGAGATTGTGAGTTCGGAGGTCACGTTACATCTTGGGAAGAACTTAATCGAGGTTCACCCAAGATGCCTCAGAAAACCAAGTCTCCCTAAGTTTGTTGACAAAAAATGTGCAAGTGTGTGTGTGTGTGTATTTTGAAAATGAGAGAAACTGATTTGTTTTTAGAAATAAAATGTAGGCATGTTAATGCCCCTTTTTGATATTTTAAATAAAAGATGTAAACTATCCAAGTAAAATAAAGTATTCTTTAGGGGCGAACTTTTACTTAGCCATGGAAAAGGCTAGCAAAGTCAAGAGGGACAACTTTGGTCATCCTATGCATCAAACCCATATAAGTATAATCAAGACAAAGGTCAAGGCCATGGTTTGTGCAATCATCGGAGAATAATAGCAATAATACCTTTACTTGGATAGAATCACAACTTAGATGAGTAAGGATTAAGACCCTATCATCTAAATAAGGTTAATCTCTACAAAATTTGGAATATATGAACATTTAATAAATATATATATATATATATATATATATATATATATATATATATAAATTATGATCATAAACAAATAAAGGTACAAGGCTCTCTCCAAGATGTGCAATGGATCACCAAGCCAAAATTAAAAACTTAAATATAAATGACATAAATATAAAATGACAAAAATATAAATGACATAAATATAAATGACATAAATATAACAAATACTCCTCTCCACTTAGTTCATCATTTTAATACACTACAAAAGTGTAAAATGAAACCATTGGGATCATGGAAGTATTTGGGTCCAATCATATATATAAAGACTACATTTTTATAAGCATGCAAATAAACAAAGCCAATATCCAACAAGAACAATTTAAAGTTGACAATAAAATAAAGATTTAATTCTTAAGCAAGTTTGGGGTAAACCTTTAATTGATTGACCCAAGTTTGCCTCTTTTCTTCTTTACTTAGAGATCTTGGACTCTAAGATTTCACTTAACATGGATGGATCATTGTGTATTTTTGATTAAATGGGACTAAAGATAAGAGGGATACTACTCTTGGTAGTTCTTCACCATTATCTAATGTAAACCACAATCTTTCATAAAGAAAATTACTTCATTTTGAGAGAGAAGAAAATTTTAGAGAGTTACTTTAGGGGAGAATTCTTCTTTTTAATGAGAGAGGATGATATCTCTATTTATATGATGGATTGGAGCTTGTTTGTAACTTAAAAGTAACATTTTGGCCCTTCAACTATTGGCTTGTTACTTGCTTAGGGGATAAGCAAAATGAAGATATTTTTTTATCACAAAATCGGTTGAAATTGGATAATTTTTGTGCACAAAATGGTGTATTTTCAGGTATCAAAAAGGGCTGAGAATTGATTTTCTAGAAAGGGGGTAGTGGGTGACACAAATAAGGTGAAGGGCCAATGGGATTCCAGCATGTGGGGCGGTGACGGTGAGGGAGATAGGGGCTGGATGACGGACCAATCAGAGCAAGGCGTTGGAGGGCTTGTAGGGCGCGTGAGACTCACGCTGGGGATAAGGCGCTTGGCGAGCGAGGAGGGACTGACGCGTGGATCTGGCTGTCGACTCCTTCCGTGCGTTTTGAGAAAAAGCACAATGCATGTGCGACCGTTCCTCCTTGTAAGAATTTCTAGAAATTACCACAAAGTCCTTTTGGGCTTTGTGGGGAATAAACCCATGGTCCAAGCTTTCTAGAAATTACCAGAAGGTCCCTCCCTTTCTAAAATAATTTAATTAATGCCCAAAATACCCTTTGAACATTATAATGACCCAATTAAGTCCCAAATTACCCCTTAACTCCTCAATTTGATTATTTGAGAATAGTAATCCGGATCGGGGTACTTACAATGATGACCTCAATCTTTTTGGTTGCTGCTTCGACCGCTCCATTAGCTTGGGGGCGGTACAGGGATGACTTGTGTTTGGTAATTTTGTAATCAACCAAAATCGCATCCATTTCCTTCTCAAAGTGTGAGCCATTATCGGAAATGATCTCATGGGGAATACCGTATCGGCACATGATGTTATTCTTCACGAATTCAGCCACTTTCTCGGCGTTGAGATCTCGGTAAGCTTGTGCTTCGACCCACTTTGTGAAATAGTCCGCGGCCACTAGAATGAATGACTGTCCATAGCTTCCCGTAGGATGGACTTTGTCGATGATATCTATTCCCCAACAAGAGAACGGCCACGGTATGGACATGTTGTGCAGTTGTGATGGTGGAGCATGTTGCAAATTGGCATGGAACTGGCACTTGGCGCATTTCTTGACTTTCTCGATGCAGTCTCTTTCCATGGTAGTCCAATAATAGCCAATACAGAGTATCTTCTTGGCTAACATGATCCCATTCATGTGGGGTCCACACTCGCCTTCGTGGACTTTATGCATTATATCTTGAGCTTCGATCTCATTTGCGCACAAAAGATTTATCCCTTCGTGATGTCTCTTGTAGACTCGGTTCCCGATTAACACATATCTTGCGGCTAATTTTTGCAATGCCACTCGAGATTTCCCATTACTTTTCTCAAGGAAGGTGCCATCTTTGAGGAAATTCATGATGTTTGTGTACCACGGGGGGTTTATTTGGACTTCATTGATCTCAATACTCATGCAATATGCCGGACTGGTTCTCCTTGAAATTTTGAAGGGCTTTACCATGTTTCCCTTAGGCATCTCAACTAGTAAGGCTATAATATCCAAAGCATCAGCAAAGCGGTTCTTGTCTCTAGGCAAGTAATATAACATGATGTCTTGGAACTGTTCAACCAACTCCTCGACGTGCTGACCATACTATTGGAGAGTCGGGTGTTGGATTCTCCATTTTCCTGATGTCTGATTAATAAGAAGTAGAGAGTCACCGAATACTTCTAGATCTGTGACATTTCATTCTAGGGCCGCTTCTAGCCCCGCTATACATGCCTCATATTCAGCAATGTTGTTGGTAGCTTCGAATTCAAGACGGATTGCAATTGGAGTGTAGATGTCTTTTGGATTGAAAAGCAACATTCCTATCCTATAACCGTGCTAATTGGCTGCGCCGTCGAAAAAAATTTGCCACTTATTTTCCTCGGTTGTAGTGCAAATCAAGTCCTCATCAGGAAATTGTAAGTCTTCCCCCTTCACTTCGTCACACAGAAATTCAGTAAGCTGATCACTGAATACTTTCTCCCTAATAGATTTGAGTGTGACGTAAGTGATATCATAGCCGGCGAGCATGAAGTACCACTTGGCTATCCTTGTTGACATGAAAGGTTTCTCGAGGATGTAGTGGAGAACTTTTGCTACTACCTTGATTGGAAAGGCTTCCCTGTAGTGTTTGAGCTTTTGAGTGATCCAAACCAATGCTGCACATAACTTCTCTAAGACAGAGTAGTTATTTTCGCCTCCTTGAGTTCGGCGACTGGCAAAATAAATGGCATTCTCCTTTGTGGAGTCTCGTTGCTCTTGTGGTAGCATAGCCCCTAGGGTTTCATCATTCACTATGAGGTAGAGCAAGAGAGGCTTCTCCTTGTATGATGGAACCAGAACTGGAGGGCATGTCAAGTAATGTTTCACTTGGTCGAAGTCTTCTTGGAAAGCATCGATCCATTCTAGAGCTACATTCTTCTTGAGTAGCTTGAATATTGGCTCATATATGGAAGTGAGTAGTTGGTGCACAAACCGACTGATGTACTGAAGTCTGCCCATGAAACCTTTGATTTATTTCTGTGTTTTCGGAGGAGGCATGTCAATGATTGCCTTGATTTTCGAGGCATCTGCTTCAATTCCCCTCTCAGTGACCATGTATCTAAGAACTTTGCCTCGGATAACCCCGAAAGTGCACTTTGCGGGATTGAGTCTCATCTTGGGTTGTCGAAGCCTTTTAAAAAACTTGCGGAGGTCGACCAAGTATTGACCGTCGGTGCCCTTTGAATGAATGATCATGTCGTCCACATAGACCTCGATTTTCTTGTGAATCATGTCGTGGAACAAGTCAGTCACATCCCTCTGATAAGTAGCCCCAGTGTTCCTTAACCCGAATGGCATGACTGTGTAGAAAAAGGTGCCCCATGGTGTTGTCAAAGCAGTCTTGTGTTGATCCTCCTCGGACATGAGAATCTGATTATACCCAGAAAACCCATCCACGAATGAGCGGACCTCGTAGGCGGCCGTAGAATCGACTAGCATGTCAATGTTAGGTAGTGTAAAGTCATCCTTTGGAGAAGCTTTATTCAAATCTCAGAAATCCACACAAACACGGACCTTGCCATTAGCCTTTCTGACTGTCACAACATTTGCTAGCCATATTGGATATTCAATAACTTTGATGAAGCCCACACTGAGAAGCTTCTCTATCTCTTCTTTGACTTGTAGAGACCATTCTGGCTTGATCTTTCTGAGTTTTTGCTTGACTGGCTTAACGTCGTCTCTGATCGGAATTCTGTGCTCGGCGAACTTTCGGTCTAAACCCGGCATGTCTTTGTATGACCATGAAAACACATCCACGAACTCTCTGAGCAGTGTAGTCAATCTGTCTTTCTCTTCCCCCATGAAGAAGCTTCCGATCTTGGTTTCTTTCGGCTCCTCATCGGTACCCAGATTAACAACATGCAATTCTTCATCAGCCCCTGGACCATTTTCACCACGACTACGGACCTATTGAGCTAGTTCATTTAAGTATGTTTCATTTTTGTGGTCTATTTTATCATTGTTTGAATCATTATTAACTAGTTCATTAAATTCATTATTAGTTAATTCATCATTTATGATGTTTGCAATCTCGGGGTACTCAGAAAAATCAATTTTTTCATTAGCAAAGAAAGGGAACTCACGCTCAGCTATTGCCTCCATATATCCTCTTGGGTGAGGGTGTCGAAAATACTCTCGAACTCGAAAGTGAATGTCAATAAATCTTCCTTTGTAACCTTGCGCGGAATGCAACCCATTTTCTCGATCAGGAATTCCTTGGATACCACGGGCCCCTTTATTGAATACCAGTTGTTGATCGGTTCGGAGCTTGGCTTGATCTCGCTGATAGGCCCGCTTTTCATGTCGTTGATGTCGGAGATGGCATTAACTTGGCACTCATCCATGATGGCAAGTTCCTCGAACATGGAGGCTAGATCAGTTAACTCCTCCCCCATGGTAATCTCTATCTCGGACTCTATGGTTACTTTCTTCCCCCACCATTCTTGGGGTGACATAGGATTTGGTTCCTCTTCGGATTTCCGAATCTCACAATCGGCAAAGACTTTATGATCGGGTGCCCATGTTGTTTACCCATGGCTTGGGAAAGATTATGTATGGGACATCTTCCCCCTGGCAGACAAAGTAGCCATTCAAAGTCTTGTGGTAAGGCCTCAAATTGGGAATCTCATAGTGTCGGCCTTCCCTGCGAGCTCGGGCCCTTTCATTCTTGATGGCTTGCTCATATTTCAAATCATTTTCGGAAGGCTCATACCCCAATCCGAACTTGTTCTTGACAAAAGGGACCTCGATGGGTTGCATTCTCCCTTGTTGGTATTTCCCTAGGCCTAGACCGTGAAGTAGTTCATATTCCTCATCATACGGAGGACCTTGTGATTAACGAGGTTCCATGATCCGTTTCCCCCTTCTTTGTCTATGGCGTTGATTGAGACGCCAGAGAGGGTGGAGTCTTCTAACCCATACTAAACTTGGTGAACGGGTTCCCCATTTATGTGGATAGTGACATTTTCCGCCATGACGGTCACTATTTCATCTCCATTTCGGAACTTGACACACTGATGGAGAGTTGAAGGGACGGCATTAGAACTGTGTATCCATGGTCGGCCCAAGAGCAAATTGAATAAGGAGGGGACATCGAGTACTTGGAATGGGACGGACATAACCATGTTCCCAAATTCAATGTCTACTTCCACCATGCCCATGACTGTACGGGCAGTGCTGTCATAACCTCGGATTACTAGAGTAGAAGGCTTTAGATCTGAATTTTAAAGCCCCAGTATGCCCATGATTCGTCCAGGCATTAAGTTGAGTGTGGAACCACCGTTGACTAGAACCCTTAAAAGAGGTCTCCCTCTTGCCCTCACTTTGAGATATATGGCCTCATTATGATTGGACCCAAATGGTGGAAGGTCCATGTCGACAAAGGTGATAACATTTCCAAAATGTATGTGGCCTATCATAGCAGTAAGGTCCTCAGGAGTTGTGTCTGGAAAGACTGATGTGTCATCGAGATTACTGATGACAAGGTCTCGATGCTTCTTTGAAGATACAATGAGGTCCCAAATGGATATGTTTGCTTGAGTCTTCTTGAGTTAAACTATTAAAGGATCTTCGGGAGTGTCGCGAGCTTTCGAACTTGAAGGAGAGGTGCTTGGTGCAGAAGTAGTAGGATTGCTTGCTATGACTCATCTGGATCGAGTTAGCATGTTGACGTTCCCGTTTTTCTTCTTCCTATTCTCTAATACTTCCCTCATTACCTCGTCATAAGTCACAACGTAGCAAGAATTGTCAAATCCATTCATAGAATTAGAGCCCTAATTCACAATGGGAATTGAATGAGTGGTCTCCTCAAACTCTCCTAACTCTATTACATTGACATCACCCCCACTAGGAACTATGAATTCCTTCTTGTCGATGAGGTCTTGGATGATGTTACGGAGGATAAAGCTGTTGGTAGTGATGCCCTAGGCATGTTTAATAAACGTTGTAATTGTTATCATTTATTTCATATCAATAAAGAGATGTTTTGATTATTATTGTTGTTCATGTTTACTTATAATAATCCCCGTCCCTAGTACTTGTTAAGCACTAGTATAAAGGCTAAATGGTCATGGAATGATCATGTTAGATTTATGGGTACTTGTTTGGAACAAAGTACTGGACATGACCCGCTGTATGAGATTTATGTCATGGTCTATGTCGAACATATATCTCATATTAGTTATGTCATTTGAATCCTTAGACATGAAGTTATTATAGTCTTCCACTTGATGAACATTATGTTTGACATATTCAAACGCTACTTTTAACCGAGTAGTTATAAAGGGTATGATTGGCATAATCGGATTCCCGTTGGGAAGAATAATAAGCTAAATGGATTTGTCCCTCCACGGAGAGATGTCAAACTTGGGCCCCTCGAAGGAATGATGTTGATGAAATGTTCGGCCGGACTCAAATGGATTGATTGGATCAATAGCATTTGAATTATCAACATATTCGGAATCGAGAAAGTATTGAACAAGACAAGTTGACTGTTTGACCATGACTTGTGTTCAATGACATTGTGGACAAAGGGATTGTGACATGTTCTAAAGGAATGCAAACTTGTATCTAGTTATACTATTTGGTTAGGTATGACGGTTTGCTAGAACCTAATTATATCTTATGGGATCATGTTTGAGCCCATTGCCAACTTAGTATAATCCTAGAGGGTCACACACAATAGAACGAATCTTAAATAAAAGGACTATATTGGAATTTAGGGTCGAAGGACCTCAAGGGAATTTCTGGAATTATTCTGGGCCTCCTAGTCAACCAAGCGGGCGCTTGGGTTGAACCAGGCGGGCGCCTGAATAAGCCGGAAAAGGGCCTTGACCTTCTGCCCAAATGAGCGGGCGCTCGGGTGGTACCGGGCGGGCGCTCGGTTTGGCGGTAGAACAATTCCTAATTTGATTTAGGAAGGTTTTTGGCACAAGATTCCTATTTGGAATAGGTCTTAATTGTGTATAAAAACCCCAATTCGGCCAGACCATATTGACTAGTGCTTTTGTGAGTCTCAAAGAGTTTGAGAGAGATTTTATTTTGTTCTAAGATATCATTGATTGAGGAACAAAATAATTCACAAATAAATTCCATATAGTTCTTTATTATATTGTGAAAGTGTGTTTCATAATATTGGTCTAGCAACCAAGATCAAAGAAGATCCTTTGATATTCGTTCGAAGTGTGGATACTGCTAGAGGGTGAAAATCATCATCTTCAAAGTTCGTGTTCAAGCTTTGTGATCGTGATCAAGTCTTCAAGTTTCTCCACCAAGACCAAAGAAAAATTCATAGCCATCAAGGGTTAGTTATTCCTCTATTCATCTTGTTGTATTTGATTTAATCATATGAACGGATCCATGGCTTTGGGTTTCTTAAAATTTTAATTGCTATATTCCGCTGCGCATGTTACTTGGAAACCCAACAAAAGCATTCCTCGGCAAGATGGCCACTGTGTTGATAATAGCCATAATACTTGCGATGGGCATGGTTGGCGTTGATCGTCTTGGGTTGGTACCCTTGCAGAGGTGTGATTTTCTCTTTGGCCTTGAGGACTTCAAAGGCCTCAGTGTGAGTCATGCCTTGGAGAGGAGTGTAGACATGATCATTTTGGAATTTCTTGCCTTGTGGTGGAGGAACCCTTTTGTAATTCCCCTTGTCGATAGTGACGGCATTGACTGAAGCCTTTTTTGTTGAGTTAGAGGCGGCCTTGTATCGGAAGCTAGGAGCAGTTTTCTTGATCTGTTTGAGCAAGTCATCCATTCGGACCCCTGCCTCATACATTTGGGAAAAATCTGCGTAGCAATCCCCACTTAGGTGGGTGTGGAGATCAATCTTTAGACACTTGAGGAAGATGTCCATTTGCTCCTAGGTATTAGGCCTCTCGACTATTTCAGCAAGCTTGTCATTCCACCTTCTTGTAAAATCAATAAAGGACTCATTGTCCCTTTGGGTGGTATTCTCGAGCTCTTTCTTTGTTGGGTGGTGAGTGGTGTTGCCTTGGTATTGACTTTTGAAGGCAAGTATGGCGGCATCCCAATCAAGACGGACTGTGAGTGGGAGAGTTTCATACCAATCTTTTGCCGCCCCCTTGAGAGTAAGAGGGAAGCATTGTGCCATCACTTTTGGAGAGACCTTTTTCGGAACCATAGCCCATATGTAAGTCTCGATGTATTCCATGGGGAAAGAGTTGCCCTTGAATTTGCTGATGTCGGGCATGTTGAATTTGTCGGGGAGAGCAGCCATTGTTCTCATGAGAATGGATGACTGATAAAGGCTTGTGTCGAAGCCTTTCCCCAAGTTGAGACCGTTGAAACGTTGGTCTATGTAAGACATGATTGAATTAACCATCTTGTGATCCTTATTCTCGGTTCTTGGTTCCTCCACTTTCTTGGTACGGGCACTAATATACGAGCTTTCAAACAAGCCTTTGGTCCACTCAGATTCATCATTGTCCTCCTTGTCTTTACCCTTGGAAAGATTGGTGATTTTAGCCTTCATTTGGTCCTTCTCGGCTTCAGGAGCCTCCCTTTGATTGTCAAGATGGGATTTCCAAAGATCATCTTTGCTTTGGGCTTCTTTATTGAGGGTGGAGACTTGATCTTGGAGAATCTGGACCATAGCTGAGAGTTTCTCAAGAGACATGGTGTTTTTGGCGTTGGAGCTGCCGGTCATTGTTTCTGTCGGAGCTGTTGGAGTGATCAATTCACGAACTAGCTGGTTTGCTGAATCTCGGTAGATGCGGTAAGTACCAATTTGACCTAAATTGAAGAAGGGGCCCTTGTCAGTCTTGAGTAACACTTTCGGTCCATGAAGAGGCTTAGAACACACAGTGGGCACACGACTCAAACCACATAAATAAAAAATACTCTTTTTTTATAAGTCGGAGGGATGGGGTCCCTTTTGAGGTTTTCTAAGAAAATAGTGGAATTGTCACACTAGTATATAGACCTTCTCGCGGTCCCATTTACTTATCGGATTCCACCAGGTTTGTGATTCCTACATGTGTAGGGATTAAACTAAATTAATGTAGTAAAGCATACATGCGGGGACATATTTTTTTATTTTCGTCTGTAATAACCACTTGGGGACGGTGTTTTATTTCGTCTATGATAACCACTTGTTTCTCTTGGAAACGGCATGTATGATTTGAAAACATTAGTTTAGGGAAATCTCGGCTCATGAAAACCGACTTAGTCATGGAGTGTTAGACCCTAACTAGAATTGTGTTGGATTCTGCTCGGCTAGAGAGAGGCTTAAAGGTCACCCCCGGCATGTAGTCATGAACTACGCCACGGGCTGAGGTTTACCGCTTCGAAAGAGTCAAGGTCGGGTGGAGCTTGAAACTTTCTAGGACGGGCCTCGACGGGTTTGGGGTTATTAACTTGTGCGACTCGATAGTGAGCAATTTATAAGAATTTGTGCATGTAGTGTGAGGTCCAACAGGTGACAAAACATTTTTTCCTTTTTTTTAACAAAAGAAAGGCAAATAAGAACGTAATTTACAACTTTTGAATCACTCGTGTGACCGATAAAAAAACAAAAAATAAAACAGTTAAATGGTCTGAATCAGTCTTGATGCAGGCAACTGTGCCCACACCCCATCATTCTGTTCTATTCTGGAAAACATGTTCCTGTTCTGGAAAACCACCCAGAGGCGCGCGCCTATGGCCTTTGTTGTGGGATGCCGCGCATTACGCAATGTCTCTGGGAGGCACCCGCTTCTAGGTAAACCTGTCAGACTATCAGAGACTATGGACTCAAGGGATTGCCCTGATCCTTAATGTCTATTGGAACCCCTGCGAAGATGATTAGCATAGAAAACAAAGAAGAATAGGAAGAACATATGAGAGGCGGGCGATTCTGGTCTCTGATGTGGGGCGCGCGAGCCTTAGGCCAAGAAGGCCAGAGGCGCACGCTTCCCCCATCAGGAACCAGAATGCCCAAAACCAAATGTAAACTATGAACAGAACGCATGTTTAACCCTCAAGAGTCCCCAGCAGAGTCGCCACTATAGATACCTCGGGAGAGCCCACCCCTTGGCTAGAGCGATGGAAGGATTCCAAGGATGTCTATTTGGTTTTAGATTGTAGAGTCGCCACCTATGTTTTAGAGGAACATAAAAAAAACCTAATATTTAGCCTATGTTTTGATACGAAAACAGAGATTCTTGTTGTGAGGTTCGGGGGTTATGTTACGAGATGGGAAGTACTTAAACACCCATCTCGCCCAACTAATGTTGGTCTTGCTTGTTCATAGACTACATAAATAAAATGTTCTTCCTATTTTTTGATAATCATAAAAGGGTTTTAAATTGGGGTGTTTTGAATGTTGGGAGATAACTCTTTGACCGACTTTAATAGAATGAAGTGATTTTTGGTGTCATGTCCAAAAATGGTTTTGGGTGATTGCACGTTTGATAAAAGTAAAATAAGAAGAGAAGAGATGAAGTAGAGAGAAGAGAGAAAAGAGTTGTGTTTACCTAAACTTCAAATGACTTCAAGTACTTATTTAGGGAATTGCCTTGGAAATGACTTGA
Organism: Campanula takesimana; assembly: GCA_026119855.1. Classification (NCBI taxonomy): domain Eukaryota; kingdom Viridiplantae; phylum Streptophyta; class Magnoliopsida; order Asterales; family Campanulaceae; genus Campanula; species Campanula takesimana. Next base: position 778,038 of record JAOWBW010000134.1, read on the forward strand.
ATTGTTTGTGTATAGTTTTCTTATGTTGAGAAGAGTGCCAAGAAGAAGTCGAAGAAAAGGTCCTTTGCAATGGTGGAGAAGAGAGGTTTATATAGGTGTAAAACATATGTTTTTGGTGCCAAAACGAAGTCACCAAGAAATCTTTCCCGGGCAAAATCATGTAAAATGAGCAAGGGAGAGATTCTTGGAGAAAATATATAACTGGCGCCCAGATGCGCGCGCCTCCTGCCTTGATGGCAGGACGCGCCCGCTTCTGACCCCTAAAGGCAGAGGCGCGCGACTTGGAAATGGCTTTTTTGACAGAATGGACTAGAAAGTCAGCCCTGTAATTCAGTTTAGTCCGTGGATTTCTTATACGCTTTTTTTCGGTTCTATGGTGTTAACACTAAGATGGGGACAACCTCTTCCGGATGTTGTTAATAGGGCTCTCCAAAGTAATAATAAGGTAGATTCGAATAAGAATACTTCAATTTGGAGGAGACAAGGTTGGAAGGGAACACCTCTAATGTTGCTGTTTTGGCGGATGACAATGACTTGGTTGCTATACAAGAAAAGATTAATTCTCACAAAGAACAACATTCTGGTTTGAATTCGGAAGATTCTAATATTGTTGTGGAAGATAATGATATTAACCCTTCAATCTTAGGTTTAAACATATCCCCTCGTGCTCCATCTACATATGTGACAGTTTTAGCTGGGTCTACTCCTTTCACAAACCCTAATCCTAGGTTTAACGACGCTGATGGTTTTAATATGGAAATTTATCGAAAGAGACGTAGTAAGTCTGCAAGTCCTCCATCTTAATCTGCTCTTTTTTAGAGTCTTTTATTTTTATTAATTGTTTCCCAATGGTAGCTGTTCTTTGTTGGAATCTTCGTGGTTTAGCTAATAAAGAAACCATTAAGAGAGTAAATAAATTGCTTAACTTGCATGGAGCTTCGGCTATGGTTATTTTTGAACCAAAACAGCATCCTTCTAATATTCCCACTATTGTTCGTAAGCTGCATTGTAGTGGGGGATTCTCTAATAAGTGTGGAAGAATTTGGTTTGTGTGGAAGCACGGTTTTAGTTGTCAGATCATTCATGATGGTGTTCAATATCTTACAATTCAGATTTCTCATGCCTTGTGGTCTTCGCCAGTGCTAGTGACTTGTGTTCATGATCTTTGTAACAAGAATGATAGAAGGGAGTTATGGGATGATCTAATATCCATTAGTTCTAACAATCTTGCATGGATGGTATGTGGGGATTTTAATGATGTTCTTGATGAAGAGGATAAACTTGGTGGGGCTCCTATTACTCCTGGAAAGGTTAGAGAGTTTTCTGACACTATCCTAGTTGCTTCTCTTATTGATGCTGGTTTTTTGGGGTCCAAATATACATGGTGGAATAAAGGCTTGGGAGGAGCTCTATTCTCCAATGCATCGATAGAGGTTTTTGTTGGTAGTGGTGCCCTAGGCACGTTTAATAAACGTTGTAATTGTTATCATTTATTTCATATCAATAAAGAGATGTTTTGATTATTATTGTTGTTCATGTTTACTTATAATAATCTCCGTCCCTAGTACTTGTTAAGCACTAGTATAAAGGCTAAATGATCATGGGATGATCATGTTAGATTTATGGGTACTTGTTTGGAACAAGGTACTGGACATGACCCGCTGTATGAGATTTATGTCATGGTCCATGTCAAACATATATCTCATGTTAGTTATGTCATTTGAATCCTTAGACATGAAGTTATTATAGTCTTCCACTTGATGAACATTATGTTTGACATATTCAAACGCTACCTTTAACCGGGAAGTTATAAAGGGTATGATTGGCATAATCGGATTCACGTAGGGAAGAATAATAAGCTAAATGAATTTGTCCCTCCTCGGAGAGATGTCAAACTTAGGCCACTCGTAGGAATGATTTTGATGAAATGTTCGGCCGGACTCAAATGGATTGATTGGATCAATAGCATTTGAATTATCAACATATTCGGAATCGAGAAAGTATTGAACAAAACAAGTTGACTGTTTGACCATGACTTGTGTTCAATGACATCGTGGACAAAGGGATTGTGACATATTCTAAAGGAATGCGAACTTGTATCTAGTTATACTATTTGGGTAGGTATGACGGTTTGATAGAACCTAATCATATCTTATGGGATCATGTTTGAGCTCATTGCCAACTTAGTATAATCCTAGAGGGTCACACACAATAGAACGAATCTTTAAAAAGGACTACATTGGAATTTTGGAAATTCTGGACTTTCTGAGAAGTGGGCGACCGCACATAATGGATTGGGCGGCCGCACACTTATCTCAGTTTTGTACCAGTTTTGTTTCAGAATGTTGTGCGACCGCACATATGGTTTTGGGCGGCCGCACAGTGATGTCGGGTGGCAGATTCCTAATTTGATTAGGAAACGAATTTTGGACGGATTTAGACACAAGTTTCCTATTTGGAATAGGTCATACTTGTGTATAAAAGACCAAATTCGGCCAGCACTCAAGACAATGATTTTGTGAGTCTCAAAGAGTTTGAGAGAGGGTTTATTTTGTTCCAAGACATTCTTGGTTGAAGAACAAAATAATACACAAAATAAATTCCATATAGTTCTTTTGATTGTGAAAAAGTGTTTCACAATTTGGTCTAGCAACCAAGATCAAAGAAGCTCCTTTGATATTCGTTCAAGGTGTGGATACCGCTAGAGGGTGAAAATCATCATCTTCAAAGTTCGTGTTCAAGCTTTGTGATCGTGATCAAGTCTTCAAACCTCCACCAAAGACCAAGAGAATTTGATAGCCATCAAGGGTTAGTTTATTCCTTTATTCTTATGTTGTATTTGATTTAATCATATGAACGGATCCATGGCTTTGGGTTTCAAAACTTTAAATGCTAAATTCCGCTGCGCATGTTTGATCGAAACCCAACAGTGGTATCAGAGCCCCGTTCATGTTGATTATTTCAATACCTAGATCATGTCATGTGTATATAAATTGTTTATGTGCCTTGCATGATATGAATATTGGAATATGTGATGTTTATGTGTTATGTGATTTTATGTGGTTTATTGTTTTGCAACTTTAATCGCACGATTCAATCGCAATAAATAAATTATGGTGGATTCAGAATTGTTGATTATTAATTTTTGATTGGATCAAAGTTTTAATAATCGGGGAAAAACGATTTTGAGACAAAATTTTCGAACTTAAAAATTCTGCACATTCTGATGGCACTGGGCGACCGCACAAAACTCCTTGGGCGGCCGCACATTTTTTTGGGCGACCGCACAAGAAATTTTGGGCGGCCGCACAAGGTGATCAGAAGGTCTGATTTTGGTTGAAAACCAGAATCTGGAATTTTTCGAAAGATTCAACAGAACCAGTAACAGAACCAGTCCAGACTTGCTGATCTGGAATGGGTTTTGGGTAGTTGGTTTGTGTGTGGATTTTGGGGTTTGATTTTCCTATTTGTTTAAGTCTTGTGATTCCTAGATTGGTTCAAGTTTTGGATGGCTAATCTGCGTTCATCGAGATTGTGTTTCCCAAAATTGATCGCAATCAAAGTTTCAAAGATAAAACGAAGTTAGAATTATGAAGAGTTCATAATTGCTAAAATTGAGAAACAAAGGTTCTTGATTCAATGATTGGAGATCCATGTGGAATTGTGAATGCAATTGGCCTACGTTCATCGAGACCATCTATTGCTTAGTTTCGGCCACATGGACTACTTTCTTGGTTTCTTGAATTAGTGCGGGATTGTGGTTGCCTAATGGCTTAGTTCGACCGCACTTCTTGTTGTCTTGATTTGGAGATAATGACCAAAGTTGAAATAGTCTCATCCTCATAATTATAGAGAAACTAATGACACATAAATATCATACTTAAATTAATGGAGATTAATTTAGTGGCTAAACTTGATGTGTAACATGTTTATATTATGTGCTCATAAATGTGTTATATGCTATATGTGATGAACCTTCAAAGAAAGTTTTAAGTCCTTTTGCCATGCCATGATTAAAACACTTGTTTATACATGAGTAATTTTGTGTGGGCTCGCCAAAGCGAGGTGCATTGATTTTATTCATGTTTGAGCAAGATGAGTGAATAAGAGTTTCCTATGCGTTTAAAATGGTTGGACTTAATTAACCGTCAAAACAGTTTTGGGCTTAAGGCAAAGATGAGATTTAACATGCTTTTTGAAATTGGATTTCTTAAAGAATCTCATGAAAAGAACTGAGAGTCATATGAGATATGATTGACAAGAGTTGTCTACCTAATTGATTTAATTTTGAGCGGTGCGCCAAAGCGTACTCAAAATTAGATTAAAGCGGGATCTCAACCCAATTAAATTATATTATACATTGGATGTATAAGAAGGTTATATAATTTAGTGGGAGTATTTTGTTTAAAATACATTATTTATCTCTTTAATGAAAATCGGTACTTATTAAATTTTGGAAATTTTGCATATTTGTAGATAATGACTAATAACACTCAATCAATGTCGTTGCGATCGATCCTTGAGAAGGATAAGCTCGAAGAGAATGGTACTAACTTTATGGATTGGATCCGTAGCATAAGAATCGTTCTTAGGCAAGAAGATAAGTTGTACATTCTCGATGGGCCTCTCCCTGCTGAACCACTGCCTACTGCCCCTAGGGTAGAAAGAGACAATTACAAGAAACATCGTAATGATTCAAGAGATGTAAGTTGTCTCATGCTTGCTGCTATGTGTTCAAAACTCCAACAAAGTTTGGAACATTTGGAAGCCTATGAGATAGGCGTGGAGTTGAGAACCATGTTTCAAGAGCAAGCTAGGCAAGAGAGGTACAAGACCATTGTTGCATTCACTACTAGTAAAATGAATGAAGGGCAACAAGTGAGTCCTCACTTTCTTAAAATGAAAGGTTATGTAGAGCACCTTGAGAAACTTGGCTATCCAATCCCATTGGAGCTAGCCACGGATCTCATTCTTAATTCAATGCCTAAAAGTTATAATCAGTTTGTGATGAATTATAACATGCATGGAATGGATAAGAATCTCTCTGAGTTGCATGGGATGCTCAAAACTGCAGAGATGAAAATTGTGGAGAAAGGTTCTCCCGTGCTCTTGGTTCATGATGGGAAGAAGCCTGGTGCCAAAGGCAAGGGTAAGGCAAAAGTTGTCAAACCCAAGATAAGCAAGGCAAAGGTTGCCAAGGCTTCTGAGGCAAAACCCGATTCACAAAAGGATGCAATCTGTTTCCATTGTCAAGAAATTGGTCATTGGAAACGTAATTGCAAGGCTTTCTTGGAAGAGCAAAAGAAGAAGAAGAGCAGCAAGGCTGCGTCGACTTCAGGTATCTATATGATAGATATTCTCCTTTCTACCACTGATTCTTGGGTATTGGATACCGGATGTGGTTCTCACATTTGTCTAAATGTGCAGGGACTAAAGAATAGGAGACTGCTTAAAGAAGGTGAAGTAGATCTACGCGTGGGGAATGGAGCAAGAGTTGCTGCATTAGCCGTAGGGACTTATGAAGTCACTTTACCTTCCGGATTAATTCTTGTTTTGAACAATTGTTATTATGTTCCGGATTTAAGCAGAAATATTATTTCAATTTCTTGTTTGGATAATGAAGGTTTTAAGTTTCTTATTGAGAATAAGAAATTTTCTATTTATTTAAATGATGTGCTTTATGGTATTGCTAATTCATTTAATGGCCTTTATATCTTGGATGTCAAGAATGAAAATAATGTCTATCATGTAAATAAGAAATCTAAACCTAATGATGTAAATCATACTTATTTGTGGCATTGCCGTCTTGGTCATATTAATGAGAAGCGTATCTCAAAACTCCATGGGGACGGACTTTTGGGTTCATGTGACTTAGAGTCATATGATACTTGTGAGTCGTGTCTTCTTGGAAAAATGACTAAGACACCTTTTACCAAGTTGGGTGAAAGGGCAAGCGACTTATTGGGGTTGATACATTCCGATGTATGCGGACCATTAAGTAGCAATGCTAGGGGAGGATTTCAATACTTCATAACCTTCACTGATGATTATAGTAGATTTGGGTATGTTTACCTAATGAAACATAAGAGTGAAGCATTTGAGATATTTAGAATATTTCAAAATGAAGTAGAAAAACAACTTGGCAAAAGTATTAAAGCACTTCGATCAGATCGTGGTGGTGAATACTTAAGTCAAGAATTTGATGATCATCTAAAGAATTGTGGAATAGTTTCACAATTGACTCCACCCGGAACACCACAATGGAATGGTGTGTCCGAGAGGAGGAATCGGACTTTGTTAGACATGGTTCGATCAATGATGAGTCAAGTTGATCTTCCAATATCCTTTTGGGGTTACGCTCTAGAAACCGCTGCTTTCACACTAAATCGTGTTCCAACTAAATCGGTTCAAAAGACTCCATATGAGATGTGGAGCGGAAAGAAGCCTTATCTATCTTTCATGAAGATTTGGGGTTGTGAAGTTTTTGTCAAAAGACTTATCTCAGACAAACTTGCACACAAATCTGATAAATGTATTTTCGTGGGATATCCTAAGGAAACTAAAGGATATTACTTTTACAACCGAGAGGACAACAAAGTGGTTGTTGCCCGAACTGGTGTCTTTCTAGAGAAAGAGTTTCTCTCCAAAGAAATCAGTGGGAGTAAAATAAATCTTGAAGAAATTCGAGACCCAGAAAATAACATTGAACCAATGGTGGAGCAAGAACAAGAACCACAAAGAGTTGTGGAACCTGTTCAAAGTACACAAGCAACTCGCAGATCTAGTAGGTTACGATCCGAGCCCGAGAGATATGGATTTCTCGTAACGGATAGTAATGAGGTAGAAATCATTGAGAATGATGAACCGTCAACCTACCAAGAGGCGATGTCTTCTCCTGATTCTGACAAGTGGCTTGGAGCCATGGAATCCGAATTGCAATCCATGCAAGACAATCAAGTTTGGAATTTGATTGATGCGCCCGAAGGTGTAAAAACCATAGGATGCAAATGGGTCTTCAAGAAGAAGACTGACATGGATGGGAAGGTGCATACTTACAAAGCTAGGCTTGTAGCGAAGGGTTATAGGCAAGTTCATGGTATTGACTATGATGAGACCTTTTCACCCGTAGCAATGATCAATTCTATAAGAATTTTGCTTGCCATTACCGCATATCATGACTATGAAATATGGCAGATGGACGTCAAAACCGCTTTCCTGAATGGAAAACTCCAAGAGGATGTGTATATGACACAACCAGAAGGTTTTGAACAAAATTCTAAGGTATGCAAATTGCAAAGATCCATCTATGGATTAAAGCAAGCTTCTAGGAGTTGGAATCTCCGTTTTGATGAATCGGTCAAAGAGTTTGGTTTCATCAAGAACGAAGATGATCCTTGTGTATACAAGAAGATTAGTGGGAGCATAGTGCTATTCCTTATTTTATACGTGGATGACATATTGCTCATTGGAAACGACATTCCTACACTTCAGTCTGTGAAGACTTGGTTAGGAAAGTGTTTTGCAATGAAAGATATGGGTGAAGCCGCATATATTCTTGGCATTAAGATCTATAGAGATAGATCAAGGAGGCTACTTGGTTTAAGTCAAAGTACATACATTGACAAGGTCATTAGAAGATTCCGTATGGAAAATTCTAAGAGAGGCACCTTGCCCGTGTTACATGGAGTTTCTCTAAGCAAGACTCAATGTCCTAAGACAAAAGATGAGCGTGAGAAAATGAATGATGTTCCATATGCTTCGGCAATTGGGTCCATCATGTATGCCATGATTTGTACTAGGCCGGATGTATCTTATGCTTTGAGCATGACAAGTAGATATCAATCCGACCCTGGCGAAAATCACTGGATAGCTGTAAAAGCGATTCTTAAGTACTTAAGAAGAACTAAAGACTCGTTTTTGGTCTATGGAGGAATGGAAGATGATCTCGTTGTAAATGCTTACACGGATGCAAGCTTCCAAACCGACAAAGATGATAGCCGATCGTAATCGGGTTTTGTGTTTATGTTAAATGGTGGAGCTGTAAGCTGGAAGAGTTCCAAGCAAAGTACAACCGCTGATTCTACAACAGAAGCTGAGTATATTGCTGCATCAGATGCTGCAAAGGAAGCTGTTTGGATTAAGAAGTTCATAACTGAACTTGAAGTGGTTCCTAGTATTGCTAATCCAATAGACCTTTATTGTGATAATAATGGTGCTATTGCTCAAGCAAAGGAACCAAGAGCACATCAGAAATCCAAACACATACTTAGGCGTTTTCATATCATTCGAGAGATCGTTGATAGGGGAGACGTAAATATATGCAGAGTACCTACTGATGATAATGTTGCGGACCCGCTAACAAAGGGACTTCCACAAGCTAAACATGATGGTCATGTTAGGTCCATGGGTATTAGATACATGGGAGATTGGGCCTAGGGCAAGTGGGAGATTGTTGGTAGTGGTGCCCTAGGCACGTTTAATAAACGTTGTAATTGTTATCATTTATTTCATATCAATAAAGAGATGTTTTGATTATTATTGTTGTTCATGTTTACTTATAATAATCTCCGTCCCTAGTACTTGTTAAGCACTAGTATAAAGGCTAAATGATCATGGGATGATCATGTTAGATTTATGGGTACTTGTTTGGAACAAGGTACTGGACATGACCCGCTGTATGAGATTTATGTCATGGTCCATGTCAAACATATATCTCATGTTAGTTATGTCATTTGAATCCTTAGACATGAAGTTATTATAGTCTTCCACTTGATGAACATTATGTTTGACATATTCAAACGCTACCTTTAACCGGGAAGTTATAAAGGGTATGATTGGCATAATCGGATTCACGTAGGGAAGAATAATAAGCCAAATGAATTTGTCCCTCCTCGGAGAGATGTCAAACTTAGGCCACTCGTAGGAATGATGTTGATGAAATGTTCGGCCGGACTCAAATGGATTGATTGGATCAATAGCATTTGAATTATCAACATATTCGGAATCGAGAAAGTATTGAACAAAACAAGTTGAATGTTTGACCATGACTTGTGTTCAATGACATCGTGGACAAAGGGATTGTGACATATTCTAAAGGAATGCGAACTTGTATCTAGTTATACTATTTGGGTAGGTATGACGGTTTGCTAGAACCTAATCATATCTTATGGGATCATGTTTGAGCTCATTGCCAACTTAGTATAATCCTAGAGGGTCACACACAATAGAACGAATCTTTAAAAAGGACTACATTGGAATTTTGGAAATTCTGGACTTTCTGAGAAGTGGGCGACCGCACATAATGGATTGGGCGGCCGCACACTTATCTCAGTTTTATACCAGTTTTGTTTCAGAATGTTGTGCGACCGCACATATGGTTTTGGGCGGCCGCACAGTGATGTCGGGTGGCAGATTCCTAATTTGATTAGGAAACGAATTTTGGACGGATTTAGACACAAGTTTCCTATTTGGAATAGGTCATACTTGTGTATAAAAGACCAAATTCGGCCAGCACTCAAGACAATGATTTTGTGAGTCTCAAAGAGTTTGAGAGAGGGTTTATTTTGTTCCAAGACATTCTTGGTTGAAGAACAAAATAATACACAAAATAAATTCCATATAGTTCTTTTGATTGTGAAAAAGTGTTTCACAATTTGGTCTAGCAACCAAGATCAAAGAAGCTCCTTTGATATTCGTTCAAGGTGTGGATACCGCTAGAGGGTGAAAATCATCATCTTCAAAGTTCGTGTTCAAGCTTTGTGATCGTGATCAAGTCTTCAAACCTCCACCAAAGACCAAGAGAATTTGATAGCCATCAAGGGTTAGTTTATTCCTTTATTCTTATGTTGTATTTGATTTAATCATATGAACGGATCCATGGCTTTGGGTTTCAAAACTTTAAATGCTAAATTCCGCTGCGCATGTTTGATCGAAACCCAACAGTTTTTACAATGAGCAATGGTTACAATCTTTTACTAGTACTTCTGTCACTCATTTAAATAGAACTTGTTCTGATCATGCTCTTTTGATGATTTCTATTAAAGTTGCTGTCGAGATGATTAAGGGCTCCTTTCGATTTATAAAGGCTTGGACTAAACATGCATATTTTTATGACATGGTGAAGCAATCTTGGGGTGTTTGGATGGATGGACGGCCTATGGTTTGTTTCGGGAAAAAGATTGCCCGGTTACGAAAATCTTTATCAGCTTGGAATAAAAATGTTTTTGGCCGTATTGATCATCATGTAGCCCATTCTGAAGATGATGTTTTAATTAAGTAGAGAGGTGTTGAACAAGACCCATGTGTAGAGAACAAGGATGCTCTTAGCCTTGCTCAAGCTCACTTACAGCGTACTCTCGCTCTTGAAGAATCCTATTGGAGGCAAAAAGCAAACATTAAATGGATTAAGGAAAGGGATAAAAACACAAAAAAAATTCATTCTTAGGTAAAGAAAAAGAGGCAAAGGTTATTTATTCATCGGATTCGGGACAGGGATGGCAATCTTATTAGATCTAAGGAAGATATTCAATAGGAGGCCGTAGACTTTTATCATAATCAACTTACGGCTGAAGTGACAGACTCTAATCCGAATGCTCATGATGATCTCCTCCATTTAATCCCTCCTATTATTACTGCGGAAGAGAATGCTTCTGTTATTGCTCTTCCATCCTTGGAAGAAGTTCTTGAGATTGTTAAAGGCATGTTTGGGCAAAGTGTTGCGGGCCCCGATGGGTTTACTGGCTTGTTTTAAGTGATTGTTGGGAGATTATTAAAGAAGATCTTTATCGTGCTATAAAAGAATTCTTTGCGGGTTTGAAATGCCGAGATCGTGGACTAGTACTTTGATAGTCACACTTCCAAAGATTGCTTCCCCGATTTCTTTTTCTGACTTACGGCCCATAAGTTTATGCAATTTTTCGAACAAAACTATTACTAATCTGTTCACTTGCCGTTTGGGATAGATTCTTCCTTGGATCATTTCTCAAAATCAAAGTGGTTTTGTTAAAGGGACGGTGATTCATGAAAACATTCTTTTGGCCAAAGAAATGATGCACTCCATAAAGCAGAAGGTCTATGGTTCAACTATTGCAATTAAGTTGGATATGGCTAAAGCTTATGATAGAATCTCTTGGGAACCTTTAATCAAGGTTCTCAAGAAAATTTGTTTTTCTATTGAATGGGTGGACATGATTTATCGCTGCATTTTGGGATGTTGGTTTTCTATTCTTCTTAATGGGGAAAGTTGTGATTTTTTTCACTCTACAAGAGGCCTTCGTCAAGGTGATCCTTTATCTCCTAGTCTTTTTATTATTGCAGCTGAGGTTCTTAGTAGGGGATTGAATCATCTCCATGGCATACATCCTAGTGTTCAGTACCGTACTCATCCTCATACTCCGATTGTATCTCATCTTGCCTATGCGAATGATGTCATTATATTTTGTAATGGCAGAAAGAATTCTATTAACAAGCTCATGCTTTGTTTAGAGAAGTATCAAATCTTCTCGGGTTAATTAATTAGTGTGGGCAAGTCGTGTTTTGTAACTGGAAAACAGGATGCTGGGAAGGATACTGCTATAATTGAGGCCACGGGGTTCCAAAAGAAAGATCTCCCGATAATCTACTTAGGTTGTCCTCTATATTTGGGTAGAAAATCTCACACTCTTTTTCTCCCTTTACTCCGGAAAATGGAGGACATATTGGCTTCATGGCAAGGTAACTCTAATAAAATCTTGTCTCCAATCCATTCCACTGTATTACATGTCCGTTTTAGAGCCTCCTAAAGGAATTATGAATGCCATGCAACGTATGATCATGAACCTTTTCTGGAGTGGTTTAGATGGTCATCATAAATGTCATTGGATTGGTTGGTCTCGTATTAGTCGTACCCTTGAAGAAGGTGGTCTTGGCTTACGGAAATTTGAGGACATTTCTACCTCCTTTGCCATGTAATTATGGTGGAGGCTTCGGGGTTCATCTTCCTTATGGTCTTCCTTTATGTTAAAGAAATATTGCTTTGAGATTCACCCAATGGATGCCGTCCTTACTAGTTTCGCTTCACAGGTGTGGAAAAGACTGATTAACATTAAGGATTTCATGGAAGATCGGATTGGTTGGAGAATTGGGCAGGGATATCTTTTGATCTATGAAAAATGGTTGGATGGCCTTCCTCCCACTTTGCCTCATGAGAATATACAGATTTATACTCTATTTGAGAACTCTCTCCCTCGGGTTGATTATATCCAAACACAGTTTTGTGGGCAGCTTGTTTCGTTTCTCACTGAGAAACACATTATCCTTAGTGGAAATGAAGATAAACTTATTTGGAAGCCTTCTCCATCCGGTAAATTCTCTACTAATTCCGCTTGGCGGGAATGCCGTCAAAGTCATAGGTTGAGTTTGGTTTTCAAAAATCTTTGGCATAAGCACATCCCAAATTAAATGTCTATTTTACTTTGGAGGGCTTTGCATAGAGGTTTACCAATGGATGAAGCGCTTCAAAAACGTGGAATTCAGGTGGTTTCTAGATGTTCTTGTTGTGTTCGGCCACAGTGTGAGTCTATTGACCATCTCTCGTATTCGGTGATTTGGCTCATATGGTTTGGCAATATTTTGGTCATCTCCTTGGTGGTATTAGTCGTATGGGAAGCCTTCATCAATTGTGTAGATACCCCGGGAGAGCCCACCCCTTGGCTAGAGCGGTGGAAGGATTCCTAGGTTGTCTATTTTGTTTTAGATTTTAGAGTCGCCACCTATGTTTTAGAGGAACATAAGAAAAACCTAGTATTTAGCCTATGTTTTGATACGAAAACAGAGATTCTTGTTGTGAGGTTCGGGGGTTAGGTTACGAGATGGGAAGTACTTAAACACCCATCTCGCCCAACTAATATTGGTCTTGCTTGTTCATTGTCTACATAAATAAAATATTCTTTCTAGTCTTTGATAATGATTAAAGGGGTTTAAAAGGAGGTGTTTTGAATGTGGGGAGATAACTCCTTGACCAACTTCAATAGAATGAAGTGATCTTTGGTGTCATGTCCCAAAATGGTTTTGGGTGATTGCACGTTTGATAAAAGTAAAAGAAGAAGAGAAGAGATGAAGTAGAGACAAGAGAGAAAAGAGTAGTGTTTACCTAAACTTCAAATGACTTCAAGTACTTCTTTAGGGAATTACCTTGGAAATGACTTGAATTGTTTGTGTATAGTTTTCTTATGTTGAGAAGAGTGCTAAGAAGAAGTCCAAGAAAAGGTCCTTTGAAATGGTGGAGAAGAGAGGTTTATATAGGTGTAAAACATATGTTTTTGGTGCCAAAACGAAGTCACCAAGAAATTTTTCCCGGGTAAAATCATGTAAAATGAGCAAGGGAGAGATTCTTAGAGAAAATCTGTAACTGACGCCCAGATGCGCGCGCCTCCTGCCTTGATGGCGGGACGTGCGCATCTGACCCCTAAAGGCGGAGGCGCGCGACTTGGAAATGGATTTTTTCACAGAATGGACTAAAACTCAGCCCTGTTATTCAGTTTAGTCCTTGGACTTAACAGAGTCAGTCAGGAACTTAATAAAAGTAACAGAAACTAACCAGAAACACATAAAAATAGGAAGGAACACAAAATCAAATGTGCAATCCGGGTGAGCGGTCCCAGGCGGGGTGTCTACAAATTACTTTGTGCATGGTGGTTTGAAAGTCCAAAAGGTACTTCTGCCTTTGCTAAGTGGTTGTATTCAATTCTTCCTAGTATAATCTGTTGGCTTTTGTGGTGTCAACGGAACAAATGGGTGTTTGAAGGTATTAAACCAACCTTTCAAACTCTTATTTCTTCCATCACTACTCAAGTGGTGGACATTATCAAGGCTTTCGGTTTACAGTTTTCAAGCTCTCCCAATGATTTATTTCTCTCGGACTTATTCAATATTCCATGTGTCCCTCATATTCATCCTGTTCCCCATCTCATTTCTTGGGATAAACCCCTTCCTGGTCTTCTTAAGTTGAACACGGATGGAGCATCTAGGGGTAACCCTGGTATTGCTGCTGGAGGTGGGATTTTTTGGAACTCACAAGGTAATCTCGTTTTTGATTTTGGTATGTTCTATGGTATAAAAACAAACATGTGGGCGGAAGCTCCGGCTGCCTTGATGGTCTTCTATATGCATGTGATTTTGGCATCTCTAATACTCCCTCCGTCCCAGCTCACTTGACACCTTTTGATCAAAACTGGTCAATTTAGGGTCGTTTTGACCAACACTTTATAAAAATATTTATGTTCCAAAAAAAATAAATTTTAAAATTGTTATTGAGAGGGTTTTTAATGGTGATCATTTTACATTTTTTTAATTTTTATTCGGATCATAAATATTTCTATAAAGTGTTGGTCAAACCGATCTTAAGTTGACCAGTTTTAGTCAAATTGTGTCAAGTGAGCTGGGACAAAGGGAGTATTTGGTTAGAAGTGGACTCGGAGGTGTTAATGAAGATTATTACCAAAGTTTACCACATCCCATGGGAGATTCATTATTTCATTCAGCGGATAGATTTTATCATGGGCATTATCAATGTTCGTGTCTCTCATAATTTTTGACAAGGCAATAGGGTTGCGGATGGATTAGCTAATGAGGCGGGTGATCATAAATCTAATCTTACTTGGTATCATCATTCATCTCTTCTGCCTAAGTGTCATGGACCTTACATTCTTGATAAGGCTGGAGTCCCTTCCATTCGGATTTAATGTTGATTATATGGCTCGTTATTTGTACACTCTTTTATCTTATTTGCATAGTCACCCCCTCCTTATTTGTAGAGGACCTTACAGCCTGTGTAAGGCCTCCCCCTAGTTTTCTCTCGGTGGTTTGTGGCCGTCATGTCCCACACCGTCTATGTATTTTATTTTCTTTAATCAATAAAATCTAGGGAGGTACCGTCCTCTTTTCGCTAAAAAAAATAAAAAAATAGTCACCCCTCCCTATATTGTAAAGGATCTTACAACGTGTGTAAGACCTTCTCTTTAGGCTGTTTTTTGGTGGTTGAGGTTTTCATGTCCCCCACCATGTTTGTAAATTTTTTATCATTCTAATAAAATATAGGGAGGTACCGTCCTCTTTTCGCCCAAAAAATAATAATAAAAAAAATACATGAATCTGATTATGTCAATCGTAGCTTTTATTACTACCCGGTTAATGGTAGCGTTTGAGTACGTCAAACATAATGTTCATCATGTGGAAGACCATGATAATCTCAGGTCTAATGATTCAAATGGTATGACTATTATGAGATTTAATTATGACATTTGACCATGACATAAATCTCATAACGGGTCTATCCAGTACCTTGTTCTCCAACAAGTACCCACAAGTTTAATCTGCATCCTAGGCACCATAATCATCATATGATTATCCATTAAACTCATGCCAGCTCTTCATAAGTGCTAGATGTTGGGTTTCGGAGTAACATGCGCAGCGGAAAATAGCATTTAAAATTTTATGAAACCCAAAGCCCATAGATCCGTTCATATGATTGAATCAAATACTTGCAATATGAATACTAGAAAACTAACCCTTGATGACTTTGAATTTGGTCTTTGATCTTGGTGGAGAAATTGAAGCTTTAATCACGAACAAGTAAGAACACGAACTTTGAAGATGATGAGCTTCACCCTCTAGCGGTATCCACACCTTGAACGAATATCAAGAACACTTGATCTTGGTTGCTAGACCAATATTGTGAAACACGTTTTCACAATTAATATGAACTATATGGAATATTAGTTTGTGTATTATTTTGTTCTTCAATCTAGGATATCTTGGAGACTTGCACAAAAGCTATGATATGTTCTGGCCTGAATTTGGCTGTTTATATACAAGTTAGACCTATTCCAAATAGGAAAATTGTGTCAAAACCCGTCCAAAATCCTTTTCCTAATCAAATCAGGAAGTTTGTCCCGACACACTGTGCGGCCGCCCAAAATCAGGTGTGCGGCCGCCCAAAACCTGTGCGGCCGCCCAGCCTAGTTTGTGCGGTCGCACACCAGGATCAGAGAGCCATAATTTTCCAATATAGTCCTTTAATGATTTGTTCTATTATGTGTGACCCTCTAGGATTATACTAAGTTGGCAATGGGTTCAAGCATGAATCCATAAGATATGATTAGGTTCTAGCAAACCGTCATACCTACCCAATTAGTATAACTAGATACAAGTTCGCATTCCTTTAGAATACGTCACAATCCCTTTGTCCACGATGTCATTGAATACAAGTCATGGTCAACAAGTCAACTTGTTTTGTTCAATTCTTTCTCGATTCCGAATATGTTGATAAAACAAATGACATTAAACTAATCAATTCATTTGAGTCCGGCCGAACATTTTCATCAACATTTACTACGAGAGGCCTAAGCTTGAGATCTCTCTGAAAAGGGACAAATCCATTTAGCTTATTATTCTTCCCTACGTGAATCCGATTATGCCAATCAACTTTATAACTACTCGGTTAAAGGTAGCGTTTGAATATGTCAAACATAATGTTCATCAAGTGGAAGACTATAATAAATTCATGTCTAAGGATTCGAATGACATAACTAATATGAGATATATGTACGACATAGACCATGACATAAATCTCATACAGCGGGTCATGTCCAGTACCTTGTTCCAAACAAGTACCCATAAATCTAACATGATCATCCCATGATCATTTAGCCTTTATACTAGTACTTAACAAGTACTAGGGACGGAGATTATTATAAGTAAACATGAACAACAATAATAATCAAAACATCTCTTTATTGATATGAAATAAATGATAACAATTACAACGTTTATTAAACGTGCCTACGGCACCACTACCAACAATCTCCCACTTGCCCTAGGCCCAATCTCCCATGTATCTAATACCCATGGACCTAACATGACCTTCATGTTTAGCTTGTGGAAGTCGCTTTGTTAGCGGGTCCGCGACATTGTCATCGGTAGTTACTTTGCATATATTCATGTTACCTCTGTCAATGATTTCTCGAATGACATGGTAACACCTAAGTATGTGTTTGGATTTTTGATGTGCCCTTGGTTCCTTTGCTTAAGCAATAGCACCATTATTATCACAATAAAGGTCTATTGGATTAGCAATACTAGGAACCACTTCAAGTTCAGTGATGAACTTCTTAATCCAAACAGCTTCCTTTGCAGCATCCGATGCAGCAATATACTCAGCTTCCGTTGTAGAATCAGCAGTTGTACTCTGCTTGGAACTCTTCCAGCTTACAGATCCACCATTTAACATAAACAGAAAACCTGATTGCGATCGACTGTCATCTCTGTCGGTTTGGAAGCTTGCATCTGCGTAAGCATTTACAACGAGATCATCTTCCATTCCTCCATAGACCAAAAATGAGTCTTTAGTCCTTCTCAAGTACTTAAGAATCGCTTTGACAGCCACCAAGTGATTTTCACCGGGGTCGGATTGGTATCTTCTTGTCATGCTCAAAGCATAAGATACACCCGGCCTAGTACAAATCATGGCATACATGATGGACCCAATTGCCGAAGCATATGGAACATCATTCATTTTCTCACGCTCATATTTTGTCTTAGGACATTGAGTCTTGCTTAGAGAAACTCCATGTAACACCGACAAGGTACCTCTTTTAGAATTTTCCATACGGAATCTTCTAATGACCTTGTCAATGTATGTACTTTGGCTTAAACCAAGTAGCCTCCTTGATCTATCTCTATAGATCTTAATGCCAAGTATATATGCGGCTTCACCCATATCTTTCATTGCGAAACACTTTCCCAACCAAGTCTTTACGAACTGAAGTGTAGGAATGTCGTTTCCAATGATTAATATGTCATCCACATATAAAATCAGGAATAGCACTATGCTCCCACTAATCTTCTTGTATACACAAGGCTCATCTTTGTTCTTGATGAAACCAAACTCTTTGACCGATTCATCAAAATGGAGATTCCAACTCCTAGAAGCTTGCTTCAATCCATAAATGGATTTATGCAATTTTCATACCTTAGAATTCTATTCAAAACCTTCTGGTTGTGTCATATACACATCCTCTGTTAGTTTTCCATTTAGGAAAGCGGTTTTGACGCCCATTTGCCATATTTCATAGTCATGATATGCGGCAATGGCAAGAAAAATTCTTATAGACTTGATCATTGCTACGGGTGAAAAGGTTTCATCATAGTCAATACCATGAACTTGCCTATAACCCTTCGCTACAAGTCTAGCTTTGTAAGTATGCACCTTCCCATCCATGTCAGTCTTCTTCTTGAAGACCCATTTGCATCCTATGGTTTTTACACCTTCGGGTTCATCAATCAAATTCCAAACTTGATTGTGTTGCATGGATTGCAATGCGGATTTCATGGCTCCAAGCCACTTGTCCGAATCAGGAGAAGACATTGCCTCTTGATAGGTTGTCGGTTCATCATTCTCAATGATTTCCACCTCATTACTATCTGTTACGGAAATCCATATCTCTCGGGCTCGGATCGTAATCTACCAGATCTGCGAGTTACTTGTATATTTTGAATAGGTTCCACAAATCCTCGTGGTTCTTGTTCTTGTTCCACTATTGGTTCAATGTTATTTTCTGGGTCTCGAATTTCTTTAAGATTTATTTTACTCCCACTGATTTCTTTGGAGAGAAACTGTTTCTCTAGAAAGACACCAGTTCGGGCAACAAACACTTTGTTGTCCTCTCGGTTGTAAAAGTAATATCCTTTAGTTTCCTTAGGATATCCCACGAAAATACATTTATCAGATTTGTGTGCTAGTTTATCGGAGACAAGTATTTTGACAAAAGCTTTACAACCCCAAATCCTCATGAAAGACAAACTAGGTTTATTTCAGCTCCACATTTCATATGGAGTCTTTGAAACCAATTTAGTTGGAACTTGATTTAGTGTGAAAGCAGCGGTTTCTAGAGCGTAACCCCAAAAGGATATTGGAAGATCAACTTGACTCATCATTGATCGAACCATGTCTAACAAAGTCCGATTTCTCCTCTCGAACACACCATTCCATTGTGGTGTTCCGGGTAGAGTCAATTGTGAAACTATTCCACAATTCTTTAGATGATCATCAAATTCATGACTCAAGTATTCTCCACCTCGATCCGATCGAAGTGCTTTAATACTTTTGCCAAGTTGTTTTTCTACTTCATTTTGAAATATTCTAAATATCTCAAATGCTTCACTTTTATGTTTCATTAGGTAAACATACCCAAATCTACTATAATCATCAGTGAAGGTTATGAAGTATTGAAATCCTCCCCTAGCATTGCTACTTAATGGTCCGCATACATGGGAATGTATCAACCCCAATAAGTCGCTTGCCCTTTCACCTAGCTTGGTAAAAGGTGTCTTAGTCATTTTCCCAAGAAGACACGACTCACAAGTATCATATGACCCAAGGTCACATGAACCCAAGAGACCGTCCCCATGGAGTTTTGAGATACGCTTCTCATTAATATGACCAAGACGGCAATGCCACAAATAAGAATGATTTACATCATTAGGTTTAGATTTCTTATTTATATGATAGACATTTTCATTATTTTCATTCTTGACATCCAAGACATAAAGACCATTAAATGAATTAGCAATACCATAAAGCACATCATTTAAATAAATAGAAAATTTCTTATTCTCAATAAGAAACTTAAAACCTTCATTATCTAAACAAGAAATTGAAATAATATTTCTACTTAAATCCGGTAAATAATAGCAATTGTTCAAAACAAGTATTAAACCGGAAGGTAAAGTGACTTCATAAGTCCCTACGGCTAATGCAGCAACTCTTGCTCCATTCCCCACGCGTAGGTCTACTTCACCCTCTTTAAGCAGTCTCCTATTCTTTAGTCCCTGCACATTTAAACAAATGTGAGAACCACATCCGGTATCCAATACCCAAGAATCAGTGGTAGAAAGGAGAATATCTATCATATAGATACCTGAAGTCGACGCAGCCTTGCGGCCCCTCTTCTTCTTTTGCTCTTCCAATAAAACCTTACAATTACGTTTCCAATGACCAATTTCTTGACAATGGAAAAAAATTGCATCCTTTTGTGTATCGGGTTTTGCCTCAGAAGCCTTGGCAACCTTTGCCTTGCTTATCTTGGGTTTGACAACTTTTGCCTTACCCTTTCCTTTGGCACCAGCCTCATAATTTTTAGTGCGATTCAATAGTGCGATTAAAGTTATAAAACAATAAACCACATAAAATCATATAACACATAAACATCATATATCCTATATTCATATCATGTTAGGCACATAAACAATTTATATACACATAACATGATCTAGGTATTGAAATAATCAACATAATTAGAAAGTCGAAGTATCTTCCAAAATTGAGTGTAAGCTCTGCTCCAGGCATTCTCTGATACTTCTAAATGGGTACAAACTTTTCCTTGAATATATCTGTGAGCCTGTTAAGGCTTTTATAGTCTACATAATTAGCAAGGTTTCCAGAAGGAACTGATTCTTTTCTTTCTTCATGGAATTGGAGCAACCGTCGAATAAGTGGATGAAGATGATCAATAGGGAACACCCAATTCTTTGATAAGACCTTATTGGTGAATGACCAATGGTTTTTGAAGAAAATATGGAATGTGGGGTTCTTGATCGGCTTGCATTTTCTGACAAATGATCTAGAGGCTACATCAGCAGCACCATGGAACTAAAGTAAGTGGGGAAGATCAAAGATCCCTTTCTGAAGAGGAATTCTTACCCTTAAGTCAGTTTCAATCTGTCTTCTTCTCTCAACCAATTCATCAGCAACATCAACTTCTGACTTAACTACCACAGAGGGAGCAGCAAGTGTTGCATCGGCAAGAAGAGATGGTGCAAACCTGATCTGCTTGGCTCTTGAATCAGTAGAAGGAATTTGAAAAGAGGGAACTTGAGCAGCAGGAAGTTTGTCGGCAGACACAACCTTTGACTTCTTGACTTGGGCTTTATTGGCAGCTTTGATTAACTTCCTTTTCTTAGGAGCAGCAGGGGTTGAGTCGGCCAGAATCCTATCAGTAGAAGGAGCAGGAGTTGAGACATCGGTAGGAGCAATAGTAGCAACTTTGACAATCTTCTTTGCCTTCTTTTTCTTTGGAGAACCAGCAGTTTGAACGAAAATTGTGCCAGTAGAAGCCTTCTTGGATATTCTTTTCCAATCAAAAAGTTTGAAGGACTTTAGATTGGTGAAGTCAAAACTTTGAGGAGCAGGAGAGGCTCTGACAATGTTTGAATTGTTCCTCAAGATAATGCTTATCAGCATATAATGGCATCCCTTACCAGGGTGAGCCTTGTTCTTCCTTCTATCCTCCTTATATTTAACGGCAGCAATGGCAATGACCCTAAACAGGTAGGCACACCAGTTGAATTCTTCTTGTAACACAATGGCTGCCATTGCCTCAAACTGAATGTCAGTTACATGGCTGTAAGAGCCAGATCGGCATACCAAACATCTATCAACAATCTCTGCAAAGGCAAAGAATCTTCTTCTATAATGAGCTTTGAGATGATTATCTCCAATGAGTCTAGGACCGGCTCCCCTCATAAGGCTCCATGCCTTGTCCAAGGACTTTCAGTGAGACTTGTCACACCTTCATTTCCAAGAAGAGGAAAAACAGAAGAAATAGAGGAAGGGGTGATGGAGATAGAGACGCTAGCGACTGTAGAATTGATGGAGACGAAGGTAGACGGATCATTTGGAGCAGAGATAACTGAGGCATTGGAGAAGAACTCTTGAACTTGACCCAAAAAGATAAACTCAACACCAGTTGGTGTGATGAAGGAGTCCAGCAGAGAGCCAATCAGAAGATTCTTCAAGAAATCACCGTCTAGAGCGTCGTCGAAGAAGGTGGAGTCAACATAGCCTCCATAGATATCCTTTTCGTTGCTAGACATTATCTGCAAAAATCACTCAAGAAACTCACAAGTTAAAAACCCAGTTATAATTGAAAAGTAATTTGAAATAAGCACAACCAATAAAAGAACATTACCAGATGAGAAAGATTTGAAGTAGAAACGAATGAAGAGCAAGGTAATGAGAGAGATTGTAAAGGGGGTTTAGAAGTTGAGTAAGAGAAAGTGAAAAATATGAAAGGATTTCAAATGGCTATTTATATGTTATGGAGGAATAGAAAGAGTTTGCATGGGGGAGAGAGATAATGAATAGCCTAACAGTTATGGGAGAATAAATCGGGGAACGTGCGCACACAAAGGAGTTAATGCGTAAACAGTAAGGGAGAAATAGACAGTTAGGCTATGAAAGGGTAGGGGTAAATTAGGCAACATAAGTAAATGGAAATGATGACAGTTACCTTGCTGATTTATCGCATTAAATGGGATAAATCATGACACAATTTTGGGAAACCAGCAGTACACACACGTGTCAAAGAGGAAGTGTGACCGATGTACCTTTGATTTGATGTGGCTGACGTCATGTGTCAGAGAACCTTATCCTTTTAAAAAGAAGATCTACCAATAGAAATTGTACTGACTTAATATTTAAAGTTTGAAAATTGGCAAGATGATGATCGGCATGTTGCTTTAAGTCAGCAATATTTTGTCGGCAAGATACTTTGGTCGGCAAGATTTTCACACTTGCTGATGAGATCGGCAAGACTAGCATAATCGGCAGAGTTAGCACAGTTTTAACCATAGAAATCAATCATACCTAGTTCACCTCTTAGGAACTCAAATCTTTTCTGGTCTAAGGGATTTGTCAGTATGTCTGCTCTTTGGAAGTAGGTATGAACTTTGAGCAGCACAACATTCCCTTTTTCTACATGATCCTTCAAGAAGTGATATTTGATGTCTATGTGCTTGGTTTTTGAATGCATGACCGGATTGTTGGAAACTGAGATAGCAGATTGATTGTCACAATAGATGGAACAAGCTTGTGTTGGAATTACATAGTCAACTACCGCCCACTCTTACAGCCTACTTTGGGTTTTCCTCCAGTGTATGTGCGCTCGCGACTTGTACATTTTACGCGCAAATTTCCGGAGGCCATAACTTCTTCATATGAACTCCGATTTGGACGTGTCAACTATCATTGGAAAGATATTTTTTAGTACTATATAATGGTATTGATTTATAAATGATCACATCTCATTATATTTATGTTCTTGTCCGTTCTTTATTCTCTATTTTCACACTTTAACGTACATGAATCCATGCATTCTTTCGCTCCTTCCCTATACTCATAAACACTCCAACCATCAAAACACCCAATTTTAAGCATCTAATAAGTCATAGAGGTATAAGATTTGGATGGTAAGAAATATACTTTCATAAAGTTTTTTGAAATATACTTTCATAAAGTTTAACAAAATCAACACTTGAAGTTCAAAGACTTCCAATTAACTTTCAAACAAACTTTACAAACAAAATTCACAAACAAAAGTACTTAGCCTGAAGGCTTCCAAACTTTTATACAAATGTACATACACCAACATTATCCAAAATATAGGTGTTACAAGATGATGAGATCATGGAAACTCTACCCAAAAGGTTATACATCTATGTAATGTAGCCTTTACAAAACAAATCCCAACTCTTACCACTTCAACGTCCTCCCGTGCCAAGTGTCCTATCCCCTGGACTCGTCCTTATCTAAGGAAAACAAATAAACAAGGAACGGGGTGAGAATAAATCTCAGTAAGCTACTAAGAATGCAACTACGTTTCATGCTAAAATGATAATCATAAAGAACAGTATCATAGCAATCACATAGCATATAATATGAGAGGCAAAGCCAACTCATCAGACAACACCAAGTGCGGAAATAAACACTCATAAGTGGATACCAATCCAAGGTTTACCGAAAGAATATAACCGTCTGAGAATACCATCTGAGAAAACCAGTTGAGTAGCATAAATAGCTAAAGCCGGGATCCTTAAAACCAAACCATAACCATAAGAACCAAAGTAACAACGGGGGGAATATGACACAAAGTCATAACCCAAGGCTCACACAAGGAAGCTAGTTCATCCCATCCAAGGCCAATCTGGACTGGGGAAAAAAGGTACCAGTGGAAGACCTTATTGTGAACTTGGCTCATGTGCCATGATAATCCCTTCCACTGCCTGACTCGATAACACAAAACCAGCTGGACATTCAAACAAAGCACTGTAATGAATACTTGCTTAAAGAACAACCGGGGGTAATGATTCCAAAGTTGGGAACCAAGCCAAACACATCACAAGATTCACACAAAAGAAGCACTCATAAAGAGTTCACAACCATCATGAAATAAAGTCACAACACATTCTTGCACACACTTGAACACGATCCTCAATAACCATGACAACATCCCAAAACACTCATCCAATTGCCCTAGACCATCCCTTAAAGTTTTGACAATTACTAACCTCTTACACTTGACTTGGAACAAACTATCAAACTCAGGGTAAAGTGTGCGGCCGCCCAAACTGGGTGTGCGGTCGCCCACTTGCTCTGTTTCAAGACCAATACCTTTCAGATAGACTGTGCGGCCGCGCCCCCATTTTGAGCGGCCGCCCACCACACCTCGCAGACCAAAACCGAAATAAATTATACTCCCTTCGTTTCACCGTCCCAAAAGTACTACCCAACTTCTATCTTACCAAATATAACTCAATACAACTGAGTTACACAACCATTATACTAGCTTCTTTACAACATCAACATCAACTTTCACCAACTTTAATATCTTTTCAAGTTTCTTAACAAATAATATAACAAAAAGTTCATACATCACATATATCACATATATGACCATTTTAACATTTAAAGGGGGATTAGTAACTTACCTATTTCCGAAAAAGTATCGAGAAAATAATATTTGATAAGGTAGGAATACTCTACTCAGCACCCTGAACATTTTGGTATAATTAGATTTTAAAACGGAGGATTAATTTAAAAGAAAGAAATTAAACAAAAGGGAGCTCACCTTCTTCTTCCATGGAAACTGAGAGATTTTGGAAAAGTAGCAATTCAGTGCATGTGTGTGTGTATAGTTCACAGAGAGAGAGAGATAGGTAGTGATAAGAATGACTTGATATTTACTAAGTTTCACATAGGCCCCTCTACTTTCATTTCTAACAATTAAACCCCTATAGTTATATTTTCACATATAACCCTATAGTTTTACTAACTCATTTATTCAACTTAACAAACTTTCTACTAACACTTTAATTATCACATATACTCAAATAATATATGCAAGTCAAGAAAATATTATCTAACCCATAAAATGCACACATAATTACCATTTTAATATTAGAAAATTACGGTGGGTTTTGGGGTCGTTACAATGTTGTACAATTGTGAAGGTGGAGCATGTTACAAATTAGCATGGAACTGGCACTTGGCGCATTTCTTGACTTTCTTGATACTGTGTCTTTCCATTGTAGTTCAATAGTAACCAATACGGTGTATTTTCTTGGCCAACATAATCCCATTCATTTGGAGGCCACACTCACCTTCGTGGACTTCGTGCATGATTTCTTGGGCTTCGGTCACATTTGCACATAAGAGATTGATCCTTTGATGATGTCTTTTCTAGACTCGGTTTCCAATCAACACATATATGGCGGCTAGCTTTTGTAATGCCACTCGAGTTTTCCCATTGCTTTTCTCGGGAAAGGTGCCATTGTTGAGGAAGATCATGATGTCTGTGTACCACGGGGGATTATCTTGGACTTCATTGATCTCAATACTCATGCAGTATGCCGGACTGGTCCTTCTTGAAATTTTGAAGGGTTTCACCATTTTTCCTTTGGGCATCTCAACTAGTGAGGCTATGGTAGCTAAAGCATCAGCAAAGCGGTTCTTGTCCCTTGGAAAATAGTTGAACGTGATGTCTTGGAACTGTTCAACCAATTCCGCGAGATGTTGACCATACTATTGGAGGGTCGGGTCTTGGATTCTCCATTTACCCGATGTCTGAATGATAAGGAGCAGGGAGTCACCAAATACTTCTAACTCTGTGACATTTCTTTCTAGTACTGCTTCTAGCCCCGCTATACATGCTTCATATTCGGCAATGTTGTTGG
Source organism: Campanula takesimana (assembly GCA_026119855.1). Taxonomy (NCBI): domain Eukaryota; kingdom Viridiplantae; phylum Streptophyta; class Magnoliopsida; order Asterales; family Campanulaceae; genus Campanula; species Campanula takesimana. Next base: position 804,084 of record JAOWBW010000134.1, read on the forward strand.
TAGCTTCGAATTCAAGACGGATTACGATTGGAGTGTAGATGTCCTTTGGATCGACAAGTAATATTCCTATCCCATAACCGTGCTTATTGGCTGAGCCATCGAAAAAAAGTTGCCACTTATTTTCCTCGGTTGCAGTGCAAACCAAGTGCTCGTCAAGAAACTGTAAGTCCTCCTCCTTCACTTCGTCACACAGGAATTCAGCAAGCTGATCACTGAATACTTTCCCCCTGGTGGGTTTGAGTGTGACGTAAGTGATATCATAGCCGGCGAGCAAGAAGTACCACTTAGCTATCCTTGTTGACATGAAAGTGTAGATACCCCGGGGAAAGCCACGGCTTTAGGCTATGAGCGCGTGAGTTTTCCTAGGATGTCTAACTTGTTTTAGATTGTTTATAGTCGCCACCTATGTTTTGAGGAACATAAGAAAAACCTTTTGATAATAGCCTAGATTTGATTACGAAAACAGAGATTCTTTGTTTTGAGGTTCGGGGGTTAGATTACGAGATGGGAAGTACCGAAACACCCATCTCGCCCAACTAAAGTTGGTCTTGCTTGATCAAAATCTACATGAATGAAAATGTTCTTCTTCTTCTTCTTCTTTAATCATAAAAGGGGGTTTAAAATAGAGTTTGGAATGTAGGAGATAACTCCTTAACCAACCTCAATGAGATGAGGTGATCATTAGAGTCATGTCCCAAAATAATTTGGGTGATTGCACTTTGATAAAACAAAAGAAAGAGAAAAGAGATGAAGTCGAGAAGAGGGAAGAAATGGTTTTTACCTAGTCTTCGAGAGACTTCAAACACTTCTTGATGAATGCCTTTTGAAATGCCTTGAAGGTAAGAAATTTGGCTTGTTTGTTGAAAGTGTAAGATTTTAGAGTAAAAGATCCAAGGTCCAAGGTCTAAAGTTTTTCCGTCCTTGAAAATGGAGGTAAAGGGAGGTTTTTATAGGTGAAAGAGGGGTGTTTTTGGTGCCAAAACTCAGTCACCAAGAAATTCTTCCCGGGCAAAATCCTGTAAATTGAGCAAGGGAGAGAATCCTGGCCAGAAATCTGTAACTGACGCCCAGAGGTGCGCGCTTCCTGCCTTGGGGGCGGGAGGCGCGCGCGCCTGGCTTCTCCTGTCGGAGGCGCGCGACTCAGAGAAGGCAATTTTGACAGAATGGACTAGAAAGTCAGCCCTGTTATTCAGTTTAGTCCCTGGACTTAACGAAGTCAGTCAGGAACTTAACGGAAGTGACAGAAACTAACGAGAAACACTTAAAATGGGGAGAAAAACAAGATCAAATGTGCAATCGGGGTGAGCGGTCCAAGGCGGGGTGTCTACAGAGCCCCTCGGCGACGTGGATTGCAAAGCAAAACGCGTCGACGAAAGTTAAAAACACCCGCCGAGGACATCACCAAGAAAAAATCAAAGACTCGATGAAAGCAGGAATTTGAAATTGCGAGAGATAGTGGTACGCTCCCTGTGTGAGCGGCTTTTGTTGATAAAGGGGGTGGCATGATGCATTAGGTGAACCTACCGGCTGAATGTTTTGAATGAGGCCGTTAGTGAACCTTTTGAACGAGGCCGTTGGTGAACCTTTGGAGAGGCCGTTAGTGAACCTTTAGGGAGGCCGTTAGTGAACCTTTGAAGACGAATCCGTTAGTGAAATCCGTTGATGAGGCCGTTAGTGAACCTTTGGAGAGGCCGTTAGTGAACCTTTGAGGACGAACCCGTTAGTGAAATCCGTTGATGAGGCCGTTAGTGAACCTTCGAGGCCGTTAGTGAACCTTTGTTGTCGAATCCGTTAACGAGATTCGTTGACCGCGACCAGAAAATGTTCCTGCTGGGGATGAAATGTTGAGATTGACCCTTGAGGGGGGTATGTCACCCGTGACAGAACTTAGGGAGTTCGGAATCCGTGGGGAAACCTCGATACGGTGCATGGTTTCTTGCATGGGGGACTGCTTCTGAACCTGCCTGATGATGGGAAGAGCGCGCGTCCGGGCCTCGTTGTGGGATGCGCGCGCCTCAGATGAGTATGTTGGGGGGCGCGTGCCTGGCGCATAAGTTCAGCATATTAAACAGGCGGTTCACTGTTTTCGACAAGTTTTCAAAATTTTGAAGAACCCTCCAAATTCCAAACCCAATTTTCGTAGAGAAATCACCCCAAAACACTTTCTTGCTGCTCTAGGATCAATTCCGTCACAGAAACGATGTCGGATCGTCAGCAATCACCTCTGTTCGAGATGCCACAGGGCGAGGAGCCCGAAATATTGCTGCAGCAGCTTTATTGATCATTCTTTGCATGTTGTTTGTTGTTGCTGATTTGTTGTAAGAAACATGTTGGGACGTCCATTTTCATGTTCACACACTTGCTTGTACATTGTTCTGCCATTGAAATCTCTGTATTGAGTTCATCCGTTTTCTAGCAGTCATGCTGATGAAGTTTTTGCTGTTCCTTCTTTCCTTTCAGGAGTGGACCCGTCTGACAGAGATTCGCGGTGGGGCTCATGGGCCCATCTCTATATGGAAGACGTTTCCTGAGAATGTTCGGGCCCGAGTCACAGGGACTCATTTTGGTCTTTTTGTCACTAGCCTCCCAGCTTTGAAGAATGACCCCGATGTGGTCCAGGCATTGAGGGAAAGATGGTGGGACACCACCCATACCTTCCACTTACCCATGGGCGAGGTGACTATGACGCCTATCGATTTCACAGCTTTGACGGGCTTTCCGTTCATGGGGGTGCCTGTCCCTTTTGGTTTGAGAGGGGCTGTTCGGACTCCGGACGAGTTACTGGCTTTGGTTGACTGCCGGTTCGAGGTTAAGAATTCTCGAGTGACATGGGGGCAAATCTGGGCTTATTTTAGCATCTTGATGGCTAAGGCTCGAGGTGTTACTGGTGATTGGGTCGATGCCGTGGCCCGTTGCTTTATTTGGTACTTGTTATCCCATACTCTGTTTGCCAACGGGGGATCTTCGGCCTCTTTGGCTCTGCTTGACTTGTTAGTGTATTTGGACCAGATTGGCCAGTATAACTAGGGCGCAGCGGGCTTAGCTGCTTGTTACCACGGCATGGATTTGACCAGCCGCTCGACCACTAGCTCGGTTACGGGCTTCAGCTTGCTGTGGGAGGTATACCCCTTACTGTCCCTTTTATATTCTCCTTGCCTTGGTCATAACTGCCTTTTTCGTTGACTGTCATTAACTTTGTTTCTGCCTCTTGTCTACAGCTTTGGGCTTTTGCTATCCTGAATTTGAGGGATTTCAAGATTGCCAAGGAAGGCCAGCCCCAGTATCCGGACTGCGCACGGTGGGTATACAAGGAGAGGAATGTGAAGACTGGCACAAACCCCATTAGTCTTACTTCGGCCCGACGGCACTTGGACACCTTGAGGCCTGAGTCTGTTGCCTTCTCTTTGTATCCGTGGAGATCAGTTCAGCACTGGTTTGAGCACACTCTTATTCCTACCCGTTCTCAGCTTTTGATGAGTTCAGGTGAGTGCATGGCTCTGTATTTGGGGGACAGAGTGTTCTGGCAGCATGGTACCTAGGTGACAGACTTTTACACCCCCCTCGTCCTGCAGTTCCAGACGTTCCTCCTTTCTGCCCTCGTAACTGGAGGTTACTTTCAGAGGCTGATCGCACGGCATATATGGTAGGGGTTGATGCCGTCCCTTATATTCACTTGGACCAGGATTATGGCCTCTTCAGGGAGAACAACTTGATGCAAGGCTTCATGTTTGCTGATCTGAGGAGATCACAGGCTGCTCCTACGACCTCCGCTCGGTTTTATACTACCGGTGCCGGGTATTGTTTTGATCCTCCTTTGCCTCCTCCCTATTACACTTATTCCAACTTCGGGGTCTTTGAGGAGCAGAGGGAGATCGTTCCCGAGGATATGTCACCGGAGAGAGAGCCTCCCGCTCAGGCTGCCGTGGTATGTTTTTCTTACCATCTTTGCATTTCTCAGTTCCAGTCTTGTCCTAGCGTTTTCTCCCGTCTTGGCGGTCCCAAGAATGTTCTGTCCCCATCCAAGAAGATTAAAGGACATAACAAGAAGCAATGGGTTCCCAAACCTAAGAAAGATTAGATTTTTCTTTGTACCCCAAGAGATTGCAATTAGACCACTTTGTTTTAGGATTTAATATTTTGATGTCCTTTGTTGCTCAATAAATCCGTTGTAATGGTTTGAATAATTCATTGAATGAATAAGAATTGCATCTTGTTATTTGAAGTGAATTGGGTATTTTTGATATGTTTTAGACCGCACCCGAAGGTTGCCTACGTTCCTCCAGTTGGGAGGCTCAGGTCTCCGTAGTTCAAACAAACAAAGACCATTTTTTTTATTTTTTTATTTTTTTTAATTTTTTTTGTGCACCCTGTTTTTTGCCTAGACTGCCCTTTCGGGTTTTCAATCTAGCGGGCTTCTTTTTTGCACGTGCTCTAATTTTTGCCTCGGCCGCCCTTGCGGGTTTTCAACCTAGCGAGCGGTTTTTTTTTTTTTTTTTTTTTTTTGTTTTTTTTTTTTGGTCTTTGTTTATTAAGCATAGAACCTCTTGAGTTTGTCGAGGTTGACCTCCTTTGGCAGCTGGTCACCATCTAAATCCACGAGCCGGACTATACCGCCGCTTAGTATCTTCTTGACCACGTACGGACCGATCCATCGGGGTCCCCATTTCCCCAGGGGATTCATGGCATTAGGAGGATGTTGTCTTAAGACCAAATCTCCCACATTGATGTTTCGAGGCTTGACCTTTTTGTTGAAAGCTCTTGCCATCCTTTACTGATACGCCCTTGTGCGTTCGAGTGCTCTTAACATTTTCTCGTCGAGTAAGGCTAGCTGTTCGTATCGACTTTGCATCCAGTTGACCTCGTTGACTTGATTCTCGAGGAGGACCCGTAGAGATGGGACTTCAAGTTCGATAGGGAGTACGGCTTCAGAACCATAGACTAATGCATAAGGAGTTTCTCCTGTCGCGGACCGTATTGATGTGCGGTAGCCCCACAATGCTAATGGTAGGTTCTCGGGCCAATCCCTTCCTGTTGAGGCCATTTTCTTGACGATGGTCTCGATGGTTTTATTTGCTGCTTCGACCGCGCCATTTGCTTGGGGACGGTAAGGAGATGACTTGTGCTTGGTGATCTTATATTTTACCAAAAGTGCATCCATTTCCTTCTCAAAGTGAAAGCCGTTGTCGGAAATGATTTCATGAGGTACACCGTATCAGCACATGATATTAATCTTTACAAATTCGGCCACTTTCTTAGCGTTGAGGGTCCGATAGGCTTGCGCTTCGACCTACTTTGTGAAGTAGTCGACTGCCACTAGGACGAATGACTGCCCATTGCTCCCGGCAGGATGAACTTTACCGATGATGTCTATCCCCCAACAAGAGAAAGGCCAAGGTGTGACCATGTTGTAAAGTTGCGAGGGTGGAGCATGTTGCAGATTAGTGTGGAATTGGCACTTGGCACACCTTTTGACTTTCTCGATACAGTCTCGTTCCATAGTGCTCCAATAGTAACCAATGCGAAGTATCTTCTTGACTAGCATAAACCCATTCATGTGGGGTCCACATTCTCCTTCGTGCACTTCACACATTATCTCTTGAGCTTCGGCCTCATTGGTGCATAAGAGATTTATCCCGTCGTGGTGCCTTTTATAGACTCGGTCCCCAATTAGTACGTACCGAGAGGCTAGCCTTTGCAGAGCTGCTTGAGACTTCTTATTGCTATTCTCGGGATAAGTGCCATCTTTGAGGAAATTCATGATATCCGAATACCACGGAGAGTTTGTTTGAACCTCGTTGATCTCGATACTCATGCAATATGCCGGACTGTTCCTTCGGGCAATTTTGAAAGGCTTCACCATTTTCCCTTTGGGCATTTCGACTAATGAAGCTATAGTGGCCAGTGCATCGACGAAGCGATTTTTATCCCTTGGCAGGTAGTTGAAAGTGATCTCTTGGAATTGTTCAACCAATTCTTTAAGGTATTGACCATACTGTTGGAGAGTCGGGTCTTGGGTTCGCCATTTACCCGATTGCTGATTGATAAGGAGCAAAGAGTCGCCGAATACTTCTAGTTCCGTGACGTTTCTTTCGAGAGCTGCTTCGAGCCCTGCTACACATGATTCGTACTCGACAATGTTGTTGGTAGCTTCGAATTCCAGACGGATGGCGATGGGAGGTAGATGTCTTTTGGATCGACGAGCAATACTCCTATACCAAAGCCGTGTTTATTGGCGGCACCATCGAAAAAAAGTTGCCACTTATTTTCCTCGGTTGCAGTACAAATTAAATGCTCGTCGGGGAACTGTACGTCTTCCCCCTTCACTTCGTCACACGGGAATTTGGCAAGCTGGTCACTGAACACTTTCCCCCTGATGGATTTTAGTGTGACGTAAGTGATATCATAGCCGGCGAGCATGAAGTACCATTTGGCTATTCTTGTTGACATGAAAGGCTTCTCGAAGATGTAGCGGAGCGGGTCCACCTTTGCTACTAGCTTGATCGGAAAAGCTTCCATGTAGTGCTTGAGCTTTTGAGTGACCCAAACCAATGCTGCACATGACTTCTCTAAGACAGAGTAGTTCTTTTCGCCTCCTTGGAATCGGCGACTGACAAAATAAATGGCATTCTCCTTTGTGGACTCTCGTTGCTCTTGTGCTAACATAGCCCCTAAGGCTTCATCATTGACAGTGAGATAGAGCAAAAGAGGTTTCTCCTTATGCGGCGGAACTAGAACAGGAGGGCACGTCAAGTAATGCTTCACTTGGTCGAAGGCTTCTTGGCATGCGTCGGTCCATTCTAGAGCCACATTCTTCTTGAGTAGCTTGAAGATTGGCTCGCATATGGAAGTGAGTTGGTGCACAAACCGACTGATGTATTACAATCTGCCCATGAAACCTTTGATCTCTTTCTGCGTCTTTGGAGGAGGCATGTCAATGATTGCCTTGATTTTGGAGGGATCTACTTCAATTCCCCTTTCCGTGACCATATAACCAAGGACTTTGCCTCGGATAACCCCGAACGTGCACTTTGCAAGGTTGAGCCTCATCTTGTGTTGACGAAGCCTTTCGAAGAACTTGCGGAGGTCGATTAAATGTTGACCATCGGTCCCTTTGGAGTGAATGATCATGTCGTCCACATAGACCTCGATTTGTTTGTGAATCATATCGTGGAACAAGTCTGTCACGGCTCTTTGGTAGGAAGCCCCAACATTTCTTAACCCAAATGGCATGACTCTGTAGCAAAAGGTACCCCACGGTGTTGTGAAGGCTGTCTTGTGTTGGTCTTCCTCGGCCATGAGAATCTGATTGTACCCAGCGAACCCATCCACGAATGAGCGAACCTCATAGGCAGCTGTGGAGTCGACCAGCATGTCGATATTAGGGAGTGGAAAATCATCCTTTGGGGAAACTTTTTTCAAATCCTGGAAGTCCACACAAACTCGAACCTTGCCGTTTGCCTTTCTGACTCTCACGATGTTGGCTAACCATGTCGGATACTCGATAACCTTGATGAAATCCACACTGAGGAGCTTCTCAATCTCTTCTTTGACTTGCAGAGACCATTCTGGCTTGATCTTTCTGAGCTTCTGCTTTACCGGCTTGGCATCTCCTTTGATCGGAATTCTGTGCTCCGCTACCTTTCTGTCCAAAACCGGCATGTCTTTGTATGACCATGCGAACACATCCACGAACTCCCGTAGTAGTGCAGTCAATCTGTTTCTGTTGTCCCCCTTGAAGAAGCTTCCAATCTTAGTCTCTCTTGGTTCTTCTTCGGTACCAAGATTAACAACATGCAATTCTTCGTCAGCCTTTGGACCATTTTCACCACGACTACGGACTTGTTGAGCAAGTTCATTTAAGTATGTTGTGTTTTCGTGGTCTATTTCATCATAATTTGAATCGTTATTAACTTGTTCGTTAAGTTCATTATTATTTAATTCATCATTTATGATGTTTGCAATCTCAGGGTACTCAGAAATATCAAATTTTTCATTAGCAAAGAAAGGAAACACATGCTCGGCTATGGCCTCCAAATCCACTTGGGTGAGGGTATTAGAGACACTCTCGGACTCGAAAGTAAGTGTGAGCCGCTCTTCCTTTGTTGCTGTGCGGGGTATGCAACCCATTTCTTGGACTAAGAATTCCTCAGATACCACGGGCCCTTTCGTTGAATACCAATTGTTGATCGGCTCGGAGCTTGGCGGGATCTCACTGATAGCCTTGTTTATGATGATGGTGTCATGGATGGCGTTGACTTGGCATTCATTCATTATGGCAAGATCTTTGAACATGGAGGCTAAATCTGTCAGTTCTTACCCCACGGTGATTTCTGTCTCGGACTCTATAGTCATCTTCCTTCCCCACCATTCACGGGGCGACATGGGAGTTGGTTCCCTTTCGAATTTCTGGATCTCACAATCGGAGAAGATTTTGAGACCGGGCTTTTTGACACCCTTATTGTTAACCCATGGCTCGGGAAAGATCATGTACGGAACGTCTTCCCCTTGGCGAACAAAATAGCCATTCAACGTCTTGCGGTAAGGCCTTAGATTAGGGACCTCATAACGACGGCCTTCTTTACGAGCTCGGGCCCTTTCGTTCTTGATTGCTTGCTCTTGTTTCAAGTCTTCATTGGAAGGCTCGTACCCCAAACCGAAGGTGTCTTTGACGAATGGGACTTGCACAGGATTTAGGATTCCTTGTTGATATTTCCCTAGGCCTAAACCAGGGAAGTAGTCCATATTCCTCATCATGCGGAGGACTTTGTGGTTGCTGGGGGTCCATGATCCGTTTCCCCCTTCTTTGTCAATGGCGTTGATTGAGACGCCGGAGAGAGTGGAGTCTGGTAAACCATGCTGAACTTGGTGGACGGGCTCACCTTTTCTGTGGATAGTGACGTTTTCAGCCATGACGGTCACTATTTCATCACTATTTCATCACCATTTCGGATCTTGACACATTGGTGGAGAGTTGACGGGACGGCATTAGCACTGTGAATCCATGGTCGACCCAAAAGTAAGTTGAACGAGGCCGGGATATCAAGCACTTGGAATGGAACTAACATGACATGCTCCCAAACTCGATGTCTATTTCGATCATGCCCATGACTGTACGGGCGGTGCTGTCATAACCTCGGATTACTTGAGTAGAAGGCTTTAAATCGGAATCCTTAAGCCCCAGTATGCCCATGATTCTGCCAGGCATGAGATTGAGTGCGGAACCACCGTCCACTAAGACTCTTGAAACGGGCCTCCCCCTTGCTCGTATCTTGAGGTAAATAGCCTCGTTATGGTCGGAACCAAATGGTGGAAGGTACATATCAGCAAAGGTGATGACGTTGCCAAAATGAATGTGACCGATCATTGCCGTGAGGTCCTCGGGAGTAGTATTGGGAGAAACTGATATATCATCGAGATTGCGGATGACAAGATCTCGGTGTTTCTTTGAGGATGCAATGAGGTCCCAAATAGAGATGTTGGCTTGAGTTTTCTTGAGTTGGACAAGTAGAGGATCTTCGGGAGTGTCGCGAGCTTGCGGCCTTTGAGAAGAGGAGCTCGGTGCGGAAGTGGAAGGGTTGCTTGCTATGACTCGACCGGATCGAGTTAGCATGTTGACGTTCCCATCTTGCTTCCTCTTCCTATTCTCTAGTACTTCCCTCATTACCTCATCGTAAGTTACAACATAGCAAGAATTGTCAAGTTTATTCATAACATAGGGGCCCCCATTCACAATTGGGATTGAATGGGTGGTCCCCTCGAGTTCTGTCACGACCCGAAATCTAGGCTCTATTTTATTAGTAATTAAATGATTATTATTTAATTATTTGCTTATTTATTTATTTAAATTATTATTTATTTAAATAATTATGTGTGCAATTTACGTGTTATAATATTTATGCCTAGCATTTTATTCGAGTTATTTGGGCTAGTGTGGAAGTGTTGAGTCTTAATTGTTAGTCGGGAGTGTAAGTAATTGTGTTAGTAGTTGGGGAAGGGGCCAGAGTGTAACATTTTGAATAATTCTTCATCTACTCCCTCCCTACTCCCCTCTCCTCCCTCACTCCTCACCATCACTTTCCAGCCATCTCTCTCTCTCTCTCTAGCAATTGTGGTAAGTTTTTCTTTCTCTCCTTCTCTCTTCATTTTCTTCATCTTCCTCTTGTAATCTCTCATTTCTTAAAACATGAACCTTGTTTAGATCGTCGATAGGATCGCGTAGAACCAAAAAGAATTGAATTCCGTCAACTTTGAGATTTATCAAGTAAGTTACTTTTCCCCCATTTTGATGCTAAAATGTTCATATCATGTTTAGATAATGTTTGATGTGTTATATTTGAAGTTTGGTTGAGTTTTGAATTTGTTTGGAATTTATTTGAATTTTGGGTTAAAAATGGTGAATATGTGAATGTGGGTTTAAATCTTGTTTTGAGTTGTTAGGTGGTGTTGTTTAGGTTCCCTTGATGTTTAGATGTGGTTTTAGTACCTTGGAATCTAGTTTGAAAGCTTTGATTTTGAGCATTTAGTGAAGGTTGTGTTTTGGTTCGAAATTGGTGAACCCAGGAAGAATCTGGGTATTGTTCTTCTGGCACGGTCGTGCTCCTTTATTTGGCACGGTCGTGCAACATTCACTTTCCTCCCGTCATGATTGGCACGGTCGTGCCACTTTCTTAGGCACGGTCGCGCCAAAATTCACTTTCCTCCCGTCATGATTGGCACGGTCGTGCCACTTTCTTAGGCACGGTCGTGCCAAGCTGGGACTCTGGTATATTCTTCCCTTTTTTTTTCTAAAATTGTTTCCTCCATAACTTTCTCATCCGAACTCCGTTTTGGACGAATAAACTATCATTTTAAAGCTCTCCTTGAGCTCTTCGAGATGAGTGAATAGTTTTGCTTGTGTGCTTGAGTTAACTGGATCCTTTGTGATCAAATGTGATAAGGGATTGGTGTTATTATTGTGGAAATTATTAGAGCACCTTAATTGGTTATTGTTAGTTCATTTCACTTTCTTGGTGACTTCTTGGTATGGTTCCCTACTTTGGAACCTCAAGTTGTTTGTTCATGCTAATATATTATTTCTTAGCATTTAATTGGAAGCCCAGCTGGCATATTTGTTGCATCGGGCGATGGGAAGGATTATAATGGCAAAGCCAAGTCCATTATAATGTTGACCATTGTTTTGCCCCCTTCTTTACCCCTTTTCCAGATTGGCCTTGGAAAGGATAAGTTAGCTTCCTTTGTGAATGTATCTCGCTATCGGGCATGACTTTGTGTCATGGTCCTTGTCCTTTGTGACACTTTTATGGTTATTGGTTCCGGTACCGGGGTTTTCTCTTCGGCTTTCATGCTATTATGAAGATGATGATTGGTTGATTATTGAAGCTGCGCAGCGATCCTTTATTTGGATGTTCCGGTTTGGAAAACCTTGGCTATATCCTTTGTTATGTTTTTATTTCCGCTGCTATCTGTTATGTGATAAATGCTATGTGCTATGTGACATTTATTATTGCTTATTGCTTCTTGCATCATAGCATGTCATGTAGTTGCATTAGTAACTTATTGAGATTTATCTCACCCCCTTTATTTTATCCTTGTTTTTCCTTAACCCCCCCCCCCCAGTTGCTAAGGATTAGTCTCGCTGATCACGAAAAAGAGGACGTCGAGTGTGGATATATTCTTTTGGGGAAGGTTGATATAGGTTGGTTTACATTATGTAAATGTGTAACCATTTTGGGATAGTTATACCAAGCAATGACGTCACTAAGAATTGTATGTTTGTACTTTGTTGGGCATAAACTTGAGGAAGTTTATGATAGTTGTAATTGGTTTTTATCAAACTTGGTTTTGTAAAACTTTGGATTATCACCTTTTGGTATCAAATGGAATTTTTAACTCCGGTATTTCACAGTTTTGGTTTTAGAGTCGACGTCCAGATCGCGGTCTCGGGCCCGCGGGGTCCGGGGTCGCGACCAGTTCTCCTATCTCTATTACATTGACATGTTCGCCATTAGTCACTACAAATTCCTTCTTATCTATGAGATCTTGAATGACATTGCGGAGAACGAAGCAATCCTCGGTGGTGTGGCCACTATATTGGTGGTAGCCACAATATTTGTGGTGAGCATGATTGGGGTGGACCGTCTTGGGTTGGTACCCTTGCACGGGTGTGATTGACCCTTTGCTTTGAGGACCTCGAACACTTCGGTTTGAGTCATGCCTTGGAGAGGCGTGTAGACACGGTCATTTCGAGACTTCTTCCCTTGGGGTGGAGGAACCTTTTTGTAATTCCCCTTATCGATAGTGACGGCGTTGACCGAGGACTCTTTTGTGGAGTTGGAAGCGGCCTTGTATCGGTAGCTAGGAGTGGCCTTCTTAATCTCCTTGAGCAAGTCATCCATGTGTACCCCCGCCTCATACATTTGGGAGAAGTCGGAGTAGCAAGCCCCACTTAGGTGGGTGCGGAGATCAATCTTGAGACACTTGAGAAAGATGTCCATTTGCTCTTTTGTGTTCGGCCTCTCAACAATTTCAGAGAGTTTGTCATTCCATCTCCTTGTGAAGTCAATGAAGGACTCATTGTCTCTTTGAGTGGTATTCTCGAGCTCTTTCCTTGTAGGCCGGTGAGTGGTGTTGCCTTGGTATTGGTTCTTGAAGGCAAGCATGGCGGAGTCCCAATCAAGACGGACAGTAAGCGGGAGAGTAGCATACCAATCTTTTGCCGCCCCCTCGAGAGTGAGAGGAAAGCATTGAGCCATCACCTTGGGGGAGACCTTCTTCGGAACCATTGCCCAAATATAAGTCTCAATGTGAGCCATGGGACAAGAGTTGCCCTTGAATTTGCTTATGTCGGGCATCTTAAACTTATCAGGAAGAGCGGCCATAGTACTCATGAGGATGTATGATTGATAAAGGCTTGTGTCGGAGCCTTTCCCCATGTTGAGCCCATTGAATTTTTGGTCGATGTAGGCCATGATAGAATCCACCATTTTGGGCTCATTGTTCTCGGAACTTGGCTCTCCCATTTTCTTGGTGCGGGTGTTGACATAAGGACTTTTGAACAAACCCTCGGTCAATTCAGATTCATCATCATTATTCTTGTTCTTCCCCTTGGCAAGGTTAGTGAGCTTTTCTTTCATTAGCCACATCTCGGCCTCGTGGGCCTCCCTTTGGCTATCGAGGTGGGATTGCCAAATGTCGTCTTTGCTTTGTGCCTCCTTATTAAGGGTGGAGACTTGCTCTTGGAGGAGTTGGACCATGGTTGAAAGCTGTTCGAGAGACATGGTGTTGCTGCTACCGGTCATGGTTGATGTAGGAGCTGTTGGAGTGATCTCTTCATGGACTAACCGATTTGCCGAATCCCGGTAGACTCTGTAAGTACCAATTGAACCTATATTGCAGAAGAGGCCCTTGTCAGTCTTGAGTAACACTTGCGGTCCATGAAGAGGCTTAGAACACACAGTTGGGCACACGACTCGAACCACATAAGAAAAGACTCCTTTTTTTTTATAAGTCGGAGGGAATGGATCCCTTTTGGGGTTTCTAAGAAAATAATGGAATCGTCACACTAGTATATAGACCATCTCGCGGTCCCATATACTCATCAGATTCCATCGCGCTTGTGAATCCTACATGTATCGGGATTAAACTAAATTAATGTAGTAAAGCATACATGCGGGGACGGATTTTTATTTTCGTCCAAAATAACCACTTTTGGGGATGGATTTTTATTGCGTCCGTTTCAACAAGTTGGCATGTATGATTTGAAGACATTAGTTTAGGGAAATCTCGGTACATGGAAACCGACTTGAGTCACGGAGTGTTAGACCTTAACTAGAATTGTGTGGCTTGTGTTCGGCTTGAATATGAGGCTCAAAGGTCACCCCCGGCATGTAGTCTTGAACTACGCCACGGGCTGAGGTTTACCGCTTCGAAAGAGCCAAGGTCGAGTGGAGCTTGAAACTTTCTAGGACGGGCCTCGACGGGTTTGGGGTTGGACTTGTGCGACTCGATAGTGAGCAGTTCATAGGAATATGTGCATGTAGTGTGACGTCTATCACGTGAAAAAATTTTTTGTTATTTTTTTTTTTTTTTAAAAGAAAGAAAAACAAACAAAACACATAAGCACATAAATTACTGTTGGTGTTGGTTCCCTAGGCACGTTTGTTGAACGTTGTAAGTTATCATGATAATAAAGAGATAATAGGACTATTATTATGGCTCGTGTTTTCTTATAATAATCTCCGTCCCTAGAGCTTCTTAAGCACTAGTATAAAGGCTAAATGATCATGGGATGATCATGTTAGATTTATGGGTACTTGTTTGGAACAAGGTACTGGACATGACCCGCGGTATGAGATTTATGTCATGGTCGATGTCATATATAAATCTCATATTAGTTATGTCATTTGAATCCTTAGACATGAAGTTATTATAGTCTTCCACTTGATGAACATTATGTTTGACGTATTCAAACGCTGCCTTAACACGGTAGTTATAAAGGGTATGATTGGCATGATTGGATTCACGTAGGGAAGAATGATAAGCCAAATGGATTTGTCCCTCTTCGGAGAGATGTCAAGCTTGGGCCCCTCGAAGGAATGATGTTGGTGAAATGTTTGGCCAAACTCAAATGGATTGATTGGAACAATATCATTTGGATTATCAACATATTCGGAATCGAGAAAGTATTGAACAATACAAGTTGAGTTGTTGACCATGACTTGTGTTCAATGACATCGTGGACAAAGGGATTGTGACATGTTCTAAAAGGAATGCGAACTTGTATCTAGTTATACTATTTGGGTAGGTATGACGGTTTGCTAGAACATAATCATATCTTATGGTTTCATGTTCGAACCCATTGCCAACTTAGTATAATCCTAGAGGGTCACACACAATAGAACGAATCCTAAAAGGACTATATTGGAATATTGGGTCGAAGGACCATTAAGGGATTTTGGAAATTTAAAGGTGTTCCAGAGCAAGTGTGCGACCGCACAGTTTGACTTGGGCGGCCGCACAGTGTGGCTCAAATATACCATATTGTTCCAGATGACTTGGGCGACCGCACGAGTGTTCTTGGGCGGCCGCACAGTACTGCCGGGGACTGGTTTCCTAATTCCAAAAGGAAACAAATTATGGAAACGTTTTGGACTTTCTTAATTGAGATTCCTTGCGGGTTTAGACACAAGTTACCTATTTGGAATAGGTCTAACTTGTATATAAACATCCCTAAGTTGGCCAAAATCACCACCAATGTTTTGTGTGAGTCTCCAAAGAGTTTGAGAGAGTTTTATTTTGTTCTAAGAAATCCTAGATTGAAGAACAAAATTATACACAAATAAAATTCCATATAGTTCATATTTAATTATGAAAACGTGTTTCATAATTTGGTCTAGCAACTAAGATCAAGTGTTCTTGATATTCGTTCGCGTGTGGATACCGCTAGAGGGTGAAATTCATCATCTTCAAAGTTCGTGATTCTTGCTTTGTTCATGATCGAGATTTCAAGCTTCCATGGAATTCAAGGTTGCAAATTCAAAGTCATCAAGGGTTAGTATTCTAGTATTCATTATGCATGTATTTGACTTAATCATATGAATGGATCTATGGGCTTTGGGTTTCATTAAATTTTAAATGCCTATCTTCCGCTGCGCATGTGACCACGAAACCCAACAGTGGTATCAGAGCCCCGTTCATGTTGATTATTTCAATACTAAATCATGTTGTGTGTATATAAATTGTTTATGTGCCAAGCATGATATGAATATTGGATTATATGATGTTTATGTGTTATGTGATTTTATGTGGTTTATTGTTTTACAACTTTAATTGCACGATTCAATCGCAATAAATTTTATGATGGATTCAGAATTGTTGATTATTAATTTTTGATTGGATCAAAGTCTTGATAATCAGGGAAAAACAATTTTGAGGCAAAATTTTCGAACTTCAAAATTCTGTACATTCTGATCACTTTGGGCGACCGCACAAAATCACTTGGGCGGCCGCACATGTTTGGGCGACCGCACAGTGAGTTTTGGGCGGCCGCACATAAGGATCAGATTGTCTGATTTTTGTCGAAATCAGAATTTGGAATTTTCGAGAGGTCCAACAAAACCAGTAACAAAACCAGGCCAGACCTGCTGATCTGGAATGGGTTTTGGGTAGTTGATTTAGGTGTGGATCTTGGGGTTTGATTTTCCTATTTGTTTTAGTCTTGTGATTCCAAGATTGGTTCAAGGTTTGGATGGCTAATCTACGTTCATCGAGATTGTGTTTCCCAAACTTGATCGCAATCAAAGTTTCAAAGATAAAACGAAGTTAGAATTATGAAGAGTTCATAATTGCTAAAATTGAGAAACAAAGTTCTTGATTCAATGATTGGAGATCCATGTGGAATTGTGAATGCAATTGGCCTACGTTCATCGAGACCATCTATTGCTTAGTTTCGGCCACATGGACTACTTTCTTGGTTTCTTGAATTAGTGCGGGATTGTGGTTGCCTAATGGCTTAGTTCGACCGCACTTCTTGTTGTCTTGATTTGGAGATAATAACCAAAGTTGAAATAGTCTCATCCTCATAATTATAGAGAAACTAATGACACATAAATGTTGTGCTTAAATTAATAGAGATTAATTTAGTGGCTAAACTTGATGCGTAACATGTTTATCTTATGTGCTCATAAATGTGTTGTATGCTATATGTAATGAACCTTCAAAGAAAGTTTTAAGTCCTCTTGCCACGCCATGATTAAAACACTTGTTTGTGCAAGGGTATTTTCATGTGGGCTCGCCAAAGCGAGGTGCATTGATTTTACTTTTGTATGAGCAAGATGAGTGAATAAGAGTTTCCTATGCGTTTAAAATGGTTGGACTTAATAAGGCGTCAAAACAGTTTTGGGCCTAGGCAAAGATGAGATTAAACATGCTTTCAAAATTGGATCCCTAAGAATCATATGAGATATGATTGACAAGAAATTGTCTACCTAATTAATTTGATTTTGAGCGGTCCGCCTCCGTGGAATCAAAGTTAAATTAAAGTTGGATCTTAGCACAATTTCAAAAGAATCTCATGAAAAGATCTAAGAGTCATATGAGATATGATTGACAGGGTTGTCTACCTAATTAATTTAGTTTTGAGCGGTTCGCCAAAGCGTACTCAAAATTAAGTTAAAGTTGGATCTTAGCCCATTTAAATTATATCATACATTGGATGTATATGAAGGTTATATAATTTAGTGGGAGTATTTTGGAAAATACACTATTTATCTCTTTAATGAGATTGGTACTTGTAAAATTTTGGAAATTTTGCATGAGTTGTAGATAATGACAACTAACTTCGTTGCGATCAATCCTTTAGAAGGATGAGCTTCAAAGAGAATGGTACAAACTTCATGGATTGGATCCTGAGCCTAAGAATCGTTCTAAGGAAAGAAGATGGGTTGTACATTCTTGATGGGCCTATTCCTAAAGAACCTAATGCCGGAATAGACAATCACAAGAATCATGAGTATGATTCTAGGAATGTGAGTTGTCTTATGCTCACGATTATGTGCTCTTAAACTCCAGCAAAGTTTGGAACTTGTGGAAGCCTATTAAATAGGCGTGGAAATGAGTTACACGTTTCAAAGAGCAATCTAAGCAAGAGAGGTATAAAACCATTATTGCATTCACTTCTTGCAAAAGGAGTAAAGGGTAATAAGTGGAACCTCACATGCTTAAGATAATGGCTACAAAAAGCATCTTGAGAAACTTGGGAGTCCAATTGGATTGGAGCTAGCCATGGATCTTATTCTTAATTCATTGACTAAGAGTTATAATCACTTTGTGATAGACTATAACATGTTTAGAATGAATAAGAATTTCTTCGAATTACATTAACATGCTAAAAACTGCGAAGATGAAGATATTGGAGAATGGTTCTCCAGAGCTCATGGTTCATAAGGAAAAGGGCCAAGTGCCAAAAGAAAGGTAAGACAAGAGTTGTCAAACCTAAAAGAAATAATTATGGTTAAAATAATAACTCTAATTGATGCAATTTGTTAAAATGGCAATTGGATTGACCATTTAGAATTGTAGTCAAAATTCTGGATGATCAATAAAAGGAATGGTAGTGGGACTACCACTTGAGAATTTTATGTTATAAATTATTCTTTCTAAATTTAATTATTGGGTATTGGATACCAGAATAATTAGTAAAATGAAAGACTACTTATAGTAAAGTTTTATCTACAAACGGTAATGATGCAATGGTTGCAACATTGTTCGTAGAACACTTGTAAAGTGACTTTACTGATTAAGTAGAAAACATTATTTTGTTAAAAGATAATGAAGGATATTAATTTCTTGTTTGGAATAAGAATAGTGGTTTATTTATTATGATTTACTTCATTGTGTTATCATATAAATAAATCTTATATCCTAAATCTTGAAGAACAAAGTAATAAAGGCTATAACATAAATAATTAAAAGTCTTTATGCATTATTGTTTTGATCAAATAAATAAAAGATGCATATCTAAAATTCCATGGGACGGAGTTTTAAGTCATATGATTTGGAATCACATGATTTATGCAAATCTTATTTACTTGGACCAATACATCCTTTACTATGATTGGTAAAAGGCTAATATCTTAATTGACCTAATACATTTTGATGTGTATGGTGCATTAAGAAGCAATGCTAAAAGATTTTTTTTTTTTTATATACTTGGTAAAACTATTCAAAGATTCTGATTGGATCATAATGACGAATAGTTTAACCTAGAATTTGACAGTCATCATTAAAGTTGTGAAATGGTTTCACAAATTAACTTCACTAAGAACATCATTTTAAATGATGTGTCTGCATGGAAGTATAAGAACCTTATTGGATATGGTTAATTGGATGACTAAGTCAAATAGATCTTCCGTTATTTGTTTTGGGGTTATGTATTTGAAACCGCTATGATTATACTAATCTGAATTCCATCAAGAGAGGTTAAAAGATGAAAGAAAACTCGGTTTGCCTTTCGCAAAGATTTAAGATAGTGAGACCTTTTGGAAAGGGGTTGTCTGGGACACACTCACATTTAAATCTAATAAATATACTTTCATGGGATATCCTAAGGAAACTTGAGGATATAATTTTACTCATAAGAAACAAATGGTTTGTTGATTATGATGATACTTTTCTAGATAAATGGTTTATCTCTAAAAGAATCAGTGGGAGTAAAATGTATCTCGAATGGTTCGAAACCTAGAAAATATATATTTTAACCTAAGATGGAAGTTGAACAAGTTTTCACAAGGAGTCGTGAAAAGTCCGTTCAAAAGATATACAAGAACTTGCGTATGTGATAGGACACAATCTATTGCAAGAAATATTGGATATTTCGAAATAGAAAGTGTTGAGGTAAAGTTCATTTGGAATGAAGTATTTACCATCTATCAAAGATGCAATGTCAACTCCACATATTTAGATTAATGACTTGGAGTCATGAAATCTAAAAGGCAACCCATGTGTAATAATCAAGTTTGGAACTTGATCATTCTGACCTAAGGTGTAAAAACCAAATGAGAGGAATGAGTTTTCTTGGAGAAAATTTTACATGGATAGCAAAGAAATTTACTAGAATTCTCGTAGTCACATGTTCATATTTGGAATATGAAAATTGACAAAATGATGTCAAAACAAGTGTTCCTCAACGGGAACTCACTTAAGGATGTATTGGATACAACCTAAAGGTTTTGACAATCAAAGAAAATTCTGATAAAATATGAAAGTTGCAGAAATCCATTGGATGGATTAAAGCAAACTTGTGGGAGTTGGAATCTCCGTTTTGATAAATCAAAAGAGTTTGACTTGATCAATAACGAAGATGAACCTTGTATATACAATAAGATTAGTGGGATCATAGTGATATTTCTTAAATTAAATATGTGGATGACATATTGCTCATTGGAAACGAAATTCCTACACGTTAGTCTGCAAAGACTTTGTTAAGAAAGTGTTTCGCAATAAAGAATATGGATGAAACTGCATATGTCCTTGACATTAAGATCTATAGAGATAGATCGAAGAAGCTAATTGATTAAGCCAAAGTACATACATTGACAAAGTCATTAGAAGATTCCGCAAGGAAAATTCTAAGAGAAGACGATTGTTAATGTTACATGGAGTTTTCTATGCAAAGACTCAAATGTCCTGAGACAAATGATGAGCATGAGAGAATGAATGGGATGCCATTTACTTCGGTAATTGGATCCATCACACCATGATAAGTACTAAGCCGGATATATCTAATGCTTGGAGCATGACGAGTAGATATTAATCCGACAACCAGTGAGAATCACTGGATGGCTGTGAAACAATTCATAAAGTACTTTAGAAGGACTAAAGAATTGTTATGATCTATGGAGGGATGGAAGATGATCTCGATGTATATGGATACACGGATGCATGCTTCTAAACCGACAAAAATGGTAGAAATCGCAATCGAGTTTTATAAATAACGGTGAAGCTGTAAGTTGGAATGGTTCCAATAAGAGTACAGTCACTAATTCTACGACTAAAATCTAAGTATATTGCTGCATTAGATGCTGCAAAGGAAGTTGTTTGGATTAAGAAGTTCATTGGTGAACTTAAGATGGTTCCTAGTATTTCTAATTCAATAGACTTTATTAGTGATAATAATGGTGCTATTGACCAAGCAAAGGAACCAAGAGCACATCCTAAATCCAAACACATACTTAGGCGTTCTCTTATCGTTCGAGAAATCGTTGATAAGGGAGACGTACATATATGCAAAGTACCTACTAATGATAACGTTACGGACACGCTAAACAATGGGACTTCCATAAAGCTAAACATGATGGTCATGTTAGGTCCATGGGTATTGGATACCTAGGGAATTGGGCCTAGGGCAAGTGGGAGATTGTTGGTGTTGGTGCCCTACGCACGTTTGTTGAACGTTGTAAGTTATCATGATAATAAAGAGATAATAGGACTATTATTATGGCTCGTGTTTTCTTATAATAATCTCCGTCCCTAGAGCTTCTTAAGCACTAGTATAAAGGCTAAATGATCATGGGATGATCATGTTAGATTTATGGGTACTTGTTTGGAACAAGGTACTGGACATGACCCGCGGTATGAGATTTATGTCATGGTCGATGTCATATATAAATCTCATATTAGTTATGTCATTTGAATCCTTAGACATGAAGTTATTATAGTCTTCCACTTGATGAACATTATGTTTGACGTATTCAAACGCTGCCTTAACACGGTAGTTATAAAGGGTATGATTGGCATGATTGGATTCACGTAGGGAAGAATGATAAGCCAAATGGATTTGTCCCTCTTCGGAGAGATGTCAAGCTTGGGCCCCTCGAAGGAATGATGTTGGTGAAATGTTTGGCCAAACTCAAATGGATTGATTGGATCAATATCATTTGGATTATCAACATATTCGGAATCGAGAAAGTATTGAACAATACAAGTTGACTTGTTGACCATGACTTGTGTTCAATGACATCGTGGACAAAGGGATTGTGACATGTTCTAAAAGGAATGCGAACTTGTATCTAGTTATACTATTTGGGTAGGTATGACGGTTTGCTAGAACATAATCATATCTTATGGTTTCATGTTTGAACCCATTGCCAACTTAGTATAATCCTAGAGGGTCACACACAATAGAACGAATCCTAAAAGGACTATATTGGAATATTGGGTCGAAGGACCATTAAGGGATTTTGGAAATTTAAGGGTGTTCCAGAGCAAGTGTGCGACCGCACAGTTTGACTTGGGCGGCCGCACAGTGTGGCTCAAATATACCATATTGTTCCAGATGACTTGGGCGACCGCACGAGTGTTCTTGGGCGGCCGCACAGTACTGCCGGGGACTGGTTTCCTAATTCCAAAAGGAAACAAATTATGGAAACGTTTTGGACTTTCTTAATTGAGATTCCTTGCGGGTTTAGACACAAGTTACCTATTTGGAATAGGTCTAACTTGTATATAAACATCCCTAAGTTGGCCAAAATCACCACCAATGTTTTGTGTGAGTCTCCAAAGAGTTTGAGAGAGTTTTATTTTGTTCTAAGAAAACCTAGATTGAAGAACAAAATTATACACAAATAAAATTCCATATAGTTCATATTTAATTATGAAAACGTGTTTCATAATTTGGTCTAGCAACCAAGATCAAGTGTTCTTGATATTCGTTCGCGTGTGGATACCGCTAGAGGGTGAAATTCATCATCTTCAAAGTTCGTGATTCTTGCTTTGTTAATGATCGAGATTTTAAGCTTCCATGGAATTCAAGGTTGCAAATTCAAAGTCATCAAGGGTTAGTATTCTAGTATTCATTATGCATGTATTTGACTTAATCATATGAATGGATCTATGGGCTTTGGGTTTCATTAAATTTTAAATGCCTATCTTCCGCTGCGCATGTGACCACGAAACCCAACAATTACAACTCCCGAATCACCCGTGTGACCGGTAAATAAAACACAAAATTAAAACAGTCCGAGGGTTCAATTCTGTTCTGATGCAGGCAACTGTGCCCACACCCCACTGTTCTGCTCAGTCACTGAAACCTGTTTCTGTTCTGGGAACCAACCCAGAGGCGTGCGCCTCTGAGTGTTGATGTGAGACGCGCGCGCATGGCGCAATGCTATTAGGAGGCGCGCGCTTCTGGGCACACCTGTCAGAATGTCAGATTTTGGACTCAGGGGATTGCCCTGGTCCTATGTTCATATTGTAACCCCTGCAGAAATGATTAGTGCAGAATAGCAGAAGAAGAAGATGAAGAACATGAAGAAGTGGGCGATTCTGGTCCTTGATGCGGGATGCGCGCGCCTTAGGCTGAAGGGGCCAGAAGCGCGCGCCTCCCCCATCAGGAATCAGAATGCCCAGAAAAGATGTAGATTTCGATCAGAATGCAAGTTTAACCCTCAAATCTCCCCAGCGGAGTCGCCACTGTAGATACCCCGGGGAAAGCCACGGCTTTAGGCTATGAGCGCGTGAGTTGTCCTAGGATGTCTAACTTGTTTTAGATTGTTTAGAGTCACCACCAATGTTTTGAGGAACATAAGAAAAACCTATTGATAATAGCCTAGATTTGATTACGAAAACAGAGATTCTTTGTTTTGAGGTTCGGGGGTTAGATTACGAGATGGGAAGTACCGAAACACCCATCTCGCCCAACTAAAGTTGGTTTTGCTTGATCAAAATCTACATGAATGAAAATGTTCTTCTTCTTCTTCTTTAAATCATAAAAGGGGGTTTAAAATAGAGTTTGGAATGTAGGAGATAACTCCTTAACCAACCTCAATGAGATGAGGTGATCATTAGAGTCATGTCCCAAAATGATTTGGGTGATTTCACTTTGATAAAACAAAAGAAAGAGAAAAGAGATGAAGTCGAGAAGAGGGAAGAAATGGTTTTTACCTAGTCTTCGAGAGACTTCAAACACTTCTTGATGAATGCCTTTTGAAATGCCTTGAAGGTAAGAAATTTGGCTTGTTTGTTGAAATTGTAAGATTTTAGAGTAAAAGATCCAAGGTCCAAGGTCTAAAGTTTTTCCGTCCTTGAAAATGGAGTTAAAGGGAGGTTTTTATAGGTGAAAGAGGGGTGTTTTTGGTGCCAAAACTCAGTCACCAAGAAATTCTTCCCGGGCAAAATCATGTAAATTGAACAAGGGAGAGAATCCTGGCCAGAAATCTGTAACTGACGCCCAGAGGCGCGCGATTCCTGCCTTGGGGGCGGGAGGCGCGCGCGCCTGGCTCCTCCTGTCGGAGGCGCGCGACTCAGAGAAGGCAATTTTGACAGAATGGACTAGAAAGTCAGCCCTGTTATTCAGTTTAGTCCCTAGACTTAACGAACTCAGTCAGGAACTTAACGGAAGTGACAGAAATTAACGAGAAACACTTAAAATGGGGAGAAACACAAGATCAAATGTGCAATCGGGGTGAGCGGTCGAAGGCGGGGTGTCTACAGAAAGGCTTCTCAAAGATGTAGTGGAGAGGGTCCACTTTTGCTACTTTCTTGATTGGAAAGGCTTCCATGTAATGTTTGAGCTTTTGAGTGACCCAAACTAGTGCTGCACATGACTTTTCCAAGACAGAGTAGTTCTTTTCGCCTCCTTAAAATCGGTGACTGACTAAATAAATGGCATTCTCCTTTGTGGTGTCTCGTTGCTCTTATGCTAGCATAGCCCCAAGGGCTTCATCATTCACTGTAAGGTAGAGCAAGAGAGGCTTCTCCTTATGAGGTGGAACCAAAACTGGAGGGCATGTCAAGTAATGTTCACTTGGTCAAAGGCTTCTTGGCAAGCGTCGGTCCATTCTAGAGCCACATTTTTCTTTAGTAGCTTGAAGATTGGCTCATACATGGAAGTAAGCTGGTGCACAAACCAATTAATGTACTGAAGTCTGCCTATGAAACCTTTGAATCTTTCTGTGTCTTGGGAGGAGGCATGTCAATGGTTGCCTTGATTTTTGAGGGATCTGCTTCGATTCCCCTATCGGTGACAATGTAGCCAAGAACCTTGCCTCTGATAACCCCAAAAGTGCACTTTTTGGGATTGAGCCTCATCTTGTGTTGTCGAAGCTGTTCAAAGAACTTACGGAGGTCGATCAAATGTTGACCGTCGGTCCCCTTCGAGTGGATGATCATGTTATCCACGTAGACTTCGATCTCTTTGTGAATCATGTCATGGAACAAGTTTGTAACATCCCTTTGATAAGTAGCCCCAGCATTCCTTAACCCAAACGGCATAACTGTGTAGCAAAAGGTGCCCCACAGTGTTGTAAAAGCAGTCTTGTGTTGATCTTCTTCGGCCATGAGAATCTGATTGTACCTAGTGAAACCATCCACAAATGAGCGGACCTCGTAGGCGGCAGTGGAGTCGACTAGCATGTCGATGTTGGGTAGTGGAAAGTCATCCTTTGGAGAAGCTTTGTTCAAATCCCAGAAATCCACACATACACGGACCATGCCATTAGCCTTTTTGACTGTCACTACGTTGGCTAGCCATGTCGGGTATTCAATAACCTTAATGAAGCCCACACTAAGAAGCTTCTCTATCTCTTCCTTGACTTGTAAAGACCATTCTGGCTTGATCTTTCTGAGTTTCTACTTTGTCGGCTTAGCGTCGTCTCTGATCAGAATCTTGTGTTTGGCGACCTTTCTATCCAAACCTGGCATGTCTTTGTTTGACCATGCATATACATCCACGAACTCTTTGAGTAGTGCAGTCAATCTGTCTTTCTCTTCCCCCTTGAAGAAGCTTCCGATCTTGGTTACTTTCGGCTCCTTATCGGTACCCAGATTAACAACATGCAATTCTTCGTCAGCCCCTGGACCATTTTCACCATGACTACGGACCTGTTGAGCAAGTTCATTTAAGTATCTTTTATTTTCGTGGTCTATTTCATCATTATTTGAATCTTTATTAACTAGTTCATTAAATTCATTATTAGTTAATTCATCATTCATGATGTTTGCAATCTCGGGGTACTAAGAAAGATCAAATTCTTTATTAACAAAGAAAGGAAACACACGCTCGGCTATAGCCTCCATATCCTCTTCGGTGAGGGTATCGGAGACACTCTCGGACTTGAAAGTGAATGTGAACAAATCTTCCTTTGTGACCTTGCGTGGGATGCAACCCATCTTCTCGACCAAGAATTCCTCGGATACCACGAGCCCCTTTGTAGAATACCAGTTGTTGATTGGCTCGGACCTTGGTTGGATCTCGCTGATAGTTTCCTTTTTCGCGTCGGTGTCGTAGATGGCATTTACTTGGCACTCATCCATGAGGGCAAGTTCCTCGAACATGGAGGTTAAATCTGTCAATTCTTCTCCCACGGTGATCTCTGTCTCTATGGTCACTTTCTTACCTCACCATTCTCGGGGTGACATGGGAGTTGGTTCCCCTTCGAATTTTTGAATCTTACAGTCGGCAAAGACTTCAAGACCGGGCTTTCTGATCCCCTTACTGTTGACCCATGGCTCGGGAAAGATTACGTACGGGACGTCTTCCCCCTGGCGGACAAAGTAGCAATTCAGTGTCTTGCGATAAGGCCTTAGATTAGGAATCTCATAATGATGGCCTTCCCTACGGGCTCGAGCCTTTTCATTCTTGACGGCTTGCTCGTATTTCAAGTCATCTTTGGAAGGCTCATATACCAAATCGAACGTGTTCTTAACAAAAGGAACTTCAACAGATTGCATCGTTCCTTGTTGATATTTCCCTAGGCCTAAACCAGGGAAGTAATTCATATTTCTCATCATGCGGAGGACTTGGTGGTTGCCGAGGGTCCATGATCCTTTTCCCCCTTATTCATCGATGGCATTGATTGAGATGCCAGAGAGGGTGGAGTCTTCTAAACCGTGTTGAACTTGATGGACGGGTTCCCCCTTTCTGTCGATAGTGACGTTTTCTACCATGACAGTCACTATTTTATCCCTATTTATGAACTTCACGCATTGATGGAGAGTCGAAGGGACGGCATTAGAACTGTGTATCCATGGTTGGCCCAAGAGCAGATTGAATGAGGAAGGGACGTTGAGCACTTGGAACGGGACGGACATGACCATGCTCCCAAACTCAATGTCTATTTCTACCATACCCATGACTGTGCGGGCAGTCCTGTCGTAACCTCGGATCACTTGAGTGGAAGGCTTTAAATCTGAATTCTTAAGCCCCAGTATGCCCATGATGCGGCCGAGCATTAGGTTGAGTGCGGAACCACCGTCAACCAAGACTCTTGAAATAGGTCTCCCCCTTGCTCTCACTTTGAGATAGATGGCCTCATTTTTATCGGACCCAACGGTGGGAGGTCCATGTTGGCAAAAGTGATGACAATGCCAAAGTGGATGTGGCCTATCATTGCGGTAAGATCCTCAGGAGTTGTATCAGGAGAAATTGATGTGTCGTCGAGATTACTGATGACAAGATCTCGGTGCTTCTTTGAGGATGCAATGAGGTCCCAAATGGAGATGTTGGCTTGAGTTTTCTTGAGTTGTATCAACAAAGGATCTTCGGGAGTGTCGTGAGCTTGCGATCTTTGAGAAGAAGTGCTTGGTGCAGAAGTAGTGGGTTTGCTTGCTATGACTCGTCCGGACCGATTTATCATGCTGACGTTCCCATCTTGCCTCTTTTTCCTATTCTCTAGTACTTCCCTCATTACCTCATCGTAAGTCACAACGTAACAAGAATTGTCAAATTTTTACATCACATTGGAGCCCTCATTCACAATTGGGATTGAGTGAGTGGTCTCCTCAAGATCTCCTAACTCTATTACATTGACATCATTGTCACTAGGCACTATGAACTCTTTCTTGTTTATTAGATCTTGAATGACATTACGGAGGATAAAGAATTCCTCGGTGGTGTGGCCACTATGTTGGTGGTAGTCACAATGCTTGTGGTGGGCATGATTAGGATGTATCGTCTTGGGTTTGTACCCTTGGAGAGGAGTAACTTTCCCTTTGGCCTTGAGAACTTCGAAGACCTCGGTGATAGTCATGCCATGGAGAGGAGTGTAGACACGATCATCTTGGAAGTTCTTGCCTTGAGGTGGAGGAACCTTTTTGTAATTCTGTTAGTACCCAACCTGAAAATGAGTTATTAGGCATTCTAGAACTCACAGGGAGCTCCCAGGTATTTACTGTTGGTGCCCAAGGCACGTTTAATAAACGTTGTAATTGTTATCACTTAGTTTATATTAATAAAGAGATTTTTTGATTATTATTGTTGTTCATGTTTACTTATAATAATCTCCGTCCCTATTACTTGTTTGGTATTAGTATAAAGGCTAAATGATCATGGGATGATCATGTTGGATTTATAGGTACTTGTTTGGTACTGGACATGACCCGCTCTATGAGATTTATGTCATGGTCAATATCATACATATATCTCATATTAGTTATGTCATTTTAATCCTTATACATGAAGTTATTATGGTCTTCCACTTGATGAACATTATGTTTGACATATTCAAACGCTACCTTTAACCGGGTAGTTATAAAGGGTATGATTGACATAATCAGATTCATGTAGGGAAGAATAATAAGCTAAATGGATTTGTCCCTCTTCGGAGAGATGTCAAGCTTGGGCCTCTCGTAGGAATGATGTTGATGAAAATGTTTGGCCGGACTCAAATGAATTGATTGGATCAATGTCATTTGGATTATCAACATATTCGGAATCGAGAAAGTATTGAACAAAGACAAGATGACTTCTTGACCATGACTTGTGTTCAATGACATCGTGGACAAAATGATTATGACATATTCTAAATGGAATGCGAACTTGTATCTAGTTATACTATTTGGGTAGGTATGACGGTTTGCTATAACCTAATCATATCTTATGGTTTCATGTTTGAACCCATTGCCAACTTAGTATAATCCTAGAGGGTTACACACAATAGAACGAATCTTTAAAAACTATATTGGAATATTGGGTCGAAAGACCATTGAGGGATTTAAAGAATTAGAAGAAAAAAAGTGGAAAAAGGGAGGTCCGGTCGGACCTGGCCATAGACCCGGCCGGACAATGATGGATCCGGTCGGACCCTATGCCATACCCGGCCGGACCAGTCGGTTTCGGGAGGAACTTTCCTTAATCCGTTTTCTTACGGGTTTAGACATAAATTACCTATTTGGAATAGGTCTAACTTATATATAAACAGCCCTAATTCGTCCCTAATCAGTACATGTGTTTTTGCAAGCCTCCAAAGAGTTTTTGAGAGTTATTTCTTGTTCTAAGAAATCCCTGGATTGAAGAACAAGATCAAACAAAATTATATTCCATATAGTCAAAATACAATTGAGAAAACGTGTTCCTCAATTTTGGACTAGCAACCAAGATCAAG
This sequence comes from Campanula takesimana, assembly GCA_026119855.1. NCBI lineage: Eukaryota > Viridiplantae > Streptophyta > Magnoliopsida > Asterales > Campanulaceae > Campanula > Campanula takesimana. Next base: position 832,961 of record JAOWBW010000134.1, read on the forward strand.
AAGCTCCTTGATATTCGTTCGTGGTGTGGATACCGCTAGAGGGTGAAACTCATCATCTTCAAAGTTCGTGTTCAAGCTTTGTGTTCGTGATCAAGTTTCTAAATCTCCACCAAGATCAAAGGTTGAAATTCAAAGGCATCAAGGGTTAGTATTCTAGTATCATATTATATGTATTTGATATAATCATATGAACGGATCTATGGCTTTGGGTTTCTATTAAAATTTTAAATGCAATTTTCCGTTGCGCATGGTACTCCGAAACCCAACAGTGGTATCAGAGCCCCGTTCATGTTGATTACTTCAATACTAGATCATGTTGTATGTATATAAATTGCTTGTTTATGTGCGTAGCATTATATGAATATTGGATTATGATGTTTATGTGTTAATTGATTTTATGTGGTTTATTGTTTTATAAACTTTAATCGTACTATTCAATCGCAATAAAATTATGTTGGATTTAAAATTGTTTGGGTTATCAATTTCTGATTGGATCAAAGTTTTGATAATCGGGGAAAAACAATTTTGAGACAAATTTTCGAGCTTTAAAATTTCTGGAATTTTTGGCGAAGGTCCGACTGGACCAGAGTAAGGACCCGGCCGGACCCTTGAGTCTGGAGCGTGGTTCTGGCGTTTGGTTTTGGTCAGATTCAAAAATTCTGGATGTTGTTCAAATAGATTCATAGTCACTAGAATTACTTAATCCCAATCATGTCTACACTTAGGATCCCCCAATTTTATTAGAACCTCTTTAGGTACCCTTAGGATTCTTTGTGATCTGCACAGGTGTATTACACCTCTTCAAACAAGGCAAACCAGCAAGAGGAAGCAAATCAGCAGACCAATAAACAAGTTGCCGATCAACTCTATTCTCAACATGCGACAAGTTGTCGATCAACTTGCTACACAAGTTGCCGATCAACTCCATTCTCAACATGCCGATAAAGAAAGACAGTCTGTACTGTCAGTCAGGTTACATCGTTCCATCTTAAAGTCAACCTTGCTGATTGTCCCTGTCCTTTCATACTGTTTTATCAAAAAGTAGTTTACCTGCTCTGTAGTGATTACTACGCTGTCTGACACATAGCTACTTTTAGCTATACTCTGTCTCTACTTGCTTTTGCAGGTAACCGGTTGAGACAAAGGGGTCTTTACCCATCAGACTTTTCCAAGCATGCGTGTACAACAAATCTTCGCCATTAATGCTCAAGATACCGCATTAAATGCTCCTCACCTACCCAGCTGGAAATTCAAATATTATCCTTCTTCAACAAGCTAAGACATCTGCTCCTCTTATAAATAGAGGACTTGATGCATTGAAGAAGGTTGGTGCATTGAAGAGAGTTGATTGTTGAAGCATTCATTGAAGCTCAACATTCCGTCCAGATAATCATTAGACATTAATAGGACATACACTCGTGCACAAACTCATCACTTTGTTAATATTCCCAAGTTAGACTTATATAAGGAATATTGTGATTGAGTTATTCACACACCCACCTGAGTGAGATAAGTTCTTTTGAACTTGCCGCTCAAAAACACTTGGTCAGTATTTGTTTTACGATCCATTAGGTATTTCTAGAACTTAGTCTTTGTATACCGGCAAAGCCATGCTTGTAATAGACTAGAAATATCTAATAGTACTCTTAACCCAAATCCAAGTTCTGACCAAACTTAGTAGAGGACGTAGCAGTATTTATAATGTGAACCTCTCCAAATCTCTGTGTCTCTTGTCAGCTACTTTATTCTTGCCGGTTGAAAATCTCTCACCAGCTGATCTAACTGTTCATACTGATTCATTGTATGTTCCTTTGACCAATCTCTTGAAACTGCATTAAACTTTTGGAAACAACTTTGTGTTTAAACTAAGCTCTGAAAACCATTTCTTACCGATTTAAGTGTGAGTTAAAACTTAGTCATATCTTCTCCGCTGCGCTTACTGATAATAGTTTGCAAACTGATAAGTGACTTTGCATTTATAAAAGTGTTTCTTGAAAAGTTTTAAAAAGGCTATTCACCCTCCCTCTAGCCTATTTTCCTACCAATTGGGCCTAACAATTGGTATCAGAGCTTGGAATTTTGAAAGAAATTTCCAAGCTTTGCAGCTTGTAATGCCGATACCATGGCAGGAAAAATCATGCAGTCGTTCAACATCACTACCATTCCGTTGTTGAACGTCAATGAGTTTGGTGTCTGGAAATATCGTATGATAAAGTATATGAACTCAATCGATGACCGGTTAATGCAAGTAATAGAAGGTGGTCCAATCATTCCTCTAAAGGTCTCAACCACCTACCGACCAATTCCCTCCACTCCGCTGACTGCTCATGCTGATCAAGACACTGAACAAGAAACGCATGTTCAAGTTGATGAAACCTTGATTGAAAAACCAAAAGAAGAATGGACTGATGAAGACAAACTTTCAGTTGCTCTAGATGGAAAGGCGTGCCACGTTATCTCATGTGGATTGGACGACAAGCAATATAAACTGATTGACTTGTGCTCCACGGCTCAGCAATGTTGGAACAAACTCCTTGCATACTTTGAAGGAGATGAGCAGGTGAAAGACAACAGACTCTACGACTGCATTGCTGAGTTTGAATCTTTCAAGAAACTAGATGGTGAATCTCTCAGAAGTGCCTACGACAGATTCTGCGAGGTAAGTAATTTATGCGCTTCATTAGGTAAAGTATATACTATGAAAGATCTTAATATTCGTTTTCTAAGCTCTTTAGGAAATGAGTATCATACTAAGGTCACTGCTGTTAGAGAAGTTAGAGACTTAAACAAGACCTCTATTCAGAATCTTGTGTCTAGTCTGTTCTTGTATGAGAGAGAACTGCAAAAACTTAACGTTCTCGATAAAAATTTCAAAAACTTGTCTCTATCAGCTCAATCTCAGGTATCCTTTCCTTCAACCAAATTCCCTCATATAGATCCCCATCAAACACCCTGCTGTTCAAAAACCTCAGAAACACCTTCAGAACAAACAATGGAAGAAGACGAATTTGCCGCCTTCGCCAGAAACTACAAGAGGTTTAAAGACTTCAAAAGGATGCAAAAATAAAGTCACCAGCAACAAAAATCCTTTACACCACCATTTCAAAAATCAGCAAGCTACAACAAACCAAGTACCAGTGCTACCGATGGCAAAAACAGTAAAGGTGATCTTATCTGCTTCAACTGCAGAAAACCTGGTCACTTTGCTTCAAAATGTCCTCAGCCAAAGTATGAATATGTGAGGAAATCAGTAAACAAGAGATATCCAAAGTCTCGAAGTTTTGTTGCCGATGATAGCACAGAAAAAGCCTTGCCGGTCTGGTGTGAAACCGATTCAGACGAAGATGCTGGTGAAGATGCAGATGCCGATGTAAGTTTCGTTGCATTAGATTCAGATGATACCGATCATTCATCCTTGCCGACTCCAATCTACCGAGATCCCTCGCCGCCAAAGACTCAAGTCAAAGAAGTACCAACTGGAAGAGTTCAATCATACTTCAAGGAAGTAAGCATCAAAGAAAAAAACCCAATAGGATACAAGGTTCATCAAGTGGGAACTTCACTCTATAGACAGTGTAACTCTTCTCACTTCAATGCTTCTAAAACAAAACCCTTGCCGATGACAAGAAAATTCTCATTCACCGAACATCCCAATATTGCCAAAAGCCTTTCGAAACCCATCTCTTCCCTACCTGACTTCTCACCTGAACCCATTCTCTCTACTTCAAAAGATTCAGCCGACCCTTTTCCAGAATTATCTAAGGCTGAGATGGTAGAGACAATGGATGAACTTTTTATTGATTATGAGAAGCTGAGTAGTGTTCATAAAGTGATGGCTGCTGATTTCAAAAGAATTTCTAACGAGAATAGCTCGCTTATGTCTGAACTTTCAGTTCTCAAAGGACACGAGCTTGAGTCTATTTCTCTAAAGAAAGAAAACCTGGATCTCAAAAGCCAAGTAGCAGTATTGATAGCTCAGATCGAAGATCTTGTGAAAAGAAACAATCATCTCTCAAGGATTGTTGATTCTTACACAAAATCTAGAGTTGCTGTTGAAACAATCCTACAGACCCAAATGTCATATAAGGACCAATTTGGGTTAGGATTTGACTCCAGCAGTAGTAGCTCTACTGAAACTTGTGCGACTGAGAAAAAGGATGAGAAAGTTGAATGTAGTCCTGTTAACTCAGTGCATAAGGATGCTAAGCCAATATACAGTGCTGTGGCAATGAAGTATCCTAAGAACCAGAACAAAAGGAATGATAAGCACAAACAAAGATATGTTAAGGTTGCTGATACTGAGTATGCCGATAACAGTATTCTTGGTGAATACATCAGCAGAGCAAGTGCTGCCGGTTTAACCACCTCTGCTGCCGATGGACAAGTACCTAAAAAGTTAACTGCCAAAGGTAAAAAGAATGGAAAGAAAGGCAACACTAGCACCTTTAAACCTACTAAGTTTGTGCCTGCTCAATTCCCTAGTTCTGCCGATGCACTGACTAAACAGAATGATGTTCTACCGACTCCACAGCCTATCAATCAAGTGAGATGTTCTAATTGTTCTGATTATGGTCAAAAGGCTCATGAATGCCTCTTGAAGCACCTACTTGGAACCATTGAGGTTACATCCTCTAGTGGTGGCCAGATGTGGTTGCCAAAGAGGAACTAACCCTCGGACCCATGAATAAGGGGGGACCATAAGCATACCGTTTTATTTCAGGAATGCTTCATGGCCTCAACTGGTGCAAGCAAGGATTTGTGGATTCTAGATAGTGGCTGTTCAAGACACATGACAGGATTTGCAGATCTACTTGCCGATATCTCAGAAGCATCAGGTCCCCCAGTGGTTTTCGGTGATAATGCCAAAGGAAAAATCATCGGTATTGGTACCATCAAGAGAGGTGCAGTCACTATACAGAAGGTCTCTCTAGTGGATGGTCTGAAACATAACCTTCTATCAATTTCACAATTCTGTGATAAAGGAATGCAATGTGTATTTACTACTTCCAGTTGCTATGTGAAAGACATTGCTTCCAATGAAACTCTTCTCACTGCCAAACGTAAAGGTAACATTTATGCAGTAGATTTAAGTACTATTACTGGTGTTACTAATGTTTGTTTTGTAGCTAAGAACATCAGTGAGAACTCATGGCTATGGCACAAGAGACTCAGTCACTTGAACTTCAAGTATCTATCCAAGCTTGCCGGTTCAAATCTGGTAACCGGTCTGCCTCAAGTGTCTGCTGATCATGGAAAGAAATGCAAGGCCTGCCAACTCGGAAAACAACACAAGACATCTTTCCACAGCAAGCCCTGCATGTCTACATCTAAGTGCCCCCAACTGCTACATATGGATCTATTTGGCCCCACAACTACTGCAAGTATTGGGGGAAGTAGATACACTCTGGTGGTAGTAGATGACTATTCAAGATATACTTGGGTGGAAACCTTCAGTCACAAAGATGACACATATGCCGTTGCTACCAAGTTATTCAGACTACTACAAAAACAGAAAGAAAGCGATATCATCAGCATGAGATCAGACAACGGCACTGAATTCAAGAACAATGGTATTGCTCAGTATTGTGATGATCATGGCATAGACCACAACTTTTCAGCTGCCGCTACACCACAACTAAATGGTGTCGTTGAGAGAAAGAACAGAACTCTTATAGAAGCTGGTAAGACCATGATTGCTGAAGCCAGGCTGTCAAAATATTTTTGGGCTGAAGCCATCAATACCGCCTGCTTCACTCAGAACAGATCTCTCATCAACAAATTCCATAACAAGACTCCTTATGAACTCTAGAGAGGCAGAATTCCCAATATTGGTTTCTTCAAAATATTTGGCTGCAAATGTTATGTGCTCTACAATGGGAATGAGTACAGAGGAAAATTTGATGAGAAAGCTGATGAAGGAATCTTTGTTGGATACGCTAAACACAGTAAGGCTTTTCGAGTTTTCAATAAGAAACTTTTGAAAATTGTTAAATCTGTTCATGTAACCTTTAATGAATTTGATTTGCTAGAGTCTGACAAGGCTCCAAATATTACTAACGAATCTAGTGCTCATAAGACAGGTGAATCCAGCAATACTAACCATGCAGGACAAGTTCCAGCTGCTGATCCAGTTATATCAGTAGAAGAATCAGCTGAAGCTCAATACTTCCCTTCATCGGCAGAACCAAAATCTGCTGATGAATTTCACAATCCATTTGCCGATGAAAATTCTGCTGATCATACTGAAAACAAATCTAGCCCTCAACCAATTTCTATTATAAGGCCCTTCCCAACAAGATCTCAATCTAATCCACCTCTCACCCAAAACTCTAATTCTCTTACTCCACCTGCTGATCTTGACCCTCCTCTCGAATCTTTACAACAAGATACAGTCAGACAAGATGTACCAAGGGAAGTTAGAACAGTTCGTGATCATCCATTAGAAAATGTGATTGGTGATGTCTTTGGACCAAGATTGACAAGAAACCTTAGTAGACCATTCGCCGAGAGTCTTTTCTCATCTGCTATGGTTTCTAATATAGAACCAAAGAAGACTGAAGAAGATCTTGCTGATCCTGACTGGGTGGAATCTATGCAGGAGGAGCTAAATCAGTTTGAAAGATGTAATGTGTGGGAACTAGTGCCAAGACCATCATCTCAACAAGTGATTGGTACAAAATGGGTCTACAGGAACAAATTGGATGAAGCTAGGAATATTATTAGAAATTAAGCAAGGTTAGTTGCTAAAGGATACCGACAAGAAGATGGGATTGACTACGATGAGACATTTGCTCCTGTTGCAAGATTGAAACCCTTTCTAAGTTCTTACTTAGTGATGGCTTAGGTTTCACTCGAGGTAAAATCGATACCACTTTATTTGTTGCCAAGCACAAGGGTCATTCATTGTTTGTTCAAATATATGTCGATGATATTATTTTTTGTTCTACTAATGAATCACTTTGCAAGAGATTTGAGAAGCTAATGCAGAGCAAGTTCGAGATGAGCATGATGGGTGAACTAACATATTTCCTTAGACTTCAAGTCAAGCAATCCAATGAGGGAATTTTCATTAGTCGAGCCAAGTACGCAAAAGAATTAATCAAGAAGTTTGGCTTTGAAAATGCTCACTCTCAAAGCACACCCATGGGCACTAACATTCACTTAGATAAGGATGAGTCTGGTAAGAAAGTAGATATGACTGTCTACCGAGGTATGATCGGCTCACTCCTCTATCTTACTGCCAGTAGACCAGATATTATGTTTGCTGTTTGTGTTTGTGCCAGGTTTCAAGCTGACCCTAGGGAATCTCATCTGCAAGCTGTTAAACGTATCATTAAATATCTTTGTGGCACTGCTAACCTTGGATTATGGTATGCTAGAGATTCATCTTTTAATCTAATAGGTTATTCAGATGCAGACTTTGCAGCTTGCAGGGTGACAAGAAAAAGTACAAGTGGGACTTGCCAATTTCTTGGTGATAGATTGGTGTCTTGGTCCTGTAAAAAGCAAGCATCAATTTCCACTTCTACTACTGAAGCTGAGTACATAGCTGCCGGCAGTTGCTGTTCACAGATCCTTTCGATGAAGCAGCAGCTTGTTGACTATGAAGTTCCATCTCAAGTTTGTCCCATCTATTGTGACAATCAATCTGCTATCTCAGTTTCTAACAACCCGGTCATGCATTCCAAAACCAAGCACATAGACATCAAGTATCACTTTATGAAGGAACATGTTGAAAAGGGAAACGTGGTTCTGCTCAAAGTTCATACCGATTACCAAAGAGCAGACATACTGACAAAGCCCTTAGACCAGAAAAGATTTGAATTCCTAAGAGGTGAACTAGGTATGATTGATTTCTATGGTTAAAACTGTGCTAACTCTGCCGATTGTGCTAGTCTTGCCGATCTCATCAGCAAGTGTGAAAATCGTGCCGACCAAATTATATTGCCGACAAAATATTGCTGACAACAACATGCCGATCATCATATCTTGCCGACCAAACTATCTTGCTGATATTTAAAAAGTATCAAATCAGCATGTCTCTCCAAAAAGATAAGATTCTTGACACATGACGTAAGCAGTCAAATCAAAGGTACTAATCGGTCACACTCTCCTGACACGTGTGTGTACCGATCTACCCCAAAATCGTGTCATGATGTTTCCCATTTATTGCGAGACATCAGTAAGGTAACAGGTCATCAATCACCTTTTTTTATGTTATGACGATTTACCCCTTCTCCCTCTAACTTTTAACTGTTCATTTCTCTCCGATTTGTGTGCGCATTAAATTTATGCGTGCGCACGTTCTCCAAGTAAATTGCTACAGTTACTTATTCTAAATATTCTTGTCTTCTCATATTCTCTCTCCCCCCCCATAACATATATAGCGCCCTTTCAATATCTTTCAAACATTCTCCGCCATTTTAACTACTCTCTCTCTCTCTTTCTCACTCCTCTAACCTGATTACTTGATTCAACATCCTATTTACTTATATCTTCATAATCTGGTAATTAATAATGTTTAAACTTTGCTCATTTCAAATCATCATTGTTTTGATTTACCTTTGTTTCTAACATTGTGAGATTTTTGAGTAACTTGCAGAAAATGTCCGGTGAAAAAGATATCTACGGAGGTTATGTTGACTCCGACTACTTTAATGACGAAGCCGACAGGGTTTTCTTGAAGAATCTTCTTATTGGGTCTTTGCTCAACTCTTTCATTACTCCATCTGGAGTTGATTCTGTGTTCTTGGATCTTGTTAAAGAGTTCTTATCCAACTCAATTGTTGTCCGTTCTCCGGCCGACTCGTCAATCATTGTCTCCGTCAATTCCACAGTCTTAGGCGTGCAAATTTCTCTTACTCCCTCTTCTATTTCTGAGGTATTTCCCTCTCTTGGGAATGAAGGGTTGAGTGCTCTTGTTGATAATGAGGAGTTGGACAGGGCATGGAACCTTATGAGAGGAGCTGGTCTAAGACTCAGTGGCACAAATCATTTGAAGATTCATTATCCTCGCCGATACTATGCTCTTGCTGAGATAGTTGATAGATGCCTCATTTGCCGATCTGGTTCACATAGCAATGTAACTGATGTGCAATTTGAAGCAATGGCCGCCATTGTTCTGCAGATCAAGTTCAACTGGTGTGCTTACATTTTCAGGATCATTGCCACTGCTGCTGACAAATGGTCTTCTGATAGAAGAAAAAACAAACCCAATCCTGGGAAAGGATGTCATCATCTCCTGATCAGTATGATCTTGAGAAGAAATATCAACATAGTCAAAGCAGATCGTTTTCCATCTAGCATTGCTTTCAGCAAATTAAAATCTTTTGATGCTAAAGATTGGAACAGAATAGAAAAGAAAGCTTCTAGTGATGTTGCCCTTAATGCTGCACCTGCTATCGCTCAAACAAAGAAAAGAGCTAAGACAATCCCATCAGTTGCTTCTATTTCTGCAGCCTCTACTCCTGCTCCTTCTACCGATCGAGTTCTTGCTGACTCTACTCCTGGTGCTCCACGGAAAAGAAAATTGGTTAAGGCTGCTGATAAGGAGAAATCCAAGAAGGAAAAAGTTGCCGATGAGACGGGCTTACCGATGGAGAAGCAAAAGCCAGTTACCGACGAAGTTCCTTCTGCTCCTATTTCTTCTGCCGATCCAAGAGCTAAGTTTATCATATTTGCTCCTTCTCATCTTGCCGGTGCTTCCCTCACTACCGATCCTTCTATCAAAGTTGAAATTCCAAATGAAGATTTTACCGATGACTTTGCCGGTGGTAAAAGCATTGAAACTGTTATTGAGAAGCTTAAGTCTCAATCTCCGAGAAAATGTGCTCCCATCAGAAATCCCACCTTCCACACTTTCTACAGAAACCCTTGGTATTTGACTAACTGTTTGTACCCGACCTGAAAATGAGTTTATTAGGACTTTCCCAAAAATACAAGGACTTTATAGGAATTAGAAACCTTGCAAAGACTTGTCCCGGATTCCCTAAATACCTCATTTATGACAAAATCTATCAAAATAGGTAATAAATGGTTTCCTTAAAACCATGAAGAAACCCTAGCTTGAAAATCACGTCAGCCTACATCCTTGGCCACGCGGCCAACCTTGCTGCGCGCCTACCTTGGCCACGCGGCCACTCTTGTCACCGGCTTAAATCATGGCCAGGCGGCCAACCTTGCTCCGGATGATCTCAGCCGTCAGATCTTCCCCTCAGTTTACTATATAAACCAATCTCAGCCTATTGGTTTAGGATCCGCGTATGGAGAGCTCTAAGTCCGAATTTTAGAGTTCTTAAACACAATTTTCTCCCTAATTAAGCATTCAAACACTCAAGGAGATCAAAGTTTATTTCTTGCCAACATAGCTAAGTTTTCTAACTTTTTCTTCATGTTCTTGCATCATTTTTAATGTAGATCTTTTATATTCATGTTCTTGCATGTTTATTCATAATTTCTTCATATTCCTTGCATGTTCATTCACATGTTCATAATATGTTCTTCGCATGTTCATCGTGTTCATAGATTAAAATCTTATTTATGCTATATTTAGGGTTGCGGTCTTCATAATTATATGTTATTTCATAGCCGATGATGATCTAGGGTTCATCCACCAGAGGATGATCTAGGAACTACTTCTAAACCCTAATCTTTAGGTAATTCCCCCCTCATTATGCATGATCTCGATTCTTCTGCCTATTCTAATTCTCTGCGAACTACGCTGACCTGAGCTTCTCACATTGAGAGGAACGTAGGCAATCTTCGGATTCGGTCTAAATCACTAACACACTACTAACACATTCATCATGATAGAAAGACCGATGAATTCGGGCAATAGGAGTGATAACGTTCAATATTCTTCTCTTGTTGTAATTTGACCCCCGAACCCACTAAAAATGCTTTTTTCAATGTTTTGGCTTTAATTAAAACGGCGTGGCGACTCTCATAATTTTAATGTCGTTAAGAATATTCCTTTTGTAAATAATAATAATCACAAGATACTTCCCATGCGTCGCTTCATCGGAAAGGGGTATTCACAGTGGCGACTCTGCTGGGGACTGCTTTGAAACTTTTTCAAACTTAGTGGGTCTAACTTTTGTCACATCATGATGCTTGCCATATTTACACATGCACACACATGCCATGTTTACACATGCACACACCTGCCATGTTTACACATGCACACACCTGCCATGTTTACACATGCACACTTGCCATGTTTTCACGTGCCCCCCTACAGCCATGTTTACACATGCACCCGCGCACTCCGCCATGTTAATACTTGTACCTTGTACCTTGTACCATGTACCCTTGTTATCTTCGCTTTAGTATTAGGGTCAAACAAAACTCTGCTATGCTCCCTTGTACATTATTCTCTCTCTCTCTCTCTCTCTCTCTCTCATGCATTGCATCGCATCACCCTAACATTAAAAACTTCTCTCTTTTCTCCCTAAAAAGAATTAGTTTCTTGCCTCACACTACCACTAGTCCGTGTCAGCACTGCACAGGTCCCCATTACCCGGAGTATTCGATGTGCAGGAATTTGTGCGCTACTGTCGCACTCTTTTCGAGTCACTCGTCTATTCCACTCACCGTATACGGTGGGAACCTTTTACCTAACCCGTGTCAACCCACACTAGTATAGGTAACACACCTAGGTTTTGACCGGTTAGTTTGGATAGCTTTTTCTTAATAGTCAATTAACGTGCTGTCCATGTCGAGTCATCCCCAAGTCAATGATGAATCGAGATCTTTGAGAGAAAGTGCACAAAAAAGTGATTTCCCTACAAGGGACGTGCCATGGTGAGATGAGTGTTTGTTGTCAAGATCTCCGCTCATCGTTAACTTGTGTAGGATGCAACATAGACATCACGTTAAATGCCTTTAAGGAAGGGTTAGTCGTAGGATCCGATGGTTGGTGGAAGCCGCTTGCCCTATAGGACCCTCGCCCAAATTGTCCGTTTGGGGGTGTGCAATGCAGGTGAAAAACGAGGGGTCTATAGACGTAGTGATGGCCTCCACTGATCGTAGTCTTCTAACTAGTTGCGAAAAAGGGGTATCCCTTCCAACCATTTAGGATGTAAATAATGTATGTTTTTGTAAATTAAAATATACTTTGCATGAGCCTTCCCCCTCTCCTAAAGCTTCATTTCCCTTTGACCTTTCAGCAAAGAAAGTTTGGATCCGTTCGGGTGGTCGACTACAACGTGAAGCTTCTACTCCATACACGTTCTCAGTCTCGTCATCAGCAATGTCGACTCCCATTAGAAGGACATCTCCCCCGTCTTGGTTGCGATTTATGATTTTTACAAGAGGTGGAATCATCGGTTGTGCGAGGTCCAATACCCACCAAAAGCGAAGGAACAGAAACATATATTATACAAATGTTTATTGCCTGAGATGAAAGCAGCCATCGGCAATGGTTATTTCCATGACTTGCGGGAAATGGTTGACGCCGGAGTGAGGTACGAAGCAGGGTTCACTGGGATTGTGCCGCCAAAGGAAAGTCCAAAGACCAAAAACAACAACTCCTTCCGCTACAAGGCTCCTACTGCGCCTGCGCCTCCTAGGGGTGGAAAGGAGGCCGTCGGCCAAGTGAATATGGTCCAGAAAGAGGTCCCGCTAGATGTCCAAGCCGTAACAAGGAATGGGGCTCCACAACAGAGGGAGCATTTTGACGATTTTGGTATGCCCATGGGGAAGGTCTTTGACGTGTTAGTCAAGAGAGGCCTTATCAAGCCTTTAGAGAATTACCAACCCGCCTACCCAAGAACTGATTTGGACGCCTCCAAGTTCTGCAAGTATCACAAGCACATCGGGCACACAACGGATAGTTGTATCCAACTGAAACGCGTAGTTCAAGGGTTGATCAATGACAAGAAGATTGAAAAGCCGAAGGGTCCTAATGTGGTGAATAACCCTCTTCCTAACAATGGGGGTGGGGTGAATATGGTGCAAACATGTGAGATCAGTATCCGAGAGCTCATGGATGCCTTTGACAAGATAGGGCTCACTATGGTGGATATCTTCATGGCATTAGTGACGTTAGAAATCCTCAAACCATTAGAAGGACATCTCCCCCGTCTTGGTTGCGATTTATCAAAGTTTTGTCACTACCACAAGTGCACCGGTCACACTACCGAAGAATGCTTTAAACTCAAGAAAGACGTGCAAGAGCTCATCCACAAGGGAGTTGTCGAAGACCCTAGAGATCATGTAGCTAGCAATGTACTCATGGTAGAACTTAGTGAGATCACTGATCCGGCCGAGCCTGTTGTGGCGGACTGTGATGAGATGGGTTGTATTTCAATGACTAATAATAAAGAACCTTCTTGCTACTTGTTGTCTTTAGAAGAACTAGTGAGTGAAGTCGAATCTCTAGAGGAAGAGAGTCCCAAACCCTCTCAACCTCTTTATTGGGCCGAAATCTTCGAGGAGGCCGAAAAGACCGAAGTTTCGCCCCCTTGTCCTGACACGCCATTGTTTTTAGAGGAGCTACGTGCAGAAGTTTGTCTCCTTACGAGATCCGGTCAAGTGTACCAATCCGACCCAAAGGGTGCAAAGAAAGTCTTTGGGAAGGAACCCGAGCAAGCTGACCTAGACAAAGAAGACCCTATCCTCACTCAACTCAAACAAACCCAAGCCCACATCTCGCTCTGGTCCCTACTCACCTCCTCCCTAACCCATCGCCTCATGCTCGAGCAAAACCTCGCCGCCACCATGGTACCATCCACTATTACCCCGGAAGACGTCACCCACATGATTGGTAATATCCACTATGGAAACATCATCACTTTCTCGGAGCTAGACAAGCCAGTGTTCGGAGTTGATCATAATGAGCCTTTATACATCACTGTCGAGGTAAATGGCAAGAAAATTCCCCGTGTATTCATTGATAATGGTTCTGCTATTAATATCATGCCTTCAAGGATGATCGATGTGGTTGGCGTTCATGGTGTTGATTTACGCCCATCCAAGCAAACCATCAAAGCTTATGACTCTACATGCCGCGCCGTGATAGGCGAAGCCACCTTGCCCATTACCATCGGAACAAAGATCCTACCAACCGACTTCCACGTCATAGACATCCCCGTAACCTTCTCACTCCTCCTTGGCCGGCCATGGTTACATCAGTCGGGCGCTGTCCCATCGTCCCTGCACCAATGTGTGAAGTTTTAATCTGGTAATGAAGTGACCATCATCTACAGCGATCTCGTAACTGCCCAAGGGACGGACACCAAGGGCGTTCCTGTCTTACAGATTCAGCATGGGGAAAAGAGCCGACTCTTCAATGGCTTCGAAATAGTCGCTCAAGCACAGATCTGCACCATCGATCTCACCAAAACAACGGATAAAGTGGCACCTGTTGTCAAGATACTGCGTAATATGGGCTTCATACCGGGGCTGGGGCTAGGTAAGAACTTGCAAGGTCTCACAAGTATGGTTAGAGAGATTGATCACCGAGGATTGTTCGGTCTTGGATACACCCTTACTCCTGAGGACAAGATGGAGAAACAAAGGATGGATTTGCTTAAAAAGATGAAGCTTCCCTACAAAAAGCCTAAAATGCGGCCCTACCGCCTGTCCCTGAATAGCTACTTTGTCAGGGAAGGCGAGGAGTTTTCGTGTTTCGAGTTCACCGAGCCATGGATTGACCACACCGGGAAGTTCCAGAAGGGGTTCGAGATTTTCAGAGATGTGGAATTCGATCGGTCCAACATAAAGCTGACTTACATGGAATATGACAAAGCCACGGGCAGAGTTAGAACCATCAGGCATGAGTACTCCACCAAGGTCGCAGATGACTTGGCAGATCAACTTGAAGCCGCAACCCTTGACAAGCCAGCAATAGAAGCCGCAGAAACTCCGAGTTTGACTGAGACGTGGGACGGCCAATATCTGCTTCAACATCTGGGTAATCTGGGGCTGCACGAATACATGGTTGCCGTCATTGGAGATGATTCTGAAGGTGAGGTGGACCCAAGGACATTGGTGGTGCCCATGGGGGACAAGCTCAAGAATTGGTGCATCATTGGGGGACCTATAGCTACTCAGGAATTTATGGTGGGGACACTGGGGCTTACTCCTTCTCCTGTCGCCACTCCTGCAGCATCCCCTGTCACTCACCCAAAATCCCCGTCCCCAGAGTCTAGTGTTTTACATTTTGAATTTGAGTCTTCCTCTAAGTCTGACGACCTTACGTCTGAAGACTATGATCTTGTTGCAAACGCTATTTTTCCTTTTGCCATGAATGAAACCCTCGACCTTTCCGAGTATCCCTCCATAGTCACTCTTTAAACTGATAAATTGACTAATAATCAAACTAATGATATACACTTAGTTAATAATGATTCATTAGAAGAGGCGGACACAGACACATTAAATGATGAATACATTAAAGAAATTTCAGAACAGGTTATTAATCAAAAAGAATCTCGAGCCCAAGCTGCCAATGAGGTGTTAACGTGCGTGAATTTGGGAACCGAAGCCGAGCCTAAGAAATGCAGATTGGAAGCTTCTTCAGCGGAGCCGAAAAGGAAGCACTGATTGAGCTACTCAAAGAATATATGGATGTGTTCGCATGGTCTTATAAAGACATGCCGGGGCTCGACAACTCGATCGTAGAACACAGAATCCCGATAGCACCAGACGCTAAGCCAGTCAAACAGAAGCTGCACCGCATTAAGCCGGAATGGTCTTTGCAAGTGAAGGAAGAGATTGAGAAGCTACTCCGTGTGGGTTTCATCAGGGTGATCGAGTATCCAACTTGGTTATCAAATCTGGTGACTGTCAAGAAATCCAACGGTAAAGTCAGAGTATGTGTGGATTTTCAGGATCTCAACAAAGCTACGCCGAAGGATGACTTCCCCTTGCCAAATATCGACATGTTGGTGGACGCGACCGCCCATTATGAGGTCAAGTCGTTCGTTGATGGGTTTACCGGCTATAACCTGATCAAGATGGCCGAGGAGGACCAAGACAAAACAGCTTTCACCACCCCATGGGGAACTTTTTGTTATACTGTCATGCCGTTTGGGCTAAGGAACGCTGGGGCCACCTACCAACAGGCAGTTACGACTTTATTCCACGATATGATCCACAAGGAGATTGAGGTGTACGTGGATGACATGATTATACATTCAAAAGGGTCTGATGGCCAACACTTGATAGATCTCAGAAAATTGTTCAACAGGTTGAGAGAGCACGCCATGCGTTTGAACCCGGCGAAATGCACCTTTGGAGATCGCAGAGGTAAAGTATTGGTTTACATGGTCACCGAGAATGGGATCGAAGCCGACCCAAGGAAGATTCAAGCCATCCTGGAGATGAAGCCGCACCGTACCGAGACAGAGATAAAAGGATTCATGGGACGCCTGCAATACATCAGTCGGTTTATCAATCAGCTGACCACCATCTGCGAACCAATTTTCAAACTAATGAAGAAAACAGCCAGTGTGGAGTGGGATTATGACTGCCAGATAGCCTTCGAGAGGATCAAACAGTATTTGGTGAATACCCCAATCCTGCGCCCGCTGCATAAGGAGAAGCCGTTGCTACTATACTTAATTGTGACAGACACCGCCGTCGGAGCCATGTTAGCGTAAGAAGCCAAAGATTCCCGGATTGAGAATGCAGTGTACTTTGTCAGTCGAAAGTTACAAGGTAGTGAGCTCAATTACTCCGCGCTCGAGAAGACCTGCGTAGGCCTAGTATGGGTGGTAACGAAGCTCAAGCACTACATGGTATCCCATCCGATCTTACTAGTCTCAAAAATGGATCCTATCAAGTACCTGTTTGATAAACCTTCCCTTTTTATGAGACTCGCTAAATGGTCAGTGTTCTTGGGAGAGTTCGACATTACTTATGTACCGAGGAAGGCAATCAAGGGGAGGGCAATGGCCGATCAGCTCGCAGACTCTCCAAGCACCGAGACAAGAGGACCCGACCCCGAGTTCCCGGACGACGACATTTTCGCAATTGAGGTCGCAGAAAGGTGGAAATTATTCTTTGACGGAGCTGCAAACAAACGAGGGAATGGAGTCGGACTCCTACTTATTGATCCCAAAGATGAGCACACTCCCATAGCCATCAAGCTGAACTTTTCGACAACCAACAACACCGCCGAGTATGAGGCATGTATAGCCGGATTGGAGGCCGCCCTAGAACGCAACATGAAAGAGTTAGAAGTGTACGAGGACTCTGCTTTGATTATTAACCAAACGGCGAAGAAATGGAAAACTATTGATCCTTGCCTGCAGCGGTACCAAGGTTACATTGACGAGTTGATAGCACAGTTCAAAGAGGTTACCTTCCATTTCCTGCCGCGAGACAGAAATAGGTTCGCGGATGCTCTAGCTACGTTGGCCTCCTTAGTTAAAATTCCAGAAGGAAGGTCCGTGAAACCATTCAGGGTTGGACGATGGGAGAACCCCGCCTATTGCTGTGAAATCCGGATCGATGCAGAGGTAAACGGAGATCAATGGTACGCCCAAATCTACAAGTTCCTTAAGCACGGAGAGATGTCCTTTGACAGAGATGTGAAGGCCAAGAGTCTGCAAGCACTCAAAAGGTTGGCGGGGCAGTTTGTGCTGTTAGACGATACTTTGTACAAGAGGCATTACGACGGTCTGTTGCTCTTATGTGTCGACAACAAGAGAGCTGAAGCAATAATGGAAGAAGTGCACAACGGGTTGTGCGGACCCCACATGAATGCAAGGATGCTTAGACAGAAGATCACTCGCCTGGGCTATTATTGGATTACCATGGAGACGGACTGTATTCAATGGGTTCGACGGTGTCACAAGTGCCAAGTATGCTCCAACCTCAACCACATCCCCCCACACGAGTTGTATAGTTCCACCACGCCTTGGCCATTCACCACGTGGGGTATAGACATCATTTGGAAGATCTCGCCGGCCGGTAGTAACGGTCATGAATTCGTCCTCGTCACGGTCGACTACTTCACAAAGTAGGTCGAAGCTCAGTCTTACAAGGTGCTGAATTCCAAGAAGGTGGCGCAGTTTATCAAAGAGAACATTATGTGTCGGTATGGGGTCCCTAACCTCATTATATCAGATAATGGCAGTCATTTTGAAGCTGAGTGTGCTCGCTTGCTAGCAGAATTCAAGGTCGAACGAAAGAAATCTTCCCCGTACTATCCACAGACTAACGGCGCGGTTGAGGCGGCCAACAAGATGATAGAGCAGATAATTCGCAAAATGGCTTTGCAGGGGCGGGATTGGCCCGAGAAGTTACCATTAGAACTTTGGGGGTACAGAACGTCAGTCCGCACCGCTACTGGAGAAACCCCTTACGCTTTGACATACGGCATGGAGGCAGTACTCCCTATTGAGTTGGAGGTGCCATCTTTGAGGATCTTGCTCGAGAACTAAGTAAATGAGGTAGAATGGCTTCGTAGTCGCTATGATCAGTTGGCAACGCTCGATGAACGCAGATTGAAGGCCATGGAACACATCCGGGCATATCAAAGGAGAACGACGAAAGCCTTCAATAAAAAGGTCAAGCCTGTCGACATAAAGGAAGGAAACTTGGTGCTCAAAGCGCGCTTGCCCAACAAGTTCAACCCCCTCGGGAAATGGGCCCCCACTTGGGTAGGGCCATTTGTAGTACAGAAGATCTTCTCCGGAGGAGTGGTCAGAATGGCAGATTTGGATGGCAACCCGTTCAAGGAACCAGTCAACCTCAGCAAGCTCAGACGCTACTACGACTAGTACAACCCCCTTCTCAAAAAAAAAAAATGTTTACAACGCAAAAAGAAGCCCGATAGACCGAAAACCCGCAAAGGGCGGTCTATGCAAAATAAGGGTGCGTACAAAGCTCGCTAGATCGAAAACCCGCAAGGGCGGTCTAGGCAAAAGTTAGAGCATTCCCCCTTCTATCTTCCCTTTCTCTAAAATCATTCTAGTCCGACTAGAGTGAACTACGGTGACCTGAGCCCCTTAGTCCTATTTGTAAAAGGGGAACGTCGGCAGCCTTTCAAAAGGTGCGGTCTAAAAAACAAATAAACATCCAAATCCTATCACAAAGCAATAAAGGTAGAAGTTGTGTTTTCCGAAAGCAAAACTTTTATTTCCATAGTCATTGCATGTTAACACTTATTTGATGAGTCTAAGCTTGATATACTTTTTGAATAAATAACCTATTCTGAAATTGAAACTAAAACAAAAGTAAACTAAATTAAAGCAATGTGTTTACAACGACTATGGAAGGATCCTCGAAATTACTCTTTAGTGCCACTCGTACCTTCGGTCTCTTTCTTCTTGCTTTGACCACGGCGAATCTTTTTCTTGTTAGGGTTCTCGCAAAACCTCCTCTCAAATTCACTAACCCCTTTAGCTTTGACACTAGGAGTCTCCCCATCCTTTCTCTTCCTTGAAGTCCCCGCTCCATCTCCACTAGCCATGCTCTTGCTCCTCTTCCTCTCATAGGCCATCGCCTCCTTCATCCTCAATGAACAACTAGGAGCACAGGATGCCAAAATAGTGCCCCTTAGGGTATCTAGAGTCTGCTCCGCTTGCCCAAGTCTCTCCATAAACCAATCCAAATACTCTCGTGATAGGTAGGTGTTGTTGGAGCGTGTGATGAGAGTCCTATGGCTAAAACCGGCCTCGCCCCACATTTGAGAAAGGAGAACCGAAGCGCTATCATCCAAATGAAGTATGCCAAAAGGAGAACGGGTCCTCTCCTCATCCCAACCCTCGGGGATGGTTTTCACTAGACCATATTGACGGAGTACTCTAGCGGGGTAGTAAAAAGTGGTCCCAGAAAATGACGGAGCTTTAATCATGTGCAGTCCTACTTGCTTCTCCCTTACAGAATTAATGTGCCAATGGGGCACCACCCACTTGATGTCATCGGTCACCATCTCCGCCAAGTACCTTTCCCAACCCTTGAGAGTCATGCCCTCGAACCTCTCCTCCATACCTCTAATACGGTGCATCCATGGGGCCACCGCCGAAGAAACCGCTGGCTTGTTCACTGGGAGCCTTTCTTGCAACCACATAGTCAAAAGTCTATCACTGCCGCACGGCATCCCGCCATAAACCGCAAGATGAGGAATCCCACAAATGATCTCCCCAAGGATGGCCGGTACAATGTCATGTCCCGAACGAGCCGCATTCACCATGGTCAAACATCCCTCACTAGCACATCCGACTTCGGAAGGGAAAAGAATAGAAGAAAATAAACACAAGGTAAGATGGTCCAAAGAACGGTCCGAGGTCACATCCGCGTGCATGAAGTGCCTTGGCATCCAAGAAAGGTCGACGTAGCCACCTCTAGCATACTTACCAATGTCATCTGCGGGCACACCAAAGGTTATCAACTTATCATGCAAAGAAATAAGATCAAAGGGCAATGCAAGTGTACCCTTCCCTTTACAACCACAAAGCGCCTTGATGTCTTCATAAGTGGGTACCATCTCATTAAGAGAAAAGTTGAAAACATGAAGAGTGTTGTTCCAAAACTTCCCACAAGCTTGCAAGAGGTTAGTGTTGGAGTTCATGTGCAAGAATGACACAAGACACTTGATCCCATAGCGCTTCTCAAACTTCCTACGACAAGGATCGGATATCTTGGCAACCCACTTCTCCAAAGATGTTATGAAAGCTCCTTTTTCAAGTCTAGAAAGCCTTGCATTGTGATCCATGGCAAAAGAAGAGCAAGTTAATGATTGGAACTCAAAATTGACCAAAAGAGCTGCTGTTACGAAGTTGAATAGGACACAAACTCCCATTAAATACTACACAACCTCCGATTCTTGCCAGGAAAAGGAAAACCGGAGGCGGCGCAGGACTTGGCCACGCGGCCACATATGCTCTTGGCCATGCGGCCGATGTAGTCCTTGGCCAGGCGGCCAACTTCGTCCTAGGCCACGCGGCCACTATTGCCCCATGCAGAAAATTCGAAGATTGATGCTCCCACTCCGCAATGGATCCATGCAAGCAACGTACCCTTCCCCATGGCTCATGCATTGTATAAAATTAGGCACATGGTAAAGTAATTAGTTTGTAAAAATAGGTTATCACAAATCATTTTCATTTTAGTATATAAATACATTTGCATACATATTAAATATTTGTCCAGTACATATTTGCTTCTACTAACTAACAGTGTAGGAAATAAAGATGGAAAGATGGGCCCCGCCTAATCAGAATCCTCCTCCGTGGTGTCTCCACGCCGCGCTAAAGCTCGAGAGCTACCAGCACCCGAACTCCGTCCCCAGACCGCTCGACCACCAGTGTGAGAAGAGCCCGCACCATTCGGAGACCGTTCCTGACGCTGGGGTGACGCAACGTCGTCCCTCTGACAAGTACATGAATGGTACGCCTCCCTCAGTAAGCGCATCAACACGTTCTCCCGCTGGGCTGAACGGATATATGCCTCCCGAGTCACCTGAAAAGGAAACCAAGGCAATGATTATAATGCAGAAAGAAATAAGTGTGTGAAAACATGACTAATATAAAGCACAAAGCCGAACCCCAGCGTCGGGCGGAGGAATGAATGTCTCCTCAACAAGATCTGCATCAGTCGGCTCCAAGCTCAGCTCCACCTCCCGGCCGCCCCTCATCACTCTCACGCTACTCGATCGAAGGGGCATGTCAACCAAAGGCCGACTCCGACCAACATACCGGGCCGAGCTCGATCCCTCTCCCGATAGCATCCTAGCCCGAACCTGAGGGCTGATCAACCGAGTCCGCACATAGCCGGCGTAGTCGTCACTCCCTTTGTAATGCTCTGCCGGAGTGGGAGCCAAGAAAGTCGCCAACCTCGCGGGACGGAGCATATCCCGAGGAGGGTCATAAGGAGCCCACGGTAACGCACCAGCCCTGTGCTGATGAACCACCCTCTCTTCGAGATACATGGCCTCCCCGGTGAGACCCACAAGCAGAACCCTAGAAGCGGTCAACTCCACTACATAGGGACCCACCGAAGCCTCATTGGCCGGACTCCATGGATAAAATCTAACCTCGACAGGCTCAGACATCGCGAACACCCTCCTCAGATCAGCAGCATCCACCGTCTTCCTATCCCAGTTTCTGTGGGGAGGAGCCCTGTTGCCCTTGCACCAGTACGACATGATGGGAACAACCTTGTTGGCACTCATCACCAACTGAAAAGGGGCGACACCGAAGATCTCGTACACCCAAGCCTGTACATACAATGAAAGAGACATTTCAGACAGAGCAAAAATCTCAACAATGTGAAAAAGAAGGGTAGTCAAGAGCATACCTCAAAGGCGAACTGAAACCCATCAAAGGCCGACGAGCTAGCCCTCGAGCAATGGTCTAATGCCCGGTAAATCTCAGCCAAACCGGATCCACCCCAATAAATCTCACCGACTTAGACCAAGTCCACCAAAGCCCCTAGCAGTGAGTACCTACAGACAGTAGCCCCACTGGGAAACAAGATCTCTGAAAAGCTGTACCATAAGAACAGCTGGACCAAACAATCCAAATCATACTCCCCCCTACCAAAGGCTTCAATAGCCACCTCCACCAAATGGTTCACCTTCCCGGCCTCCACTCCATAACCCTTGACACCTCCCCCCAGATCAGTGCAACTCCTAAAAGAACCTGCCTATAGTCCCGCCGCTCCGCCAAGCTCTCATCAAAAGGCAAAGGGTTAGCAGTAAACCTCAACCCCGTGATAGCCGCGAAATCCGTCGGCGTGATGGTAATCTCTCCCCAACTAAAGTGGAAGGTATGGGTGGTGTCCCACCAGAATTCCCTGCACACCTCTATCACCGCCGCCACCTTCAGGGTGCCCCTAACCATGCGGATACTGTCAAAGAATGGGCCAAACCCCATAGCCTCGATCCGAGCACGCAAACCGCCCGGTCCCTCCGGCAGGGACGCCCACAGTTTGCCCACAGTCACTGTGGACCCACAAGCCTTGATCCTCTGCAGGTAAACACAGCACAGGTATGTTACACTCCTAGCAATTTACATTTCTAGCAATCTACATTTCTAGCAAATTAGGATTCTAGCAATATATATTTTGTACAAAAGTGCGAAAAACGTGAAAATGAGAGGAGCGAAAATTTGAAATTTACCTCTCGTGTCTCCGGAAGACCCATCGACCAGTGACGCTCCGAGTCGATGTAGAAATCGTAGTCTTGATCAAATGTTGACCGAAGAAGACCGTCGCGAAAGTTCCGAGTCGCCGCTCGTGGTCTCAAACCGCCCTGTTGAATCAAGGGCGCCGCTTTAAAACCCGCTCCTGGGTCAACCCCTACATTTCCCTCGCCCTGAGCATCACCGTGCCCCTCTCCTTGTTGCTCTTGTTGTGGAAGCATATACCCACCTTGGCCTGGAAAATCCCTAAATAATGCCTCATTGATCCAATCTGCCATAGCTTCAAGAAATATGTGAAATGAAGACTTCAAAATTATCAAAATCCAAGCTTTTTCTCTCTAAAACTCAATTTTCTCTCTCTAACTCATCAACAATGGAGGAAGGAAGAAGAAGAAAGAAGAAAAGAAGGAGAAGAGGGAGGGTTTCTGGTGATGTGACCAAGGAGTCAGCCCGACGGCGACCTTGGCCACGCGGCCACTTATGCCCTCGCTATCCCAGCCGTCGGATCAGCGATCCGCGTGAAGGAGATCTGACCACTCACTGTTCTTGGCCACGCGGCCACTATTTCCATTCAGTAACTTTGGCCATGCGGCCAACCTTGTCCCTTCAGATAAAATTCCATTTTTGCCCTTGATCTTTTCCCTTTAATTCATTTTAAATGCCCTTAGCACTACTTTGACTGATATTCGTTACCTTTGGGTACGGAAAGCCCCTTAAAATTTCCATTCTTCACCGAATATTTGCTTAGGATTCGTATGATTACAGAGACTTCGGTGCCTCTATGTCATATGCATCCTAGATCGATCGTGATTGGCAGAAGCCTCAGCGTTTCTGTTTGCGAGAGATCCAGCATCTATTATTAGGATTCGTATGGTTGTAGAGACTTCGGCGCCTCTATGACATACGCATTCTAGATCGATCGCGATTGGCAGAAGCCTCGGCGTTTCTGTTCGCGAGAGATCCAGCATCTATTACTTTAGTGCAATCGGCTGGAA
The DNA here is from genome assembly GCA_026119855.1 of Campanula takesimana. Classification (NCBI taxonomy): domain Eukaryota; kingdom Viridiplantae; phylum Streptophyta; class Magnoliopsida; order Asterales; family Campanulaceae; genus Campanula; species Campanula takesimana. The sequence continues at coordinate 857,052 of JAOWBW010000134.1, forward strand.
CCCTGGCGATCCTGATTACGTTTACCATTCCATCTTGGGATTATTTAGACAACGTAGTCTTTATTTTTCCCAAATAACTTCATTGCTTACGAATGTTCGTTCTTCATACAAGATAGTATCCGTAGGATTATTATCCGCAGCAGAAGTTCGATGTCTCGTCTTTCCCCAATATCTCTGAACTACGACCGGCTTGATTCCTCGGAGGATACGTAGGAAACCTGAAAAGGTCCAGCCACCCGACCGACGCGGTCATCTCTCATCCCCAGCAGGTGCATTTTCCCCAGCAGAAGACGTTGCTCCCCATCAGAGGACAGTCATTCCCAATTTCCCATCAGATTTGAACTACGTTTGGCTTGATTCCCCCGTGGATACGTAGGTCACCTATCAAGGTTCAGCCGTTCCCTTACCTTTCATCTGTTTTGAAACTCATGTTTCAGACGGATCCTTCTTTTATCGTCGACCCCACATTGCCTTACGAGAAGCGTCGCCGAGGGGCTACTGTTAGTACCCGACCTGAAAATGAGTTTATTAGGACTTTCCCAAAAATACAAGGACTTTATAGGAATTAGAAACCTTGCAAAGACTTGTCCCGGATTCCCTAAATACCTCATTTATGACAAAATCTATCAAAATAGGTAATAAAAGGTTTCCGTAAAACCATGCAGAAACCCTAGCTTGAAAATCACGTCAGCCTACATCCTTGGCCACGCGGCCAACCTTGCTGCGCGCCTACCTTGGCCACGCGGCCACTCTTGTCACCGGTTTAAATCATGGCCAGGCGGCCAACCTTGCTCCGGATGATCTCAGCTGTCAGATCTTCCCCTCAGTTTACTATATAAACCAATCTCAGCCTATTGGTTTAGGATCCGGGTATGGAGAGCTCTAAGTCCGAATTTTAGAGTTCTTAAACACAATTTTCTTCCTAATTAAGCATTCAAACACTCAAGGATATCAAAGTTTATTTCTTGCCAACATAGGTAAGTTTTCTAACTTTTTCTTCATGTTCTTGCATCATTTTTAATGTAGATCTTTTATATTCATGTTCTTTCATGTTTATTCATAGTTTCTTCATATTCCTTGCATGTTCATTCACATGTTCATAATATGTTCTTCGCATGTTCATCGTGTTCATAGATTAAAATCTTATTTATGCTATATTTAGGGTTGCGATCTTCATAATTATATGTTATTTCATAGCCGATGATGATCTAGGGTTCATCAACCCGAGGATGATCTAGGAACTACTTCTAAACCCTAATCTTTAGGTACTTCCCCCCTCATTATGCATGATCCCGATTCTTCTGCCTATTCTAATTCTCTACGAACTACGCTGACCTGAGCTTCTCACATTGAGAGGAACGTAGGCAATCTTCGGATTCGGTCTAAATCACTAACACACTACTAACACATTCATCATGATAGAAAGACCGATCAATTCGGGAAATAGGAGTGATAACGTTCAATATTCTTCTCTTGTTGTAATTTGACCCCCGAACCCACTAAAAATGCTTTTTTCAATGTTTTGGCTTTAATTAAAACGGCGTGGAGACTCTCATAATTTTAATGTCGTTAAGAATATTCCTTTTGTAAATAATAATAATCACAAGATACTTCCCATGCGTCGCTTCATCGGAAAGGGGTATTCACACTAACAAGGTCTTGTCCAAGAAATGGGTGTTCCCTATTGATCATTTACCCCCTTTTGTTCGTCGTCTACTTCAGTTTCATAAAGAAATGAAGGACACTGTGCCATCAGGAAAAAGTTCTGATTATGTTGACTATCAAAGGATTGACAATCGCACTGATATGTGGAATGAGAAGTTTGTCCCTCTTTCAAAGTTCAAGCAGATGAAGGCAGCTGAACTGAAGCTGAATTTTGGTCGTTACTTTGACTATCTGCCACTTCACTGGAACCAGGTCTATCTATTTCAAGATCGAATTAGACAAGACTTGATGGTTCAGGATGTATGGATCATATATGCCAAAACATTCAATCAGCTCTCCCAATTCACTGAATTTGATCCTTATCAGATTGGCAGACTGGAAAATGATGAAGACTTGCTGATGTATAATGATGATGAGGGTCCTACTGATAGTCCTCTCAATGCTCATTTCTACCGATCAGTCAAGAAGGTCACTTTGGCTTTAATTGAACAGTCAAATGAATTTCTGCTAAAGCAAGATGCCGATCGTCGTGCTGCTGAAGTTCTTGCCGATCAAGTCACTCAGGCTTCTTCACCTAGCAGCAGCAAGACTGTGTCTGATGCTGATGCTCATTCTGCCGATAATATTGGTGCTGCCGATGATGATGATGGTGCTGACTTGTATGAAAAAGAATTGGTTTGTGCTCACAGAGTTGTTGATAACTCTCCTTCCACTTCTGAGACAATCAGCAATGACTAGATGCTGATAAGAATTATTATGACTAAAGCTCCCTCTTCTGCTGAAGTATTTGCTGAATCTGTATTGGTGAGTGAAAGTAGTAATGAAGGTGGACGTGCCGATGAACCTATCAAGGAGACTCTGGGATTTCAAGTTGAGAAAACTCCAGATACTCAACCTCTGATTGAGGGATCTGCCGACCAACCTGCACCTGTTGAGGAAACTATGGACACTCAACCACTGGATGATGTAGTTGTTGATGTATCTGATTCAGGAGGAGTAATTGCTGAACATGAGACTGATGAGCAAACTGCCGACACTCATCTTGCTGAGCAAACTACAGGCACTCAGTTAGTAACGGTAACTCCTGGATTACAGATTGTTGAACCTACTGGGATTATGGAGATTGTTGATTTAGGAGGAGGTACTGAGGAAAGAGATACTGATCTTGATGCTGAAATCGCTGCAAGTTTGCAATTTGAGGAAGTTCTTTTGCAACCTCTGCTCACCTTACCGTCTGCTGATACCCCTCTTCCTCTACCTACTACAATTGCTGCTGATGCTGATGATGATAGTGCCGATGAAAGAGATCCTGCTGATTATGTGGAATTGCCTATTCTTATGAATGCAGAGCCACCTGTTCTTGCTGAAGCTGATTCTGCTCCACCTTCTGAGTACAATTTTGAGCTTCATGCCAAGGAAATGATGAGTTCCAACTGGTACACTTCAACCATCTCTATTCCTATAAACAGTTATGGCCAACAGTTATTTCCTATTCATCAACCTACCAGGTCTTTACGATCTACACTTCAGAGGATTACCTCTCCTTTCGGCAAAGAACATCCTCATTTCACCAAGCATAAGTTTCTTGCTGGTGAGTCTGCTGATGAAGGCGTGGTTTTTATGCCCTGGATTAAACCGGACTTCAGAAGGAAGAAAGGGAAAGCTCCTAGAGTGTCAAAGCTCAAGGTAGAGAAACCTGTTTATGATCCTCTGCACTGCCTACCTGGGAAGCTAAAGGTTGGAGACAAAATTCACCTTCCGGGTCCATCTCCCAAGGAAATTTGCATTACCACGAAGGGTTGGATGAGGAAATGCCTAATGATCGACGATGAGCTTATTGACATTCTTGAAGTAAGCCACACTGATCCTCGTGGGCTACTGTACTTAGTAAAGAATGCTGCTCTATCTATCACATTGCCTATGTTCTTGAAGAAGCAACGTGCCGATCACTTGGTTTACACCTCTAGGCTGATGAATGCCAGGTTAGTGATTATGATTTTGGAAGGCATTGCTTGTATGATGTTTCATCTTGCTCTATTAATGTCTATGGAAGACAACGGCATATTTCATCTACCAGGAGACAGGGATATGATTGTCCATCCTAACTATCCTCTGGTGATTGTCCATTCACTTTCTGCCGATATTGTCTCCACTTCGATTCCTACTGACTTTCTCTCTGCTGATGCTATCTCTGCCAATGCTATTGTTCTTTCTGATGAAGATCCTGTACTCCATCAAGTTCTTCCTTTACCTCTACCTCCAGCTCCTCTTCCATATTCTCCATTGCCTATAGTTATTTCTGATGATGAGATGCAGATTGTTGTTGATGATGTACAGATCGAGGATGCTGACTTAGAAAATATGGATTTTGACTCTTCTCTATTTCTCAAAAATCCCAGACTCTTCGCTGCACCGATTTACGTTGATAAGCCCATCATCTTCAACAGCATTTATGACTTCCATATGTTTGAAGAAGGAGATGACTATAATCAGAACGAACCTGCTAGTCGTGGTGATTTGGTTTATTTCTCCCATTCCATTATGGATTTGTTCAAGCAATCCACCAAGGAGCTTACCAAGCAGATATGTAAGTACAATCAGGAGGAGGATGTTATCAGGATCAGGACATCAGTATACAATGATATGAAAGATCTGCTGAAAGATAGAACTGAACTTATACTTAATCTTTCAGAGATAAATGGCTCTCTTGTCACTCAGCAGAAGACTCTACTTGCCGAGCACAATGATACCCACAATAAACTTGAGGTTTCTATTGAGAAACTTGCTGAACATCAGAATGAACTTCTTCAAGCCAAGTTAAAGATTGCTGAACTTGAGGTAAACAACAAGATTTTATCTGAAAGATTGGAGAGTGCACAAAGAAGACTGAGCAAGGTGAAAAGAAAAGCTAAAAAAGAAGAGGAAAGAGCAAAGAAGAAGGTGAAAAAGACTGAATCTACTCCAAACGACTCGACTCCATCAGAAGATCCCAAAACTTCAGATCCAGCTGCTGATTCTTGAGTCGACATAGCCTATGATGTAGATATCTTATGAAGACCTCCATAGACAAATTTCTTCACCTAATGATATTTTGATTGTGCTAATATGTTATTCTTATATACATGTGTTATCTGCATTATACTATGCTAATATTTTTTGCAGATCAACACTTCTGCCGATTCATTAAACCGGCTTCACCATTTATTTTGGTGAATCCACCTTTTACTTTAGACATTTAGTGTGACTTATCTTAGGAAATGATTATACCTAGATTTCTGCAGAAAACTTTTCCCTAAGATAAGAGATGTCCTTAGTATTAAGGGTGATTGGACATATGTAATTAGGAGGAGATTGTTGTTCAAATAGATTCCTAGTCACTAGAATTACTTAATCCCAATCATGTCTACACTTAGGATCCCCCAATTTTATTAGAACCTCTTTAGGTACCCTTAGGATTCTTTGTGATCTGCACAGGTGTATTACACCTCTTCAAACAAGGCAAACCAGCAAGAGGAAGCAAATCCGCAGACCAGTAAACAAGTTGCCGATCAACTCTATTCTCAACATGCGACAAGTTGCGGATCAACTTGATACACAAGTTGCCGATCAACTCCATTCTCAACATGCCGATAAAGAAAGACAGTCTGTACTGTCAGTCAGGTTACATCGTTCCATCTTATAGTCAACCTTGCTGATTGTCCCTGTCCTTTCATACTGTTTTATCAAAAAGTAGTTTACCTGCTCTGTAGTAATTACTGCGCTGTCTGACACATAGCTACTTTTAGCTATACTCTGTCTCTACTTGCTTTTGCAGGTAACCGATTGAGACAAAGGGGTCTTTACCCATCAGACTTTTCCAAGCATGCGTGTACAACAAATCTTCACCATTAATGCTCAAGATACCGCATTAAATGCTCCTCACCTACCCAGCTGGAAATTCAAATATTATCCTTCTTCAACAAGCTAAGACATCTGCTCCTCTTATAAATAGAGGACTTGATGCATTGAAGAAGGTTGGTGCATTGAAGAGAGTTGATTGTTGAAGCATTCATTGAAGCTCAACATTCTGTCCAGATAATCATTAGACATTAATAGGACATACACTCGTGCACAAACTCATCACTTTGTTAATATTCCCAAGTTAGATTTATATAAGGAATATTGTGATTGAGTTATTCACACACCCACCTGAGTGAGATAAGTTCTTTTGAACTTGCCGCTCAAAACACTTGGTCAGTATTTGTTTTACGATCCATTAGAAATTTCTAGAACTTAGTCTTTGTATACCGGCAAAGCCATGCTTGTAATAGACTAGAAATATCTAATAGTACTCTTAACCCAAATCCAAGTTCTGACCAAACTTGGTAGAGGACGTAGCAGTATTTACACTGTGAACCTCTCCAAATCTCTGTGTCTCTTGTCAGCTACTTTATTCTTGTCGGTTGAAAATCTCTCACCAGCTGATCTAACTGTTCATACTGATTCATTGTATTTTCCTTTGACCAATCTCTTGAAACTGCATTGAGCTTTTGGAAACAACTTTGTGTTTAAACTAAGCTCTGAAAACCATTTCTTACCGATTTAAGTGTGAGTTAAAATTTAGTCATATCTTCTCCGCTGCGCTTACTGATAATAGTTTGCAAACTGATAAGTGACTTTGCATTTATAAAAGTGTTTCTTGAAAAGTTTTAAAAAGGCTATTCACCCCCCCCCCCTCTAGCCTACCAATTGGGCCTAACACTGGATTTTTCGAAGAGGTCCGACTGGACCAGTGACAATACCCGGCCGGACCTGCAAGTCTGGAGCGGGCATTGGGCAGTTGGTTTGGGTGTGGATCTCGGGGTTTGATTTTTCCTATTTGTTTTGATCTTGTGATTCTGAGATTGGATCAGAGGTTAGATGGCTAATCTACGTTCATCGAGATTGTGTTTCCCAAACTTGATCGCAATCAAAGTTTCAAAGATAAAATGAAGTTAGAATTATGAAGAGTTCATAATTGCTAAAATTGAGAAACAAAGTTCTTGATTCAAAGATTGGAGATCCATGTGGAATTGTGGATGCAATTGGCCTACGTTCATCGAGACCATCTATTGCTTAGTTTCGGCCACATGGACTACTTTCTTGGTTTCTTGAATTAGTGCGGAATTGTGGTTGCCTCATGGCTTAGTTTCGGCCGCACTTCTTGTTGTTTTGATTTGGAGATAATAACCAAAGTTGAAATAGTCTCATCCTCATAATTATATAAAAACTAATGACACATAAATATTATGCTTAAATTAATGGCTAAACTTGATGTGTAACATGTTTATATTATGTGCTCATAAATGTGTTATATGCTATATGTGATAAACCTTCAAAGAAAGTTTTAAGTCCTTTTGCCATGCCATGATTAAAACACTTGTTGATACATGGGTAACTTTAATATGGGTTCGCCAAAGCGAAGTGTGTTAATTTTATTCATGTATGAGCAAGATGAGTGAATAAGAGTTTCCTATGCGTTTAAAATGGTTGGACTTAATTAAAGCGTCAAAACAGTTTTGGGCTTAAGGCAAAGATGAGATTTAACATGCTTTTTGAAATTGGATTTCTTAAAGAATCTCAGAAAAGGATCTAAGAGTCATATGGGATATGATTGACATGTTTGTCTATCTAATTAATTTGATTTTGAGCGGTGCGCCAAAGCGTACTTGAAATTAAATTAAAGTTGGATCTTAGCCCATTTAAATTATATTATACATTAGATGTATAAGAAAGTTGTATAATTTAGTGAGAGTATTTTTGGAAAATACATTGTTTATTTCATTAATGAAAAATTGGTACTTATTAAATTTTGAAAATTTTGCATAATTGTAGATATTGACTACTAACACTCAATCAATTTTGTTGCGATCGATCTTTGAAAAGGATAAGCTCCAAGAGAATGGTACGAACTTTATGGATTGGATCCGTAGCCTAAGAATTGTTCTTAGGCAAGAAGATAAGTTGTACATTCTCGATGGGCCACTTCCTGCTGAACCAGAACCTACTGCCCCTAGGGTAGAAAGAGACAGTTACAAGAAACACCGTAATGATTCTAGAGATGTAAGTTGTCTCATGCTGCTACTATGTGCTCAAAACTCCAACAAAGTTTGGAACATTTGGAAGCCTATGAGATAGGCGTGGAGTTAAGAGCCATGTTTCAAGAGCAAGCTAGGCAAGAGAGGTACAAGACCATTGTTGCATTCACTTCTTGTAAAATGAGTGAAGGGCAACAAGTGAGTCCTCGCATGCTTAAAATGAAAGGATATGTAGAGCATCTTGAGAAACTTGGCTATCCAATCCCATTAGAGCTAGCCACGGATCTCATTCTTAATTCATTGCCTAAATGTTATAATCAGTTTGTAATGAATTATGACATGCATGGAATGGATAAGAATCTCTTCGAGTTGCATGGTATGCTTAAAACTGCGAAGATGAAGATTGTGGAGAAAGGTTCTCCTGTGCTCATGGTTCAATATGGGAAGAAGGCTAGTACCAAAGGAAAGGGTAAGAAAGTTGTCAAACCCAAGATAAGCAAGGCAAAGGTTGCCAAGGCTTCTGAGGCAAAACCCGATTCATAAAAGGATGCAATTTGTTTCCATTATCAAGAAATTGGTCATTCAAAACGTAATTGCAAGGCTTTTAAGGAAGAGCTAAAGAAGAAGAAGAGCAGTGGGACTGCGTCGACTTCAGGGACTAAAGAATAGGAGACTGCTTAAAGAGGGTGAAGTAGACCTATGCGTAGGGAATGGAGCAAGAGTTGCTGCATTAGCCGTAGGGACTTATGAAGTTACTTTACCTTCCGGTTTAATACTTGTTTTGAACAATTGCTATTATGTACCAGATTTAAGTAGAAATATTATTTCAATTTCTTGTTTGGATAATGAAGGTTTTAAGTTTCTTATTGAGAATAAGAAATTTTCTATTTCTTTAAATGATGTGCTTTATGGTATTGCAAATTCATTTAATGGCCTTTATGTCTTGGATGTCAAGAATGATGAAAATGTATATCATATAAATAAGAAATCTAAACCTAATGATGTAAATCATACTTATTTGTGGCATTACCGTCTTGGTCATATTAATGAGAAGCGTATCTCAAAACTCCATGGGGACGGCCTTTTGGGTTCATGTGATCTTGAGTCATATTATACTTGCGAGTCGTGTCTTCTTGGAAAAATGACTAAGACACCCTTTACCAAGCTAGGTGAAAGGGCAAGCGACTTATTGGGGTTGATACATTCCGATGGATGCGGACCACTCAGTAGCAATGCTAGGGGAGGATTTCAATACTTCATAACCTTCACTGATGATTATAGTAGATTTGGGTATGTTTACCTAATGAAACATAAAAGTGAAGCATTTGAGATATTTATAATATTTCAAAATGAAGTAGAGAAACAACTTGGAAAAAGTATTAAGGCACTTCGATCGGATTGGGGTGGAGAATACTTGAGTCATGAATTCGATGATCACTAAAGAATTGTGGAATAATTTCACAATTGACTCCACCCGGAACGCCACAATGGAATGGTGTGCCTGAGAGGAGGAATCAGACCTTTTTGGACATGGTTCGATCAATGATGAGTCGAGTTGATCTTCCTTTATCCTTTTGGGGTTACGCTCTAGAAAGCGCTGCTTTCACACTAAATCGTGTTCCAACAAAATCGTTTCAAAAGACTCCATATGAAATGTGGAGCGGAAAGAAACCTTTTTTGTCTTTCATGAAGATTTAGGGTTGTGAAGCTTTCGACAAAAGACTTGTCTCAGACAAACTTGCACACAAATCTGATAAATGTATTTTCGTGGGATATCCTAAAGAAACTAAAGGATATTACTTTTACAACCAAACGGACAACAAAGTCTTTGTTGCCCGAAATGGTATCTTTCTAGAGAAAGAGTTTCTCTCCAAAGAAATCAATGGGAGTAAAATAAATCTTGAAGAAATTCGAGACCTAAAAAATAACATTGAACCGATAGTGGAACAAGAACAAGAACCACAAGGAATTGTGGAACCTGTTCAAAATACACAAGTAACTCGCAGATCTGGTAGGTTACTATCCGAGCCCAAGAGATATGGTTTTCTCGTAACGGATAGTAATGAGGTGGAGATCATTGATAATGATGAACCAACCACCTACCAAGAGGCGATGTCTTCTCCTGATTCAAAGAAGTGGCTTGGAGCCATGGAGTCCGAATTACAATCCATGGAAGATAATCAAGTTTGGAACTTGATTGATGCACCGAAGGTGTAAAAACCATAGGATGCAAATGGGTCTTCAAGAAGAAGACAGACATGGATGGGAAGGTGCATACTTATAAAGCTAGACTTGTAGCGAAATGTTATAGGCAAGTTCATGGTATTGACTATGATGAAACCTTTTCACCCATAGCAATGATTAAGTATATAAGAATTTTGCTTGCCATTGCCGCATATCATGACTATGAAATATGGCAAATGGATGTCAAAACCGCTTTCCTAAATGGAAAACTACAAGAGGATGTGTATATGACACAATCAGAAGGTTTTGAACTAGATTCTAAGGTATGCAAATTGCAGAGATCCATCTATGGATTGAAGCAAGCTTCTAGGAGTTAGAATCTTGGTTTTGATGAACCGGTCAAAGAATTTGGCTTCATCAAGAACGAAGATGAACCTTGTGTTTACAAGAAGATTAGTAGGAGCATAGTGCTATTCCTTATTTTATATGTGGATGACATATTACTCATTGGAAACGACATTCCTACACTTCAGTCTGTAAAGACTTGGTTAGGAAAGTGCTTCGTAATGAAAGATATGGGTGAAGTCGCATAGATACTTGGCATTAAGATCTACAGAGATAGATCAAGGAAGCTAATTGGTTTAAGCCAAAGTACATACATTGACAAGGTCATTAGAAGATTCCGCATGGAAAATTCTAAGAGAGGAACCTTGCCAGTGTTACATGGAGTTTCTCTAAGCAAGACTCAATGTCCTAAGACAAAATATGAGCGTGAGAAAATGAATAATGTTCCATATGCTTCGGCAATTGGGTCTATCATGTATGCCATGATTTGTACTAGGCCGGATGTATCTTATGATTTGAGTATGACGAGTAGATATCAATCCGAACCCGGTGAAAATCACTGGATGGCTATAAAAGAGATTCTTAAGTACTTGAGAAGGACTAAAGATTCGTTTTTGGTCTATGGAGGAAAGGAAGATGATCTCGTTGTAAATGCTTACACGGATGCAAGCTTCCAAACCGACAGAGACGACAGTCGATCGCAAGGTTTTGTGTTTTTGTTAAATGGTGGAGCTGTAAGCTGGAAGAGTTCCAAGCAAAGTACAACCGCTGATTCTACAATGGAAGCTGAGTATATTGCTGCATCGGATGCTGCAAAGGAAGCTGTTTGGATTAAGAAGTTCATCACTGAACTTGAAGTGGTTCCTAGTATTGCTAATCCAATAGACCTTTATTGCGATAATAATGGTGCTATTTCTCAAGCAAAGGAACCAAGAGCACATCAAAAATCCAAACACATACTTAGGCGTTTTTATATAATTCGAGAGATCGTTGATAGGGGATACGTGAATATACACAGAGTACCTACTGATAACAATGTCGTGGACCCGCTAACAAAGGGACTTCCACAAGATAAACATGATGGTCATGTTAGGTCCATGGGTATTAGATACATGGGAGATTGGGCCTAGGGCAAGTGGGAGATTGTTGGTGTTGGTGCCCAAGGCACGTTCAATAAACGTTGTAATTGTTATCACTTATTTCATATTAATAAAAAGATGTTTTGATTATTATTGTTGTTCATGTTTACTTATAGGTACTTGTTTGGTACTGGACATGACCCGCTCTATGAGATTTATGTCATGGTCAATGTCATACATATATCTCATATTAGTTATGTCATTTGAATCCTTATACATGAAGTTATTATGGTCTTCCACTTGATGAACATTAATTTTAACATATTCAAACGCTACCTTTAACCAGGTAGTTATAAAGAGTATGATTGGCATAATCGGATTCATGTAGGGAAGAATAATAAGCTAAATGGATTTGTCCCTCTTTGGAGAGATGTCAAGCTTGGGCCTCTCGTAGGAATGATGTTGATGAAAATGTTCGGCCGGACTCAAATGAATTGATTGGATCAATGTCATTTGGATTATTAACATATTCAGAATCGAGAAAATATTGAACAAAGACAAGATGACTTGTTGACCATGACTTGTGTTCAATGACATCGTGGACAAAATGATTATGACATATTCTAAATGGAATCCGAATTTGTATCTAGTTATACTATTTGGGTAGGTATGACGGTTTGCTAGAACCTACTCATATCTTATGGTTTCATGTTTGAACCCATTGCCAACTTAGTATAATCCTAGAGGGTCACACACAATAGAACGAATCCTTAAAAACTATATTGGAATATTGAGTCGAAGGACCATTGAGGGATTTAAAGAATTAGAAGAAGAAAAGTGGAAAAAGGGGAGGTCCGGTCGGACCTGGCCATAGACCCGGCCGGACCATGATGGATCCGGTCGGACCCTATGCCATACCCGGCCGGACCAGTCGGTTTCGGGAGGAACTTTCCTTAATCCGTTTTCTTGCGGGTTTAGACATAAATTGCCTATTTGGAATAGGTCTAACTTATATATAAACAGCCCTAATTCGTCCCTAATCAGTACATGTGTTTTTGCAAGCCTCCAAAGAGTTTTTGAGAGTTATTTCTTGTTCTAAGAAATCCCTAGATTGAAGAACAAGATCAAACACAATTATATTCCATATAGTCAAAATACAATTGACAAAACGTGTTCCTCAATTTTGGTCTAGCAACCAAGATCAAGAAGCTCCTTGATATTCGTTCGTGGTGTGGATACCGCTAGAGGGTGAAACTCATCATCTTCAAAGTTCGTGTTCAAGCTTTGTGTTCGTGATCAAGTTTTTAAATCTCCACCAAGATCAAAGGTTGAAATTCAAAGGCATCAAGGGTTAGTATTCTAGTATTCATATTATATGTATTTGATATAATCATATGAACAGATCTATGGCTTTGGGTTTCTATTAAAATTTTAAATGCAATTTTCCGCTGCGCATGTTACTCCGAAACCCAACATTTACGAGCTGCGCAGGACTTATCCGGAATTTCCCGAAAAGCCCAGATAAGAAGATATCAACGACTGATCGGATGAAGCTGCAAAGATAGACGTTATCTAATCCTTCTTCAGAGTCCAGATTGATCAGAACCTTAGGAATCGAGCTAATCCACCTAGATCGTCCAGGCGGCCACATGTTCAGCCGGGTGGCCACTTCTCCTAGATCACGTTTTCTTATAAATAGATGACCTCAGTTCATAATTCGATACACAATTCTCTCCCCCGAGTTCTACAAGCCAAACTGACGGCAGAAATCTCTCTTCTAGCCTTTCTAGCAATCCCGAAGGTCCGACGAATCCGCGTGAGAGATTCGACTTCGCTCTTGTCAAGATTGGTGAGAATTTTTCATGTTTTCTTAGTTTAGATCTGATTTATGTTAGTTTCATTATGTTTATACATCTATATTCATATGATTCATAACGTGTTCTTCATGTTCTTGCTAGAATTCATAATATGCTCTATATCTAGGGTAGCGATCTTCATGCTTATGTGTTATTTCATACATGTTTCATGATGTTCTTATTATTATGCTAGATCTATGGCTTATCCCATGCATAACGTGCTAGATCTAATGTTTTAATCCCTGTTCATATTGTATAGCCGATGATGATCTCCAAGATCTAGGAACTACTTCTAAACCCTAAACTTTAGGTAATTACTCCCATGATCAGTAACTCTCCAAGGATGAATATGAGGACTACACATTGATCTTATCGATGGTATAATCATTATTCTAGGATGAGATCATCTTGTATGATTCTTTCTCCTCCCCCTTCATTATGCATGATCCCGCTTCTTTCTCCCTATTCCGATTATGTGCGAACTATGCTGACCTGAGCTTCTCAAACGAGAGGAACATAGGCAATATTCGGATCCGGTCTCAATCAATAACACACTACTAGCACATTCATCATGATAGAAAGTCCGATCTATCGGGCGATAGGAGTGATAATTGTAAGGATTCCGCCCCTGCCCGGAGCATCGCGAAGAGTTTTAGGGCGAAAAATCCGAACACAGTTATCTCACAAAACATAACGGAGTCACCACTTTTGTTAATTATTTAACCCAACAAAATAAAAGGTTAGAGATTCTATTAGTTCGGAGGTCAGGTTACGCCTTGGGAAGAGTTTCACGTCACCCAAGTCGCCTCGGATAGGACCGAGTCTCCCTAATGTTAGTTAACGAAAGTGCATGTGTGTGTGTGTGTTTTCAAAATGGGAGAAACTGACTGTTTTGGCAAAACCAGTTAATTATTTAAGAGAAAAGGTTTATTTTGCAAACTTTCTGGTCAGAAAAGGAAGAAACTGGAAAATGCCCTCCCTGGCCAAAGTAGCCGTATGGATGGGGAGGGCTCTCCAAGGCATTTTTACAGTTTATCAGAAAACAGTCCGGTTTCAGTTAAAACAGAGTATCTTTGCTGAAACTGGACTGGAATGTGGATTTCCAGTTTATGATTAACAACAAAACTTTGGAAAGTTCATTCCTATGCACTTTGATCAACAAAAGGAACCCCAAAAACAAAGATTTAGGTGTGATCAAAGGCAATCATTGGAGAGATTTATGAAACGTTAATGAACATGGCATTTAGACCAAAATGACCATTTTGGTGGATAAAGATTGAAACTTTACCACCAAAATGGACTTATTATACAAGATTAAACCCTTAGGGACAAAAATATAACATAAATATCAAATCTTTATGTCTCATACTTGGTGATTTATGGCTAGATCATGGTTGGGATGATAAAGATTGAAACTTTATCCCCCAATCATGACTCTTATGGCCAAACAAGAACAACATCAACATGAAATTTAACAAATCATGATCATCCTAGGTTTTATCCAGTAAATCACACACTAGGTGTGAAGGGGACCTTTAATCACCTCATGATTTGGATCATATACATATATAATCATAATATATATAGCTTGGAAGGCCAAGACTTGTATAATATATAGATATAGTGCATGAAAATGGACAAGACTTGCAAGAAATGTAAAGTGCTTGAAATGGACAAGACTTTGCAAGAACAAGAAGAAATAATACAAGATAAACAAGTAACATGAACAAAGATAAAAGAGTTTGAGATGAACAAGAGGATGGGGAGAAGGAGGCTTCACCTATGATGGTTATGCCTATCTTCCTCTCTTTTCACTCAAATATGTGTATCACTCACTTTCTGCTCTCAAACTGGCAGAGTAACAGCTCTCAAAACGTTTTCTCCCCCCTGAAATGATCAGCATGGGGTTCAATTTATAGAGGCTGAGGGTGCCCAACATAGCCGTACGGCTAGGGACCTCATGCGCCCAAACCATCCGTACGACTCGACTTGGCGAGCTTCTGGATTTTTCTAAGTTTAATTCCAGTTCAGTCCTGGAATATCAGGTTTATCCTAGTGAGGTCCTGGCCCATTTGTTTATCCCTAAATGGTACCAGGAATTCCTCTAAAGTTGGTCAATTTCAGATTGGGGTACTGTAGACACCCCGCCTTGGACCTCTCACCCCGATTTCATACATAGTATTTTTATTTTACTTGTTTTTGTTAATTTCTGTTACTTCCGTTAAGTTCCTAACTGATTCCGTTAGTTTTGGACTGAACTGCATAACAGAATTAACTTTCTAGTCCATTCTGTCAAAATGGCCTTTTCAAAGCCGCGCGCCTCCGCGTTTTGAGGTCAGAAGCGCGCGCCTTCCGATGGTACACCCGGAAGTAACAGATTTTCTCCCAAGAATCCTTCTCTTGCTTATTTTGCATGGATTTCACCCGGGAAATATTTCTTTGTGACCGCGAATTGGCACCAAAAACATCCTTTTTCAACTATAAAACCCCCTCCAATCCACCATTGGAAGGGGGCCGCTTTTCCATCTCTTTTGGATCCCTTTTACCTTGGACCTCATTTTTAGACTTGAATTTTCTCTATACACACACTATACACAATTCTCTACACAAATTCTCCCAACAAGAGTTCTTCGTAACAAGACTCTACATAAAATTGTTCTACAACAATTTCTCCACAACAAAACACCATTTTCAAGTCCACGTTTGAAGTCCTCTTCTTAAGGTACAACTTCATTTTTCTTCTATCTTCTTCTTCTTAAATGTATGCAATCCCCATTAATGGGATATAACCAATATGACTACTTCATATATTGAAGTTAGTTAAGGTTATCTCCCTACATTCCAACTCTACATTAAATTCCCCCACTTTTATTTTATTATAATTGTTAGAATAGTTTAACATGTAATCTTTTAGTATAAATTAATAAAATAAAACAATTCTTTTTTTTATTTCTCTTTTATTTTCCCCTTTTCTTTCCGTTATAATTGTTAGCACTATTTATTTAATTGAAGGACATTTAGCATTAGAACACCAAAAGTAGCAAGACCCGCGTAAGCGGGGCGGAGTGGGTGTTTAAGTACTTCCCACTCCGTCACCTAACCCCCGAACCCTTTCTCTCCCGAATCTCTGGTTTTCGTACAAAAATTGACTTTCTTTAGGTTTTTCTTATGTTCCTCTAAAACATAGGTGGCGACTCTTAAAATCAAGTAGACATCCTAGGTTAATTCACCGCTCTAGCCAAGCCGTGGTCCCCCGGGGTATCTACAAGTACTTACAGAGCCCCTCGGCAACATCGCTTTTGAAGAATGCCGGGTTGTCGACAAAACAAGCATCCCAATCTGATGGGAGGACGGCTTGGCCAATTTGGGTGAGAGATTTCAAGGCTACTCAAACCTATAAGCATCCCATTTTGATGGGAGGACGGCATAGCCGATTTGGGTGAGAGATTCTATGGCTACTCAAACCTATAAACATCCCAATCCGATGGGAGGACGGCTTGGCCGATTTTTTCTATGGATGGACCTAGAGGTATAGGATTCCTACGTATCCCTATTCGAGGGAATCAAGCCTAACGTAGTTCGGGTGAGAGATTTTAAGGCTACTCAAACCTATAGGCCTTAGGTGGATATTCATTCATCCCTTCCTAAACAGGCATGGCTCAAAGGCCGAACTTGGTCAACTTGGTTCTATTCGGAGAGGGTTGACTAAGGGGGTTGGCATGGCTCAGAGGCTCAAATAATGGGCATGGCTCAGAGGCTAGATTTGATCGACTTGGATTTATCGGAGAGGGCCGACTCAAGGAATAGGCATGGCTCAGAGGCTCACATAATGGCCATGGCTCAGAGGCTAGACTCGATCGACTTGGCTCTATCAGGAGAGGGTCGACTCTAGGATAACTGGTCTTACATCCAACTAAGGACCGCCGGGACACATTGATAGGTTTTCTCTAACCTGGCTACTCTCCGGGACAAAGGTTTTCCTAACGTAATCATGACTATACTGGTCTTACGCCCTACCAAGGGCTGCCGAGGTGATAACATCTTAACTTTCATCCTGGACTTACGAGGTACGGACGGGACTTTCACGATTTCACTTTCTACCCTAGACTTACAAAGTATGGCCGGGTCAACAAAATCCAATGGTCTTACATCACGCCGGACGGCCAAGGACGAATATCACGGAGCCTAATGGACTTATGTCATTCCGGACTGCCAAAGGACGAATCTCGCAGAACCTAATGGTCTTACGTCACGCCGGACAGCCAAAGGACATTCTCACAAAACCTAATGGTCTTACGAAGTACGGCCGGGCTAAATCACATTTTCAACCTGGGCTTACGAAGTACGGCCGGGTCAAATCACATTTTCAACCTGGGCTTACGAAGTACGGCCGGGTTAAATCACATTCTTAACCTGGGCTTACGAAATACGGCCGGGTCAAATTACATTCTTAACCTGGGCTTACAAAGTACGGCCGGGCTAAATTTCATTCTTAACCTGGGCTTACGAAGTACGGCCGGGTCAAATCACAGAGCTGGTCTTACGTCCGTCTAGGGACTGCCCAATTTTATTTTCATTGGGAACCTAATTTTTCTAGGTTCAATTCAAGCTGTAAGGGCATTTTAGACGTTCTTCCAAATGGAGGGGGCCTAAGTTCTATTTCAGAAACCTAGGGGAAACCAATGTTCAAGGCGCCAGGGGCCAAAGTGTAAATTGTGGGCTGAGATTTCCTCTCGCCCAAACCAGCCGTACGGCTTAAGGAGGCGATTCCTCCTTTTTCAAAAAAGCAGTCATACGGATGGTTGCTGCACATTTCAAAACTCAGGCCGAAAATCAGAGAAGGAGAGGCGATTTTCGAGAGCATAACTTTACCCTTTTCCCGAAATTTCTACTTAATTCGTTCTAGGCTTGCTCATGGATGCTCGGGCAAGAAGAGGTTACCCAAAGGGAGCGGATAGAAGGCTTGACATGGTTCGGAATTTCTGGGGCTACCATATTGCCTTAAATGATGTGGGAGTAGGTTTCTACAAGTCTCCCGACGTCCACCTATGTCACGAACGAGCGGTAATATCCTTTCCTACTCGATTCATGTCCAATTTGAGCATTTTGTGCATTCCCTAGTCTTAGGGCCTACGTTCATGCTATTCGAGATTTTTGCATTTCTTGACACAATTTCATGAAATTAGCCTCATTTTTGTGTCGTTGGGATCACTAGGGACGTGAGCACGTGCCCATTGCGTCATTTGGACATGCCTATCTATATTTCCCAAAATCGAAGTGCGTTGTGTATAAACTACTTGTACCTAAGGCTCGACTAGTCATTTTGACACATTCAAGTGCGTGCTAGTATTTCCTGGGACAAGTTGTCGTATTTTAATGAAGGTTCGGGACACTAAGTCTTGGAATGGGGACGGGTTTTTTTTTTTTTTTTTTTTGGGACAGGGTAACACCTTTCTAAACAGGACTTTGCACATTCCCTATATAAACACACCCCCAAACGCTTATCGTAATTTAAAAAAGGAGAAAACATTTTATACGCACACCCTCAAATGCTTATCGCAATTTGAAAAGGGAGAAAACACATTTTTCAAACACACCCCCAAACTCTTATCGCAATTTGAAAAGGGGAGAAAACATTTTATACACACGCCCTCAAATGCTTATCGCAATTTGAGAAGGGAGAAAACACATTTTTTGAACACACCCCCAAACGCTTATCGCAATTTGAAAAAGGGGAGAAAACATTTTATACACATGATTTACTCATCACATTCATTTATCACATGCATTGGTATTTTAAATTTGTGTTATTCATACCTTTGCTGTGTTTATTGCAGGGCGGTGATCCCAAATCTCAGGGATCTCCCGACATGTGCTGTTGTGGGAGGCTATACCCGTGGCTGTCGGCGACGAGCCTGGTCCGAGAGATTGGGTAGAGGGCACCGGCCTTGTGTCGTTCATTCATGCTGTGGGCCAGCTAGCGAGCACTAACAGGAGTCTTGGGCTCATTACTGCCTTGGGCGAGCATTGGTGGGATACCACCCACGCTTTCCATTTGAGCTGGGGGGAGGTGACCGTGACCCCTGCCGACTTTTCTGCCATCACCGGGCTTTCCTTTAGTGGCGGGCCTGTTATCTGGACCGATCGACTCTCGTCCCCGGACATCCAGGCACTTATTGGCTTCTCAGGCCCTAACAAGGGCTTAGGGATCACGGTGTAGGCTGTTGAGCAGGCCATTCAGGACAGGATCCCAGAATATTTGGTAGGCTTGGTGACCGCGGAGCAGCTCAGACGAGCTTATGTGTGGCTCCTTCTCAGCAATACCCTCTTTGCCAACGCCAACACTACCTGCATATTCCTTCTCCTCGGGTCATTGACTACTCCTGAGACCGTCCGGAGTATTGCTTGGGGAGAGGCTGGGTTGGCCGAGCTTTATATGGATCTTGACAAGTTTAGCCGAAAAGCAAGCAAGTCCTTGGCTTGCTTCCAGTTTGCCCTAGAGGTAGATACTTTCTTTTCCCTCATTCTGTTTTCTCCTTCTCCTTTTCCAGTTTTCGGCATCTTAACGTTTCCTTTGACATTTTCCTTTCAGGCTTGGTACTGCGAGATCATCGGTGGCTATCCGTGGGAGCTGACGGTTGACCCCGCCATTACATTCCTGGCCATGGTCTGTTGGGCTCGAGAGGCCCGAAAGAAGAGGGGGTCCAAGGGGCGTGTCTTCGTTCGCCATGCCGACGTTCGGGCACTGCTGAGGGGTGCCATGCCGGCCGAACTCAACCTCTTTCCTTGGTCGAGGTATGAGGGGTAAGGACTAGACGTTGACCTATCTAAGGCCCTGCGGGTCACACGGGAGAGGAGGCTCCTGGTGGGGTTCCGAGGAGAGGCCTTATATTTAGGGGAGAGAGTGCTCTGGCAGTACGGGCTCGAGCTTATGCAGAGGGGTCCCGTTGATCCTCCTGACTCCATGTTTATGATTGACCGAAGGGATGACCCCTATCTTATGGGAGCGAGCGCCACTGATTTCATTACCGACGAGCCGTATGGGCACTTCGTGGCCCAGAAGCTGAGGTCGCCACAGGTAGTGGCTTCTGCGGTGGCTCCTCCGATATGGAAGGACTTCTCATTCATATATTCAGATGGTCGGGTCCACATGGTGGCCACATCTATAGCTGGAGAGGGGGCCCCACCTGAGGATGCTCCTGAGGGCGTGGCATGTTTTCATTCCTTTATCTCACACTCACTCATCCCATATCCCTATCTCTTCCACTGAACCATTTAATTTCCTTGTGCAGGTTGCGGCGCGGGCTTTCTTGGATAAACCCTCCCTCATGAAATGGGCCAAAAGGTGGCTGAAGAGGTTTGTTGGGCGCTCCTCCAAGGGGCCTCGAACTGAATCACGATTCTCACTGGGCAGAAATTCGGTGAGTGGTGGGGAGAGGTCTTTCCGACGGGCCTCGAGTGTAGAGCTTCCCCCATCCTTTGTCCTTCGCCATACCTTAGGTGGAGCTGATTTGGAGGCCTTTCGGGATTCTCTCCGTGACCCCGGCTTTCACGAGCTCGCCCCGGATCCTTTTGCTCATTTGGCCTTGGAGCGTGTAGAGCCCCAGCCGATCAGACACCCCGGTACTCATTCCCAGGTTCCTCCTTCCTTCTTTTCGGGCCAATCCTCTTCGGGTGAAGGCTCGAGCTTGGCGGAGTCCATCTTCTTCTTCGACCCCAACATGTACCCATCTCGCCCCTTGGAGAGGGTTCACTCGCCTCCGGAGGATTCTTACCCAGATTCTGATTAGGATGTACCTATGTGAACAATTTTTCTTTCGGTTTGTTTTATTCGAAACCATGTATGAAAATTTGTTATCTTTGGTTGTTTAAAACATTGTCCTTTTATTTGTAAATTCACCATTTATGCATAGTTTGGGCCTCGAGAGGGCTTCGTGGTCATTTCTGGACCGTCGGGGATTCCCGAGATGTGTTTGGGCTCAATCATGCGAAGTTTGACACATGTCTGACAGGTTTTGGACAAGTGAAAATGAATTTCACTCGTGGGAAGTCAGCTGATACAGGCTGCTGATATGAATTTTTATTTTTTTATTACAGGAAAAACTAGCCGTACGGATCATACAAGCATGGTTGACTTCTTGACCAAGGTTTCTGAGGACTTTTAGGGAATTTTGACAGACGGGAGACATTATTTGACTCGGACCGTTTTACCCAAAGCATGACTCTTCGTTGGCCTTCCATCGCACGATTATGGCTTGACATCCCCAGTGCTTTAACTTTGCCGGGAACTACTCCTTGGTTTTCGCAGTCATGGCTTGCCAGCCTCAGTGTTTTGCCTTTGCCCAAAAACTACTCCTTGGGTTTCGCCCTTTCCTTTTGGGTGCGCATCTTCCTCTGTTCGGAACGCGGTTCGCTCTTCTCACGGGTTTCTTCTCCCCAAGCATCCAACCATATTACTTTTCCCTTTCTCACATTTCCCACCCTCTTCTCCTTATAGGAGTGGCCTAGCCGACTTCTGACACGGACAGGAGCAATAGTTGACTCTAACACGGACAAGAGCAAATCCCGCTTGCTCACACGAATAGACACACATAGGCATTTACGGGAGTGAGTCACTTTTCTAAGGAAGGAAGCCTATGGACAGAAATTCAAGTGTTTGGCTCTTTCCTAAGATGTGGAAAAGAAAACTTGTCGAGGCATTCGAAGTCGGCCTTAGTTAACGTCATCAAAATGATTGCTCGAATGAACCGTGTCCAGCATGAGGTCAAAATTCAAGCAATTAGTCTTAACATGCACAAATGTTGTGATCATTTGAGATTCAGATTCGATCAATGGCAAGATCAAGGTGTGTTTATGAGAGGTTGGTCATTATCTGGGAGATTGGTCATTGAAGGGACCAAAGGAAGAGAACCGGGTCATTTTGGGAGGAACGAGGTTTGATGGATTCATTTCATGCTATGACCGGACCCGAAGGTTGCCTACGTTCCCTTCAATGTGAGGAGCTCAGGTCGCCGTAGTTCGGCTTTGAGGCCGTCTTTTGCTAAAGTTGGCTTTCTTTTGATGTCGTCTCGGGGGACATTGTTGCTCGTTTCCGCTTTGCGGTGATCTCTTTGAGATGGGCCTCTTGGGATGAACCCTCTTTGGTGTGAATGGGTCTCTTAAGGAAAGCATTTCCTCTTGTCATTTCCTTTCCTCTTTTTTTTTTTGAAAGGGGAGGAGGTAATTATCGGCCCTAGCTTGCTTTCTTGGGCATTGGCTCCTTTGTATCTTTGATTTCGAAGATCTGGGAAGCCCTTTGCTTGGTTGCAAACGTGCAATCACAGTTGCATCTTGGCAGTTGAGCAACAACGTCCCCACCTCTTCGCTGTCTCGGGATACCTTCGATGTGAATCAGGAGTTTGTTTCAAAAAGGTGTATTGGGTTGTGTATCGGGGAAGTGTATGAGGGAAGACTTGCCATTAATGGTTTTCTTCATGCCAATTGATCACAACATTCATTCATATCAAGATTAATTGTTTGTATTTTGTACTCTTTTGTGTTTGGGTCCATTCATCCTTGAATGAGTCGTTGTTGACTATTACGTTTGGGGGTCAACTCATCATTTTGGGGATATAGCAATCATTTGACAACATTAATCAAAGCGGTTCCGAGAGTTAATGCGTTTTTCAAGATAATGCCTCAAGTCTAGAGAGAATAGAAGTAAAAGTGATTCATATCATTCATAAGACTCGATTTTTACAATCATAGACTCAACTGTTGACTCTATTGACTCGATCATTCTACTATTCATTGTCCTGACCATCCCTAACTCCGTGGTTTTTCACATAACATTGCCTCGCAGGGATTTTCATAAAAAAAAAACAAAAGACTTTGTCCACAACGGACTTTTTTAAGGACTCTCTAGAACCTACGACGCTAGACCACTCCCATTTTCTTTTTCTTCTTCCACCTCCTTACATTTCCAATTCAAACCCATTTGTCTCCTTTCTTGGTAATTACACCCTTGTCGATGAGTGCTTGGATTCTATCTTTCAAGGCATCACACGCCCCGGTGGAGTGTCCTACCCCTTGGTGATAGCGGCAAAATTGAGTTTCATCGGACCGTTGGCTGGGATGCTCGGATGAGATCACAGTTGGGTAAAGTAATGTGATTTTCCCTTCTTTGAGCAATTGATCAAGTAGCGAGGCTCTCGGGGTTCCCATCTCGCGAAAGAGGTGGTATGGGGTGACCCTTTGACGGTGAGAGGGTTTGGGGGCTATGGGGCAAGGTCGGCTATTTCTTGGTGGCAGGCATCCGTTCGGGATTTGGTCTTGGGGAGGTAGATTTCCCCGACGTCCTGGAGTTGTTTGGGCATTGACTGGAGCAACAAAGGAGGGGTTGTTTGAGATGGGCCTGGTGGGGGGACTTTTCAAGCGTGGATGATTTCTGAGGTAGGCCCTGATATCTAGGATTGCATCCACCACTGTGTGCATGCAAGCTTGGATGCTCCTCATGTATTCCTGCTGAATACGGCTTTGTGAGTCCAATTCATCCCTTACACTTTTCCTTTCCTGATGCCAATCGTTTTCCCGATCTTTTAGGAGCTCGGGAAGGTAAGGGTGCACCATTTTGACCCACATCTTCTCAACTTCTCCTTCTAGGTTTGGAGTTTGCTCTTCTTGTATCCTAGCAATGATCCCTAGAAATTGACCCTGTTCGTACTCCAATCTTCTCATTACTTGTTGTACGGCATCCATAGCTCTTTCAATGTTTCCAAAGCGGGCTTCCATTGCTCCCTATAGCAAAAATGGACCGACAAGCCGTAAGGGTACTGCGGGAAGAATCTTGAAAAGCCATGTTTTGAGTAAGGCGGGGACTCAACACAAATGAGATTTTGACTTATTGAGGGAGACGGGTTTGACTCCTTTTTTTTTGGGGGGGGGGGGGGAAGCCCAAGCCATGCATTTTGGATGAATTCAACAATTTTCACCTTTTAGAAAAGGATTTTTGTTTATTCTTTTAATTGTTATTAGGTAATATTGCCATACGAACAAACGTTAGTGCATAGTTCAAAAGCTTAGCATTTGTTGTTCATGTTTACTTAAAACACATTTATTCCTAACTGGTTGGAAAAGATCTCTCTTCTTTTTCGCAACTATTCTACATCCAGGATCAGTGGAGGCCATCACTACGCCTATAGACCCCTCGTTTTTCACCTGCCTTGCACACTCCCAAGGATGGACTGTCCCGGGCAAGGGTCCTATAGGGCAAGCGTCTTCCACTGACCAAAAGAAACGAACCTAGGGTCTAGTGCATTGCAAGATTCCAAATGCGTGAGCCATTCCAATCATGATTAAGCCCCGGTCAAGATCGAGATTCGTCTTAGGGACTTAAGGGACTTCCGTCATATCCTCATCTTTGGTGAGGGCTCTCGAACCTTATCCTCGGGCTTAAGGATGATTAGTATGGACCATTCATTAGGGCTTGACAACACGGTGTCACCCTATCCTCAATACATGACTTAGGTTAATTATGGTCAACATTAACGCGTAAGTCAAGGACCGGGTCAAAGTTGACCATGGTCGCACTTGCTTTCACAAGGAGACATGACTCGGGCATTAACTTGGACACAATTAATCTCAGACACGTATTAGGGACGTGGTAACGTGAGCTAGACCGAAAACCAACCAAGGTCTTGGTATTTGTGTGTCACGAACGAGTATGGTTGACTCGGCTCGAAAGGGGAGGTGGAATGGACCCGTGCGCGCTAGAAGGGCACAAGAGCACCAATCAAGCTTCATCGTGGCATCCATCCCGGGTTTAAAGGGTATTCGGAACGTGCAAGGTCAAGTGCGCGTAGTGTGAAGCCATTCTATGTTCTCTTTTGAGTTAAAATAGAAATTTTTGATTCGTTTTAACATCATGAACAATGCACAAGCAACATATGAACAAGCATGAATAAGCATAATCAGCAAAAATGATCAAGCATGAATAAGCTATTTACACAAGCAATCAAGCAAGAATCATATGAACAAACAAAGCCAAAACTCATATGTACAACAAATTGTGCACAACCAAAGAATCCTTTGAAATCAACATTTTTCAAGAAGAACAATTCTTTTGAAAATCATTTGCAAAACAAGTTGTGTACAACAAAGAATTCAAAAATATTTTACAAAATGGGTCATGCACAAGGAGGTTTTGAAAACCCAAATTTATGTCCAAAAGTTTGTGCATGACCAAGCTTCAAAAACCAAGTTTTGGCTAGAAAAGAAGAAGGTAATGTGCTCAAACAAAACTGTAAATTTGGAACCTGGACAAGCAGAAGCCAAAGGGACACAAAATGTTCCTGCCCTGCACAAAATTGTTAAATTTTGGAACATTCTGTTCCCTACTCAACATAGCCGTACGGCTATATCATGTGGCAATTATTTTTTGCTGTTTTTCAACTTCTGATCATCAAGCCCCAGTTTATTGCATCTCCAGAAAAGTTTCATCTCCAGAAAGTTCAAACAGAAAAACAGCACACACAAAACAAACACAAAAGTTAACGGAAATGGGGAAACGGGAGTTTGACCCACACAAAATCACCCCCAAAATTTCTAAAAAGAAGTTTGTGGACACTTTATTCCCCAGCGGAGTCGCCACTGTAAGGATCCCGCCCCCGCGCGGAGGATCGCGACGAGTTTTGGGGCGAAAAAGCCGAACACGGTTATCTCACAAAACATAACGGAGTCACCACTTTTGTTAATTATTTAACCCAACAAAAGAAAAGGTTAGAGATTCTATTAGTTCGGAGGTCAGGTTACGCCTTGGAAAGAGTTTCACGTCACCCAAGTCGCCTCGTATAGGACCAAGTCTCCCTAATGTTAGTTAACGAAAGTGCATGTGTGTGTGTGTTTTCAAAATGGGAGAAACTGAATGTTTTGGCAAAACCAGTTAATTATTTAACAGAAAAGGTTTATTTTGCAAACTTTCTGGTCAGAAAAGGAAGAAACTGGAAAATGCCCTCCCTGGCCAAAGTAGCCGTACGGATGGGGAGGGCTCTCCAGGGCATTTTTACAGTTTATCAGAAAACAGTCCAGTTTCAGTTAAAACAGAGTATCTTTGCTGAAACTGGACTGGAATGTGGATTTCCAGTTTATGATTAACAACAAAACTTTGGAAAGTTCATTCCTATGCACTTTGATCATCAAAGTAACCCCAAAAACAAAGATTTAGGTGTAATCAAAGGCAATCATTGGAGAGATTTATGAAACGTTGATGAACATGGCATTTAGACCAAAATGACCATTTTGGTGGATAAAGATTGAAACTTTACCACCAAAATGGACTTATTATACAAGATTAAACCCTTAGGGACAAAAATATAACATAAAGATCAAATCTTTATGTCTCATAATTGGTGATTTATGGCTAGATCATGGTTGGGATGATAAAGATTGAAACTTTATCCCCCAATCATGACTCTTATGGCCAAACAAGAACAACATCAACATGAAATGTAACAAATCATGATCATCCTAGGTTTTATCCCGTAAATCACACACTAGGTGTGAAGGGGACCTTGAATCACCTCATGATTTGGATCATATACATATATAATCATAATATGTATAGCTTGGAAGGCCAAGACTTGTATAATATATAGATATAGTGCTTGAAAATGGACAAGACTTGCAAGAAATGTAAAGTGCTTGAAATGGACAAGACTTTGCAAGAAGAAGAAGAAATAATACAAGATAAACAAGTAACATGAACAAAGATAAAAGAGTTTGAGATGAAGAAGAAGATGGGGAGAAGGAGGCTTCACCTATGATGGTTATGCCTATCTTCCTCTCTTTTCACTCAAATATGTGTATCACTCACTTTCTGCTCTCAAACTGGCAGAGTAACAGCTCTCAAAACGTTTTCTCCCCCCCTGAAAAGATCAGCACGGGGTTCAATTTATAGAGGCTGAGGGTGCCCAACATAGCCGTACGGCTAGGGAACTCATGCGCCCAAACCATCCGTACGACTCGACTTGGCGAGCTTCTGGATTTTTCTAAGTTTAATTCCAGTTCAGTCCTGGAATATCAGGTTTTATCCTAGTGAGGTCCTGGCCCATTGGTTTATTCCTAAATGGTTCCAAGAATTCCTCTAAAGTTGGTCAATTTCAGATTGGGGTACTTACAATAACGTAATTCTTCTCTTGTCGTAACTTGACCCCCGAACCCTCTTTGTTAGCTGTTTCTCAATGTTTTAGCTCAATAAAAACAATGTGGCGACTCTTAATAAGTTAAATGCCAACTTGAATATCCTATTCCCATAGATAAGATAAATAAATATAAATAAAAGAAAGACTTCCCGTGCGTCGCCCGCATCGTCGGAAAGGGGTATTCACAGTGGCGACTCTGCTGGGGACTAGCTTTGAACATCTTCAAACATAGAGGGTCAAACTTTCGTCAATATCATGATTGTACTTACTTGTTTCTTTCCCCCCCTGTACTTTATCTCTTGTACATATTTGCTTCCCTTGTACTTTAGTGCGTTAACATCTTAACTGTTTCCTTTTGTACCCTTTCTAACTGTTTTGCATTGCATAGATGTAAAATAAAGAAACTCTCTGTTTTCTCCCTAAAAAAATAACTAGTTGTTGTCCGCACACTACCACTAGGTCTGTGTCACACTGCACACCCTACTGGATACTCCGCTGAGTGCACAGATTTTGGTGATCTTGTCGCCTCTATCTTCGTGGCACCCGGGGCTATCTAACTCACTGTTTTCACTTGTGAAGCAGTTGAGGTTAATCCCTTGTTCATTTCGAAACCATGCACTCACAGAGTCTAGGACACTCTAAAGTTGACCGGTTGGTTTGACAAGCTTTTCTTTATAGACAATTAACGTGTCGTTCATGACATCATCCATTAAGTCTTTAATGAGTCGAGATCCTCCGAGAGAAAAAAGCACAAAAAAATGAAATTCCCTACAAGGGTGTGCAAATGGTAAGCCGAGTGATACTTTGTACAAGGATCTCAACTCGTTAAATACTTAACGGAAGTAACATAAACGTTACGTTAAATGCCTTTAAACAAGGGTTAGTCGCTAGGATCCGTTAGGTCGGTGGAAGTCGCTTGCCCTATAGGACCCTCGCCCACATTGTACGTTTGGGATGTGCAATACAGGTGAAAAACGAGGGGTCTATAGATGTAGTGATGACCTCAACTGATCCAGTTTTGTAGATAGTAACCCAAAAAGGGGTATCCCTTCCAACCATTAGGACAAATAATACATTGTTTTTGTAAATAACAAAATACATTGCATGAGCCTTGTCC
This sequence comes from Campanula takesimana, assembly GCA_026119855.1. NCBI lineage: Eukaryota > Viridiplantae > Streptophyta > Magnoliopsida > Asterales > Campanulaceae > Campanula > Campanula takesimana. The sequence continues at coordinate 885,531 of JAOWBW010000134.1, forward strand.
CGTCCTAAACCTCTCGTCCGCTACCTCTACAGAGAAGCAAGTTTGGGTCCGTTCCGGTGGTCGTCTTCAACAGTCAAGCCTTCCGCAAGCTCAATCTTCAGTCTCTACATCAACGATGTCTCCATCATCAAAGCCTACTACTCCTAGTATCTCCACTCCGCCGGTCTCTGCTGCCTCTGACAATCCAGATATCGCCGCCAGCATCAAACCCTCAGACATTCCACCACCTCTCCATGCTTTCTTCACCAACCTCATGCTAAAGGTCTCAAAGCTCGAGGACCGAAGCAAGTCTTTAGAAAGGTTCAACCAAGAACTCAAGGATCATCTTCACACTGAAATGAATAAGAAAGGTGTAGCAACTAGTTTCCATAATGGGGAGGCTATTCTTATCGAAGACGAGACAATACCTGTGACTTACCCTGCCAATGATGATGCTATCCCTCTCAAAGTGCCCAATTACCAAAGGGTTCCGCCTCCTGATTTTGGTACTAAAGCAACCTCCAGCAAGGGTCCGTATGAGCCGTCACCAGAATTAATGGGTAGTTACTTGTCCTCTACCAAGTTGCCACCGCCTTCACTACCGTTCAGCATAGGTGCCGCCATTCCTACAATCTCCACTGCTCCTCTCACTACTCAAGCCTATGGTAGCACAAATTTCTCCAATCACCCTTTAATGGTTGCCATGCAAGAACAGATCTGCAAGCTATCCGACACGGTCTCCAAGCAATTCGCCCTGATAGTCAAAACCATTGATCCGAGTAATGTGGGTGCTCTACCTAGAGACTTCAAGATGCCGAAGGTCTCTACATTCCATGGTATTACTTGTCCTAAGACTCATCTCAACAGTTATGTGCTAGCCATGAGAGCCCATGACTGCACCAACGAGCAAATGGCCCGAGTCTTCCACACCACCTTGGACGGAATCGCTCTCCATTGGTTTTAAAGTTTGGATCCTTCCGAACGAGATACATGGGAACAAATCACCGCTACTTTTTTCGAGAAGTATCAGTCAAACCTAGATTGGCACATTAACCGTACTGATTTAGAGAACACAATGCAGAGGCCTGGCGAGCCTATTTATGACTTCTACAAGAGGTGGAATCACAAGCTAGCAGAAGTGCAATACCCTCCTAAGTCAAAGGAACAAAAGCAAATCTTCTTCAAGTGCTTGTTGCCCGAGCTTAGGGTTGCGATTGGTAATGGTTTAATTCCCCGATCTGCGGGAAATGGTTGACGCTGGGGTTAGGCACGAGGCCGGCATTACCGGTGTTGTTAAAGAAACTGCCAAAACAGGGAACTCTTCCTTCCGCTACAAAGCTCCGACAAGTACCGCTCCCAAAGACAAAGAAATCGCCAGTCAAGTGAGTATGGTCCAAGACAACTCTGCCTTTGATGTTCAAGCAGTGACAAATAGTTTTCCTCGGAAAGAAGATAATTTCGACGACTTCGGCATGCCTACTTGTAAAGTCTTTGAAGTATTGCTAAAGAAGGGCTTGATCAAGCCAATTGAGAATTATGAACCCTTGACTAAAAGGGCTAACCTTGATGCAAAGAAGTTCTGCAAGTACCATCACAACATCAGCCATACTACCGATGATTGCATACTACTCAAGCGAGCCATACAAAAGCTCATAGCCGATGGGAAGATTGAAAAGCCTAAAGGTCCGAACACCCTAGGAAACCCGCTCCCTAACAATGGTGGCGTGAACATGGTCGAAGTCATCGGAGGTAACATCGGCATTCTCGAGATGGTAGACACCTTTGCCGAACTGGGGCTAGACATGAATACTATATTCGGAGGACTAGTCAAGATTGGGTTGATAACTCCTGTGGAACGTGGACTTCAATGGCCTAAGCATGGTTGTGACATGTCCATGTTTTGCTACTACCATAGAGTGTCCGGACACACCAACAACGAGTGCTTTACCATCAAGCAAATCGTACAGAGACTTATCAAGGACAACATCATCGCCGACCCAAGGAAGATCATCGCCATGGATGTAAATATGGTAGAAATTGACCAAATCACCATGCTCGAACTCGAGGACTGCGTCGATCAATTGAAAATCTCAATGAAGAAATTTCACCATGCTATATGCTGTCATTAGATGAACTATCTCTAGAAGCCTCTCTTATAGGAGATTGCGACTGCGGTCCACTTAAATCTCCACTATTATCTATAGTCGAAATCTTCGCAGAGTCCGCAAAAATGCCACAGTCTCCATACGACGTGCAAGCGGAAATCAACCTACTCACAAGGTCCGGACAGATCTATCAGTCAGGCCCCAAGGGTACAAAGAAGGTCTTCAATAAAGAGTCAGAGACATCAGATCCTGAGAAAGAGGATCCCATCCTCATGCAGCTTAAGCAAACCCAAGCTCACATCTCTCTGTGGTCCCTACTCACTTTATCTCTAGCTCACCGGCAGATGCTCGAGAAGAACTTGGCCGCTACTATGGTCCCATCAGACATAACTCCCGAGAATGTCATACAGATGATCGGCAACATTCACTTCGGGAATATCATCACCTTTTCAGAGCTCGATGAACCTCCATTTGGCATTGATCATAATGAACCACTGCACATTACAGTCGAAATCAGCGGGAAGAAAATCCCTCGAGCTTTTGTGGACAACGGATCCGCCATCAATGTACTGCCGTCTCGAATGATGGACGTGGTGGGTGTAGACCCAACTACTCTGAGGCCTTCCAAGCAGACAATCATGGCTTATGACTCCACATGCAGATCAGTATTGGGGATTGTCACTCTGACCATTACTATTGGAACACAAACTCTGTCTACAGATTTCCAAGTGATTGACATACCATCCTCCTTCACAATCTTACTAGGACGCCCTTGGCTCCACAAGGTCAATGCTGTTCCATCCTCCTTACATCAGTTTGTTAAGTTCCAATCTGGGAATGAGGTAACAGTTATTTACAGTGATCTGGTAACAGCACAAGGAACCGATACAAAGGAGTACCAGTACTGCAGATTCAACACGAGGAGGATCGCCGACACTCCAGTGGGTTCGAGATAGTGGCACAAGCTCAAATATGTGATGACGACCTCACCAGAACTTCCGACGAAGTGCAACCTGTCTACAAGATACTGCGAAAGATGGGATTCATACCGGGGCTGGGGCTAGGAAAAAATCTACAAGGACCTACAGAGCTAACCGAAGAAGTAGACCACAGAGGCCTGTTCGGGCTAGGGTACGCACTTACTCCCACTGACAAAGAAGAGAAGAAATTGATAGAGGTACTCAAGAAGAAACAACTCCCTTACAAGAAGTCTGATATGAATCCTTACCGCCTCTCCCTCAATAGTTATTATGTGAAAGAAGGAGAAGAATACTCGAACTTCGAGTTCGTAGAGCCATGGTTTGACCACAACGGCAATTTACAAAAGGGCTTTGAAATTTTTAGAGATGTCGAATTCGACCGGGCCAATCTAGAGCTAAAGTATATGGAACCTCGAAAGACTACTGGCAGAATTACCACCATTCAGAACGAGTACTACATCAAGGCGTACAAGGACCTGACTTACGATACTGAATTCGTGTCACTCGATGAACCATTGGTCGGCGAAGCCAAGGAAACAGAGCCATGGGACGGCCAAGATTTGTTCTAGCACCTAAGCCTCGAAGACGATATCGTGGCTGTTATCGAATATGGACCTGTGACTACTGCTATTGAGAATCTGGGGCTGGCCAGTTCGTCCCCTAGAGAGTCATTTTCCCCTAGGTCAGTCAGGCTCCCTTTTCTCACTTATGAGTTCGTGTCTTCGTACAAGTCTAACAACCTCAAGTCAAAAGACTATGATGTAATCGTAAACACTGTCTTTCCTCGTTCATTAATCGAAAATCTCGATCTTTCTGAGTATCCTGCCATAGCCGCTCTTATAAATGATAAATTAACTAATCAACCTAATGATATACCAATAGTTAATAACGATTCATTAAAATATGCAGACACAAGCGAACTTTATAACGAATACATCCGAGAAATCTCAGAGCAGGTTATGAACCAAAGGGAAAGCCGAGCCCAAGCTGCCGATGAGGTGTTAACATGTTTGTATCTAGGAAGACAAGACAAGCCGAAGTGGACTCAGATTGGGAGCTTCTTTCATGACGAAGAACGTGAAGCGCTGATCAAACTACTCAGATAATATGAAGACATCTTCGCATGGTCCTATGATGATACGCTGGATAGAAAATGGGAACAAGTGACAACGCCAGACATTGGGTCAGTAAAGCAAGCGATATTGCCAGTCAAGCCCAAATGGTCCCCTCGCATGGTGAGAGAAATAGAAAAACTGCTACAAATGGACTTCATCAAGTTCGCATACTGGCCAAGGTGGTTACTCGACACCATCTCCGCAAAGAAGTACAAAAAGAAGGTGACAGTTCACATAGACATCATGAGTCTCAATGAATTGAGTCCCAGACATCGGTTCCCGCCATTTGACTTGAAAACACTGTTAGAATCCGCTGAAGATAGAGTGTCCGATCATTCCTAGTAAGTTTCACCGGTAAAAATTGGATACCCGCCGCGGTACGAACATACGAGAAAATACTCTTTCATACGCCATGGGGAAGTTATTGTCACGCCAACAGATTCCTAGAATGGAAAGACATTGGAATCTCTTACCACACGCCAACAAGATCGCTATCAGATGCGGACGTTTACTTAGACGACCTAGTGGTGCACTCCAAGAGACCTTACGGTCGACACATCAAGGATCTATGGAAAATCTTCAACGTTCTGAGGAGACAGAAAGTTCCCCTCGACCCTATTACATGCAGATTTGGTACAGTACAGAGAAAAGCCCTAGGATATAGATTGGGACAGAAATTCGAAGCCGACCCCGAAAAAGTCAAAGAACTAATAACGATGTCATCCCCTCGTCAAGAGAATAAAAATACCAAGCTCATAAGTTTGCTACACTACATCAGTCGCCTCACAACGGCAGGAGACCCGGTCCTCGAAGAATTACAGAATTGCTCAGAAGAAGTTTGGAATCAGAAGTGCGAGTTGGCTCTCACTCAACTAAAGAGCAATTTAGCAAATACCCCGTCCTTACGGCCGACGCACGGGAGGTTCGAGTTACAAAATGAAGATAGGGTCTACACGGACAACGACGGCCTCCTCCCAGTCAAGGTTTACAATCTCCGCCGCTACTACAACTGACCGCCACGGTCCGCCTCCACAAGCAGCACTCTTCATCAGTGGTACTCTCCATCAGCACTCCTGCTCTCCATCAACGGTCTTCTACAACGACCATTCCCCTTGTAAAAAAAATAAAAAAAATTAGTCTCTCTACTTCCCCTCTTCTATCTTCCCTTTATATAATCAGAAATGAACTACGGTGACCTGAGCCCCTTAGCCCTACTTGTAAAAGGGTAACGTAGGCAGCCTTCAATGGTGTGGTCTCAAAAATAAATAAAAATATCCAAATCTGGGTTGAGCAAAATTTCAAATAAAGCAAACAATCTGTTTATAACTAAACCGAAATCTCTATTTCCACAAGTCACTACACGTTAACATTTATTTAATGAGTCTAAGATCGAAGGAACCTGCGACTAAATAACCTACTTTGAAATTTAAATAAACTAAAACAAACTAAAATCTAAACTATGTGTCTGCAGCGACTGTGGTTTGATACTCGGAGCCAATCCTCCTCCTCCTCCTCTTCCTCTTCCTTCTTCTGTTTCTTGTCTCTTCGTCCGCGTTTAGCCTGTCTAGTAGGATCTTCAAATAAAGCCTTCTTAAGCTGAGTCACCCCACTTTTGCCTTCTCTCTCTCTTTTCCTCTCAGTAGGCGCTAGCTGAGCCAACTCGGTCTCCAACTCCCGTTGTACATTCTCGTCCTCCCTCAAACGTCTGCTCGAGACATAAGGGACCACCACCCCACGTCTCAATCTTCTCAAAGTCTATCCCATATTCCCCAGAATTGTCTAGTACCAGTCCAAGTATTCTCGAGATAGAAGTATGTCACGTGGTCGCTGTATACAGAGAGTGTTGGGCATAAGATCATAAGACCAACAACGCTCCAAGAGCACTGCAACCCCTTTATTTATAGGAAGTATCTTGTCAGTGACCCTGCTACAAGTATCCTCCCAAAAAGAGGGTATAATATGAGGCATCCCGTACTGACAGCACACCCGCACTGCATAATAGTAAGTGGTTTCATCAAAGGTAGGTACCCGAATCATGCAAAGACTGCTTTAAACCCACCGTGCCCTAATAATCTCCCAATGAGGCACCATCCATTTAATCTGAGCTGTACTAACCTGCGCCAGATACGTCACCCATGCAAACTGAACCATCCCTACAAAAGGCAGCCTCACTCGCCTACTCTGACAAACCCAAGGTGACACTTCTCCAATAGGGTCTTCTAAGACTCGCAATCTCTCCTGCAGCCACAAGGTTAACAGTCTGGTACCTTCCCCTAGTCATCTTTTGAGCTCCTGAAGCCAATTCTCCAATGGCATGCAAGGTCTCCCCAAGCAAGCAAGGGACGATACTGCGATTAGCTCGAGCCTGATCCACCATATCAAGACAACCCATGGTAGCTACTCCTACGTAAGGTGGAAATAATACCGAGGTGAACAGACAAAGTGCCAGACAATCCAGAGCCGTGTTAGACTCTACTGTGCTATTAATAAACCTGATGGGAAGCCCACAGAGGTTAACACCACCATCCAACAGCAAACCTCTAGCATCCTCGACAGAAATCCTCAGTAGGTGGGAAATCAGAAGTTCAGAAGGCACTTGAGACTGCAGCATGGCTACCCTATCCGTCACTGTCGCACCACAAAGAGTCACAAAATCTTCATACGTAGGGGTGATTTCATTTTAAGAAAAGTTGAAGACATGATTCTCGTTGTCCCAGAATTTAGTAGCAGCACGAATCAGATGGTCGTCAGACTTAACCCTATACAAGGACCAAAGGCACTTATTTCCAAATCTCCTATCAAATCTTGCACGGGTTACCCTCGAAAGCTTCCCAACCCAGATCTTTAAGCTCTTGATGAAGTAGTTTTGTCGCTCCTCAGGAATCCTAGGGTGTCTATCCATTAGAAAGACGTGGAAGGACCGAAATCTAGAGCAAAAAGAAGAAAAACTGCTGTTGGTCTCATCTGTTTACGCAGGCTATTATTATATAGATGAAGGAGTTCAAGTCCTGATCATACAAGGAAAAATATGATGAAAATCGTGTTAGATCAAGGACCAGCCGCGTGGCCAGTCCCTCCTACAACAATTGGCCAGGCGGCCACATCATCCGGTTCAGACAGATTGCCAGTCCGTCCCCAACAAACACCGGAATGGACCCATTTCAGACATTTCAAAGGTCACAAGTCACAAAAGAAGTCCGATAGAGAAGGTGGAAATGCCCAATAGTGTGCAATCCCTATTTTACCCCTAGGGCTTATGCATTGTACTAAACATAAAGACATGTAAATAAAATACTAATTAATTACATACCAAAAAACAAATAAAAATGTTGTACATAAACATGTCTATTTGTTTCTCGTCTCTCCCTCTTTCTCTAACAAAGTGCAGGAAATCAACAGACTACATCTAGTCCGAATCAAAATCCTTGATGTCCACATCCTCATCCTCTCCACCCTGCTCCGTGCGATGGGACCCACTAGCTCCCGAGCTCCTACTCCGGACAGACCTCAAACTCTCAGCCCCTGTGGGAGACCTCTCTCTACGCTGAGGCAACACCACGTCATCCCGATGAAAGGTACAAGCAGCAGCCAAGCTCTGAAACAGCCTCTCAAAAATATTACCCCTACGGACAGATCGGATATAGGCCTCCTGAGTCACCTAAGGTAGATAAAATACAGAGTTGAGACAACAAGTCTAAAGTGTGTGTGTGTAAAGATAGAAATAAAAGCAAAGGTATCATACCGTAGCTCCAAGCGGAGGAAGCTGGGTCCCAGTAACCTCGTCAGCCTCAGTCGGTGTCAGATCAAAATCCACCTCAATACCTCCCCGCCGCATCCGGATACTATCAGGGAAATGAGGCATATTCATGGCATGCCTAGCACCTCTGCTCGACCTCGCCGGATAGGCACCCACCTGCCTCCTAGCCAACACCTGTGGGTTCACCAACACATGCTCAACAAACCACTCATAATCGGCCGCACTCTGATACAAATATGGCGGAGTCCTCACTTAGTATTCACCACTCGCCCTCAGCCTAGTCGGATACAACATGTTCTTTGGAGGCTCAAGTGGGGCCCACACTACTGGATATCTGCCATGCTATCTACAGATTCTCTCGCCAAGGTACATGGCATCCCCAATCAACCCTACTAAAAAGCAGCGGGAGGCAGTAAACTCCTGAGCCTGACCAACCCTACCAACACCATGTCCGACCAAGGAAAAAACTGGAAATCCCCGTACAGTGCACCGCTCAGCCTCGAGGCAAAGACCCCCAGATCCGGAGTCTTCCTAGCCCTGCGAACCTCCAACCGGTTCTCCTTCACCCAAAATCTCATAACCGGAACCACCTGTACCCCCTGCATAGTAAAGGGAGCAATATGGAATAGCTCGTAGACCCACACCTATGGAAAAGCAACATTTCAGTCTATGAGAAGTTCTGAACAAAAGACAAGCATGGTATAAAAAAAGATCGAGTTGGAGACATACCTCAAAAGCAAACTGGAAACAATCAAAAGACGAGGTACTCGACCTCGAACAGACATCAAAAGCTCCATACATCTCTGCTAGTCCAGCTCCTCCCCATGAGACCTGACGCGCCTGCTCCAAATCAGCCAGAGCACCCAACAAGGAGAATCGACAAAAGGTCCCCACACTCGGAAACATAGTCTGTGAAAAGCTGTACCACAGAATGGCTCAAACCAGAAAATCAGTATCGCTGATGCCCTCAACAAAGTCTCCAATGGCCCCCTCTAGCAAGGTCCTCAGACGGACTGCCTCAAAGCCATTACCCTTCACACCCCTGCCAAGCTACATCCCAATCAACTCTACTGGATGATGTAAGTCCTCAGACAGGCACTCATCAAACGGCAGGGGCATATCAGTAAATTGCAGCCCAGTGATAGCTACGAAATTGGTGGGAGTAATTGTAACCTCTCCCCAACTAAAGTGGAACGTGTGGGTAGTATCCCACCAAGACTCCCTTATCATCTCAACCAGGCCCATCACCTTCTGGGTCCCTCCAATCGCCTGCACAGCATCAAAAAATGGGCCGAAGCCCAGAGCTCGAATCCTCTCTCTGACCACGCCACCTGGCGGAAGCATGTTCCATATCTCTCCCACGGCCTTCGTGGATCCGCGAGATTTCATCCTCTGCAGGTAAAAACAGCAAAGGTACGTTACTCAAACTGTCAATATATAAATTAAAGTGTTCATGTATGCTTTGTTTTATCTACTTGCGCGTATATTTGTCGTCCCCAAAATAATCAACAAATCCCAGAAAATTAAATAATCACGAACGATTAATTTAATTCAAAACAGTCTCAAAAGTAATACAAGTATGAAATAAAAGACACAAAAAATACCCAAAAGCGCTTAGAGCGAGATCGTTACCTCCTTCGTCTCCATCAAGTTCCCACCGGACCAATGCTTGTTTGGCCTCGCGTACAAGTCAAAGTGTTGTCCCATGGTGAAGTGCCATTCATCGGGACGGAAGTTTCGAGAAGCCATCCTCGCTCGTTGTTGATGCTTCCCCGCACCTTCGCCCTGCTCGAATTGTGGTCCTATGCCTTCGCCTTGTTCAAACTGCTGTCCCGCACCCGCACCGTGCTCATACGGTTGATCCGCGCCAAAAAGATAGTTAAAATCTATCTCTATAACAACAAAGTATCTCAAAATCTCTATTCTCTCTCTCAAATCTCGATAAAGAAGGAAGAAAAGTGAAGAAGAAAGAGACAGCCGGCGGCTGTTTGTAGGGTCTGTCCAGCGAAGGGACCAGCCACGCGGCCAGTCTTCCCCGGTGACGTGGCACACCCTCAGCCCTCCATCTCGAGCGCTCGCATGCGATCCCCGTCAACGCAAGTCAGCAAATTGAAGGGACAGGCCACTGTGAATACCCCTTTCTGATGAAGCGACGCATGGGAAGTATCTTGTGATTATTTTTATTTATAAAAGGGAATATTCATAACGACATTAAAAATATGAGAGTCGCCACACCATTTTAATTAAAGCCAAAACATTGAAAAAGGCATTTTTAGTGGGTTCGGGAGTCAAATTACAACAAGAGAAGAATATTGAACGTTATCACTCCTATTGCCCGAATTGATCGGTCTTTCTATCATGATGCGGTGTATGTAGTATGTTAGTGATTAGACCGGATCCGAAGATTGCCTACGTTCCTCTCAATGTGAGAGGCTCAGGTCAGCGTAGTTCGCACATAATTAGAATGTGGAGAGAGAATAGGGATCATGCATAATGAAGAGGGAGGAGAAAGAAACATGTAGGATGATCACATCCTAGAATAATGACTATGCCATCAATGAGATCTCAATGGACGTTCATCACATTCATCATGGGAGGATTATTGAACATGGGAGTAATTACCTAAAGTTTAGGGTTTAGAAATAGTTCCTAGATCATCCTTGGCTTGATGAACCCTAAATCATCATCGGCTATGAAATAACATGTAAACATGAAGATCGCAACCCTAAATATATCATAAATAAGGTTTTAATCTATGAACACGAAGAACATGCGAAGAACATATTATGAACATATGAATGAACATGCAAAGCATATGAAGAAACTATGAATAAACATGCAAAGCATATGAAGAAACTATGAATAAACATGTAAGAACATGAATATAAGAGATCTACATTAAAAATGATGCAAGAACATGAAAAAAAAGTTAGAAAACTTACCTATGTTGGCAAGCAATAAACCTTCATCTCCTTGAGTGTTTGAATGCTTAATTAGGGAGCAAAATAATGTTTAAGAACTCTCAAAATCGGATTTAAGACTCTCCAACTCGGGATCCCCCAAACCAATGGAATGGAATGAATTTATATAGTAAACTGATGGGAAGATCTGACGGCTGAGATCATCCGGGACAAGGTTGGCCGCCTGGCCATGATTGAAGACGGCGACAAGAGTGGCCGCGTGGCCAAGGTTGGGGCGCGACAATGTTGGCCGCGTGGCCAAAGATGCGGGCTAGCTTGATTCTTAAGCTAGGGTTTCTGCATGGTTTTAAGGAAACCATAAGTTACCTATTTCGATGGATTTTGTCATAAATGAGGTAATTCGGGAATCCGGGACAAGTCTTTGCGAGGTTTCTAATTCCTATAAAGTCCTTGTATATTTGGGAAAACCCTAATAAACTCATTTTCAGGTCGGGTACTAACAGTAGCCCCTCGGCGACGCTTCTTGCAAGGCAATGGAGGGTCGACGATAAAAATAGGAACCGCTCTAAAACATGATTTTCAAAACAGGCGGAAAGTAAGGGAACGGCTGAACCTTGGCAGGCGACCTACGTATCCACGGAGGAATCAAGCCAAACGTAGTTCAAATCTGATGGGAAATTGGGAAGCAACGTCTTCTGCTGGGGAAAATACATCTGCTGGGGATGGTAGATGACCATGTCGGTCGGGTGGTTGAACCTTTTCAGGTTTCCTACGTATCCTCGGAGGAATCAAGCCGGTCGTAGTTTGGAGCTATTGGGGAAAGACGAGACATCGAACTTTGGCTGCGGATAACAAACCTACGGATACTATCTTGTATGAAGAACGAACATTCGTAAGCAATGAAGTTATTTGGGAAAAATAAAGACTACGTCGTCTAAATAATCCCAAGATGGAATGGTAAACGCAATCAGGATCGCCCGGGTTCCTGGCGATCGCGCTAAAGTAATAGATGCTGGATCTCTCGCAATTAGAAACGCCAGGGTTTCTGCCAATCACGATCGATCTAAGGTGCGTATGACATAGAGGCACCGAAGTCTCTGTAATCATACGAATCCTAAGCAAATGTTTGGAAATTTTAAACGCAATCAGAAACGCCCGGGTTTCTGCCGATCGAGTTAAAATAATATATGCTGGATCTCTCGTAATTAGAAACGCCCGGGTCTCTGCCAATCACGATCAATCTAGGATGCGTATGACATAGAGGCGCCGAAGTCTCTGCAATCATACGAATCCTAAGCAAATATTTGGTGAAGAATGGAAATTTTAAGGGGCTTTCCGTTCCCAAAGGTAACGAATATCAGTCAAAATAGTGCTAAGGGCACCTAAAATGAATCAAAGGGAAAAGGTCAGGGGCAAAAATGGGATTTTATCTGAAGGGATAAGGTTGGCCGCGTGGCCAAAGTCACTGATTTGCAATAGTGGCCGCGTGGCCAAGGACGCTGAGTGGTTAGTGTAGATACCCCGGGTGGGAACACCACGGCCTTAGGCTCGGGCGCGTGATGTTATCCTAGGATGTCTAACTTGATTTTAGAGTCGCCACCTATGTTTTGAGGAACATAAGAAAAACCTATTGATTGTAGCCTAAGTTTTAGTTACGAAAACAGAGATTCTTTGTTTTGAGGTCCGGGGGTTAGATTACGAGATGGGAAGTACCGAAACACCCATCTCGCCCAACTTAAGTTGGTCTTGCTTGATCAAAATCTACATAAATGAAAATGTTCTTCTTCTTCTTCTTCTTTAAGTCATAAAAATGGGGGGTTTAAAATATGATTTGGAATGTAGGAGATAACTCATTAACCAACCTCAATGAGATGAGGTGATCATTAGAGTCATGTCCCAAAATGATTTGGGTGATTGCACATTTGATTAAAGTAAAAGAGAGAGAGGAGATGAAGTAAAAAAAGAAAGGAAAAGATGGACTTTTACCTACAATTTGAAGAACTTCAAACGTTGCTTGATGAGATCCTTGGAGAACCTTTAGAAAGTGATTTTTTTGTCTAGTTTTCCATCCTTGAAAATGGAGGTAAAGAGAGGTTTTTATAGGTGAAAGAGGGGTGTTTTTGGTGCCAAAACTCAGTCACCAAGAAATCCTTCCCGGTCAAAATCCTGTAAATTGAGCAAGGGAGGGAATCCTGGCCAGAAATCTGTAACTGACGCCCAGAGGCGCGCGCTTCCTGCTTTGGGGGCGGGAGGCGCGCGCGCCTGGCTCCTCCTGTCGGAGGCGCGCGACTCAGAGAAGGCAATTTTGACAGAATGGACTAGAAAGTCAGCCCTGTTATTCAGCTTAGTCCCTGGACTTAACGAAGTCAGTCAGGAACTTAACGGAAGTGACAGGAACTCACGAGGAACACTAAAAATGGGGAGAAACACAAAATCAAATGTGCAATCGGGGTGAGAGGTCCAAGGCGGGGTGCCTACAGAGCCCCTCGGCGACGTGGATTGCAAAGCAAAACACGTCGACGAAAGTTAAAAACACCCGCCGAAGACATCACCAAAAAAGGCAAAGACTCGATGAAAGCAGGAATTTGAGATTGTGAGAGATAGTGGTGCGCTCCCTGTGTGAGCGGCTTTTGTTAATAGAGGGGGGTGGCATGATCCGTTAGGTGAACCTGCCGGCTGAATGTTTTGAATGAGGCCGTTAGTGAACCTTCTGATGAATCCGTTAGTGAATCCTTTGGATGAGTCCGTTGGTGAACCCTTGTTGACGAATCCGTTGGTGAATCCGTTTGATGAATCCGTTAGTGAATCCCTTGGATGAGTCCGTTGGTGAACCCTTGTTGACGAATCTGTTGGTGAATCCGTTTGATGAATCCGTTAGTGAATCCCTTGGATGAGTCCGTTGGTGAACCCTTGTTGACGAATCCATTGGTGAATCCGTTTGATGAATCCGTTAGTGAATCCCTTGGATGAGTCCGTTGGTGAACCCTTGTTGACGAATCCGTTGGTGAATCCGTTTGATGAGTCCGTTGGTGAACCCTTGTTGATGAGTCCGTTGGTGAACCCTTGTTGACGAATCCGTTGGTGAATCCGTTTGATGAATCCGTTAGTGAATCCCTTGGATGAGTCCGTTGGTGAACCCTTGTTGACGAATCCGTTAGTGAATCCGTTTGATGAAATACTGCTTTGAAGTCTCGTGCCATTTGGAGTCACGCTTTACTTTTTTTTGAATTGTGGGGTACGGGCACAGTTAACCGCGACCAGAGAAATATTCCTGCTGGGGATGAAATGTTGAGATTGACTCTTGAGGGGGGTGTGGCACCTGTGACAGAACTTAGGGAGTTCGGATTTTTTTTTTTTTTTTTTTTTTGAAGAGGACAGCCTACTTATGAGTGGGAGTTTCTATCCTGCTTTCGATTTTTTACGTGCCTTAAGGGCGGACCAGAAAAGGTGTGCCCAACTGGGTGTCCGAGGATCGGGACAGTGTCTTGATTTAGGCTGGAGATCTCTGACAAGGCCCTTTTCTTCAAGCGATTTAGACCTGGGAGGCGCGCGCCTTCCTATGTAGGATTGGGACGCGCGCGCGCTTCATACTGCTGGCGGGTGGCGCGCGCGTCTGGGAGGCAGAATTCCGGGCTTGACATTTGCTGACCAAAAGAGCCTCCAACAGCTATAATATCATCTTCTGTTCGACCACTTGATTCTCACAGCTCCTTTCTGCCATTTTTGAACATCATATTATTGATTAACTTCGCTTGTGATCAACATTTTCCATGGCTTCCAATTCTTTTGCCCTTGACGCCAAGGTCGTTAGTGTGTATGAAAAGGACTTGGGCACTTTTGTGTATTCTTTCAAGACCCATCCCAAGAAGGCATTCATTAAAGACTTCGGGTTCCGAATTCTTTTCACTTTGCGGACGTTGAAACCGGATTGGGATTTGTTGAGAGCTGCCGCGGCTTTCTGGGATTGCGACAGCCATACTTTCAACCTTTCAGCTAATGAAATGGTGCCGACTGTTGACGATTTCGGGGCCATCCTTGGCGTGCCTTTGGCCGGTCGGATTGCCGTCCTCAAATATCACCGGGGTGCCGTCGACTCTTGGGTTGAGTTACTGAATCTCCCTGTTGAGGATGTGAGGAAGATGTTGCACGGTACCGTGATTGACATAACTGAGTTGCCGATGTTCTTCAGTTTGCACTCGGAGGACCCGGTGGTTCAATCTTTCAAAAGAAATGCCATGGCTGTTTGTCTCTTCAGCGAAGTATTGTTTGTTACACCTTTCGGGACTGCGGACGCGCAGTTGGCTGAGATTATCTTGCAAGCTAAGGACCAGCGATTTAGTGTAATTCCTCTTATCGTAGGGGAGACGTTGCATGGTCTTGATGAGTTACACAGGACGGGCAAGATGTGTCGGGGAAGCCCTTTGCTCTTGACCATATGGCTCCGAGAACACTTCAAAATTTATTCTCCGGATGGTGATTTGTCTCCTTTTGCTGTTCATAGGAGGAAGTTGTTGATCCGGGATTTATCTGAAGAGGATTGGAAGAAATTCTTTGCCTCTCGGGTGACCGTCGATATTGAGTGGTGTCCTCCTTCTTGGGGTCTTCGTCCTTTTGTGGAATGGACTCTTGGTTTTCAGCACGTGGTTGTGCCCGGTTTGAGAGATTCTTCCTTTTACCAGCCAGAGCGGGTTCTGCGGCAGTTTGGTCGCCAACAGACGATTCCTTTTCCGAGGGATGGAATGCTTCGTCCAGTTGCTTATATGGGTCCTGAATTCTCGAGTGAGCTTCAATCGGCTTGGGGAGATGACCGCAATCGTTGGGCTTTCGCTTCTCTGCATCGGGGGAGTGTCTTCCTTCCCGAGAGCTACTTGGATTATTTATTTGGCACCCTTTACCGTGGTATCACTTGGGTTGATGTGCTTCGTGCCGAGTTGTTGGGACAGGGTTTTGAGCCTAGTAGCACTTTGAGATATAGAGAGGCTACTGTTGATTCGAGTAACATTCTCGCTGACCCTTTCGGCACTCCTTTGGATGACTTTTATTCTAGGAGACGTGCTGCAGCACAGAAGGTTTCGGTGCGTATTAGTGCTCCTTCGTTACCCAAGAAGAAAAGGATTGAGAGACGATCGGGCGGTCCTTTGAAAGCTAAGAGAAAATTGGATTTTTCTTAGTACCCTAAGAGATTGCAATTTAGACCACTTTGTTTTAGGATTTAATATTTTGATGTCTTTTGTTGCTCAATAAATCCGTTGTAATGGTTTGAATAGTTCATTGAATGAATAAAAATTGCATTTTGTTATTTGAAGTGAATTGGGTATTTTTGATATGTTTTAGACCGCACCCGAAGGTTGCCTACGTTCCTCCAGTTGGGAGGCTCAGGTCTTCGTAGTTCAAACAAACAAAGACCATTTTTTTTTTATTTTTTTTTTGTGCACCCTGTTTTTTGCCTAGACCGCCCTTTCGGGTTTTCAATCTAGCGGGCTTCTTTTTTGCACGTGCTCTAATTTTTGCCTAGGCCGCCCTTGCGGGTTTTCAACCTAGCGAGCGATTTTTTTTTTTTTTTTTTTTTTTAATGGTCTTTGTTTATTAAGCGTAGAACCTCTTGAGCTTGTCGAGGTTGACCTCCTTTGGCAGCTGGTCACCATCTAAATCCACGAGCTGGACTGCACCACCACTTAGTATCTTTTTGACCACGTACGGACCGATCCATCGGGGGTCCCCATTTCCCCAGGGGATTCATGGCATTAGGAGGATGTTGTCTTAAAACCAAATCTCCCACATTGATGTTTCGAGGCTTCACCTTTTTGTTGAAAGCTCTTGCCATCCTTTGCTGATACGCCCTTGTGCGTTCGAGTGCTCTTAACCTTTTCTCGTCGAGCAAGGCTAGTTGTTCATATCGACTTTGCATCCAGTCGACCTCGTTGACTTGATTCTCGAGGAGGACTCGTAGAGATGGGACTTCAAGTTCGATAGGGAGCACGGCTTCAGAACCATAGACCAATGCATAAGGAGTTTCTCCTGTTGCGGATCATATCGATGTGCGGTAGCCCCACAATGCTAATGGTAGTTTCTCGGGCCAATCCCTTCCTGTTGAGGCCATCTTCTTGACGATGGTCTCGATGGTCTTATTTGCTGCTTCGACTGCGCCATTTGCTTGGGGCCGGTAAGGAGATGACTTGTGCTTGGTGATCTTGTATTCTACCAAAAGTGCATCCATTTCCTTCTCGAAGTGAGAGCCGTTGTCGGAAATGATTTCATGAGGCACGCCGTATCGGCACATGATATTAATCTTTACAAATTCGGCCACTTTCTTGGCGTTGAGGGTTCGATAGGCTTGTGCTTCGACCCACTTTGTGAAGTAGTCGACTGCTACTAGGACGAATGACTGCCCATTGCTCCCGGCAGGATGAACTTTACCGATGATGTCTATCCCCCAACAAGAGAAAGGCCAAGGTGTGACCATGTTGTAAAGTTGTGAGGGTGGAGCATGTTGCAGATTAGCGTGGAATTGGCACTTGGCACACCTTTTGACTTTCTCGATACAGTCTCGTTCCATAGTGCTCCAATAGTAACCAATGCGAAGTATCTTCTTGACTAGCATAAACCCATTCATGTGGGGCCCACATTCTCCTTCGTGCACTTCACACATTATCTCTTGAGCTTCGGTCTCATTGGCGCATAAGAGATTGATCCCGTCGTGGTGCCTTTTATAGACTCGGTCCCCAATCAGTACGTACCGAGAGGCTAACCTTTGCAGAGCTGCTTGAGACTTCTTATTGATGTTCTTGGGATAAGTGCCGTCTTTGAGGAAGTTCATGATATCTGAATACCACGGAGAGTTTGTTTGAACCTCGTTGATCTCGATGCTCATGCAATATGCCGGACTGTTCCTTCGAGCAATTTTGAAGGGCTTCACCATTTTTCCTTTGGGCATTTCAACTAATGAAGCTATAGTGGCCAGTGCATCGGCGAAGCGATTCTTATCTCTTGGCAGGTAGTTGAAAGTGATCTCTTGGAATTGTTCAACCAGTTCTTCAAGGTGCTGACCATACTGTTGGAGAGTCGGGTCTTGGGTTCGCCATTTGCCCGATTGCTGATTGATAAGGAGCAAAGAGTCGCCGAACACTTCTAGTTCCGTGACGTTTCTGTCGAGAGCTGCTTCTAGCCCCGCTATACATGCTTCGTACTCGGCAATGTTGTTGGTAGCTTCGAATTCCAGGCGTATGGCAATGGGAGTGTAGATGTCTTTTGGATCGACAAGCAATACCCCTATACCAAAACCGTGTTTATTGGCGGCGCCATCGAAAAAAAGTTGCCACTTGTCTTCCTCGGTTGCAGTACAAATTAAATGCTCGTCGGGGAACTGTACATCTTCCCCCTTCACTTCGTCACACGGGAATTCGGCAAGCTGGTCACTGAATACTTTCCCCCTGACGGATTTTAGTGTGACGTAAGTGATATCATAGCCGGCGAGCATGAAGTACCATTTGGCTATTCTTGTTGACATGAAAGGCTTCTCAAAGATGTAGCGGAGCGGGTCCACCTTTGCTACTAGCTTGATCGGGAAGGCTTCCATATAGTGTTTGAGCTTTTGAGTGACCCAAACCAATGCTGCACATGACTTCTCTAAGACAGAGTAGTTCTTTTCGCCTCCTTGGAATCGGCGACTAACAAAATAAATGGCGTTCTCCTTTGTGGACTCTTGTTGTTCTTGTGCTAACATAGCCCCTAGGGCTTCATCATTGACAGTGAGATAAAGCAACAGAGGTTTCTCCTTGTGTGGCGGAACTAGAACAGGAGGGCACGTCAAGTAATGCTTCACTTGATCGAAGGCTTCTTGGCACGCGTCGGTCCATTCTAGAGCCACATTCTTCTTGAGTAACTTGAAGATTGGCTCGCACATGGAAGTAAGTTGGTGCACAAACCGACTGATGTATTGTAGTCTGCCCATGAAACCTTTAATCTCTTTCTGCGTCTTCGGAGGAGGCATGTCAATGATTGCCTTGATTTTGGAGGGGTCTACTTCGATTCCCCTTTCTGTGACCATATAACCAAGAACTTTGCCTCGGATAACCCCGAATGTGCACTTTGCAGGGTTGAGCCTCATCTTGTGTTGACGAAGCCTTTCGAAGAACTTGCGGAGATCGGTCAAATGTTGACCATCGGTCCCTTTGGAGTGAATGATCATGTCGTCCACATAGACCTCGATTTCTTTGTGAATCATATCGTGGAACAAGTCTGTCACGGCTCTTTGGTAGGAAGCCCCAGCGTTTATTAACCCAAATGGCATGACTGTGTAGCAAAAGGTACCCCACGGTGTTGTGAAGGCTGTCTTATGCTGATCTTCCTCGGCCATGAGAATCTGATTGTACCCAGCGAACCCATCCACAAATGAGCGAACCTCGTAGGCAGCAGTGGAGTCGACTATCATGTCGATATTAGGGAGTGGAAAATCATCCTTTGGGGAAGCTTTGTTTAAATCCCGGAAGTCTACACAAACTCGGACCTTGCCGTTCGCCTTCCTGACTGTTACAATGTTGGCTAACCATGTCGGATACTCGATAACCTTGATGAAACCCACGCTGAGGAGCTTCTCAATCTCTTCTTTGACCTGCAGAGACCATTCTGGCTTGATCTTCCTGAGCTTCTGCTTTACTGGCCTGGCATCTTCTCTGATTGGAATCCTGTGCTCCGCTACCTTTCTGTCTAAACCCGGCATATCTTTGTATGACCATGCGAACACATCCACGAACTCCCGTAGTAATGCAGTCAATCTGTCTCTGTCGTCTCCCTTGAAGAAGCTTCCAATCTTGGTTTCTTTTGGCTCTTCTTCGGTACCCAGATTAACAATCTGCAATTCTTCGTCAGCCTTTGGACCATTCTCGCCACGACTATGGACTTGTTGAGCAAGTTCATTTAAGTATGTTGTGTTTTCGTGGTCTATTTCATCATAATTTGAATCGTTATTAACTTGTTCGTTAAGTTCATTATTAGTTAATTCATCATTTATGATGTTTGCAATCTCAGGGTACTCAGAAATATCAAATTTCTCATTAGCAAAGAAAGGAAACACACGCTCGGCTATGGCCTCCAAATCCTCTTGGGTGAGGGTATTAGAGACACTCTCGGACTCGAAAGTAAGTGTAAGCTGCTCTTCCTTTGTTGTTGTGCGGGGTATGCAACCCATTTCTTGGACTAAGAATTCCTCGGATACCACGGGCCCTTTTGTTGAATACCAATTGTTGATCGGCTCGGAGCTTGGCGGGATCTCACTGATAGTCTCGTTCATGATGACGGTGTCATGGATGGCGTTGACTTGGCATTCGTTCATTACGGCAAGCTCTTCGAACATGGAGGCTAAATCTGTCAGTTCTTCCCCCACGGTGATTTCTGTCTCGGACTCTATAGTCACCTTCCTTCCCCACCATTCACGGGGTGACATGGGAGTTGGTTCCCTTTCGGATTTCTGGATCTCACAATCGGAGAAGATTTCGAGGCCAGGCTTTTTGACACCCTTATTGTTAACCCATGGTTCGGGAAAGATCATGTATGGAACGTCATCCCCTTGGCGGACAAAATAACCATTCAACGTCTTGCGGTAAGGCCTTAGATTAGGGACCTCATAACGACGGCCTTTTTACGAGCTCGGGCCTTTTCGTTTTTGATTGCTTGTTCTTGCTTCAAGTCTTCTTCGGAAGGCTCGTACCCCAAACCGAATGTGTTCTTGACAAATGGGACTTGCACGGGATGTAGGATTCCTTGCTGATATTTCCCTAAGCCTAAACCAGGGAAGTAGTCCATATCCCTCATCATGCGGAGTACTTTGTGATTGCTGGGGGTCCATGATCCGTTTCCCCCTTCTTTGTCAATGGCGTTGATTGAGACGCCGGAGAGAGTGGAGTCTGGTAGACCATGCTGAACTTGGTGGACGGGCTCACCTTTTCTGTGGATAGTAATGTTTTCAGCCATTACGGTCACTATTTCATCACCATTTCGGATCTTGACACATTGGTGGAGAGTTGACGGTACGGCATTAGCACTATGAATCCATGGTCGACCTAACAGTAAGTTGAACGAGGCAGGGATATCAAGCACTTGGAATGGAACGGACATGACCATGCTCCCAAACTCAATGTCAATTTCGATCATACCCATGACTGTACGGGCGGTGCTGTCATAACCTCAGATTACTTGAGTAGAAGGCCTCAAATCAGAATCTTTGAGCCCCAGTATGCCCATGATCCTACCAGGCATGAGATTGAGTGTGGAACCACCGTCCACTAAGACTCTTGAGACGGGCCTTCCCCTTGCTCGTACCTTGAGGTAAATAGCTTCGTTGTGGTCGGAACCAAACGGTGGAAGGTCCATATCGGCAAAGGTGATGACGTTGCCAAAGTGAATGTGACCAATCATTGCTGTGAGGTCCTCGGGAGTAGTATCGGGAGAAACTGATGTATCATCGAGATTGCGGATGACAAGATCTCGATGTTTCTTTGAGGATGCAATGAGATCCCAAATAGAGATGTTGGCTTGAGTTTTCTTGAGTTGGGCAAGTAGAGGATCTTCGGGAGTGTTGTGAGCTTGCGGCCTTTGAGAAGAGGAGCTCGGTGCGGAAGTGGAAGGGTTGCTTGCTATGACTCGACCGGATCGAGTTAGCATATTGACGTTCCCATCTTGCTTCTTTTTCCTATTTTCTATTACTTCCCTCATTACCTCATCATAAGTCACTACATAACAAGAATTGTCAAGTTTATTCATAACATTGGGGCCCTCATTCACAATTGGGATTGAATGGGTGGTCCCCTCAAGTTCTCCTATCTCTATTACATTGACATGCTCGTCATTAGTCACTACAAATTCTTTCTTATCTATGAGATCTTGAATGACATTGCGGAGAACGAAGCATTCCTCGGTGGTGTGGCCACTATATTGGTGGTAGCCACAATATTTGTGGTGAGCATGATTGTCGTGGATCGTCTTGGGTTGGTACCCTTGCACGGGTGTGACTTGACCCTTTGCCTTGAGGACCTCGAACACTTCAGTTTGAGTCATGCCTTGGAGAGGCGTGTAGACACGGTCACTTCGGGGCCTTTTCCCATGAGGTGGAGGAACCTTTTTGTAATTCCCCTTGTCAATAGTGACGGCGTTGACCGAGGCCTCTTTTGTGGAGTTGGAAGCGGTAAGTAGGAGTGGTCTTCTTAATCTCCTTGAGCAAGTCATCCATGCGTACCCCCGCCTCATACATTTGGGAGAAGTCGGAGTAGCAAGCCCCACTTAGGTGAGTGCGGAGATCAATCTTGAGACACTTGAGAAAGATGTCCATTTGCTCTTTTGTGTTCGGCCTCTCAACAATTTCGGAGAGTTTGTCATTCCATCTCCTTGTGAAGTCGATGAAGGACTCATTGTCTCGTTGAGTAGTGTTCTCTAGCTCTTTCCTTGTGGGCCGGTGAGTGGTGTTGCCTTGGTATTGGTTCTTGAAGGCAAGCATGGCGGAGTCCCAATCAAGACGGACAGTGAGCGGGAGAGTAGCATACCAATCTTTTGCCGCCCCCTCGAGAGTGAGAGGAAAGCATTGAGCCATCACCTTGGTAGAGACCTTCTTTGGAACCATTGCCCAAATATAAGTCTCGATGTGAGCCATAGGACAAGATTTGCCCTTGAATTTGCTTATGTCGGGCATCTTGAACTTATCGGGAAGAGCGGCCATAGTACTCATGAGGATGGATGATTGATAAAGGCTTGTGTCGGAGCCTTTTCCCATGTTGAGCCCATTGAATTTTTGGTCGATGTAGGCCATGATAGAATCCACCATTTTGGGCTCATTGTTCTCGGAACTTGGTTCCCCCATTTTCTTGGTGCGAGTGCTGACATACGGACTTTTGAATAAACCCTCGGTCCACTCGGATTCATCATCATTGTTCTTGTTCTTTCCCTTGGCAAGGTTGGTGAGCTTTTCTTTCATTAGCTCCATTTCGGCCTCGTGGGCCTCCCTTTGGCTGTCGAGGTGGGATTGCCAAATGTCATCTTTGCTTTGTGCCTCCTTGTTAAGGGTGGAGACTTGCTCTTGGAGGAGTTGGACCATAGTTGAGAGCTGTTCGAGAGACATGGTGTTGTTGCTGCCGGTCATGGTTGGAGCTGTTGGAGTGATCTCTTCACGGACTAACCGATTTGCTGAATCCCGGTAGACTTTGTAAGTACCAATTGAACCTATATTGCAGAAGAGGCCCTTGTCAGTCTTGAGTAACACTTGCAGTCCATGAAGAGGCTTAGAGGACACAGTTGGGCACACGACTCGAACCACATAAGAAAAGACTCTTTATTTTATTTTTTTATAAGTCGGAGGGAATGAATCCCTTTTGGGGTTTCTAAGAAAATAATGGAATCGTCACACTAGTATATAGACCATCTCGCGGTCCCATATACTCATCGGATTCCACCACGTTTGTGAATCCTACATGTATCGGGATTAGACTAAATTAATGTAGTAAAGCATACATGCGGGGACGGATTTTTATTTTCGTCCAAAATAACCACTTTTGGGGACGGATTTTTATTGCGTCCTTTTCAACAAGTTGGCATGTACGATTTGAAGACATTAGTTTAGGGAAATCTCGGTACATGGAAACCGGCTTGAGTCACGGAGTGTTAGACCCTAACTAGAATTTGTGTGGTTTGTGCTCGGCTTGAATATGAGGCTCAAAGGTCACCCCCGGCATGTAGTCTTAAACTACGCCACGGGCTGAGGTTTACCGCTTCGAAAGAGCCAAGGTCTGGTGGAGCTTGAAACTTTCTAGGACGGGCCTCGACGGGTTTGGGGTCGGACTTGTGCGACTCGATAGTGAGCAGTTCATAGGAATATGTGCATGTAGTGTGAGGTCTAACAAGTGACAAAATTTTTTTTTTTTATATTTTTTTTTTTTTTTTGAAAAGAAAGAAAAACACACAAAACACGTAAGCACATAAAATTACAACTCCCGAATCACCCGTGTGACCGGTAAATAAAACACAAAATTAAAACAGTCCGAGGGTTTAATTCTGTTCTGATGCAGGCAACTGTGCCCACACCCCACTGTACTGCTCAGTCACTGAAACCTGTCTCTGTTCTGGAACCAACCCAGAAGCGTGCGCCTCTGAGTTCTGATGTGGGACGCGCGCGCATGGCGCAATCATTATGGGAGGCGCGCGCTTCTGGGACACACCTGTCAGAATGTCAGACTTTGGACTCAGGGGATTGCCCTGGTCCTATGTTCATATTGTAACCCCTGCAGAAGTGATTAGTGCAGAATAACAGAAGAAGAAGATGAAGAACATGAAGAAGTGGGCGATTCTGGTTCTTGATGCGGGATGCGCGCGCCTTAGGCTTAAATGGCCAGACGCGCGCGCCTCCCCCATCAGGAAACAGAATGCCCAGAAAAGATGTAGATTTCGATCAGAACGCAAATTTAACCCTCAAATGTCCCCAGCAGAGTCGCCACTGTAGATACCCCGGGTGGGAACACCACGGCCTTAGGCTCGGGCGCGTGATGTTATCTTAGGATGTCTAACTTGATTTTAGAGTCGCCACCTATGTTTTGAGGAACATAAGAAAAACCTATTGATTGTAGCCTAAGTTTTAGTTACGAAAACAGAGATTCTTTGTTTTGAGGTCCGGGGGTTAGATTACGAGATGGGAAGTACCGAAACACCCATCTCGCCCAACTTAAGTTGGTCTTGCTTGATCAAAATCTACATAAATGAAAATGTTCTTCTTCTTCTTCTTCTTTAAGTCATAAAAATGGGGGTTTAAAATATGATTTGGAATGTAGGAGATAACTCCTTAACCAACCTCAATGAGATGAGGTGATCATTAGAGTCATGTCCCAAAATGATTTGGGTGATTGCACATTTGATTAAAGTAAAAGAGAGAGAGGAGATGAAGTAAAAAAAGAAAGGAAAAGATGGACTTTTACCTACAATTTGAAGAACTTCAAACGTTGCTTGATGAGATCCTTGGAGAACCTTTAGAAAGTGATTTTTTTGTCTAGTTTTCCATCCTTGAAAATGGAGGTAAAGAGAGGTTTTTATAGGTGAAAGAGGGGTGTTTTTGGTGCCAAAACTCAGTCACCAAGAAATCCTTCCCGGGCAAAATCCTATAAATTGAGCAAGGGAGGGAATCCTGGCCAGAAATCTGTAACTGACGCCCAGAGGCGCGCGCTTCCTGCTTTGGGAGCGGGAGGCGCGCGCGCCTGGCTCCTCCTGTCGGAGGCGCGCGACTCAGAGAAGGCAATTTTGACAGAATGGACTAGAAAGTCAGCCCTGTTATTCAGTTTAGTCCCTGGACTTAACGAAGTCAGTCAGGAACTTAACGGAAGTGACAGGAACTCACGAGGAACACTAAAAATGGGGAGAAACACAAAATCAAATGTGCAATCGGGGTGAGAGGTCCAAGGCGGGGTGTCTACAGTTAGATCTTCTTCACGCGGATCGCTGATCTGACGGCTGGGATTACGAGGGCGGAAGTGGCCGTGTTGTCACGACCCAAAAACCCGTCTCTATTTTCTAATAATAAATATTTAATTATTTATTTATTTGTTATTTAATTGTTTAAATTATCATTTAATATATAATTTATGTGTGCATTTTATGTGTTATAATAATTTATGCCTAGCCTTTTATTTGGGTCATTTGTGCTAGTGTAGTATTATTTGGTCTTAGTTGTTAGTAGGATGTATTAGAGTTGTATGTTAGTATGGGTGAGGGGGCCTAAGTGTAAGTTTTTGAAATGATTTTTAACTACTCCCTCCCTACTCTTCCTTCTCCCTCACTCCTCCTTTCATTTCCCAGCACACTTTATCTCTCTCCATTGTTAAAAGGGTAAGTTCTTCCTCTCATTCTTCCTTCATTTTGATCATCTTCCTCCCTCTATTTCTTGGTGCTCATTTTATGAAACATGTTTAGATCGTCGATAGGATCGTAGGGAGCTAAAAATATTTGAATTCCGTCATCTTTGAGAAAATCCGGGTAAGTTGCTTTTCCCCCATTTTTATGCTAAAGTGTTCATTTCACGTTTATATAATTCTTTAGTTGATACATTTGATGTTTGATTGAGTTTGGAATTTATTTGGGTTTTTGGTAAAAAAAATGGGATTGTTATGAATGTTGGGATTTGAACTTGGTTTTGGTTGATAAATGGTGTTCTTTAGGTCCCCTTTAAGTTAGATGTTGTTTGGGTACTTTGGGGATCAAGTTGGGAGTGTTGATTTGTGAGAAATTTGGTTTTGGTTCGAAAATGGCGAAACCCAGCTCTGTTTCCCGGCCTGAAGTCAGACCAGGCGCCCGCCCGACTTGAGCCAGGCGCCCGCCTACCCACCCTTTTTCCCGTTGCCAACCTTCTGTAGGAATAAGCGCGCGCCCGACCCATTCCAGGCGCCCGCCCGCCCCCTGTTCTGGAATCTGCCTTTTGCTTGGTTATGACTAGTGACTTCCCTAGTTTTAATTTATCTACTCAAATTAACTTAAATTAACATCGTGGAACACGTTATTAATTGGAATTGGTTCCTTTGTGAATAAATATGTTATGAAATTTATTTAAGTACCGTTTTAGGAATGTTGGACATCTTTGATGTGTTGTTTGGATTGGTTTACCTTTGTGGTGATTTATTTGGAATGGTTCCCTACTTAGGAATCACGAGTTGTTTAATTAAGCTAATATTTATTACTTAGCTTTTATTTGAAAGTCCAGCTGGTTATTTGTGTATCGAGTCAGGCAATTGATAATGCTATAATGGCACAAGCCAAGTCCAGTATAGCATCGCCCATTGGTCCTTCTTTCCTCATCCAGATAGGCCTTGGATGGGATGAGCTAGCTCCTTTTGTGAGTATTCTAGCTAGACGTTTTGGAGCATGACTTTGTGGCATGGCTCCCGCCCCTTGTGGCATGTTACTTTGTTATTGGTTCCGGTACCGGGGGTTTTCTCTTCAGCTTTCATGCTACTATGAAGATGTTGATTGTTGATTGTTGAAGCTGCGCAGCGACCTTTATTTGGTTATATCAGTTGGGAAACCTTGGCTAATATCCTTTGTTACTTGTTTATTTCCGCTGCTATCTATTAATTGATAATGCTATGTGCTAAGTGATATTTATTATTGTTTATTGCTTATCGCATCATAGCATGTCATGTAGTTGCATTAGTAACTTATTGAGATTTATCTCACCCCCTTTTATTTTATCTTTGTTTTTCCTTAACCCCCCCCCCAAGAGGAAAGGATTAGACTCGCTGATCACGAGGAGGACGTCGCGAGGGTTGAGCTTTTGGGGCAAGTTGTTATTGGTGGGTTTACATTACATAAATGTGTAACCTTTTTGGGAATAGTTGTACCAAACTTGACGTCATTAGAATTTGTATATTTTATTATTTTGGGTGCAAGCTTACGGAGCTTACACTAGTTTATATTTTGTTGTTCAAGTTGGATTTCAAAACTTTGTGTTATCATCTTTTGGTATAAAAGGAAATTTTTACCTTCATTATTTTAGAGTCTATTGTCTAAGTCGACATCCAGCTCGCGTACTCCGGGCCCGCGGGGTCGGGTTCGTGACAGTTGGTATCAGAGCTATGGTTTAGCTCTAAGTATAAGTCTAGGTGGACTAGTATGACCTAGGAGGGTAGTTGTGTTCGGAGTGAGTAACGGTTGATGTTTTATGCAGGTAATTATTCACAATGGCTAGAAGAAGAACGGGTGAAGGTTCTAGCGGGGCTCAGAATCAGAATGATCTTCGGGAAGAGAACCGTGCTATGTTCCAAGGCATGTTTGAGGCGGCCAAAAGGAAATTCATGACCAAGGACCGAGAGTAGAGCAAGCACCACCACCCCGATATGGTTTGGAGCAATTCTTGAAACTGAAACTGGCAGAGTTCGATGGTGAGCCCGATGTGAAGAAGGCCGAACTATGGGTTGAGTCTGTGGAGAAAATTTATGATGTGTTTGGGTGCACGGACGAGGATAGGGTCCGGTTTGCGGCTTATAAATTGGTTGGGGCCGCCGAGCATTGGTGGAAAGGGGTTAAAGCGAGTTGGGATGACACTCACACAGTATATGCACGGGAATTGTTTGTGCGGAAGTTCAAAGAGCATTTTATTCCGGTAGTGGATCAAAACCGAAAGGAGATCGAGCTTCTCAACTTGGAGCAAGGTTTGTTGTCTATAGCTCAGTACTCGGCTAAGTTCACAGAATTAGCCCGGTATTGTGACTATCTTGTGAGGACCGAAGAACAGAAAGCTATGAGATTCATCCGGGGTTTGAAGACTTCTATCCGTACTCAGCTTATAGCCCAGAGGATTGTGACATTCCAGGATGCGGTAGACCGTGCATACTTAATCGAGCAAGATATAGAAGAGAATAAGAAGAAGGTCGAGGTGACTAACACTAGCAAGCAGGGAGGGCAGAGCAAGCCACAATCCCGTTCTGATAACCAAGGTAATTTTGGGGGACAATCTCAGTCCCGAGGGCAACCAATCCCAAGGAACCCGGGCACTACTTCCGAGAACCAAGGGAACCAAAATAGGAGACTCTGTTCATATTGCCAAAGGGGAGGACACTCGGAGGACCAGTGTTGGAAGAAATAGGGGAAATGTATTAACTGTGGGCAGTTGGGGCATTTTGTGAAGGATTGCCCGAGATTCAGAGGTCAACCGACAGGGGTAGGAGCTGGGGCTCCACAGGGTCAGAAAAGAGATGCTGCGGGGAAGCCCAAGGTCCAAGGAAGGGTATTTGCCATGAATCAACAACAAGCTACCGATGATCCTTCTGTTATTGGAGGTATTGTTTCTGTGTTTAATGTGAGCGCCCGTGCGTTAGTATATCCAGGATCATCTCATTCTTACATATCTGTGCAATTTGCTTCCTTGCTAAATGCTGCATTTGAGTCTTTACCTTATGTGCTAGAGGTGTCGACCCCTATAAGAGAATGTTTGGTGACTGATAAAGTCTTTCGTGCTTGTGATGTGCTTATATGTGGTCGTGTCTTGTGTGCGGACTTGGTAGTCCTTCCGATTCAAGACTTTGATGTTATTTTGGGTATGGATTGGTTGAGCAAGTTTCATGCTTCTGTTGATTGTCGTAGGAAAGTTGTTACTTTTTCTATCCCCAATATGCCTAAAATTGTTTTCGAGGCTATGCCTTTGGGTAGGAATATTCGTATCATTTCTTATATGAAAGCTAGGAGATTGTTGCACCGTGGTTGTGAGGGGTACTTGGCTAGTGTGCTTGATACTAGGAAAGAATTTCCTAGTTTGGAGAGTGTTCGGGTAGTTAGAGAATTTCCCGATGTTTTCTCTTCTGAATATGATATGCTTCCAGATCGTGAGATAGAGTTTTGTATAGACCTTTTGCCGGGTATGGCTCCGATTTCAAAGGCACCGTATAGGTTGGCTCCTACAGAGTTGAAGGAATTAAAGGTTTAGTTGCAAGAGTTGCTTGATCGAGGGTTTATCCGCCCTAGTGTTTCCCCGTGGGGAGCACCGGTTTTGATTGTGCGGAAGAAAGACGGTTCTTTGAGATTGTGTATTGATTATCGGATGTTGAATCAGGTTACAGTGAAGAACAAGTATCCTCTACCTCACATTGATGATTTATTTGATCAGCTTCAAGGGTCCGTAGTGTTTTCTAAACTTGATTTGAGGAGTGGGTACCATCAGTTGAAGATCCGATCGGAGGATATTCCGAAGACTGCCTTTCGCACTCGTTATGGTCACTACGAGTTCTTGGTTATGCCATTTGGGTTGACTAACGCGCCTGCCGTGTTTATGGATTTGATGAACCGGGTTTTCCATCCTTATCTTGATTCGTTCGTGGTGGTCTTCATCGACGACATTCTTGTCTACTCTAAATCTCGAGAGGAGCACGAGAAACACTTGAGGACAGTTTTATCCATTCTTACGAGGGAGCAGTTGTTTGTGAAGTTTAGTAAATGCGAATTTTGGCTCGAGAAGGTTTCATTTCTGGGTCATGTTATTTCAAAAGATGGGATTTCTGTGGATCCTTCAAAGATAGAAGCCATAGTGGATTGGAAGAGACCCGAGTCAGTGACCGAGATCAGAAGTTTTCTGGGTTTAGGTGGGTATTACAGAAGGTTTATAGAAGGGTTTTCGAGGATCGCTACTCCGATGACTCAGTTGACCCGGAAGGATGTACCGTTTGTGTGGAGTGAAAAATGTCAAAGTAGCTTTGATGAATTAAAGAAGAGATTAACTACGGCTCCTATTCTTGCGTTACCAAATGGAAATGAGGACTTAGTGATTTACAGTGATGCTTCGAAAGAGGGTTTGGGTTGTGTTTTGATGCAGAATGGGAAAGTAATTGCTTATGCTTCGAGGAAGTTGACCCCTAGTGAACAAAATTACCCTACTCATGATATGGAGTTGGCTGCGATAGTCTTTGCGTTGCATAAGTGGAAGCATTACCTATATGGAGCGAAGTTTGAGATTTTTACCGATCACAAGAGTTTGAAATACCTCTTCTCTCAAAAGGAATTGAATAACCGTCAGTGTAGGTGGATGGAGCTTTTAAAAGATTATGATTGCACCATTTCGTACCATCCGGGCAAAGCAAATGTAGTAGCTGATGCGATCAGTCGAAAGTCTTATGTGGCATCAATGATGATTCGTGAATGGAAATTGCTAGAGGATGTTCGAGATTGGTGTCCTCGCGAATCGAGACGTGGGGCGATTTTTGCGAATATTAGGGTATCTCCGACTCTAATTCATCAAATAAAGGATACTCAGAAGGATAACCCAGAGTTGAAGAAGATTATGGATAATGCTCGGGATAGACAGTATGTGGACTTCCAGCTTGACTCCGAGGGAGTGTTGACTTACCGTAGCAGATTGTGTGTGCTGGACATCGGTGGGATTAAGCAGCGAGTTCTTGATGAGGGTCACAAATCCCAGTATACCATTCATCCCGGGAGTACGAAGATGTATCAGGATTTAAAACAACAATTTTGGTGGATTAACATGAAGAGGGAAATTGCAGATTATGTATCGAAATGTTTGACCTGTCAACAAGTTAAAGCAGAGCATCAGAGACCCGCAGGTCTACTTCAGCCTCTTGAGATACTCGAGTGGAAGTGGGAACACATTACGATGGATTTTGTAACAGGACTACCCAGGACTCGAAGGAGGTTCAATGCAGTTTGGGTGATTGTGGACAGGTTGACTAAATCTTCTCATTTCTTACCCATTGACATTTCCTATTCGATGGAGAAACTTGTGAATTTGTATATTCATGAGATCGTCAGATTACATGGTGTTCTAGTTAGTATTGTGTCGGACAGAGATCCCAGGTTTACATCCCGATTTTGGCAAGCGTTACAGAAGGCTTTGGGTACCGATTTGAGGTTTAGCACAGCATTTCATCCTCAGACTGACGGTCAGTCTGAAAGAACTATTTAGATTTTCGAGGATATGTTACGGGCTTGCACAGTTGACTTTCCAGATTCGTGGGATACACACCTACCGCTTGCAGAGTTCGCCTACAATAATAGTTATCAGTCGAGTATTCAGATGGCACCGTATGAGGCTTTGTATGGGAGGAAATGTCGGTCACCTATTTGTTGGGATGAGGTTGGGGAGGCAAAACTTTGGGGTGTTGACATGATTCAGGACTCGGTGGAAAAGGTTAAAATTATTCGGGATCGACTGAAAACGGCCCAGAGTCGACAGAAGAGCTACGCCGATCATCGGAGACGAGATCTTAGTTTTCAGACCGGAGACTTCGTGTTCTTAAAGGTATCTCCGAAGTGGGTATCCGAAGGTTTGGGAAGAAGGGTAAATTAGCTCCGAGGTTTGTTGGACCGTTTGAGATTTTGGGGAAAGTGGGACTTCTAGCATATCGGCTTGCGTTACCATCTTCTTTGGACCGGTTACATAACGTTTTTCACGTTTCTATGCTTCGGAAGTATGTTCATGATCCATCTCACGTGTTACCGAGGGTACCGGAGGATATAGAGCCTGATATGACCTATGAGGAACGACCGGTTCGGATTCTTGATGCCAAAGTCCAAGAGTTGAGAAGCAAAAGCATTCCGTTGGTTAGAGTTCTTTGGAGGAATCACAATGTTGAGGAATCGACTTGGGAGCTTCGCGATGAGATAGAGAGGAAATATCCGTGGCTTTTTAATTCGGGTAAGTCTCGTTAAAATTCGGGTCGAATTTTCTTTAAGGGGGAGTGAATGTCACGACCCGAAAACCCGTCTCTATTTTCTAATAATAAATATTTAATTATTTATTTTTTCTTATTTAATTGTTTAAATTATCATTTAATTAATAATTTATGTGTGCATTTTATGTGTTATAATAATTTATGCCTAGCCTTTTATTTGGGTCATTTGTGCTAGTGTAGTATTATTTGGTCTTAGTTGTTAGTAGGATGTATTAGAGTTGTATGTTAGTATGGGTGAGGGGGCCTAAGTGTAAGTTTTTGAAATGATTTTTAACTACTCCCTCCCTACTCTTCCTTCTCCCTCACTCTTCCTTTCATTTCCCAGCACACCCTTTCTCTCTCTCCATTGTTAAAAGGGTAAGTTCTTCCTCTCATTCTTCCTTCATTTTGATCATCTTCCTCCCTCTATTTCTTGGTGCTCATTTTATGAAACATGTTTAGATCGTCGATAGGATCGTAGGGAGCTAAAAATATTTGAATTCCGTCATCTTTGAGAAAATCCGGGTAAGTTGCTTTTCCCCCATTTTTATGCTAAAGTGTTCATTTCACGTTTATATAATGCTTTAGTTGATACATTTGATGTTTGATTGAGTTTGGAATTTATTTGGAATTTATTTGGGTTTTTGGTAAAAAAAATGGGATTGTTATGAATGTTGGGATTTGATCTTGGTTTTGGTTGATAAATGGTGTTATTTAGGTCCCCTTTAAGTTAGATGTTGTTTGGGTACTTTGGGGATCAAGTTGGGAGTGTTGATTTGTGAGAAATTTGGTTTTGGTTTGAAAATGGCGAAACCCAGCTCTGTTTCCCGGCCTGAAGGCAGACCAGGCGCCCGCCCGACTTGAGCCAGGCGCCCGCCTACCCACCCTTTTTCCCGTTGCCAACCTTCTGTTGGAATAAGCGCGCGCCCGACCCATTCCAGGCGCCCGCCCGCCCCCCTGTTCTGGAATCTACCTTTTGCTTGGTTATGACTAGTGACTTCCCTAGTTTTAATTTATCTACTCAAATTAACTTAAATTAACATCGTGGAACACGTTATTAATTGGAATTGGTTCCTTTGTGAATAAATATGTTATGAAATTTATTTAAGTACCGTTTTAGGAATGTTGGACATCTTTGATGTGTTGTTTGGATTGGTTTACCTTTGTGGTGATTTATTTGGAATGGTTCCCTACTTAGGAATCACGAGTTGTTTAATTAAGCTAATATTTATTACTTAGCTTTTATTTGAAAGTCCAGCTGGTTATTTGTGTATCGAGTCAGGCAATGGATAATGCTATAATGGAACAAGCCAAGTCCAGTACAGCATCGCCCATTGGTCCTTCTTTCCTCATCCAGATTGGCCTTGGATGGGATGAGCTAGCTCCTTTTGTGAGTATTCTAGCTAGACGTTTTGGAGTATGACTTTGTGGCATGGCTCCCGCCCCTTGTGGCATGTTACTTTGTTATTGGTTCCGGTACCGGGGGTTTTCTCTTCAGCTTTCATGCTACTATGAAGATGTTGATTGTTGATTGTTGAAGCTACGCAGCGACCTTTATTTGGTTATATCAGTTGGGAAACCTTGGCTAATATCCTTTGTTACTTGTTTATTTCCGCTGCTATCTATTAATTGATAATGCTATGTGCTAAGTGATATTTATTATTGTTTATTGCTTATCGCATCATAGCATGTCATGTAGTTGCATTAGTAACTTATTGAGATTTATCTCACCCCCTTTTCTTTTATCTTTGTTTTTCCTTAACTCCCCCCCCCCAGGAGGAAAGGATTAGACTCGCTGATCACGAGGAGGACGTCGTGAGGGTTGAGCTTTTGGGGCAAGTTGTTATTGGTGGGTTTACATTACATAAATGTGCAACCTTTTTGGGAATAGTTGTACCAAACTTGACGTCATTAGAATTTGTATATTTTATTATTTTGGGTGCAAGCTTACGGAGCTTACACTAGTTTATATTTTGTTGTTCAAGTTGGATTTCAAAACTTTGTGTTATCATCTTTTGGTATAAAAGGAAATTTTTACCTTCATTATTTTAGAGTCTATTGTCTAAGTCGACGTCCAGCTCGCGTACTCCGGGCCCGCGGGGTCGGGGTCGCGACACGCGTGGCCAAGGATGCCGGCGGGCTGACTCCTTGATCACAACGCCAGAGGCCTTCCCTCTTCTCCTCTCGTTTCTTCTTCTTCCTCCCACCATTGTTGAGTTTAGAGAGAGAATTCGAGTTCTAGAGAGAGAAAGCTTGGATCCGATAATTTTTGAGGATTTTGTTTCGAGCACTTCGGATAAATGGCGGATTGGATCAACGAGGCCCTGTTTAGGGTTTTTCCGGGCCAAGGCGGGTATGTGCGTCAAGGACAAGAACAAAGACAGTGGCATGGTGATCCTCATGGTGAGGGAAACGTAGGGGCTGGCCCAGGAGCGGGTTTCGAAGCGGCGCCCTTGATACCACGGGGCGGCTTAAGACCACGAGCGGCGACTCAGAACTTTCGCGACAGCCTTCTCCGGTCGACGTTTGATCAAGATTACGACTTCTACATCGACTCGGAGCGTCACTGGTCGATGGGCCTTCCGGAGACATGAGAGGTACATTTCAAATTTTCGCTCCGTTCATTTTCACATTTTTCGCACTTTTGTACAAAATATAGATTTCTAGAATTGTGAATTGCTAGAAACGTAGGTTGCTAGAAATGTAAATTGCTAGGAGTATAACATACCTGTGCTGTGTCTACTTGCAGAGTATCACGGCTCGTGGGTCCACAGTGACTGTGGGCAAACTGTGGGCGTCTCTGCCGGAGGGACCGGGCGGTTTGCGTGCTCGGATTGAAGCTATGGGGTTTGGCCCATTCTTTGATAGTGTCCGCACGGTTGGGGGCACTCTGAAGGTGGCGGCGGTGATAGAGGTGTGCAGGGAGTTCTGGTAGGACACCACCCATACTTTTCACTTCAGTTGGGGAGAGATTACCATCACGCCGACGGATTTTGCAACTATCACGGGGTTGAGGTTCACTGCTACCCCTTTGCCTTTTGATGAGAGCTTGGCGGAGCGGCGGGACTATAGTCAGGCTCTGTTGGGGGTTGACACCGACCAGGGAGGAGGTGTTAAGGGTCATGGAGTGGAGGCCGGGAAGGTGAACTGTTTGGTAGAGATGGCTATTGAGGCCTTTGGTAGGGGGGAGTATGATTTGGATTGCTTGGTCTGGCTATTCTTATGGTACAGCTTTTCAGAGATCTTGTTTCCCAGTGGGGCTACTGTCTGCAGGTACTCACTGCTAGGGGCTTTTGTGGACTTGGACCAAGTCGGTGGGATTTCTTGAGGCGGAGCTGGTTTGGCTGAGATTTACCGGGCATTGGACCATTGCTCGAGGTCTAGCTCGTCGGCCTTTGACGGGTTTCAGTTCGCATTTGAGGTATGCTCTTGACTGCTCTTCTTTTCACTTGTTGGGATTTCTTCTCTATCTTTTGGTCTGAAATGTTTCTGTCATTATATGCACAGGCGTGGGTGTACGAGATCTTCGGTGTCGCCCCTTTTCAGTTGGTGATGAGTGCCAATAAGGTTGTTCCCATAATTTCGTACTGGTGCAAGAGCAACAGGGCGCCTCCCCGCAGAAACTGGGATAGGAAGACGGTGGATGCCGCCGATCTGAGGAGGGTTTTTACGATGTCTGAGCCTGTCGGGGTCAGGTTTTACCCATGGAGTCCGTCTAATGAGGCTTCGGTGGGTCCCTATGTAGTGGAGTTGACCGCTTCTAGGGTTCTGCTTGTGGGTCTCACCGGGGAGGCCATGTATCTCGGAGAAAGGGTGGTTCGTCAGCATAGGGATGGTGCGTTACCATGGGCTCCTTATGACCCTCCTTGGGATATGCTCCGTCCTGCGAGGTTGGCAACTTTCTTGGATCCCACTCCGGCAGAGCATTACAGGGGGAGTGACGACTACGCCGGCTATGTGCGGAATCGTTTGATCAGCCCTCAGGTTTAGGTTAGGATGTTATCGGGAGAGGGATCGAGCTCGGCCCGGTATGTTGGTCGGAGTCGGCCTTTGGTGGACATGCCTCCCCGTTCGAGTAGCGTGAGGGTGATGAGAGGTGGCCGGGAGGTGGAGATTAGCTTGGAGCCGACGGCCGCAGATGTTGTCGAGGAGACTTTTGTTCCTCCGCCTGACGCTGGGGTATGACCTTATCTCAGTCATGTACACACACACTTGTTATTTCTGCATTGTAATCATTGCCTTGGTTTCCCTTTCAGGTGACTCGGGAGGCATACATTCGTTCTGTTCAGCGGGAGAACGTACTGATGCGCCTATTGAGAGAGGCATATCATTCTTGCACTTGCCAGCGGGATGATGTCGTGGCTCCCCAGCGTCGGGAACGGTCTCCGAACGGTTCGGGCTCCTCCCATACTGGTGGTTGAGCGGTCCGTGGACGGAGTTCGGGTGCCGGTAGCTCTCGAGCTTCAGCGCGGCGTGGAGACACCACGGAGGAGGAATCTGATTAGGCGGGACCCATCCTCTTCTCCTTATTACTGTACTGTTAGCTAGTAGAGACAAATATGTACTGGACAACTATTTAACAATGTATATTTATGAACTAGAATGAGAATGATTTTGTGACCACCTATTTGTACAAGCTAATTATTTTACAATGCTCCTAATTTTTCTACAATGCATGAGCCAAGGGGAGGGGCAGGTACGTTGTTTGCATGGATCCGCTGCGGGGTAGGAGCAATCGATCTGAAATTTCTGCATGGGGCAATAGTGGCCGCGTGGCCAAGGAAAAGTCGGCCGCGTGGCCAAGAGCAATTGTGGCCGCGTGGCCTAGGACGAATGTGGCCGCGTGGCTGAGTCTGCCGCCGACTCTGGTTTCCCTTTTCCTGGCAAAAATTGGAGTTTGTGTAGTATTTAAGGGGAATTTGGGTTCCCTTAGAATTCGTACCAGCCACTACTTTTAGGTAATTTAGAGTTCTAATCTTCACTTTGCTTGCTTTTCACCATGGATCATGAAGCTAGGATCACAAGTCTTGAGAAAAAGGTCTTTATAACTTCTTTGGAGAAGTGGGTTGCCAAACTTTCTGGTTCTAGCCGTAGGAAACTTGATGAAAGGTATGGGATAAGGTGTCTTTGGTCACTCTTGCATATGAATTCCAATACCAACCTTTTACAAGCCTGTGGGAAGTTTTGGAATGACACCCTTCATGTCTTCAATTTTTCATTCAACGAGATGACACCCACATATGAGGACAGTGCAGCGCTTTGCGGCTACGAAGGGAAGGGTAAAGTTGCCTTGCCTTTTGACTTTGTTTGCTTGAGGGACAAGTTGATGACCTTTGGCGTGTCCATGGAGGACTTTGATAGGTATGCTAGGGGCGACTATGTTGACCTTTCTTGGAAGCCACAACACTTTATGCACATGGACGTGGCTTCTGACCGTTCTTTGGACCATCTTGCACTATGCTTGTTTGCCTCTATTCTCTTCCCCTCTGAGGTTGGGTTTGCCAGTGAAGGGTTCTTGGGCATGGTAAATTCCGCTCGTCTAGGCTATGACATTGTGCCGGCTATCCTTGGAGAGATGCTCTGTGGGATTCCCCATCTCGCGGCTTATGGTGGGATGCCCTGTGGTAGTGATAGGCTCTTGACTATGTGGTTGCAAGAGAGGCTTCGCGTCAACAAACCGGCGGCTTCTCTGAAGGTGGCTCCATGGATGCACCATATTAGGGGGATGGCGGAGCGGTTTGAGGGCATGACTCTCAAAGGTTGGGAACAGTATTTGGCAGAGATGGTGATTGATGACATTCAATGGGTGGTGCCCCGTTGGCACATTCATTCTGTGAGGGAGAAGCAAGTAGGACTTCACATAATCAAAGTTCCGACACTCTCTGGGACTACCTTTTACTACCCCGCTAGAGTGCTCCGTCAGTATGGCTTAGTGCAGACTACCCCGGAGGATTGGGACAAGGAGAGAGATGATTTTCCTTTTGGGATACTTCAGTTGGATGACAGTACTTTGGTCCTTCTCTCTCAGATATGGGGCAAGGCCGGTTTTAGCCGTAGGACCTTCATCACCCCCTCTAGCAACACCTACCTGTCACGAGAGTACTTGGATTGGTATATGGGGAGACTTGGGCATGCGGAGCAGACTCTAGGGACCCTAAGGGGCACTATTTTGGGATCCTGTGCTCCAAGTTTTTTATTGAGAGTGAAAGAGGTTGTGGCTTATGAGAGGAGGATGAGCAAAAGCGTGGCCAACGGGAATGGAGATGGAGTGGGAGCATCCAAGAAGAGGAAAAGCGAAGAGGTTCCTATCGGCAAGGCTAAAGGTGTTAGTGAATTTGAAAGAAAATTTTGTGAGAATCCTAACAAGAAAGTTCGTCGTGGACAAAGCAAGAAGAAAGAGACCGAGGGCACAAATGGCACTAAAGAGTGATCCCGAGCGTCTCCCCATAGTCGTTGCAGACACATTAGTTGAATTTAGTTTACTTTTGTTTTAGTTTCAATTTCAAAATAGGTTATGTAGTCAGAAAGTTTGTCGAGCTTAGACTCATCAAATAAGTGTAAACGTGCAATGACTATGGAAATAAAAGTTTTTGCTTTTAGAAAACACAAATCCTTCTTTTATTATTTCTTGACAAGATTTGGATGTTTATTTATTTTTTAGACCGCACCTCTTGAAAGGCTGCCTACGTTCCCCTTTTACAAATAGGACTAAGGGGCTCAGGTCGTCGTAGTTCATTCCAGTTAGACTAGAATTATTTAAGAAAGGGAAGATAGAAGAAGGGGATGCTCTAACTTTTGCCTAGACCGCCCTTGCGGGTTTTCAGTATAGCTAGCTTTGTACGCACCCTTATTTTGCATAGACCGCCCTTTGCGGTTTTCAATCTATCGGGCTTCTTTTTGCGATTTTTTTTTTTTTTTTTGTAGCAGGGGAGTCTAATCATAGTAGCGTCTGAGCTTGCTGAGGTTGACTGGTTCCTTGAACGGGTTGCCATCCAAATCTGCCATTCTGACCGCTCCTCTGGAGAAGATCTTCTGTACTACAAACGGACCTACCCAAGTGGGGGCCCACTTCCTGAGGGGGTTGAACTTGTTGGGCAAGCGTGCTTTGAGCACCAAGTCTCCCTCCTTTATGTCAAAAGGCTTGACTCTTTTATTGAAGGCTTTCATCGTTCTCCTTTGATAGGCTCGGATATGTTCCATGGCCTTCAATCTGCGTTCATCGAGCGTTGCCAACTGATCATAGCGACTCCGGAGCCATTCTACTTCATTCACTTGGTTTTCGAGTAAGATCCTTAATGATGGCACTTCCAATTCTATAGGGAGTACCGCCTCCATGCCGTATGTCAAGGCGTAAGGGGTCTCTCCAGTAGCAGTACGGACTGACGTTCTGTATCCCCAAAGTGCTAATGATAACTTCTCGGGCCAATCCCGTCCTTGCGGAGCCATTTCGCGAATTATCTGTCCTATCGTCTTGTTGGCCGCCTCAACCGCGCCGTTAGTCTGTGGATAGTATGGGGAAGATTTCTTTCGTTCGACCTTGAATTCTGCGAGCAAGCGTGCACACTCGGCTTCGAAATGACTACCATTGTCTGATATAATGAGGTTAGGGACCCCATATCTACACATGATGTTCTCTTTGATAAACTTGCGCCACCTTCTTGGAATTCAGCACCTTGTAAGACTGAGCTTCGACCCACTTTGTGAAGTAGTCGACTGCGACGAGGACGAATTCGTGACCGTTACTGCCGGCTGGCGAGATTTTCCCAATGATGTCTATACCCCATGTGGCGAATGGCCAAGGCGTGGTGGAGCTGTACAACTCGTGTGGGGGGATGTGGTTGAGGTTGGAGCATACTTGGCACTTGTGACACCGTCGAACCCATTGAATACAGTCCGTCTCTATGGTAATCCAATAGTAGCCCAGGCGAGTGATCTTCTGTCTAAGCATCCTTGCATTCATGTGAGGTCCACATAAACCGTTGTGTACTTCCTCCATTATTGCTTCATCTCTCTTGCTGTCGACACATAAGAGCAACAGCCCGTCGTAATGTCTCTTGTACAAAGTATCGTCTAACAATACGAATTGGCCCGCCAGTCTTTTAAGCGCTTGCAGACTTTTGGCCTTCACATCTCCATCAAAAGACGTCTCTTCGTGCTTAAGGAACTTGTAGATTTGGGCGTACCATTGGTCTCCATTTACCTCCGCATCGATCTGGATTTCGCAGCAATAGGCTGGGTTCTCCCTTCGTCCAACCCTAAATGGCTTCACGGACCTTCCTTCTGGAATCTCGACCAACGAGGCCAATGTAGCTAGAGCATCTGCGAACTTATTTCTGTCTCGTGGCAGGAAATGGAAGGTGACTTCTTTGAACTGTGTTATCAACTCATCCATGTAACCTTGGTAACGGTGCAGGCAAGGATCAATAGTTTTCCATTTCTTCGCCGCTTGGTTAATAATCAAAGCAGAGTCTCCATATACTTCTAACTCTTTCACGTTGCGTTCTAGGGCGGCTTCCAGTCCGGCTATACATGCCTCATACTCAGCGGCGTTGTTGGTTGTTGAAAAGTTCAGCTTGATGGCTATGGGAGTGTGTTCATCTTTGGGATCAATAAGTAGGAGTCCGACTCCATTCCCTCGTTTGTTTGCAGCCCCGTCAAAGAATAGTTGCCACCTTTCTGCGACCTCAATCGCGAAAATGTCGTCGTCCGGGAACTAGGGGTCGGGTCCCCTTGTCTCGGTGCTTGGAGAGTCTGCGAGCTGATCGGCCATTGCCCTCCCCTTGATTGCCTTCCACGGTACATAAGTAATGTCGAACTCTCCAAAGAACACTGACCATTTAGCGAGTCTCATAGAAAGGGAGGGTTTATCAAACAGGTACTTGATAGGATCCATTTTCGAGACTAGTAAGATCGGATCGGATACCATGTAGTGCTTGATCTTCGTCACCACCCATACTAGGCCTACGCAGGTATTCTCGAGCGCGGAGTAATTAAGCTCGTTACCTTGTAACTTTCGGCTGACAAAGTAAACTGCATTCTCAATCCGGGAATCGTTGGCTTCTTGCGCTAACATGGCTCCGACGGCGGTGTCTGTCACAGTTAAGTATAGTAGCAACGGCTTCTCCTGATGCGGCAGACGCAGGATTGGGGTATTCACCAAATACTGTTTGATCCTCTCAAAGGCTATCTGGCAGTCATAATCCCACTCCACATTGGCTGTTTTCTTCATCAGTTTGAAAATTGGTTCGCAGATGGTGGTCAGCTGGTTGATAAACCGACTGATGTATTGCAGGCATCCCATGAATCCTTTTATCTCCGTCTCGTTATGGGGCGGCTTCATCTCCAGGATGGCTTGAATCTTCCTTGGGTCGGCTTCGATCCCATTCTCGGTGACTATGTAACCCAATACTTTCCCTCTACGAACTCCAAAGGTGCATTTCGCCGGGTTCAAACGCATGGCGTGCTCTCTCAACCTGTAGAAGAATTTTCTGAGATCTATCAAGTGTTAGCCACCAGACCCTTTTGAATGTATAATCATGTCATCCACGTACACCTCAATCTCCTTGTGGATCATATCGTGGAATAAAGTCGTAACTGCCCGTTGGTAGGTAGCCCCAGCGTTCCATAGCCCAAACGGCATGACAGTATAGCAAAAAGTCCCCCATGGGGTGGTGAAAACTGTTTTCTCTTAGTCCTCCTCGGCCATCTTGATCTGGTTATAGCCGGCAAACCCATCAACAAACGACTTGACCTCATAATAGGCGGTCGCGTCCACCAACATGTCGATATTTGGCAGGGGGAAGTCATCGTTCGGCGTAGCTTTGTTGAGATGCCGAAAATCCACACACACTCTGACTTTACCATTGGATTTTCTGACAGTCACCAAATTTGATAACCAAGTTGGATACTCGATCACCCTGATGAAACCCACACGGAGTAGCTTCTCAATCTCTTCCTTCACTTGCAAAGACCATTCCGGCTTAATGCGGCGCAGCTTCTGTTTGACTGGCTTAGCGTCTGGTGCTGTCGGGATTCTGTGCTCTACGATCGAGTTGTCGAGCCCCGGCATGTCTTTATAAGACCATGCGAACACATCCACATATTCTTTGAGTAGCTCAATCAGTGCTTCCCTTTCGGCTCCGCTGAAAAAGCTTCCAATCTGCGTTTCTTTAGGCTCAGCTTCGGTTCCCAAATTCACGCACGTTAACACCTCATCGGCAGCTTGGGCTCGAGATTCTTTTTGATTAATTACCTGTTCTGAAATTTCTTTAAGGTATTCATCATTTAATGTGTCTGTGTCCGCCTCTTCTAATGAATCATTATTAACTAAGTGTATATCATTAGTTTGATTATTAGCCAATTTATCAGTTAATGGAGTGACTATAGAGGGATACTCGGAAAGGTCGAGGGTTTCATTCATGGCAAAAGGAAAAATAGCGTTTGCAACAAGATCATAGTCTTCGGACGTAATGTCGTCAGACTTAGAGGAAGACTCAAATTCAAAAATGTAAAACACTAGACTCTGGGGATGGGCATTTTGGGTGAGTGACAGGAGATGCTGCAGGAGTGGCGACAGGAGAAGGAGTAAGCCCCAATGTCCCCACCATAAATTCCGGAGTAGCTATAGGTCCCCCAATGATGCACCAATTCTTGAGCTTGTCCCCCATGGGTACCACCAATGTCCTCGGATCTATGTCGTTCTCTGATTCATCCCCAATAGCGGCTACCATGTCGTCGTCCAGCCCCAGATTACCCAGATGCTGAAGCAGATATTGGCCATCCCACGTCTCAGTCATTCTTGGCGCTTCTGCAGTTTCTGCTGTCGGCTTGTCAAGGGTTGCAGCTTCAAGTTGATCTGCCAAGTCATCTGCAACCTTGGCGGAGTACTCATGCCTGATGGTTCTAACTCTGCCCGTGGCTTTGTAATATTCCATGTAAGTCAGCTTCATGTTGGACCGATCGAATTCCACATCTCTGAAAATCTCGAACCCTTTCTGCAACTTACCGGTGTGGTCAAACCATGGCTCTGCGAACTCGAAACACGAAAACTCCTCGCCCTCCTTAACGAAGTAACTATTAAGGGAAAGGCGGTATGGTCGTATCTCAGGCTTTTTATGAGAAAGCCCCACTTTCTTAAGGAACTCTATCCTTTTCTGTTCTGCTTTGTCTTCGGGAGTGAGAGTATACCCAAGACCGAACAATCCTCGGTGATCAATCTCTTTAACCAGACTTGTGGGACCTTGCAAGCACTTACCTAGCCCCAGCCCTGGTATGGAACCCATATTACGCAGTATCTTGACAACAGGTGCCACTTTATCCGTTGTTTTGGTGAGGTCGATGGTGCAGATCTGTGCCTGAGCGACTATTTCGAAGCCACTGAAGAGTTGGCTCTCTTCCCCATACTGTATTTGTAAAACAGGAATGCCATTGGTGTCCGTCCCTTGGGCCGTTACTAAATCACTGTAGAAAACTGTCACCTCATTACCGGATTGAAATTTCACACATTGGTGCAAGGAGGAGGGAACTGCGCCTGACTGGTGTAACCATGGCCGTCCGAGCAGGAGTGAGAAGGTTGCGGGAATGTCTATGACATGGAATTCGGTGGGTAGGATTTTGGTTCCGATTGTGAGGGGCAGGGTGACAACGCCTATAACCGCGCGACAGGTTGAGTCATAAGCTTTGATTGTTTGCTTAGACGGGCTCAAGTCCACACCATGGACACCGACTACATCCATCATCCTTGATGGAAAGATGTTAATAGCAGAACCATTGTCAACGAATACACGAGGCATCTTCTTGCCATCCACTTCCGCAGTGATGTA
The DNA here is from genome assembly GCA_026119855.1 of Campanula takesimana. Classification (NCBI taxonomy): domain Eukaryota; kingdom Viridiplantae; phylum Streptophyta; class Magnoliopsida; order Asterales; family Campanulaceae; genus Campanula; species Campanula takesimana. Next base: position 929,386 of record JAOWBW010000134.1, read on the forward strand.
CAGGGGTTCATTGTGATCAACTCCGAACACGGGCTTGTCTAGCTCTGAGAAAGTGATGATGTTTCCATAGTGGATATTCCCAATCATGTGCGTGACGTTCTCTGGGGTAGTGTTTGACGGGACCATTGTAGCGGCGAGGTTTTGCTCAAGCATGAGGCGATGGGCGAGAGAGGAGGTGAGTACGGACCAGAGCGAAATGTGGGCTTGGGTCTGTTTGAGTTGGGTGAGGATAGGGTCTTCATTCTCGAGGTCGGCTTGCTCGGGTTCCTTCGCAAAGATTTTTCTTTGCTCCCTTCGAATCGGATTGGTACACTTGACCGGATCTTGTGATTAGAAAAACTTCCGTTCGCAACTCGTCTAAAGAGAGTGGGGTTCCCTCTTGAGGAGGTGGAATTTCGATCTTCTCGGTTTCTTCAAAGATTTCATCCCAAGAGAGAGGTTGAGAGGGTTTGGGACTCTCTTCCTCTAGAGATTCTACTTCACTAACTAGTTCTTCTAAAGACAACAAGTAGCAAGAAGGTTCTATATTATTGATCATTGAAATACAACCCATCTCATCACAGTCCGCCACAACAGGCTCGGCCGGATCAGTGATCTCACTGAGTTCTACCATGAGTACATTGCTAGCTACATAATCTCTAGGGTCTTCGACAACTCCCTTGTGGATGAGCTCTTGCACGGCTTTCCTGAGTTCAAAGCATTCTTCGGTAGTGTGACCGGTGCACTTGTGGTAGTGGCAAAACTTTGACAAATCGCAACCAAGGCGGGGGAGGTGTCCTTCTAATGGTTCGAGAATTTCTAACGTCACCAATGCCATGAAGATATCCACCATCGTGAGCCCTATCTTTCCAAAGGCATCCATGAGCTCTAGGATACTGATCTCGCATGTTTGCACCATATTCACCCCACCCCCATTGTTAGGAAGAGGGTTCTTCAACAGATTGGGACCCTTCGGCTTCTCAATCTTCTTGTCATTGATCAACCCTTGAACTACGCGCTTTAATTGGATACACCCATCCATCGTGTGCCCAATGTACTTGTGGTATTTGCAGAATTTGGATGCATCTAAGTCAGTCCTTGGGTTGGCGGGTTGGTAATTCTCTAGCGGCTTAATGATACCTCTCTTGACTAACACGTCAAAGACCTTCCCCATGGGCATACCAAAATCATCAAAATACTCCCTCTGTTGTGGATCCCCATTCCTTGTTACGGCTTGGACATCTAGCGGGACCTCATTTTGGACCATATTCACTTGGCCGACGGCCTCCTTTCCACCCCTAGGAGGCGCAGGCGCAGTAGGAACCTTGTAGCGGAAGGAGTTGTTGGTGTTGGTCTTTGGACTTTCGTTTGGCGGCACAATCCCAGTGAACCCTGCTTCGTACCTTACTCCGGCGTCAACCATTTCCCGCAAGTCAGGGAAATAACCATTGCCGATGGCTGCTTTCATCTCAGGCAATAAACATTTGTAGAATATCTGTTTCTATTCCTTTGCTTTTGGTGGGTATTGGACCTCACACAACCGATGATTCCACCTCTTGTAAAATCATAAATAGCCTCGCTGGGCTTTTTCATAGTGTTCTCAAGATCCGTTCGATTCACATGCCAATCCAAGTTAGCTTGATACTTCTCACAGAAAATGGCACTAATTTGATCCCACGTTTGCCTTTCGGTTGGTTCTAGCCCCAAGAACCAAAGCAGAGCGATACCATCCAACGTGCTATGGAATACACGAGACATTTGTTCGTTGGTGTAGTCATGAGCCCTCATAGCCAACACATAACTAACCAAATGAGTCTTAGGACACGAGTCACCATGAAACATCGCCACTTTAGGCATCTTTAAATCTTTGGGAAGAGCCCCCACTTGGCTAGGGTTGATTGTCTTGGTAGTCGGTGCACTTTGCTTATCCACGGTCTCGATCAACTTGCGCATTTGATCTTGCATGGCCGTGACCACAGGGTGATCGGAGATGTCGGGGATAGATTCTGACAGAATGACGGGAGGAGTAGTGGAAGTAGTAGCAGCGGCCATCCCAATACTCAGAGGCAACGAGGGTGCGGGTAGTTTGCTAGCAGAGAGGTAGCCACCAAGCAGTTCAGGGGAAGGTTCATAGACAGCCTTGTTTTTGCTCATGGTAGTGAAACCTTGTTGGGTGTAGAGAGAAGGAGGTGGAGCATTGCGGTAGCTTGGGAGTGGGAAGGCAGTGGCATTGGTATTGGTGGGACAGTTGGTATTGACCTCTTCATCCTCGACATAAATGAAATTCTTACCATCGGGAACCATCCTAGGCCCCTTTTGCTGAATGTGGTCCTTCAACAGTTGGTTCTGGTCTTCCAAAATCTTGTTGCTTTCCTCGAGATTCTTGATCTTGGCTTCGAGACCGGCGAGGAAGTTCTGGAGGCTTGGGGGAATACCATTGAGAGTGGTCTCGGTGTTGAGCTCGGCGGCACTAGTAGGAGGGACAGAGACTGAAGAAGAAACAGAAGTTGACATTGCTGATGACGAGACTGAGAACGTGGACGGAGTAGAAGCTTCACGTTGTAGTCGACCACCCGAACGGATCAAAACTTTCTTTGCTGAAAGGTTGAAGGGCAATGAAGTTTTTAGGAGAGGGGGAAGGCTCATGCAAAGTATATTTTAATTTACAAAAACATACATTATTTACATCTTAATTGGTTGGAAGGGGTACCCTTTTTTCGCAACTAGCTAGGAGACTACGATTAGTGGAGGCCATCACTACGTCTATAGACCCCTCGTTTTTCATCTGCATTGCACACCCCCAAACGGACAATTTGGGCGAGGGTCCTATAGGGCAAGCGGCTTCCACCAACCATCGGATCCTATGACTAACCCTTCCTTAAAGGCATTTATCGTGGTGTCTAGGTTACATCCTACACAAGTTAATGATGGGCGGAGATCTTGACAACAAACACTCATCTTACTATGGCACGTCCCTTGTAGGGAAATCAATTTTTTGTGCACTTCCTCTCAAAAGATCTCGATTCATCATTGACTTGGGGATGACTGACATGGACAGCACGTTAATTGACTATTAAGGAAAAGCTAGCCAAACCAACCGGTCAAAACCTAGGTGTGTTACCTACACTAGTGTGTGTTGACATGGGTTAGGTAAAAGGTTCCCACCGTATACGGTGAGTGGAATAGACGAGTGACTCGAAAAGAGTGCGACAGTAGCGCACAAATTCCTGCACATCGAATACTCCAGGTAATGGGGACCTGTGCAGTGCTGACACGGACTAGTGGTAGTGTGAGGCAAGAAACTAATTCTTTTTAGGGAGAAAAGAGAGAAGCTTTGAACGTTTGAATGATGCGATGCAATGTAATGCAAGAGAGAGAAAGGGGAGAGAATAAGGATATACAAGGGAGCTTAGCAGAGTTTTGTTTGACCCTAATACTAAGACGAAAAATAACAAGGGTACATAAATACAAGGTACAAATATGAATATGGCGGAAATACAAGGTGCATGTGCAAACATGGCAAAGTGTGAGGTGCATGTGAAAACATGGCAAAGTGTGTGGTGCATGCGGGAACATGGAAAAGTGTGTGGTGCATGTGAGAACATGGCAAACATCATGATGTAAACGAAAGTTAGACCCACTAAGTTTGAAAAAGTTTCAAAACAATCCCCAGCAGAGTCGCCACTGTGAATACCCCTTTCCGATGAAGCGACGCATGGGAAGTATCTTGTGATTATTTTTATTTACAAAAGGGAATATTCATAACGACATTAAAAATATGAGAGTCGCCACGCCGTTTTAATTAAAGCCAAAACATTGAAAAAGGCATTTTTAGTGGGTTCGGGGGTCAAATTACAACAAGAGAAGAATATTGAACGTTATCACTCCTATTGCCCTAATTGATCGGTCTTTCTATCATGATGCGGTGTATGTAGTGTGTTAGTGATTTAGACCGGATCCGAAGATTGCCTACGTTCCTTTCAATGTGAGAAGCTCAGGTCAGCGTAGTTCGCACATAATTAGAATGTGGAGAGAGAATAGGGATCATGCATAATGAAGAGGGAGGAGAAAGAAACATGCAGGATGATCACATCCTAGAATAATGACTATGCCATCAATGAGATCTCAATGGACATTCATCACATTCATCATGGGAGGATTATAGAACATGGGAGTAATTACCTAAAGTTTAGGGTTTAGAAATAGTTCCTAGATCATCCTTGGGTTGATGAACCCTAAATCATCATCGGCTATGAAATAACATGTAAACATGAAGATCGCAACCCTAAATATGGCATAAATAAGGTTTTAATCTATGAACACGAAGAACATGCGAAGAACATATTATGAACATATGAATGAACATGCAAAGCATATGTAGAAACTATGAATAAACATGTAAAAACATGAATATAAGAGATCTACATTAAAAATGATGCAAGAACATGAAAAAAAAGTTAGAAAACTTACCTATGTTGGCAAGAAATAAACCTTGATCTCCTTGAGTGTTTGAATGCTTAATTAGGGAGCAAAATAATGTTTAAGAACTCTCAAAATCGGATTTAAGACTCTCCAACTCGGGATCCCCCAAACCAATGGAATGGAATGAGTTTATATAGTAAACTGATGGGAAGATCTGACGGCTGAGATCATCCGGGACAAGGTTGGCCGCCTGGCCATGATTGAAGACGGCGACAAGAGTGGCTGCGTGGCCAAGGTTGGGGCGTGGCAATGTTGGCCGCGTGGCCAAAGATGCGGGCTGGCTTGATTCTTTAGCTAGGGTTTCTGCATGGTTTTAAGGAAACCATAAGTTACCTATTTCGATGGATTTTGTCATAAATGAGGTATTTCGGGAATCCGGAACAAGTCTTTGCGAGGTTTCTAATTCCTATAAAGTCCTTGTATATTTGGGAAAACCCTAATAAACTCATTTTCAGGTCGGGTACTAACAGCCAAACAACCAGTTATTCCCCCAGGAAAATTTTTTTACAGTTTAGCCCCTCGGCTTATTTGTTAATCCAAATTGGTCCGTAAGACCGCGTAAATCTCCAAAATTATAAATTAAAGGTCGGAACTCCCATAAGCCCTAATCATCAAAATTAATCTATAATCAAAGGTCGGAACCTCCTTAAACCCTAAAAATTATAAATTAAAGGTCGGAACCCCCGTAAGCCCTAATCTTCAAAATTAATCTATAATTAAAGGTCAGAACCTCCTTAAACCCTAAAATTATAAATTAAAGGTCGGAACCTCCGTAAGCCCTAATTGGGTCTGGAAGACCTCTATAAAAATTACCAACAGGGTTCGGAAATCCACTACAAAATTTCTAAATCAATCTAAAACAGGGTTCGGAAATCCTCTACAAAATTTCTAAATCAATCTAAAGTAGGGTTCGGAAATCCTCTACAAAATTTATATATCAATCTAAAACAGGGTTCGGAAATCCTCTACAAACTTTCTAAATCAATAGGGTTCGAAAATCCTCTACAAAATTTCTAAATAAATCTAAAACAGGGTTTGGAAATCCTCTACAAAATTTCTAAATAAATCTAAAATTGGGTTCGGAAATCCTCTACAAAATTTCTAAAGCTTCTCTAAATTGGGTCCGGAAGACCTTTATAAAAATCACCAATCCATAATGAAAGGTCGGAAACCTCTGTAAACCCTAATTCTCCAAAATCAATCGATTACGCGCGCTCTATAGGAAGTTAGAATTCATCCCTAATTCTGTTCTCGATTCTTAAAACTTTTTGTCGAACCGTGCGTAGGGCCTCCCCTCCTTTCCCCAATAAAGTCCATCTGCAATGAATTTATTGTTTCACGAATGCTTGATTATCCCCAGCGAAGTACGGCATCCCGTTTCTTTCTTTTCCCACAGGTCTCGAACTACGATTGACTTGATTCCACTTGGATACGTAGGTAGCCTGACTAAGGTTCAGCCACTCGACCAACTTGGTCACTTTCTTTCACACTCCTCTCTCGATTTGGAACTCATGTTTCAGATCCGTTCCTTTTCTTAAATCGACGACCTTCCCTGCCTTGCAAGAAACGTCGCCGAGGGGCTACTGTTAGTACCCAACCTGAAAATGAGTTATTAGGCATTCTAGAACTCACAGGGACCTCCCAGGTATTTACGAGCTGCGCAGGACTTATCCGGAATTTCCCGAAAAACCCAGATAAGAAGATATCAACGACTGATCGGATGAAGCTGCAAAGATAGACGTTATCTAATCCTTCTTCAGAGTCCAGATTGATCCGAACCTTGGGAATCGAGCTAATCCTCCTGGATCGGCCGGGTGGCCACATGTTCAGCCGGGTGGCCACTTCTCCCAGATCAAGTTTTCTTATAAATAGATGACCTCAGTTCATAATTCGATACACAATTCTTTCCCCCAAGTTCTACAAGCCAAACTGACGGCAAAACTCTCTCTTCAAGCCTTTCTAGAAATCTCGAAGGTCCGACGAATCCGCGCGAGAGATTCGACTTCTCTCTTGTCAAGATTGGTGAGAATTTGTCATGTTTTCTTAGTTTAGATCTGATTTATGTTAGTTTCATTATGTTTATACATCTATATTCATACGATTCATAACGTGTTCTTCATGTTCTTGCTAGAATTCGTAATATGCTCTATATCTAGGGTAGCTATCTTCATGCTTATGTGTTATTTCATACATGTTTCATGATGTTCTTATTATTATGCTAGGTCTACGGCTTATCCCATGCATAACGTGCTAGATCTAATGTTTTAATCCCTGTTCATATTGTATAGCCGATGATGATCTCCAAGATCTAGGAACTACTTCTAAACCCTAAACTTTAGGTAATTACTCCCATGATCAGTAACTCTCCAAGGATGAATATGAGGACTACACATTGATCTTATCGATGGTATAATCATTATTCTAGGATGTGATCATCTTGCATGATTCTTTCTCCTCCCCCTTCATTATGCATGATCCCACTTCTTTCTCCCTATTCCGATTATGTGCGAACTACGCTGACCTGAGCTTCTCAAATGAGAGGAACGTGGGCAATCTTTGGATCCGGTCTCAATCAATAACACACTACTAGCACATTCATCATGATAGAAAGTCCGATCTATCGGGTGATATGAGTGATAACGTAATTCTTCTCTTGTCGTAACTTGACCCCAAAACCCTCTTTGTTAGCTGTTTCTCAATGTTTTAGCTCGATAAAAACAACGTGGAGACTCTTAATAAGTTAAATACCAACTTGAATATCCTAATCCCATAGATAAGATAAAGAAAGATAAAGAAAGACTTCCCGTGCGTCGCCCGCATCGTCGGAAAGGGGTATTCACAAATTCCCCTTGTCGGTGGTGACGGCATTAACCGAAGCCTCTTTTGTGGAGTTAGAGGCGGCCTTGTAACGGAAGCTAGGAGCACTTTTCTTGATCTCCTTGAGCAAATCATCCATTCGGATCCCTGCCTCATACATTTGAGAGAAATCCGCATAGCAAGCCTCACTTAGGTGGGTGCGGAGATCAATCTTTAGACACTTGAGAAAGATGTCCATTTGTTCCTTAGTGTTAGGCCTCTCGACAATTTCAGCAAGTTTGTCATTCCACCTTCTCGTGAAGTCAATGAATGACTCATTGTCCCTTTGAGTAGTGTTCTTGAGCTCTTTCTTGGTTGGCCAGTAGGTGGTGTTGCCTTGGTATTGACTCTTGAAGGCAAGCATGGCGGTGTCCCAATCAAGACGGACTACGAATGGGAGAGTAGCATACCAATCCTTTGCCGCCCCCTCGAGAGTAAGAGGGAAGCATTGTGCTATGGGATAAGAGTTTCCCTTGAACTTGATGATGTCGGGCATCTTGAACTTGTCGGGGAGAGCGGCCATGGTGCTCACGAGAACGGAGGACTGATAAAGGCTCGAGTCGGGGATTTTCCCCAAGTTGAGGCCGTTGAAACGTTGATCTATGTAGGCCATAATTGAATCAACCATTTTGTGCTCATTGTTCTCGGTGCTTGGTTCCCCCATTTTCTTGATGCGGGCACCAATATAAGGGCTCTCAAATAAGCCTTGTGTCCACTCGGACTCTTCATTTTCCTTCTTGTCCTTACCCTTGGAAAGCTTGGTGAGCTTCTCTTTCATTTACTCCATTTCGGCCTCGTGCGCCTCCCTTTGATTGTCGAGGTGGGATTGCCAAAGATCATCCTTATTTTGGGCCTCCTTATATAGAGTGGAGACTTGATCTTGGAGCACTTGGACCATAGCTGAAAGTTGCTCAAGGGACATGGTGTTGTCGGTGTTAGAGCCACCAGCCATTGATGCTGTCGGGGTTGCTGGAGTGATCAATTCACGAAATAACCGATTTGCTGAATCCCGATAGACACGGTAAGTACCAATTGAACCTATATTGCAGATGTTGGTAGTGGTGCCCTAGGCACGTTCAATAAACGTTGTAATTGTTATCATTTATTTCATATCAATAAAGAGATGTTTTGATTATTATTGTTGTTCATGTTTACTTATAATAATCCCCGTCCCTAGTACTTGTTAAGCACTAGTATAAAGGCTAAATGATCATGAGATGATCATGTTAGATTTATGGGTACTTGTTTGGAACAAGGTACTGGACATGACCCGCTGTATGAGATTTATGTCATGGTCTATGTCATACATATATCTCATATTAGTTATGTCATTTGAATCCTTAGACATGAAGTTATTATAGTCTCCCCTTGATGAACATTGTGTTTGACATATTCAAACGCTACCTTAACACGGTAGTTATAAAGGGTATGATTGGCATAATCGGATTCCCGTAGGGAAGAATTATAAGCTAAATGGATTTGTCCCTCCACGGAGAGATGTCAAGCTTGGGCCCCTCGAAGGAATGATGTTGATGAAATGTTCGGCCGGACTCAAATGGATTGATTGGATCAATAGCATTTGAATTATCAACATATTCGGAATCGAGAAAGTATTGAACAAAACAAGTTGACTGTTTGACCATGACTTGTGTTCAATGACATCGTGGACAAAGGGATTGTGACATATTCTAAAGGAATGCGAACTTGTATCTAGTTATACTATTTGGGTAGGTATGACGGTTTGCTAGAACCTAATCATATCTTATGGGATCATGTTTGAGCCCATTGCCAACTTAGTATAATCCTAGAGGGTCACACACAATAGAACGAATCTTAAATAAGAGGACTATATTGGAATTTAGGGTCGAAGGACTTCAAGGGAATTTCTGGAAATATCCTGGGCCTCCTGGTCAACCAAGCGGGCGCTTGGGTTGAACCAGGCGGGCGCCTGTTCAAGCCGGAATTGGCCTTGACCTTCTGCCCAAATAGGCGGGCGCCTGGGTGGTACCAGGCGGGCGCCTGGTGCTCCCGATTGGAAAATTCCTAATTCGATTTAGGAAGGTTTTTGGCACAAGATTCCTATTTGGAATAGGTCTTAATTGTGTATAAAAACCCCAATTCGGCCAGACCATATTGACAAGTGATTTTGTGAGTCTCAAAGAGTTTGAGAGAGATTTTATTTTGTTCTAAGATATCATTGATTGAGGAACAAAATAATTCACAAATAAATTCCATATAGTTCTTTATTATATTGTGAAAGTGTGTTTCATAATATTGGTCTAGCAACCAAGATCAAAGAAGCTCCTTTGATATTCGTTCGAAGTGTGGATACCGCTAGAGGGTGAATTTTATCATCTTGCAAAGTTCGTGATTTGTTCGTGATAAAGCTTCAAGGTTTCTCCACCAAAGATCAAGAGAAAATTCATAGCCATCAAGGCTTAGTTATTCCTCTATTCATCTTGTCGTATTTGATTTAATCATATGAACGGATCCATGGCTTTGGGTTTCTTAAAATTTTAATTGCTAATTTCCGCTGCGCATGTTACTTGGAAACCCAACAGTGGTATCAGAGCCCCGTTCATGTTGATTAATTCAATACTTGGATCATGTTGTGTGTATATAAATTGTTTATGTGCCAAGCATGATATGAATATTGGATTATATGATGTTTATGTGTTTTGTGATTTTATGTGGTTTATTGTTTTTCCAACTTTAATCGCTCGATTCAATCGCAATAAAATTATGGTGGATTCTGAATTATTTCGATTATTGATTTTTGATTGGATCAAAGTTTTAATAATCGGGGAAAAATAATTTTGAGACAAAATTTTCGAACTTGAAAATTCCATACCATTCTGACCATACAGGCGCTCGCCCGTGATGGACCAGGCGTGCGCTCGCTAGGCCAGAATGTTCTGATTTTGTTCAAAAACTGATTCTGGAATTTTTCGATAAATCCAACAAAACCAGTAACAAGACCACTTCAGACTTGCTGATCTGGAATGGGTTTTGGGTAGTTGGTTTGTGTGTGGATTTTGGGGTTTGATTTTCCTATTTGTTTTAGTCTTGTGATTCCTAGATTGGTTCATGTTTTGGATGGATGGCTAATCTGCGTTCATCGAGATTGTGTTTCCCAAAATTGATCGCAATCAAAGTTTCAAAGATAAAACGAAGTTAGAATTATGAAGAGTTCATAATTGCTAAACTTGAGAAACAAAGCTCTTGATTCAATAATTGGAGATCCATGTGGAATTGTGAATGCAATTGGCCTACGTTCATCGAGACCATCTATTGCTTAGTTTCGGCCACATGGACTACTTTCTTGGTTTTTTGAATTAGTGCGGGATTGTGGTTGCCTAATGGCTTAGTTCGACCGCACTTCTTGTTGTCTTGATTTGGAGATAATAACCAAAGTTGAAATAGTCTCATCCTCATAATTATAGAGAAACTAATGACACATAAATATTATGCTTAAATTAATGGGATTAATTTAGTAGCTAAACTTGATGTGTAACATGTTTATATTATGTGCTCATAAATGTGTTATATGCCATATGTGATGAACCTTCAAAGAAAGTTTTAAGTCTTTTATTGCCATGCCATGATTAAAACACTTGTTAGTACATAAGTGACTCTAATGTAGATTCGCCCTAGCGAGATGCATTAAATTTATTTATGTATGAGCAAGATAGATAATGTGGGCACGCCCTAGCGGGACACATTAACTATGTGTTTAAAATGGTTAGACTTAATTGGGCGTCAAAACAGTTTTGGGCCTAGGCAAAGATGAGGTTTAACATGCTTTTTGAAATTGGATTTCTAAAAGAATCTCATAAAAGGAACTAAGAGTCATATGAGATATGATTGACAAGAGTTGTCTACCTAATTAATTTGATTTTGTGTAATCCGCCTTAGCGGACTTGAAATTAAATTAAAGTTGGATCTTAACCCATTTAAATTATATTATACATTGGATGTATATGAAGGTTATATAATTTAGTGGGAGTATTTTGTTTGAAAAATACATTATTTATCTCTTTAATGAAAATCCGTACTTATTAAATTTTGGAAATTTTTGCATATTTGTAGATAATGACTAATAACACTCAATCAATGTCGTTGCGATCGATCCTTGAGAAGGATAAGCTCGAAGAGAATGGTACAAACTTTATGGATTGGATCCGAAGCATAAGAATTGTTCTTAGGCAAGAAGATAAGTTGTACATTCTCGATGGGCCTCTCCCTGTTGAACCACCGCCTACTGCCCCTAGGGTAGAAAGAGACAATTACAAGAAACATCGTAATAATTCTAGAGATGTAAGTTGTCTCATGCTTGCTGCTATGTGTTCAAAACTCCAACAAAGTTTGGAACATTTGGAAGCCTATGAGATAGGCGTGGAGTTGAGAACCATGTTTCAAGAGCAAGCTAGGCAAGAGAGGTACAAGACCATTGTTGCATTCACTACTAGTAAAATGAATGAAGGGCAACAAGTGAGTCCTCACTTTCTTAAAATGAAAGGTTATGTAGAGCACCTTGAGAAACTTGGCTATCCAATCCCATTGGAGCTAGCCACGGATCTCATTCTTAATTCATTGCCTAAAAGTTATAATCAGTTTGTGATGAATTATAACATGCATGGAATGGATAAGAATCTCTCTGAGTTGCATGGGATGCGCAAAACTGCAGAGATGAAAATTGTGGAGAAAGGTTCTCCCGTGCTCTTGGTTCATGATGGGAAGAAGGCTAGTGCCAAAGGAAAGGGTAAGGCAAAAGTTGTCAAACCCAAGATAAGCAAGGCAAAGGTTGCCAAGGCTTCTGAGGTAAAACCTGATTCACAAAAGGATGCAATCTGTTTCCATTGTCAAGAAATTGGTCATTGGAAACGTAATTGCAATGCTTTCTTGGAAGAGCAAAAGAAGAAGAAGAGCAGCAAGGCTGCGTCGACTTCAGGTATCTATATGATAGATATTCTCCTTTCTACCACTGATTCTTGGGTATTGGATACCGGATGTGGTTCTCACATTTGTCTAAATGTGCAGGGATTAAAGAATAGGAGACTGCTTAAAGAAGGTGAAGTAGATCTACGTGTGGGGAATGGAGCAAGAGTTGCTGCATTAGCCGTAGGGACTTATGAAGTCACTTTACCTTCCGGATTAATTCTTGTTTTGAACAATTGTTATTACGTTCCGGATTTAAGCAGAAACATTATTTCAATTTCTTGTTTGGATAATGAAGGTTTTAAGTTTCTTATTGAGAATAAGAAATTTTCTATTTATTTAAATGATGTGCTTTATGGTATTGCTAATTCATTTAATGGCCTTTATATCTTGGACGTCAAGAATGAAAATAATGTCTATCATGTAAATAAGAAATCTAAACCTAATGATGTAAACCATACTTATTTGTGGCATTGCCGTCTTGGTCATATTAATGAGAAGCGTATCTCAAAACTCCATGGGGACGGACTTTTGGGTTCATGTGACTTAGAGTCATATGATACTTGTGAGTCGTGTCTTCTTGGAAAAATGACTAAGACACCTTTTACCAAGTTGGGTGAAAGGGCAAGCGACTTATTGGGGTTGATACATTCCGATGTATGCGGACCATTAAGTAGCAATGCTAGGGGAGGATTTCAATACTTCATAACCTTCACTGATGATTATAGTAGATTTGGGTATGTTTACCTAATGAAACATAAAAGTGAAGCATTTGAGATATTTAGAATATTTCAAAATGAAGTAGAAAAACAACTTGGCAAAAGTATAAAAGCACTTCGATCAGATCGAGGTGGTGAATACTTAAGTCAAGAATTTGATGATCATCTAAAGAATTGTGGAATAGTTTCACAATTGACTCCACCCGGAACACCACAATGGAATGGTGTGTCCGAGAGGAGGAATCAGACTTTGTTAGACATGGTTCGATCAATGATGAGTCAAGTTGATCTTCCAATATCCTTTTGGGGTTACGCCCTAGAAACCGCTGCTTTCACACTAAATCAAGTTCCAACTAAATCGGTTCCAAAGACTCCATATGAGACGTGGAGTGGAAAGAAACCTAGTTTATCTTTCATGAGGATTTGGGGTTGCGAAGTTTATGTCAAGAGAGTTATCTCTGACAAACTAGCACACAAATCTGATAAATGTATTTTCGTGGGATATCCTAAGGAAACTAAAGGATATTACTTTTACAATCGAGAGGACAACAAAGTGTTTGTTGCCCGAACTGGTGTCTTTCTAGAGAAAGAGTTTCTCTCCAAAGAAATCAGTGGGAGTAAAATAAATCTTGAAGAAATTCGAGACCCAGAAAATAACATTGAACCAATAGTGGAACAAAAACAAGAACCACAAGGAGTTGTGGAACCTGTTCAAAATACACAAGTAACTCGCAAATCTAGTAGGATACGATCTAAGCCCGAGAGATATGGATTTCTCGTAACGGATAGTAATGAGGTAGAAATCATTGAGAATGATGAACCGTCAACCTACCAAGAGGCGATGTCTTCTCCTGTTTCGGACAAGTGGCTTGGAGCCATGGAATCCGAATTGCAATCCATGCAAGACAATCAAGTTTGGAATTTGATTGATGCACCCGAAGGTGTAAAAACCATAGGATGCAAATGGGTCTTCAAGAAGAAGACCGACATGGATGGGAAGGTGCATACTTACAAAGCTAGGCTTGTAGCGAAGGGTTATAGGCAAGTTCATGGTATTGACTATGATGAGACCTTTTCACCCGTAGCAATGATCAAGTCTATAAGAATTTTGCTTGCCATTGCCTCATATCATGACTATGAAATATGGCAGATGGACGTCAAAACCGCTTTCCTGAATGGAAAACTCCAAGAGGATGTGTATATGACACAACCAAAAGGTTTTGAACAAGATTCTAAGGTATGCAAATTGCAAAGATCCATCTATGGATTGAAGCAAGCATCAAGGAGTTGGAATCTCCGTTTTGATGAATCGGTCAAAGAGTTTGGCTTCATCAAGAACGAAGATGAGCCTTGTGTATACAAGAAGATTAGTGGGGGCATAGTGCTATTCCTTATTTTATACGTGGATGACATATTGCTCATTGGAAACAACATTCCTACACTTCAATCTGTGAAGACTTGGTTAGGAATGTGCTTCGCAATGAAAGATATGGGTGAAGCCGCATATATTCTTGGCATTAAGATCTATAGAGATAGATCAAGGAGGCTACTTGGTTTAAGCCAAAGTACATACATTGACAAGGTCATTAGAAGATTCCGTATGGAAAATTCTTAGAGAGGCACCTTGCCCGTGTTACATGGAGTTTCTCTAAGCAAGACTCAATGTCCTAAGACAAACGATGAGCGTGAGAAAATGAATGATGTTCCATATGCTTCGGCAATTGGGTCCATCATGTATGCAATGATTTGTACTAGGCCGGATGTATCTTATGCTTTGAGCATGACAAGTAGATACCAATCCGACCCTGGCGAAAATCACTGGATAGCTGTAAAAGCGATTCTTAAGTACTTGAGAAGAACTAAAGACTCGTTTTTAGTCTATGGAGGAATAGAAGATGATCTCGTTGTAAATGCTTACACGGATGCAAGCTTCCAAACCGACAAAGATGATAGCCGATCGCAATCGGGTTTTGTGTTCATGTTAAATGGTGGAGCTGTAAGCTGGAAGAGTTCCAAGCAAAGTACAACCGCTGATTCTACAACAGAAGCTGAGTATATTGCTGCATCGGATGCTGCAAAGGAAGCTGTTTGGATTAAGAAGTTCATAACTGAACTTGAAGTGGTTCCTAGTATTGCTAATCCAATAGACCTTTATTGCGATAATAATGGTGCTATTGCTTAAGCAAAGGAATCAAGAGCACATCAAAAATCCAAACACATACTTAGGCGTTTTCATATCATTCGAGAAATCGTTGATAGGGGAGACATAAATATATGCAGAGTACCTACTGATGACAATGTTGCAGACCCGCTAACAAAGGGACTTCCACAAGCTAAACATGATGGTCATGTTAGGTCCATGGGTATTAGATACATGGGAGATTGGGCCTAGGGCAAGTGGGAGATTGTTGGTAGTGGTGCCCTAGGCACGTTCAATAAACGTTGTAATTGTTATCATTTATTTCATATCAATAAAGAGATGTTTTGATTATTATTGTTGTTCATGTTTACTTATAATAATCCCCGTCCCTAGTACTTGTTAAGCACTAGTATAAAGGCTAAATGATCATGAGATGATCATGTTAGATTTATGGGTACTTGTTTGGAACAAGGTACTGGACATGACCCGCTGTATGAGATTTATGTCATGGTCTATGTCATACATATATCTCATATTAGTTATATCATTTGAATCCTTAGACATGAAGTTATTATAGTCTCCCACTTAATGAACATTGTGTTTGACATATTCAAACGCTACCTTAACACGGTAGTTATAAAGGGTATGATTGGCATAATCGGATTCCCGTAGGGAAGAATTATAAGCTAAATGGATTTGTCCCTCCACGGAGAGATGTCAAGCTTGGGCCCCTCGAAGGAATGATGTTGATGAAATGTTCGGCCGGACTCAAATGGATTGATTGGATCAATAGCATTTGAATTATCAACATATTCGGAATCGAGAAAGTATTGAACAAAACAAGTTGACTGTTTGACCATGACTTGTGTTCAATGACATCGTGGACAAAGGGATTGTGACATATTCTAAAGGAATGCGAACTTGTATCTAGTTATACTATTTGGGTAGGTATGACGGTTTGCTAGAACCTAATCATATCTTATGGGATCATGTTTGAGCCCATTGCCAACTTAGTATAATCCTAGAGGGTCACACACAATAGAACGAATCTTAAATAAGAGGACTATATTGGAATTTAGGGTCGAAGGACTTCAAGGGAATTTATGGAAATATCCTGGGCCTCCTGGTCAACCAAGCGGGCGCTTGGGTTGAACCAGGCGGGCGCCTGTTCAAGCCGGAATTGGCCTTGACCTTCTGCCCAAACAGGCGGGCGCCTGGTGCTCCCGATTGGAAAATTCCTAATTCGATTTAGGAAGGTTTTTGGCACAAGATTCCTATTTGGAATAGGTCTTAATTGTGTATAAAAACCCCAATTCGGCCAGACCATATTGACAAGTGATTTTGTGAGTCTCAAAGAGTTTGAGAGAGATTTTATTTTGTTCTAAGATATCATTGATTGAGGAACAAAATAATTCACAAATAAATTCCATATAGTTCTTTATTATATTGTGAAAGTGTGTTTCATAATATTGGTCTAGCAACCAAGATCAAAGAAGCTCCTTTGATATTCGTTCGAAGTGTGGATACCGCTAGAGGGTGAATTTTATCATCTTGCAAAGTTCGTGATTTGTTCTTGATAAAGCTTCAAGGTTTCTCTACCAAAGATCAAGAGAAAATTCATAGCCATCAAGGGTTAGTTATTCCTCTATTCATCTTGTCGTATTTGATTTAATCATATGAACGGATCCATGGCTTTGGGTTTCTTAAAATTTTAATTGCTAATTTCCGCTGCGCATGTTAATTCGAAACCCAACAGCAGAAGAGGCACTTGTCAGTCTTGAGTAACACTTTCGGTCCATGAAGAGGCTTAGAACACAAAGTGGGCACACGACTCAAAACCACATAAAGAAAAAGACTTTTTTTTATAAGTCGGAGGGACGGAGTCCTTTTTTAGTTTCTAAGAAAATAATGGAATCGTCACACTAGTATATAGACCATCTCGCGGTCCCATATACTCATCGGATTCCATCACGCTTGTGAATCCTACACATGTTAGGATTAAACTAAATTAATTTAGTAAAGCATACATGTGGGGACGGATTTTTTATTTTCATCCATAATAACCACTTGGGGACGGAGTTTTATTTCGTCCATGATAACCACTTGGCATGTATGTTTTGAAGACATTAGTTTAGGGAAATCTCGGCACATGAAAAACCGACTTGGTCACGGAGTGTTTGACCCTGACTAGAATTGTGTTGGCTTGTGCTCGGCTAATCAGAGGCTTAAGGTCACCCCCGGCATGTAGTCATGAACTACGCCACGGGTTGAGGTTTACCGCTTCGAGAGAGTCAAGGTCGGATGGAGCTTGAAACTCCCTAGGACGGGCTTCGATGGGTTTGGGGTTATGAACTTGTGCAACTCGATAGTGACAATTTATAGGAATTTGTGCACGTAGTGTGAGGTCTAACAATGTGACAAAACATTTTTTACTTTTTTTTATAAAAGAAAAGCAAATAAGCACATAAATTACAACATTCGAATCACCCGTGTGACCAATAAAACAAAACACAAAAGAGAAACAGTCCAAGAGGTCCAAATTAGGCCTTGATGCTGGCAACTATGCCTACACCCCAATCATTCTGCTCTGTTCTGAAACTGTCCCTGTTCTGGAAAACTACCCAGAAGCGCGCGCTTCTGGCCTGTATTGTGGGATGCGCACGCCTGGCGCAAACCTGTCAGATTGTCAGATTTTGGACTCAGGGGATTGCCCTGGTCCTGAACGTATATTGTAACCCCTACAGAAATGATTAGTGTAGAAGAAAGAAAAAGAATAGGAAGAACATTAAGAAGCGGGCGACTCTGATCCTTGATGTGGGACGCACGTGCCTTAGGTCAATAAGGCCAGAGGCGCATGCTTCCCCCATCAGGAATCAGAATGCCTAGAAAAATGAAGTCTTTGATCAGAAACGCAAGTTTAACCCTCAAACTATTCCCAGCGGAGTCACCACTATAGATACCTCGGGAAAACCACTACTTGGCTAGAGCGGTGATTTATCCTAGGATGTCTATTTGTGTTTTAATTTTTTAGAGTCGCCTCTATGTTTTAGAGGAACATAAGAAAAACCTAATATTTATAGTCTAAGTTTGATTACGAAAACAGAGATTCTTGTTATGAGGTTCGGGGGTTAGGTTACGAGATGGGAAGTACATAAACACCCATCTCGCCCGACTAATGTCGGTCTTGCTTGATCAAAGTCTGCATGAATGATAAAATGTTCTTGTTATTCTTGATGATTAAAGGGGGGGGGGTTTAAAATGAGTTTTGGAATGTAGGGAGATAACTCCGTGACTAGCTTCAATGAAGTGAAGTAGTCATTGGTGTCATGTCCCAAAATGTTTGGTTGATTGCACTTTTGATTAAAGTAGAAGAAAGGGAGGATAGATGAAGTAGACAAGGAGAGAAAAGAGTAGTCTTTTTACCTATACTTCAAAGAACTTCAAAGACTTCTTCAAGAGGTTCTTGGGAAATGCCTTGTAACTATTTGTGTAGAGTTTGGTTAATGATTAAAAATCCTCCTCCTATTCAATGCTGAATTATAGGGGTTTATATAGGTAAGAGAGGTGTGTTTTTGGTGCCAAAACAAAGTCTCAAAGATCAGTTTCCCGGGCAAATCTTGTTAAAAGGAGCAAGGGAGAGATTCTTGGACAGAAATCTGTAACTGATGCCCAGGTACACGCGCCTCCTGCCTTGGTGGCGGGATGAGTGCGCCTCTGACCCCAAAGGGTGGAGGCGTGCGCCTTGGAAATAGATTTTTTGACAGAATGGACTAGAAAGTTAGCACTGTTATTCTGTTTGTTCCTGGACTTAACGAGGTTAGTCAGGAACTTAATGGAAGTGACAGAAACTAACGAGAAATACTTAAAATAAGGAGAAACACAAAATCAAATGTGCAATCGGGGTGAGCGGTCCAAGGCGGGGTGTCTACATAATGCCACTTGAGTTTTCTTGTTGCTACCTTCGGGGAAAGTGCCATCTTTAAGGAAATTCATGATGTCAGTGTACCACGGAGGGCTTGTTTGGATTTAGTTTATCTCAAGGGCTTCACCATTTTACATTCGGGCATTTCGACTAGCGAGGATACGGTGTCTAATGCGTCGGCAAAGCGGTTCTTGTATCTTGGCAAATAATTGAACGTGACATCTTGGAATTGTTCGACCAACTCTTCGAGGTGTTGACCATATTGTTGAAGGGTCGGGTCTTGAATTTTCCATTTTCTGGACGTTTGATTGATGATGAGCAGAGAATCACCAAACACTTCTAATTCTGTGACGTTTTTTTTAGGGCCGCTTCTAGCCCCGCTATACATGCCTCGTACTCGGCAACATTATTGGTAGCTTTGAATTCTAGGCAGATTGCGATCGGAGTTTAGATGTCCTTTGGATCAACGAGAAACATTCCTATCTCATAACCGAGTTTATTGGCCGCCCATCGAAAAAAGTTGCCACTTGTTTTCCTCGGTTGTGGTGAAAGTTAAATCTTCGTCGGAAAATTGTAAGTCTTCCCCCCTTCACTTCGTCACACAGAAATTCAGCAAGATTTTCATTGAACACTTTCCCCCTGATGGATTTTAGTGTGACGTAAGTGATATCATAACCGGCGAGCATGAAATACCACTTGGCTATCCTTATTGACATGAAAGGCTTCTCGAAGACGTAGCGGAGTGGATCCACTTTCACTACTAGCTTGATTTGATAGGCTTCCATGTAGTGTTTGAGTTTTGAGTGACCCAAACTAATACGGCACATGACTTCTCTAAGGTGGGCTAGTTCTTTTCGCCTCCTTGAAATCGGCGACTAACGAAGTAAATTGAATTCTGTTTTGTGGAGTCTAATTGCTCTTGTGCTAGCAAAGCCCCTAGGGCTTCATCATTCATGGTGAGATTGAGCAAGAGAGGCTTCTCTTTGTGTGGCAGAACCAAAACTGGAGGGCTCGTCAAGTAATGTTTCACTTGGTCGAAGGCTTCTTGGCATGTGTCGGTCCATTCTAGAGCCACATTATTCTTGAGTAACTTGAAGATTGGCTCGCACATTGAAGTAAGTTGGTGCCCAAACCGACTGATGTATTAAAGTCAGCCCATAAAGCCTTTGATTTCTTTTTGCGTATTCGGAGGAGGCATGTCAATGATTGCCTTTATTTTCGAGGGATCGACTTCGATTCCCCTCTCGGTGACCATATAGCCAAGAAATTTGCCTCGTATAACACCAAAAGTGCATTTTGCGGGGTTGAGCCTCGTTTTGTGTTGTCAACGCCTTTCAAAGAACTTGCGGAGATCGATCAAGTGCTGACCGTCGGTTCCTTTCAAGTGAATAATCATGTCGTCCACATAGACTTTAATCTCTTTATTTATCATGTCATGGAATAAATCTGTCACAGCACTTTGATAAGTATCCCCTGCGTTCCTCAATCCGAACGGCATTATTGTATAGCAAAAGGTGCCCCACAGTGTGGTGAAAGCTGTCTTGTGTTGATCTTCTTCAGCCATGAGAATCTGATTATACCCGGCAAAACCATCCACAAATGAGTGGACCTCGTAGGCAGCAGTTGAATCGACTAACATGTTGATGTTGGGTAAAGGGAAGTCATCCTTTGGGGAATCCTTGTTTAAATCCCGGAAGTCCACACAAACATAGACCTTGCCATTAGCCTTTCTGACTGTCACAACGTTTGCTAGCCAAGTCGGATAATCGATGACTTTGATGAAACTCACACTGAGAAGCTTCTTTATCACTTCTTTGACTTGTAGAGACCATTCGGGCTTGATCTTTCTGAGTTTCTGTTTGACTGGCTTGGCGTCTTCCCTGATCGGTATTCTGTGCTCAGCGACCTTTCTGTCTAAACCCGGTATGTCTTTGTATGACCATGCGAAAACATCCACGAATTCTCTGAGCAGTACAGTCAATCTGTCTTTCTCTTCCCCCTTGAAGAAGCTTCCTATCTTGGTCTCCTTTGGCTCTTCGTCGGTACCCAGATTAACGACATGCAATTCTTCACCAGCCCCTGGACCATTTTCACCCCGACTACGGACCTATTGAGCTAATTATTTTAAGTATGTTTCATTTTCATGGTCTATTTCATCATAGTTTGAATCGTTATTAACTATTTCATTAAATTCATTATTAGTTAATTCATCATTTATGATGTTTGCAATCTCGGGGTACTCAGAAAGATCAAATTTTTCATTAGCAAAGAAAGAGAACGCAGGCTCGGCTATTGCCTCCATATCCTCTTGGGTAAGGGTGTTGGAAATACTCTCGAACTCAAAAGTGAATGTCATTAAGTCTCCCTTCGTCGCCTTACGGGGAATGCAACCCATTTTCTCGATCAATAATTCCTTGAATACTATGGGCCCCTTCTTTGAATACCAGTTGTTGATTGGCTCGGAGCTCGGCTTGACCTCGCTTGTCAGCTTATTTCTCATATCGATGTTGTCGAAGATGGCATTGACTTAGCATTCATCCATTATGGCAAGTCCCTCGAACATGGAGGCTAAATTAGCCAATTCTTCCCCCCACAGTAATTTCTGTCTCAGCCTCAAAAGTCACTTTCTTCCCGCACTATTCTCGGGGTGACATCCGAGTAGGTTCTTCTTCGAGCTTCTTGATTTCACAATTGGAAAAGATTTCGAGACAGGGTTTTCTGATGCCCTTGTTGTTGACCCACGGTTCGGGAAAGATCATGTATGGGACATCTTCCCCTTTGCTGACAAAGTAACCATTCAGTGTTTGGTGAATAGGGCCTTAAATTGGGGATTTCATAGCAACGGCCTTCCTTGCAAGCTCGGGACTTCTCGTTTTTGATGGCTTGCTCATATTTTATGTCGTCTTCGGAAGGCTCATATCCCAATCCAATTTTTTTTTGTCACAAAAGGAACTTCCACGGGTTTCTTTCTTCCTTGTTGGTACCTCCCTAGGCCTAAACCGGGGAAGTAGTTCATCCTTCTCATCATGCGGAGGACTTTGTGGTTGGTAGGGGCCTATGTCTCATTTCCCCCTTATTTTTTAATGGCGTTGATCGAGACGCCAGAGAGAGTAGAGTCTTCTGACCCATGTTGAACTTGGTGGACAGGTTGTCCCCCATTCTTGTGCATAGTGATGGTCTCAGCCATGATGGTCACTATTTCACTCCCATTTCGGATCTTGACACATTGATGGAGAGTGGAAGGGACGGCATTGGAGCTATGTATCCACGGTCGGACAAAAAGTAGATTGAATGAAGCGGGGACATCGAGTACTTGGAATGGGACAGACATAACCATGCTCCCAAATTCAATGTCCACTTCTATCATACCCATGACTGTGCGAGTGGTGCTATTGTATCCTCGAATCACTTGGCTGGAGGGCTGTAAATCCGAATTTTTAAACCCCAATATGCCCATGATTCGGCTAGGCATTAGGTTGTGTGCGGAATCACTGTCGACCAAAACCCTTGAAATTGGTCTCCCTCTTACTCTTACCTTGAGATATATGGCCTCATTGTGGTCGGACCCAAATGGTGGAAGGTCCATATCGGAAAATGTGATGACATTGCCAAAGTGTATGTGCCCTATCATAGCAGTAAGGTCTTCGGGAGTTGTGTCTCGAGAGATTGATGTATCGGGAGGTTATTGATGACGAGGTCTCGATGCTTTTTAAAGATGCGATGAGGTCCCAAATGGATATGTTTGCTTGAGTCTTCTTGAGTTGAACTAATAAAGGATCTTCGGGTGCATCGCGAGTTTGCAACCTTTGAGAAGAGGTGCTTGCTTCAGAAGTGTTGGGATTGCTTGCTATGACCTTGCCGGACCGAGTTACCATGTTGACGCTCCAGTTTTGCTTCTTTTTCCTATTCTCTAAGACTTCCCTCAATATCTCATCATAAGTCACATCATAACAAGAATTGTCAAATTCATTCATAGCTGTAGATACCCCGAGAAAACCAGAACTTGGCTAGAGCGGTGAATTATCCTAGGATGTCTATTTTGGTTTTAATTTGTTTTAGAGTCGCCACTTATGTTTTTAACAGAACATAAGAAAAACCTAATATTTAGCCTATGTTTTGATACGAAAACCAGAGATTCTTGTTATGAGGTTCGGGGGTTAGGTTACGAGATGGGATGTACTTAAACACCCATCTCGCCCAACTAATGTTGGTCTTTCTTGTTCGTAGTCTACATAAAAATGTTCTTCCTATTCTTTGATAATTATAAAAGGGGTTTAAAAGGGGTGTTTTGAATGTGGGGAGATAACTCCTTGACCAACTTCAATGGAATGATGTGATCTTTGGTGTTATGTCCCAAAATGTTTTGGGTGATTGCACGTTTGATAAAATAAAAGAAGAAGAAAAGAGATGGAGTAGAGAGAGGAGAGAAAAGAGTAGTGTTTACCTAAACTTCAAATGACTTCAAGTACTTCTTAAGGAATTGCCTTGGAAATGCCTTGAATGTTTGTGTATAGTTTTTTTAATCACAAAAAGTCCTCCTTTTCATTGGTGAATTAGAGGGGTTTATATAGGTGTAAAACAGAGTTTTTGGTGCCAAAACAATGTCACAAAGATAATTTTCTCAGGCAAAATCATGTTAAACGAACAAGGGAGGGATTCTTGGACAGAATCTGTAACCGACACCAAGATGCGCGCGCCTCCTGCCTTGATGGTGGGATGCGTGCGCATCTGACCCCTAAGGGTGGAAGCGCGCGACTTTGAAATGGCTTTTTTGACAGAATGGACTAGAAAGTCAGCACTGTTATTCAGTTTATTCCCTGGACTTAACAGAGTCAGTCAGGAACTTAACGAAAGTAACAGAAACTAACGAAAAACACATAAAATCGAAATATACACAAAATCAAATGTACAATCAAGGTGAGCGGTCCAAGGTGGGGTGTCTACAGAGCCCCTTGGCGGCCTGGATTGCGAAGCAAAACGCGCCGACGAAAGAAAGACATCCGCCAAGGACATCACCAAGAAAAAGCAAAGACTCGATGAAAGCAGGAATTTGAAATTGCGAGAGATGGAGGTACAGTCCCTGTGTGAGCGACTTTTGTTGATAGAAGAGGTGTGGTAGCATGATCCATTTGTGAATCCACCGGCTGAATCCGTTTGTGAATCCATTTGTTGAATCCGGTTGTGAATCCGTTTATTGAATCCGTTTGTGAATCCATTTGCCGAATCCGTTTGTGAATCCGTTTATTGAATCCGTTTGTGAATCCATTTGTTGAATCCGTTTGTGAATCCGTTTGTTGAATCCGTTTGTGAATCCATTTTCCGAACCCGTTTGTGAATCCATTTGTTGAATCCGTTTGTGAATACATTTGTTGAATACATTTGTTGAATCCATTTGCCGAATCCGTTTGTGAATCTGTTTGTTGAATCCGTTTGTGAATCCATTTTCCGAATCCGTTAGTGAATCTGTTTGTTGAATCAGTTTGTGAATCCATTTGCCGAATCTGTTAGTTGAATCCATTTTTGAATCCATTTACCGAATCCGTTTGTGAATCCGTTTGTTGAATCTGTTTGTGAATCCATTTGCCGAATCCGTTTGTGAATATGTTTGTTGAATCCGTTTGTGAATCCATTTGCCGAATCCATTTGTAAATCCGTTTGTGAATCCATTTGCTGAATCCGTTAGTGAATCTGTTTGTTGAATCCGTTTGTGAATCCATTTGCCGAATCCGTTTGTGAATCCGTTTGTTGAATCCGTTTGTGAATCCATTTGCCGAATCCGTTTGTGAATCCTTTTGTGAATCTTTTTGTTGAATCCGTTTGTGAATCCATTTGCCGAATCCGTTTGTGAATCCGTTTGTTGAATCCGTTTGTGAATCCATTTGCCGAATCCGTTTGTGAATCCGTTTGTTTAATCAGTTTATGAATCCATTATATTGCTTAAAAAAAGGTGGTGATTTCAGTGGTTCACCGTGGACCAAATTGATGTTTGGAGCTGTATATGATGTATGCTGTTTGAAGCTGCACTTGTTGTTGACTTCATGACTTTTTTGGGGTGCGGGCACAATTTACCGCGGACCGAATTTTTTTTTTCCCTTTTGAGAGGAAAATGCCGAGATTGACCTTGACTGAAAAAGAGAGACATACCCTACTTTAGGTTTAGCAGGAGTTTCTATCTTATCTCAATTTAGACATGGCTTAGGGGTGGACCAAATTAACGTGCGCCCAAATGTGTCTTGGTGGATGGAGGGAGTGTCTGGACACTGTTCCTGTGCGATTTTCTTCTTTGAAAAGGGCCGGTTGAGGCATTTCTGAAACGGAATGCGGTCACCCCTGCTTGTGATTGTGGGATGTGCGCGTTTCCCTTATGGGCGTCGGGAGGCGCGCGCTTCTGGGGAGCGAATTCTATGGCTTGACATTTGCTGGCCAAAAGATCCCCAACAGCTATAATATCAGCCTTTGTTCGATACCATTCTTCAAACAGCTCTTTTATGCCATTCTTGAATACTCTTTTCCTGCTTGATTTTGCTTGTAATCCACATTTTCCATGACTTCAAATTCTTTCATCCTTGATACCAAGGTTGTTGGTGACTATGAGAAGGACTTGTCGACCTTCGTGTATTCTTTCAAGACTCATCCCAAGGAGGCATTTGTCAAAGATTTTGGATTCCGAATTCTCTTCATGCTACGGACGTTGAAGCCGGATTGGGATTTGTTGAAGGCCGCTGCAGCCTTTTGGGATTGTGACAGTCACACTTTTAACTTTTTGGAAAATGAAATTGAGCCGATTGTTGATGACTTTGGTGCCATTATCGGCATGCTATTGGCAGGTCAGATTGCCGTCCCCAAATACCATTGATGTACGATTGACTCCTGGTCCGATTTGTTGAACCTTCCTGTTAGGGATGTGAGGAAGATGTTGCATGGTACCGTGGTTGACATAACCGAGTTGCCGATGTTCTTCAGTCTGCATTCGGAGAATACAGTGATTCAGTCCTTTAAGAGGAATGTATTGGCATCATGTCTTTTTAGCGAAGTTTTGTTTGTTACGCCTTTTGGTACTGCGGATGCGCAATTGGCTGAGATTGTCTTGCAGGCAAAAAAGCAGCAGTTCAGCATAATCCCTCTTATAGTGGGGGAAACCCTGCACGGTCTGGATGAGTTTCATCGGACGGGTGAGATGCATCGGGGAATCCCCTTGCTTTTGACCATATGGCTTCGGGAGCATTTCAGGATTTATTCTCTAGAGGGTGATCTGTCTCCTTTCATTGTTCATAGGAGGAAACTGCTGATCCGAGACTTAGCCGAGGACGGTTGGAAGAAATTCTTTGTTCTCTGGCATCGGCCGACATTGAGTGGTGCCCTCCCTCTTGGGGACTTCGACCTTTTGTGGAATGGACCTTGGGTTTTAGGCATGTGGTCCTTCCCAGTCTTTGGGATTCTTCATTCTATCAGCCGGAGCGAGTTCTGATACAGTTTGGTCGCCAGCAGATTGTTCCTTTCCCGAGGAGTGGGGTACTTTGTCCAGTCTCATTCATGGGTACGGACTTTTCGAGGGAGCTTCAGTTAGCTTGGGGAGGTGACCGTCATCGGTGGGCTTCCGTCCCTACTCATCGGAGTAGTATTTTCCCTCCCGAGAGTTACTTGGATTATCTGTTTGGCACCCTTTACCATGGTATCACTTGGGTTGACATGCTTCGGGCTTAGTTGCTAGGAAGGATTTTGAGCCTATCACTGCTTTGAGGTATAAGGAAGGTGCTGCTGATTCGAACAATATTCTGGCTGACCCTTTCGGTAATTATTTGGATAACTTTTATGCTCGGAGGTGCCTTGCTGTGCAGAAGGTAGTGGTCCGTCTCAGTGTTCCTAGGCCGCCAAATAGGAATAGGATTCAGAGCTGTTCGGGTAGCCCTTCGAAAGCTAAGAAGAAATTAGATTTTTCCTAGTACCCCAAGATTGCAATTTAATAAACCACTTGTTTAGGATTTTAATGTTTTATTGTCTTTTATTGCTCAACATTATCCGTTGTAATGATCAAAATGATTTAAGAATTGAATAAAAGTTGCATCTTGTTTATGACGTGATTGGGTAAAAATTATTGTTTTAGACCGCACCCGAAGGTTGCCTACGTTCTTCTAGTATGGAAGCTCAGGTCTCCGTAGTTCAAACAAATGAAGACCATTTTTTTTGCCTAGACCGCCCTTTCGGGTTTTCAATCTAGTGGGCTTATTTTTTTGCACTTGCTTTAATTTTTGCCTAGGCCGCCCTTGCGGGATTTCGACCTAGCGAGCGTTTTTTTTTTTTTTTTTTTTTTTTTTTTTTTTTTTTTTATGGTCCTCATTTGTTAAGCGTAGAACTTCTTGAGCTTGTTGAGGTTGACTTCCTTCGGCAATTGATAGCCATCCAAGTCTACGAGTCGGACCGCACCGCCGCTTAGTATCTTTTTGACCACATAAGGACCGATCCATCGGGATCCCCATTTCCCGAGGGGATTCATGGCATTGTGAGGATGTTGTCTTAAGACCAAGTCTCCCACTTTGATGTTTCGGGGCTTCACCTTTTGTTGAAAGCCCTTGCCATTCTTTGTTGATAATTTCTTCTGTGTTCGAGTGCTCTTAGCCTCTTTTCGTCGAGTAGGGCTAGTTGTTCGTATCGACTTTGCATCCAATCAACCTCGTTGACTTGGTTCTCGAGCAATACTTGTAAAGAGGGAACTTCAAGTTCGACTGGGAGTACGGCTTCAGAACCATAAACCAATATGTACGGGGTCTATCCCATTGTCGACCGGATTGATGTGCGGTAGCCTCATAGTGCTAATTGTAACTTCTCGGGCCAATCCCTTCCTGTTGAGGCCATTTTCCGTATAATGATCTTAATCATCTTGTTTGCTGCTTCGACTGCTCCATTAGCTTGGGGGAGGTACAGTACAGGGATGACGTATGCTTGGTAATTTTGTAGTCAATCAAAAGCGCATCCATTTCCTTCTCAAAGTGCGAACCATTATCGGAGATGATTTCATGAGGAATACCGTATCGGCACATGATGTTGTTCTTCACGAATTCGGCCACTTTCTTGGCGTTGAAAACTCGGTAAGCTTGTGCTTCGACCCACTTTGTGAAATAATCCACGACCACTAGAATGAATGACTGTCCGTTGCTTCCCGTGGGATGGACTTTGCCGATGATATCTATGCCCCAACAAGAGAACGACCATGGTGTGGTCATGTTGTACAGTTGTGAAGGTGGAGCATATTGCAGATTAGCATGGAATTGGCACTTGGCGCACCTCTTGATTTTCTCGATGCAGTCTCTTTCCATGGTGGTCCAATAATAGCCAATACGGAGTATCTTCTTGGCTAACATGATCCCATTCATGTGGGTTCCACACTCGCCTTCATGGATTTCATGCATTATCACTTGGGCTTCGGTCTCATTTGCACATAAGAGGTTGATTCCCTCGTGATGTCCCTTGTAGACTCGGTTCCCAATTAGCACGTATCTCGTGGCTAACTTTTGCAATGCCACTCGAGATTTCCCATTGCTGTTCTCAGGGAAGGTGCCGTTGTTGAGGAAGTCCATGATGTATGTGTACCACGGGGGGCTTGTTTGGACTTCATTGATCTCAATACTCATGCAATATGAGGGACTAGTCCTTCTTGAGATTTTGAAGGGCTTCACCATTTTTCCCTTGGGCATCTCAACCAGTGAGGCTATGGTGGCCAGTGCATCAGCAAAGCGGTTCTTGTCTCTTGGCGAATAATTGAACGTGATGTCTTGAAACTGTTCAACCAATTCTTCCAGGTGCTGACCATACTGTTAGAGGGTCGGGTCTTGGATTCTCCATTTGCCCGATGTCTGATTGATAAGGAGCAGGGAGTCACCGAATACTTCTAGATCTGTGACATTTCTTTCTAGGGCTGCTTCTAGCCCCGCTATACATGCCTCATATTCAGCAATGTTGTTGGTAGCTTCGAATTCAAGACGGATTGCAATTGGAGTGTAGATGTCCTTTGGATCGACAAGCAACATTCCTATCCCATAACCGTGCTTATTGGCTGCACCATCGAAAAAAAGTTGCCACTTATTTTCCTCGGTTGTAGTGCAAATCAAGTCCTCATCGGGAAATTGTAAGTCTTCCCCCTTCACTTCGTCACATGGAAATTCAGCAAGCTGATCACTGAACACTTACCCCTGATGGATTTGAGTGTGACGTAAGTGATATCATAGCCGGTGAGTATGAAGTACCACTTGGCTATCCTTGTTGACATGAAAGGCTTCTCAAAGATGAAGCGGAGCGGGTCCACTTTTGCTACTAGCTTGATTGGAAAGGCTTCCATGTAATGTTTGAGCTTTTGAGAGACCCAAACCAATGCTGCACATGACTTGTCCAAAACGGAGTAGTTCTTTTCGCCTCCTTGAAATCGGCGACTGACAAAATAAATGGCATTCTCCTTTGTGGAGTCTCGTTGCTCTTGTTCTAGCATAACCCCTAGGGCTTCATCATTCACTGTGAGGTAGATCAAGAGAGGTTTCTCTTTGTGTGGTGGAACTATAACTAGAGGGCATGTCAAGTAATGCTTCACTTGATCGAAGGCTTCTTGGCAAGCGTCGGTCCATTCTAGATCCACATTCTTCTTGAGTAGCTTGAATATTGGCTCGCACATGTAAGTGATTTGGTGCACAAACTAACTTATGTACTGAAGTCTGCCCATGAAACCTTTGATTTCTTTTTGTGTCTTCAGAGGAGGCATGTCAATGATTGCCTTGATTTTTGAGGGATCTGCTTCAATTCCCCTCTCAGTGACCATGTAACCAAGAACTTTGCCTCGGATAACCCCGAAAGTGCACTTTGCGGGATTGAGCCTCATCTTGTGTTGTCGAAGCCTTTTGAAAAACTTGCGGAGATCGATCAAGTGTTGACCGTCGGTCCCCTTTGAATAGATGATCATGTCGTCCACATAGACCTCAATTTCATTGTGAATCATGTCGTGGAACAAGTCTGTCACAGCCCTTTGATAAGTAGCTCCAGCGTTTCTCAACCCAAATGGCATGACTGTGTAACAAAAGGTGCCCAACGGAGTTGTGAAAGCAGTCTTGTGTTGATCTTCTTCGGCCATGAGAATCTGATTGTACCCAGCGAAACCATCCAAAAATGAGCGGACTTCGTAGGCGGCAGTGGAATTGACTAGCATGTCGTTGTTAGGTAGTGGGAAATCATCCTTTGGTGAAGCCTTGTTCAAATCCGGGAAATCCACACAAACACGGACCTTGCCGTTAGCCTTTCTGACCGTTACAACATTCGCTAGCCATGTCGGATACTCAATGACTTTGATGAAGCCCACACTGAGAAGCTTTTCTATTTCTTCTTTGACTTGTAGAGACCATTCTGGCTTGATCTATCTGAGTTTCTGATTGACTGGCTTAGCGTCGTCTCTGATCGGAATCCTGTGCTCGGCGACCTTTCTGTCTAAACCCGGCATGTCTTTGTATGACCATGCAAACACATCCACAAATTCTCTGAGAAGTACAGTCAGTCAGTCTTTCTCTTCCCCCTTGAAGAAGCTTCCGATCATGGTTTCTTTCGGCTCCTCATCGGTACCCAAATTAACAACATGCAATTCTTCATCATCCCCTGGGCCATTTTCACCACGACTACGGACCTGTTGAGTCAATTCATTTAAGTATGTTTCATTTTCGTGGTCTATTTCATCATAGTTTGAATCGTTATTAACTAGTTCATTAAATTCATTATTAGTTAATTCATCATTTATGATGTTTGGAATCTCGGGGTACTCAGAAAGATCAAATTTTTCATTAGCAAAGAAAGGCAACATACACTCGGCTATTGCCTCCATATCTTCTTGGGTGAGGGTATCGGAAACACTCTCAGGCTCGAAAGTGAATGTTAACAAATCTTATTTTTTAACCTTGCGTGGAATGCAACCCATTTTATTAATCAGGAATTCTTCGGATACCACAGGTCCTTTTGTTGAATACCAGTTGTTGATAGGCTCAGAGCTTGGCTTGATCTCACTGATAGGCCCACTTCCCGTGTCGGTGTCGTCGGAGATGGCATTGACTTGGCACTCATCCATGATGGCAAGTTCTTCAAACATGGAGGCTAGATCAGTTGATTCTTCCCCCACGGTAATCTCTATTTCAGACTCCATGGTTACTTTCTTCCCCCACCATTCTCGGGGTGACATTGGAGTTGGTTCCTCTTCACACTTCTATATCTCACAATCGGCAAAAACTTCGAGGCCAGGCTTTCTGATGCCCTTGCTGTTGACCCATGGTTCGGGAAAGATCATCTCTGGAACATCTTCCCCCCTGGCGGACAAAGTAGCCATTTAATGTCTTGCGATAAGGTCTCAAGTTGGGAATTTTCATAGTGACGGCCTTCCCTACGAGCTCGGGTCTTTTCATTCTTGACGGCTTGTTCATATTTCATGTTGTCCTCGGAAGGTTCATACCCCAATCCAAACTTGTTCTTGACAAAAGGGACCTCAACGGGTTGCATTCTCCCTTGTTGGTACTTTCCTAGGCCTAAACCGGGGAAGTAGTTCATATTCCTCATCATACAGAGGGCTTTGTGATTGCCGAGGTTCCATGGTCCGTTTCCCCTTTCTTTGTCGATGGCGTTGATTGAGACGCCGGAGAGGGTGGATTCTACTAACCCATGCTGATCTTGGTGGACGGGTTCCCCATTTTCTGTGGATAGTGACATTTTCTGCCATGACGGTCACTGTTTCTTCTCCGTTTCGGAACTTGATACACTGATAGAGAGTTGAAGGAACGGCATTAGAACTGTGAATCCATGGTCGACCCAAGAGCAAATTGAATGAGGAGGGGACATCAAGCACTTGTTGTAGACACCCCGCCTTGGACTACTCACCTCGATTGCACATTTGATTTTGTGTTTCTCCCTATTTTAAGTATTTCTCGTTAGTTTTTGTTACTTTCGTTAAGTTCCTGACTGACTTCATTAAGTCCAGGGACCAAACGGAATAACAGTGATGACTTTCTAGTCCATTCTGTCATTTTTCCATCTCCAAGGCGCGCTCTTTCACCCTTTGGGGCCAGAGGCGCGCGCATCCCGCCTCCAAGGCAGGAGGCGCGCGCACCTGGGCTTCAGTTACAGATTTCTGTCCAAGAATCCCTCCCTTGCTCCTTTTAACAGGATTTGCCCGGGAAACTAACCTTTGTGACTTGGTTTTGGCACCAAAAACACACCTTCTTTACCTATAAAAACCCCTCTAATTCACCATTGAGGAAAGGAAATCATTAACAAAAACTATACCCAAATACTTACAATGCATTTTCCTAAGAACCTCTTGAAGGAGTCCTTGAAGGTCTTTGAAGTATAGGTAAAAGACTACTCTTTTCCCTCCTTTTCTACTTCATCTCTTCTCTCTTTCTTTTGCTTTAAATCAAAAGTGCAATCACCCAAACATTTTTGGGACATGACATCAAAAACTACTTCACTTCATTGAAGCTAGTCACGAAGTTATCTCCCTACATTCCAAAAACACCCCTTTTTTTTACCCCTTTTATCATCAAGAATAAGAAGAACATTTCATCATTTATGTAGATTTGATCAAGCAAGACCAACTTTAGTTGGGAGAGATGGGTGTTTAAGTACTTACCATCTCGTAACCTAACCCCCGAACCTCATAACAAAGAATCTCTGTTTCGTAATCAAACTAAGGCTATAAACATAAGATTTTTCTTATGTTCCTCTAAAACATAGGTGGCGACTCTAAAACACAAATAGACATCCTAGGGTAACACACGCGCTCTAGCCAAGCCGTGGCCCCCCGGGGTATCTACAGTGGCGACTCTGCTGGGGAGATTCGAGGGTTAAACTTGCATTTCTGATCAAAATCTACATCTTTTATGGGCATTCTGGTTCCTGATGGGGGAAGCGTGCGCCTCTGGCATTCTTGGCCTAAGGCGCGCGCGGCCCACATCAAGTACCAGAGTCGCCCGCTTCCTGATGTTCTTCATGTTCTTCTCCTTTTTTCTACACTAATCATTTCTGCAGGGGTTACAATATACATTCAGGACCAGGGCAATCCCCTGAGTCCAAAGTCTGACAATCTGACAGGTTTGCCCAGAAGCGGGTGCCTCCCATAGACTCTGCGCCAGGCGCGCGCATCCCACAACACAGGCCATAGGCGCGCGCTTCTGGGTGGTTTTCCAGAACAGGGACAGCTTCAGAACAGAGCAGAATGATTGGGGTGTGGGCAAAGTTGCCTGCGTCATGGACTGATTTGGACCTCTTAACTCTTTCATTTTGTGTTTTGTTTTATCGGTCACACGGGTGATTCGAGAGTTGTAATTATGTGCTTATTTGCTTTTCTTTCAAAAAAAAAAAAGTAAAAAATGTTTGTCACACGTTAGACCTCACACTACGTGCACAATCTCCTATGAATTGCTCACTATCGAGTCGCACAAGTTTATAACCCCAAACCCATCAAGGCACGTCCTAGAGAGTTTCAAGCTCCACCCGACCTTGACTCTTTCGAAGCGGTAAACCTCAACCCGTGGCGTAGTTCATGACTACATGCCGGGGGTGACCTTAAGCCTCTCATTAGCCGAGCACAAGCCAACACAATTCTAGTTAGGGTCTAACACTCCGTGACTAAAGTCGGTTTTCACGTGCCGAGATTTCCCTAAACTAATGTCTTCAAAACATACATGCGAAGTGGTTATCATGGACGAAATAAATCTCTATCCCCAAGTGGTTATTATGGATGAAAATAAAAATCCATCCCCGCATGTATGCTTTACTACATTAATTTAGTTTAATCCCGACATGTGTAGGATTCACAAGCGTGATGGAATCCGATGAGTATATGGGACCGCGAGATGGTCTATATACTAGTGTGACGATTCCATTATTTTCTTAGAAACTCAAAAAGGGACCCCGTCCCTCCGACTTATAAAAAAAAAAGAGTCTTTTCTTGCCTAATGTGTGTTCTAAGCCTCTTCATGGACCGAAAGTGTTACTTAAGACTGACAAGGGCCTCTTCTGCAATATAGGTTCAATTGGTACTTACAGAGTTTACCGGGATTCAGCGAATCTGTTAGTTCGTGAAGAGATTACTCCAACAACTCCAACAGCAACCATGATCGGCAGCAGCAACACCATGTCTCTCGAGCAGCTTTCAGCTATGGTCCAAGTGCTCCAAGATCAAGTCTCCACTCTTAATAAGGAGGCCCAAAATAAGGATGATATTTGGCAATCCCACCTCGACAATCAAAGGGAGGCCCACGAGGCCGAGATGGAGCAAATGAAAGAGAAGCTCACCAAGCTTTCGAGTGGTAAAGACAAAGAGAACAATGAAGAGTCCGAGTGGACTAAGGGTTTGTTTCAAAGCCCTTATGTTAGTGCCCGTACCATGAAAGTGGGGGAACCGAGCACCAAGAACAACGAGCACAAGATAGTTGATTCAATTATGGCTTACATAGATCAACGTTTCAATGGCCTCAACATGGGGAAAAGTCCCGACACGAGCCTTTATCAGTCCTCCATTCTCATGAGCACAATGGCCGCTCTCCCCGACAAGTTCAAGATGCCCGACATCAGCAAGTTCAAGGGTAACTCTTGTCCCATAGCACACATCGAGACATACATTTGGGCTATGGTACCGAAGAAGGTCTCTCCTAAAGTTATGGTACAATGCCTCCCTCTTACTCTCTAGGGGGTGGCAAAGGATTGGTATGCAACTCTCCCACTCACAGTCCATCTTGATTGGGATGCCGCCATGCTTGCCTTCAAAAGTCAATACCAAGGCAACACCACCCACCGGCCAACCAAAAAAGAGTTCGAGAACACTACTCAAAGGGACAATGAGTCCTTTATTGACTTCACGAGAAGGTGGAATAACAAGCTCGCTGAGATTGTCGAGAGGCCTAACACCAAGGAACAAATGGACATCTTTCTTAAGTGTCTAAAGATTGATCTCCGCACCCACCTAAGTGGGGCTTGCTATACCGATTTCTCAAAAATTTATGAGGCGGGAATCCGAATGGATGAGTTGCTCACGGAAATCAAGAAAAGTGCTCCTAGCTTCCGTTACAAAGCCACCTCTAACTCCTCTAAAGAGGCTTTAGTTAATGCCGTCACAACCGACAAGGGGAATTACAAAAAGGTTCCTCCTCCATAAGGCAAAAACTTTCAAGATAATCGTGTCTACACTCGTCTCCATGGCATGACTATCACCGAGGCCTTCGAAGCTCTCAAGGCCAAAGGGCAAGTTACTCCTCTCCAAGGGTACAAACCCAAGACAATGCGTCCCAACCATGCCTACCACAAGCATTGTGACTACCACCAACATAGTGGCCACACCACCGAGGAATGCTTTGTCCTCCGCAATGTCATCCAAGATCTCATAGACAAGAAAGAGTTCATAGTGCCTAATGGCAAGGATGTCAATGTAATAGAGGTAGGAGAATTTGAGGAGACCACTCATTCAATCCCAATTGTGAATGAGGGCTCGAATATGATGAATAAATTTGACAATTCTTGTTACGTTGTGACTTACGATGAGGTAATGAGGGAAGTACTAGAGAATAGGAAAAAGAAGCAAAATGGGAACGTCAACATGCTAACTCGATCCGAACGAGTCATAGCAAGTAACCCCGCTACTTCTGCACCAAGCACCTCTTCTCAAACACCGCAAGCTCGCGACACTCCCAAAGACCCTTTATTGGTTCAACTCAAGAAAACTCAAGCCAACATCTCCATTTGGGACCTCATTGCAGCCTCAAAGAACCACCGAGATCTTGTCATCAGTAATCTCGACGACACGTTGATCTCTCCCGATACAACTCCCGAAGACCTTATGGCAATGATAGGTCACATTCATTTTGGCAATGTCATCACCTTTGCTGACATGGACCTTCCACCATTTGGTTCTGACCATAATGAGGCCATTTATCTCAAGGTGAGAGCAAGGGGGAGGCCTATTCAAGAGTCTTAGTTGATGGTGGTTCCTCACTCAATTTGATGCCCGGCAGAGTCATGGGCATACTGGGGCTTAAGAATTCAGATTTGAAGCGTTCTACTCAAGTGATCCGAGGTTACGATAGCACTGCCCGCACAGTCATGGGTATGGTGGAAATAGACATTGAATTTGGGAGCATGGTGATGTCCGTCCCGTTTCAAGTGCTCGATGTGCCTTCTTTATTTAACTTACTCTTGGGCCGCCCATGGATACACAGTTCTAATGCCGTCCCTTCGACTCTCCCTCAGTGTGTGAAGTTCAGAAATGGGAATGAAATAGTGACTGTTATGGCAGAAAACGTCACTATCCACAGAAAGGGGGAACCCATTCACCAAATTCAGCATGGTTTAGCAGACTCTACCCTCTCCAGCGTCTCAATCAACGCATTGACAAAGAAGGGGGAAACGAATCATGGACCCTTGGCAATCGCAAAGTCCTCCGCATGATGAGGAATATGAATTACTTCCCTGGTTTAGGCCTAGGGAAATATCAACAAGGAAGGATGCAACCTATTAAGGTTCCTTTTGTTAAGAACACGTTCGGTTTGGGATATGAGCCTTCCAGAGATGACTTGAAACACGAGCAAGCCATCAAGGATGAAAAGGCCCGAACCCGAAGGGAAGGCCATCATTATGAGATTCCCAATTTGTGGCCTTACCGCAAGACACTGAATGGCTACTTTTTTCGTCAAGGGGAAGAGGTGACACTCCCCCAAGTCCCGGGATTCCCTAATAGAACCTCGAACCTGGTGCGCGTGACTAACAAGAAACGAGAAAATGAATGACATCTGTTTATATCAAACTGACATCATATAAATACTCAAGAGGAACGAGCTAAGATAGCTCACAACGAGTTCTATACCAAGAAATTTAAACCAAATGGTTGTACACAGCAGAAAACATGCCTAGCACATACGCTGACATTACAAGAACACTATACAAGTCTACCCAATATACTGAGTCTAAACAACTGATACCAAATCGTTCTCACCAAAACTGGAAAGGATAACAATCCCCAAACAAGAACAACCTGCCAAGTAGGCCCCTGCTAAGTCGAGCCTCACAACGTAATACCACTTGATTTCCTGGGGGGGGGAACAAATAAACAAGGAATGGGGTGAGAAAAAACTCAGTAAGTTACTAGATACAAGTACATAGCATGTTATCATGTAATCATGCAAATCAAGAAGATTATCAAGTAATCATGCTCAAGAGGTCATCAAGTAACAAGTATATGAGAGGCTAAGCCAACTCATCAAGTAACTAGCACATAAGGCTAAACTAACACGTTACAAAGGATATTCCAACCTTATTCCTCCCAAGTAAACCATTGTTGTCGTTGCTTATTGCAGTTGACAAATCACGATCAATCAAGTTGCTGCTGTGCAGTACACAAGTGGACCCGGTAACCAGTGTCACTAACAAGAACAAGATTCACGAGGTGTTCACGAGTTTAGCATTCACTTTTATCAGGCGTATTGCTCTAATAAAGGAAGCTATGCCCTTACTATGGCCTGTAGTAAGGGGTAAAGCTTAGATACATAGGCACCCGATTATCACTTTGGCCCCAGCCTCATGATAAGCATGAACCTATACATCTCCAAGCAAGCAAAGTGACCAGCTGGACTCACACAAGAATACACAAGTATATGTTTACTTGAACTACAAGAGTATAGAACTAAGTCCAAAAGTAGTGGACTAGTTCTTCAGGAACCATGTAATTATGTGCTCACCAAATACAAGTACACGCACGCAATAATTGCGAATACAAATCAGTATAACAATGGCACGTAATGTGCCCACGTAACACAATCAAGCCAAATTAGAGTCTATTAATAACAGACCCCAACCAAGTAGTAGGGTATGTCATACTATATCACTTTGTCATATGCCAAATTTGCACATATATATTCATATAACCTTTAACACACTAATGTGTCTATCACGATACCCTTACTTTCAAGTAGAGCCCAACATCTTAGACTCTAAGCGCGTAGTCGAATAGGTCGTATTGTACCTAGTCACAATCATATTTCGCGTATATTTATCGCTAATCATCGAATACATTTTCCAACACATATTGTATTCTATAATCATTGTTTTATGAATTATCTTCATATTACACTAGTCCCTCTTTCTTTAGGAACTCATCTCAAGAACAAGATATCTTCTTTATACTTTATATACTTCATTGAGTATATGCACGACTAAAATCAAGTACTAGCACATTAGTGCTTGTTCATAGCACTTTCAGTACACACGTATTAGATTCAAGTATGTTTTAGAATTGTTCATTGTCTATCTAGTTCTATATTCCAACTCTTTGGTTATTAATACCAAGTATCAAGTAGTCAACAAGCCACATTCTATCAAGTAATTATGTGCAAGATTTTCACACACACATCAAGGATAGTTCTAACACATTAGTGCTTGTTCATAGCACTTTCAAGTTCATTACCATACACATGTATTGGTTTCAAGGCATGTACAAGAGTTTATTATCTTACATTCAAGTTCTCAATCCAATTCTTTGGATGTTCAAGACATGTACAAGAATTAATTATCGTATACTCAAGTTATTATTTCAATCTTTGGATATTCAAGTCATGTACATGATTTAATTGTCTTATACTTCAAGTTATTATTCCAATCTTTGGATATTCAAGTCATATATAAGAGTTAGACATCTTATACTTCAAGTTCAAGCTAAGTAGATGAATTATACATCTCATACTTACACGTTCTTAATCCTATATTTTGGATGTTCAAGCTCAAGACATTATTCTAGTGCCCCTAAGGTACACAAACATTGGTTTCAAGACACATATAACACATTAGTGCTTGTTCTTAGCACTTTCAAGACAATTAAAAGAGTTCTTACTCTTAGGCTCAAATTCTCTATTCAAATCATTGAATAATCATGTTCAAGACTCACTTCTGATGCCCCTAAGGTACACAACACTTGCTAGGACATCTTATACTAAGGCTTGATACCTTAATTGGGATTATTTCCAACTTATACAAACTTTAAACAAGCTTTTTATTTTTTAGGTCACCCGAGCGGGCACTCAAAATGGACCGGGCGGCCGCA
Organism: Campanula takesimana; assembly: GCA_026119855.1. Classification (NCBI taxonomy): domain Eukaryota; kingdom Viridiplantae; phylum Streptophyta; class Magnoliopsida; order Asterales; family Campanulaceae; genus Campanula; species Campanula takesimana. The sequence goes on from JAOWBW010000134.1 coordinate 968,520, forward strand.
CACTAGCAGGTGAATAATTTGAAAAACATTTCAGAAAGATGGGCGGTCGCCCAATAAATTTTGTGCGGTCGCACACTGCACATTTCCGGCCAATGCTCATTTCTTTTCCAGGTTGAATAATTCCCCGTCCCAAGCGTAGGAGTATACTTTTACTAATACTTATACACTACTTAGGAGTACTTAGCACACCCAGGACATACAAACAAGTTCAAAACATTTCTTTTACCGTCCCACAAATAATAGGATAATTTTCTTTTATTCCATTTAAATATTTCACCGTCCCAAAAGCATAAGTATAATTTTCTAATATAAAAATTTAAACATTTAGGGATACTTTCATTCATTTCCCCGTACCACAAATAATGGTAAAATTTTTCTAATAACATTTAACTCAAGTTAATATTTTACCGTCTCACGAGTAGGAGTATAATTTTTCTTAATACATACAAACCCATTTAGGATGCTTCATTTCATATTTCAAGCCATACTGATACTCCCCTTGTACCAAATTTACAAGTATCACCAAATTCATTCAAATCACGAAATTAACAAGCACAAGTATCAAAAATAACATATATGCATGTTATTACAAGCAAATGGGAGCTAGTGACTTACCTAGTCCTAAATCAAATTCACCCAAACTAATTTCTGTTCGGCAGGAAATGCTCTACTCACCGCCCTGATCATTTATGCGAAGTCGGATTTTCGAACAGAGGCATAATTAAGCGAGAGGAGTCGAGAATAGGGTAAACCCTAACTTTCTTTACGAGACAGAGAGAAAGTACGAGAGAATTTGAGAAAGTGCAGAACTCTTTCTCAGACAAACCAAGATATACATGGCAAGTTTCAAGAATTGCAATTAGGCCCCTCAAGTTTCATTTTTAACAAAAAGGCCCTTAAAGTTTTAATTTGAGCATTTTAGCCCCCAAAACTTTAATTTACACAAATGACCCTAATGTTTCAACTTTGAACACTTAGGACTTAAACTTGCTCAATTAGTTAAATAATTAACTCAAATAAAATAGCATATAATTATGCAAGGCAAGAATTTAACAGGAATTAGGACGGGCGTTACTGTAGATACCCCGGGGGGAACCACGGCTTGGCTAGAGCGCGTGGATTAACCTAGGATGTCTAATTGTGGTTTAGAGTCGCCACCCACATTTTTTGAGGAACGTAAGAAAACCTAATGTTTTATGAGCCTAAGTTTGATTTACGAAAACAGAGATTCTTTGGGATGAGGGGTTCGGGGGTTAGGTTACAAAATGGGAAGTACTTAAACACCCATTTCGCCCGAGCAAAGTCAGTCTTGTTTGTTCATAATTCACTTTCTAAGATAAATGTGTTCTTCCTATTAAAATGATGATAAAAAGGGGTTTTAGAGTTTGAAATGTAGGGAGATGACTCCTAGGCCAATTCAATGTAATGAAAGGACCGTTGGTGTCATGTCCCAAATGGTTTTGGGTGATTGCACATTTGATTGAAGAAGAAGAAGAAGAAGAAGAAGAAGAAGAAGAAGAAGAAGAAGAAGAAGAAGAAGAAGAAGAAAAGAAGTGCTTAAAACATTTACCTATAGTATTCTTCAAAAGAGAACCTCTTGTCAAGCCTTGAAGAAGAGGTTGAGTACTTTTGTTGAAGAAATCCCAAAGGAAAGGTCTAGGCAAAGAGTGAATAAAAGGTCTAAAATGATGATTATCAAGTCCTCTATGAGAGAAGTGAGTAAAAATGTTTGAGAGTAATGATTTTCCAAGTCCTCATCCAATGATGGATTGGAGGGGTTTTTATAGTTGAAAAGTGACTGTTTTTGAAGCCAAACGGAGTCTCCAAGAAATCTTTCCCGGGCAAAATCATGTATAATGAGCAAGGGAGAGATTCTTGGGCAGAATCTGTAACTGACACGCCCCAGACGCGCGCGCATCCCACCTAGGCGGCGGAAGCCGCGCGCGTCTGGCCTCAAGGGGCGGAGGCGCGCGACTCTGAAAGGAAAAATCTGACAAAATGGACTAGAAAGTTAGAACTGTTATTCAGTTTAGTCCCTGGACTTAACGGAGCCAGTCTAGAACTTAACCAAAGTAATAGAAACTAACAGAAAACACTTAGAAGAGGGAGAAACACAAATCAAGTGTGCAATCGGGGTGAGCGGTCCAAGGCGGGGTGTCTACAGAGCCCCTCGGCGGCGTGGATTGCGAAGCAAACGCGCCGACGAAAGACAGATATCCACCTAGGACATCACCAAGAAAAGGAAAATACTCGATAAAAGCAGGAATTTGAAATTACGGAGGATAGAGGTGCGCTCCCTGTGTGAGCGGCTTTGGGAGATAAGGGTGCGCTCCCTGTGTGAGCGGCTTTGCCAATAGTAGGATCCGTGTGCTGGAAGCGGGGATCTGTTTGCTGGAAGCGGGATCTGTTTGTTGAGAACGAGATCCGTTTGCTGGAAGCGGGACCTGTTTGCTGGGAGTGAGATCCGTTTGCTGGAGGCGGGACCTATTTGCTGAGAGCGAGATCCGTTTGTTGGAAGCGGGACCTGTTTGCTGAGAGCTAGACCCGTTTGCTGGAAGCGAGACCTGTTTGCTGAGGTGCGGAACTCGGAGGACCGTTTGCTGAAGTGCGGGACCCAGAGGACCGTTTGCTGAAGTGCGGGACCCGGAGGACCGTCTGCTGAAGTGCGGGACCCGGAAGACCGTCTGCTGAAGTGCGGGGCATAGAGGACCGTCTGCTGAAGTGCAGGACCCAGAGGACCATCTGCTGAAGTGCGGGACCCGGAGGACCGTCTGCTGAAGTGCGGGACCTAGAGGACCGTCTGCTGAAGTGCGGGACCTAGAGGACCGTTTGCCGAAGTGCGGGATTTAGAGGACCGTCTGCTGAAGTGCGGGACCCGGAGGACCGTTTGCCGAAGTGCGGGACCTAGAGGACCGTTTGCTGAAGTGCGGAACCCAGAGAACCGTTTGTTGAAGTGCGGGACCCGGAGGTCCGTCTGCTGAAGTGCGGGACCTAGAGGACCGTCTGCTGAAGTGCGGGACCTAGAGGACCATGTGCTGAAGTGCGGGACCTAGAGGACCGTTTGCTAAAGTGCGGTACCCGGAGGACCGTCTGCTGAAGTGCAGGACCTAGAGGACCGTTTGCTGAAGTGCGGGACCCAGAGGACCGTCTGCTGAAGTGCGGGACCCGGAGGACCGTCTGCTGAAGTGCGGGACCCGGAGGACCATTTGCTTTGAATGGACGTAGATCTTGTTCGATGAGGAAGCAGTGATTCCGTGGATCATCCCGGACCAAGTTATTGTCGTGAGTCTTACTTTGATGTTTGACTTTGACTTTTGACGGGGTGCGGGCACAGTTGACTGCGGAATGCTTTGTGCTGGGGATGAATTGTAAAAACTGATCTTTTGAGAATTAACGGCATTTGTTATGAATCTCATTCAGCTTGTAGTGGGGGAGCTGAAAACTCAGATGAACATGGATGTGACACCTTGATTTCCCGCGTGGGGAGTTGTGTTTGAATTCCTCAGGGCGCAAAGGTGCGCGTGTCTGGTCTTTGATGTGGGAAGCGCGCACATCTTAGTGACATAGCGGGGGGCGCGCGTATTTCGTCTCAGTTCAGCATACATAGACAGACAGTTCACTTTTCGGCGAGTTTTTTCAAAATTTCGAAGAGCCCTCCAAATTCTGAACCAAATTTTCGCGGAGAAATCACCCCAAAACACTTTCTTGTTGTTCTAGGTGCGATTCTATCACAGAAACGATGTCGGATCATCAACAATCTCCTCCATTCGAGATGCCACAGGGCGAGGAGCCCGAGGTTGGAATTGAGGCGATGGACCCGAGTTTGCTCACGTATCAGCCGCAAACCCATATCTCCCACTTTGTTATAGTGGGATTGGTAAGAATTTTTCATTCTCTTTGTGATTTTCGCACTTTTGGGGCTGCTCTATTTCACCCGTATTTTTTCGCTGCAACTTCTTTTGTTGATTGTCGCTGTTGGTTGTTGTTGTTGTTGATTTATTGCAAGAAACATGTTTGGATACCCATTTTCATACCCACACACTCGCATGCATGTTGAAATTTCTGTTTCGGGTTTGTCCGTTTTCTAGCTGTTATGCTGACGAAATTTTCGTTGTTTCTTGTTTCTTTTCAGGAGTGGAGCCGCCTATCGGAGATTCTAGGCGGAGCTCATGGCCCGGTCACCATCTGGAGTAAGCTGCCCGAGAATGTCAGGGAACGGGTTCAGGCCACCCATTTTGGCCTCTTTATTACCAGTCTGCCGGCGTTGAAGAATGATCCAGATGTTATTCAGGCTCTGAGAGAGAGATGGTGGGACACCACCCATACTTTCCATCTGCCTATGGGAGAGGTCACGATGACGCCCACTGATTTCACGGCATTGACTGGTCTGTCGTTTGCGGGGGAGCCTGTCCCTTGTGTTTTGAGAGGGACCCTTCGGACTGCTGACGAGCTGTTGGCCCTGGTTGACTGCGGCTTCCCGGTAAAGAATTACCGAGTCACTTGGGGGAGCATCCATCGGTATTTTAGTATTCTTGCAGCCGAGCCTTTGGGTGTCACTGCTGAGCAGGTCGATGCTATGGCCCGTTGTTTTATATGGTACCTGTTGTCCCATACTCTGTTTGCCAGTGGAGGGTCATCAGCTTCCTTGGCTTTGCTTGACTTGTTGGTAGACTTGGACCAGGCCGGTCATTATACTGGGGTGCAGCGGGCTTGGCTGCTTGTTATCATGGTATGGATCTGACCAGCCGCTCGACCACTAGCTCGGTTACGGGTTTCAGCCTGTTGTGGGAGGTATACTGCTTTCCCTTCTCTTTTTGGCCTTCTTGTCATTGCTCTACTGTATCTCTGAACTGTCATTTAATTCTGCTCTTGCCTCTGTTTTGCAGCTATGGGCCTTTGCTGTCTTGGAGCTGAGGGACTTCAAGATCAACAGAGAGGGTCAGCCCCAGTATCCAGACTGTGTGAGGTGGTCATATAGGGAGAGGAACGTGAGGATTGGCACTGCTCCCATCAGCCTGCTTTCAGCTCGGCGCCACTTGGATTCTTTGAGGCCAGAGGCTGTCGCCTCTTCTTTATTTCCGTGGAGAGCTATTTATGCCTTTATTGAGCATACCCTGATTCCCACCCGCTCGAGGCTTCTGATGACTCAGTGGAGTGTATGGCGATGTATCTTGGAGAGAGAGTGTTTTGGCAGCATGGTGGTCAGGTGACGGACTTCCACCACCATCCTAGGCCGGCAGTTCCTGATGTTCCTCCTTTCTGTCCTCGTAATTGGAGGGCTCTTTCAGAGGCAGACCGGGCAGTCTATGTTGGTCCCAAAGGGCAACAAGGGTATGAAAAATAGCTAGAGGGGGGGGGGTGAATAGCTGTTTTAAAATTCTTTTCGTACCCTTGAAAAAAACTCAATTGCGAATGCTCACTTTATCAAGTAAGCGTTATGAAATGCGCCTAAGTGAGTGAGTGAAATGCACAGCGGAATTTAGTAATGAAAATAGGCGCAAAGTGATAAAGGGAGCGCAACACACACACTAAGTATTTTGGCTCAAAGTGAGTGAAATAAGGAACTAAGGCAAATGATTTAACAAACACAACACAATTCAGTTCAATCAATCTACAATGAGTAAACAAGCAAATAGTGAGTGAAAATAATAACTTGAAAGAAATGACAAGATAATAACACAAGCTATTTGGAGAGGTTCGATCAATGAAAGATCTACGTCCTCTACCAAGATGGTTAGTCTTGGATTTCTAATCGAGATCTTATATAATGAGGAGTGTTACAAATTACAATGTTGAGCTTATACACTAACTCAAGATCTATTACTATGAAAGAACAAATCCAAAACAATAACCGGTGTATCTCTAAAAGATGAATCTAAATGATTAATCTTAAAGAGGTGCGTGTGTGTTCTTAGTATCAAGGCTCTTTAGATCTTTGAGATGGAGAGCACAAGAAACTAAAGTGTTAAGGCTTTGAAGATCTGGGCTAAGGATGAAGGTATGAAGATGTTCTTGAGAAATCTGGAAAAACGAAGGCAATCTTCAAATCTTCAACAAATGCTTAGAGAGAGAAATTCTTGAAATTCTTAGCAAAACTCAGCAACTTCAAAATGTTGAAGTTATGGGGTATTTATAGTGAACTTCAAAAAACTAGCCGTTGGAAATCTTTGTGGATAAGATGAGCTGTCGCTCGTTGATTGGAGCATGCATATATTATGGTCATTTTGACACTCAACATAAATGTGACCGTTATGGACACGTGTCAATAGATTGGGCGTATATGCATCTTTTAACCACCGTTGGATCATTGGCGTAATTTTAATTCTCTTCAAGTCTTCGAGTCTTCAATAAATCACTGAGTGTAAAATCAACCATGATGAGGCGCGTTGAGCCATTAGAGCGCATGGTTCATTTGAGGCGCGTAACAAAGCGCGTGGATCTTTGAGGCGCGAGGCTATATGCGCGCGCGCTGAAGGGCGCATGGCGCATAGCATGAAGGGGCGCATAGGCGCGTGGCTCAAACTGAACTTGTGATTTATCTTGAATCTTGATCTTCTTGCCCTATTTCTAAGCCTATTCTATAACAATGGACAACCTAAAAAAATGAAGTATAAATACTTCTTACATGTGGGTCTAAAGTCCATGAAATAAAACTTAGGTGATGGATCAATCAAATCTAATATATCCTAATACATTAAAACTAAGATATGTGTGGGCATACCCAACAATCTCCCCCTATTTGATTGATGCCATTACCTACTATATCAACGACAAACATTATGCTTGATAAAAACATGTCCAAATGAATGAAATTGGTAAATCATGTCTCAAGTTAATGTACACACTAGTCCAAGATATAGATTCCTAATCTATTCCAATAAGAATAAAGAGTTACATATGGAAAGATAGAAACAACAGTTTAACACATTCAAGATGATATATGATTTTCAGTTTTGAAATGTGTTTAAACCAAGTTTAAACTTAATGCATGAAAGTGAAACAATTCAATATGATGCATATGAATTTAAACAATAATCATTGTTCTACAAACAAGGAGTTTGAGTGAACAAGGTTTGATAATAAGTGATGCATTGTTCTTATTAAAACTTGGGAAGTAGCAGTTACAAGTTACAAGTTTCGAATAGAACAAAGACAAAAGATGTGCTAAAACAAGTAAGCACTAAAATCACTATCTTCAAAAGGAATTTACTAACAAAAAAAATTCTAACTTACAATCAAAGAAAACTAATGATTAGGAGGCGCGTCATCTTCCTTCAAACCTTCTTCAATTTCAGAAACGGAGCGCTGGATTTGTTTAGAAAGTTGATAGGCGCGGTTCACTAAACCATGAGTGTCTGTGACGCCGTCTCTGAGGTAGCGCAAATGACCAACATTGATGTTTTGATATTCACCAATGGTGCGTTGAGTAATGGCTTGCTGATGAGCGACGTTTTCAGCAACGTTCTGAAAGTTAGCTTCAATAGCAGCCTGCGCTGAAACAATGTCAGAGGAAATCCTATCTGAGCGCCTGTCTGCGCTGGAGTGTGCGGCGTTGAAGTGAGTGACAACTAACTCCTTCAAAACATCAATCTTTGAAAGCAGGGAGTTAATGTCAACAGGCGCGCTGGGGGCAGAGCTGGAAGAGGGCGCAGGAGTTTCAGGAGCTGGAGGCGCAGGAGTTTCAGAAGCTTTGGGTTCTGCGCCAGGATCAGAACCATACACAGTTAAACTTAGGATTTCTAGCTCATCCTTAACTTCCTTGAGTTTATAAACCACACTCAGCAATTTTTGGCTATCTCCAGCCACCATTTCAAACAACTTCCTTATATCACCCGCTATGTTCAACTCTACCTCCCTTATAGCATTAATGAAATCTTGGCCATCAGTGAGTTTGATGCCACCATCTATGCGCTCATGAAGGGAGGCAAGAGTGCCTTTGAAGAGCTCATTCATTTGATCAATAGCGTCATTCCATTGTTGAGGAGTCAGGAAATGTTTGTCCTTGATGTTGGCATCTATGCGCTTTATCTCCCCCTTAATGGCAGCAATCTCATCAGCCTGCTGGGTAAGCATTGAAGTATGAAGCTCCAATTGTGAGTTCATTTGATACTGGCCTTGCTGGAGTTGCTTTAGAAGAGAAATAACCACACTCATATCAGGAGTGGGAGGAGGAGGCGCAGGAGTAGAGGGGCGCGGAGTAGGAGCGCGAGGAGGAGATGGAATATATTCTGCGCTTGAAGAAATTTCTTCAGGATGAGGCGCAGGAGCCTTTGGGCGCACAGATGATGGTTTGCGCCTTAACTGATCTGGCTCCCCCTGAGCTTGATCCTCAATATCTTCACCAAATAAATCTGCAGAAATTTTATCTCTGACTTGTTGACGATCAAAAGAAGGTGTTTGAGTAGGCGCATGAGCTGTTGGAGGCGCATCATGGGCAGGCGCGCGTGCATCAGCGCTAGACCCTGCGCCTTTGCGCCTTTCAGATTTAGATAAATCAGCAGCCTATTTCAATCTGAATTCTTCATCTCTTTTTAACTGCGCTTCCAGTCTACTGGCTTCTTTAGCGCGTTTCAGCTCCTTTTCTTCTTCAGTGTCCGTTCTGGGGCGCTTAGCAGGTCTGCTTGGTTCTTCAGCAATCCCTTTGCCTTTGCCTTTCACTGCGCCAGGAATAGGTTCTGCGCGGGGCGCTACTGTAGCTTCTTCTTCACCATTTGCGCCAGCTGCTTCTTCATCTGACTCAGTGGCTTCATCTACCAACTGAGCGCCTTTCACCCTTGGCGCGCGCTTGGCCATGCGCTTTCTGCGCCTCTTCATCACTAAACTGTCCTTACCAAAAACAGGGACATCAGTGGTCTGGTAGGCTGGGTTCTCAGCAAGAAAATTTGCAAGCGCAGGGTAGGAGAGGAAGATTTTAGTGAGAATACGGCAGTGAGTCTTGAACTTAGTCTTGCCGTCAGCTTTGTTTTTATTATACTTGTCAATCTGGTCCTGAAGATTAGTAAATAAGATCTAAGGCCAGTTGAGGATGGTTTTTGCCATGATGGCAGCTGTGAATTCCCACTGCTCCATAGTAAATCTGTTGACATTTCCAGTTTTGAAGATAATGGAAGTGCCAACCAGATGCGCAATATGCGCCAATAAGTCACCACCATCTCTAATTTCCACCGTTTTGATATTGTTTTGAAGCGTAGGAATACGAAGAAGGGAACGCGCCATAATGTTTTGAGCGGCGGTTGAATAAGAATTGACTTTGCCAGCTACACCCAAGGGGCCAGTTTTGTTGAAGTTGAGAACGTTCTTTATAGTGCCGGCAGACATGGTTATCTCAACGTCTTGAACTACTGCGCGAATGCGATAGCGCACCATCCCTTCAATGTCTGTTGGAATTTCTACAAATTCTGCTGTAGAGAAAAATTCATCAACGAGGAGCGGAGAGTAGAAAGGTTGCTCCAGAGTGAACAAAGGGAGAAGACCAGCCAGTCTGATATAATCCATAATTTCAACACCCATAGGGTCAGCAGATAGCTCGTTCAAATCAAATGTTTCACCAGGTTTGAAGTTAGATAGATCCTGTAAAATTAAACATTTAAAGGGATTAGTGTGAATCAGGCGCATAGAAGCATAAATAAGCAAAGTGTATACCAGGCGCATGAAATTTGAGGCGCATAGAATAATTAGGCGCAAAGAGTCATAGGTACATAAGAGAGCACAATGAATCTAGGCGCATAATTATGGTAGGTGCATGAAATTTATGAGGCGCAGAGAAATACAAGGCGCATATTTATGGTTCTATGAAATATACTAAGAAAAGTTTGAACATAAGAAATGACTAAGTATGAATTGGGGCGCATAATAAGTGTAGGCGCATAATGATATTAGGCGCATAAAGGATTGAGGCGCAAACGCATGTGAGCGCGAGAATCTCTTTGAGGCGCATAATGTCAATGTGCGCATAATCATACTAGGCGCATGAATTCATATATAGGCGCATTACTTATGTAGAAAAGTAAACTGAGTATAAAAACACACAAACACATACAAACATACATATGCAATTTTTCAGAATCAAAAAGTGAATTTTGAAAAACAAGTTTTGAAAATTTATGAGACCCAAGTCAAGCAAAAATAATGAAGAACACGAAGAACATGTCTTGAATGCTCGAAGAACACCAAGAACACCAAGAACACATAATTCGTGAAACTTCACCAAATCAAGCATACAATATATCAAAATGACCGCACGATGACAAGGATAACAAATATGTAAATCAAAACAAGTAAAAATCAACAACGAATCCAAAAAATGGATTCAAAGATCTTAAAAACCGAAAAGTCGAAAATGGTGATTTTTCAGATTCGCACCAAATAGCGAATTGATCGTTGAAAAAGTTAGTTATAAAGACTCGAAATTGCAAAACGAACATAACCTAACGAACGATTTTGAAAACGGATCACCGAAGCAAGATTAATCAAGAAAAATGGGCATTCGGGTTTTTGAAAAAGACGAACACAGGAAAAAAAAATTCAGAAATTTAAAGAGTTTAAGAGTTAGAATTCATACCATTTCGTCTTGGGTAGATTTTGTAGCTTTCTTAGGACCCATTAACGAGATATATAAGAAAAAATAGAGAAACGAAAGAGAGAGAGAGAGAGAAAGAAACGGAGAGACTGGGAGAGAGAGTAGGGTTGGTGAGAGAGAGAGAAAGAGAAGGAAGTGTATATATAGGTTAGGTTTAAAAAATTTGCACTGATATGGAAATAATACTGTCAAAAATTTAAAAAGATGGGAAGTTGAAAGGATGTGTATTTATGAGGGATTTTGAAAAACGGCGGCTCATCATGACATGTGTAAGGCGCATTAATGAGGGATATATGGATTTGAAGGGCATTAAATGCAGAATGACATAAAGTGTCATGATGTGACATATTGGGTAAAAGAAAAACTGCTCCACTTTCCCTTTAAGTGTATGAGCAATTTTGACTAATTTTTGCACAAACCCCAAAAACATCTATTTTGGTGTAAGTTTGGGGTGCAAGAAATAAATCCCCAGAAAATAAAATTTTCGAAAAGCGTAAAACGAGGGAAAAATTTAATTGCACAAGTACCCTTGAACAATTAATGGAATGTCAAAAGACATAGATTCCTATAATAAATGAACAGAATAAACATACATGGTACTTGTGTATTTAATACGTTCAATCATTGAAATTGAATTTTGAGAAATGATTGAGCCGCAATAGTTAATGCGCGCATGAAGGAGCGCATTACCTTAACAGGGCGCATACTCATCTAGGCGCGCAAAATGACTTAAGAGGCATTGAATGCTAGGCGCGCGCTAGAATTTGGCGCGCAAAGAGTTGAGCGCGCAGAAGTATTAGGAGCGCATAGTTTCCTTGAAACTTTGAAAAATTGATTTAATTATTTGTACCTAATATACTCATAACTCAACACAAACATAAAATCATTAGTATTGACAAAACTATATTGAATTTAGTTGAGTTCAAGCATACCCATTTCGCCTCTCAAAAATATGAACCGTTTCGCGTCGAGTGCTTTCGTTAGAATGTCGGCGATTTGATAGTCGGTTCCCACGTGTTCCAAATGTATATTGCCTTTCTCCACGTGGTCTTTGAGGAAGTGATATTTGATGTCGATGTGCTTGGTCTTTGAGTGCATGACAGGATTTTCAGAAACTGCAATTGTTGATGTATTGTCGCAGTAGATGGGACAATTTTCTTCGATGATATCATAGTCTACCAATTGCTGCTTCATCCAGAGTATTTGGCAACAACAACTTCCCGCAGCGATATATTCGGCTTCGGTTGTTGAAACAGATACGGAAGCTTGTTTCTTACTTGCCCATGACACAAGTCGATATCCGAGGAAATGACAAGTGCCACTTGTGCTTTTCCTATCAATTGTGCACGCTGCATAATCCGCATCTGAGTAACCTACAAGTTTAAAGTTCGAATCTTTGGTGTACCAAAGTCCAAGGTTAACAGTGCCAGAGAGATATCTTATAATACGTTTCACAGCAATTAAGTGTGCTTCTCTAGGGTCGGATTGATAGCGAGCACAAACACAAACACTAAACATAATATCGGGCCTACTAGCAGTAAGATAAAGGAGTGAGCCAATCATACCTCGATAGAGCGTTTGATCAACACGTTTACCTTTTAGATCTTTATCGAGTTTGTTGCCGGTGGCCATTGGAGTATCGTATGCTTTAGCGTTCTCAAGTCCAAACTTCTTGATTAAGTCTTTTGTGTATTTGGCTTGATTGATAAAAATGCCTTCACTCATTTGCTTGATTTGAAGCCCGAGGAAGAATGTGAGTTCTCCCATCATGCTCATTTCAAACTTGCTCTTCATTAGTTTCTCAAAACGCTTGCACAACAATTCATTAGTTGAACCAAATATAATATCATCAACATAAATTTGAACAAGTAATTTATGACCATTATGTTTGGCAATGAAAAGAGTTGTATCGATTTTACCGCGAGTGAAGCCTTTTTCGATGAGAAACTTGGATAGTGTATCATACCAAGCTCTTGGTGCTTGTTTGAGTCCATACAAAGCTTTCTGGAGTTTGTACACATGATTTGGAAATTGTGAATCTTCAAACCCAGGTGGTTGAGCAACATAGACTTGTTCTTGGAGTTTACCATTTAGAAACGCGCTCTTCACATCCATTTGATATAACTTGAAGTTCTTGTGAGCGGCGTAAGCTAGAAATAATCTGATAGCTTCAAGTCTTGCTACGGGCGCAAAAGTTTCATCGTAATCAATTCCTTCTTCTTGCCTATAGCCTTGTGCAACCAATCTTGCTTTGTTTCTCGTGATGGTTCCATTCTCGTCCATCTTGTTCCTGAACACCCATTTCGTACCAATCACTCTATGATCATTTGGTCTTGGAACTAGAGTCCAAACCTTACATCGTTCAAATTGATTGAGTTCTTCTTGCATTGCAACAACCCAATTGGGATCTTGGAGCGCTTCGTCAGCCTTCTTTGGTTCAATTTGAGAGATAAAAGCAGCGTAAGCATCAAAGTTTGTAGCTCTCCTTGTACGAACACCAACTTGTAGATCACCGATGATATTAGCAATTGGGTGACCTCTAACTTCACGAATTTCAGGAGGTAAGTTAGGTTGAGTCGTAGAGACTTGAAGGTCTTCAATTGGTATATCTTCACCAGATTCAAAGACATTGAAATTTGGGGGTTGAACTGGCTCAGAATTGAAATTTGGGTTAACACCAGATGCAGCAGTAGAAATAGGCGCGTAAGAGGAATCATGAGGCGCATCATTTAAGTGAGGCGCAATAGAGGATTCAACAGGCGCATTATACATTGAATTTGGCGCATTTGATGTAGATGGATTTCCTTGTGTTGATAGATTCTGATCTTGAGTGGGCGCAACATAAATAGGAGCACCTGTATCATTTAGCTCAATAGAATCATCAGCAACATTTGGAGCCAAATGTGGCTCAAGGAGAGAATGTTCATCAAATGTAACATGTACAGATTCAAGTATCACTAATGTAGTTCTATTAAAAACACGAAAAGCTTTAGAGTGTTTGGCATACCCAACAAAAATACCTTCGTCGGCTTTGGCATCGAATTTACCTCTATGTTCGTTTCCGTTGTAGAGGATATAACATTTGCAACCAAAGATCTTGAAGAATGCAATGTTGGGAGTTCTACCACGCCAAAGTTCATACGGAGTCTTGTTGTGAAGTTTGTTGATGAGGGAACGATTTTGAGTAAAACATGCAGTGTTGATAGCTTCTTTCCAAAAGTACTTAGGCAATTTAGCTTCAGCTATCATCGTATTCCCCGCTTCAATCAACGTTCTATTCTTTCGTTCAACAACGCCATTTTGTTGAGGGACTCCGGCGGTTGAAAAGTTGTGATCTATCCCATGATCTTCACAATATCGAGCAACACCGTTGTTCTTGAATTCTGTTCCATTGTTGGATCGAACACTAACGATGTCATCTTCTTTTTGGGTTTGGAGCAGTCGAAATAAGGTAGTGAGAATATCATAACAATCATCTTTTGTAATCATCATCTCTACCCATGTATATCTTGAATAATCATCCACCACAACTAGAGTATACTTGTTTCTTCTAATACTTGCGGTGGAAACTGGTCCAAATAGATCAATGTGAAGCAGTTGCAAACATCTTGTAGTTGAAGGATTAGACTTGCTTGAGAATGACTGCTTCGGTTGTTTGCCAAGTTGACATGCGGCGCACTTTTTGTCATGATGATCAGCAACCTTGGGAAGTCCTTTGACAAGATTATTCCTGCTGAGTTTAGATAGATACTTGAAGTTCAAGTGACTTAAGCGCTTGTGCCACAGCCAACTATTTTCGTTCACACTTTTTGCTACAAAACAAAGATTAGTACTAGAGTTCATACTATGGAAATCAATAATGTAAATATTAGTCTTACGATATCCCGTGAGTAAGATAGCTCCAGATTTGCCATTCTTGATAAGACATTGCGTTGAAGTGAAATGGCATTCTAATCCTTTGTCGCAGAATTAAGATATGGATAATAAGTTGTGCTTGAGTCCTTCGACGAGTGAGACTCTTTCAATGCACACTTTGTCTTTCTTGAGCTTTCCATATGCTACAACTTGACCTTTGTTATTATCGCCAAATGTTACGGAGGGACCTCTTTCTTCATGGACATCTTCTAATAAGGATTCATCTCCAGTCATGTGTCTTGAACACCCACTATCGAGAATCCATTCATAATTTCTAGTTTTTGAAGATCCAGCCATGAAACAAAGAACCTGAAATATAGACATTTAAGCAGGTCCCCTTTATTCCTTTTGGGTCCTAGGGTTAGCAACTTTTGACAACCCACTCTTGCTTGATCTTAGGATTTTTACGTCCTTTGGCATTTGGAGTGAATCTCAAAAGGCATTCCACGGCCTTGTGTCCTGAACAATCACAAATGGAACAATGATGAAAGCCACCAATCACGTGAGTTTTCACAAACTCTTTACTTTTCTTGGGGATGGCATTTTTCTTTGGGTCAGATGAACTAGACTTAACAAAATCTTTCTTTTGAAATTTTGGAGCGCTTTTTCTCGGAGGGCGCATAGGGCTAGGAGGCGCACGGCGATGAAGCGCGTGGCTCTTAGGCGCATAAAGAGCACTCGGAGAAGGAGCGTGCCTATTTTCAAGAATGATTTTGCTAGGAGATGGTTCATCTGTAGCTATATCTTTCCCATTAGCTTTCCCAAATTGCTTCGTTGGGTAGACATAATGGAATGTTTGTCTCTTGACTTTTTCCTGTCCTTTACCCATTGAATTAGAATGTTTTTCCTTGGGAATTTCAAGAGTTTGTTGGTTGGTAAATTCACTATCCCTTTCAGCACAGACATCACATTTAAAGTTGTCACTAGTTGATGAGAATCCCAAGCCACTTTTATCACCACTGACTTTTTGGGACTCAAATATATTCTCCATAGTGACACGAGAATTGGACCACTCATTTGTAATCTTTTTAAGATCAGTAATTTGAGCAACCAATTCATCGTTTTAACTTTAAGAAGTGAGTTCTGTTCTGTTAGAAAAGTGTTTTTAACAGTAAGAGGAGTCATGCTCTTTATCTGCTCCTTAAGGAGGGTGAGTTCAGATTTAAGTAGAGATTTCTCGGTCTTAAGCTGGGAAATTTCATCACATGATAGTGCTAAAGCTTCCTTCATACTATCAAATCTAGTGATTACCTTTTCAGCCTTCTTGAACAATTTTTCTTGTTCAGCAATCACTTCATCATTGATTTTGGAGATTGGAGCAGTTGGTTCAACCTGTGGTCTAATGTATGCTCCTTTTCTCAATTTGTTCCTTGCTCCAAGATCACATCGTGAGAATAACAATCCACCATCGTTTTGAGCCGGAGTGAGAAATCCTTGTTCAACGAGCTCGCTGATGGTTGGTCCTTTCTTCTTTTTCACTTCTTGAAAACCTGCAGATTTCTTGATAGGTTTATTCAAGGCATTCATATCAGGAACATCCTTGGAGAAGTCATCATCAGAATCATAAGCATCAACTTCATCATCATTTGCCATCAAACAAATGAGTCCATCATCGGAATCTTCATCGCTCTCATCGGAGTCTGTTTCAATCCAAGTGTTGTGCTCATTTGCTGGTGCTTCTTCTTCAGCAACCATTCCCTTGTGACGAGTGAACTTGGGAGTGAATTTGGGAGTATGGCTGCTCTTCTTCTGCATATATTCAAATTTGGGGATCGGGCAGCTTGATGCAAAATGTCCGGGTTTCCTGCAATTAAAACAAACAAGATCTTCTTTTCTTTTTGAATCACTGCTCCTTGAAAACTTTTGAGGAGCTTTGCTGGTAGATCCTTGAAATTTGTTGGTTGAGCCGGGTCTTGAGAATTTTCTGAACTTTTGAAATTTCTTCACAAATAAAGCGAAGTCTTCATCATCCATGTCTAATAGCTCAGAAGTAGAAATTTTGGGATCGGAGCTTTTCTCATCTTGTACAGGCGCAGGAGTAGGCGCAGGTGTAGGCACAGCTTCTCTGTACGCCATCATAGCCATAGATTTTGACTTTCCTTCAGTTTCGCTGATTCGTTGAAGTTTGAGTTCGTAAACTTTGAGATTTTCATATAGGTTCCTTAAAGTCCAAACATCTAAAGTTCCAGCGTCTTCAAGAGCGCTAGATTTATGTAGGTATCTTGATCCAAAAGCTTGTAGAAAATTTACATTCAAATCTTTGTTGGTAAACTTCATGCCAAGTGAAATACATAGATTGATAATTTCACAGTAGCGTTCATAAGTTTGCCTCAAGTTTTCACCGGGGAGTTGAGAGAAATTGTTGAATCTCTTTTGTACTTCGTATTTCTTGTTCTCCTTGCAAACGGTGTCTCCTTCAATATGCTCTTCAATAGCATCCCATAGCTCATTCGCAGTAGCACAATGCATGACTTGTTGTTTCATAGCCGTGCTTAGAGTGCTTAGAAGAATGTTTCTTGCTTTGCCATCATTTGCAACTCTTCTAATTTCTTCCTCGGTCCATTCTTCCCTTGGTTTGAGAACTGTAGGTTGGGCAGCGTTGGTGCGTGGATTTGGATTCGCCTTCATCGGAATATAAGGTCCATAAACGACGGTGTCATGGAGCCTTTCATCGATTGAGTTGAGATGAGTCAATATGCTGAATTTCCACACGTCAAAATGATCTTCATCAAAGACCGGAACGTGAGTGTAGTTTGCAGTTGCCATAGGTTTTGAGTTTGCCATTTAGAATCGGCACCCAAGCTGTTAAGCTTGAAAAACGAAAAATGTTTTATAAAGGTGTAGGCTCTGATACCACTTGTTGGTCCCAAAGGGCAACAAGGGTATGAAAAATAGCTAGAGGGGGGGGGTGAATAGCTGTTTTAAAATTCTTTTCGTACCCTTGAAAAAAACTCAATTGCGAATGCGCACTTTATCAAGTAAGCGTTATGAAATGCGCCTAAGTGAGTGAGTGAAATGCACAGCGGAATTTAGTAATGAAAATAGGCGCAAAGTGATAAAGGGAGCGCAACACACACACTAAGTATTTTGGCTCAAAGTGAGTGAAATAAGGAACTAAGGCAAATGATTTAACAAACACAACACAATTCAGTTCAATCAATCTACAATGAGTAAACAAGCAAATAGTGAGTGAAAATAATAACTTGAAAGAAATGACAAGATAATAACACAAGCTATTTGGAGAGGTTCGATCAATGAAAGATCTACGTCCTCTACCAAGATGGTTAGTCTTGGATTTCTAATCGAGATCTTATATAATGAGGAGTGTTACAAATTACAATGTTGAGCTTATACACTAACTCAAGATTTATTACTATGAAAGAACAAATCCAAAACAATAACCGGTGTATCTCTAAAAGATGAATCTAAATGATTAATCTTAAAGAGGTGCGTGTGTGTTCTTAGTATCAAGGCTCTTTAGATCTTTGAGATGGAGAGCACAAGAAACTAAAGTGTTAAGGCTTTGAAGATCTGGGCTAAGGATGAAGGTATGAAGATGTTCTTGAGAAATCTGGAAAAACGAAGGCAATCTTCAAATCTTCAACAAATGCTTAGAGAGAGAAATTCTTGAAATTCTTAGCAAAACTCAGCAACTTCAAAATGTTGAAGTTATGGGGTATTTATAGTGAACTTCAAAAACTAGCCGTTGGAAATCTTTGTGGATAAGATGAGCTGTCGCTCGTTGATTGGAGCATGCATATATTATGGTCATTTTGACACTCAACATAAATGTGACCGTTATGGACACGTGTCAATAGATTGGGCGTATATGCATCTTTTAACCACCGTTGGATCATTGGCGTAATTTGAATTCTCTTCAAGTCTTCGAGTCTTCAATAAATCACTGAGTGTAAAATCAACCATGATGAGGCGCGTTGAGCCATTAGAGCGCATGGTCCATTTGAGGCGCGTAACAAAGCGCGTGGATCTTTGAGGCGCGAGGCTATATGAGCGCGCGCTGAAGGGCGCATGGCGCATAGCATGAAGGGGCGCATAGGCGCGTGGCTCAAACTAAACTTGTGATTTATCTTGAATCTTGATCTTCTTGCCCTATTTCTAAGCCTATTCTATAACAATGGACAACCTAAAAAAATGAAGTATAAATACTTCTTACATGTGGGTCTAAAGTCCATGAAATAAAACTTAGGTGATGGATCAATCAAATCTAATATATCCTAATACATTAAAACTAAGATATGTGTGGGCATACCCAACAGTCTACCTTGCGGGGGTTGAGGATGTCCCTTTCATTCATCTAGAGCAGGATTACGGTTTATTCCGGGAGCATAACCTTCAGCAGGGTTTCATGTTTACTGATCCGAGGGAGACACATGCTGCTCCACAGACTTCGGCTCGGTTTTATCCCACTGGTGCTGGATATTGCTTTGATCCCCTTTGCCTCCTTCATATTATACTTACTCGAACTTTGGGGTGTATGAAGAGCAGAGGGAGATTGTTCCCGAGGACATGTCGCCGGAGAGAGAGCCTCCTGTTCAGGCTGCTGTGGTATATTTTCCTGACTGTCTTTGCATTTCTCAGTTCCAGTCTTGCTTCTCTGTTCTTTATATTGATGCAATTTTCTTTTTCTGTCCTTTGTTGTGACAGGTACCTGTGGCTGCTTATAGTCACTTGGGTAGGCAGAACAAAGGGATGAGGAGGAGACTCCGTCAGCTGGAGGAGAGGGTACTAGGGCTGTGCAGGGATATTGCTGCTATGACTAGAGATGCTGCTGGTGCTGTCTCTGGTGCTGCGAGAGGAGCTGCCCGAGGTGCTCGGGGCATGGGACGAGGTTACAGGGATGCTGTACTAGACATTGATGAGGCTGTCTCTTCGGCGAGGCAGTCACTGAGCAGAGGAGGTAGCCATAGTAGGAGTCTGAGCTGAGGAGGTAGCCAGAGCCGGGGTGGTGCTAGTTCATCAGGGAGAGCTGTCAAGAGGACCCGGCATGATGTTGTGGTGGAGACATCTGAGGAGGAAGAATCTGTTGATGATGATGATGATGATGACGAGGAGACTGAGAGTGGCAGTAGGGGTGGACACGGTGCTGCCGATGATGATGATTCTGAGTAGCCTTTTGGGGAGGACGAGAGATTGAAAACATTTTTATTTACCTGTAATAAAAATTTAGCATGTATTTACAATCCTAGCTATTTACTATGCCTTTTAGTTATCTGTCTAGACTCGTTCCTAAGTGTCGACTCTTTATAAACAAATGTGTGCCCAAATGTGTTGAACTCCTTTTCTGTGCTGGGATTTGATTTCTTGCAGGTTGAAGGCGTTTGAATGTGCCTGGGGTTCTTTCTTGAACTGACAAGGGCATGTTCTGTTTCTGTCTGCTGTCAAACGCGCGCGCATCGGGCTTTGGTCGCAGGGGGCGCGCGCATCTGGAATCACTTGTCAGAGGCGCGCGCTTCTGGCTTGCTGAATTCCACCCCCTTTCTTTTTTGAGCAGGGTACTCCAACAGCTATAAATTCAAATCATTTTCGATCAGGTTGATCACACAGCAATACTCTGCATCCTTTTCTTTACCCTATACCTCAAAATTCTTGTAGCGATGGCCCCGATGACCTTTACTTTTGAAGTCAAGGTTTCCGTCCCCGAAGGTGATAAGTCCGTCCCCATTGCTCCAATTGTGAAGACGCGTCCTAGCGTTTTTGATCGTTTGGGAAGACCAAATGAGGATGTTGTTGCCGCGGATTCTGTGAAGCCGGTGGTCCACGTGAGGGATTATAGGCCTCGTTATTTGCCTAAGAAGAGGAAAGGCAAGGGGAATTTTTCTCATGTGTGGAAGCGTCCTGTGGTTGTTTCGGTCAAAGCTCCTTCTAGCAAGGGCAATGAGAAGGTTGTTGATGAAGCTCCGTCTCGTCCGAGTGTATTTTCTCGTCTTGGTGGTCTCGAGAATACTCCGCCTCCATCCAAGAAGACTAAAGGCCGTTCCCAAAAGCGATGGGTCCCCAAACCGAAGAAAGATTGAATATTTCTTTGTACCCCACGAGATTGCAATTAAAATAGACCACTTGTTAGGATTTAATGTTTTAATGTCTTTTAGTAGCTCAACATTTTCATTGTAATGATAAAAGTAGTTCAGGAAATGAATAAAAATTGCATCTCGTTAATTTGAGAATGATTTGGGTATTTGTTTATGTTTTAGACCGCACCCGAAGGTTTCCTACGTTCCTCCAGTGTAGAGGCTCAGGTATCCGTAGTTCAAACAAACGAACACCATTTTTTTATTTTTTTTTGTGTGTGCACCCTGTTTTTTGCCTAGACCGCCCTTGCGAATTTTCAATCTAGCGGGCTTCTTTTTTGCACGTGCTCTAATTTTTGCCTAGGCCGCCCTTGCGGGTTTTCAACCTAGCGAGCTTTTTTTTCTTTCTTTTTTTTTTTTTTTTTTTTTTATGGTCTTCGTTCATTAGACGTAAAACCTCTTTAATTTGTCGAGGTTGACTTCCTTTGGCAGCCGATCTCCGTCTAAATCCACGAGTCAGACTGCACCGCCGCTTAGCATCTTCTTGACTACGTACGGACCAATCCATCGGGGTCCCCATTTTCCTAGGGGGTTCATGGCATTAGGAGGGTGTTGTCTTAGGACCAAATCCCCCACACTGATGTTTCGGGGCTTGACCTTTTTGTTGAAAGCCCTAGACATTCTTTGTTGATAGGCCCTCGTACGTTCGATTGCCCTTAGCCTTTTCTCGTCGAGTAGGGCTAGCTGTTCATATCAACTTTGCATCCAATCGACTTCATTGACTTGGTTCTCGAGGAGGACCCGTAGGGATGGAACTTCGAGCTCTATTGGTAGTACAGCTTCGGAACCATATACCAGTGCATAAGGAGTTTCTCCAGTCGCTGTCCGTATTGACGTGTGGTAGCCCCATAATGCTAGAGGTAACTTTTCGGGCCAATCCCTTCCAGTGGAGGCCATCTTCTTCACAATGGTCTCGATTGTCTTATTAGCTGCCTCGACCGCGCGGTTTGCTTGAGGGCGGTATGGAGATGACTTGTGCTTAGTAATCTTGTATTCTACCAGGAGTGCGTCCATTTCTTTCTCGAAGTGAGACCCGTTGTCTGAGATGATCTCATGAGGAACGCCGTATCGGCACATGATGTGGGTTTTCACGAATTCGGCCACTTTCCTGGCGTTGAGAACTCGGTAAGCCTGTGCTTTGACCCATTTTGTAAAATAGTCCACGGCTACTAGGACGAAAGATTGCCCGTTGCTTCTAGTAGGGTGAACTTTGCCGATGATGTCTATGCCCCAACAAGAGAAAGGCCAAGGTGTGGTCATATTGTAAAGCTGTGAGGATGGAGCGTGCTGTAGATTGGCATGGAATTGGCATTTGGCGCACCTCTTGACTTTCTCGATGCAGTCCCTTTCCATGGTACTCCAATAATAACCCATACGGAGTATCTTCTTGGCCAACATAAACCTGTTCATGTGAGGCCCACATTCACCTTCGTGGATCTCATGCATTATTTCTTGAGCTTCGGTCTCATTTGCACATAGGAGATTGATCCCCTCGTGATGCCTTTTGTAGACTCTGTCCCCAATCAGTACATATCGGGAGGCTAGTCTTTGCAATGCCATTTGAGACTTCTTATTGCTGTTCTCGGGATAAGTACCATCCTTGAGGAAATTCATGATATCCGCATACCACGGGGAGTTTGCTTGGACCTCGTTGATCTCAATACTCATGCAGTATGCCGGACTGTTTCGTCGGGAAATTTTGAAGGGCTTCACCATTTTACCCTCAGGCATTTTGACCAGTGAAGCGATGGTGGCTAGTGCATCAGCAAAACGGTTCTTGTCCCTTGGCAGGTAGTTGAAGATGATTTCTTGAAATTGTTCAACCAATTCCTCGAGATGTTGAGCATACCGTTGCAGAGTCGAGTCTTGAATCTTCCATTTTCCAAATGTCTGATTGATGATGAGCAAGGAATCACCGAATACTTCTAAACTTGTAACATTTCTCTCGAGGGCTGCTTCGAGCCCCGCTATGCAAGCTTCGTACTCAGCTGTGTTGTTAGTGGCTTCAAATTCGAGGCAGATGGCGATTGGAGTATACATGTCCTTTGGATCAACGAGTAACATCCCTATGCCATATCCATGCTTATTGGCTGTGCCATCGAAAAAAAGTTGCCACTTATTTTCCTCTGTTGTAGCACAAATTAAATACTCGTCGGGGAACTGTACATCTTCCCCCTTCACTTCGTCACACGGAAATTCAGCAAGCTGATCACTGAACACCTTCCCCTGGATGGATTTGAGTGTGACGTAAGTGATATCGTAGCCGGCGAGCATGAAATACCATTTGGCTATTCCTGTTAACATGAAAGGCTTTTCGAAGATGTAGCGGAGCGGGTCCACTTTTGCTACTAACTTTATTGGGAAGGCCTCCATGTAATTCTTGAGCTTTTGAGTAACCCAAACCAATGCAGCACAAGACTTCTCTAAGACAGAGTAGTTCTTTTCAGCTCCTTGAAACCGTCGGCTGACAAAGTAGATTGCATTCTCTTTTGTGGAGTCTCGCTGTTCTTGTGCTAACATAGCCCCTAGGGCTTCATCATTGACAGTGAGGTAGAGCAAGAGAGGCTTCTCTTCGTGTGGTGGAACCAAAACTGGAGGGCATGTCAAGTAATGCTTCACTTGGTCGAAGGCTTCTTGGCACGCATCGGTCCATTCTAGAGCCACATTCTTTTTGAGTAGCTTGAAGATTGGCTCACACATGGAAGTGAGTTGGTGCACGAACCGACTGATGTACTGAAGTCTGCCCATGAAACCTTTGATTTCTTTCTGCGTCCTTGGGGGATGCATGTCAATGATTGCCCTGATTTTGGAGGGATCGGCTTCAATTCCTCTTTCAGCGACCATGTGTAGACACCCCGCCTTGTACCTCTCACCCCGATTGCATACAAAGTATTTTTATTTAACTCATTTTCGTTAATTTCTGTTACTTCGGTTAAGTTCCTAACTGATACCGTTAGTTTTGGACTAAACTGCATAACAGAGTTAACTTTTAGGGTCATTCTGTCATTCTGTCCTTTTCTGCCGCGGGCGCTTCCGGAACTGTTAACGGGCTGCGCGTGCGTCTCGCCCCAAAAGCGGGACTCGCGCGCTTCCCATTTTGGCAGTAACAGATTGCACCTTATTTCCCTCCCTTTTCTTATTTGCAACATCTCTTTCTTGATCACAAATGACTTCTTTTCTCATCCACATTCATCCCCCCTAGTTTTATAACCTCCAATCCCATTATTCTAGCCATCTCTTTAAAACAAAATAATTCATTTTTATTTTATTTGATTTTCTTTTATTTCTTTCATTTATTATTTTATTTATCTTATTTTCTATTGGTCAATTCCATCTCACATGGATTGACCAATTTCCCTCCAACCTTTCCCTCTCTTTTTTACCTATAAAAACCATCTTCTACCTTAGAAAGGGACTTTTTTACACTCTTTGGAGCAACTTCATCTTCCCTACAAGAAATATACACAAGTTCTCTAAACACATTTTCCCTACAAACAAACACTACACAAAGTGTTGCACAACCATATCTCTACAAACAACACCATCTTCAAGTCAAAGTCTAAGGTCCTCTTTTCTATAGGTACTTTTATTCTTCTTCTCTTTTATTCTAGTCTTACTAGTATGCAATCCCCATCAATTGGGACATGACCAAATGACCACTTTACTACATTAAAGTTGGTTAAGGTTATCTCCCTACATTTTAATCTCTACTTTAATTTCCTATACATTTCTTAATGTAATTGTTTAGCATAAATTTATAAATAAAACAATTCTCTTTTCTTCCCCTTTTTCTTTACATTATAATTGTTAGCACTGTTAATAAATTGAAGGACATTTAGCATTAGAACACCAATAGTAGCAAGACCCGCATAAGCGGGGCGGAGTGGGTGTTTAAGTACTTCCCACTCCGTCACCTAACCCCCGAACCCTTCTCTACCGAATCTCTGGTTTTGTACATAAATTAGGCTATTTCTAGGTTTTTCTTATGTTCCTTTAAAAACATAGGTGGCGACTCTAAACAATCTAAAACAAGTTAGACATCCTAGGATAATTCACCGCTCTAGCCAAGTTGTGGTTCCCCGGGGTATCTATAGTGGCGACTCCGTTGGGGACTTATTAGAGGGTTAAACTTGCATTCTTAACTTTTGGTGTTCTTATTACTATTTTCTGGGCATTCTGGTAAAAAGGGTGGGAAGCGCGCGCCTCTGGGCTCCTTGGCCTAAAGCGCGCGTCCGACCCCAATTACCAGAATCGCCCGTCTTCCTTCTTGTCCTTCCATTCCATGTTTCTGTGCTAACAAATTCTGCAGGGGAAAGCATTTTTATTTAGGGTCAAGGCAATCCCTTGAACCCGCTGATTTACAGGTTGTTACCCAGATGCGGGCACCTCTGCCCCTCTTTGTCTAACGCGCGCGCCTCCCGAGTAGGCATCCTAATGCGCGCGCTTCTGGGCATTTTCCAGAAACAGAACAGTGCACAGAACAGAGTGGTTTTGACAGTGTGTGGGCACCGGGCCTGCACAAAACAGTTTTTACTTTCTGTTTATTTTTATCGGTCACACGGGTGATTCGAAAGTTGTAATTATGAGCTTATTTGTTTTTTTTATTTCTTTTGAAAAAAAAATATATATATTTTGTCACTTGTTAGACCTCACACTACATGCACATATTCTTATCAATTGCTCACTATCGAGTCGCACAAGTCCAACCCCAAACCCGTCGAGGCCCGTCCTAGAAAGTTTCAAGCTCCACCCGACCTTGACTCTTTCGAAGCGGTTAACCTCAGCCCGTGGCGTAGTTGAAGACTACATGCCGGGGGTGACCTTTAAGCCTCTCTTTAGCCGAGCACAAGCCACACAATTCTAGTCTAGGGTCTAACACTCCGTGACCAAGTCGGTTTTTCATGTGCCGAGATTTCCCTAAACAAATGTCTTCAAATCATACATGCCAACTTGTTACAATGGACGAAATAAAACTCCGTCCCCAAAAGTGGTTATTTCGGACGAAAATAAAAATCCGTCCCCGCATGTATGATTTACTACATTAATTTAGGTTAATCCCGACACATGTAGGTCTCACAAGCGTGGTGGAATCCGATGAGTATATGGGACCGTGAGAAGGTCTATATACTAGTGTGACGATTCCACTATTTTTTCTAGAAACCCCAAAAACGACTCCGTCCTTCCGACTTTTGTAATTAAAACAAAAAAAAAAATAGTCATTTTCTTTATATGGTTTAGTCTTTTTCGTGTTTGTGGGTTAAATTTATTTTACTCAAAAGGTATTTGTGGGGTCAACCTAAGATCAACCGTGTTCTTTCAAAAGGTCCAATGGCTTCCAACGGCAACAACAACAATGGTGGGTACTTCTCCATGTCCACCGAAAGACTCTTCAACATAATAAGAGCCATGGGGGAACAAATGGATAGACTTTCCGAGGATGCCCGCCGAAAAGACGATTTGTGGCAAGTCCGTTTTGATCTCGAGAGGAAGATTCACAAGGAAGAGGTTTCCGAGCTCAAAGCCCGTTTGCAAGAGCTCACCAACAACAAGGCAAAGTTTAAGGGTAAAGCATGCTCAAGTGGCCCGTCCCTCAAAAGCTATAAAGGTACCGCCAACAACCGAGTTTTCACTCCTCTCCTAGGAGTAACCCAAGCCGAGCATTTGAAACTTTGGTGGCAAGTGGAAAGGTTAAGCCTTTAGAGGGGTACAAGCCGAAGACGATACCGAAGATTCATGCACATGGTGAATGGTGCGGCTACCACAAGCATAGTGGCCATACTACCGAAGGGTGCTTCCTTCTCCGAAACATCATCCAAGATTTGTTCGACAACGGCGAATTTACTGTGGGTGAAGAGCAACCTTTAGAGAGTGCCAACATGCAAGAACTCATCAAAGAAGAATGATTTGATTTCGAAATGGGGCTTCTACAAGAAATCATTCCACAAGGAGACTACAACGACAATGGGGACTTCAACAACAATCTCCGTTTCTCTTTCTCTACCTAGTAATAGGAATAAAAAAAAAAAAAAAAAAGTCAAAGTCCTCTTAAGTGTTCATTAAGTTTTCTTTGTCCAATTAATGTGAAATTTTGAGTCAAGTCTCATCATCAAATAAAAGTCGTTCTTGTCCTCATACACTCTTCCAAGTTGTTCAATCTAATTCTTGGCAAAATGATGAAAAGATGTCTAAACGAGTTTTGGAATGAAGGCCATCACTTGAACGCCTGGGGGCTAAACATTGTGACGAAGTCAACATCATCAACGACGAAGACAAAGCCAAGACATCAAAGGTGAAGCAACAACCATGGAGAAAAATCAAGCAATGTTTCAAAGGGGGGATTAAAAAAAAAAAAAAAAGGCTCGCTTGGTTGAACTCTTCAAATCAACCTAGGCAAAAGTTAGAGCACAAAAAAAAAAAAAAAAAAAAAAAAAGAAAAAAATCCCCCCCAATCAAAGAAGTTCACATCAAGATCAACATCATTCCATCCACCAAAGGAGGACGAAGCTGCACGACGAAGCAACAAATCCTCACATCAAAAGGAGGATCCACAAGAACTACGGTGACCTGAGCCTCTACACTGGAGGAACGTAGGCAACCTTCGGGTCCGGTCTCATGCAAGAAAGAAGAAATGTTTAGCCCTAGCATGTTATGGTGATCGGCCTTCATCTCGAACTTGTCAAGACATCTTTGTACGATTCATTTGCCAATGAATTAATCACCAAAAAGATTGAACAACTTTCTCAGAATTGGAATCATTTCGCATTCCTTGTCGAGTCTAAGGACTTCTATTCTTTCTGCATACTCCCAATTTCTTGCAATCAAATTGGGGCTTTCCTTCTCTTCTCTCTTAATGACTTACTTGCCTTCGTGAGTCATTCAATTCAATAAAAAAAAATACATGTCAATACTAGGGACACTTCCCTAGTCGAGTCAATGTCACTCATCTTTAGTGACAAAAGGTTTTCACCGCAAAATCACATGTCTCTCATCCTCAGCTAGAGTCAATGCACACTTCCTCATTAATCGAGTCAAAAATGAAGACGCAAAAGAGATGCCCGCTAGATTGAAAACCCGAAAGGGCGGTCTAGGCAAAAACCAGGGTGCGTCATAAAAAAAATGAGAGAGTGAGAGAGAGAAGGGGAAGAGAAATGGAGATCTCTGGCCTCTAAAGAAGACAACTACATGAGCTCTACATTGGATCTCCTCAGCAAGTCAATTCCCCACCGAGTCAACTTTAGGATTGCAAAAAGCTCGACAAGATATGGCACCATCAAAGGTTGTCTTGGGTTATTGGTATCATTCTCCAACAGTGTGCATTCTTGGGTTCATGAAAAGAAGGCCCGTGGTAACCAAGACCCATCCGAGAACGAGCCCATCACAAAAGGGCACGAGGTTGCACAAATAATCCCTAGCTAGTCAATTGGCTTGGGCAGCAAATAGCAACAACATGTGTCTCAGTTTTCAAGGCTTCTTCAAGTATGTGCTTCTAAAGTACGCCGAAAGGCTCCCGAGAAATGGAGTAGCTCTTGCCATATCCTCTTATGTTTATTCCCTCACACGAGGACGAGTCACTCTTGCTTTGCTCAACAAATGGTGACGCCCTAGGGGCTATGTGACTCAAGAACAAGGGATTCTTTTGCTTCATTTGGCAATCAATACGCCCTAGGGGCTATGCTCAAGAAAGATGTGTAAGACTATCCTCAAAGTCCCTCAAAAGGGATGTCAAAAAGCCCTCTTGTCATGTGTGCCCGTGCTCGTTTCCCCAATCAAGGGTGGACCTTTCTCGCAATTAATGACGGCACTCTAGGGGCTACGGTCAAGTCTTAAAGGCTCCCTCAGAAAAGAGCAATTAACTCCCCAGCAGTATCCCCAACCAAGTCATGTACAACATTGGAAGCTTCCTCAATTCGGCACCGAAGGTCTCAACGGGCTTCGCGATCTACAATCTTTTGGGCTACACCATTACAGTAATTCAAGCAAAGGGCAGTATTAGGGCTTCGCGACCGACAGTCTTTTGGGCAACAATACTCGAGCAAGTGCAATGTGGAGTAGTCTTATGGCTCCATGAGAACAATCAAGATTCAAGGGTCTCTCAACACTTCAAGTCAAAGGCCTCTTGGTTTTAAAATGAAGACTTTGATGTTATGAATGAAGTTGATGATTTTTGTTAGAACTCACAGCGAGATTTTGAAGGAAGTCTTAGAGAAAAGGAAAAAGATTCAATATGCTAAACTCTAATCAAAACAGGGTTATAGCGGGAAATGCCACGGCCAATCCCAATGTTTCTGCAATTCAGCACCCCTTTCTCCAAGATCAAAAGCACAAGGTGCAGCTCAGATAAAGTTGGGCCACAGCACTAGTTGCATCCGAAGATCCGTCATTAGTTCAACTCAAGAAGAGTCAAGCAAGCATACTCATTTGAGACTTTATCACGCCAAGACCTTATCCTCCGCGACCTCGACGGCACCGCAAGACATTACTACATCCTTTGACATAAGCCCTCAGCCATTTGGGTATCGACCACAATGAGGCCATTCATCTCCCCAGTAAGAGCAAGAAGGAGATTTCTATCAGTAATTCTACCAAACGGTACATCCGCTCTCAATGCCGAGCCAATCACGAGATAATTTGGGGCTTTACAATGAAAGGTCTTCACATCCCGCCATCTACAAGCCCACGACACTTGGGGCTTTGCAATCTCTCGAAGCTTGGCATCAACGATCTCCTCTTGGGGCTTGCTCACTACAACAACAAAGGGCGATTTACTCGAATGGGGGCAAGTCCCTCAAAATTTGGCATCAAAGGCATTCTAGGGGCTTTACAATCAGTAACCCCTCATCTCGGCATCAAAAGCCTTTTGAAGCCCCATAATCGACAAATCTCTTGGGGCTAGACATCAATCTTCGTTGGGCACACCGGCGACAACAGAATTCAAGCGAGGCAATCCGGACTTCGACTGAACATGACTTGATCCTGGGTTGGCTTCACAAGCACACAATGGTTAAAATGGTTCACCCACGAACTAAAAAAAAAAAAAAAAAAAATCTTTTCCTCACATGTGTGCATATTCTTTCCTTTCTAATCTAAAAAAAAAAAAAAAATTTCTTTTTCTTTTTCTCCTTCTATGTGCAAAAGTATGTGCTTTACTTTGCTTTGCTCCTAGCTTCTCCTCTAGCATTCTCCATCATCCTTGAACTACGCTGGTCTGATTCCTTTCAAAGGATACGTAGGCAGCCTTTGGCACGACCAACCCATCATTCAGAATGTCATCTCAACAACATTCCATCGAAGGCAACAGCAGTTCATCATCTTCATCAAAAGTATCAACATCCTTCGGCAATCCATCTCCAATCAAGCGGCAATGGTAAGTGAAGGTATGAATGCATCCGAGGCTTTCCTCAAATCACACCGCACACAAAATCACTTTCTCCATTCCTACAAAAGCTCTCTCTCATGCATCTTCTTGCACAAACACATATACCTGCCAAACACACACATAACAGGTATCACCACGAAGTCAACAGCATCCGCTACTCAAGGCACTTCATCCCTAGCAGAAAATGGTCCACAGTCAACCATGCCCGCATCCCCACGGACTCATTCAAAGGCTCACTAACGGCCTCATCAATGGATTTCACTAACAGATTCGTCAACAAAGGTTCACTAACGGCCTCGTCAAACGGATTTCACTAACGGATTCGTCAACAAAGGTTCACTAACGGCCTCTTCCACGGATTTCACTAACGGATTCGTCAAAAGGTTCACTAACGGCCTCCTCAAAGGTTCACTAACGGCCTCTTCAAAGGTTCACTAATGGCCTCATTCAAAGGTTCACTAACGGCCTCCTCAAAGGTTCACTAATGGCCTCATCCACGGATTTCACTAACGGATTCGTCATTCAAAGGTTCACTAACGGCCTCCTCAAAGGTTCACTAACGGCCTCATTAACGGATTTCACTAACGGATTCGTCAACAAAGGTTCACTAACGGCCTCGAAGGTTCACTAACGGCCTCATCAACGGATTTCACTAACGGATTCATCAACAAAGGTTCACTAACGGCCTCGAAGGTTCACTAACGGCCTCATCAACGGATATCAGTAACGGATTCATCAACAAAGGTTCACTAACGGCCTCGAAGGTTCACTAACGGCCTCATCAACGGATTTCACTAACGAATTCGACAACAAAGGTTCACTAACGGCCTCGAAGGTTCACTAACGGCCTCGAAGGTACACTAACGGCCTCATCAACGGATTTCACTAACGGATTCGTCAACAAAGGTTCACTAACGGCCTCATCAACGGATTTCACTAACGGATTCGACAACAAAGGTTCACTAACGGCCTCGAAGGTTCACTAACGGCCTCATCAACGGATTTCACTAACGGATTTGACAACAAAGGTTCATTAACGGCCTCAAGGTTCACTAACGGCCTCATTCAATGGTTCACTAACGGCCTCCTCGAAGGTTCACTAACGGCCTCATTCAAAGGTTCACTAACGGCCTCACTCATCGGATTCAGCCGGCAGGTTTACCAACGGATCATGCCACCCCCTCTATCAACAAAAGACGCTCACACAGGGAGCACACCCCTATCTCTAGCAATTTCAAATTATTGCTTTCATCGAGTCTTTGCTTTCTTTTCTTTCTTTTTCTTTGTCGATGTCCTCGGCGGGTGTTTTTACTTTCTCGACGCGTTTTGCTTTGCAATCCACGTCGCCGAGGGGCTCTGCAGACACCCCGCCTTGGACCTCTCACCCCGATTGCATACAAAGTATTTTTATTTAACTCATTTTCGTTAATTTCTGTTACTTCGGTTAAGTTCCTAACTGATTCCGTTAGTTTTGGACTAAACTGCATAACAGAGTTAACTTTTAGGGTCATTCTGTCCTTTTCTGCCGCGGGCGCTTCCGGAACTATTAACGTGCTGCAAGCGCGTCTCGCCCCAAAAGCGGGACTCGCGCTCTTCCCATTTTGGCAGTAACGGATTGCACCTTATTTCCCTCCCTTTTCTTATTTGCAACATCTCTTTCTTGATCACAAAAGACTTCTTTTCTCATCCACATTCATCCCCCCTAGTTTTATAACCTCCAATCCCATTATTCTAGCCATCTCTTTAAAACAAAATAATTCATTTTTATTTTATTTGATTTTCTTTTATTTCTTTCATTTATTATTTTATTTATCTTATTTTCTATTGGTAAATTCCATCTCACATGGATTGACCAATTTCCCTCCAACATTTCCCTCTCTTTTTTACCTATCAAAACCGTCATCTTCTACCTTAGAAAGGGACTTTTTTACACTCTTTGGAGAAACTTCATCTTCCCTACAAGAAATATACACAAGTTCTCTCAACACATTTTCCCTACAAACAAACACTACACAAAGTGTTTCACAACCATTTCTCTACAAACAACACCATCTTCAAGTCAAAGTCTAAGGTCCTCTTTTCTAAAGGTACTTTTATTCTTCTTCTCTTTTATTCTAGTCCTACTAGTATGCAATCCTCATCAATTGGGACATGACCAAATGACCACTTTACTACATTAAAGTTGGTTAAGGTTATCTCCCTACATTTTAATCTCTACTTTAATTTCCTATACATTTTTTAATGTAATTGTTTAGCATAAATTTATAAATAAAACAATTCTATTTTCTTCCCCTTTTTCTTTACATTATAATTGTTAGCACTGTTAATAAATTGAAGGACATTTAGCATTAGAACACCAATAGTAGCAAGACCCGAATAAGAGGGGCGGAGTGGGTGTTTAACTACTTCCCACTCCGTCACCTAACCCCCGAACCCTTCTCTCCCAAATCTCTGGTTTTGTACATAAATTAGGCTATTTCTAAGTTTTTCTTATGTTCCTTTAAAAACATAGGTGGCGACTCTAAACAATCTAATACAAGTTAGACATCCTAGGATAATTCACCCCTCTAGCCAAGTTGTGGTTCCCTGGGGTATCTACACCATGTAACCAAGAACCTTTCCTCTTATAACCCCAAAAGTGCACTTTGCGGGATTGAGTCTCATCTTGTGTTGTCGAAGCCTTTCAAAGAATTTGCGAAGATCGATCAAATGTTGACCATTGTTTCCCTTCGAATGGATGATCATGTCGTCTATATAGACCTCGATCTCTTTATGAATCATATCGTGGAATAGATCCGTAACAGCCCTCTGGTAGGTAGCCCCAGTGTTCCTTAGTCCGAACGGCATGACTGTGTAGCAGAAAGTGCCCCACAGAGTTGTGAAAGCTGTCTTGTGTTGATCTTCTTCAGACATGAGGATCTGATTCTAACAGGCAAAACCGTCCACAAATTAGCGGACTTCATAGTTGGCAGTTGAATCGACGAGCATGTCGATGTTTGGTAGTAGAAAATCATCTTTCGGGGAAGCTTTGTTCAAATCCCGGAAGTCTACACAAACTCAAAACTTGCCGTTTGCCTTTTTGACTGTCACAGTGTTGGCTAGCCAAGTTGGATACTCAATGACTTTGATGAAACCCACACTGAGGAGCTTTTCAATCTCTTTTTTGACTTGTAGGGACCATTCTGGCTTGATCTTTCTGAGCTTCTGCTTTACTGGCTTGGCGTCCTCTCTGATCGGAATTCTGTGCTCTGCGACCTTTCTGTCCAAACCCGGCATGTCTTTGTATGACCATGCGAATACATCCACAAATTCTCTGAGCAGTGCAGTCAATTTGTCTTGGTCTTCCCCCTTGAAGAAGCTGCAGATCTTCGTTTCTTTCGGCTCTTCATCGGTACCCAGATTAACAGTATCCAATTCTTCATCAGCCCCTGGACCATTTTCACCACGACAACGAACCTGTTGAGCTAGTTCATTTAGGTATGTTATGTTTTTGTGGTCTATTTCATCATAATTTGAATCGTTATTAACTTGTTCATTAAGTTCGTTATTAGTTAATTCATCATTTATGATGTTTGCAATCTCGGGGTACTCAGAAATATCAAATTTTTCATTAGCAAAGAAAGGAAACACACGCTCGGCTATTGCCTCCATATCCTCTTGGGTGAGGGTGTTAGAAACACTCTCGGACTCGAAAGTAAGTGTGAGCCGCTCTTCCTTTGTTGCTGTGCGGGGTATGCAACCAATTTCTCCGATTAAGAAATCCTCGGATACTAAGGGCCCCTTCGTTGAATACCATTTGTTGATTGGCTCGGAGCTTGGATGGATCTCGCTAATAGATGGGCTCTCCATTTCTGTGTTGTCGGAGATGGCGTTGATTTGACAATCGTCCACGATGGCAAATTCTTCGAACATGGAGGCTAGATCGGATAGTTCTTCCCTCACGGTAATTTCTACCTTGGATTCTATAGTCACTTTCTTGCCCCACCACTCTCGGGGTAACATTGGAGTAGGTTCCCTTTCTAGTGCCGGTATTTCACAGTCGGTGAAGATCTCGAGATCGGGCTTTCTGACGCCCTTGACGTTAACCCACGGTTTGGGAAAGATCATGTACGGAACATCTTCCCCTTGGTGAACAAAATAACCGTTTAGTGTGTTGCGGTAGGGTTTCAAGTCAGGGATTTCATATCGTCGACCTTCTTTGCGAGCTTGGGTCCTTTGATTCTTGACTGCTTGCTCGTACTTCAAGTCATCCTTGGTAGGCTCGTATCCCAGACCAAATTTGTTCTTGACAAAAGGAACTTCCACGGGGTGTAATATCCCTTGTTGATGCTTCCCCAGGCCAAGACCGGGAAAGTGATTCATGTTTCTCATCATGTGGAGGACTTTAGGATTACCGGGGGCCCATTGTCTGTTTCCCCCTTCTTTGTCAATGGTGTTGACGCCGGAGAGAGTGGCATCTTCTATCTCGTGTTGGACTTGGTGAACAGGTTGTCCCCCATTTCTGTGGACGGTGACGTTCTCGGCCATGATAGTGACTATCTCGTCCCCATTTCTGATCTTGACACACTGATGGAGAGTGGAAGGTACCACATTGGAACTGTGGATCCAAGGTCGGCCCAGAAGTAGGTTGAATGAAGCAGGGACATCAAGTACTTGGAATGGGACGGACATGATCATGCTTCCAAATTCGATATCAACCTCTAACATTCCTATGACTGTACGGGCAGTGCTATCGTACCCTCTAATGACTTGGGCGGAGGGTCGTAAATCGTAGCTTTTGAGCCCCAGTATGCCCATGACTCAGCTAGGCATTAAGTTGAGTGCAGAACCACCGTCTACTAGAACCCTTGAGATGGGTCTCCCCCTTGCCTTTACTTTGAGGTAGATGGCTTCATTGTGTTCGGACCCAAATGGCGGGAGGTCCATGTCGGCAAAAGTGATGACATTGCCGAAGTGAATGTGACCTATCATTGCTGTGAGGTCCTCGGGAGTCGTATCGGGAGAGACTTGATGTGTCATCCAAGTTGTTGATGCTCCATTCGTCGAGATGGTTGTTGCTTCGTCCTTCATCGGTGGAATGATGTTGATCTTGTACTTCTTTGATTGAGGGGGATTTTTTTTTTATTATTTTTTTGTGCTCTAACTTTTGCCTAGGTTGATTTGAGGATTTCAACCTAGCGAGCTTCTTTTTTTTTATCCCCTTTTGAAAACTTTGTTTCATGATTGTTGATCCACCATTCTTTGTCTTGATTTCGTCGTTGATGTTGGCGCCGATGTTTAGCCCCTAGGCGTTCAAGTGACGGCCTTCGTTCTAAAACTTGTTTAGACATCTTTTCATCATTTTGCCAAAAATTAGATTGAACAACTTGGAATAGTGTATGAGGACAAGAACGACTTTTATTTGATAAGTGACTCAAAATTTAACATGGGACGAGAGAAAACTTTAATGCACATTTAAGAGGACTTTGACTCTTTTTTTTTATTCCTATTACTAGGTAGAGAAAGAGAAACGGAGATTGTTGTCGTCGTAGACCTCATCATCGTTGTAGTCCTCATTGTCGTTGTAGTCTTCCATGTCGTTACTCGGGTTGCTCGGGAACCCTTCGTCGTTGAAGCTTGTCTCATAGGAGGACTCGGCCGCTTCTCGAAGCAAATTATCAACTCTAATACCCGCATCATACATTCTTGCAAAATCTGGATAAAAGGCCTCACTAAGATGAGTGCGGTAGTCTATTTTCAAACACTTCAAGAAGATGTCCATTTGTTCCTTCTTTGAGGGCCTATCAATAATCTCGGCTAACTTGTCATTCCAACGGCGAGAAAAGTCCCCAAATTATTCATCACCCTCTTGCACGGTGCTCTCCAATTCTTTCTTGGTAGTACGGAATATAAAATTGCCTTGGTATTGCTTCTTGAAGGCAAGCATAGCGGCATCCTAATTGAGGCGGGTGGAAACCGGAAGACCCATATACCAATCTTTTGCGACCCCCTCGAGAGTAAGTGGGAAGCATTGTGCCATCATTTGAGGAGACACTTTCTTTGGTAGCATGGCCCAAATGTAGGAGTCGACATGAGCATCGGGACAAGAGGTGCCTTTGAACTTGCCAATATCGGGCATCTTGAATTTTTT
Organism: Campanula takesimana; assembly: GCA_026119855.1. Taxonomy (NCBI): domain Eukaryota; kingdom Viridiplantae; phylum Streptophyta; class Magnoliopsida; order Asterales; family Campanulaceae; genus Campanula; species Campanula takesimana. The sequence continues at coordinate 1,004,609 of JAOWBW010000134.1, forward strand.
CAGAAAGAGCCACCATAGTGTTCACGAGAAAAGAAGCATGATGAAGATCGGAGCTTGGGCCTTTGTGCAAATTTAGCCCACTAAGCTTTTGGTCAATGTAGGACATGAGAGTGTTGACCAAACCGGTATTGATGCCTTGGAACTTTCTTTCATTCGTGAGCCCCTTCAATTGGTCCTCGAGTTTGGATACTTCTCTTTTATGGGCCATTTCCACATGCTCGTAATGGGCTCGCCATAAGTCATCCTTGCGGCGAACATCCTCAGCTAGTATATCAATTTGCCCTTTCAATACTTTCACCAAGTTGAGTAACCCTTCGTTGGACACGGAAATGTTCTCACCCTTGTTGTTGTTGCCGTTGGAAGCCATTGGACCTATGGAGAAAACACGGTTGATCTTAGGATGGCCCCACAAACACCTTTTGGATAGAATTATTCCACCCACAAACAAAAGTAAAGACTCAAACCACATAAAGAAAATACTCTTTTTTTATTATTTATTTACAAAAGTCGGAAGGACGTGGTCCTTTTTGGGGTTTCTAGAAAATAGTGGAATCGTCACACTAGTATATAGACCGTCGCGGTCCCATATACTCATCGGATTCCACCACGCTTGTGAATCCTACATGTGTCGGGATTAAACTAAATTAATGTAGTAAAGAATACATGCGGGGACGGATTTTTTATTAGCGTCCATTATGAACACTTGGGGACGGATTTTTATTTCGTCCATAACAACGAGTGGCATGTATGATTTGAAGACATTAGTTTAGGGAAATCTCGGCACATGGAAACCGACTTGAGTCACGGAGTGTTAGACCCTAACTAGAATTATGTGGTTTGTGCTCGGCTAAAGAGAGTCTTAAAGGTCACCCCCGGCATGTAGCCTTGAACTACGCCACGGGCTGAGGTTGACCGCTTCGAAAGAGTCAAGGTCGGGTGGAGATTGAAACTTTCTAGGACGGGCCTCAACGGGTTTGGGGTTATGGACTTGTGCGACTCGATAGTGAGCAATTCATAGGAGTAATGTGCATGTAGTGTGAGGTCTATCACGTGACAAAAATTTTTATTTTATTTGTTTTTTTTTTTTGAAAAGAAAAGATAAAAAAAAAACACATAAGCACGTAAATTACAACTCCCGAATCACCCGTGTGACCGGTAAATTAAAACACGAAATTAAATAGTTAAAGGGGTCTATTCTGTTCTGATGCAGGCCACTGTGCCCACGCCCCCACTGTTTTGCCCTGTTTTTTGGAAACTGGACCTGTTCTGGAATACCTCCCAGAAGCGCGCGCCCCTGGAATATATAATGTCATGCGCGCGCATTGCGCAAAGAAGGTGAGAGGCGCGCGCATCTGGGTGAACCTGTCAGACACCTGTCAGAAACTTGGACTCAAGGGACTGCCCTAGTCCTAAATTTTGTGTTTAACCCCTGCAACAAATGTTAGCCAAAAAAAAAAAAAACAGAAAATAGGAAGAACACATGAAAGTCGAGCGCCTCTGGTCTTTAGTGTGCGAGGCGCGCGCTTCTGACCAAGAAGGTTAAAGGCGCGCGCTTCTCAACACCAGAAACCAGAGTGCCCAGAAAACGTAAACTTTGAACAAAAACGCAAGCTTAACCCTCAAGCGTCCCCAGCGGAGTCGCCACTGTAGGTACCCCGGCCCGGGACCCTCACGGGAAAAGGATGGTTTTTTTTGAAGGAGTCGCCACCCACGTTTTAGAGGAACCCGAGAAAACCTTTTAAGTTGGAAATGTGTTTGATTTACGAAAGCAGAGATTCCTTTTGAGAGTTCGGGGGTTAGGCTACGAGATGGGAAGTACTTAAACACCCATCTCGCCCGACTGACGTCGGTCTTGCTTGTTTAAAGTTTACATTATAAAAATTGTGTTCTTCCTATTAATATCAAATTTAGAGGGGTTTTAAAAGAGGTTGAAATGTAGGGAGATGACTCTTAGACCAACTTCAATGAAGATGAAGTGATTGTTCGGAGTTATGTCCCAAATTTGGTTTGGGTTTGATTGCACTTTTGATCAAAAGAAGAGATAAGAAAAGATGAATTAGAAGAAAGTGAAGAAGGCAAGAAAATACCTATGGTTGGAAGACAAGTTTTTGACACTCCTTGAGAATGATCCTTATTGGAAGGATTGTTGGATGTTTAAAAGTTCATGCAAGTTTTGTAATGAGAAATTGGTGATTTTTAGGTGTGAAAATGGTGATCAAAGTCCATCCCCTCCAATGGTAGATTGGAGGGGTTTTTATAGTTGTAAAGGGTTGTTTTTTGGTGCCAAAACTGAGCTGCCAAGAACCATTTCCCGGGCAAAATCTTGTAAGATGGGCAAGGGAGAGATTCAAGGCCAGAAATCTGTAATTGACATGCCCAGAGGAGCGCGCTTCCCACCTTGACGGCGGAAGGTGCGCGCTTCTGGCTTCAAAGGCCGGAGGCGCGTGTCTCAGAGAAGGCATTTTTGACAAAAAGGACTAGAAAGTTAGCACTGTTATTCAGTTTAGTCCCTGAACTTAACGGAGTCAGTCAAGAACTTAACCGAAGTAACGGAAACTAACGAAAAACATATAAAATAGGGAGAAACACAAGATCAAATGTGCAATCGGGGTGAGCGGTCCAAGGCGGGGTGTCTACAAAATTTAATGTAATGAAAGGGTCATTAGTGTCATGTCCCAAATGGTTTTGGGGTGATTGCACATTTGATTGAAGAAGAAGAAGAATTAGAAGAAGAAGAAGAAATAAAGAATAAAGTTAAGACATTTTACCTATAATATCCTTCAAAGAGAACCTCTTGAAAAAGTCTTGAAGAAGAGGTTGAATACTTGGAGAGAATATCTTTGTAAATTGCCTAGAGATTTGTTTAGAGAGAGGTCTAAGGTGGAAAAAGACCTCCTCCAATGATGGATTGGAGGGATTTTTATAGTTAAAAATATGTGTGTCTTTGAGCCAAACGGTGTCTCCAAGAAATCTTTCCTGGGCAAAATCATGTATAATGAGCAAGGGAGAGATTCTTGGGCAGAATCTGTAACTGACACACCCCAGAAGCACGCGCATCCCACCTAGGCGGCGGAAGGCGCGCGCGTCTGGCCTCAAAAGGCGGAGGCGCGCGACTCTGAAAGGCAAATTTTGACAGAATGGACTAGAAAGTTAGAACTGTTATTCAGTTTAGTCCCTGGACTTAACGGAGCCCATCTGGAACTTAATCAAAGTAACAGAAACTAACAGAAAACACTTAAAAGAGGGAGAAACACAAAATCAAGTATGAAATCGGGGTGAGCGATCCAAGGCGGGGTGTCTACAGAGCCCCTCGGCGGCGTGGATTGCGAAGCAAACGCGCCGACGAAAGACAGACATCCGCCTAGGACATCACCAAGAAAAAGAAAAGACTCGATAAAAGCAGGAATTTGAAATTGCAAGGGATAGAGGTACTCTCCCTGTGTGAGCGGCTTGGGTGATAATGAAAGGTTCGGTGGCACAAAGCGGCCCACCGTGGCCGACAGCGGTACCTGGGGGACCGTTTGTTGGAAGCGGGACCTGTCTACTGATAGCGAGATCCGTTTGTTGTAAGCGGGACCTGTCTGCTGATAGTGAGATCCGTTTGTTGAAAGCAGGACCTGTCTGCTGATAGTGAGATCCGTTTGCTGGAATAGCGGGTACCGCGGGACCGTCTGCTAGAATGCGGGACCCAGAGGACCGTTTGCTTGAATGCGGGACCCAGAGGACCGTTTGTTGGAAGCGGGACCTGTCTGCTGATAGCGAGATCCATTTGCTGGAAGCGGGACCTGTCTGTTGGTGGCAAGATCCGTTTGCTGGAAGCGGGACCTGTCTGCTGATAGCGAGATCCGTTTGCTGGAATAGTGGGTACCGAGGGACCGTCTGCTGGAATGCGGGACCCAGAGGACCGTTTGCTTGAATGCGGGACCCAGAGGACCGTCTGCTTGAGTGCGGGACCCAGGGGACCGTTTGTTTGATAAGGAGGTGGTGATTTTGTGGCTCACCCAGGACCAAGTTGTTGCCGTGAGTCGTACTTTGATGTTGACTGTTTGACTTTGAATTTTGGTGGGGTGCAGGCACAGTTGAATGCGGAGTGCTTTCTGCTGGGGATGAATTGTCAAAACTGATCTCTGAGAATTAAAGAAGGATACCCTAACTTTTTTAGTTAGAATTCCTGTCCTACATTCAATTTTAGACATGCCTTCAGGGCCGACCAAATTAACGTGTGCCCAACTGGGTGCTCAAGGATTGGAGCTGCATCTTGGTTTGGCGGAAATTTCTTGCATAGTTTTCCTGACAAGGCTTACTGAACTGATCTTGGCTTGGGAAGCGCGCGCCTCCCTTTATAGGCATGTAATGCACGCGCTTTGCGCACCGGTGACGGGTGGCGCGCGCGTCTGGGGGGCGGAATTCTGGGCTTGACGTTTGCTAGCCAAAAGATCCCCCAACAACTATAATATCAGCTTCTGGTCGACAATTTGATTTTAACAGCTCTCTTCTGCCATTTTTGAACACCATTTTATTGCCCAATTTTACTTGCAATCTTCTTTCCCATGGCCTCTAACCTTTTCAGTCTTGATGCTGAGGTTGTTAAGAGTTACGAGAAGGATTTGTCGACATTCGTGTATTCCTTCAAGACTCATCCCAAGAAGGCTTTCATTAAAGATTTCGGGTTTCGAATTCTTTTTTACTTTGCGGACATTGAAGCCGGATTGGGATTTGTTGAGAGCTTCCGCGGCTTTCTGGGATTGCGATAGCCATACCTTCAACTTTTCAGCTTATGAAATGGTGCCGACTGTTGATGATTTCGGGGCCATCCTTGGCATGCCTTTGGCCGGTCGGATTGCCGTCCCTAAATATCACCGTGGTGCCATTGACTCTTGGGTTGAGTCACTGAATCTCCCTGTTGAGGACGTGAGGAAGATGTTGCACGGTACTGTGATTGACATAACTGAGTTGCCGATGTTCTTCAGTTTACACTCGGAGGATCCGGTGGTTCAATCTTTCAAAAGGAATGCCATGGCCACTTGTCTCTTTAGTGAAGTATTGTTTGTTACACCCTTCGGGACTGCGGATGTGCAGTTGGCTGAGATTATTTTGCAAGCCAAGGAGCAACAATTTAGTATAATCCCTCTTATTGTAGGGGGACGTTGCACGGCCTTGATGAGTTACATAGGACGGACAAGATGTGTCGGGGAAGCCCTTTGCTCTTGACCATATGGCTCCGAGAACACTTCAAGATTTATTCCCCGGATGGTGATTTGTCTCCTTTTGCTGTTCATTGGAGGAAGTTATTGATCCGGGATTTATCTGAAGATGGTTGGAAGAAATTCTTTGCCTCTCGGGTAACCGTCGATATTGAGTGGTGCCCTCCTTCTTGGGGTCTTCGTCCTTTTGTGGAATGGACTCTTGGTTTTCAGCACGTGGTTGTACCCGGCTTGAGAGATTCGTCATTTTACCAGCCAGAGCGGGTTCTGCGGCAGTTTGGTCGCCAACAGATAATTCCTTTCCAGAGGGACGGAAGGCTTCGTCCAGTTGCTTACATGGGTCCGGACTTCTTGAGTGAGCTTCGGTCGGCTTGGGGAGATGATCGCAACCGTTGGGCTTTTGCTCCTCTGCATCAGGGGAGTGTCTTCCTTCCCGAGATCTACTTGGATTATTTGTTTGGCACCCTTTACCGTGGCATCACTTGGGTCGATGTGCTTCGTGCCGAGTTGTTGGGAAAGGGTTTTGAGCCTAGCAGCGCTTTGAGATATAGGGAGGCTGCTGTTGATTCGAGTAACATTCTTGCTGACCCTTTTGGTACTCCTTTGGATGACTTTTATGCCAAGAGACGTGCCGCAACACAGAAGGTTTCGGTGCGTATTAGTGCTCCTCCGTTATCCAAGAAGAAAAGGATTGAGAGACGATCGGGTGGTCCTTTGAAGGCTAAGAGAAAATTGGATTTTTCTTAGTACCCTAAGAGATTGCAATTAAATTAGACCACTTTGTTTTAGGATTTAGTGTTTTGATGTCTTTTGTTGCTCAATAAATCTGTTGTACTGGCTTGAATAATTCATTGAATGAATAAAAATTGCATCTTGTTATTTGAAGTGAATTGGGTATTTTTGATATGTTTTAGACCGCACCCGAAGGTTGCCTACGTTCCTCCAGTTGGGAGGCTCAGGTCTCCGTAGTTCAAACAAACAAAGACCATTTTTTTTTTTATTTTTTTTTTTGTGTGCACCCTGTTTTTTGCCTAGACCTAGCGGGCTTCTTTTTTGCACGTGCTCTAATTTTTGCCTAGGCCGCCCTTGCGGGTTTTCAACCTAGCGAGCGATTTTTTTTTTTTTTTTTTTTTTTATGGTCTTTGTTTATTAAGCATAGAACCTCTTGAGCTTGTCTAGGTTGACCTCCTTTGGCAGTGGGTCACCGTCTAAATCCACGAGTCGGACTGCACTGCCGCATAATATTTTTATGACCACGTACGGACCGATCCATCGGGATCCCCATTTCCCCAGGGGATTCATGGCGTTAGGAGGATGTTGTCTTAAGACCAAATCTCCCACATTGATGTTTCGAGGCTTCACCTTTTTGTTGAAAGCTCTTGCCATCCTTTGCTGATACGCCTTTGTGCGTTCGAGTGCTCTTAGCCTTTTCTCGTCAAGTAAGGCTAGCTGTTCATATCGACTTTGCATCCAGTCGACCTCGTTGACTTGATTCTCGAGGAGGACCCGTAGAGATGGGACTTCAAGTTTGATTGGGAGTACGGCTTCAGAACCATAGACTAACGCATAAGGAGTTTCACCTGTTGCTGACCGTATTGATGTGCGGTAGCCCCACAATGCCAATGGTAGCTTCTCGGGCCAATCCCTTCCTGTTGAGGCCATTTTCTTGACGATGGTCTCGATGGTCTTATTTGCTGCTTCAACCGCGCCGTTTGCTTGGGGACGGTAAGGAGATGACTTGTGTTTGGTGATCTTATATTCTACTAAAAGTGCACCCATTTCCTTCTCAAAGTGAGAGTCGTTGTCGGAAATGATTTCATGAGGCACGCCGTATCGGCACATGATATTAATCTTTACAAATTCGGCCACTTTCTTGGCGTTGAGGGTCCGATAGGCTTGTGCTTCGACCCACTTTGTGATGTAGTCGACGGCCACTAGGACGAATGACTGCCCATTGCTTCCGGTAGGATGGACTTTACTGATGATGTCTATCCCCCAACAAGAGAAAGGCCAAGGTGTGACCATGTTGTAAAGTTGTGAGGGTGGAGCATGTTGCACATTAGCATGGAATTGGCACTTGGCACACCTTTTGACTTTCTCGATACAGTCTCGTTCCATAGTGCTCTAATAGTAACCAATGCGGAGTATCTTCTTGACTAGCATAAACCCATTCATGTGGGGTCCACACTCTCCTTCGTGCACTTCACACATTATCTCTTGAGCTTCGGCCTCATTGGCGCATAAGAGATTGATCCCGTCGTGGTGCCTTTTTTAGACTCGGTCTCCAATCAGTACGTACCGAGAGGCTAGCCTTTGTAGAGCCGCTTGAGACTTCTTATTGCTGTTCTGGGGATAAATGCCATCTTTGAGGAAATTCATGATATCCGAATACCACGGGGAGTTTGTTTGAGCCTCGTCGACCTCGATACTCATGCAGTACGCCGGACTGTTCCTTCGGGCAATTTTGAAAGGCTTCACCATTTTCCCTTTGGGCATTTCGACTAATGAAGCTATAGTGGCAAGTGCATCGGCGAAGCGATTTTTTTCCCTTGGCAGGTAGTTGAAAGTGATCTCTTGGAATTGTTCAACCAATTCTTCAAGGTGCTGACTATACTGTTGGAGGGTCGGGTCTTGGATTCGCCATTTACCCGATTGCTGATTGATAAGGAGCAAAGAGTCGCCGAATACTTCTAGTTCCGTGACGTTTCTTTCGAGAGCTGCTTCGAGCCCTGCTATGCATGCTTCGTATTTGGCAACGTTGTTGGTAGCTTCGAATTCCAGATGGATGGCGATGGGAGTGTAGATGTCTTTTGGATCGACGAGCAATACTCCTATACCAAAGCCGTGTTTATTGGCGGCGCCATCGAAAAAAAGTTGCCTCTTATTTTCCTCAGTTGCAGTACAAATTAAATGTCGTCGGGGAACTGTACGTCTTCCCCCTTCACTTCGTCACACGGGAATTCGGCAAGCTGGTCACTGAACACATTTCCCCTGACGGATTTTAGTGTGACATAAGTGATATCATTGCCGGCGAGTATGAAGTACCATTTGGCTATTCTTGTTGACATGAAAGGCTTCTCGAAGATGTAGCGGAGCGGGTCCACCTTTGCTACTAGCTTGATCGGAAAAGCTTCCATATAGTGTTTGAGCTTTTGAGTGACCCAAACCAATGCTGCACATGACTTCTCTAAGACAGAGTAGTTCTTTTCGCCTCCTTGGAATCGGCGACTGACAAAATAAATGGCATTCTCCTTTGTGGACTCTCGTTGCTCTTGTACTAACATAGCCCCTAGGGCTTCATCATTGACAGTGAGATAGAGCAAAAGAGGCTTCTCCTTGTGCGGCGGAACTAGAACAGGAGGGCACGTCAAGTAATGCTTTACTTGGTCGAAGGCTTCTTGCCACGCGTCGGTCCATTCTAGAGCCACATTCTTCTTGAGTAGCTTGAAGATTGGCTCGCACATGGACGTGAGTTGGTGCACAAACCGACTGATGTATTGCAGTCTGCCCATGAAACCTTTGATCTCTTTCTGCGTCTTTGGGGGAGGCATGTCAATGATTGCCTTGATTTTGAAAGGATCTACTTCAATTCCCCTTTCAGTGACCATATAACCAAGGACTTTGCCTCGGATAACCCCGAACGTGCACTTTGCAGGGTTTAGCCTCATCTTGTGTTGACGAAGCCTTTCGAAGAACTTGCGGAGATCGATTAAATGTTGACCATCGGTCCCTTTGGAGTGAATGATCATGTCGTCCACATAGACCTCGATTTCTTTGTGAATCATATCGTGGAACAAGTCTGTCACGGCTCTTTGGTAGGAAGCCCCAGCATTTCTTAACCCAAATGGCATGACTGTTTAGCAAAAGGTACCCCACGGTGTTGTGAAGGCTGTCTTATGTTGATCTTCCTCGGCCATGAGAATCTGATTGTACCCAGCGAACCCATCTACGAATGAGCGAACCTCGTAGGTAGCAGTGGAGTCGACCAGCATGTCGATGTTAGGGAGTGGAAAATCATCCTTTGGGGAAGCTTTGTTCAAATCCCGGAAGTCCACACAAACTCGAACCTTGCCGTTTGCCTTTCTGACTGTCACGATGTTGGCTAACCATGTCGGATACTCGATAACCTTGATGAAACCCACACTGAGGAGCTTCTCAATCTCTTCTTTGACTTGCAGAGACCATTCTGGCTTGATCTTTCTGAGCTTCTGCTTTACTGGCTTGGCATCTTCTCTGATCGGAATTCTGTGCTCCGCTACCTTTCTGTCCAAACCCGGCATGTCTTTGTATGACCATGCGAACACATCCCCTAACTCGCGTAGTAGTGCAGTCAATCTGTCTCTGTCGTCCCCCTTGAAGAAGCTTCCGATCTTAGTTTCTCTTGGCTATTTTTCGGTACCCAAATTAACAACATGCAATTCTTTGTCAGCCTCTGGACCATTTTCACCACGACTACGGACTTGTTGAGCAAGTTCATTTAAGTATGTTGTATTTCATCATAATTTTAATCGTTATTAACTTGTTCATTAAGTTCATTATTAGTTAATTCATCATTTATGATGTTTGCAATCTCAGGGTACTCGGAAATATCAAATTTTTCATTAGCAAAGAAAGGAAACACATGCTCGGCTATGGCCTCCAAATCCTCTTGGGTGAGGGTATTAGAGACACTCTCGGACTCGAAAGTAAGTGTGAGCCGCTCTTCCTTTGTTGCTGTGCGGGGTATGCAACCCATTTCTTGGACTAAGAATTCTTCGGATACCACGGACCCTTTCGTAGAATACCAATTGTTGATCGGCTCGGAGCTTGGCGGGATCTCACTGATAGTCTTATTCATGATGACGGTGTCATGGATGGCGTTGACTTAGCATTCATTCATTATGGCAAGCTCTTCGAACATGGAGGCTAAATCTGTCATTTCTTCCCCCACGATGATTTCTGTCTCAGACTCTATAGTCACCTTCCTTCCCCACCATTCACGGGGCGACATGGGAGTTGGTTCCCTTTCGGATTTCTGGATCTCGCAATCGGAGAAGATTTCGAGACCGGGCTTTTTGACACCCTTATTGTTAACCCACGGCTCGGGAAAGATCATGTATGGAACGTCTTCCCCTTGGCGGACAAAATAGCCATTCAACGTCTTGCGGTAAGGCCTTAGATTAGGGACCTCATAACGACGGCCTTCTTTACGAGCCCGAGCCTTTTCACTCTTGATTTCTTGCTCTTGCTTCAAGTCTTCTCTGGAAGGCTCGTACCCTAAACCGAATGTGTTATTGACAAATGGGACTTGCACAGGATGTAGGATTCCTTGTTGATATTTCCCTAGGCCTAAACCAGGGAAGTAGTCCATATTCCTCATCATGTGGAGGACTTTGTGGTTGCTGGGGGTCCATGATCTGTTTCCCCCTTCTTTGTCAATGGCGTTGATTGAGACGCCGGAGAGAGTGGAGTCTGGTAAACCATGCTGAACTTGGTGGACGGGCTCACCTTTTCTGTGGATAGTGACGTTTTTGGCCATGACGGTCACTATTTCATCACCATTTCGGATCTTGACACATTGATGGAGAGTTTACGGGACGGCATTAGAACTGTGAATCCATGGTCGACCCAAAATCAAGTTGAACGAGGCCGGGATGTCAAGCACTTGGAATGGAACGGACATGACCATGCTCCCAAACTCAATGTCTATTTCAATCATGCCCATGACTGTACGGGCGGTGCTGTCATAACCTCGGATTACTTGAGTAGAAGGCTTCAAATCGGAATCCTTAAGCCCCAGTATGCCCATGATTCTGCTAAGCATGAGGTTGAGTGCGGAACCACCGTCCACTAAAACTCTTGAGTTGGGCCTCCCCCTTGCTCGTACCTTGAGGTAAATAGCCTCGTTGTGGTCGGAACCAAATGGTGGAAGGTCCATATAGGCAAAGGTGATGACGTTGCCGAAATGAATGTGACCGATCATTGCCGTGAGGTCCTCGGGAGTAGTATCGGGAGAAACTGATGTATCATCGAGATTGCGGATGACAAGATCTCGGTGTTTCTTTGAGGATGCAATGAGGTCCCAAATAGAGATGTTGGCTTGAGTTTTCTTGAGTTGGACAAGTAGAGGATCTTCGGGAGTGTCGTGAGCTTGCGGCCTTTGAGAAGAGGAGCTTGGTGCGGAAGTGGAAGGGTTGCTTGCTATGACTCGACCGGATCGAGTTAGCATGTTGACGTTCCCATCTTGCTTCTTTTTCCTATTCTCTAGTACTTCCCTCATTACCTCATCGTAAGTTACAACATAACAAGAATTGTCAAGTTTATTCATAACATTGGGGCCCCCATTCACAATTGGGATTGAATGGGTGGTCCCCTCGAGTTCTACTATCTCTATTACATTGACATGTTCGCCATTAGTCACTACAAATTCTTTCTTGTCTATGAGATCTTGAATGACAATGCGGAGAACGAAGCATTCCTCGGTGGTGTGGCCACTATATTGGTGGTAGCCACAATATTTGTGGTGAGCATGATTGGGGTGGACCGTCTTGGGTTGGTACCCTTGTACGGGTGTGACTTGACCCTTTGCTTTGAGGACCTCGAACACTTCGGTTTGAGTCATGCCTTGGAGAGGCGTGTAGACATGGTCATTTCGAGACTTCTTCCCTTGGGGTGGAGGAACCTTTCTGTAATTCCCCTTATCGATAGTGACGGCGTTGACCGAGGCCTCTTTTGTGGAGTTGGAAGCGGCCTTGTAGTGGTAGCTAGGAGCACTTTTCTTCACTTCTTTGAGCAACTCGTCCATTCGAACCCCCGCCTCATACATTTGGGAGAAATCCGCATAGCAAGCCCCACTTAGGTGGGTGCGGAGATCAATTTTAAGACATTTGAGAAAGATGTACATTTGCTCCTTGGTATTTGGCCTTTCCACAATCTTGTAGAGTTTATCATTCCATCTCCTTGTGAAGTCGATGAAGGACTCGTGGTCTCGTTGAGTAGTGTTCTCTAGCTCTTTCCTTGTGGGCCGGTGAGTGGTGTTGCCTTGGTATTGATTCTTGAAGGCAAGCATGGCGGAGTCCCAATCAAGACGGACAGTGAGCGGGAGAGTAGCATACCAATCTTTTGCTGCCCCCTCGAGAGTGAGAGGAAAGCATTGAGCCATCACCTTGGGGGAGACCTTCTTCGGAACCATTGCCCAAATATAAGTCTCAATGTGAGCCATAGGACAAGAGTTTCCCTTGAATTTGCTTATGTCGGGCATCTTGAACTTATCAGGAAGAGCGGCCATAGTACTCATGAGGATGGATGATTGATAAAGGCTTGTGTCGGAGCCTTTCCCCATGTTGAGCCCATTGAATTTTTGGTCGATGTAGGCCATGATAGAATCCACCATTTTGGGCTCATTGTTCTCGGAACTCGGCTCTCCCACTTTCTTGGTGCGGGTGTTGACATAAGGACTTTTGAACAAACCCTCGGTCCATTCGGATTCGTCATCGTTTTTCTTGTTCTTCCCCTTGGCAAGATTAGTGAGCTTTTCTTTCATTAGCTCCATCTCGGCCTCGTGGGCCTCCCTTTGGCTGTCAAGGTGGGATTGCCAAATGTCGTCTTTGCTTTGTGCCTCCTTATTAAGGGTGGAGACTTGCTCTTGGAGGAGTTGGACCATGGTTGAAAGCTGTTCGAGAGACATGGTGTTGCTGCTGCCGGTCATGGTTGATGTAGGAGCTGTTGGAGTGATCTCTTCACGGACTAACCGATTTGCCAAATCCCGGTAGACTCTGTAAGTACCAATTGAACCTATATTTCAGAAGAGGCCCTTGTCAGTCTTGAGTAACATTTGTGGTCCACGAAGAGGCTTAGAACACACAGTTGGGCACACGACTCGAACCACATAAGAAAAGACTCTTTTTTTTTTTTTTATAAGTCGGAGGGAATGGATCCCTTTTGGGGTTTCTAAGAAAATAATGGAATCGTCACACTAGTATATAGACCATCTCGCGGTCCCATATACTCATCGGATTCCATCGCGTTTGTGAATCCTACATGTATCGGGATTAAACTAAATTAATGTAGTAAAGCATACATGCGGGGACGGATTTTTATTTTCGTCCAAAAATAACCACTTTTGGGGACGGATTTTATTGCGTCCGTTTCAACAAGTTGGCATGTATGATTTGAAGACATTAGTTTAGGGAAATCTCGGTACATGGAAACCGACTTGAGTCACGGAGTGTTAGACCCTAACTAGAATTGTGTGGCTTGTGCTCGGCTTGAATATGAGGCTCAAAGGTCACCCCCGGCATGTAGTCTTGAACTACGCCACGGGCTGAGGTTGACCGCTTCGAAAGAGTCAAGGTCGGGTGGAGCTTGAAACTTTCTAGGACAGGCCTCAACGGGTTTGGGGTTGGACTTGTGCGACTCGATAGTGAGCAGTTCATAGGAATATGTGCATGTAGTGTGAGGTCTAACATGTGACAAAACATTTTTTTTTTCAAAAGAAATAAAAAAACGAAAACAAATAAGAACATAATTACAACTTTCGAATCACCCGTGTGACCGATAAAATAGAACATAAAATTAAAACAGTCCGAAGTTCAGAATAACCACTGAAGCAGGCAACTGTGCCCACACCCCCATCACACTGCTCTGTTCTGAGACCTGTTTCTGTTCTGGGAACCAACCCAGAAGCGTGCGCCTCTGAGTGTTGATACGAGACGCGCGCGCCTGGCGCGATGCTATTAGGAGGCGCGCGCTCCTGGGCACACCTGTCAGATTGTCAGATTTTGAACTCAGGGGATTGCCCTGGTCCTATGTGTATATTGTAACCCCTGCAGAAATGATTAGTGGAGAATAGTAGAAGAAGAAAATGAAGAACATAAAGAAGCGGGCGATTCTGGTCCTTGATGCGGGATGCGCGCGCCTTAGGCTGAAGAGGCCAGAAGCGCGCGCCTCCCCCATCAGGAATCAGAATGCCCAGAAAAGATGTAGATTTTGATCAGAATGCAAGTTTAACCCTCAAAACTACCCAGCGGAGTCGCCACTGTAGATACCCCGGGGGACCACGGCCTGGCTAGAGAGCGTGAATTATCCTAGGATGTCTAACTTGTTTTTAGAGTCGCCACCTATGTTTTGAGGAACATAAGAAAAACCTATTGATAATAGCCTAAGTTTGATTACGAAAACAGAGATTCTTTGTTTTGAGGTTCGGGGGTTAGATTACGAGATGGGAAGTACCGAAACACCCATCTCGCCCAACTAAAGTTGGTCTTGCTTGATCAAAATCTACATGAATTATAATGTTGTTCTTCTACTTCTTTAAATCATAAAAAGGGGTTTATAATAGAGTTTGGAATGTAGGAGATAACTCTTTAACCGACCTCAATTATATGAGGTGATCATTAGAGTCATGTCCCAAAATGATTTGGGTGATTGCACTTTGATAACACAAAAGAAAGAGAAAAGAGATGAAGTTGAGAAGGGGAAAGAAATTGCTTTACCTAGACTTCGAGAGACTTCAAACACTTCTTGTTGAATTACTTGGAGAAATCCTTTGGAAAATGCTTTGAAAGTAGGAAATTTAGTAAAGTCAATGTCTTTTGGTCCTTTTTTTTTGTCAAAGTTTTTGTCTAAGTTTTCCGTCTTCCGTCCCTTGAAAATGGAGGTAAAGGGAAGTTTTTATAGGTGAAAGAGGGATGTTTTTGGTGCCAAAACTCAGTCACCAAGAAATCCTTACCGGGCAAAATCTTGTAAATTGAGCAAGGGAGAGAATCCTGGCCAGAAATCTGTAACTGACGCCCAGAGGCGCGCGGTTCCTGCTTTGGTGGCGGGCGGCGCGCGCGTCTGGCTCCTCCTGTCGGAGGCGCGCGACTCAGAGTAGGCAATTTGAATGGACTAGAAAGTCAGCCCTGTCATTCAGTTTAGTCCCAGGACTTAACGAAGTCAGTCAGGAACTTAACGAAAGTGACAGAAACTAACGAGAAACACTTAAAATGTGGAGAAACACAAGATCAAATGTGCAATCAGGGTGAGCGGTCTAAGGCGGGTTGTCTACAGCCCCACAATGCTAGAGGTAGCTTTTTGGGCCAATCCCTTCCGGTGGAGGCCATTTTCTTCACAATGGTCTCGATTGTCTTATTAGCTGCTTCGACCGCGCCGTTTGCTTGAGGGCGGTATGGAGATGACTTGTGCTTGGAAATCTTGTATTCTACCAGTAGCGCGTCCATCTCTTTCTCAAACTGAGAACCGTTGTCTGAGATGATTTCATGAGGAACGCCATAGCGGCACATGATGTGGGTCTACGAATTCGGCCACTTTCTTGGCGTTGAGAACCCGGTAAGCCTGTGCTTCGACGCATTTTGTGAAATAGTCCACGGCTACTAGGACGAAAGATTGTCCGTTTCTGCCAGTAGGGTGAACTTTACCGATGATGTCTATGCCCTAACAAGAAAAAGGCCACGGCGTGGTCATGTTGTAAAGTTGTGAGGGTGGAGCATGTTGTAGGTTGGCATGGAATTGGCATTTGGCGCACTTTTTGACTTTCTCGATGCAGTCTCTTTCCATGGTACTCCAATAATAACCCATGTGGAGTATCTTCTTGGTCAACATAAACCCGTTCATGTGGGGCCCACATTCACCTTCGTGGATCTCATGCATTATTTCTTGAGCTTCAGTCTTATTTGCGCATAGGAGATTGATCCCTTCGTGGTTCCTTTTGTAGACTCGGTCTCCAATCAGTACATATCGAGAGGCTAGCCTTTGCAATGCCATCTGAGACTTCTTATTGCTATTCTCGGGATAAGTGCCATTCCTGAGAAATTCATGATATCTAAATACCAAGGGGAGTTTGCTTGGACCTCGTTGATCTCGATACTCATGCAGTAAGCCGGACTGTTCCTTCGGGAGATTTTAAAGGGCTTCACCATTTTTCTCTCGGGCATTTCGACCAGTGAAGCAATGGTGGCTAGTGCATCAGCGAAACGGTTCTTGTCCCTTGGCAGGTAGTTGAAGGTGATTTCTTGAAACTGTTCAACCAACTCCTCGAGTTGTCGACCATACCGTTGTAGAGTTGAGTCATGAATCTTCCATTTTCCAGATGTCTGATTGATGATGAGTAAGGAATCACCAAATACCTCTAAGCTCGTGACATTTCTCTCGAGGGCCGCTTTGAGCCCCGCTATGCATGCTTCGTACTCGGCGATGTTGTTGGTGGCCTCAAATTCGAGGCGGATAGCAATTGGAGTATAGATGTCCTATGGATCAACAAGTAACATCCCTATGCCATATCCATGCTTATTGGCCGCACCATTGAAAAAAGTTGCCACTTATCTTCCTCTATTGTATCACAAATTAAATGCTCGTCGGGGAACTGTACATCTTCCCCCTTCACTTCGTCACACGGAAATTCAGCAAGCTGATCACTGAACACTTTCCCCCTGATGGATTTGAGTGTGACGTAAGTGATATCGTAGCCGGCGAGCATGAAATACCATTTGGCTATTCTTATTGACATGAAGGGCTTCTCAAAGATGTAACGGAGCGGGTCCACTTTTGCTACCAACTTGATTGGGAAGGCTTCCATGTAATGCTTGAGCTTTTGAGTAACCCAAACCAATGCCGCACAAGAATTCTCTAAGACAGAGTAGTTCTTCTCAGCCCCTTGAAACCGGCGGCTGACAAAGTAGATAGCATTCTCTTTTGTGGAGTCTCGTTGTTCTTGTGCTAACATAGCCCCTAGGGCTTCATCATTGACAGTGAGATAGAGCAAGAGAGGCTTCTCTTTGTGCGGTGGAACCAAAACTGGAGGGCACGTCAAGTAATGCTTTACTTGGTCGAAGGCTTCTTGGCAAGCATCGGTCCTTCTAGAGCCACATTCTTCTTGAGTAGCTTGAAGATCAGCTCACATATGGAAGTGAGTTGGTGCACAAACCGACTGATGTATTGAAGTCTGCCCATGAAACCTTTGATTTCTTTCTGCGTCTTTGGGGGAGGCATGTCAATGATTGCCTTGATCTTGGAGGGAGCGGCTTCAATTCCCCTCTCAGTGACCATGTAACCGAGAACCTTTCCTCTGATGACCCCAAAAGTGCACTTTGCGGGATTGAGTCTCATGTTGTGTTGCCAGAGTCGTTCAAAGAACTTTCGAAGATTGATCAAATGTTGATCGTTGGTTCCCTTTGAATGGATGATCATGTCGTCTACAAAGACCTCGATCTCTTTATGAATCATGTCATGGAATAGATACGTAACAACCCTTTGGTAGGTAGCCCCAGCGTTCCTTAACCCAAATGGCATAACTGTGTAGCAGAAAGTGCCCCACGGTGTTGTGAAAGCGGTCTTGTGTTGGTCCTCCTTGGACATGAGAATCTGATTGTAATCGGCAAAACCATCCACAAATGAGCGGACTTCATAGTTGGCAGTCGAAACGACGAGCATGTCGATGTTTGGTAGCGGAAAATCATCTATCGGGGAAGCTTTGTTCAAATCCCGGAAGTCCACACAAACTTGAACCTTGCCGTTTGCTTTTCTGACTGTCACAGTGTTGGCTAGCCATGTCGGATACTCAATGACTTTGATGAAACCCACACTAAGGAGATTTTCAATCTCTTCTTTGACTTGTAGGGACCATTCTGGTTTGATCTTTCTGAGCTTCTGCTTTACTGGCTTGGCGTCCTCTCTGATCGGAATTCTGTGCTCTACGACCTTTCTGTCCAAACCCGGCATGTCTTTGTACGACCATGCGAATACATCCACAAATTCTTTGAGCAGTGCGGTCAATCTGTCTCTGTCTTCCTCCTTGAAGAAGCTGCCTATCTTCGTTTCTTTCGGCTCTTCGTCGGTACCCAGATTAACAACATGCAATTCTTCATCAGCCCTTGGACCATTTTCACCACGACAACGAACCTGTTGAGCTAGTTCATTTAGGTATGTTATGTTTTCGTGGTCTAATTCATCATAATTTGAATACTTATTAACTTGTTCATTAAGTTCGTTATTAGTTAATTCATCATTTATGAGGTTTGGAATCTCGGGGTACTTAGAAATATCGAATTTTTCATTAGCAAAGAAAGGAAACACACGCTCGGATATGGCCTCCATATCCTCTTGGGTAGGGTATTAGAAACACTCTCGGACTCGAAAGTAAGTGTGAGCCACTCTTCCTTTGTTGATGTGCGGGGTATGCAACAGAGCTGGGTTCTTCATTTTTCTTACCCATTTTCACAACACTCAACATAAATACTTCCAACATGATCCCCAAAGTACCCAAACAATATCTAACAAAAAGGGGACCTTAACAACACCATTTATCAACCAAAATCAAGATCAAATCCCAACATTCATCAAAATCACCATTTTTAACCAAAAACCAAAATAAATTCCAAATAAATCTCAAACTCAATCAAACATCAAATGTATCAACTAAAGCATTATATGAACATGAAATGAACACTTTAGCATAAAAATGGGGGAAAAGCAACTTACTTGAAATTTCTCAAAGATGACGGAATTCGATTATTTTTGGTTCTACGCGATCCTATCGATGATCTAAACACATTTCATAACATGAGAAATAAGAAAAGATGAGAGGAAGAGGAAGAAAATGAAGAGAGAAGGGAGAGAAGAAACTTACCCACCAATGAGAGAGAGAGAGATTGAGCTGGGAATGGGAAATGGGGAAGAGGGTGAGGGAGAAGAGTAGGGAGGGAGTAGTTAAAATCATTTTCAAAAACTTACACCTAGGCCCCTCCTCACTACTAACCTAACCAAATTTCCCCACTAACTACTAAGACCCAAAAACTCTACACTATCACAAATGACCCAATTAAAAAGGCTAGACATAGCTTATGATGAAACATAAAATGCACACATAATTATTTAAATAAATAATAATTTAAATAAGTAATTAATCCATAAACAAATAGTTAAATATTTATTATTAGAAAATAGAGACGGGTTTTTGGGTCGTGACATTCACTCCCCATAAAGAAAATTCAACCCGAATTTTAACGAGACTTACCCGAATTAAAAAGCCACGGATATTTCCTCTCTATCTCATCACGAAGCTCCCACGTCGATTCTTAAACATTGTGATTCCTCCAAAGGACTCTAACCAACGGAATGCTCTTGTTTCTCAACTCTTGGACTTTGGCATCAAGAATCCGAACCGGTCGTTCCTCGTAAGTCATGTCGGGCTCTATATCCTCCGGTACCCTCGGTAACACGTGAGATGGATCATGAACATACTTCCGAAGCATAGAAACGTGAAAAACATTATGCAACCGGTCCAAAGAAGATGGTAACGCAAGACGGTACGCTAGAAGTCCCACTTTCCCCATAATCTCAAACGGCCCAACAAAACTCGGAGCCAATTTACCCTTCTTCCCGAACCTTCGGATACCAACCTTCGGAGACACCTTCAAGAATACAAAATCCCCAGTCTGAAAATTAAGATCACGTCTTCGGTGGTCGGCATAGCTCTTCTGTCGACTCTGGGCCGTCTTCAATCGATCCCAAATAATTTTAACCTTTTCTACCGAGTCCTGAACCATATCAACACCCCAAAGTTTTGCTTCCCCAACCTCGTCCCAACAAATAGGTGACCGGCATTTCCTCCCATATAAAGCCTCATACGGTGCCATCTGTATACTCGACTAATAACTATTATTGTAGGCGAACTCTGCAAGCGGTAGATGGGTATCCCACGAATCTGGAAAATCAACTGTGCAAGCCCGTAACATATCCTCGAGAATCTGAATGGTTCTTTCAGACTGACCGTCAGTCTGAGGATGAAATGCGGTGCTAAACCTCAAATCGGTACCCAAAGCCTTCTGAAACGCTTGCCAAAATCGGGATGTAAACCTGGGATCTCTGTCTGGCACAATACTAACTGGAACACCATGTAATCTGACAATCTCATGAATATACAAATTCGCAAGTTTCTCCATCGAATAGGAAATGTCAATGGGTAAGAAATGAGAAGATTTAGTCAACCTGTCCACGATCACCCAAACTGCATTGAACCTCCTTCGAGTCCTGGGTAGTCCGGTTACAAAATCCATCGTAATATGTTCCCACTTCCACTCGGGTATCTCAAGAGGCTGGAGTAGACCTGCGGGCCTCTGATGCTCTGCTTTAACTTGTTGACAGGTCAAACACTTTGATACATAATCTGCAATTTCCCTCTTCATGTTAATCCACAAAAATCGTTGTTTTAAATCCTGATACATCTTCGTACTCCCGGGATGAATGGTATACCGGGATTTGTGACCCTCATCAAGAACTCGCTGTTTAATCCCACTGATATCCGGCACACACAATCTGCTACGGTAAGTCAACACTCCCTCAGAGTCAAGTTGGAAGTCCACATACTGTCTATCCGAGCATTATCCATAATCTTCTTCAACTCTGGGTCATCCTTCTGAGTATCCTTTATTTGGTGAATTTGGGTCGGAGATACCCTAATATTCGCAAAAATCGTCCCACGTCTCGATTCGCGAGGACACCAATCTCGAACATCCTCTAGCAATTTCCATTCACGAACCATCATTAATGCCACATAAGACTTTTGACAGGTCGCATCAGCTACTACATTTGCTTTGCCCGGATGGTACGAAATAGTGCAATCATAATCCTTTAAAAGCTCCATCCACCTACGCTGACGGTTATTCAATTCCTTTTGAGAGAAGAGGTATTTCAAACTCTTATGATCGGTAAAAATCTCGAACTATGCTCCATATAAGTAATGCTTCCACTTATACAACGCAAAGACTATCGTAGCCAACTCCATATCATGAGTAGGGTAATTCTGTTCACTATGGGTCAACTTCCTCGAAGCATAAGCAATTGCTTTCCCATTCTGCATCAAAACACAACCCAAACCCTCTTTCGAAGCATCACTGTAAATTACTAAATCGTCATTTCCATTCGGTAACGCAAGAATAGGAGCCGTAGTTAATCTCTTCTTTAACTCATCAAAGCTACTTTGACATTTTTCACCCCACACAAACGGTACATCCTTCCGGGTCAACTGATTCATCGGAGTAGCAATCCTCGAAAACCCTTCTATAAATCTTCTGTAATACCCGGCTAAACCCAGAAAACTTCTGATCTCGGTCACTGACTCGGGTCTCTTCCAATCCACAATAGCTTCAATCTTCGAAGGATCCATAGAAATCCCATCTTTAGAAATCACATGACCCAGAAATGACACATTCTCGAGCCAGAATTCGCATTTACTAAACTTCGCAAACAACTGCTCCCTCGCAAGAATGGATAAAACTGTCCTCAAGTGCTGCTCGTGCTCCTCTCGAGATTTAGAGTAGACAAGAATGTCGTCGATGAAGACCACCACGAACGAATCAAGATAAGGATGGAAAACCCGGTTCATCAAATCTATAAATACGGCAGGCGCGTTAGTCAACCCAAACGGCATAACCAAGAACTCGTAGTGACCATACCGAGTGCGAAAGGCAGTCTTCGGAATATCCTCAGATCGAATCTTCAACTGATGGTACCCATTCCTCAAATCAAGCTTAGAAAAGACCTCGGACCCTTGAAGCTGATCAAATAAATCATCAATGTGAGGTAGAGGATACTTGTTCTTCACTGTAACCTGATTCAACTTCCGGTAATCGATACACAATCTCAAAGAACCATCTTTCTTCCGCACAAACAAAACCGGTGCTCCCCACGGGGAAACACTAGGGCGGATAAACCCTCGATCAAGCAACTCTTGCAACTGAACCTTTAGTTCCTTCAACTCTGCGGGAGCCAACCTGTACGGTGCCTTTGAAATCGGAGCTGTACCCGGCAAAAGATCTATACAAAATTCTATCTCACGATCTGGAGGCATATCATAATCAGAAGAGAAAACATCGGGAAATTCTCTAACTACCCGAACACTCTCCAAACTAAGGGATTCTTTCCTAGTATCAAGCACACTAGCCAAGTACCCCTCACAACCACGATGCAACAATCTCCTAGCTTTCACATAAGAAATGATACGAATATTCCTACCCAAAGGCATGGCCTCAAAAACAAATTTAGGCATATTGGGGATAGAAAAATTAACGACCTTTCTACGACAGTCAACAGAAGCATGAAACTTGCTCAACCAATCCATACCCAAAATAACATCAAAGTCTTGAATAGGAAGGACTACCAAGTCCGCACACAAGACATGACCACATATAAGCACGTCACAATCACGAAATACTCTATCGGTCACCAAACATTCTCCCATAGGAGTTGACACCTCTAACACATAGGGCAAAGACTCAGATGCAGCATTTAGTAAAGAAGCAAATTGTACAGAAATGTAAGAATGAGATGATCCTGGATCTACTAACGTACGCGCGCTCACATTAGATATAGAAACAATAGCTCCAATCACTGAGGGATCATCTGCCTGGTGCTGATTCATTGCAAACACTTTTCCTTAGACCTTGGCCTTTCCCGTAGCATCCCTTTTCTGACCCTGTGGAGCCCCAGCTCCTAACCCGGATGGTTGACCCTTGCCTCTAGTACAATCCCTTGCGAAATGCCCCATTTGACCACAATTGGTACACCTGCCCTCCTTCTTCCAACACCGGTCCTCTGAATGAACTTCCTTTTGGAAATAGGAACAAAGTCTCCTATTTTGGCTCCCTTGGTTCCCGGAAGTAGTACCCGGGTTCCTTGGGATTGGTTGCCCACGGAACTGAGATTGTCCCCCAAAGTTACCTCGGTTATCAATCCTTGGTTGTGACTTGCTCTGCGCTCCTTGCTTACTCGGGTTAGCTACCTCGGTCTTCCTCTTATATTCCCCAATATCTTGCTCTATAAGATAGGCACGGTCTACCGCATCCTGGAATGTCACAATCCTCTGGGCTATAAGCTGAGTACGGATAGAAGTCTTCAAACCCCGGATGAATCTCATAGCTTTCTGTTCTTCGGTCCTCACAAGATAGTCACAATACCGGGCTAATTCTGTGAACTTAGCCGAGTACTGAGCTATAGACAACAAACCTTGCTCCAAATTGAGAAGCTCGATCTCCTTTCAGTTTTGATCTACTACCGGAATGAAATGCTCCTTGAATTTCCGCACAAACAATTCCCATGCATACACCGTATGGGTATCATCCCAACTCGCTTTGACTCCTTTCCACCAATGCTCGGCGGCACCCACAAGCTTATAAGTCGCGAACCGGACCCTATCCTCGTCCGTACACCCAAACACATCATAAATTTTCTCCATTGACTCGATCCATAGCTCGGCCTTCTTCACATCGGGCTCACCATCGAACTCTGCCGGTTTCAGTTTCAAGAATTGCTCCAAACCATATCGGGGTGGTGGTGCTTGCTCTACTCTCGGTCCTTGGTCATGAATTGCCTTCATGGCTGCCTTAAACAAGCCTTGGAACATAGCACGGTTCTCTTCCCGAAGATCATTCTGATTCTGAGCCCCACTAGAACCTTCACCCGTTCTTCTTCTAGCCATTGAGAACAATTACCTGCATAAAACATCAACTGTTACTCACTCCGAACACGACTACCCTCCTAGGTCATACTAGTCCACATAGACTTATACTTAGAGCCAAACCATAGCTCTGATACCAACTGTCGCGACCCCGACCCCGCGGGCCCGGAGTACGCGATCTGGACGTCGACTTAAACAATAAACTCTAAAATGATGAAGATAAAAATTTCCTTTTATACCAAAAGATGATAACACAAAGTTTTGAAATCCAACTTGAACAACAAAATATAAACTAGTGTAAGCTCCATAAGCTTACACTCAAAATAATAAAATATACAAATTCTAATGACGTCAAGTTTGGTACAACTATTCCCCAAAAGGTTACACATTTATATAATGTAAACCCACCAATAACAACTTGCCCAAAAGCTCAACCCTCGCGACGTCCTATCTCGTGATCAGCGTGTCTAATCCTTTCCACCTGGGGGGGTTAAGGAAAAACAAAGACAAAAGAAAAAGGGGGTGAGATAAATCTCAATAAGTTACTAATGCAACTATATGACATGCTATGATGCAATAATCAATAATAAATCACATAGCACATAGAAATTATCATTTAACAGATAGCAGCGGAAATAAACAATTAACAAAGGATATTAGCCAAGGTTTCCCGACTGAAAGAACCAAATAAAGGTCGCTGCGCAGCTTCAATAATCAACAATCAACATCTTCATAGTAGCATGAAAGCTTGAAGATAAAACCCCCGGTACCGGAACCAATAACCAATAATAGTAAGGGAACATGACACAAAGTCATAACCCAAACCAATCAGCTAGAATGCTCACAAAGGAGCTAGCTCATCTCACATCCAAGGCCAATCTGGAGGAGGGTAATAATTGGGCAAAACAATGGTCAACATCATAATGGACTTGGCTTGTGCCATCATAATATTTCGCATCGCCCGAAACACACACAAATACCAGCTGGACTTTTAAGTTAAGGCTAAGTAATAAAATACTAGCACGATAAACAACTAATGATTCCAAAGTAGGGAACCGTTCCAAATAAATCACCACAAAGGTAAACCAATCCAAACAACACATCAAAGATGGACCACATTCCCAAAACGATACTTAATCAAATTCCATAACATATTTATTCACAAAAGAATCAATTCCAATTAATAAAGTGTTCCACGATGTTAACTTATGTTAATTTGAGTAGATAAACTTAAACTAGGAAGGGCCACATACTTTTAAACAAGCAAAAGGCAAATTCCAGGCCAGGCCGGCGCGCGGGCAGGGGCAGGCGGGCGCTTATTTGCCCAGAAGGT
This sequence comes from Campanula takesimana, assembly GCA_026119855.1. Classification (NCBI taxonomy): domain Eukaryota; kingdom Viridiplantae; phylum Streptophyta; class Magnoliopsida; order Asterales; family Campanulaceae; genus Campanula; species Campanula takesimana. The sequence goes on from JAOWBW010000134.1 coordinate 1,029,576, forward strand.
TTGGCCGCAGAAAAAGGCAAGGCGGGCGGGCGCCTGGTCCAACCCGGGCGGGCGCTCGGTCTGGTTCTTGGCCGGGAAAACATAGCTGGGTTCTTCATTTTTCTTACCCATTTTCACAACACTCAACATCAATACTTCCAACATGATCCCCAAAGTACCCAAACAACATCTAACCAAAAGGGGACCTTAACAACACCATTTATCAACCAAAATCAAGATCAAATCCCAACATTCATCAAAATCACCATTTTTAACCAAAAACCAAAATAAATTCCAAATAAATCTCAAACTCAATCAAACATCAAATGTATCAACTAAAGCATTATATGAACATGAAATGAACACTTTAGCATAAAAAATGGGGGAAAAGCATCTTACTTGAAATTTCTCAAAGATGACGAAATTCGATTATTTTTGGTTCTACGCGATCCTATCGATGATCTAAACACATTTCATAACATGAGAAATAAGAAAAGATGAGAGGAAGAAAATGAAGAGAGAATGGAGAGAAGAAACTTACCCACCAATGAGAGAGAGAGATTGAGCTGGGAATGGGAAATGGGGAAGAGGGTGAGGGAGAAGAGTAGGGAGGGAGTAGTTAAAATCATTTTCAAAAACTTACACCTAGGCCCCTCCTCACTACTAACCTAACCAAATTTCCCCACTAACTACTAAGACCCAAAAACTCTACACTATCACAAATGACGCAATTAAAAAGGCTAGACATAGCTTATGATGAAACATAAAATGCACACATAATTATTTAAATAAATAATAATTCAAATAAGTAATTAAGCCATAAACAAATAGTTAAATATTTAGTATTAGAAAATAGAGACGGGTTTTCGGGTCGTGACAGAAGAGGTGTTGGTTGCTGTATTCATGGGAATCGAGGCGCTCGCTATTACCCGGCCGCTGCGGGTGAGCACATTCACAGACCCTTGGAGCTTCTTCTTCCTATTCTCTAAGACTTCCCTCATAACTTCATCGTAAGTCACAACATAACAAGAATTGTTAAGTTTATTCATATCATCAGAGCCCTCATTCACAAATGGGATCGAATGAGTGGTTCCTTCAAACTCTCCTACCTCTTTTACATTCACACCACCCTCATTGGGGATTATGAATTCCTTTTTGTCTATAAGGTCTTGTATGGTGTTGCGGATGGAGAAGCATTCCTCAGTGAGGTGGCCGGTGCATTGATGGTAGTAACACCACTTGTGGTGGGCATGGTTAGGATGGAGCGGTTGTGGTTGCTTGTACCCTTAGAGAGGAGTGATTTGTCCCTTGGCCTTTAGAGCTTCATAGGCCTCGGTGATGGTCATGCCGTTGAGAGGAGTGTAGACGCGGTCATTTTGGAACCGTTTGCCTTGTGGTGGAGGGACCTTTTTGTAATTCCCCCTTGTCAGTAGTAACGGCATTGACAGAAGCCTCTTTGTTTGAGCTAGAGGCGGCCTTGTAACGGAAAGTAGGAGTGGCTTTCTTTATCTCTTTGAGCAAGTCATTCATACGTACCCCCGCCTCATACATTTGGGAGAAGTCGGAGTATCAAGCCACACTTAGGTGGGTACGGAGATCAATCTTGAGACACTTGAGGAAGATGTCCATTTGCTCTTTCGTGTTGGGCCTCTCGACAATTTCAGAGAGCTTGTCATTCCATCACCTTGTGAAGTCAATGAAGGACTCGTTGTCTCTTTGAGTGGTGTTCTCGAGCTCTTTCCTTGTGGGCCGATGAGTGGTGTTGCCTTGATATTGATTTTTGAAGGCAAGTATAGCGGCATCCTAATCAAGACGGATAGTGAGCGGGAGAGTTGCATACCAATCCTTTGCCGCCACCTCGAGAGTGAGAGGAAAGCATTGAGCCATCACTTTTGGGAGACCTTCTTCAGAACCATAGCCAAAATGTAAGTCTCGATGTGAGCCATCGGGCATGAGTTTCCCTTGAACTTGCTAATGTCGGGCATTTTGAACTTGTCGGGGAGAGCGGCCATCATGCTCATGAGAATGGATGATTGATAAAGGCTTGTGTTGGAGAGTTTTCCCATGTTGAGGCCGTCAAATTTCTGATCAATGTAGGACATGATAGAATCGACCATTTTGTGGTGGTTGTTGTCGGTGCTTGGTTCCCCCATTTTTTTGGTACGGGCACTAACATATGGGCTTTCAAACAAACCTTGGGTCCATTCGGATTCCTCATTGTCATTCACCCCCTTATTCTTGGAGAGCTTGATGAGCTTGGCTTTCAATTGCTCGACCTCGGCCTCGTGGGCCGCTTGTTGACTATCAACATGAGCTTGCCATAAGTTTTCCTTGGTTTGAGCCTCTTGGTTAAGGGTAGAGACTTGTTGTTGGAGTGCTTGAACCATGGCAGAGAGCTTTTCGAGAGTCATGGCGTTGTTGGTGCTGGAATCGCCGGCCATTGATGATGTAGAAGCTGTTGGAGTGATTGGTTCACGGATAAGCCTGTTGGATGAATCCCTGTAGATGCGGAGAGTACCAATCGGACCTATAATTGGAGAAGTAGCCATTGTCAGTCTTGGTTCACACTTTCGTTCCATGAAGAGGTTGAGAACACACATTTGGCACACGACTCGAACCACATAAGAAAAAGGACTCTTCTTTTTTTATATAAGTCGGAGGGACGGGGTCCCTTTTGGGGTTTCTAAGAAGATAATGGAATCGTCACACTAGTATATAGACCATCTCGCGGTCCCATATACTCATCGGATTCCATCACGTTTATAAATCCTACATGTATCGGGATTAAACTAAATCAATGTAGTAAAGCATACATGCGGGGACGGATTTTTTATTTTCGTCCAAAATGACCACCTTTGGGGATGGATTTTTATTGCGTCCGTATCAACAAGTTGGCATGTATGATTTGAAAACATTAGTTTAGGGAAATCTCGGTACACGAAAACCGACTTGGTCACTGAGTGTTAGACCCTAACTAGAATTGTGTGGTTTGTGCTCGGCTAAAGTGAGGCTTAAAGGTCACCCCCGGCATGTAGTCTTGAACTACGCCACGGGCTGAGGTTGACCGCTTCGAAAGAGTCAAGGTCGGGTGGAGCTTGAAACTTTCTAGTACGGGCCTCGACGGGTTTGGGGTTATGGACTTGTGCAACTCGATAGTGAGCAATTGATAGGAGTAATGTGCATGTAGTGTGAGGTCTATCACGTGACAAATTTTTTATTTTATTTTTTTGAAAAGAAAAGATAAAAAATAAAAAAAAACAAAAAAAAAACACATAAGCACGCAAATTACAACTCCCGAATCACCCGTGTGACTGGTAAATAAACACAAAATTAAGACAGTCCAAAGGTCCAATTTTGCTCTGATGCAGGCAACTGTGCCCACACCTCACTGTTCTGTTCAATCCCTGAAACCTATTCTTGTCCTGGAAATTGGCCCAGAAGCGCGCGCCTTAGGCTGGTGTTGTGGGAAGCGCGTGCCTGGCGCATTTTTCATGGGAGGCGCTCGCTTCTGGGCTGACCTGTCAGATTTTCAGAAACTTATGGACTCAGGGGATTGCCCTGGTCCTGATTGTGTAATGACACCCCTACAATGTTTGTTAGCATGAAATAATAGGAAGAATGGGAAGAACATATGGAAGGCGGGTGATTCTGGAATGTGACGTGGGACGCGCGCGCTTTGGACCATGAAGGTCCGAGGCGCGCGCTTCCCATATCAATTTCCAGAATGCCCAGAAAAGTGAATTATGAATAGAAACACAAGTTTAACCCTCAAGCTGTCCCCAGCGGAGTCACCACTGTAGATACCCTGGGGCGGAGCCCGCGGCTTTAGGCTAGAGTGCGCGGATTACCCCAGGACGTCTAATTGTGTTTTAGAGTCGCCACCCATATTTTTGAGGAACGTAAGAAAACCTAATGTTTATGAGTCTAAGTTTGATTTACGAAAACAAAGATTCTTTGGGATGAGGGGTTCGGGGGTTAGGTTACGAAATGGGAAGTACTTAAACACCCATTTCGCCCGAGCAATGTCGGTCTTTTTTGTTCATAATTCACTTTAAAGATAGATGTGTTCTTCCTATTTGAATGATGATAAAAGGGGGTCTTATAGTTTAGAATGTAGGGAGATAACTCTTAGGCCAATTCAATGTAATGAAAGGGTCATTAGTGTCATGTCCCAAATGGTTTTGGGGTGATTGCACATTTGACTGAAGAAGAAGAAGAAGAAGAAGAAGAAGAAGAAGAAGAATTAGAAGAAGAAGAAGAAGAAATAAAGAATAAAGTTAAGACATTTTACCTATAATATCCTTCAAAGAGAACCTCTTGAAAAAGTCTTGAAGAAGAGGTTGAATACTTGGAGTGAATATCTTTGTAAATTCCCTAGAGCTTTGTTTTGAGAAAAGTCTAAGGTGGAAAAAGTCCTCCTCCAATGATGGATTAGAGGGGTTTTTATAGTTAGAAATGTGTGTGTTTTGGAGCCAAACGGAGTCTCCAAGAAATCTTTCCCGGGCAAAATCATGTATAATGAGCATGGGAGAGATTCTTGGGCAGAATCTGTAACTGACACACCCCAGAAGCGCTCGTATCCGACCTAGGCGGCGGAAGGCGCGCGCGTCTGGCCTCAAGGGTAGGAGGTGCGCGACTCTGAAAGGCAAATTTTGACATAATGGACTAGAAAGTTAGAATTGTTATTCAGTTTAGTCCCTGGACTTAACGTAGCCCATCTGGAACTTAACCAAAGTAACAGAAACTAACAGAAAACACTTAAAATAGGGAGAAACACAAAATCAAGTGTGCAATCGGGGTGAGCGATCCAAGGCGGGGTGTCTACAGAGGGTTAAATGTGTTAAGTATGTAGACCAAAGAGTGTTGGTCAGGGATAAAGAGATAAATGATAGGTGGAGTTCGTACTTCAATACCTTGTTTAATGGCAATCAAGAGCAAGATATTGGAGATATAACTATCCCTTCGAGTATGATTAATCGAGATTTTATGCGGCGAATTCAAAAGGGTGAAGTGGAAATGGCGATGAAAAAGATGGGATTAAAGAAAGCCGTAGGGCCGGATGGAATACCAATTGAGGTGTAGAGATGTTTTGGGGAGAGGGGAATAGATTGGTTAACAACACTATTCAACAAGATATGGAGAAGTAACACAATGCCATTAGAGTGGAGAAAAAGTACCCTAATCCCTTTTTATAAGAACAAAGGTGATGTCCAAGATTGTGCCAACTATCGAGGGATCAAACTAATGAGCCATACTATGAAACTTTGGAAAGAGTGATTGAACAACGGCTAAGAAAAATTGTGAATATTTCGGATAACTGTTAGTACCCGACCTGAAAATGAGTTTATTAGGACTTTCCCAAAAATACAAGGACTTTATAGGAATTAGAAACCTTGCAAAAATTTGTCCCGGATTCCCGAAATATCTCATTTATGACAAAATCTATCAAAATAGGTAGTAAATGGTTTCCTTAAAACCATGCAGAAACCCTAGCTTAAGAATCAAGTCAACCAGCAGAATTGGTCACGCGGCCAACCTTGCTACGCATCGACCTTGGCCACGCGGCCACTCTTGTCGCCGGCTTCAATCATGGCCAGGCGGCCACCTTTATCCCAGATGATCTCAGCCGTCAGATCTTCCCCTCAGTTTACTATATAAACCAATCCCATGCTGTTGGTTTAGGGTCCGATTTTGAGAGCTCTAAATCCGAATTTGAGAGCTCTTAAGGGACGATTTTGCTCCCAAATCAAGTCATTCAAGCCCCCAAAAACACTCTCAAGAATCCCAAGAAGATCCAAGGTTATTTCTTGGCAACAAAGGTAAGTTTTCTAACTTTTTCTTCATGTTCTTGCCATATTATTAATTTAGATCCATAATATTCATATTCTTAATATGTTTATTCATGTGTTCTTCATAATATTCATGTTCCTAACATCTTTATTCATATTTTCTTCATGACATTCATATGTTCATAATATGTTCTTCGCATGTTCATCATATTCTTAGGTTAAAACCTTATTTATGCTATATTTAGGGTTACGATCTTCATGTTAACATGTTATTTCATAGCCAATGATGATCTAGGGTTCATCAACCCGAGGATGATCTAGGAACTACTTCTAAACCCTAAACTTTAGGTAATTCCCCCCTCATTATGCATGATCCCGATTCTTCTGCCTATTCTAATTCTCTGCGAACTACGCTGACCTGAGCTTCTCACATTGAGAGGAACGTAGGCAATCTTCGGATCCGGTCTAAATCACTAACACACTACTAACACATTCATCATTATAGAAAGACCGATCAATTCGGGCAATAGGAGTGATAACGTTCAATATTCTTCTCTTGTTGTAATTTGACCCCCGAACCCACTAAAAATGCTTTTTTCAATGTTTTGGCTTTAATTAAAACGGCGTGGTGACTCTCATAATGTTAATGTCGTTATGAATATTCCCTTTTGTAAATAAAAATAATCACAAGATACTTCCCATGCGTCGCTTCTTCGGAAAGGGGTATTCACAGTGGCGACTCTGCTGGGGACTGCTTTGAAACTTTTTCAAACTTAGTGGGTCTAACTTTCGTCACATCATGATGCTTGCCATGTTTACACATGCACACACTTTCCATGTTTACACATGCACACACCTGCCATGTTTACACATGCACACACCTGCCATGTTTACACATGCACACACCTGCCATGTTTACACATGCACACACCTGCCATGTTTACACATGCACACACCTGCCATGTTTGCACATGCACACTTGCCATGTTTTCACGTGCCCCCTATAGTTAAGCCATGTTTACACATGCACCCGCGCACTCTGCCATGTTGATACTTGTACTTTGTATATGCCTTGTATCCTTGTACCCTTGTTATCTTCGCTTTAGTATTAGGGTCAAACAAAACTCTGCTATGCTCCCTTGTACATTATTCTCTCTCTCCCTCTCTCTCTCTCTCTCTCATGCATTGCATTGCATCATCCTAACATTAAAAACTTCTCTCTTTTCTCCTTAAAAAATAATTAGTCTTTACCGCACACTACCACTAGTCCGTGTCAGCACTGCACAGGTCCCCATTACCCGGAATATTCGATGTGCAGGAATTTGTGCGCTACTGTCGCACTATTTTCGAGTCACTCGTCTATTCCACTCACCGTATACGGTGGGAACCTTTTACCTAACCCGTGTCAACCCACACTAGTATAGGTAACACACCTAGGTTTTGACCGGTTGGTTTGGCTAGCTTTTTCTTAATAGTCAATTAACGTGCTGTCTATGTCGAGTCATCCCCGAGTCAATGATGAATCGAGATCTTTGAGAGAAAGTGCACAAAAAAGTGATTTCCCTACAAGGGACGTGCCATAGTAAGATGAGTGTTTATTGTCAAGATCTCCGTTCATCATTAACTTGCGTAGGATGCAACATAGACATCTCGTTAAATGCCTTTAATTAGTCGTAGGATCCGATGGTTGGTGGAAGCCGCTTGCCTTAAAGGACCCTCTCCCAAATTGTCCGTTTGGGGGTGTGCAATGCAGGTGAAAAACGAGGGGTCTATAGACGTAGTGATGGCCTCCACTGATCGTAGTCTTCTAACTAGTTGCGAAAAAGGGGTATCCCTTCCAACCAATTAGGATGTAAATAATGTATGTTTTTGTAAATTAAAATATACTTTGCATGAGCCTTCCCCCTCTCCTAAAGCTTCATTGCCCTTCAACCTTTCAGCAAAGCAAGTTTGGATCCGTTCGGGTGGTCGACTACAACGTGAAGCTTCTACTCCGTCCACGTTCTCAGTCTCGTCATCAGCAATGTCAACTCCCGCTTCATCTTCAGCCTCTGCTCCTCCTGCTAGTGCCGCCGAGCTCAACACTGAGGCTACTCTGAATGGTATTTCCCCAAGCCTCCAGAACTTCCTCGCCGGTCTCGAAGCCAAGATCAAGAATCTCGAAGAAAGAAACAAGATGTTGGAAGACCAGAACCAACAGTTGAAGGGTCACATTCAACAAAAGGGAACTAAACTGGTGCCCGATGGTGAGAATTTCATTTATGTCGAGGATGAAGAGGTCAATACCAACTGTCCCCCCAACACCAATGCCACTGCCTTCCCATTCCCAAGCTACCGCAATGTTCCACCTCCTTCTCTCTACACCCAACAAGGTTTCACTACCATGAGCAAGAACAAGGCTATCTATGAACCTTCCCCTGAACTGCTTGGTGGCTACCTCTCTGCTAGCAAACTACCCGCACCCTCGTTGCCTCTGAGTATTGGGATGGCCGCTGCTACTACTTCCACTACTCCTCCCGTCATTCTGTCAGAATCTATCCCCGACATCTCCAATCACCCTGTGGTCACGGCCATGCAAGAGCAAATGCGAAAGTTGATCGAGACCGTGGATAAGCAAAGTGCACAGACTACCAAGACAATCAACCCTAGCCAAGTGGGGGCTCTCCCCAAAGATTTCAAGATGCCTAAAGTGGCAATGTTTCATGGTGACTCGTGTCCTAAGACTCATTTGGATAGTTATGGGTTGGCCATGAGGGCTCGTGACTGCACCAACGAACAAATGGCTCGCGTATTCCATAGCACTTTGGATGGTATAGCTCTGCGTTGGTTCTTGGGGCTAGAACCAAGCGAGAGGCAAACGTGGGATCAAATCAGTGCCATTTTCTGTGAGAAGTATCAAGCTAACTTGGATTGGCATGTGAATCGAACGGATCTTGAGAATACTATGCAAAAGCCCGGCGAGGCTATTTATGATTTTTACAAGAGGTGGAACCATCGGTTGTGTGAGGTCCAATACCCACCAAAAGCGAAGGAACAGAAACATATATTCTACAAATGTTTATTGCCGGAGATGAAAGCAGCCATCGGCAATGGTTATTTCCCTGACTTGTGGAAATGGTTGACGCCGGAGTAAGGTACGAAGCAGGGTTCACTGGGATTGTGCCGCCAAAAGAAAGTCCAAAGACCAACAACAATAACTCCTTCTGCTACAAGGCTCCTACTGCGCCTGCGCCTCCTAGGGGTGGAAAGGAGGCCGTCGGCCAAGTGAATATGGTCCAGAAAGAGGTCCCGCTAGATGTCCAAGCCGTAACAAGGAATGGGGCTCCACAACAGAGGGAGCATTTTGATGATTTTGGTATGCCCATGGGGAAGGTCTTTGACGTGTTAGTCAAGAGAGGTCTTATCAAGCCTTTAGAGAATTACCAACCCGCCTACCCAAGAACCGATTTGGACGCCTCCAAGTTCTGCAAGTATCACAAACACATCGGGCACACAACGGATGGTTGTATTCAACTGAAACGCGTAGTTCAAGGGTTGATCAATGATAAGAAGATTGAGAAGCCGAGGGTCCTAATGTGGTGAATAACCCTCTTCCTAACAATGGGGGTGGGGTGAATATGGTGCAAACATGCCAGATCAGTATCCTAGAGCTCATGGATGCCTTTGACAAGATAGGGCTCACGATGGTGGATATCTTCATGGCATTGGTGACGTTAGAAATTCTCGGACCATTAGAAGGACACCTCCCCCGCCTTGGTTGCGATTTGTCAAAATTTTGCCACTACCACAAGTGCACCGGTCACACTACCGAAGAATGCTTTGAACTCAAGAAATCCGTGCAAGAGCTCATCCATAAGGGAGTTTTTGAAGACCCTAGAGATTATGTAGCTAGCAATGTACTCATGGTAGAACTTAGTGAGATCACTGATCCGGCCGAGCCTGTTGTGGCGGACTGTGATAAGGTGGGTTGTATTTCAATGACTTATAATAAAGAACCTTCTTGCTACTTGTTGTCTTTAGAAGAACTAGTGAGTGAAGTCAAATCTCTAGAGGAAGAGAGTCCCAAACCCTCTTAACCTCTTTCTTGGGCCGAAATCTTCGAGGAGGCCGAAAAGACCGAAGCTTCACCCCCTTGTCCTGATACGCCATTGTCTTTGGAAGAGCTACGTGCAGAAGTTTGTCTCCTTACAAGATCCGGTCAAGTGTACCAATCCGACCCAAAGGGTGCAAAGAAAGTCTTTGGGAAGGAACCCGAGCAAGCCGACCTAGACAAAGAAGACCCTATCCTCACTCAACTCAAACAAACCCAAGCCTACATCTCGCTCTGGTCCCTACTCACCTCCTCCCTAGCCCATCGCCTCATGCTCGAGCAAAACCTCGCCGCCACCATGGTACCATCCACTATTACCCCGAAAGACATCACCCACATGATTGGTAATATCCACTATGGAAACATCATCACTTTCTCGGAGCTAGACAAGCCAGTGTTCGGAGTTGATCATAATGAGCCTTTATACATCACTGTCGAAGTAAATGGCAAGAAGATTCCCCGTGTATTCATTGATAATGGTTCTGCTATTAATATCCTGCCTTCAAGGATGATGGATGTGGTTGGCGTTCATGGTGTTGATTTACGCCCATCCAAGCAAACCATCAAAGCTTATGACTCTACATGCCGCGCCGTGATAGGCGAAGCCACCTTGCCCATTACCATCGGAACAAAGATCCTGCCAACCGACTTCCACGTCATAGACATCCCTGCGACCTTCTCACTCCTCCTTGGCTGGCCATGGTTACATCAGTCGGGCGCTGTCCCATCTTCCCTACACCAGTGTGTGAAGTTTCAATCTGGTAATGAAGTGACCATCATCTACAGCGATCTCGTAACTGCCCAAGGGACGGACACCAAGGGCGTTCCTGTCTTACAGATTCAGCATGGGGAAGAGAGCCGACTCTTAAATGGCTTCGAAATAGTCGCTCAAGCACAGATCTGCACCATCGACCTTACCAAAACAACGGATAAAGTGGCACCTGTTTTCAAGATACTGCGTAATATGGGCTTCGTACCGGGGCTGGGGCTAGGTAAGTGCTTGCAAGGTCCCACAAGTCTGGTTAAAGAGATCGATCACCGGGGATTGTTCGGTCTTGGATACACCCTTACTCCCGAGGACAAAATGGAGCAACAAAGGATAGAATTGCTTAAAAAGATGAAGCTTCCCTACAAAAAGCCTGAAATGCGGCCATACCGCCTGTCCTGAATAGCTACTTTGTCAGGGAAGGCGAGGAGTTTTCGTGTTTTGAGTTCGCCGAGCCATGGATTGACAACACCGGGAAGTTGCAGAAAGGGTTCGATATTTTCAGAGATGTGGAATTCGATCGGTCCAACATGAAGCTGACTTACATGGAATATGACAAAGCCACGGGCAGAGTTAGAACCATCAGGCATGAGTACTCCACCAAGGTTGCAGATGACTTGGCAGATCAACTTGAAGCCGTAACCCTTGACAAGCCAGCAATAGAATCCGCAGAAACTCCGAGTTTGACTGAGACGTGGGATGGCCAATATCTGCTTCAACATCTGGGTAATCTGGGGCTCCACGAAGAGATGGTTGCCGTCATTGGAGACGATTCTGAAGATGAGGTGGACCCAAGGACATTGGTGGTACCCATGGGGGACAAGCTCAAGAATTGGTGCATCATTGGGGGACCTATAGCTACTCCGGAATTTATGGTGGGGACACTGGGGCTTACTCCTTCTCTTGTCGCCACTCCTGCAGCATCTCCTGTCACTCACCCAAAATCCCCGTCCCCAGAGTCTAGTGTTTCACATTTCGAATTTGAGTCTTCCTTTAAGTCTGACGACCTTACGTCCGAAGACTATGATCTTGTTGCAAACGCTATATTCCCTTTTGCCATGAATGAAACCCTCGACCTTTCCGAGTATCCCTCCATAGTCACTCTTTTAACTGATAAATTGGCTGATAATCAAACTAATGACATACACTTAGTTAATAATGATTCATTAGAAGAGGCAGACACAGACCAATTAAATGATGAATACATTAAAGAAATTTCAGAACAGGTTATTAATCAAAAAGAATCTCGAGCCCAAGCTGCCGATGAGGTGTTAACGTGCGTGAATTTGGGAACAGAAGCCGAGCCTAAGGAAACGCAGATTGGAAGCTTCTTCAGCGGAGCCGAAAGGGAAGTACTGATTGAGCTACTCAAAGAATATGTGGATGTGTTTGCATGGTCTTATAAAGACATCCCGGGGCTTGACAACTCGATCGTAGAGCACAGAATCCCGACAGCACCAGACGCTAAGCCAGTCAAACAGAAGCTGCGCCGCATTAAGCCGGAATGGTCTTTGCAAGTGAAAGAAGAGATTGAGAAGCTACTCCGTGTGGGTTTCATCAGGGTGATTGAGTATCCAACTTGGTTATCAAATCTGGTGACAGTCAAGAAATCCAACGGTAAAGTCAGAGTATGTGTGGATTTTCGGGATCTCAACAAAGCTACACCGAAGGATGACTTCCCCTTGCCAAATATCGAAATGTTGGTGGACGTGACCGCCCATTATGAGGTCAAGTCGTTTGTTGATGGGTTTGCCGGCTATAACCAGATCGAGACAACCGAGGAGGACCAAGAAGCGACCCCCTCCACAACCTCGTAGAGAACCATCAGTCGGCGAGTTCGAGCCGTGTTGAGAATGCAGTCTCCTCGAGACAAAGCCGAAAAGGAAGACCTCGTCAAGTTGCTACAACACCTCAACCATTTTACAACAGTGGGGGAGCCGACACTCAGAGAAATAGAAAGGGACCACGACCAAGAATGGAGTTCGAGATGTGAGTTCGCATTATGCTGCCTCAAGGAGTACCTCGTGAATACCCCAATCCTGCACCCGGCACATGGGAACGAACTTCAAACCCCAACACCAACGACAGGATCGTGGCCCTCGCGCCAGGAGAAGGAAATCGGTGAAAAGATGCAAAGATTTTTGGAAAAATACCCCCTCTCAGTCCCCCGCTACACAAGAATGGGGACCCCTTTCACAAAATTGTTCGACCAACTGAGACAAATAGGCAAGTTGCAACCTCTAGGAGAACATTCACTCCTCTCCGAATTACCACCCCTTCAACCATTTGAACCTACCAGAAGTTGCTCTTACTACCAAGACGAAGGACACGACACCAACGACTGTGTCACTCTACAAAGGAGAATCCAAGGCTTGATGGACGAAAACATGCTCACTAGCGTGAGAGGATTTTGGTTCTATAGGGAAAGCGAAAACTCAGAACTCCTCGGGTGCTACGAAATTGAGCCTTATGTGAGGAACGGCCCAGAGGTACCTCGCACCTGACTGCAGAAACGATTCAGGACATCTCGAGAGAAATAGAGGATTTGAAGCAACGCGTCGACGCGATGACCGAAGCCCGAGGTGCGCCACAAGACTAGACAGAATGGCAGATTTGGATGGCAGCCCGCTCAAGGAGCCAGTCAACATCAGCAAGCTCAGACGCTACTATGACTAGACTCCCCTCTCTAAAAAAAAAAAAAAAAAACATATTTACTACGCAAAAAGAAGCCCGATAGACTGAAAACCCGCAAAGGGAGGTCTATGCAAAATAAGGGCACGTACAGAGCTCGCTAGATCGAAAACCCGCAAGGGCGGTCTAGGCAAAAGTTAGAGCATTCCCCCTTCTATCTTCCCTTTCTCTAAAATCATTCTAGTCCGACTGGAGTGAACTACGGTGACCTGAGCCCCTTAGTCCTATTGGTAAAAGGGGAACGTAGGCAGCCTTTCAAAAAGGTGCGGTCTAAAAAACAAATAAACATCCAAATCTTGTCAAGCAATAAAGATAGAAGCTGTATTTTCTGAAAGCAAAAAACTTTTATTTTCATAGTCATTTGCATGTTAACACTTATTTGATGAGTCTAAGCTTGACATACTTTTTGAATAAATAACCTATTCTGAAATTGAAACTAAAACAAAGAAAGTAAATTAAATTAAAAACCAATGTGTTTGCAACGACTATGGAAGGATCCTCGGAATTACTCTTTAGTGCCACTCGTGCCTTCGGTCTCTTTCTTCTTGCTTTGACCACGGCGAATCTTTTTCTTGTTAGGGTTCTCGAAAAACCTCCTCTCAAATTCACTAACCCCTTTAGCTTTGACACTAGGAGTCTCCCCATCCTTTCTCTTCCTTGAAGTCCCCGCTCCATCTCCATTAGCCATGCTCTTGCTCCTCTTCCTCTCATAGGCCGTCGCCTCCTTCATCCTCAATGAACAACTAGGAGCACAGGATGCCAAAATAGTGCCCCTTAGGGTCTCTAGAGTCTGCTCCGCTTGCCCAAGTCTCTCCATAAACCAATCCAAATACTCTCGTGATAGGTAGGTGTTGTTGGAGCGTGTGATGAGAGTCCTATGGCTAAAACCGGCCTCGCCCCACATTTGAGAAAGGAGAACCGAAGCGCTATCATCCAAATGAAGTATGCCAAAAGGAAAACGGGTCCTCTCCTTATCCCAACCCTCGAGGATGGTTTGCACTAGACCGTATTGACGGAGTACTCTAGCAGGGTAGTAAAAAGTGGTCCCAGAAAATGACGGAACTTTAATCATGTGCAGTCCTACTTGCTTCTCCCTCACAGAATTAATGTGCCAATGGGGCACCACCCACTTGATGTCATCGGTCACCATCTCCGCCAAATACCTTTCCCAACCCTTGAGAGTCATGCCCTCGAACCTCTCCTCCATACCTCTAATACGGTGCATCCATGGGGCCACCGCCGAAGAAACCGCTGGCTTGTTCACTCGGAGCCTTTCTTGCAACCACATAGTCAAAAGTCAATCACTGCCGCACGGCATCCCGCCATAAACCGCAAGATGAGGAATCCCACAAATGAGCTCCCCAAGAATGGCCGGTACAATGTCATGTCCCGAACGAGCCGCATTCACCATGGTCAAACATCCCTCACTAGCACATCCGACTTCGGAACGGAAAAGAATAGAAGCAAATAAACACAAGGCAAGATGGTCCAAAGAACGGTCTGAGGTCACATCCGCGTGCATGAAGTGCCTTGGCATCCAAGAAAGGTCGACATAGCCACCTCTAGCATACTTAGCAATGTCATCTGCGGGCACACCAAAGGTTATCACCTTGTCATGCAAAGAAATAAGATCGAAGGCCAATGCAAGTGTACCCTTCCCTTCACAACCGCAAAGCGCCTTGATGTCTTCATAAGTGGGTACCATCTCATTAAAAGAAAAGTTGAAAACATGAAGAGTGTTGTTCCAAAACTTCCCACAAGCTTGCAAGAGGTTAGTGTTGGAGTTCATGTGCAAGAATGACCAAAGACACTTGATCCCATAGCGCTTCTCAAATTTCCTACGACAAGGACCGGATATCTTGGCAACCCACTTCTCCAAAGATGTTATGAAAGCTCCTTTTTCAAGTCTAGAAAGCCTTGCATTGTGATCCATGGAAAAAGAAGAGCAAGTTGATGATTGGAACTCAAAATTGATCAAAAGAGCTGCTGGTACGAAGTTGAATAGGACACAAACTCCCATTAAATACTACACAACTTCTGATTCTTGCCAGGAAAAGGAAAACCGGAGGCGGCGCTAGACTTGGCCACGCGGCCACATATGCTCTTGGCCACGCGGCCGATGTTGTCCTTGGCCAGGCGGCCAACTTCGTCCTAGGCCACGCGGCCAACATTGCTCCGGGTCTTGCCATGGCCATGCGGCCAACATTGCTCCGGGCCTCGCCATGGCCATGCGACCAACATCGCTCCATGCAGAAATCCAGTTTGTTTCCTCCCACTCCGTAATGGATCCATGCAACTACGTACCTGCCCCGTCCCATGGCTCATGCATTGTATAAAATTAGGCACATTGTAAAGTGATTAGTTTGTACAAATAGGTTATCACAAATCATTTTCATTTTAGTACATAAATACATTTGCATACATATTAAATATTTGTCCAGTACATATTTGCTTCTACTAATTTTATCTCACAGCGGTCGCTCGAGGGACCTAATCTTCATCTCACAATGGTCACTCGGGGGACCTAATCTTCATCTCACAATGGTCGCTCGAGGGACCTAATTTTATCTCACAGCGGTCGCTCGAGGGACCTAATACTTTTTTCAAGACGGTCGCTTGGGGACCTAATTTTCATTTCACAATGGTCGCTCGGGGAACCTAATTTTATCTCACAACGGTCGCTCGAGGACCTAATACTTTTTTCAAGACGGTCACTCAAGGACCTAATCTTCATCTCACAATGTTCGCTCGGGGGACCTAATCTTCATTTCACAAAGGTCGCTTGGGGGACCTAATTTTATCTCACAACGGTCGCTCAGGGGACCTAATTTTTATCTCACAATGGTCGCTCGGGGGACCTAATTCTTTTTTCAAGACGGTCGCTCGGGGGACCTAATTTTCATCTCACAATGGTCGCTCGAGGGACCTAATTCTCATCTTTGCTGGGCTTACGTCAGGGACGGCCAATTTTCTTGGACATTCAATTTGACTCTCAATGAGTCAAAGTCGGGGCTTGACTCTCCTTTGGTCAATCAAATAATTTTTAATTGGGCTTACGTCAGGTGTTGGTCCCAAAGGGCCAACAAGGGTATGAAAAATGATAGAGGGGGGGTGAATAGCGTTTTTAAAAATTCTTTTCAAACCCTTTTGCAAATCAATGGCTTATGCGCACAGTTCTCAAATAAGATAAGTATAGCGCGTAGTGAGAGTGTGAAATGCACAGCGGAAGTTTAAGCAGCTACTACACAGGAAAAGTCTGCGCAGAGATAAAAACGCACGCGCTAAGTTTTGGCTTAAAATGTTGGATAAAAAGGATTCTAAGGCAATAAGCAATAACAAACACAGCAGCAATAATAGCAATCTGATAAGATCAAACAACGCAGTAATTCAGAAATGATTAAGCAGGAAATAAATAGCGAGAATAAAGAACAAGCTATTTGGAGAGGTTCGATCGATGAAAGATCTACGTCCTCTACCAAGATGGTTAATCTTAGATTTTCTAATGGAGAGATTTATATTGATGTAAGGAGCTTTTACAAGATTACAATGAATCAAAACTCAAATCAAAATCTATTCTATGAAGATCAAATCCTAGACTAAACCGGTGTATCTCAAGAAGTAAGATCTAAATGATCGAAGCTTCAAGAGGTGTGTGTGTGACAGAAATTCTGGGCTCTATGAATCTATGAGATGAAGAGCACGAAGAATTGTGGTGATATAAGGCTTAGGATCTGGGCAGGAGTTTGAAGGTATGAAGGTTTGAAGGTTGATCTTGAATCTGGGAATATTAGCAGCAATCTTCTTAACTTCAAGGATACTTATGAAAGCACAAACTCTAGCAACTTGGAAATGAAGATGAGCAGGCTATTTATAGCAGAGAGCTTAAAACTAGCCATTGGTGCTCTGAGCAAGGACGATGAGCTGGCACAATACGATTGGTGCACAGGTGTCCTTTATAGCCGTTGGGGCTCTGATCAAAGTTGATGACCTGGCATAATATGATTGGTGCGCAGGGATCTTTGAGCCGTTGGAGACTGAGCATGAAGACCAAATACAAAAGCTTCTTCTAGAAGGTTGACAGCTGTCTTTATTTTAATTGTTTCATCTGAGCGCATCTCCACCGTTGGATATATTGAGTGTGCAAATTTGTCGTTTCTGCACACCTCAGCACTTTAATAAGCGTGCATCTTCTAAGAGTTTTCCAAGTTAGGTGATCTGAATGTATCGAAATCTGAGCAAGGTAGGATGCTGCGCAGGAGAGACCTGCGCAGAGAAGTCCTGCGCAGTGACCACATTCTTGCTTAGATAATTCCTTTTCGCTCCAAGTCCTATATTCTAAGCCTATACTATAAAATAGACTAAGCTAAAAATTGAAGTTATAAAACTTCTTACATAGGGTCCTAAAGTCCATAGAATATTCTTAGGTGATGGTATCAATCAATTTTAACATAATTAGGAGGGTTAAGAGATAAGCATACCCAACAATCTCCCCCTAAATGATTGATGCCATTACCTACTATAACAAAGGCAATTCATTGTACTTGATAATAACATGTCCATAAAAATAAAAATGGTAAATCATGCCTCAAGTCAATGCACACACTAGCCTATGCTATAGATTTCTAGTCTATCCAAAAGATTAACTTACAGTATGGGAAAGACAGAAATAACATGCAGCGCATACAAATGATATGAGTTTTAGTTTAAGTATGCGTTTAAACTGAATGTTTAAACATTATGCGTAGAAAATGTGAGCAGTTAATAATATGCGCATGAGGTGAAATAAAACATTCATTGTTCCACAAACGAATAGTTTGAATTGAACAAGGTTTTGGAAACTAATGATGCTATTTTTCTCATTAAAACTTGGACTGTTAAGAGTTGAGAATTACAAGTTTGAATAAGAAAAACGACAAAATGCGCACAAAAAGGAATATACCTTGCGCAAAAGCAAAAATTACATAGAGCCTAATCTATATTGATCCGGTGCAGGACTTCACGCAGCTCATTCTACAGGCTGTTGAACTTGTTCATAAGCTCAACTTTGAGCACTTGAAACTTGTCTTTGAACACAACAGCTTCTTCAACATAAACTGTGATCCCTCTGCGCACATCCCTGTTGTCTTCTTACAGCTCTCGGAAGTTTTCTGCGTAGGCCATCTGATGCCCAGTCATCTGGTTGAAGTATGACTGCTCAGCAATATTGATGGTGTCGATGATGGTGGCCTGCGTAGCTTCAAGGCGAGGGTCAGTGTGGAGGCGCTGGGTGTTCACGCTGGCTTGAATGTCAAACATTGCTTGATCCATCCTTGCGTTGAACCCATCAGCAAAGTCAGTCATAGCTTGTGTTATGCACTCCCTGACACTTTCCATGTTGAGCGCACTAGCTTGCGCAGGTCCACCTTGCGCAATCTTCTCTACTAACTGCGCTTCCAAACTGGCAAACCCCTCATATAAGCCATCTGATAAGTTCTTGCGCAGCTTCCTCAGAATTTCCTTGAACCCATCATCAATAGCTTCATAGGTGCACACATTTTCAAGCATCCCAGCTATTGACTTAAGTGAGTCCATGACCATATTATCTAAGTCATCAGGGACTCGCTGCGCAGAGGGGCCGGCAGAAAGACTTGCCTTTGATGCATTCTCCCCCTTAATGGCAGCAATCTCCAATCACTGCGCATCAAGTTGATCTTGAATAGCGGTTTGCGCAGTGATGAGTTGAGCCATCTGAGACTGCGCAGCAACTTGATTCATTTGAATGGAATTCAAGGCTTGTAAGATCTGGCGCAGCTCATTTGAGGAGGAGAGAGACGAGGTAGATACCGCAGGAACCGTTGAGGTAGCAGGAGGCGGTTGCTCTGTTGTCTTGGGAGGAGAGGTGGTGGAGATGGGATCAAGAGAGGACTGGCGCGGAGGAGATAGATGTGCAGGAGATCTATGCGCAGAAGAATGTTCACTGCTTTCAGAGGCAGTGGCACCATCCTTAGCAGAATCTTCAGGGATAGGATCAACAGCAGGAGGAGGCGCTGGAATCTCTGGCGCAACAAAGTCAGGTTGGACAGTGGGCGCAGCAGTAGGCTCAGGAGGAGCTGCGCCATCACCACCAACAGTCTGATCCACTTCATCAGCATCATCCTTCTCAGCCTCAGGCTCAATGTCCATGCCTTCATCTAGAACAGAGGTAACCCTGTGTGTATTGCCAACAGGGATATTAACGTGCTGAAATGCGCTGGATGTTGGTTCTCGAGGAGAGCTTGGAGGAGAAGGAGTATGGCGCTTTTTGGAGCCTTTTACGCTACTATCCACCTTCTGCTTGCGCCGAGGAGAAGAAAGAGGGGCATCAGCAGCATCTTCAGAATCACCAGTGTGATCCATACATGACTCAGAGTCATGCGCAGAAGGAATACGTTGGAAGGCACTCTTGGCAGTCTTGGTCTTCTTCGGGGAGGGCGCAGGCGCATCAGCCTTACGCTTCTTGGAGGGAGGCTTTAGAGCAGCAGGGGCAGGATCTCTGATCTTAATGCCTGAGGTGGATTGGACGTTAGGAACATCCTTGTGCTTCTTTAACTTGGGCTCAGCAATGCCCTTGCCCTTGCGCTTGGAGGCTTCATCAGCCGTTTCCTTCGTAGCACTTGGGCCTTCTGTGCCCTTGGCCTTGCCTTCCTTGGGTAACTTTCCCAACCAAGGTTCCCTGTTGGGATCATCATCTAATCTCCAGATTCTGTAGTAGTCCGCATCGCCAATCTCATCGCGCAGCAGATGAAGCTGCGCTCGAGAATAGAACTTTGAAGCATAGGACTGCTTTAGAATAGGCTCCTTCCTTACAAAGTCATTTAATTCAGTGTATTGGAGCAGGAGCTTGGATAGCAGGCGACAGTGCGTCCGATACTTAGGTTTTGACGCATTGAGGCGCGTATCATAGCTCGTCATTGCCTTGGTGATCTCATTCCAGATGATCTGGGGCCAATCCAGCTTTTCCTTTAAGTAGATGGAGGAGCAATATTCCCATTGCTTGGAAATAAACTTTCCCTTGTTCCCATTCTTGCAGTTCAGGGAATCGCCAATCAAGGTGCACAGGTGATACATCACCTCACCAAATTCTTTTCGATCATGCACAGACCATCGCTTGACAAGAGTGGGCTCGCCAACTAACTTCATCGCCAATCTGTCTTGCCGCGCAGTATCAAAAGTCTCTGGCGCATTACCAACATCGAAGTCCCAAAGTCTGCGGATGTGGTTTGCGTGTACCAAGATTTCGCAATTCTGCACTACCGCCATAATGATCTCAGTGCTCTCTCCCTTGTGCTTGGCAGGAACAACACGCGCAGTCTCGAAGAATTCATCGACAAGAGAAGGGACGTAGAATGGCTGATCTAAAGTGAAGAGAGGAAGAATTCTAGAGGATCGCAGATGCCTTATCAATCTGCGCCCAACAGCATCCTGGTTAAGATCTTGCGGATTGACTTCCCATCCACAAATGAAATAGAAGGGATTCTGCGCAAAACAAAAAATATGAATTAGACGTTATATTGCGCATGGAGCATTGCGCATGCGCATATAACGCATGGATACCTATGCGCAGTAACTCCATACTTGATAAAATATCATAAAAGTAATGCGCAAAGCCAAGCAAGCATGCGCAAAACGTAAACACTTGGAAATTCTTATGCGAACCAGAGCATAATAGAAAAATCAAGAAATTGATGAACACGAAATGAACTGTTCATGAACACGAAGGACATCAAGAACACCAAAAATCAAAAGTTGTCCAAATCCAATAAAAAAAATACATCGAAATGACCGCATGAACAGGACGAAGTCAACCATGTAAAAAATATAGACAACAACATTAAAACAAACCCAGAAATTCAGAATAACCATTAGTCTGCTATGGAGGTTTTTCGACAGAAAATTTTGTAGAAATCAGTTAAAAAGAGTATTGATCATGAAATAAATTACATGAAAGAGTAGATCAGGGAGAAACGAACACAACACAACAATCGATTTCAAAAATAATCATCAAACAAGCACACAATCACGAAGGGAAGCTTTTAAAGCTTTAAACCCTAATAATTGAGGAAAGCTTAGAATAAAGAGAAATAGTTTGAGAATCCATACCATATCTTCGACAGTGGGCTTGGGAGGTTGTTGTTCTTGATGAGATCCAGACCGAGAGGAGGAAGAAGCGTCCTCAGATAAAGAAGAAAGAATGATTTCGGGCATTTTCTTGGAAGTATTCTTGGGGGCCATTGTTATAGAAAGGGATGTAGATGAAAAAGGAAGTTTTGGGAAGATGAAATCTGGAGAAGTTGAAGGTCAAAGAGAGAAGAAGAGGAAATCTTTGGAAGTTGGTAAGTAGAGAGAGAAATGAAGGTTTGGTGAAAGATAGAAAGCTAGAAGAGAAAGAAGGGAGAGGTTGCAGACGGTTATAAGCCGAAAAGGGAAAAATTAGTGACGTCAGCGCAAGGACAGTTTGGTGAAAAGCGAAGTGGGGCACGTGCTGCGATGACATGGCCCAACCGGATGCGCGCGTGCGCAGGCCTAGCGCGCGCGTGAGTGTGAAGTCCTAAGCCGGTCACTGTCGAGTCAACTTCCTCATAAATGCTGAGTCAGTGAAAGGACGGGCGCACGTTAGTAGGGTGGCGTGGCCGAATGGGGAACGCGCGTGCGCAGTCTTTGCGCGCGCGTGTGTCAGCGAAGAGAAGCTGACGGCTGTCGCATCACCTTCCTCATTAAATGGTGAGCAGACATTCGAAAGGTGTGTTGTCATTAATCGCAGTTTGCATTAAATGACAATGGGACATGCACAGGGGTAAAAAGGTAATTTCCCAAGAAAATTCAAAAAAATAAAGGCGCGGGAAAATTTAAATTACACAAGTACCCTTGTGACTAAGCGTTGACTTTTCAGTCAAGGACCTATGTACAAAATCTAATGAATAGAACACTTACCTGCGGTCCACTTAGAAGTGCGCATGTCGTTTTGCGCAGAGCGAATATTGTGCAGAGATTCTTCAAATCTCAACTTAATTTTTCATGCGCATTAACTTACTGCGCAGTAGCTGCGCAGATGCATGAGATCTTAACCTTTAAGAACTTATCAAGCAAACACAAAAACATTAGTATTACAAATTATATGGACAAGTTAGCTGAGTTCAAGCATACCCATTTCTCCTCTCAAGAAGACAAATCTCTTTGCGTTAAGAGCCTTTTTGAGGATATCAGCAATTTGATTATCTGTGCCCACGTGCTCTAAGTGTATATTTCCTTTTTCCACGTGGTCCTTGAGAAAATGATATTTGATGTCGATGTGCTTTGTCTTTGAATGCATGACAGGATTGTTGGAGACTGCTATGGTGGACATATTGTCGCAGAAAATTGGGCAATTTCCTTCATTAATTCCATAATCCACTAGTTGTTGTTTCATCCATAGGATTTGGCAGCAGCAGCTTCCAGCAGCAATGTATTCAGCTTCTGTAGTGGAGATGGACATAGCAGCTTGTTTCTTGCTTACCCACGCAACAAGTCGATTTCCAAGGAAATGACAAGTTCCACTTGTGCTCTTCCTGTCAATTGTGCATGCTGTGTAATCTGCATCTGAATAACCTAGCAAATCGAAATTCGAATCTTTGGTGTACCAAAGTCCAAGGTTAATAGTTCCAGAAAGATAACGAATAATGCGTTTAACAGCAATTAAGTGCGCTTCTCTAGGGTCCGCTTGATAGCGCGCACAGACACAAACACTAAACATAATATCTGACCTACTTGCAGTAAGGTAGAGTAGAGAGCCAATCATACCTCGATATAAAGTTTGATCAACTTTCTTACCTTTTAAGTCTTTATCAAGCTTATTGCCCGTAGCCATTGGAGTATCGTATGCTTTAGCATTCTCAAGTCCAAATTTCTTGATTAAGTCCCTTGTGTACTTGGCTTGATTTGTCGCGACCCCGCACCCCGCGGGCCCGAGACCGCGATCTGGACGTCGACTCTAAAACCAAAACTGACGATAAAAGAATGGAAACCAACCTATATCAACCTTCCCCAAAAGAACGGATCCACACTCGACGTCCTCTTTCTCGTGATCAGCAAGACTAATCCTTAGCACCTGGGGGGGTTAAGGAAAAACAAAGATAAAAGAAAAGGGGGTGAGATAAATCTCAATAAGTTACTAATGCAACTACATGACATGCTATGATGCAAAAAAGCAATAAACAATAATGATTATCACATAGCACATAGCAAATATCATATATCAGATAGCAGCGGAAATAAACACATAACAAAGGATATAGCCAAGGTTTTCCAATCCGGAACATCCAAATAAAGGATCGCTGCGCAGCTTCAATAATCAACAAATCATCATCTTCATAATAGCATGAAAGTCGAAGAGAAAACCCCGGTACCGGAACCAATAACCATAAGAGTGTCACAAAGGACAAGGACCATGACACAAAGTCATGCCCGTTAGCCAGATACATTCACAGAGGAACGCTGACTTATCCTTTCCAAGGCCAATCTGGAGAAGGGGTAAAGAAGGGGGCAAAACAATGGTCAACACTATAATGGACTTGGCTTTGCCATTATAATCCTTCCCATCGCCCGATGCAACAAGTATGCCAGCTGGGCTTCCAAATAAATGCTAAGTAATAATAAATTAGCATGAATGAACAACTTAAGGTTCCAAAGTAGGGAACCAATCCAATTAAATTACCACAAGGGTAAACCAATCCAAACAACACATCAAGGATGAACCAACATTCCCAAAACGGTACTTAAATAAATTCCATATCATATTTATTCACAAAAGAATCAAATCCAATCAATAAAGTGTTCCACGGTGTTATCTTAAGTTAATTAGAAGCAATAAACCTAAACTAGTTAAGCCTTAAGTCTTAAACCAAGCAAAAAGGTCAAATTCCTGGAACAGGGGGCGGGCGGGCGCCTGGAATGGGGCAGGCGGGCGCCTGAATGACCAGAAGGTCTGGTCTTCAGAAAAGGGCATGTAGGCGGGCGCCTGGTCCACCACAAGCGGGCGCCCGGTCTACGGGCTGGGAGAAATTCCCAGCTGGGTTCTTCAAATCTCCTTACCATTTTCATACCATTTTCATAACACTCAAAATCAACACTCCCAACAAGGTTTCTAAGGTACCCAAACATCATTTAACTAGAAAGGGGATCTTAACAACACCCTTTATCAACCAAATTCAAGAATCAAAACCAACATTCAAGGTTTCACCATTTTTAACCAAAAACTCAAATAAATTCCAAACAAATTCAAAATCCAACCAAACTTCAAATATAACACATTAAGCATTATCTAAACATGATATGAACATTTTAGCATCAAAATGGGGGAAAAGTAACTTACTTGATAATAATGAAAGTTGACGGAATTCAATTCTTTTTTATTCTACGCGATCCTAACGACGATCTAAACAAGGTTCACGTTTTAAGAAATGAGAGAAGATGAGAGGAAGAAGAAGAAAATGAAGAGAGAAGTAAAAGGAAGAGAAAACTTACCAATGAGGAGAGAGGGAGAGATGGCTGGGAGAGGGGAATGGGGAGAGTGAGGGAGATGGTGAGGGAGGGAGGGGAGGAGTAGGGAGGGAGTAGGGAATGATTTAAAAGATTACACTTAGGCCCCCTCCACTACACTACTAACACAAATGCTACACTCCCTACTAACAATTAAGACCCAACACTTCTACACTAGCACAAATGACCCAAATAAAATGCTAGGCATAATTATTATTACACATAAATTGCACACATAAATATTTAAATAAATAATAATTTAAATAAACAATTAAGCAAATAATTAAATAATAATCATTTAATTACTAATAAAATAGAGCCTATATTTCGGGTCGTGACATTCACTCCCCCTTAAAGAAAATTCGACCCGAATTTTAACGAGACTCACCTCAAACAAAAAGCCACGGAAATTTCCTCTCGATCTCATCTCGGAGCTCCCACGTCGACTCCTCGATGTTACGATTCCTCCAAAGAACTCGAACCAACGCAATGCTCTTGCTCCTCAACTCTTGAACTTTAGAATCTAAGATCCGAACCGGTCGTTCCTCATACGTCATATCGGGCTCAATATCCTCCGGTATCCTCGGTAACACGTGAGACGGATCATGAACATACTTCCGAAGCATAGAAACGTGGAAAACGTTGTGCAACCGGTCTAAGGATGGCGGTAACGCAAGACGATACGCTAGAAGTCCAACACTTCCCAAAATCTCAAACGGGCCAATAAACCTCGGAGCCAATTTGCCTTTCTTCCCAAACCTACGAATACCCACCTTCGGAGACACCTTCAAGAATACCAAATCACCAATCTGAAAACTAAGATCTCGCCATCGGTTATCTGCGTAGCTCTTATGTCGACTCTGGGCTGTCTTCAATCTATCCCGGATAACTCTAACTTTCTCAACCGAATCCCGAAGCAAATCAATACCCAAAACTTTCACTTCACCAACCTCATCCCAACAAATAGGCGATCTACACTTTCTTCCATACAAGGCCTCAAACGGTGCCATCTCAATACTAGCCTGATAACTGTTGTTGTAAGAGAATTCCACTAAGGGTAGGTGCGAATCCCAAGAATCGGAAAAGTCTATCGAACACGCTCGCAACATATCCTCCAAAATCTGAATAGTCCTCTCGGATTGACCATCGGTCTGAGGATGAAAAACCGTGCTGAATCGCAAATCTGTACCCAAAGCTTCCTGAAACGCCTTCCAGAATCTAGAAGTAAACCTCGGGTCTCGATCTGACACAATGCTAACCGGAACCCCATGCAATCTCACAATCTCATCAATGTAAAGGGTCGCAAGCTTCTCCATCGAATATCTGATGTCAATAGGCAAGAAATGGGCACTCTTGGTCAATCTATCCACTATTACCCAAACACTGTCATACTTCCTACGGGTACGAGGTAGTCCCGTAACGAAATCCATAGTCACATGCTCCCATTTCCACTCGGGAATCTCTAACGGCTGAAGTAATCCTGCGGGTCTCTGATGCTCGGCTTTGACCTGCTGACAAGTTAAACACTTTGATACATACTCCGCTATCTCCCTTTTCATATTAATCCACCAAAATTGTTGCTTCAAGTCCTGATACATCTTCGTACTACCCAGATGAATAGTATATCTCGATTTGTGACCCTCATCAAGAACTCTCTGTTTAATTCCATCAACATCCGGAACACACAAACGACCACGGAAAGTCAACACTCCACTCGAGCTAATAGAAAAATCCTCGAAGTTCTTTTCCTTCAATTTACCCACTATTTTCACCAACTCGGGATCTTCTTTCTGAGCTTCCTTTATCCTCTGAATTAGGGTCGGAGATACCCTAATATTCGCAAAAATAGCCCCATGTCTCGATTCACGAGGAGACCAATCTCGAACATCCTCAAGCATTTTCCATTCCCGAACCATCATCGAAGCCACATAAGATTTTCTACTAATCGCATCGGCTACCACATTCGCCTTCCCCGGATGATAAGAAATCGTACAATCATAATCCTTTAACAATTCCATCCATCGGCGCTGCCTATTATTCAACTCTTTCTGGGAGAAAAGGTACTTCAAACTCTTGTGATCCGTAAAAATCTCGAACTTTGCCCCATAAAGGTAGTGCTTCCATTTGTGCAACGCAAATACAATAGCCGCTAACTCCATATCATGAGTCGGGTAATTCTGTTCACTCGGTGTCAACTTCCTCGAAGCATAAGCAATTACTTTCCCATTCTGCATCAATACACAACCCAAACCCTCTTTCTAAGCATCACTATAAATCACTAGGCCATCGCTCCCATTAGGCAACGTCAAGATCGGTGCGGTAGTCAACCTCTTCTTCAATTCCTCGAAACTCTTGTCACATTTCTCGGTCCACACAAATGGAACATTCTTCCGGGTCAACTGAGTCATCGGAGTAGCAATCCTCGAAAACCCTTCTATAAACCTCCTGTAATACCCGGCTAAACCCAGAAAGCTACGAATCTCTGTCACTGACTCGGGTCTCTTCCAATCCACTATAGCTTCAATCTTTGAAGGATCCATAGAAATCCCATCTTTAGAAATCACATGGCCCAGAAATGACACCTTCTCGAGCCAAAATTCGCATTTACTAAACTTCGCAAATAATTTCTCCCTCGCAAGAACGGATAAAACCGTCCTCAAATGTTGTTCATGCTCCTCTCGAGATTTTGAATAAACAAGAATGTCGTCGATGAAGACTACCACGAACGAGTCAAGATAAGGATGGAAAACTCGGTTCATCAAATCCATAAACACGGCCGGCGCGTTAGTCAACCCAAACGGCATAACCAAGAACTCATAATGACCATACCGAGTGCGAAAAGCAGTCTTCAGAATATCCTCCGATCGAACCTTCAACTGATGGTACCCACTCCTCAAATCAAGTTTGGAAAACACAACGGACCCTTGAAGCTGATCAAATAAATCATCAATATGCGGTAGAGGATACTTGTTCTTCACCGTGACCTGATTCAACTTCCGGTAATCTATACACAATCTCAACGAACCATCTTTCTTCTGTACGAACAAAACCGGTGCTCCCCACGGGGAAACACTAGGGCGTATAAACCCTCGATCAAGCAACTCTTGCAACTGAACCTTTAGTTCTTTCAACTCTGCGGGAGCTAACCTATAAGGTGCTTTCGAAATTGGAGCCGTACCCGGCAAAAGATCTATACAAAACTCAATCTTACGATCGGGAGGCATATCATACTCGGTAGAGAAAACATCGGGAAATTCCCGAACTACCCGAACACTATCAAAACTAGGGGATTCCTTTCTAGTATCAAGAACACTAGCCAAATACCCCTCACAACCACTATGCAATAATTTTCTCTCTTTCATAAAAGAAATTAAGCGAACCTTTCTACTCAGAGGACTAGCCTCAAACACAAATTTAGGCACATCGGGAATAGCAAAAGTAACAGTTTTCTTACGGCAATCAACGGAAGCATGAAACTTGCTCAACCAATCCATACCCAAAATGACATCAAAGTCTTGGATAGGAAGAACTACCAAATCCGCACAAAGGACTCGACCACAAATAACCACATCACAAGCACGAAAGAGTCGATCGAAAATCAAGCATTCTCCTATAGGGGTCGACACCTCTAGCACGTACGGTAAAGACTCGAATGAAGCGTTTAACATGGAAGCAAATTGCACAGAAATGTATGAATGAGATGATCCTGGATCTACTAACGCTCGTGCGCTCACATTAGACACAGAAACAATACCTCCAATAACGGATGGATCATCGGTAGCTTGTTGTTGATTCATGACATAAACCTTTCCTTGAACTTTGGGCTTCCCATTAGCATCCCTTTTCTGACCCTGATTAGTACCAACTCCTGACCCGGATGCTTGACCTCGGTACCTCGTGCACTCTCTCGCAAAGTGCCCCATTTCACCACAATTGGTACACTTGCCTTGCTTTTTCCAACACCTATCCTCCGAATGGCCTACCTTCTGACAAAAGGTACAAGGCTTCCTAATCTGAATCCCCGGAGTAGTACCTGGATTCCTCGGTGTGATTTGCCCCTTAAACTGAGATGATGCTCCCAGGTTACCTCGGTTGTCGAAACGGTGTTGTGGCTTGCCTTGAGCTCCTTGCTTACTCGGGTTAGCTACCTCGGTCTTCCTTTTATGCTCCCCAATATCTTGCTCTATCAAATAGGCTCGGTCCACCGCATCTTGGAATGTCACAATTCGTTGAGCAATAAGTTGAGTACGGATGGAGGTCTTCAATCCCCGAATAAATCTCATAGCTTTTTGTTCCTCAGTCCTCACCAAATAGTCGCAATACCGGGCTAATTCTATGAACTTAGCCGAGTATTGTGCTATAGACAACACACCTTGCTCTAGGTTGAGTAGCTCGATCTCCTTTCGGTTTTGATCAACAACCGGAATGAAATGCTCCTTGAATTTGCGCACAAACAACTCCCACGCATACACCGTGTGAGTATCATCCCAAGTAGCTTTAACACCTTTCCACCAATGCTCGGCGGCTCCCACAAGCTTGTAAGCCGCAAACCGGACCTTGTCCTCATCCGAACACCCAAATACATCATAAATCTTCTCCATCGACTCAATCCACAACTCAGCCTTCCTTACATCGGGCTCCCCATTGAATTCAACCGGTTTCAACTTCAGAAATTGCTCCAATCCATAGCGGGGTGGTGCTTGTTCTACCCTCAGACCTTGATCATGTATGGCCTTCATGGCCGCCTCGAACATGCCTTGAAACATGGCACGGGCTTCTTCTCTTGTATCATTCTGATTCGCATTACCGGTACTACCTTCACCACTCCTTCTACGAACCATCGTAAACAAGTACCTGCATAAAACATCAACCGTTAATCACTCCGCACACTACTACCCACCTAGGTCATACTAATCCACCTAGACTTATACTTAGAGCTAAAGCCATAGCTCTGATACCAACTGTCGCGAACCCGCACCCCGTGGGCCCGAGACCGCGATCTGGACGTCGACTCTAAAACCAAAACTGACGAATACCGAAGTTAAAAATTCCATTTGATACCAAAAGGTAATGATCCGAAGTTTTACAACTCAAAGTTTGATAAAAACCAAATACGACTATCATAAACTTCCACAAGTTTATGCCCAACAAAATACAAATATACAATTCTTAAAGACGTCATTGTTTGGTACAACTACCCCAAAATGGTTACACATTTACATAATGGAAACCAACCTATATCAACCTTCCCCAAAAGAACGGATCCACACTCGACGTCCTTTTTCTCGTGATCAGCGAGACTAATCCTTAGCACCTGGGGGGGGTTAAGGAAAAACAAAGATAAAAGAAAAGGGGGTGAGATAAATCTCAATAAGTTACTAATGCAACTACATGACATGCTATGATGCAAAAAAGCAATAAACAATAATGATTATCACATAGCACATAGCAAATATCATATATCAGATAGCAGCGGAAATAAACACATAACAAAGGATATAGCCAAGGTTTTCCAATCCGGAACATCCAAATAAAGGATCGCTGCGCAGCTTCAATAATCAACAAATCATCATCTTCATAATAGCATGAAAGCCGAAGAGAAAACCCCGGTACCGGAACCAATAACCATAAGAGTGTCACAAAAGACAAGGACCATGACACAAAGTCATGCCCGTTAGCCAGATACATTCACAGAGGAACGCTGACTTATCCTTTCCAAGGCCAATCTGGAGAAGGGGTAAAGAAGGGGGCAAAACAATGGTCAACATTATA
This sequence comes from Campanula takesimana, assembly GCA_026119855.1. NCBI lineage: Eukaryota > Viridiplantae > Streptophyta > Magnoliopsida > Asterales > Campanulaceae > Campanula > Campanula takesimana. The sequence goes on from JAOWBW010000134.1 coordinate 1,060,195, forward strand.
ATGGACTTGGCTTTGCCATTATAATCCTTCCCATCGCCCGATGCAACAAGTATGCCAGCTGGGCTTCCAAATAAATGCTAAGTAATAATAAATTAGCATGAATGAACAACTTAAGGTTCCAAAGTAGGGAACCAATCCAATTAAATTACCACAAGGGTAAACCAATCCAAACAACACATCAAGGATGAACCAACATTCCCAAAACGGTACTTAAATAAATTCCATATCATATTTATTCACAAAAGAATCAAATCCAATCAATAAAGTGTTCCACGGTGTTATCTTAAGTTAATTAGAAGCAATAAACCTAAACTAGTTAAGCCTTAAGTCTTAAACCAAGCAAAAAGGTCAAATTCCTGGAACAGGGGGCGGGCGGGCGCCTGGAATGGGGCAGGCGGGCGCCTGAATGACCAGAAGGTCTGGTCTTCAGAAAAGGGCATGTAGGCGGGCGTCTGGTCCACCACAGGCGAGCGCCTGGTCTACGGGCTGGGAGAAATTCCCAGCTGGGTTCTTCAAATCTCCTTACCATTTTCATACCATTTTCATAACACTCAAAATCAACACTCCCAACAAGGTTTCTAAGGTACCCAAACATCATTTAACTAGAAAGGGGATCTTAACAACACCCTTTATCAACCAAATTCAAGAATCAAAACCAACATTCAAGGTTTCACCATTTTTAACCAAAAACTCAAATAAATTCCAAACAAATTCAAAATCCAACCAAACTTCAAATATAACACATTAAGCATTATCTAAACATGATATGAACATTTTAGCATCAAATGGGGGAAAAGTAACTTACTTGATAATAATGAAAGTTGACGGAATTCAATTCTTTTTTATTCTACGCGATCCTAACGACGATCTAAACAAGGTTCACGTTTTAAGAAATGAGAGAAGATGAGAGGAAGAAGAAGAAAATGAAGAGAGAAGTAAAAGGAAGAGAAAACTTACCAATGAGGAGAGAGGAAGAGAGATGGCTGGGAGAGGGGAATGGGGAGAGTGAGGGAGATGGTGAGGGAGGTGAGGGGAGGAGTAGGGAGGGAGTAGGGAATGATTTAAAAGATTACACTTAGGCCCCCTCCACTACACTACTAACACAAATGCTACACTCCCTACTAACAATTAAGACCCAACACTTCTACACTAGCACAAATGACCTAAATAAAATGCTAGGCATAATTATTATAACACATAAATTGCACACATAAATATTTAAATAAATAATAATTTAAATAAACAATTAAGCAAATAATTAAATAATAATCATTTAATTACTAATAAAATAGAGCCTATATTTCGGGTCGTGACATGATTTATGAAGATGCCATCATTTAATTGTTTGATTTGAAGTCCAAGGAAAAATGTGAGTTCTCCCATCATGCTCATCTCAAACTTGCTTTTCATGAGTTTCTCAAAGAGCTTACAAAGTAACTCATTAGTAGAACCAAATATAATATCATCGACATAAATTTGAACAAGTAAAGAATGATCATTATATTTAGCAATAAAAAGAGTTGTATCGAATTTACCGCGCTTGAAGCCTTTTTCTAGCAGGAATTTTGATAGAGTATCGTACCATGCTCTTGGAGCTTGCTTAACTCCATACAAAGCTTTCTGAAGCTTGAAGACGTGATTTGGAAATCTGCTATCTTCAAATCCAGGAGGTTGAGCTACGTAGACCGTCTCTTTGAGTTCACCGTTGAGAAATGCGCTCTTCACATCCATTTGATAAAGCTTGAATTTCTTGTGAGAGGCATAAGCTAAGAAAATTCTGATAGCTTATAGTCTTGCTACAGGCGCAAAAGTTTCATCATAATCGATTCCTTCCTCTTGCCTATAGCCTTGCGCAACCAACCTTGCTTTGTTCCTGGTGATGCTTCCGTTCTCATCCATCTTGTTTCTAAATACCCATTTTGTACCAATTACGCCTTGATCATGAGGTCTGGGTACTAAAGTCCAAACTTTGTAGCGCTCAAATTGGTTAAGCTCTTCTTGCATAGCAGTGACCCAGCTTGAATCTTGGAGCGCATCATCAATCTTCTTTGGTTCGATTTGGGAGATAAAAGAGTGATACTTATCATAAAAGTTTGATGCTCTCCTAGTACGAACCCCTACATTGAGATCACCAATGATATTTATAGTCGGATGATCTCTAACTTCACGAACTTCAGGGGGTAAGTTAGGTTGAGTGGTAGGAATATGAAGATCTTCAATGGGTACTTCATTTGCTCCAGCATTAAGGTCATAAAAAATGATTTGCTGAAGTGGAGAAACATCATGCGCAGGAGGAGGTGTTTGAGCATCAGGAGTCGTCACTTCTGGCGCAGCATCCGGAGTTGGCGCATGGGATGGACTTGCTTGATTCTGATTGTGATCAGCTTGATTATCATTCTGCGCAGGTGCAGTTTGTGGCTGCGTACCTGTCTCAACATTCTCAGCAGAATCATCAGAATCATTTGGAGCCAAATGTGGGTCAAGGAGAGAATGCTCATCAAAAGTAACATGTACCGATTCTACAATTACTAGAGTAGTTCTATTAAAAACACGAAAAGCTTTAGAGTGTTTGGCATACCTAACGAAAATACCTTCATCTGCTTTGGCGTCGAATTTACCTCTATGATCTTTGCCATTGTAGAGGATATAGCATTTGCAGCCAAAAATCTTGAAGAAATCAATGTTGGGCACTCTTCCCCTCCATAGTTCATATGGAGTTTTGTTGTAGGCTTTGGTGATGAGGGATCTATTCTGAGTAAAGAAAGCAGTGTTGACAGCTTCTCCCCAGAAATACTTTGGAAGCTTAGCTTCAGCTATCATTGTTTTTCCAGCCTCGATCAACGTGCGATTCTTTCTTTCCACAACGCCATTTTGTTGAGGAACTCCAGCAGCAGAGAAATTGTGATCAATTCCATGGTCATCGCAGTATTGAGCAACACCGTTATTCTTGAATTCATTTCCATTGTCTGATCTAACGCTCACGATGTCATCATCCTTTTGAGTTTGGAGCTTTCGAAAGAGAGCATTCAAGATATCATAGCAGTCATCTTTGGATATCATCATTTCGATCCATGTGTATCTTGAGTAATCATCCACCACAACTAAGGTATATTTGTTTCCTCCAATGCTTGCGGTGGTGACAGGTCCAAACAGGTCCATGTGAAGCAGTTGTAAACATTTGGAAGTTGAGGGAGCAATCTTACTGGAGAAAGACTGCTTAGGTTGTTTACTGAGCTGGCATGCTGCGCATTTTCTATCATGATGGTCAGCTACTTTAGGAAGTCTTGTGACAAGATTTTCCCTTCCTAGCTTAGCCAAATATTTGAAGTTCAAATGACTTAAGCGCTTATGCCATAGCCAGCTGCTTTCACTTACATTCTTTGCTACAAAACAGAGATTAGTGATAGAATCTATAGTAGTAAGATCAATAATGTAAACATTAGTCTTACGAGTCCCTGTGAGCAAAGTTAGTCCGGATATGCCATCTTTGATGTAGCAATGCGTTGCAGTGAAGTGGCATTCCAAACCTTTATCACAGAATTGTGATATGGAGAGTAGGTTGTGCTTGAGTCCTTCTACGAGTGCAACTTTCTCAATGCACACTTTATCTTTTCTGATTCTTCCATATCCAACTATGTGCCATTTGTTGTTATCTCCAAAAGTTACAGAGGGACCTCTTCCTTCATGCACATCTTCAAGAGCGGTGACATCTCCAGTCATGTGTCTAGAATATCCACTGTCGAGGTACCATATTGTGGTAGTGGTGCCCTAGGCACGTTTAATAAACGTTGTAATCGTTATCATTTATTTCATATCAATAAAGAGATTTTTTATTATTATTATTGTTCATGTTTACTTATAATAATCTCCGTCCCTAGTACTTGTTAAGCACTAGTATAAAGGCTAAATGATCATGGGATGATCATGTTAGATTTATGGGTACTTGTTTGGAACAAGGTACTGGACATGACCCGCTGTATGAGATTTATGTCATGGTCTATGTCGAACGTATATCTCATATTAGTTATGTTATTCGAATCCTTAGACATGAAGTTATTATAGTCTTCCACTTGATGAACATTATGTTTGACATATTCAAACGCTACCTTTAACCGGGTAGTTATAAAGGGTATGATTGGCATAATCGGATTCACGTAGGGAAGAATAATAAGCTAAATGGATTTGTCCCTCTTCGGAGAGATGTCAAGCTTGGGCCTCTCGTAGGAATGATGTTGATGAAAATGTTCAGCCGGACTCAAATGAATTGATTAGATCAATGTCATTTGGATTATCAACATATTCGGAATCGAGAAAGTATTGAACAAAACAAGTTGACTTGTTGACCATGAATTGTATTCAATGACATCGTGGACAAAGGGATTGTGACATGTTCTAAAAGGAATGCGAACTTGATCTAGTTATATTATTTGGGTAGGTATGACGGTTTGCTAGAACCTAATCATAACTTATGGTTTCATGTTTGAACACATTGCCAACTTAATATAATCCTAGAGGGTCACACACAATAGAACGAATCTTTAAAAAGGACTAAATTGGAATTTTTCAGCTTTTCTGGCCAGGCGGGCGACCACCCAAAATGGAGCCGGGCGACCGCACAGACATCTTTGGGCGGCCGCACGGTGATGTCGGAGGCAGATTCCTAATTTGATTAGAAAACGAATTTTGGACGGATTTTGACACAAGTTTCCTATTTGGAATAGGTCATACTTGTGGATAAAAGACCGAATTCGGCCAGCACTCTTCCCCAATGATTTTGTGAGTCTCCAAAGAGTTTGAGAGGTTTTATTTTGTTCTAAGATATCCATGATTGAAGAACAAAATAATACACAAAGGAAAAATTCCATATAGTCATTATCAATTGTGAAAGTGTGTTTCATAATTGTTGGTCTAGCAACCAAGATCATGAAGCTCCTTGATATTCGTTCGTGGTGTGGATACCGCTAGAGGGTGAAGCTCATCATCTTCAAAGTTCGTGTTCTTACTTTCTTCGTGATCAAGCTTCAAATCTCCACCAAGATCAAAGCTAGAATTCAAAGTCATCAAGGGTTAGTTTTTCCTCTATTCATGTTGTTGTATTTGACTTAATCATATGAATGGATCTATGGGCTTTGGGTTTCAAAATTTTAAATGCTTAATTCCGCTGCGCATGTTACATCGAAACCCAACACATATATGCGCTTTAGCTTGGGAAGAGTGCGCAGTGAAGCAGGAGACCTGAAAAATAGACATTTAAAAAAACGCACAGAGTTAGCAATCAAAGTTTCCCAAACTTGATCACAATCAAAGTTTCAAAGACAAAACGAAGTTAGGATTATGAAGAGTTCATAATTGCTAAAATTGAGAAACAAAGTTCTTGATTCAAAGATTGGAGATCCATGTGGAATTGTGGATGGAATTGGCCTACGTTCATCGAGACCATCTATTGCTTAGTTTCGGCCACATGGACTACTTTCTTGGTTTCTTGAATTAGTGCGGGATTGTGGTTGCCTAATGGCTTAGTTCGACCGCACTTCTTGTTGTCTTGATTTGGAGATAATAACCAAAGTTGAAATAGTCTCATCCTCATAATTATAGAGAAACTAATGACACATAAATATCATGCTTAAATTAATGGAGATTAATTTAGTGGCTAAACTTGATGTGTAACATGTTTATATTATGTGCTCATAAATGTGTTATATGCTATATGTGATTAACCTTCAAAGAAAGTTTTAAGTCCTTAATTGCCATGCCATGATTAAAACACTTGTTTATACATGGGTGATCTTGATGTGGGTTCGCCTCAGCGAGGTGCATTAATTTTATTCATGTATGAGCAAGATGAGGTTCATTAATTTAATGTGGGCTTGCCTCCGCAAGGTGCATTAAATTGAATGGTTCCTATACGTTTAAAATGGTTGGACTTAATTAGGCGTCAAAACGGTTTTGGGCCTAGGCAAAAGATGAGATTAAACATGTTTTTTTAAATTGGATTTCTCAAAGAATCTCATAAAAGGATCTAAGAATCATATGGGATATGATTGACATGATTGTCTACCTAATTAATTTAGTTTTGAGCGGTCCGCCTCCGTGGACTCAAAAGTTAAATTAAAGTTGGATCTTAGCCCAACTAAATTATATTATACATTGGATGTATATGAAGGTTATATAATTTAGTGGGAGTATTTTATTTGAAAAATACATTATTTATTTCTTTAATGAAAAACGGGTACTAATTAAATTTTGGAAATTTTGCATATTTGTAGATAATGACTACTAACACTCAATCAATTTCGTTGAGATCGATCCTTGAGAAGGATAAGCTCCAAGATAATGGTACGAACTTTATGGATTGGATCCGTAGCCTAAGAATTGTTCTTAGGAAAGAAGACAAGTTGTACATTCTCGATGGGCCTCTTCCTGCTGAACCAGAACCTACTGCCCCTAGGGCAGAAAGAGACAGTTACAAGAAACATCGTAATGATTCTAGAGATGTAAGTTGTCTCATGCTTGCTACTATGTGCTCAAAACTCCAACAAAGTTTGGAACATTTGGAAGCCTATGAGATAGGCGTGGAGTTAAGAGCCATGTTTCAAGAACAAGCTAGGCAAGAGAGGTACAAGACCATTGTTGCATTCACTACTTGCAAAATGAATGAAGGGCAACAAGTGAGTCCTCACATGCTGAAAATGAAAGGTTATGTAGAGCACCTTGAGAAACTTGGCTATCCAATCCCATTGGAGCTAGCCACGGATATCATTCTTAATTCATTGCCTAAAAGTTATAATCAGTTTGTGATGAATTATAACATGCATGGAATGGATAAGAATCTCTCCGAGTTGCATGGGATGCTTAAAACTGCGGAGATAAAGATTGCGGAGAAAGGTTCTCCCATGCTCTTAGTTCATGATGGGAAGAAGGCTAGTGCCAAAGGAAAGGGTAAGAAAGTTGTCAAACCCAAGATAAGCAAGGCAAGTGTTGCCAAGGCTTCTGAGGCAAAACCCGATTCACAAAAGGATGCAATCTGTTTCCATTGTCAAGAAATTGGTCATTGGAAACGTAATTGCAAGGCTTTCTTGGAAGAGCAAAAGAAGAAGAAGAGCAGCAAGGCTGCGTCGACTTCATGTATCTATATGATAGATATTCTCCTTTCTACCACTGATTCTTGGGTATTGGATACCGGATGTGGTTCTCACATTTGTTTAAATGTGCAGGGTCTAAAGAATAGGAGACTACTTAAAGAGGGTGAAGTAGACCTACGCGTAGGGAATGGAGCAAGAGTTGCTGCATTAGCCGTAGGGACTTATGAAGTCACTTTACCTTCCGGATTAATTCTTGTTTTGAACAATTGTTATTATGTTCCGGATTTAAGTAGAAATATTATTTCAACTTCTTGTTTGGATAATGAAGGTTTTAAGTTTCTTATTGAGAATAAGAAATTTTCTATTTATTTAAATGATGTGCTTTATGGTATTGCTAATTCATTTAATGGCCTTTATATCTTGGATGTCAAGAATGAGAATAATGACAATGTCTATCATGTAAATAAGAAATCTAAACCTAATGATGTAAATCATACCTACTTATGGCATTGCCGTCTTGGTCATATTAATGAGAAGCGTATCTCAAAACTCCATGGGGACGGACTTTTGGGTTCATGTGACTTAGAGTCATATGATACTTGTGAGTCGTGTCTTCTTGGAAAAATGACTAAGACACCTTTTACCAAGTTAGGTGAAAGGGCAAGCGACTTATTGGGGTTGATACATTCCGATGTATGCGGACCATTAAGTAGCAATGCTAGGGGAGGATTTCAATACTTCATAACCTTCACTGATGATTATAGTAGATTTGGGTATGTTTACCTAATGAAACATAAGAGTGAAGCATTTGAGATATTTAGAATATTTCAAAATGAAGTAGAAAAACAACTTGGCAAAAGTATTAAGGCACTTCGATCAGATCGTGGTGGAGAATACTTGAGTCAAGGATTTGATGATCATCTAAAGAATTGTGGAATAGTTTCACAATTAACTCCACCCGGAACACCACAATGGAATGGTGTGTCCGAGAGGAGAAATCGGACTTTGTTAGACATGGTTCGATCAATGATGAGTCAAGTTGATCTTCCAATATCCTTTTGGGGTTACGCTCTAGAAACCGCTGCTTTCACACTAAATCGCGTTCCAACTAAATCGGTTCAAAAGACTCCATATGAGATGTGGAGCGAAAAGAAAACTTATTTATCTTTCATGAAGATTTGGGGTTGCGAAGCTTTTGTCAAAAGACTTGTCTCTGACAAACTTGCACACAAATCTGACAAATGTTTTTTCGTGGGATATCCAAAGGAAACTAGAGGATATTACTTTTACAACCGAGAGGACAACAAAGTGTTTGTTGCCCGAACTGGTGTCTTTCTAGAGAAAGAGTTTCTCTCCAAAGAAATCAGTGGGAGTAAAATAAATCTTGAAGAAATTCAAGACCCAGAATATAACATTAAACCAATAGTGGAACAAGAACAAGAACCACAAGGAGTTGTGGAACCTGTTCAAAATACACAAGTAACTCACAGATCTAGTAGGTTACGATCCGAGCCCGAGAGATATGGATTTCTCGTAACGGATAGTAATGAGGTATAAATCATTGAGAATGATGAACCGTCAACCTACCAAGAGGCGATGTCTTCTCCTGATTTGGACAAGTGGCTTGGAGCCATGGAATCCGAATTGCAATCCATGCAAGACAATCAAGTTTGGAATTTGATTGATGCACCCGAAGGTGTAAAAACCATAGGATGCAAATGGGTCTTCAAGAAGAAGACTGACATGGATGGGAATATGCATACTTACAAAGCTAGACTTGTAGCGAAAGGTTATAGGCAAGATCATGGTATTGACTATGATGAAACCTTTTCACCCGTAGCAATGATCAAGTCTATAAGAATTTTGCTTGCCATTGCCGCATATCATGACTATGAAATATGGCAAATGGACGTCAAAACCACTTTCCTAAATGGAAAACTATAAGAGGATGTGTATATGACACAACCAGAAGGTTTTGAACAGAATTCTAAAGTATGCAAATTGCAAAGATCCATCTATGGATTGAAGCAAGCTTCAAGGAGTTGGAATCTCCGTTTTGATGAATCGGTCAAAGAGTTTGGTTTCATCAAGAACGAAGATGAGCCTTGTGTATACAAGAAGATTAGTGGGAGCATAGTGCTATTCCTTATTTTATACGTGGATGACATATTGCTCATTGGAAACGACACTCCTACACTTCAGTCCGTAAAGACTTGGTTAGGAAAATGCTTCACAATGAAAGATATGGGTGAAGCCGCATATATACTTGGCATTAAGATCTATAGAGATAGATCAAGGAGGCTACTTGGTTTAAGCCAAAGTACATATATTGACAAGGTCATTAGAAGATTCCGTATGGAAAATTCTAAGAGAGGCACCTTACCGGTATTATATGGAGTTTCTCTAAGCAAGACTCAATGTCCTAAGACAAACGATGAGCGTGAGAAATTGAATGATGTTCCATATGCTTCGGCAATTGGGTCCATCATGTATGCCATGATTTGTACTAGGCCGGATGTATCTTATGCTTTGAGCATGACAAGTAGATACCAATACGACCCTGGCGAAAATCACTGGGTAGCTGTAAAAGCGATTCTTAAGTACTTGAGAAAACTAAATACGCGTTTTTCGTCTATGGGGGAATGGAAGATGATCTCGTTGTAAATGCTTACACGGATGCAAGCTTCCAAACCGACAAAGATGATAGCCGATCGCAATCGGGTTTTGTGTTTATGTTAAATGGTGGAGCTGTAAGCTGGAAGAGTTCCAAGCAAAGTACAACCGCTGATTCTACAACAGAAGCTGAGTATATTGCTGCATCAGATGCTGCAAAGGAAGCTGTTTGGATTAAGAAGTTCATCACTGAACTTGAAGTGGTTCCTAGCATTGCTAATCCAATAGACCTTTATTGCGATAATAATGGTGCTATTGCTCAAGCAAAGGAACCGAGAGCACATCAGAAATCCAAACACATACTTAGGCGTTTTCATATCATTCGAGAAATCTTTGTTCTAAGATATCCTTGATTGAAGAACAAAATAATACACAAAGGAAAAATTCCATATAGTCATTATCAATTGTGAAAGTGTGTTTCATAATTGTTGGTCTAGCAACCAAGATCAAGAAGCTCCTTGATATTCGTTTGTGGTGTGGATACCGCTAGAGGGTGAAGCTCATCATCTTCAAAGTTCGTGTTCTTACTTTCTTCGTGATCAAGCTTCAAATCTCCACCAAGATCAAAGCTAGAATTCAAAGTCATCAAGGGTTAGTTTTTCCTCTATTCATGTTGTTGTATTTGACTTAATCATATGAATGGATCTATGGGCTTTGGGCTTCAAAATTTTAAATGCTTAATTCCGCTGCGCATGTTACATCGAAACCCAACACATATATGCGCTTTAGCTTGGGAAGAGTGCGCAGTGAAGTAGGAGACCTGAAAAATAGACATTTAAAAAAACGCAGGTCCCTTTTATTCTTGGGTCCTAGAGTTAGCAACTTTTGACAAACCACTCCTGTCTGACCTTAGGATTTTTACGTCCCTTGGCATTAGGAGCAAATCGCAAAAGGCATTCTGCAGCCTTGTGACCTAAACCATCACACACAACATAATGATGTAAGCCACTTATAGATTGGGTTTTCACAAACTCTTTACTTTTCTTTGGCGCAACATTCTTAACTGGAGCAGATGGACTAGCTTTGACAAACACCATCTTTTGAAGTTTTGGTACGCTTTTCTTAAGTATGCGCATCTGGCGTTGAGGCGCATGGATTTCATGCGCATGACCCTTATGCGCAGATTTGTCATTCGAAGGAGAAGCGCAACAAATATCAAAAGGTGCGTTGTCAAGCGCAGATTCAACTTTAGCCTTACCCTTGGCTTTTCCAGTTTGCTTCTTTGGGTAGACATAATGGAAATTTTGTCTCTGGACTTTCTCCTGTCCTTTACCCATTGAAGCAGAATGCTTTGCTTTAGGAATTTCAATAGTTTGCTGTGGTGTAAACTCCTTTTCCTTTTCAGAGCAAACTGCGCATTTAAAGTTATCACTAGTTGAGAACCCTAAGCCTTCCTTGTCTCCACTGGCTTTTTTGGGATTCTAGAATTTGATCCATAGTGACACGAGATTTGGTCCACTCATCAGTGATCTTTGTGAGATCAGCTACTTGAGCAGCCAATTCTTCGTTTCTTACTTTAAATAGCGCATTTTGATCTGTAAGAAAACGGTTCTTTTCAGTAAGAGGAGTCATGCTCTTAATCTGCTCCTTAAGGAGGGTGATCTCAGATTTTAAAAGAGTTCTCTCCGTCTTAAGCTGTGAAATTTCTCCAATTGATAAGTCCACTGCTTCTTTCATAGAATTAAATTTCTTGATTACCTTTTCAGCTTGATTGAAAATAGACTCACGCTCAGCAGCAGAGTCATCCTTTTCTATTACAATTTCAGCAGGAATTTCAAGAGATTCTTTTCGCGGAGGTGGAGCTACAAATTTCTTTGATATGTCTGCTCTGGCAAATAAGTACTTACCATTCTGTCTGCTTGGAGTCTGATGTCCCATTTCCACCAGTTCTGTGATAGTGGGACCTTTCTTCTGAATTGTCCTTGGCGCAGCCTTTGTGTCCGTATCGGGATCATTGTCTGAATCGCTATCAGCATCAGCATTGGCCACCAAGCAGAGCAGTCCATCCTCAGAGTCATCATCATCACTGTCTTCAGTGTCAGTCTCTATCCAAGTCTTCAGTTCCTTTTCTGCGCAGTCTTCTTCAGCAATCATTCCTTACTGCTTTGATGATCTCTGCGCAGTATTCCTCTTCATGTACTCAAATTTTGGAGTAAGGCATTTTGAAGAAAAATGACCGGGCTTTCTGCAGTTGTAGCAAACCAAGTCATCATCTTTCTTTGAATCTCTGCCTCGAGAAAACTTAGCAGGTGGTTTGCTCGAGGATCCAGGTTTAGATAATTTCCTGAATTTTTGGAATCGCTTAACGAACATAGCGAAATCATCATCATCCATTTCAAGTAAAGAGGAAGTAGAGACTTTGTCTGAGGTTTGAGCAGGGACCGGTTCCTTTTGCGCAACGTAGGAAACAAGTTTTCGTTTGCATTCAGTTTCATCAATTCGATCAAGCTTTAGCTCATACACTTTTAAGTTAGCGTATAAGTTGCGCAGAGGCCAAGTATCTAGAAATCCAGAATCTTCCATATGACTTGCCTTGTGCACATATCTGGAACCTAGCGCATCTAAGAATTGAGAATTTACTTCTTTATTAGTGAAAGTAGTTCCAAGAGATTTACAAGAGTTAACAACAGCACAGAAGTGATCATAAGTTTGTCTCAAGGTTTCACCATCCTTTCTCATGAAGCAGTTGAATTTTCTTTGCACCACAAATCTTTTGTTTTCCTTGCTTACTTTGTCTCCATTCACATATCCTTCAATAGCATCCCGTAGTTCCTTTGCAGTTCCACCGCTCACAATTTGATTGTGCATGGAGAGGTCTAGAGTGCTAAGAATGATGTTTCTTGCTCTTCCATCGTAGCCAACCCATTTCTTTTCTTCATCGGTCCATTCCTCTTTGGCCTTCTTGATTGGAGGATTGTCCTTATTGGTAGCAGCATCAGGATTAGCCTTCATAGGGATGTAGGGTCCTTCAAGAACGATGTCATGGAGGATCTCGTCGATAGAAGAAAAATGAGTGAGCATGCAGTGCTTCCAGATTTCGAAGTGATCTTCATTCAGCACTGGAACATGTGAATAGTTAGCCATTGCCCAAGATTTTGAAGCCATCTTGAATCGGCACCCAAGCTGTTAAGCTTGAAAAATAGGGCAAGTTTTATGAAGGTGTTTGCTCTGATACCACTTATTGGTTCCAAAGGGGAAACAAGGGTATGAAAAATGCTAGAGGGGGGGGGGGGTGAATAGCATTTTTAAAAATTCTTTTCAAACCCTTTTGCAAATCAATGGCTTATGCGCACAGTTCTCAAATAAGCTAAGTATAGCGCGCAGTGAGAGTGTGAAATGCACAGCGGAAGTTTAAGCAGCTACTGCGCAGGAAAAGTCTGCGCAGAGATAAAAATGCACGCACTAAGTTTTGGCTTAAAGTGTTGGATAAAAAGGATTCTAAGGCAATAAGCAATAACATACACAGCAGCAATAATAGCAATCTGATAAGATCAAAGAAAGCAGTAATTCAGAAATGATTAAGCAGGAAATAAATAGCGAGAATAAAGAACAAGCTATTTGGAGAGGTTCGATTGATGAAAGATCTACGTCCTCTACCAAGATGGTTAATCTTGGATTTTCTAATGGAGAGATTTATATTGATGTGAGGAGCTTTTACAAGATTACAATGAATCAAAACTCAAATCAAAATCTATTCTATGAAGATCAAATCCTAGACTAAACCGGTGTATCTCAAGAAGTAAGATCTAAATGATCGAAGCTTCAAGAGGTGTGTGTGTGACAGAAATTTTGGGCTCTATGAATCTATGAGATGAAGATCACGAAGAATTCTGGTGATATAAGGCTTAGGATCTGGGCAGGAGTTTGAAGGTATGAAGGTTTGAAGGTTGATCTTGAATCTGGGAATATTAGCAGCAATCTTCTTAACTTCAAGGATACTTATGAAAGCACAAACTCTAGCAACTTGGAAATGAAGATGAGCAGGCTATTTATAGCAGAGAGCTTAAAACTAGCCGTTGGTGCTCTGAGCAAGGACGATGAGCTGGCACAATACGATTGGTGCGCAGGTGTCCTTTATAGCCGTTGGGGCTCTGATCAAAGTTGATGACCTGGCATAATATGATTGGTGAGAAGGGATCTTTGAGTCGTTGGAGACTGAGCATGAAGACCAAATACAAAAGCTTCTTCTAGAAGGTTGACAGCTGTCTTTATTTGAATTGCTTCATCTGAGCGCATCTCCACCGTTGGATATGTTGAGCGTGCAAATTTGTCATTTCTGCATACCTCAGCACTTTAATAAGCGTGCATCTTCTAAGCGTTTTCCAAGTTAGGTGATCTGAATGTATCAAAATCTGAGCAAGGTAGGATGCTGCGCAGGAGAGACCTGCGCAGTGGTGTCCTGCGCAGAGAAGTCCTGCGCAGTGACCACAGTCTTGCTTAGATCATTCCTTTTCGCTCCAAGTCCTATATTCTAAGCCTATACTATAAAATAGACTAAGCTAGAAATTGAAGTTATAAAACTTCTTACATAGGGTCCTAAAGTCCATAGAATATTCTTAGGTGATGGTATCAATCAATTCTAACATAATTAGGAGGGTTAAGAGATAAGCATACCCAAAATCAGGGACGGCCAATTTTCTTGGACATTCAATTTGACTCTCAATGAGTCAAAGTCGGGGCTTGACTCTCCTTTGGTCAAACGAAGGGATTTTCTCGACACTCATTTGGTCGAAGTCGGGATTTGACTCTCTTTTGCTCAATCAAATAATTTTTAACTGGGATTACGTCAGGGACGGCCAATTTAAATCACATTCTTAACCTGGGCTTACAAAGTATGGCTGGGTCAATTTCAACAAAGCTGGTCTTACGTCCATCTATGGACTGCCCGAACACATTTTCGGTGAGAACCTAATTTTTCTAAGTCCACGACCCGGAAGGGGTGTTCTGGACATTTTCTAAGGGGGAGGGGCCTAAGTCTTATTTTGGAAACCTAGGGGGAACCATGCTCAAGGCTCCAGGGTCCAAAATGTAAATAGTGGGCTGAGACTTCCTCTCGCCCAAACCAGCCGTACGGCTTAAGGAGGCATCTCCTTCTTTTTCAAAATAGCAGCCATACGGATGGTCTGCTTCATTTTTTGAAGTTCGGGCTGAAAAACAGAGAGGGAGAGGCGATTTTCGAGAGAATAATCTTCACCATTTTCCCGAAATTTCTTCCTAATTTGTTCTAGGTTCGCTCATGGATGCTTGGGAAAGAAGGGGTTACCCAAGGGGAGCGGATAGAAGGCTCGATATGGTACGCAATTTCCGGGGCTACCATATTGCCTTAAATGATGCGGGAGCGGGTTTCTACAAATCTCCCGACGTCCATCTTTTTCACGAACGAGTAGTAATCATCCTTTCCTACTCGATTTTATGTCCGTTTTAAGCATTTTGTGCATTCCCTAGTTCTAGGGTCTACATTTATGCTATTCAAGATTTATGCCCTTCTCGCAACATTTTCACGAAATTAGCTTCATTTTTGTGTCGTTGAGATTACTAGGGACGTGGGTATGTGCTCATTTTGTCATTTGGACATGCCTAGCTATACCTTCCCAAAATCAAAGAGTGTTTCCCCTCAATTCGTGCATAAACTACTTGTACCTTAGGTTCAACTAGTCATTTTGAGACATTCGAGTGCACACTAGTATTTTCCTAGGACAAGTTACCGCACTTCCATAAGGATTCGGTATACTAGGGCTCACAAAAGGAACAGGAGAAAACCCTTCTCAAGTAAAACCTCACACGTTCCTTATAAAGACACACCCTCAATTTGAAGAAGGTAAGAACCTATCTTCATGAACACGCCCTCAAACGCTTATCGTAATTTGAAAAGGGGAAAGACATTTTTTTAATTTTTTTTTTCATTCACATGATTTATTCATCCCATTCATTTATCACATGCATTGGTATTTTAAATCTGTGTTATTCATACCTTTGTTGTGTTTACCTGCAGGGCGGTGATCCCAAATCTCGGGGATCTCCTGACATGTGCTGCTCTTTGTGGGAGGCTATGATCGTGGCTGTTGGCGACGAGCCTGGTCCGAGAGATTGGGTAGAGGGTACCGGCCTGGTGCCGTTCATTCATGCTGTGGGCCAACTGGCGAGCACTAACAGGAGTCTTGGGCTCATTACTGCCTTGGGTGACCATTGGTGGGATACCACCCACACTTTCCATTTGAGCTGGGGGGAGGTGACTGTGACCCCGGCTGACTTTTCTGCCATCACCGGGCTTTCCTTTGGCGGCGGGCCAGTTATCTGGACCGACCGGCTCTCATCCCCGAACATCGAGGCACTCATTGGCTTCTCGGGCCCTACCAAGGGCTTGGGATTTACTGTGCAGGCTGTTGAGCGGGCCATTCGGGATAGGATCCCAGCGTATTTGGCGGGCTTGGTGACCGCGGAGCAGCTCGGACGAGATTATGTGTGGCTCCTTCTCAGCAACACCCTCTTTGCCAACGCCGACACTACCTGCATGTTCCCTCTCCTTGGATTGTTGACTACTCCTGAGACCGCCCGGAGTATTGCTTGGGGAGAGGCCGGGTTGGCCGAGCTGTACATGGAGCTTGACAAGTTCAGCCGGAAAGCGAGCAAGTCCCTAGCTTGCTTCCAGTTTGCCTTGGAGGTAGATTCTTTTCTTTCCCTCATCTGCTTTCTCCTTCTCATTTAACTTTTCAGTTTTCGGTGCCTTAATGATTTTCGGCCTTTTCCTTTCAGGCTTGGTACTACGAGATTATCGGTGGCTATCCGTGGGAGCAGGCCGACGATCCGGCCATTACATTCCCAGCCATGCCGATGTCCGGGCGGTGCTGAGGGGCGCCATGCCGACCGAACTCAACCTCTTTCCTTGGTTGAGGTATGAGGGGAAAGGGCTAGGCGTTGACCTATCTGAAGCCCTGCGGGTTACACGGGAGAGGAGGCTCTTGGTGGGGTTCCGAGGAGAGGCCTTCTATTTAGGGGAGAGAGTGCTCTGGCAGCACGGGCTGGAGCTGATGCAGAGGGCTCCCGTTGATCCTCCTGACTCCATGTTTATGATTGACCGAAGGGATGACCCTTATCTTATGGGAGCGAGTGCCATTGATTTCATTACCGACGAGCCGTATGGGCGCTTCATGGCCCCGAAGCTGAGGTCGCCACAAGTAGTGGCTTCTGGGGTGGCTCCCCCAATATGGCAGGATTATTCATATGTCTATTCAGACCACCGTGTCCATATGGTGGCTACATCTGTAGCGGGAGAGGGGGCCCCACCTTAGGATGCTCCTGCAGGCGTGGTATGCTTTCCTTCACACACACTTATTCATCTCATACCCCTATCTTTTCCACTAAGCATTTTCATTTCCCTGTGCAGATTGCAGCGCGGGCTCTGTTGGATAAGCCTTCCCTCATGAAACGGGCCAAAAGGTGGCTGAAGAGGTTTGTTGGTCGCTCTTCCAAGGGGCCTCGGACTGAGTCCCGGTTCGCGCCGGGCAGGAACTCGGTGAGTGGTGGGGAGAGGTCTTTCCGACGAGCCTCAAGCGTGGAGCTACCCCCGTCTTTTGTCCGTCGCCACACCTTAGGCGGATCTGATTTGGAGGCCTTTCGGGATTCGTTCCGTGACCCCGGTTTTCACGAGCTCGCCCCGGATCCTTTTGCTCATTTGGCCTTGGAGCATGTGGAGCCCCAGCCGATCAGACACCCCGGTCCTCCTTCCCTGGTTCCTCCTTCCTTCTTTCCGGGCCAATCCTCTTCGGGTAAAGACTCGAGCTTGGCGGAGTCCATCTTCTTCTTCGACCCCAACATGTACCCATCTCGCCCCTTGGAGAGGGTTCACTCGCCTCCGGGGGATCCTTACCCAGATTCTGATTAGGATGCACCAACCTGAACAATTTTTTCTTTTGATTTGTTTTATTCAAAAAAACATTGTATGAGAATTTGTTATCTTTGGTTGCTTAAAACATTGTCCCTTTTATTTGTAAGTTCACCATTTATGCATAGCTTGGGCCTCAAGAGGGCTTTGTGGTCATTTTGAGGTGTTGGGGATTCCCAAAACATGTTTTGACTCAATTGTACAGACTTTGACACGTATCTAACAATTTTTTACACAGGTGGGAGTGAGTTTTACCGGTGGGAAATCAGCTGACACAGGCTGCTGGTATGAAAATTTTCACATGGCTAAATCAGCCGTACGGATCGTGCGGGCACGGTTGACTTTTTGACCAAACTTTCTGAGGGCTTTCAAGGAATTTTGACAGACGGGAGGCCTTATTTGACTCAAACCATTTTACGCAAAGCATGACTCTTCGTTGGCCCTTCTGTCGCACGATTATGGCTTGCCAGCCCTAGTGTTTCAACTTAGCCGGGAACTACTCCTCGGGTTTCGCAGTCATGGATTGCTAGCCCCAGTGTTTTATCATTGCCGGGAACTATCCCTCGGGTCCTCATCCCATTCTTTTGGGTGCGTATTCCGCCCTTGCCCGGGACACGGTCCTCTTTTACACGGGTTTCTTCTCCCTAAGCAATCCGAATCATATCATTTTTCCTTCTTTCGTGTATCCCATTATCTTATCTTCCTAGGAGTGGCCTAGTTGACACTGACACGGACACGAGCGATAGTCGACCTTGACACGGGCAAGAGCAAACCGCGTTTGCTCACACGAATGGTCACACATAGGCATTTATGAGAGTGAGTCCCTTTTCTGAGGAAAGAAGCCTATGGACAGAAATTCAAGTGTTTGGCTCTTTCCTAAGATGTGGAAAAGAAGACTTGTCGAGGCATTCGAAACCGGCCTTAGTTAGTGTCATCAAAATGATTGTTCAAATGAACCGCGTCCAGCATTAGATCAAAATTCAAGCAATTCGCCTTAACACGTATAAACGTTGTGATGAATTGAGATTAAGATTCGATTAATGGTGAGATCGGGAAGGAGAAGACCTTTTGGGTCATTTCAAGGTTTCCGGGTCTTGGCGTGGCCACGGAAAGGGGTTTTGGGCTAAAGAAGGGGAATCATCATTCATATGCTCCTTTGCGGAACTGAACAATGTATGTCTGAACGATTGGTTATTTATGCGACCGCAAAGAAGAGATTTTGGTTATTTTGGGAGGGCCAAAGGTTTTGGTGGCTTTTCTCATGTTGTGACCGGACCCGAAGGTTGCCTACGTTCCCCTCGATATGAGGAGCTCAGGTCGCCGTAGTTCGGCTTTGGGCAGCTTTTGCCGGGATTGGTTTCCTTTTGCTGTCTCGGAGGACGTTGTTGCTCACTTTGCTTTGCGACAATCCTTTTGAGATGGACCTCTTGGGATGAACCCTCTTGGGTGTGGATGGGTTTCTTGAGGCAAGCATTTTCTTTTTGCTATTTCCTCTCCTCCTTTCCATTCATTCATTTTCTTTTCTCATCATTCAATTTTTTCTCTTTTTTTTTTTACTTCTTTTTCCTCTCTTTTTTTTTTCTCTTTTTTTTTAGGAGGAGGAAAACACTAGCCCTAGCTCTCTTTCTCGGGTATTAGCTCCTTTGTAGCCCCTTGGCAGTGTGCCTGTCACTTTGGGCTGACTTTGAAAGTCCGGGAAGCCCTTTGCCTGATTGCGCGCATGTGATCACGGTTAAACCTTGGTGGTTGAGCACAACGCCCTCACTTTTTCACTGTCTCGGGATGTCTTTGGCGTGTATCAGGGATTTATCTCAAAAAGATGTATGGGGTTGTGTATCGGGAGAGTGTATGGGGAATGTGTATGGGGAAGATTTGCCATTGATGGTCTCTCCATGCCAATTGATCACTACATTCATTCATATTAAGATTAATTGTTTGCATTTCGTACTCTTTTGCGTTTGGGTCCATTCATCCTTGAATGAGTCGTCGTTGACTATTGTGTTTGGGAGTCAACTCATCATTTTGGGGATATAGCAATCACTTGACAACATTAATCAAAGCGATTCCGAGAGTTAATGCGTTTTTCAAGATAATGCCTCAAGTCTAGAGAGAATAGAAGTAAAATCAATCCATTTCACGGGAGATTCAATTTTTATAAACATAGACTTAACTATTGACTCTATTGACTCAATCATTCTACCATTCACCGCCTCGACCATGCCCAACTCCGTGGCTTTTCACATAACATTGCCTCGCAGGGATTTTCATAAAAAGAGACAAAAGACTCTGTCCACAACGGACTTTTCATGGACTTTCTAGAACCTACAACGCTAGACCACTCCAGAATTCTTTTCCTCTTCTTCCTTTTTATCACCTCACACCCATTCATCGCCTTGCTTGGTGATAACCTCCTTATCGATGAGCGATTGGATATTATTTCTCAAGGTGAGACAGGCGTTCGTAGAATGACCCGAGGCCTGGTGATACTTGCAGTGTTGCTTAGGATCATGGTGCGCTCCGAGCGGTTCGGCCCATATCACGTGGCGACCCAGTAGTTCCATCTTTCCTATCCGGAGTAAGTGCTCCAACATTTGTTTCCTCGGCATTCCTAACTCATGGAACCAACGATAATGGGCCCCTTTCCCTTGGGGGTAAAATCCTCCTGCAACCACCGCGGGCTCCCCATGGGATACTGTAACGGGCCGGAGCTGATCTCGAGACCCTTGCCCATCTTGGACTGAATGACCGGGGGTGGTCCCCGGGGAGGGAGATAGCTTCTCCGAGGACATTTTGATCTCCTCGATAGATTTTATAATCTCGTGCAGGCATTCTCGGGTGTTACTCGAGTTGTGCCTTTCCAGTTCATCTGACAACTCTGCTCGGTTATGTAGAAGTTCGCACCGGCCATCGTATTTTTCCTCGAGGTCCTTCCTGAGCTTTGTGCCATTCTTCTCCCACAATTCTTCGACCTTCTTGTGGAAGAGCTCCTTAATTTCCTCACGGAGCTGTTGGACCACTTTGATCGCCTCATTACGATCAACCTCGGCCCTCCACACTTGCTCTTTCATTGTGCTGACTGTCCTTTCTAAGAGCTTTACTCTGCCCTACAATCGGGCCTGTGCGTCCAATCTGATGTCTATCTCGTTTGCTTGAGCTTTGCTTGCCATTGTTTCCTATAGCACAAAGGACCGACAAGTCGTAAGGGCACCATGGAAAGAATCTCGAAAAGTCATGCTTTGAGTAAGGCGGGGACTCGACACAAATGAGATTTCGACTCATTGTGAGAAACGAGTTTGACCCTTTTGGGGGGAAGCCCAAGCCATGCGTTTTGGATGAATTTAGCAAATATTTTTTTAGGAAAAAGAATTTTTTGTTTACTCTTTTGATCATTCTATGGCAGTTTCGTCACACGAATCAAACGTTATTGCACAGCTCAAAGGCTCAGCATTTATTGTTCATGTTTACTTAAAACACATCTTATTCCTAATTGGTTGGAAATATTTCTCTTCTTTTTCGCAGCTATTCTAAGTCCTGGATCAGTGGAGGCCATCACTATGTCTATAGACCCCTCGTTTATCACCTGTACTGCACACTCCCAAGGATGGACTATCCCGGGCGAGGGTCCTATATGGCAAGCGGCTTCCACCGACCGAAAGAAATGAACCTAGGGTCTAGGGCGTCGCGAGGTCCCCGATGTGCGGGTCATCCTAATCATGATTAAGCCCCAATCGGGATCGAGACTGTTCTGAAGGCTGCACCGATATTCTGACACATCCCCATTTTGAATGAGGTGTCTCAATCCTCGATCATGAGCTTAAGGATGATTAACATGACCCGTTCATTAGGGCTTAACGACACGGTGTTACCCTATCTTTAGCACATGACCTTTGTTAATTGTGGTCTTAACACACGAGTTAGAGGCGGGTTAGGCCACGCTTGCATTACATCAAGGAGTCATAACCCGGGCATTAACTTGGCCACAACTGACTTTGGACACATGCTTAAAGATAATGGCAACGTGATCTAGACCAAAAACCAACCAAAGTCACGGTATTTGTGTGTCACGGACATGTGTGGTTGACTCAGCTCGGAAGGGGAGGTGGAATGGACCCGTGTGCGCTCGAAGGGAACAAGAGCGCCAATCGAGCTGCATCTGGCATCCATCCCGGGCTTAAAGGGTATTTGGAACGTGCAAGGCCAAGTGCGCGTTGTGTGAAGTCAATTCTATATTCCCTTTTGAGTCAAAATAGAGATTTTTATTTTGTTTTTCCACATGATGAGCATGGCATGAGCAAGATATGAACAAGTATGAACAAGCATGAAGTAGGCAATTTATACACACAATGGATCAAAGAACATGATTAAACAAAGACCAAAACTTGTACATGTACCAAGTTGTGCACAACCAAAAAAATTTCGAATCAAACATTTTTCCAAAAGAACAATCTTTACATTGAAACCATTCATACAAAGTAAGTTGTGCACAACAAGAAGAGTCTTTTTTAAAAAAAAAAAAAAATTCAAGAAATCTTTACAAAAAGAGTTATGCACAATGAGGCTTTGAAAACCATTTTCATTGACAAAAAATCATGCATAACCGAGTTTTAAAAAACCAAGTTTTGGCCAAAAAAATAAAGGTAATGTGCACAAGTAAGGCTGTAAATTTGGAACCTGGACAAGCAGAAGCAGAAGGCAATTCAGAATGTTGCTGCCCTGCACAAAATTGTTAATTTGCAACATTCTGGCCCTTTACCAAAGTAGCCGTACGGCTAGGCCAAGAGGGTTGAGATTTTTCTCAGTTTCTCCAACTTCTGATCATCATGCTCCAGTTTATTGTATTTCCAGAACGTATTCACTCAAAACAGTTCAAACAGAAACAACAGACACACACAAATATGCACAAAGTCAACTAACGGGAACGGGAGTTTGACCCACACAAAAGTGCCTCCAAAGCTTCTAAAGAGAAGTTTGCAAGCACTTTATTCCCCAGCGGAGTCGCCACTGTAAGGATCCCGTCCCTCGGGGCGAAACAAGCAAAGTTCACACGAGGAAGAAATGCCAAACACGGGTAACTTTTCTAACGAAAAAAGAAACGGAGTCGCCACATTTGTTAATTTTAAACCAAACAAATGAAAATGATTAGAGAAGGTGAGTTCGGAGGTCACGTTACACTTTGGGAAGAACATATTTGCGGTTCACCCAAAATGCCTCGGAAAAAACCGAGTCTCCCTTGTTAGTTTGGAAATGTGCGTGTGTGTGTGTGTATTTAACGGAAAAGTTTCTGTTATTGGTTTTGTTTGGAAAAACTTAACTGTAAGGGTCTGTTTATTAAGAAAATAGGGATCAGAGGACAAAACAGACATTTTTCCCCCTGTTCCCAACATAGCCGTACGGATGGACAGGTAGTTTCCTGGGATCTTACAGTTTAGTCAAGAACAGTCCAGTTTCAGAGCAGAAACAGAACATTCTGTTGAAACTGGACAGAACTGTTTTGATTCTAGTTTGTTTAAAACACTTTAAGTTTAAATACAACATTCCTATGCTAAATTATCATCACTTAGTTCCCAAAACAAGTATTTAGGTGTGATCATAAGAAATCTTTGGAGAAATTTGAGAAAAGTTGATGAACATGCCCTTTGAGCCAAAATTGACCATTTGGTGGTTAAAGATTGAAACTTTATCACTAAGATGGCATTTTTATGACTTATTAACCTTTAAGGAATCAAATTAACACATAAAGATTCAATCTTTGTAACCCCAAAGGGGACTTTAGAACTAGATCAATGTTGGATGATAAAGATGGAAGCTTTATCATCCAAATGATCATTATTGCCAACAAAAGTATTATTTCAATTAGACAAGAATGTAAAATGACAATCAACAAGCCATGATCATCTAGGTTTGAACTTCTTCCACACAGGAATGGAGGGCACATTGGATCATCTCATGGCTTGGACAAGAGAAATATAGAGTAATATATGTATATTTGCTTGAATGGACAAGTCTTGCATAAATGTAAAGTTGCTTGAATGGACAAGTCTTGCATAAATGTAAAGTTGCTTGAATGGACAAGTCTTACAAGTAATGTAAAGTTGCTTGAATGGACAAGTCTTGCAAGTAATATAAAGATCAACATAAACTTAAACCAAGATTAAAGAGAAAATGGAGTTATAGATGAAGAGAAGGGAGGGGGAGAAGGTGGCTTTACCTATTTTGGTTTAGCCAATCTTCCTTTCTCTCTTTCACTCTTTCTTTCACTCTTCTCTCACACTACTGGAGTGATTTCGATAGAGTAACCTTTCTTATGTTGTTTCCCCCCCCCCCGCTGAAATGATCAGCATGGGGTTCAATTTATAGAGGCTGAGGGTGCCCAAACCAGCCGTACGGCTAGGGACCTTATGTGCCCAAACCATCCGTACGACTCAACTTGGCGAGCTTCTGGATTTTTCCAAGTTTAATTCCAGTTCAGTCCTGGAATATCAGGTTTATCCTAGTGAGGTCCTGGCCCATTGGTTTATCCCTAAATGGTACCAAGAATTCCTTTAAAGTAGGTTGATTTCAGATTGGGGTACTTACAATATGTTATTAGTTGTTTTTGCTTCCGCACTTGTAAATAGTCTCTGAGTTATAATCTCGTTGAGGTGTAGTCTCAACTGTTGATGTGATTTTATATCATAGTTCGCGCGCCTGATTTGGTATTTAGCATTTTATAGATGTATATTATGCTATTTTTATAATTATGAATTTTGGATTTGGGGGCGCGACAATACCTAACATTATGAATTATGATATCACTTACGTCATACTAAAATCCATCAGGGATAAGTGTTCAGTGATCATGTTGCTGAATTTCCATGTGACGAAGTGAAGGGGGAAGACCTGCAATTCCCCGATGATGACAGGATATGCACAACAACAGCTAAAAATAAGTGGCCACTTTTTTTTGGATGGTGTGGTCAATAAGCATGGTTATTGTATGCACAACAACAGCTGAAAATAAGTGGCCACTTTTTTTTGGATGGTGTGGCCAATAAGCATGGTTATTGGATAGGAATGTTTCTTGTTGATCCCAAAGACTTCTATTGGATAGGAATGTTTCTTTTTTATCACAAAGATATATGCACTCCAATTGCAATCCATTTTGAGTTTTATGCCACGAACACCACTGCCGAGTATGAAGCTTGTATAACGGGGCTAGAAGAGGCTTTCGAAAGATATGTACAAAATTAGAAGGTTTTGGTGATTCTCTACTCATTATCAATCCGATGAGTCTCCACCAGAAAATTTCAAAGGACCATGCACGCTCGCCTGTAAGATACTCGCGGGAAAACGAAAAAGTCCCCACGGGAATGAAACACGGAACTTTATTTTCAATGTTAAATTAATTTTAAACCTAATTCAATGGAAAAGGTTAGAGAAAATGAGTTCGGAGGTCAGGTTACGTCTTGGGAAGAACTTTTGACGGTTCACCCAATCCGCCTCGGAAAACCGAGTCTCCCTAAGTTTGTTGACCAAATGTGCAAGTGTGTGTGTGTGTGTGTTTTAAAATAGGAGAAACTAAATTTTAACATAAAACAGTTAGAAAGTTAACAAAAAAGGGTTTATTTGCAAAGATTTTGACAGAATGGAGTTTAAACAAAAAAAAACTTCCCTTCGGCTAAAGAATCCGTACGGATGGTCATAGCTGTCCTGGGAATTTACATATTTATCAGAAACAGTCAAGTTTCAGGCAGAAACAGAGAATTCTGTTGAAACTGGACAGAGTGTGACTTTTCTAGTTTATTTGTGTTGTACACAAACATGCATAACAACATCCCTTGCCTTTGATCATTGAATTAGACACCAAAAAATAATGATTTGGGTAATCAAGTGTGTTTAGCTCTAAAAATGTAAATGGTTGAATTATTACTTTTTCTATACATATGTGTTACAATTATGTATAAACATTATTATATATAAGTAACACGTTCGTTATATTATAGTTGTAATAAGTATTATTTTTGGCAAACGAAGAAAACATAGAAAAAAAACACTGTTACTTTTCTATATATATGTATTACTTTTATGTATACAAACTGTTACTTTATATGTATACAGTCATTAAATTAAGTTATAGTAACTATTACTTTTGACAAACCGAAAAAAATGCAAAAACAAAAAATATAAAAAAAAAAAATAATAATAATTTTGGCCTATGATAAGCTGCCACGTGGCAGGGTCGCCCCCTGGTTCATGGAGCTAGTTTAATGGGCCGGGTTCATGGGTCAAAAATGACCGGTCTCATCCATGAGACGGGTCATAGTGTTCTCACATAAGTTATTGTGGCGTTAATTTGATTAGTAACATCCATGCTGGACATGTGCCGTTTGAAAAGACGAAAAAACCTTTAGTAAATACCTGTAATTTTTCATCCAAAATCTAACTAAAATTTTGAGGAAAATAAAACTACATGCTCCTGAATGATACAACATGTAAACTACATGATGAAGGGAAGTGAAAGCATAAAAGAAATAAAACGGGATAAACACTATAGATCCATTGATTGTCCAACAATACCGGAAGAATAGCCTTCAATAACTCATTGATTCGAAGAATACTAGGAAATTGGCATCAAAAGGGAAGAAATCCACTTTCGGGAATAAAGAACAACGTTCAATACTCAAATTTTATTAATCAACAACTGATTTTCGGAATTAACATTAACCCTATTTTTATAAGACTCCTACGACTTGGCAAACAAGTCAAACACTCCTAAAAATAACCCTAACCTATATAGTAACCTATTACAACTCAAAAATATCAAAATATATCATAAATCTACTTCTAAACATGATATTATCTCCTATCTAAATATAAATCCGAAAATAACAATAAAAATAACAATAATAATTAAAATAAAGCCTTAAATATCTTCTTGTATTAATCTCCATCATTCTCCTCGGCTTCGAAAAATTCGTCCTCGAATTTGGAACGGTTTTTAATTGAATTTGTAGCAGAGGAAAAAGAACATGTAACATGAGTATCCTTCCATTGAGTCTTAACATTAGAATCTGAAAACCTTCAAATAGTTGACGAACTTTGAACTTGCCAATTTTAGTGATTATATCCATCCAATCAGCCCAATACAACATGATAAATTGCTGGAGCAATAAATCTTTTATATAACTTGAAAATTTTGTCTTTGATTGAGAAATATCAAATGGATCGTTAAACTGATGAGTATCAGTTTCTTCATCATAGATCAATAGAAAGGAATAAACTAGAGGTTGTGGAGTGGTTGTGTTGACTACGGGCAGAATATTGTCAGATTGACAAATTTTGCAAGAACACTTATCATAAATTGGAGGTTTCGACCAATCGATGAAAAGATCAATAGTCTTAGATTCGATGAAAGTCCATGAAAGAGGAGACATTTTTTTTCGTTTTTTTTTTCTTTTGAAAGAAGAGAGGCAAAAGATGAGAAACGAGTACCTCAACCGAAATCCTGGTTTAGGCTCTGATACCAAATAATGTAGGGAAGCGGAAGCATAAAAGAAATAAAAAGGGATAAACACTATTAATCTGTTGATTGTTCTCAACAATGACGGAAGAATAGCCTTCAATAACCCATTGATTCGAAGAATACTAGGAAATTGGCATCAAAAGGGAAGAAATCCACTTTCGGGAATAAAGGACAACGTTCAATACTCAAATTTTATTAATCAACAACTGATTTTCGGAATTAACATTAACCCTATTTTTATAAGACTCCTACGACTTGGCAAACAAGTCAAACACTCCTAAAAATAACCCTAACCTATATAGTAACCTATTACAACTCAGAAATCAAGGCAATTATTGGGGAAAGAAATGCAAAAGGTGATGAACATGGATTTGAGCCAAGATAACCATTTAGATGCTTAAAGATTGAAACTTTAACATTTAAATGAATGATACATCTACTTATAAACCCTTGGGACAACAAAAATCAACCTTTTAATGGATAAAGATTGAGTCTTTATCATTGAAAGGTGATATTATGTCTAAATCAAAGTTTGGATGGTAAAGATTGAGACTTTACCACCCAAACATGATCATTATGACAATAAATAAACAAACACAAGGTAAATATACAAGATGAATATACAAGATAAATATACAAGGATCTCTCCATATGTGCAATGGATTACCAAGCCAAAATTAAAGACATAAAATTAAAGACATAAATGTAAATGACATAAATGTAACAAGTTATAATATTGCATAAATGTAAAGACATTTGTATATGAAAGTGGTCAACAATGTAGATGATCAACAATATAAACAAAGTAGCAAGAGAGAGATATGAGATGGAAAGAAGATAGGGAGAAGGAGGCCTCACCAATTTTGGTTTGTGCCTATCTTCCTCTCTTTTTTTTCACTCAAATTTTGGTGTTTGTGTTTCTGCAGTGATTCTCACAGAGTTTCACCACTCTAAACTATTTTTCTCCCCCCTGAAATGATCAGCAGGGCCTTAATTTATTGGACTGATGGCACCCAAACCATCCGTACGGCTGGGGCTCTCTCATGGCCAAACTATCCGTACGGTTCTCTCTGGCGAGCTTCTGGATTTTTCCAATTTTTATTCCAGAACAGTCCTAAAGTTTTTGGTTTGTCCTAGTGAGGTCCCAGTCTATCAAGTTTATCCTTGAACAGTACCAAGAGTTCCTCAAAGTTGGTTTCAATTCAGATTGTGGTACTTATAGAGCCCCTCGGCAACGTCGATTTAGGAAAGCGGCGTTGTCGACCTAAAAAAGGTATCCCAATCTGTCAATGATGGGAGGACGGTTTGACCAATTTTGTTAAAGGGATAGACCTAGGGGTATAGGATTCCTACGTATCCCATTCGCAGGGAATCAAGCCAAACGTAGTTCGAGAGAAAGAAGTTTTTTTTTTGGGACATGGGAGTTGTTTAGCAAGAGCTTACCCGGAAGGTGGACATCTTTCATCTACATGGAAGCTGTTTAACGAGAGCTTACCCGGAAAGGGGAACATTTTTCGTTCTCTTTGGGACACGGAAGGTGTTTATTGGGATCTTACCCAGAAAGGGGGACATCTTTCGTCCTCTTCTAAGGTGTGGCTTTGGGTAGGTGGATATCTTTCATCCTCTCCTAAAAATGCCTTGGTAGGTGGATATCTTTCATCCTCTCCTAAGACCTAGGTCGATATCTTTCATCCTCTCCTAGAAATGGCTCTGGTAGGTGGATATCTTTCATCCTCTCCAACGAATTTTTTGTGGGTGGATATCTTTTATCCTCTCCCAAGACCTTTTGCTACGGTTGTCTAACCGAAAGGTGGATATCTTTCATCCTCTCCTTAAATGTTTTTTGGTCTTATGCCCAGTTAGGACTGTCGGGGACAAAGGCTTTAACCTAAAATGACCACTTTGGGTCAAGGCTTGGGTCAACTCCATCTTTGGGGAGTTTGACGGGGAAACTTGGTCTTACGTCCAACTAAGGCCTGCCGGAAAAATTTGGTCAACAATGGGCTTACGTCACGCTGGGACCGCCGGGGCGATTTAACTTAAAAACATTGGGCTTGCGTCACATTAGGACCGCTTGGAAGATTTCGAAGCAACGGGCTTACGTCACATTGGGACCGCCTAGGCGATTTAACTTAAAAACATTGGGCTTACGTCACATTGGGACCGCCTGGAAGATTTTGAAGCACCGGGCTTATGTCACATTGGGACCGCCTGGGCGATTTAACTTAAAAACATTGGGCTTACGTCACATTGGGACCGCCTAAAAGATTTCGAAGCAACGGGATTACGTCACATTGGGACCGCCTGGAAGATTTTTCAACAATTTGGTCATAGCTTGACTTCAACTAAGCTTAAATTTTTCTAGGGGTAATTTCCGAACAAAACCTTTGAAGGAAGGGACTAAGTTCTAGTTTCGAAACCTAGGGGGAATTTTAGGTTCAAAGTGCCAGGGGCGAAAGTGTAAATTTTGGGGAGGATTTCTTTTCGCCAGAACCATCCGTACGGCTGGCTCGGCGATCCCTTCTTTTCAAAACGCAGCAGCAGCCTTACGGCTTCTCTTCTTGTTTCAGCTTCGAGAGAAAGAGAGAAATTTGAGAGGGAAACTTCACCAATCTTCGAATTTCTTCCCTAAATTTCTCAAGGAACATTCATGGCGGGACGGGCGCGACCGGGCTACCCTAGAGGAGCGGAGAAGAGGCTTGACATGGCTCGAAACTTTCGAGGCTACATCGTCGATCTCATGGATGCGGGAGCGGGCTTCTACAAGTCTTCTACCATGCATTTGTGCCAAGAGGGAGAGGTAAGAAATTCTAGACTTATTCTCTACTCAATTTATGTCAAATTTCACCCGTTTTGTGCAATTTCTAAGTTGGATACTTACATTGCCGCAAAAAAAAGGCAGTTCGGACTATAAGGCTGCCGTCCCTAGCAAATGACAAAGGCAAAAGCAAACTAGGGGCTCCTCTTGCCCAATATTTCATGTACAAATATATAAAAAAACGCTCTCTAAGTCGAAACCCAAACGATCGGCCTACGCAAAAATTAGAGCATTGCAAAAAAAAAAAACGAAGCCCGCAAGGTTGAAAACCCTCAAGGGTGGCCTAGGCAAAAAAAAAAAAAAAAAGGGCATGCACAAATAAATTAAAAAAACAAAAGGGGCTATCATCATAGGAATTTTCTTTTCACTTTTCATTTCAATTTTTTTTATTTTTCTTTCTTTACAAAGAAGACCAGCAGCAGCAGCCCACAACAAAGCAGTCCAAAGCAACAACTACAATGGAGCAGTCTAAAGCAGCGAGTAACAATGGAGCAACTTGTAGATACCCCAGAAAAACCACTACTTGGCTAGAGCATGGGTTCTCCTAGATGTGTATTTGATTTTAAAAGTTGTTAGAGTCGCCACCTATGTTTTTAACTAACATAAGAAAACCTAATAATAGACTATTTGCTTACGAAACCCAGATATTCGGGAAGACGGGTTCGGGAATTAGGTTACGTAGTGGGAAGTAGTTAAACACCCACTCCGCCCAGCTAAGGCCGGTCTTGAAACTTTAGGTGTTCTATGTCTATGATTAAGTCGTTCTTATGTTAACAAGATTAAATAAATGGGGAATTAGGTGATATTAAAATGTGGGAAAATTGCAATTTAGTTACCTGAGTTTGTCATCATGTTTCAAATGATTATCCAATTTGTGTTTGTTACAATTTGGTTACTGAATGTGTCTTTTTGTTGTAATCAGATATAATTTTGGATGGACTGTTAAAAAACTAACTTAAATGGAAGAAAAATGTAACAAGCTTTTTTCAAGATTGCAATGATCAACCCTATAGTTTAAGTTATCCCACTACACCCCCTAGCTCTTAACGAATGTTGAAAAACTTATAGAATTTGGCTTTAACCTAATTCACACTTGTTTTCTTGCTCATCCTTAATACTTCGGGCTAACTTATCCATTTTTAAATGAATCATTATAACTTTTAACTAATTAACTTATTCCCCTAGGCACTAGCCAAAGACACGAAGCATTTCACAACCATCATCCACTAGCCAACTCCTCCGCCACCCACCATCAGTTCACCACCAACAAACTCCATACACAAACACCACAAAAAACAACCTCTCACATGACCATCAATCTACCATTTCCATCTAACCATTGCCAACGCCACCATTCGCGCCACAGTGCCTTTGCTTCCACCATCTTATTGCTTCACAACAAGTGCCTAAACACTTTTCTTCCTTTCATCATCCATAGTTGGACCACTTCAAATCCCAGAAAAATCAACAATAAAACTTCAAACATTTCTAAAAAAAAAAAAAATTGACTTAAACCCTATCTTTCATTCAAAAATAAATCAATTTCAAACATGCACAAACCCACAAAGTCGAGTTACGAAATCAAAGACACAAACCAATGAAGCAGAATTCAGATCCATGAAATTAAACGCACACAAATGCAAATACGCACACACCCGAAATCAAAGATGTTGAATGATCAAAATAGAGGAAATCTGCAAATCACTGCACACACATCAATGGCGGAGAGTCAGAGCATCGGAGAGTCGGAGCGACGACTGCGGAGAGTCGGAGAGTCGCAGAGGTGACGGCGGAGAGAGACTAGACTTGGGATTTTTCCCTTTGTTTTCTTTTTCCTTGGGATGATTATCAACTAACACTACAAGAAAAATGAGATTTTGCTACAAAACAGTTTGTAGCAAAAAGTTATGATTTTGTAGAAAAAACGTTTTTGCGACGAAACGATTTTTGTCGCCATTTCGTCGCCTATGCATCGTCTCTAAAGACTATTGTCAACGAATATTTTTTCATAGACGTAGTTGACTTTTGCGCTACGAAAAACATATTTTGTCGCAGAATGGTTTTGGCGATAAAATATTCATTCCTCGCAACAAGTTTTTCTCAACAATGTTTTTGTTGTAGTTAAATGGTTTCTTTTAACAACTAAGCTAGTTCGTAGCAACTTAGGACATCTTGCGCTACAAAAATAAGTTGATCGCAATAATTTCATGTTTTACTACGATTATTTTTCATAGCTATTAATGTTTTAGCTACTACAAAATATTTCCGTCGCCAATTGAGAGTGTATTCCTATAAATATTTTTCCCTGAAAAATTGTTTGCAATAATTTCATATTACTACGACTTAGTTTTCGTAGTTATTATAGTTTTCTCCTACTACAAAATATTTTTGTCGCCAAATGCCACTATATTCCTATGAAATAGGAGTTGCAAATGTGATTTATTTTCCACTCTATTATTGAATATTATTAATGAAAGTATTATATTATTTAAAATATAATATATAATTATTTATCACTAAATTTGTACATCCACAAATAATGAAGAGAAAAAAGAACATGTTTTTAATATCTCCCTTCATAAAACCAAAGACAAAAACATATCTTCTCTATCCAAATGTACCACTAAACAAATATTCTTTCCAAAAGTAATTATCCAAATGAATCTCTAAACAAATATTCAACAAATATTCTTTCCAAAAGTAAATATGTAGTAGCTCCCAAACTAATTGTAGTAGTCATGAAAATCTGCAAAATAGAAAAAAGAGTTAGCAAGTACTATTAAGAAAATTTTACTACAAATAATCTTAATAACACAAAGATGTACCTTTTCTACAGCTATCTATGAACTCCAACCTCTTTCATTTCAGTTCGGATCCGGGTACGCTCATTCCTAAAAAAAAACATAGTTCTGAAATGAATGCATCATATGAATGTAGCATAAGGCAAAGTGGAATGTTGAGTTCAACTTAATCACTTAGAATATAATGAATCAAAATCCACACATGCTAAAGAATCAATTAACTTATTAAGGAGGCAACAATTACTGCACAATTAACATTATTGAGGAGGCAAGAATCAATTAACTTATTAAGGAGGCAACAATCACAATGTAAACTTATTCAGTATATACCAGTTGAAATAAACCATAACTGTGACTACACAACTCTATGATTCACATTAAAAAAAAAAAAAAACAAACAAACAAACAAACAAACAAACAAAGCATGACTCTGCATTATCATTACTGCCTTTGACGCAATAAAAGAACTTGATTTGCAATCAGAGAAACACTAAGAGACAGCAAACAAAGGCTCTTGCAAACTTGTGTGCTGCGCAAATTTTCATATATACAGTAAACAAACGTATCACCATCCTCATAAATCACAGAGTAAAATGGCTTGAACACAATTTCAAAAAAAGAAAAAAAAATCTAACAAGAGGTAAAGCCAAACATAGGCTAGAACTAGAACAATATCAAACCAGAGTGTTTTTATAGGGAATGGACAATATAACAACTCGTTGACAAAAAAGCATTCTAACGCACAGGAAAACAAATCAAAGAGGACTCACAAAACATAAGAGGTTAACATACTGACCGTTATTTGTAGAAGAATTCACCATCTTAGCTACCAAGTCTTGTAATTGTTTGATCTGGTCACCTTGAGATTTTAGCTGCTCTTGTTGTGACAACACAAGAGACTCCAAAGAGGCATCTCCAACAGAGTTGGACTTTTCTGGTCTAGGACCAAAGCCAAGCCCAGGTATACGTCCAGACTTCTTTCCAAGGACAACATCAGCAATACTATCAGGTGTCATTTCAGGATATATTTCCTTCACGTTTTCCATTTCTTTCTACAAATAGAAAAATCATTAAAATATAAATTATTAGCCAAAGATATAAAGAAGTTAAAATAGTGATGAGTGAAATAAATTAATAACATATTTTGACCGTACATAATTCTGCTCAGCTACTTTTGACTTAAAATCTTTCTTTTCAGGGCCGCCATAACATTTTCCATAAAACTCTATGCGATCTTACCCTGTAATTCCAAATCAAATTATAGTACTATTTCATACAAAGAATAAAGACATGATTGCAAAATAAGAGAAAATGATACCATTTCGTTACGGGCAACCACATAAGACATGTAGCCCATCACATGGTTCAATTCATTCTTGGCTCGATTTTCCTTATTCTGGGCACATTTAAGCTGCATTCATGTATAAATCCAAAACGATGTAATAGCACAAATATAAATATATGTTAATTTGGACACATTTTACCCTGCAGTAATTTTTCGTTTAAATAAGAGAGAAAGTTGGAGAACAAAAATATACCTGATACTCTTTGTTCTCCCACCTACCACAACGAATCACCCAGTCATCTTCCGCTACCCCTTCAGGAGGATTTTTGCGTGCTTCGGTATAGGATTTTCCATCCTTAATCAATTTTTTCCACTTGTTGTGTAACTTATAAATGTGATCCCTAAAACGACTTCCAAGAATAGTATTGATGCACCTCTTCACATGTGGTCCCTCATCAAGTAGTTTAAATTTGTCCTGTAATGTTACAAGAAGGCTTTACAAGAATTCTTCACGCTCTATATAAAAAGATTATATATATAAATCACACAAAAGATCTTAAAAATTGTTTGACAATCAAAATGAATACCTTGATACGCTCATATAAAAGAGCCTTCTCGTCCTTACCAAGTTTCTTGTATGATGTTGTTCCAGCCGGAATGTTATTACGTGCAATTATACCTAGCTCATTCGAAAACATAGCAGAAGTTATTCTAGTAACAGGTCTTCCCTTTGATTCAGGGATGCGCACAGGAATCTTTCCATAGACTTGCACATACTTGTCTAGTCCTTTTCCTTTAGTTTTCCCTCGTGTTGCTGATAAAACAAATATAATCAGTGTAGCAATCAACCAAACAAAAATAACTTAGTAAAAACTAAGAAAATCTATTTTTAAAATAGTATTTACCATGAATTTGAGGCTCATTACTCGTGACGTTGCCATCTCCACTTGTATTTTGAACCAACACGTCGGATTGAGGTGGAATAGTGGGTGAACTGACATTTTCTTCTCGAATTACTTCATGAAGTTTGGCCATTGAGGTTGGTAGTTTAGCCAATTTTCCAGGAGCCATTCTAAATGCAAAGAACTCACAGTTTCCAGCTCTTTCTTGTGTTCACTAAAAAACAAAATATGTGTTAGGTGTGAAAATATATTTTTAAATTGATTATGTATAGAAAATTTAAATATTCTTAAAAATCTTACTTCATAAATTTATGCACATCATTACAGTTGTCTAACATGTACCAGTGCATCTTTCGAAGCTTCAGTGGATCAATAAAATCATAATTTGAAGCACCAAAAGGACGAACATGTTGAAAAAATGGAGATTGTTCATCTCCTTCCTCCGACTTCCCTCCATCATAATTGCGCTCCTCTCTATCAAATTTAGTTTCAATGCCATGAAGATACATCGAACAAAAAGTTAGGCATTCATTAGCTATATATCCCTCGGCAATTGAACCTTCAGGACGAGCTTTATTTGTCACATACTCCTTAGTTGTGCCAAGGTTCCTTTCAATTGGATACATCCATCGATAAAAAACTGGCCCACCAAGTATGGCCTCCCGTGGTAAGTGAATAGCTAAATGAACTATAATATCAAAGAATGCTGGAGGGAAAATTTGTTCCAACTTACATAAGATAACTACAATATCCTTTTCCATTCTCTCGAGCTCATTCACATCCAAAGTTTTGCAACATAAGGATTTAAAGAACTCTCCCAACTCCACACATGCACTATGAACCACACTACTCAAGAATCATCGCATGCCAATGGGAAGCAGCCTTTGTAACATAACATGACAGTCATGGCTTTTCATTCCAGAAACATTGGCTTCATCAACATTAACACACCTTGATATGTTTGACGCGTATCCATCTGGAAACTTTACTGATTTCAAAAATTCACAAAATTCTTTTCTCTCTTGTTTTGAAAGAGTGTAACTCGCAGGGGGAATTGAATACGACTTCCCCTCAACACTATGCATTAAGTGTAATTCTCTCCTTATTTTCATATCAACCAAATCTTGTCTTGCCTTGTATGTATCCTTTGTTTTCCCATCTATGTCAAGAAGTGTACCTAACAAATTATCACAAATATTTTTCTCTATATGCATGACATCAAGATTATGTCGCATTTTTTGTTTATGCCAGTAAGGTAACTAAAAAAAAATACTCTTTTTTGACCAATTAAGCTCCTTAGGACTACGCTTTCTTTTCTTGTTGTTTGGGTGCTTTCCTGAGGGTATTGATGGAACATTAGTAAGTTGCTCTAATACATCATCACCTGACAACTCTCGAGGTTTCATGCCTTTTTCAACCTTTCCATTGAATATTCTACTCTTTTTCCTCCAATGGTGATTATGATCTAAATACTTGCGGTGTCCCATGTAACAAATCTTACTCCTTAATTTTTGTGAATCTGTTTCCTCATTACAAGTAGGACAAGCTTTATACCCTTTTGTACTCCAACCCGAAAGATAAGCATATGCTGGAAAATCATTTATGGTCCACAGAACCATAGCATGCATCTTAAAACTCTGTCCCACAGATGCATCCCAAGTTTCAGCACCATCACACCATAACTCTTTCAGCTCATCTATTAACGGTTGCAAATAAACATCAAAGTCTTTTCCAGGTGCCTTAGGTCCTGGAATGAGTAGTGACATTATAAAAAGTGACTCCTTCATGCATTTCCAGGGAGGCAAATTGTATGGGATAAGAATGACTGGCCACATGCTATATGATGTACTCATGTTCCCATATGGATTAAAACCATCGGTAGTTAGTGCAAGTCTTACATTGCGAGAGTCTTTTGCGAACCAAGAGTACTCCTTATCAAAGTCCTTCTATGCGAGTCCATCAGCTGGATGCCTTAGAACATTATCTTCATTGACCCGCTTCTCTTTATGCCACCACATATCATCTGCGGTTTTCCTGGAGATAAATAATATTTGAAGTCGTAATTTAAGAGGAAAATGACGAAGGATTTTATGGGGAATTATCTTTCCCTTTCCGTCATTGATCCTCCATCTAGACACACCACATTTTGGGCATTCCTCTTTATCCTTATATTCCTTCCAAAATAGAGCACAATCATACTTACAAACATGGATTTGAGTATAACCCAATCCCAATTCACGCAACATGCTCTTTGCTTCATAATGCGACTTTAGGAACTTGGAACAATTGGAAAAGACAACTTTCAGAATCCCTAGTAACATGGTGAATGACTTGTTGCTCCATTTATTTAGCACTTTCACATGAAGTAACTTAATTAGAAACGTTAACATTGTGTACGCTTTACAACCCGGAAACAATTCATCATTGACACCCGTCAATAATTTCTCTAATGTTTTCACCCCCTTTTCATGTACATTCTCACTCGCACAATTATCCTCATGTGCCAAACTATCTTCTTCCATTAAAGAACCCCTTTGTATGTCCTCAAACATTTCTTGAATTTCATCATCATAGTCATCATCAGTTTCATCCCTATCCCCGTCATTCTTTTCGGGAACATGCTGACTAGTAGAATATGATTCCCCGTGATGCACCCAAACTTTATAATTCAAGTTGATCCCGTTCTCATATAGGTGATCTGTTACAAGCGCTGGAGGATGTCGGTCCACGTTCATACATCTAACACAAGGGCATCATATGGTACGTTTTTCGCCCAAGTTAGCATATGCGAACCCCATGAACATGTTGACACCAGCAATATATTCTTTACTAAATCTATTACGAATCAACATCCAACTTTTATCCATAGACCCTACAAAATATATATGATATTAGGTTGCATTAAAAAAAATGGAACTCTTTTATTTGTTTATATTCTTCAAGGTTTACTACTAAGAAAGTTTCTTTTACTGGTAAGAAAGTTGTTGACTTTAAAATGTTTCAAGACACTTGACAGGGTTCGAGATAGAACCTTATGACACCAATGGTCTACACCTACAAGATATCAGGATTGCAAATTTTTGGGAGCCATCATGTTCTATACTCCCTCTGTCTCACTCGAATTAGGATTTTGGTCAATCTAAATATACCTTGACCAATAATTTAAAGAAAGATAATGATGCTAATAAAAATTTAAAATTTGTTATTGTATCAAAGTATAATTAGATTGACCAAGAATCCTAATTCGAGTGGGATGGATGGAGTATTTTTTTTGGATAATTATATCAACCTATATTTTTTTTATCAAAGTTCAATCGTGATAACAATAGAAAAAGTGAGAAATTCATTTTGAGACAGAGGGAGTACAAATTATTTCTTATTCCTAGTGTGAATGAACCAGGTTCACACTCCAAGCTGCTTTAAAATCCCCAAGGAGCATAGAACAAACGTTTACGGTAGCAAAACAATAGAAAAGCTCCAGAAAAATGAGAAGTTACTTAACAAGAAATTAGTGAACTAGATGAAGAAGGGATTACGGTGGATTCTGCAAGATTTTTAACAGAACCACCAACAATAATTTTGAACTGAGAGGGCAGGGCTTCAAGGATGAGAACGCGAACATCAAAATCACAAGGAAAAAAAATTAAAAAAAAATCCAAATCTGGGCTTGCGATTGGATTTTGTGAGGGGTGGTAAAATCAAATAGTGTCTGGATAGTCCAGCGGTGAAATGTCCAGAGTTGCTGAGTTTTTCACATTACAGAAAAATTAATCAGATTGTAAATTGTTGGTGGGTTTTCCTTGTAATTGCAAATTGCTTGTGGGGACTATTGGTTATGTAAGAAAAGAAAGAAGCAGAAGAAAGGGTGGGAAGACGAACATTGGAGGGGTGGGGAAATTTCAAACAAAGTGCAGCACCCAAATTACACCGTACCTTTGCAAAATCCAACCTCAACCGGTTCTTAAATCATTCCGATTTGGGTTTCGGTTTGATAAATAGTTTTTTATTAATTGGGTTTTTCTTTTTCTTTAACAAACTAAAATTCTTGTGCTTTTTACCTTTCATGGAAATCTAAAAAAAACTAGAAGGTTTACGGAGATGAAGAGAACCTGGGAATTGCGAGTGGTGAGGTGCAGAGTTGGAGAAGTCCGTCAATTTGCCGTTTGCCGTTTGCAGTTTGCCGTCGTCTCTCTCAAGCTCAGGAACACGAAACAATGAAATAGAAGAGATTGGGAGGCATTAGGGGAGTTAATAGGTTTTTGTGTTGAGGGATGCTAATGGCACCCTTTATTGTTAAACTAACGCTAACCTCTTGATTAAATGAATTGCAACTCATGCAGTAAGATATGTACATTAAATTTAGGGGTGATTCTAGTGTAATATTAGGGGTGATTTTAGCGGTGATTTTTACTAGGAATAAAATTTATAGCAAAAGAGGTATAATTCGTAGTAAATTGTTATTTACTTTTCCATCCGAGCGGGAATTGAATTGCGCCAAAAAATTCCCAGCGCACGAAAAAAAATTCACTCCATTCAACGATGAATAATTTTATTTTGTTGTCTTAGTCCCCCATTTGGCTACAAAATTATTTTGGTCGCCGAAATTAATAAATTGTCTACGGAAAATATAATACATCGCTAAAATATGTGTTTTAACTACAAAATTCTTTTGTAGCAAAATAAATTGTAGCCAAATCCTTAATTTCTTGTAGTGTAAGGTCTTATTATTGCTCAAAAAAAAAACTAAGGTTTTATTATTACATTATCTATTAAGGTTTTGATTTTAAGCCCCTTTAGATTTTAGTTTTAGAATTTATTTTTCAAACTTAGCATTTAATTATTTTAACTGAAAAAATGGATAAGTTAGCCCGAAGTATTAAGGATGAGCAAGAAAACTAGTGTGAATTAGGTTAAAGCCAAATTCTATAAGTTCTTTAACATTCGTTAAAAGCTAGGGGGTGTAGTGGGATAATTTAAACTATAGTGTTGATCATTGCAATCTTGAAAAAAACTTGTTACATTTTTTTTAAGTTAGTTTTTTAACGGTCCATCCAAAATTATACCTGATTGCAACAAAAAAACACATTCAGTAACCAAATTCTAACAAACACAAATTGGATAATCAATTGAAACATGATGAGAAACTCAGGTAACTAAATTGAATTTTACCCTTAAAATGTAGGAAGATAACCTTGACCAAACTTTAATATTGAAGTGACCTTTTAGGTCATGTTCTCTGTTATGGAGATTGCATACACTTTAGAAAGTAATAGATGAAGAAAAATAAAAGAAGTTGCTTTAGAAAACTAAAAGGAAGTACTTTAGAAAGTAATAGATGAAGAAAAATAAAAGAAGTTGCTTTAGAAATCTAAAAGGAAGTAAATAAAATAAGAAGAGAGGTTTAGAAAAATAGGATGAACTTCATACCCATGCTTGAAAAGACAGAGAACCAAATTTCCTATAATAATGACCCTTGAAAATGGACTTTGTGTTTTAGAGTGATTTTGAGTCAAGAATTGTTGGTCCCTTACTAAGGTGGAATGGATGGGTTTACTGTCACGCCCCGAAGTCTGACATCGCACAAACCTTGAGGAGTGACGAACAAAACCGAATACCAATCAAAACCTCAAAATGAGAACTGAATTTTTCCTCATCTTATAAACAAACTGAAATGATACAATACAAAATCTCGAAGCGGGTACATTAGAGAAACTATCCTCTGACTAAAAACACAAACCTTGAACAATCTCAAATATTTACAAATTCTAAAACTGTAATTCCTTTACATTGGTTATCTACCAATAACAAAATACAAATATCTAAAAAACATAGCATTTCACTCTAGCTTCACAACTCTACAGCGAAAGGATCACGATCTCAGCTATACTCCACCTGGAAGGGAAATGGGGAGCGGAAAGGGTGAGCACAAATTGCCCAGTAAGAGACTTGCCAACACAAAGGTGTGGCACTGTATAGGAACCCAACCAAGAACGAATAGCAATAACAAACCCAACCACCCAGTATATAAGGGAGGAGCCGAAAGAGTACAACCGAATCAAACATCAAATCAAAGTTCCGAAGTCAAATTCCATTAAACACTTGAGTTGGCCAAATGCCCAAAGTCAAAGTTGATTCTTCGTCATAGTTCACTTGCGCAAATGACACTATGACTAGGAATCACAAATATAACAACCGGTGTTAAAGTCATCTCTTGTTGAGGAATCAAATATCAAATACTCAAAAGTGTAAATGGCAGAGTAGCAAAAACAAATAACCGAATCCAAATGAGTTGATCCAATAAACGATCACGAATAACAAAGCAAATCAATCCAATAATTCCGAAGCCAAAGAATGAAAGGGTACAAGGTTAACAAGACCCTTACCTCGAATCCAAGCTAGTCCAAAAGAAAGTATTCAACGTAGCTTAAGTGTCTCAATCTAACATAACAAAGACATAAATGGTACAAGAGTTAGAACCCATCAAATACATTCAAGTATTCATAATTCATACAAGTTACAAGACTATTAAAACAACTATATCATTATTTTGAAAATAACTATAAGTATACATTCTTAACTATCATAGAGGACAAGTACTCAGAATATACTCAATTTTTGACCCAAGGATCATCAAATTCTGAATTCGGGTGACTAGTTATCATTTACCAAGTTTCCTCAATTCTAACATGTCTTAAAAATTACTGCAGTCACAATAATACTAAATCTGGTACTTCTACACACATTGCTGATATCAAATAACTATTTCATTAGAAAGATCATGAAAAACTAATGAATTTAGACTCAAGAATCATCAAATTCTGATTTTAAATGAATGAGATATCATTCATTCAAAGTTCGATCAAATTCAATTCGTTTCAAAATGCATCAGTCACCGAAATAATAAATCTGATACAGTTCTACGAATTTTTTCCACTGGATAATAATTTTAATGGAAAGAGCATTCAAAATTAATGAACTTAGGCTCAAGAATCACTCAATTCCGAGTTCGAGTGAATTAATTATGAATTTCCTAAACATAACGGACTTTCAACAACTTTATCTATAATGGGCTGCTGCGAAACCGAGAGTCTGTGAACAGACTACAAAGATTCTGGTTCATAAGACCTATTCCATCATAAAGCTCCCGAAAAATTATTGAATATAGTCTCAAAGATCACTGAATTCCATATTGAAACAAAGAAGTTATGAGTTACTAACGTTTAACGAGTTTTCTTAACGGCACAATGGCTAAACTGAAAATATTCACCACATCAGGGACGTAACTGACATTTATCAATGAACAAGGATCAATATAAATGTTTCACATACACAGCAATTGAATGTAAATTTATCAAAGCACGGGGACTAAATGTGAAATCATACAATTAAGGTACAAATTGACAATTTTACCAAGTTAGGGACCAAACTAGAATTTCTAGACATACAGGGACTAAATTGTGAATTTGAAAAAAAAGCCATCTTCAATTCAACCTACAGATTCCCCCCAGCAACCTTGTTAAGTTTCAAAGCTTCAAATTTCAATCCCTATTCCTTTAAATTACTCCCTATACATATACTTAGCAAAATTTCAAAGCTAGTTAGCAAACCAATCATAACCCAACTAAACCACCTAAACACACATCGAAGCCATTCATTTAATTTAATCTTTACAAAGCCAACCACACACTCTCCATGGATGGACAATCCCAAAATCAAATCATAAAACCATATATATATATATATATATATATATATATATATATATATATATATAATTTTGCACATAGATATCAGATTATTAATCCCATCAAATTTCTTTCTCAATTCCATTAATTACCCAAATCCATTCGATTCAATTAATTAATTAAAGTAGATGCACATACATAAACACACCTTACCCACAACACAAAGATACACATACACACACAGCACATATACACGTACAGAACATACACAAAGCAATAGCAAACCCAAAACTTACATATTTCAAATTCTTGTCTAGTTCTTCTTCTTTATTTCTTTATCTTGATCTATTTCTCCTTGTATTTCAATGTATTCTCTCTATTTTTCGCTCTACTGAACTGCCCCCTTTTGCTGCTTTGCTTTCCTTTTTCTTTTTTTCCTGCTTTATAGTTATGTTTCCCTCACAAAGAAAGAACACCTACGTGTCTCATTCCTAGCAAAATTGCTGGCTTTCTTACCCATTCTTATCACTTTTTTTTTCTTTTTCTTTTATGAGCTGGTCTCACGTACACCCGTCGCACGGCGTGCGACGGGATTTTTCCTTTTTCTTTTTTTTTTTTTCTTTTTTTTTTTGCCGATTTTTTTTTTCCACCCAAACTTTTTTCCACCCAACAAAAGTAACACATATTATAACAAAATGTAACACTTTTTCTTTTTCAAATGTAATACTTTTTTTTCCAAAATGTACCATAATTTTGGTGCAATACATTAAAGATAACATAAATATTGACAACTAAACTAATGTCACACTTTTTATAAATGAATGTAACACTATTTTTTTCAAATGTAACACTTTTTTTTCAAATGTAACACTTTTTCTTTCCAAAATGTACCACAAAT
The DNA here is from genome assembly GCA_026119855.1 of Campanula takesimana. NCBI lineage: Eukaryota > Viridiplantae > Streptophyta > Magnoliopsida > Asterales > Campanulaceae > Campanula > Campanula takesimana. The sequence goes on from JAOWBW010000134.1 coordinate 1,103,723, forward strand.
TTGCTGTAATAGATAAAATATAACATAAAGATTGACAACTAAACCAATGTCACACATTTTATAAAGGAATGTAACACTCATTTTTTCAAATGTAACACTTTTTTTCTCCCAAAATTAACATAGGATTGACAACTAAATTAATGTTACATTTTATAAAAAATGAATGTAACATTTTTTTCTCAATTGTAATAGTTTATATTCTTAAATGTAACATTATATCTGAAATGTAACAATTTTTTATTGAGAAAGTAACGATTGAAATGCAAACCCTTTTTAAAAAAAAAAAAAAAAAAACTGTTGTTACCTTTAACAGTAGAAAGTGTTACTTTTATCAGAATAGAGTGTTACATTTCAACTGACAGCAGATCAATATTTTTTGTATCTTAAAAAGTATTTTTTTAAAAAAAAAAAAAATCAAACCATATCATGAGCTATGTAGTTTTCTTCGCTCGTCGAGACGAACACAACGGTATTTTTATTTTATTTTTCTGAGTTATAAATCTCAAGATATAGCATTTTAAAGTTTTTGAGTTTTTTTTTAATGGCGGGACACATGTCAAAATCTGGGAAAAGGAGGCTTTGATCTGGACAGTAGGATGTAACGAAATTGGCTGGAGCGAGGAGCAGCGGATCCCGACCCGGCGTCGCACATATAAGATTGTTCTTCTTTTATCTTAATTTGCAATTGAACTCATATAACTTAAACAATGGCACTTATCAAATAATTTTCTTCTTTGTATTTTACTGCCACATCACAAAATTAAAATCCTTCAAACATAACACGTACCCCTACCCATGACTCATCCGAATTTTTTTTTTTATTAACTTATTATAATTACTCTATCCGTCTCAAAACAAAGTACTCATTTTGGCATTTCAGGTGTCCCAGTGTAAAGCACTATTTTTTACAAAGATAAAAGTATATAATACTTTTCTATTAATGATACCCACATACTACACTTAAATGAGTATCCCTTTAAACTTAGTAGTATTTAAAGTAGTACTCCCTTTGTCCTGACATAAGTTTCACTAATTATTAAACTACTATATTGAGTTAAACTTAAAAGTTACTCTTTCCGTCCCAAAATAAATTACAATATTTAAAAAAATATTATAATTTATAAAATCACAATCCAAATTAACAATTAATGCACATATATAAAAATCGTCAAATATATACATGCAATATAAATCAATTAACTGGGGCGTCACATTTACATAGGAGTCGGGGGAGTGTTTGAGGTCAAAAAGATGGCCTCTCAAGCAAATGAGTAATGTCTAAGGGTGTTACAAATCAAAAGAAGAGGGGAAAATGGCAAAAATCTGGGATTCTGGAAACGGGAGGTGCGTGCCTTTGACCCCCACTACAGGAGGCGCACGCCTCCCACACAAGGGGCCAAAGGCGCCCACGTCCGGCCTTCAGAAAAGTCACATTTAAGCCCAAAAGTTGGTCCCATTAGGTAGTTAAGCCCACGAATTAACGAAATCAGACAGAAACTTAACGAACACCAACGAAAGTCAATAAAAACAAATGAAACAAAGACTCAAGGTTGACTTTATCACTATGTCAACTCCAAGACTAACGGAGTCAGTCGGGAACTTAACGAAAAGTGATGAAAGTTAATAGAAAAGAGGAAAATAAAGATTGTGTATGCAATCAGGACATGAGAGGTCAAAGGCAGGGTGTTTACAGAGCCATTCAGTGGCATAGATTGTGAAGCAAAACGCGTAGACGAAAGAAAAACATCCGCAGCAGACATCGACAACAGAAAAATAAAAGACTCGATAAAATAAAAAGAAAACTCAACAAAGTAGAAATAAAATTGTGAGAGAGAGTCGCCTCCTGTGTTGGCGATTTTGCTTGACTGAGGGTGGATGCCCAGAGGACTTACTCCATTTTGCTGTGCTGGCGCAATTTTCCACTACGAATGAGCTCGTCTTAAGAGGTGGTGTTCGCACCACAAGAATTCAATTGCGGTTATCCGCTACGGGTAAGCCCGTCCTAGAAGGAGGTGGTACTTAAACAACGAGAAATCCAGTTGCGGTTATCCGCTATGGGAAAGCCCAGACGAGAAGGAGGTGGTACTTAAACCACAAGAAATGCAGTTGCAGTTATCCGCTATGGGAAATCCCATACGACAAATACAGTTGCGGTTATCCACTATGGGAAAGCCTATACGAGCATGAGGTTGTACTTAAACCATGAGAAATACAGTTGCGGTTATCCGCTATAGGAAAGCCCATATGAGAAATGTAGTTGAATTTGGTTGTAGTTGATCGGAGTTCACTACGGACTCAGTTGCAGGTGATCAGCGTGCACTACAGACTCAATTGTAAGTAATCAGAGTTCACTACGGACTCAGTTGCAGTTGCTGGGGATGTGCGTGTGTGCAGATAACCAAAATGTACCACTGATGTATTGCTTGTAAAGAGAGTTGTAGCTGCTCGAAGGACTTCTTCTACGTTTTTTGTGCTGAGATTGCATGGAGAGAGAGAATTGTGGTTGACGTGTACTGCCGTGTTGCTGAAGACTGCAGATGACCAGAGTGTACTGTAGGGATATTGTACAGGGAAGGTGGGTGACCTGAGTGTACCACTTGGTTTGCTGTTGTTAAATTTTGTTGCAGTGGTATCGGATGCCAAAGGACTCGCTCCTTTACATGTTGTGCATGTACGTGCTTTGCAATAATTTGTGCTTGTTGTGTGCTTATGGGAGAATGTACAAATGGAAATTATGAGAGAAATTGTGCTTGTGGTGTGTTGTGATTTGAAAAGCAGTTTGAGAGAGGATTTTGAAAGAATGTAGAAATTGCTTTTTGTGTGCGGTGTGGTGTGATTTGTAGAGTGTTTTGAATGTATTAATACATTTGCTTACCATAGCCGCTTGATTCATACGTAAGGTTTTTGATGTTGTCGCTTTGATGGAGGATGTTCACTTTTTGCTGATGATGAGTTGCTTTCTCTTTTGATGGAGGCATTCTTGATGATGGATTGGTTGTGCCAAAGGGCTGCCTTGCCTACGTATCCCATAAAGGGAATCAAACCAGCGTAGTTCAAGGGTGCTGGGGAATGCTACTGAAGAATCTAATAGCAAAGCAACATAAAGCACATATTTTTTACACAAGCAAGGAGGAAAACAGTGTTTCTTTACAAGAAAAAAACAAAAATCCTTTTGTCACTTTTTTTTTAAATGCAAATCAGAAGGAAAAGAATATATACACTTATGAGAAAAAGATTTTTTTAATTATTTTTTTTAAGCTTTGTGGGATGAACCATTTTAACCACCAAGTGTTTGTAAAGCAAACCCAAGACCAATCCAGGATCGATCGATGTCCAAGATGTCTTGCTGAATTTTGTTGTCGTCGTCGTGCCCAACGAAGTGTGATGCCAAGCCCTAAGAAATTTTTCGATCGTCGAGTTATTGAAAGACTTTCGATGCCATTTTCTTGAGAGGTTGTTGATTATGGAGACCTTTGTGCCAAATCCCAAGAGGTACTTGATTTTGTTTGGCTACTTGAAGCCCCAAGATCGATCAAATTTTGAGCTATCCATGTGCATTGCCTTTGTTATTGCGGTGAACAAGCCTTAAGAGAAGGTGTTTGATAGAAAGCCCCAAGGGATAGTTGATTTGAGAAGTCACTGAAAGATCATTGATGCCAAGCCCCAAAAGAATTGCATTTGTTTTTCACGGTGACCGCGAGCTTCGATAGAACCATAGAGTGTGAGGCTCCCAAAAGACTTTTGATGCCGAGAGCCCGAAAACTTTTCATTTTCCGTTGCGGTGCATGCGAGATGTAATGAAGAGTCCCATATGTTGACTACAAAGCCCCTGAAAGACCATTGATTTTGAGCCCCAAAACACCTTTAATTTTGGCTTTTGTCAATCACCTTGCATGCTGTGAGAAATTCAATCCACACCTTGTGAGGCTCCAGAAGAATCATTAATGCTAAGCCCCAAGGAACCCAACAAATTGTTGATCTTGAAGCTTCATGAAAGATCACATCCCCAAAATGTTCGAGTGAATTGCTCTTCCATTGTGATAGCCAAAAATGTAAAGCTGAGGTCCAAATGCTCAAGCCATTGCCATGAAAGATCGTTGGTGTCAAGCCCCAAGGGATTGCTGATTATAAAGCCTTAATATTGATCACATCTCAAACTATTAAAGTGAGTTTCATTGCTATGGGGTGGCCAAAAGGCATAATGAAGAGACCCAAGACATATGGGTTGTAAAGACCTTTGATGTAAAGCCCCAAGAGACCCCTGATTTTGAGAATCCCCAAGATCGTTCCCAAATCAGAGGATCCAATCGGATTGCATTGTTGTCGTTGCCCGAAATAATGTTGATTGTGAAGCCCCTTGAAAGACCTTCGGTGGCAAATTGATTGGTAAAGCTTCTAATGTTGCACATGACTTTTCTAGGGCTGAGTAGTTCCATTCACTGCTGGGGAGATTAAGTGAATTGCGTTCTCTTTCATGAAGTCATTTCATCCTTGAGCATAGCCCATAGGTCATCGTTGGTAACTGTTGAGGGAAGCCAAAGAGGCTTCTCTTTATGTGGGTGTAGACACCCCGCCTTGGACCGCTCACCCCGATTGCACATTTGATTTTGTGTTTCTCCCTATTTTAAGTGTTTTTTGTTAGTTTCTGTCACTTCTGTTAAGTTCCTGACTAACTCCGTTAAGTCCAGGGACTAAACTGAATAACAGGGATGACTTTCTAGTCCATTATGTCAAAAACACCATTTCTGAGTCACGCGCCTCTGACCATAGGAGCCAGACGCGCGCGCCTTCCACCCTCGAGGTAGGAAGCGCGCGCCTCTGGGCGTCAGTTACAGATTTCTGTCCAAGAATCTCTCCCTTGCTCATTTTTACATGATTTGCCCGGGAAAGATTTCTTGGTGACTGAGTTTTGGCACAAAAAACATATGGTTTTCAACTATAAAAACCCCCCCTAATCCACCATTTCAAGGGACCGAAAATTCTACTTACAAAAACTATACACAGATCATTTCCAAGGCATTCTCCAAAGTAATTCATCAAGAAGTGTTTGAAGTCACTTGAAGTTTAGGTAAAACTCCATTTCTCCTCTTCTTCTCTACTTCATCCCTTTTCTTCTCTTTTATTTCATCAAACGTGCAATCACCCAAATCATTTTGGGACATGACACCAACGACTAGTTCACTTCATTGAAGCTAGTGAAGGAGTTATCTCCCTACATTCCAAAACACCTTTTAAAACCCCCTTTTATCATCAAGAATAGGAAGAACATTTTATTATATGTAGACTTTAATCAAGTAAGACCGACATTAGTCGGGCGAGATGGGTGTTTAAGTACTTCCCATCTCGTAACCTAACCCCCAAACCTCATAACAAGAATCTCTGTTTTCGTAATCAAAGTTAGGCTAAATATTAGGTTTTTCTAATGTTCCTCTAAAACATAGGTGGCGACTCTATAATTAAAACAAACTAGACATCCTAGGATCCTTCCACCGCTCTAGCCAAGTAGTGGGCTTTTTTCCAGGGTATCCACAATGGCGACTTCGCTGGGGACGTTTGAGGGTTAAACTTGCATTTATGTTCAAAGTCTATATTTTTCTGGGCATTCTAGTCTTTGATGGGGGAAGTGTGCGCCTCTGGCCTTTTTTTGCCCAAGGCGCGCGCGTCCCACACCAAAGACCAGAATCCCCCGCCTCCCATATGTTCTTCCTATTCTTCTTCTTTTTTCTACGCTAATCATTTCTGCAGGGGTTACAATGTATATTCATGACCAGGGCAATCCCCTGAGTCCAAAGTCTGACAATCTGACAGGTTTTCCCAGAAGCGGGCGCCTCCCACAGACTCTGCGCCATGCACGTGCATCCCACAACACATGCCAGAGGCGCGCGCTTCTGGGTGGTTTTCCAGAACAGAAACAGCTTCAGAACAGAGCAGAATGATTGGGGTGTGGGCACAGTTGCCTGCATCAAGGACTCATTTGGACCTCTTAAACTGATTTGTTTTGTGTTTTTTATCGGTCACACGGGTGATTCGAGAGTTGTAATTACGTGCTTATTTGATTTTCTTTCATAAAAAAAAAAGTAAAAAATGTTTTGTCACATGTTGGACCTCACACTACGTGCACAAATTCCCATAAATTTCTCACTATCGAGTCGCACAAGTTCATAACCCCAAACCCGTCGAGACCCGTCCTAGGAAGTTTCAATCTCCACCCGACCTTAACTCTTTCGAAGCGGTAATCCTCAACCCGTGGCATAGTTCATGACTTCATGCCGGGGGTGACCTTAAGCCTCTCATTAGCTGAGCACAAGCCAACACAATTCTAGTTAGGGTCTAACACTCTGTGACTAAGTCGGTTTTCATGTGCCGAGATTTCCCTAAACTAATGTCTTCAAAACAGACATGCCAAGTGGTTATCATGGATGAAATAAAATGCCTTCCCCAAGTGGTTATTATGGACGAAAATAAAAATCCGTCCCCGTATGTATGCTTTACTACATTAATTTAGTTTAATCCCGACATGTGTAGGATTCACAAGCGTGATGGAATCCGATGAGTATATGGGACCGCGAGAAGGTCTATATACTAGTGTGACGATTCCATTATTTCCTTAGAAACTCAAAAGGGACCCCGTCCCTCCGACTTATAAAAAAAAAGTATTTTTCTTATATGGTTTGAGTCGTGTGCCCACTGTGTGTTCTAAACCTCTTCATGGACCGAAAGTGTTACTCAAGACTGACAAGGGCCTCTTCTGCAATATAGGTCCAATTGGTACTTACAGAGTCTACCGGGATTCAGCGAATCGGTTAGTTTGTGAAGTGATGACTCCAACAGCTCCAACAACATCAATGGACGGCGGCTCCAACACCAACAACACCATGTCTCTTGAGCAACTCTCAGCTATGGTCCAACTTCTCCAAGATCAAGTCTCCACCCTCAATAAGGAGGCCTAAAACAAAGACGACCTCTGGCAATCCCATCTTGACAATCAAAGGGAGGCTCACGAGGCCGAGATGGACCAAATAAAGGCTAAGCTCACCAAGCTTTAGAGTGGTAAAGACAAAAAGAACAATGAAGAATCCGAGTGGACTAAGGGTTTGTTTCAAATCCCTTATGTTAGTGCCCGTGCCAAGAAAGTGGGGGAATCGAGCACCGAGAACAATGAGCACAAGATGGTTGATTCAATCATGGCCTACATAGACCAACGCTTCAATGGTCTCAACATGGGGAAAGGCTCCGACACAAGCCTTTATCAATCATCCATTATCATGAACACAATGGCTTCTCTTCCCGACAAGTTCAAGATGCTCGACATAAGCAAGTTCAAGGGCAACTCTTGCCCCATGGCACACATCGAGACCTACATATGGGCTATGGTCCCAAAGAAGGTTTCTCCTAAAGTCATGGCATAATGATTCCCTCTTACTCTCGAGGGGGCAGCAAAAGATTGGTATGCAACTCTTCCGCTCACAGTCTGTCTTGATTGGGACGCCGCCATGCTCGCCTTCAAAAGTCAATACCAAGGCAACACCACTCACCACCCGACCAAGAAGGAGCTCGAGAACACTACTCAAAGGGACAATGAGTCCTTTATAGACTTCATGAGAAGGTGGAATGACAAGATTGCCGAAATTGTCGAGAGGCCCAATACCAAGGAGCAAATGGACATATTTCTCAAGTGTCTAAAGATTGATCTTCGCACCCACCTAAGTGGGGCTTTCTATGAGGATTTCTCTCAAATGTATGAGGCGGGGGTCTGAATGGATGATTTTCTCAAGGAGATCAAGAAAAGTGCTCCTAGCTTCCGTTACAAGGCCGCCTCTAACTCCACCAAAGAGGCTTCGGTCAATGCCGTCACTACCGATAAGGGGAATTACAAAAGGGTTCCTCCACCTCAAGGCAAGAAATCTCAAAATAACCGTGTCTACACTCCTCTCCAAAGCATGACTCAAACCGAGGCCTTCGAAGTTCTTAAAGCAAAGGGCCAAATCACACCTATACAAGGGTATCAACCCAAGTCGATCAATGCCAATCATGCTCATCACAAATATTGTGGCTACCACCAACATAGTGGCCACACCACCGAGGAATGCTTTGTCCTCCGCAATGTCATCCAAGATCTCATAGACAAGAAAGAGTTTATAGTGCCTAGTGGTGACGATGTCAATATAATAGAGATAGGAGAATTTGAGGAGACCACTCATTCAATCCCAATTGTGAATGAGGGCTCCAATGAGTTGAATAAATTTGACAATTCTTGTTACATTGTGACTTACAATGAGGTAATAAGGGAAGTATTAGAGAATAGGAAAAGAGGCAAGATGGGAACGTCAACATGCTAACTCGATCCGGACGAGTCATATCCACCACTTTTGCACCAAGCACCTCTTCTCAAAGATCGCAAGCTCGCGACACTCCCGAAGATCCTTTGTTGATACAACTCAAGAAAACTCAAGCCAACATCTCCATTTGGGACCTCATTGCATCCTCAAAGAAGCACTGATATCTTGTTATCAGTAATCTCGACGACACATCAGTCTCTCCGGATACAACTCCCGAGGACCTTACTGCAATGATAGGACACATTCATTTTGGCAATGTTATCACTTTTGCCGATATGGACCTTCCACCATTTGGGTCCGATCACAATGAGGCCATCTATCTAAAAGTGAGAGCAAGGGGGAGACCTATTTCAAGAGTCTTGGTTGACGGTGGTTCCGCACTCAACCTAATGCCCGTCTGAATCATGGGTATACTGGGGCTTAAGAATTTAGACTTAAAGCCTTCTACTCAAGTGATCCGAGGTTACGACAGCACTGCGCGCACAGTCATGGGTATGGTGGAAATAGACATTGAGTTTGGGAGCATGATCATGTCCGTCCCATTCCAAGTGCTCGATGTACCTTCTTCATTCAACTTGCTCTTGGGCCGACCATGGATACACAGTTCTAATTCCATCCCTTAAAATCTCCATCAGTGTGTGAAGTTCAGAAATGGGGCTGAAATAGTGACGATCATGGCAGAAAACGTCACTATCCACAGAAAGGGGGAACTCGTCCACCAAATTCAACACGGTTTAGAAGACTCCACCCTCTCAGGCGTCTCAATCAACGCCATCGATGAACAAGGAGGAAACGGATCATGGACCCTCGGCAACCACAAAGTCATCCGCATGATGAGGAATATGAATTACTTTCCCGGTCTAGGCCTAGGGAAATACCAACAGGGTAGAATGCAACCCGTGGAGGTTCCTTTTGCTAAGAACACGTTCGGTCTGGGATATGAGCCTTCCAAAGATGACTTGAAATATGAGCAAGCCGTCAAGAATGAAAAGCCCCGAGCTCGAAGAGAAGACCGTTATCAAGAGATTCCCAATTTGAGACTATACCGCAAGACACTGAATGGCTACTTTGTCCGCCAAGGGGAAGATGTTCCGTACGTAATCTTTCCCGAGCCATGGGTCAACAACAAGGGCGTCATAAAGCCCGGTCTCGAAATCTTTGCCGACTGTGAGATTCAGAAAACCGAAAGGGAACCAACTCCCATGCCGCCCCGAGTATGGTGGGGGAAGAAAGTGACCATAGAGTTTTGTAGACACCCTGCCTTGGACCGCTCACCCCGATTGCACGGTTGATTTTGTGTTTCTCCCTCTTTTAAGTGTTTTTTGTCAGTTTTTGTTACTTCCATTAAGTTCCTAACTGACCCCGTTAAGTCCAGGGACTAAACTAAATAGCGGGGCTGACTTTCTAGTCCATTCTGTCAAAAATGCCTTCTCTGAGTCGCGCGCCTCCGACTATAGGATCCAGAAGCGCGTGCCTTCCGCCCCCAAGGTGGGAAGCGCGCGCCTCTGGGCGTCAGTTACAGATTTCTGTCCAAGAATCCCTCCCTTGCTCATTTTACATGATTTTGCCAGGGAAAGATTTCTTGGTGACTGAGTTTTGGCACCAAAAAACATTTGTTTTCACCTATAAAAGCATCCCTTTTCCACCCTTTTAAAGGACCCTTTTTGAGGACTCTTTTTGGAAGAAAGAAAACTATACACAAAAATATTCAAGGGATTTCAAAGGCAATTTCTCAAGAAATATTTAAAGTCACATTGAAACATAGGTAAAAGACCATTCTCTTCCCTCTTCCCTACTTCACCTTTTTTCCTTCTCTTTTTATTTCATCAAAAGTGCAATCACCCAAACATTTTGGGACATGACACCAAAGATTACTTCACTTCATTGAAGTTAGTCAAGGAGTTATCTCCCTACATTCTAAAACCCCCTTTTTTAACCCCTTTTATCATCATCGAAGAATAGGAAGAACATTTTGATTATGTAGATTTTGAACAAGCAATACCAACATTAGTTGGGCGAGATGGGTGTTGAAGTACTTCCCATCTCGTAACCTAACCCCCGAACCTCATAAACAAGAATCTCTGTTTTCGTAAATCAAACTTAGGCTACACATTAGGTTTTTCTTATGTTCCTCTAAAACATAGGTGGCGACTCTAAACAATATAAAACAAGTTAGACATCCTAGGATCCTTCCACCGCTCTAGCCAAGTAGTGGGCTCTCCCGGGGGTATCTACAGTGGCGACTCTGCTGGGGACTATTTAAGGGTTAAACTTGCATTTTGTTCAAAATCTGCATCTTTTCTGGGCATTCTTGTCTCTGATAGGGGAGGCGTGCGCCTCTGGCCTTCTTGGCCTAAGGCGCGCGCATCCCACATCAAGGACCAGAGTTGCCCGCATCCCATATGTTCTTCCTAGTTTTCTCTTCTTCTTTCTACACTAATCATTTCTGCAAGGGTTACAATACATTCAGGACCAGGGCAATCCCCTAAGTCCAAAGTCTGACATTCTGACAGGTTTGCCTAGAAGCGGGCGCCTTCCATAGACATTGGGCCATGCGCGCGCTTCCCACATCATCATCCAGGGGCGCGCGCTTCTGGGTAGGTTTCCAGGACAAGAACAGGTTTCAGAACAGAGCAGATTTGATGGGGTGTGGGCACAGTTGCCTGCATCAGGCCTAATCTGGCCTTTTGGACTGTTTTACTTTCGTGTTTTATCTTATCGGTCACACGGGTGATTCGAAAGTTGTAATTATGTGCTTATTTTCTTTTCTTTCATAAAAAAAAGAATAAAAATGGTTTGTCACGTGTTAGACCTCACACTACGTGCACGAATTCCTTTAAATTGCTCACTATCGAGTCGCACAAGTTCATAACCCCAAACACGTCGAGGCCCGTCATAGGAAGTTTCAAGCTCCACCAGACCTTGAGTCTTTCGAAGCGGTAAACCTCAACCCGTGACGTAGTTCATGACTACATGCCGGGGGTGACCTTAAGCCTCTCATTTAGCCGAGCACAAGCCAACACAATTCTAGTTAGGGTCTAACACTCCGTGACTAAAGTTGGTTTTCATATGCCGAGATTTCCCTAAACTAATGTCTTCAAATCATACATGCCAAGTGGTTATCATGGACGAAATAAAAATCCGTCCCTAAGTGGTTATTATGGACGAAAATAAAAAATCCGTCCCCGCATGTATGCTTTACTACATTAATTTAGTTTAATCCCGACATGTGTAGGATTCATAAGCGTGATGGAATCTGATGAGTATATGGGACCGCGAGATGGTCTATATACTAGTGTGACGATTCCATTATTTTCTTAGAAACCCTAAAAGGATTCCATCCCTCCGACTTATAAAAAAAAAAAAGTCTTTTCTTTATGTGGTTTGAGTCGTGTGCCCACTGTGTGTTCTAAGCCTCTTCATGGACCGAAAGTGTACTCAAGACTGACAAGGGCCTCTTCTGCAATATAGGTTCAATTGGTACTTACCGTGTCTACCGGGATTCAGCGAATCGGTTAGTTCGTGAAGAGATCACTCCAACAGCTTTGACAGCATCAATGGCTGGCAGCTCTAACACCGACAACACCATGACTCTCGAGCAACTCTCAACCAAGGTCCAACTTCTCCAAGAACAAGTCTCAACTCTTAATAAGGAGGCTCAAAGCAAAGATGACATTTGGCAATCCCACGTCGACAACCAAAGGGAGGCCCACGAGGCCGAAATGGAGTTAATGAAATAAAAGCTCACTAAGCTCGCCAAGGGTAAAAACAAGAAAGACAATGACGAGTCTGAATCGACCGAGGGTTTGTTTGAGATCCCCTATGTCAGTGCCCGCACCAAGAAAATGGGGGAACCAAGCACCAAGAACAATGAGCCCAAGATGGTTGATTCAATCATGGCCTACATAGATCAACGCTTCAACGGTCTCAACTTGGGGAAAGGCTCCGATACAAGCCTCTATCAGTCATCCATTCTCATGAACACAATGGCTTCCCTCCCCGACAAGTTCAAGATGCCCGACATCAGCAAGTTCTAGGGAAACTCTTGTCCCATGGCACACATCGAGACTTATATTTGGGCTATGGTACCGAAGAAGGTCTCACCCAAGGTTATGGCACAATGTTTCCCTCTTACTCTCGAGAGGGCGGCAAAGGATTGGTATGCTACTCTCCCACTCACAGTCCGTCTTGATTGGGACGCCGCCATGCTTGCCTTCAAGAGTCAATACCAAGGCAACACCACCCACCGGCCAACCGAGAAAGAGCTTGAAAACACCACTCAAAGGGAAAACGAGTCCTTCATTGACTTCACAAGAAGGTGGAATGACAAGCTTGCTCAGATTGTCGAGAGGCCTAACACCAAGGAGCAAATGGACATCTTTCTTAAGTGTCTAAAGATTGATCTCCGCACCCACCTAAGTGGGGCTTGCTATGCCGATTTCTCTCAAATGTATGAGGCGGGGATCCGAATGGATGAGTTGCTTAGGGAAATCAAGAAAGGTGCTCCTACCCTCCATTAAAAGGCCACCTCTAGCTCCTTAAAAGAGGCTTCAGTTAATGCCGTCACTACTGACAAGGGGAATTACAAAAAGGTTCCTCCACCCCAAGGCAAGAAGTCTCGAAATGACCGTGTCTACACGCCTCTCCAAGGCATGAATCAAACCGAAGCCTTCGAAGTTCTCAAAGAAAAAGGGCAAGTCACACCCATACAAGGGTACCAACCCAAGACGGTCAATGCCAATCATGTTCATCACAAGTATTGTGGCTACCACCAATATAGTGGCCACACGACCGAGGAATGCTTCGTTCTCCGCAATGTCATCCAAGATCTCATAGACAAGAAGGAATTCATAGTTCCTAATGAGGCTGGTGTCAATGTAACAGAGATAGGAGAATTTTAGGAGACCACTCATTCAATCCCAATTGTGAATGAGGGCTCCAATGCCATGAATAAGATTAATAATTCTTGTTATGTTGTGACTTACGATGAGGTAATGAGGGAAGTACTAGAGAATAGGAAAAAGAAGTAAGATGGGAACGTCAACATGCTAACTCGATCCAGACGAGTCATAGTAAGCAACCCCTCCACTTTTGCACCAAGCACCTCTTCTCAAAGGTCGCAAGCTCGCGACACTCCCGAAGACCCTCTACTAGTTCAACTCAAGAAAACTCAAGCCAACATATCCATTTGGGACCTAATTGCATCCTCAAAGAAGCACCGAGATCTTGTCATTAGTAATCTCGATGACACGTCGATCTCTCCCGATACTACTCCCGAAGACCTCACTGCAATAATAGGCCACATTCATTTCGGCAATGTCATCACCTTTTCCGACATGGACCTTCCACCATTTGGTTCCGACCACAATGAGGCCATTTATCTCAAGGTGAGAGTAAGGGGGAGACCTATCTCAAGAGTCTTGGTTGACGGTGGTTCTGCACTCAACCTAATGCCCGGCCGAATCATGGGCATACTGGGGCTTAAGAATTCAGATTTGAAGCCTTTTACTCAAGTAATCCGAGGTTACGACATCACTGCCTGTACAGTCATGGGTATGGTGGAAATAGACATTGAGTTTAGGAGCATGGTCATGTCCGTCCCATTTCAAGTGCTCGATGTGCTTTCCTCATTCAACTTGCTTTTGAGCCGACCGTGGATACACAGTTCTAATGCCGTCCCTTCGACTCTCCATCAGTGTGTAAAGTTCAGAAATGGGGATGAAATAGTGACCGTTATGGCAGAAAATGTCACTATCCACAGAAAGGGGGAACCCATCCACCAAATTCAGCATGGTTTAGCAGACTCTACCCTCTCCGGCGTCTCAATCAATGCCATTGACAAAGAAGGGGGAGACAGATCATGGACCCTTGGCAATCGCAAAATCCTCCGCAAGGGAGAATGCAACCAATTGAGGTTCCTTTTGTCAAAAACAAGTTCAGATTGGGGTACTTAGCCTTCCAAAGATGACTTAAAGTACGACCAAGCCATCAAGAATGAGAAGGCCCGAGCTCGGAGGGAAGGCCATCATTATGAGATTCCCAATTTGATGCCTTATCACAAGACACTAAATGGATACTTTGTCCGTCAGGGGGAAGACGTCCCGTACGTGATCTTTCCCGAGCCATGGGTTAACAGCAAGGGCATCAGAAAGCCCGGCCTTGAGATCTTTGCCGACTGTGAGATCTAGAAATATGAAAAGGAACCAAATCCCATGTCACCCCGTGAATGGTGGGGGAAGAAAGTGACCATAGAGTCCGAGACAGAGATCACCGTGGGGGAAGAATTGACCGATTTAGCCTCCATTTTCGAGGAAATTTCCCTCATGGATGAGTGCCAAGTCAATGCCATCTATGACACCGACACGAGAAGGGAGACTATCAGCGAGATCCAGCCAAGATCTTAGCCGATCAATAACTGGTATTCTACGAAGGGACCCGTGGTATCCGAGGAATTCTTGGTCGAGAAGATGGGTTGCATTTCGCGCAAGGTTACAAAGGAAGACTTGTTCACTTTAAATTTCGAGTCCGAGAGTGTTTCCGATACCCTTACCTAAGAGGATATGGAGGCCATAGCCGAGCGTGTGTTCCCTTTCTTTGCTAATGAAAAATTTGATCTTTCTGAGTACCCCGAGATTGCAAACATCATGAATGATGAATTAACTAATAATGAATCTAATGAACTAGTTAATAACGATTCAAATAATGATGAAATAGACCACGAAAACACAACATAATTAAATGAACTTGCTCAACAGGTCCGTAGTCATGGTGAAGATGGTCCAGGGGCTGACGAAGAATTGCATGTTGTTAATCTGGGTACCAAAGAAGAGCCGAAAGAAACCAAGATCGGAAGCTTCTTCAAGGGGGAAGACAAAGACAGATTGACTTCACTGCTCAGAGAGTTCATGGATGTGTTTGCATGGTCATACAAAGACATTCCGGGTTTGGACAGAAAGGTCACTGAACACAGAATTCCGATCAAAGACGACGCCAATCCAGTCAAACAGAAGCTCAGAAAGATCAAACCAGAATGGTATCTACAAGTCAAAGAAGAGATAGAAAAGCTTCTCAGTGTGGGCTTCATCAAGGTTATTTAATATCCAACATAGTTAGCTAATGTGGTCACAGTCCGAAAGGCTAATGGCAAAGTTCGTGTTTGTGTGGACTTCCGGGATCTGAACAAAGCTTCCCCAAAGGATGACTTTCCACTACCCAACATCGACATGCTAGTTGACTCCACTGCTACCTATGAGGTCCGCTCATTTGTGGATGGTTTTGCTGGGTATAATCAGATTCTCATGGCCGAGGAGGATCAACACAAAACTGCTTTCACAACACCATGGGGCACCTTTTGCTACACAGTCATGCCATTTGGGTTAAGGAACGCTGGGGCTTCTTATCAAAGGGTTGTGACAGACTTGTTTCATGACATAATCCACAAAGAGATTAAGGTTTATGAGGACGACATGATAATCCACTCAAAAGGGACCGACGGTCAACATTTGATCGATCTCCGCAAGTTCTTTGAAAGGCTTCGTCAACACAAGATGAGGCTCAATCCCGCAAAGTGCACTTTTGGGGTTATCCGAGAAAAAATTCTTGGCTACATGGTCACAGAAAGGGGTATTGAAGCAGATCCCTCAAAAATCAAGGCGATCATTGACATGCCTCCTCCCAAGACACAGAAAGAAATCAAAGGTTTCATGGGGAGACTCCAGACATCAGTCGGTTCGTGCACCAGCTCACTTCCATGTGCGAACCAATCTTCAAGCTACTCAAGAAGAATGTGGCTCTAGAATGGACCTACGCTTGCCAAGAAGCTTTCGACCAAGTTAAGCACTATTTGACATATTCTCCAGTTTTGGTGTCACCTCACAAGGAGAAGCCTCTCTTGCTCTACCTCACAGTGAACGATGAAGCCCTTGGGGCTATGCTAGAATAATAGCAATGAGACTCCACAAAGGGGAATGCCATTTACTTTGTCAGTCGCCGATTTCAAGGAGGCGAAAAGAACTACTGTGTCTTAGAGAAGTCATATGCAGCACTGGTTTGGGTTACTCAAAAGCTCAAACATTACATGGAAGTCTTCCCGGTCAAGCTAGTAGCAAAAGTGGACCCGCTCCGCTACATCTTCGAGAAGCCTTTCATGTCGATAAGGATAGCCAAATGGTACTTCATGCTCGCCGGCTATGATATCACTTACGTCACACTCAAATCCATCAGGGGAAAAGTGTTCAGTGATCAGCTTGCTGAATTTCCATGTGACGAAGTAAAGTGGGAGGACTTACAGTTTCCCGACAAGCACTTGGTTTTCAACACAACCGAGGAAAATAACTGGCAACTTTTTTTCTATGGCGCCGCCAATAAACATGGTTTTGGGATAGGAATGTTGCTTGTTGATCCAAAGGACATCTACAATCCAATTTCCATTCGTCTTGAATTCGAAGCTACCAACAACATTGCCGAGTATGAGGCATGCATAGCGGGGCTGGAAGCAGCTCTAGAAAGAAATGTCACAAAACTAGAAGTATTCGGCGACTCCCTGCTCCTTATCAATCAAACATCGGGTAAATGGCGATTCCAAGACCCGACCCTCCAACAGTATGGTCAACACCTCGAGGAATTGGTTGAACAGTTCCAAGACATCACGTTCACTTATTTGCTAAGGGACAAGAATCGCTTTACCAATGCTTTGGCTACTATAGCCTCACTGGTTGAGATGCCGAAAGGAAAAATGGTGAAACCCTTCAAAATTTCAAGGAGGACTAGTCCGGCATACTGCATGAACATTGAGATCAATGAAGTCCAAGATAACCCCCGTGGTACACTGACATCATGAACTTTATCAACAACGGCACCTTCCCCGACAATAAAAACGGGAAATCTCGAGTGGCACTATAGAAGCTAGCCACCAGATATGTGTTGATTGGAAACCGAGTCTACAAGAGACATCATCAAAGGATCAATCTTTTATGTGTAAACGAGTCCGAAGCTTAAGAAATCATGCACGAAGTCCATGAAGGCGAGTGTGGACCCCACATGAATGGGATTATGTTAGCCAAGAAGATACTCCGTATTGGCTACTATTAGACTACAATGGAAAGAGACTGCATCAAGAAAGTCAAGAAATGCGCCAAGTGCCAGTTCCATGCTAGTCTACAACATGCTCCGCCTTCACAACTGTACAACATGACCACACCTTGGCCATTCTCTTGTTGGGGCATAGATATCATCAGCAAAGTCCATCCTACGGGGAGCAACGGACAGTCATTCATCCTTGTGGCCGTAGACTATTTCATAAAATGGGTCGAAGCACAAGCTTACCGAGTTCTCAACGCCAAGAAAGTGGCCGAATTCATGAAGAACAACATTATGTGCTGATATGGTATCCCCCATGAGATCATCTCTGACAATGGCTCTCACTTCGAGAAAGAAATGGATGCACTTTTGGTTAACTACAAAATTACCAAGCACAAGTCATCCCCGTACCGCCCCCAAGCCAATTGAGCGGTCGAAGCAGCAAATAAGACAATCGAAGTCATCATACGAAAAATGGCTTCAACGGGAAGGGATTGGCCCGAGAAATTACCGCTAGCATTGTGGGGCTACCGCACATCAATACGGTCAGCAACGGGAGAAACTCCTTATTCATTGGTTTACGGTTCTAAAGCCGTACTCCCGGTCGAACTCGAGGTTCCTTCTCTACGGGTCTTACTCGAGATCCAAGTCAACGAGGTTGATTGGATGCAAAGTCGATACGAGCAACTAGCCCTACTCGACGAAAAGAGGCTAAAACCGTTTAAACGCACAAGGGCTTATCAACAAAGAATGGCAAGAGCTTTCAACAAGAAGGTGAAGCCTCGAAATATCAAAGTGGGAGATTTGGTCCTAAGACAACATCCTCCCAATGCCATGAATCCCCTTGGGAAATGGGGACCTCGATGGATCGGTTCTTACGTGGTCAAGAAGATACTAAGCGGCGGTACAGTATGACTCGTAGACTTGGATGGCGATCAATTGCCAAAAGAGGTCAACCTCGACAAGCTCAAGAAGTTCTACGCTTAACAAATAAAGACCATAAAAAAAAAAAAACGCTCGCTAGGTTGAAAACCCGCAAGGGCGGCCTAGGCAAAAATTAGAGCACATGCAAAAAAGAAGCCCGCTAGATTGAAAACCCGAAAGGGGGTTCTAGGCAAAAAATAGGGTGCAAAAAAAAAATGGTCTTCATTTGTTTGAACTACGGAGACCAGAGCCTCTCTACAAGAGGAACGTAGGAAACCTTCGAGTGAGGTCTAAAACATAATTTTTTTACCCAATCGAGTATAACAAAATGCAATTTTATTCATCTCTTGAATTATTTTGATCACTACAACGGCCGGTGTTGAGCAATAAAAGATAATAAACATTAAATCCTAAACAAGTGGTCTATTAATTGCAATCTTGGGGTGCTAGGAAAAATCTAATTTCCTCTTGGCCTTTGAAGGGCCACCCGAACGGTTCTCAATCCTATTATTCTTGGGAGGCCTAGGAACACTAAGACGGACCGAAACCTTCTGCGCAGCAACGCGCCTCCGAGCATAGAAGCTATCCAAAGGGGTACTAAAAGGGTCAGCCAAAATATTGTGCGAATCAGCAGCAGCTTCCTTATACCGCAAAGAACTGATAGGCTCAAAATATTTTCCTAACAACTCAGTAAGGAGCACATCAACCCAAGTAATTCTGCGGTAAAGAGTGCCAAACAGATAGTCCAAATAACTCTCGGTAAGAAAGATACTACCCCGGTAAATAAGGGCAGAAGCCCACCGATGGTGGTCATCTCCTCAAGATGACTGAAGCTCCGCTGAAAAGTCTGAACCCATATACAAGACTGGACGAAACACCCCACTCCTAGGGAAGGGGATAATCTGTTGACGACCAAACTGCCTCAGAACCCGCTCCGGATGGTAAAATGAAGAGTCTCTCAAGCCGGGTAAGACCACATGCTTAAAACCCGAGGTCCATTCCACAAAAGAACGAAGACCCCAAGAGGGAGGGCACTACTTAATGTCGGCCGATGCCCAAGAAGCAAAGAATTTTTTCCAACTATCCTCGGTCAAGTCTCGGATCAGCTATTTTCTCCTATGGACAACAAAAGGAGACAGATCGACATCTGGAGAATAAATCCTGAAATGCTCTCGAAGCCATATGGTCAATAGCAAGGGGCTTCCTTGACACATCTCACCTGTCCGATGCAGCTCATCAAGGCCATGCAGAGTTTCCCCCACTATAAGAGGAATTACGCTAAACTGTTGCTCTTTTGCCTACAAGATTATCTCAGCCAACTGTGCATCCGCTGTCCCGAAAGGTGCAACGAACAAAACCTCACTGAAAAGGCAAACTGCCATAGCATTCCTCTTGATGGACTAAACCGTTGGGTCCTCCGAGTGCAAGCTGAAGAATATTGGCAACTCAGTTATATCTACCACAGTGCCATGCAACATCTTCCTCACATCTCCGATGGGAAGGTTCAACAAGTCAGACCAAGAATCGATCACTCCACGATGATATTTAGGGATGGCAATTTGACCCGCCAGTGGCATACCAAGAATGGCACCAAAGCCATCAACAGTCGGCACCATTTCATTCGCCAAAAAGTTGAAGGTGTGGTTGTCGCAATCCCAAAAGGCTGCAGCGGCCTTCAACAAATCCCAATCCGGCTTCAAAGTCCGAAGTGTAAAAAGAATTCGGAAACCAAAATCTTTGATGAAAGCTTTCTTGGGATGTGTCTTGAAAGAGTACACGAAGGTCGACAAATCCTTCTCATACTCACCAACAACCTTGTCATCAAGGACAAAAGAATTGGAAGCCATGGAGAATGTTGATTACAAGCAAAATTGAGCAAAGAAAGAATGTTCAAGAATGGCAGAAAATAGCTGTTGGGAGAATAGCCTCGAATAGAGGCTGATATTATAGCTGTTGGGGATCTTTTGGCCAGCAAATGTTAAGCCCCGAAATTTGCTCCCCAGAAGCGCGCACCTCCCGTCACCCACATGATCGGCGTGCACATCCCATGGTTACTAGCAGAGGTGCCCGCCTCCCGTTCCAGAAACGCCTCAGCTGGCCCTTGTCAGAAGAAGAAATCATGCAGAAACAAAGCCCAAGCACTCCCGGAATCAACATTCTCCACCCTTGGTGACACAGTTGGACACACATTAATTTGGTCCGCCCCTAAGGCACGTCTAAATTAAAATTAGATAGAAACTTCCACTAAAAGTAGGTTGTGTCTTTCTTTTTAAATCGAAGTCAATCTCGACATTTTCCTCGCTAAAGGGAAAACATTCTTTTCGGCCTGCAGTCAACTGTGCCCGCACACCGGGAAAAGTCAACATCAAATGCAGCCCCCAACAGCAATCCGGTCCGCGGTGAGCCACTAAATTTGCCACTTCTTGAAGCAAAGCAACGGATTCACTAACGGATTCATCAACAAGAGTTCACTAAGGGATTCATTCAAACGGATTCACTAACGGATTCATCAACAAGAGTTCACTAACGGACCCACTCAATGGATTCACCAACGGATTCATCAAGCAGATTCACTAACGGATTCGCCAACAAGAGTTTACTAACGAGCTCATTCAAGAGGATTCCCCAACGGATTCATCAAGCGGATTCACTAACGGATTCATCAACAAGATTTCACTAACGGACTTGAAAATGTTAATGGCCTTGGTTTTATAGGAAGTGTTATCAAAGGTGTTGACAGTGTAACGATATCACTTCCGACAACACTTAACACACACGAACAGAAAACTGTTTCTGAAAAGAGTTTGCAGCGGAAAAATCACACAAGAATTATTTTTCTCAAGATATATAAATTATATATCTTGAGGGATGCCTCAAAAGGCGAGACCTTCACTAAATAATATGAGATGAAGTACAAGGCCGAGAGTTTCCTAATGCTATTACAATGAAAGCTTTGTGGAACTACTAAGTCTAATACACAGAATCCTAACCTAGCCAAGACACTTATAATACTCGATACAAGAATATAAATGTGTTTGAGAATTTATAAGGAACTAAGGAATGTGTAAGACTTTCTTGTGAGGAGTGTGTGTTCTTGCTTCAAGTGATGTGTTTGCCGTGCTTTCATCTTCACCTCCTCTTGCTATTTATAGTGCTTCTTGGACTTGGGGAATACTCCAATAATGGCTTGGAAAGGATGCAAAAACGTGGGGAGAGAGTGGGAGTAGTGGCCGAGCCTTGGGGGGCATTATCCTCACATTTCCTATTTTGTAGGAACAAACTTTCTTTGTGCCCAAGTTAATGCTTTGCCGTGTTGTACCTCCTTGCTCATGTGCCTTGTATATTTCTCCTTCAAATAATTAGCCTTTGAATGGGTCAAATACCCATGTGTTCGTTGTGTAGAAAATCTCCAAAGCTTGTGGATAAAATCACATTTTATTCATAACTTCTTTTTAAACTTCATTGCATTATTCTAGCATAGGTTATACCTGAAAATTGACCAACATAAACAATAAACCTTGCAATAATATTAGTCATTAGTCCAGCAATTATTTATGAAGCTAATATACAAATATAAGCAGACTGTCCGACGGTATCACTTGGACAGTGTGGTCAGCACTTGTGGTATCACCACATTCTGCACTTACAATCTCCCCCTTAATTGTATATTTCTTCACAAACTAAATAATCCTGCAACCTGCAAGACAAAGTTAG
This sequence comes from Campanula takesimana, assembly GCA_026119855.1. Lineage (NCBI taxonomy): Eukaryota > Viridiplantae > Streptophyta > Magnoliopsida > Asterales > Campanulaceae > Campanula > Campanula takesimana. Next base: position 1,125,778 of record JAOWBW010000134.1, read on the forward strand.
TCACACAACTAGAATATACATGCAATCTTCTCAAAAAATAACTCCCCCTCAAAGAGGCGAGTCAACCAAAATTAACAATGACATTTTAAAAAGTTTTTAAACAATAAAACAAAGTACCAAATGACCGAAACAGTTCACGGTCACAAACACACATCTAAATGTCATGAAGTGTAACCCACACTTCAAACAACCAACCAAAAAATGTTTAACAAACCAACAACCAAATAAAATTGTTTAAGTGCCACCACCACAAATTTGAAAAACAACTAATAAAAATATTGTTTTAATCACCACCCAACTACCAACATAAAATTGTTAAAGAACCACAACTCGCTTTACTCATCATCCTCGGCCCCGTCCTCTTCATTTCCTGGTTGAGTATCATTGCCTCCAGCACTTGTTCCAGCACCTGCGGTAGCACCCAAGGCAGCATTTCCTCCCCCTGTTTGTGATGAATATGATCAAGAAATACAGACAAATCATCATGAATCTTCATCCAGGAGTTGACCTGATCCTTTATGTTTTCCATAACCCTGTTTAAAACCTGAACAACACCAACTGTGGAAATCATAGAAGAAGTGCTGTCAGAAGTATTGACCTCACTTTGGGTAGAACTTTTTGCTGTACCTGTAGGGATAGGAAACGAAAAGTCTGGAACAGAAGGTCTAGCTTTTGCCTGGGAACGCTGAGCAGGAATATGTTTGGAGACCAAAGGTGGGGACGGTTTGGACCACGGCGGATCAACATGTCGGTTACCTCTCTTCAATTGATTATCAATAACATAGTAGCTAGGGTCGGAAGTAAAGATATCAGAGCCTAGTACTTGGAATTTTTGAAAGGTTAAGACACGAAAGATCAAGGATGGATATGGAAGATAGGATGGGTCTTTTCTTTTAGGCCAATTCGAAAGATGTTTGAACACTAGATTCCCAAAGTTGATCGATTTGTTTTTCCCTAGCCTATACAAAACCCTTGCTTGCTCCATGGTAAGGTTTTGATCACTCTTTGAAGGAAGCCAATTAAGCAAGCAAAGCTTGTGTAAAACTGAGTAAAGAGAGGTAAGTTTAGAGGCGGGGAATTTGACTTTGGGATTGGTTGGCCAATGTTGGACTTCATTATGGGTTAGGAATTTAGCCATTGCATCTTTGTTACAATTAAAACTTTCCTCAATGATATTGGGCAATCCTAAGGATTTGTTAATGATGTTGGGGTTGAAAAGAAACACTTTACCCCTAACAAACACCTTCCCGAATTCTGGAGCAGTTTCATTGTCTATGTTTGGACTAAGATTAGCATAAAAATTCCTTACCACCTTATCAACATAAGCCATTGCTTGGGTGTTAGGGATAAAAAAATTCTGGTCCTCAAGGAATTGATACACACCACTTTTCTTTAAATCATCCTCATCAATGTTTTTCTCTTCCCAAAAAAGGGGTATTGCTATGTTTTAGCCAAAAAGACATACCCGACTCTTTATAAAACTCAAGAGAAAAAGGATCTAAAGGAAAAGCTTCATTATCTTCAACTCTAACATGCTCATTTTCAGAATCATCAGAAGAATCAGAGACATGAGGAGAAGAATGATGTACCTCCTGAGATTTGGACCTGGTTTGAGCTTGCAGAGGTGTTTCCGAAGATGCTGGCCTTCTGCGGGTAACACCTTTGTCAGCACCCTACCCTTCCCTTTTTCAAGTCTTTGTTGTGCTGCAGCAAGGGTTTCACTATCTTGTTCCTGTTCATCCACCCACTGATCGAAGTCATCCTCTGTAGGTTCTTGCTCTACGGTATAATTTTCATCCGAGGCCTGAGCGAAAGACAAACTCTGAGAGTCTTCATCTGATACTTCAACAGGATCAGCTGGAGTGTTGGAATTTTCTTTGTTGAAGATAGCCCTTAATCTGCTTGAAGTCCTCTTTTTAGGTGCTTGGACAGATGGTGGTTGTGGCGGAGCTTTCCGCTTCTTCTTGGTGGCTTTGGTGGTTGTTGCAGCTGGTTGGGAAGGAGCCATGGCAGGAGGAGCTTGGGCGACTGGAATTGGAGATGGACCGGACACCACAATCGCCAAGGAAGGCGGTGATGTCACCGGTGTTGTCGCCGGTGATGTCTCCATAGGAGAGAAAAATCTAGCCTCACCCACACTTGGAGAGACTTCCATTGGCTCGGTGGTTGCTTTGGATGGTGAAGCCATTGATGATTTGAGAAGAAGAAAGAAGAATTTTATGAGAGGGATTTTCTAGGGTTTGAGAGATTGAGAGAGAGATAGACGAGAGAGAGAGAGAGCTCGGCGAGTTTTGATGAGGGAGGAGGGTTTATTTAGGATTTAATTAGGAAGTATTCAATTGGGAGTTAAATACTCAACATTAATTTGAGATAACCTTTCCTAATCCTAAAAACACTCAACTCCCCCTATTTTTTAGCTCTCCCTATTTTCTAGCTAGATAGGTAAACTCAAACTCAACTCCCACATTTTTGAAAATCAACCGGCCATTATCCCCAAAAAGCCTTCTTTTTTTTTTTAAAGAAAATAAAAATTAAGAAAAATAAAAACATCTAGAATAAATCGGCATAGGTAACAGAGATTAAGAAATTTTGAAATTTAAATTCAATTATGACTCCAAAATTTTAGGAATGTATTTACCTAATTTGATTTACCAAAAATAAAATATAAAAGGATTTAATAAAAACCTTTTTGAAATAAAAAACTCCACAAATTTAAGGGACTTTCGGACTTCCCAAATTTAATTATTAATTCCAAAAATAATAAATAAAAAAATAATGTGGCACATACTAATGTGTTATTGGTAATGATGGTAACACTTTAGAAAACACATAAGTCAAATATCCTCTTGATAAAACTTTACTTTAAGAAACTTAAGGCAAAACAATCCTGATTAACACTTGAGGCAAATTGTTAGGCTTCCTTTTTAATTAAGCAATTTGAGGCCAAAACAAGCTTCCCAAATTCAAACACTTGAGGCATAGCAAGCCTTAATTATGAGTGTTTGAGGTAAAATAAATCTAACAAGTAAGATAAGCTTGTTCTTCATCTTCAAGCACTTTTAAAATAAGTATAATTTACACTTTAATATCTACAAGATAGCATCGTAGTAACGAGCTCCGTGCTCCGAGTCCTTATAAAGTGTAAAAAATACTTTAGTGATTTGCACCTTTCACGTAGGATACACTGTAGTAGCGAACTCTATGTTCCTAATACTTAGTACGAAATCACTAAATAGTATCTCCCTTTGGCAAGAGTGCATCGTCGCAGCGAACGCCATGCCCCGAGTTACTTAGGAAATACTATAAGTGCTTTTTGCCTTTTAATTTTATCACAAAAATTAGTGACTTTGTCACTTTTGAGTACAAAGGGGATTTGACAAACATGTTAACCAAGTATAAACCTACCAAAACAAAAAGGTCAGTATGTTCCGCCGCGAAGGCATTAAACAAAAACTAAAAAGTTTTTTTTTTTTTCAAAAATTAAAATATTGTACAACAACAAAGATGATCCAAGGGGTTTAAACAAGAAATGGAACAAGAGACTTCTTCAAGTTAGAAAGTCTCTTATGGTTAAAAACTGGAATCAAATATTCTTCTTTCAAAGTATTTTTAGATTCAAGCTTGGAAAGAAAACATGAATGGTTTACCTTAGCATATCTCACCATGTCTCGATAATTAACCGGTTCCTTATTTCCAGTTTGTTTCCCTTTGTCTAATCTCCCTATCACTTGGGATATAGGATGATTCTTTTGAATTCTCAAAGGGGGATCTCTTCTGACGGGATCATCAACTCTAATGGAGTCCTCATTATTTTCATTTTCTGCAACTGGTCTGACTTCTGGTGTTATCTCTGGTATTGCCTCAGGTGTGGTAACACTGGGGCCGACATCTGGTCCAACACTTATGTCAACACTTGGTCCAACATAAATGTCAAATTCACTTTGAGGTTGTTCCAGAAGTATCGAACGAGGATAAACACCTGGTTCATCTGCAACACTTGACAGATCATCAAAAACAATGTTTACAGATTCTTGAATAATTCCAATTCTCAAATTATACACTCGATATGCAAGATTGTCATGTGAATATCCAAGAAAAATGGCTTTATCATTCTTAGAGTAAAATTTAGCTAAGCGACCCCAGTCTTTTAATATATAACATACACACCCAAACACATGGAAGTAATGGACATGTGGTTTCTTCCCATTCAAAATCTCATAGGGTGTCATTGTTAAACCAGGTCTTAGAAAGACTCTATTACAAATGTGACAAGCCGTGCTCAAAGCTTCAGCCTAAAATCTTTTTGAAATTCTTTTTGAGAATAACATAACATGGGCCATATCAAGCAATATCCTATTTTTTTTTTCAGCCACACCATGTGGTTTAGAGATCGAAAAATCATGGTGTATCCCATTTTTCTTACAAAAATTATAAAAGGAAACATTTGCAAATTCTTTTCCATGATTGGATCTTATACAGAAAATAGAAGCACAAAACATGTTTTTGATTTTGGAGTGCAAGAGTTTAAATTTATCTAAAGTTTCAGATTTTTCTCTTAGGAAATATACCCAAGAAAACCTAGAGAAATCATCAACTATAACAAAACATACCTCTTACCTCCCAGGCTTTCTACCTCAATTGGACCCATCAAGTCCATGTGCAAAAGCTGAAAACAATGTGTTGTCCCAAAGTGTTGCTCCTGGTGTTGGGTAACACTGCGGGTAACACGAGTCTCCTTACTTTTAAGGCAGTCCCCACACATAATTTTGTTCTTCAGATTCAGATTGGGGACTCCTTTGACAGCCTCAAACTGGAAAATTTTCTTCAAGTTTTCATAAGGGGCATGTCCCAACTTTTGATGCCACAAAATTGTGTCATCCATATTGACTAAATTGCATACTTGTTTATCAACAAGATAGCAATTGTCACTTGATCTAGTTCCTGACATTACACACGTGTTAGTGTTAACAAAAACTTCACAAGTATTTTTTTTTAAATTTTACCTCCAAGTTGTCATCGCACAATTGGCCAATGCTAATTAAATTAGCAACCAATCCATCAACGTGAAAGACATTCTTTAAGGCAGGGAATCCGGAAATATCAAGTGTCCCTTTCCCTATTATATTGCCTTTTCCTCCACCTCCATATTCACCGTTTCTCCTTGGATAGATTCATAGTCTTTCAAGAACACTTTTGTTCCCTTCATATGATGTGAACAACCACTATCAAAGTACCATGAACCTGAAATGTTAGTCTTCATAGAAGCAAATACAACATTGCATTTATGATTAGATTTTAAAAACCAGAGTTTCTTTTTAGACTTTTTAATTTTCTGATTACCAGTGTTGTCTTGAGTGTTAGGTAACACTTGAGATAACACATGTGAACTTGAATTTTTCTCTTTGAGTGTAAAACAATCAAATTTACTTCGTCCAGTTGTGTGACAATATTCACACACACACGGTTGATCAGAAATATCACTTGATGAACTACTTTTTACTTTTTCATGTTCTTTTACAAAACATGCTTCATTATTTTCATTCACTATAGTAGAAGTGATTTTGTCAAGAGAGTCTTGGAACCCAATACCTGCTTTCAGTGACTTACTCAAGTCGAGTATTTCATCCAATTTTGAGAACGCCGTGTTAAACTTTTTGAAGGTAGTCTCAGCTAGCTTCAACTTGGACTTGACTTTGACAAGTTCAACATCCAACTTTGTGAATTGCACCGCCAACCGAGTCAAAGAGTCTTTTAGCTCATGATTTTCCTTGGTTAAGATCGCTACCATCTTGTTCTCTTTCTTCCATTCTATGAACAATGAAAGCAAAAATCGTCAGAAAATTTAAAAGGATTATACCTGCTGGGTGTTGAGCTTGGTGTTATCGAACTCTGGGTAACACCATTGGCAAAACTTTCTAAATATGACTTTGAGTGCTCCAAAGCCATGGTCAACATGGCTGAGTGATCACGTTCTTTAATGTTTTCTAGCTCTCTTTCCTCACTATTTCTAAAGGAAGTATGATTCGAGCCAAGAAGAAAAGAAAGTCTCTCAAGATATGGATTAGCAAGATTCAAGGCCATGACAAACTGGATCAAATACTTAGTATGTCAAGTAACCAGCTCTGGTGCCAATTGAAAATGTCAATGGCCTTGGTTTTATAGGAAGTGTTATCAAAGGTGTTGACAGTGCAACGATATCACTTCCGACAACACTTAACACACACGAACAGAAAACTGTTTCTGAAAAGAGTTTGCAGCGGAAAAATCACACAAGAATTATTTTTCTCAAGATATATAAATTATATATCTTAAGGGATGCCTCAAAAGGCGAGACCTTCACTAAATAATATGAGATGAAGTACAAGGCCGAGAGTTCCCTAATGCTATTACAATGAAAGCTTTGTGGAACTACTAAGTCTAATACACAGAATCCTAACCTAGCCAAGACACTTATAATACTCGATACAAGAATATAAATGTGTTTGGGAATTTATAAGGAACTAAGGAATGTGTAAGACTTTCTTGTGAGGAGTGTGTGTTCTTGCTTCAAGTGATGTGTTTGCCGTGCTTTCATCTTCACCTCCTCTTGCTATTTATAGTGCTTCTTGGACTTGGGGAATACTCCAATAATGGCTTGGAGAGGATGCAAAAACGTGGGGAGAGAGTGGGAGTAGTGGCCGAGCCTTGGGGGGCATTATCTCCACATTTCCTATTTTGTAGGAACAAACTTTCTTTGTGCCCAAGTTAATGCTTTGCCGTGTTTGTACCTCCTTGCTCATGTGCCTTGTATATTTCTCCTTCAAATAATCAGCCTTTGAATGGGTCAAATACCCATGCGTTAGTTGTGTAGAAAATCTCCAAAGCTTGTGGATAAAATCACATTTTATTCATAACTTATTTTTAAACTTCTTTGCATTATTCTAGCATAGGTTATACCTGAAAATGGACCAACATAAACAATAAAACTTGCAATAATATTAGTCATTAGTCCAGCAATTATTTATCAAGCAAATATACAAATATATGCAAACTGTCCGACGGTATCACTTGGACAGTGTGGTCAGCACTTGTGGTATCACCACATTCTGCACTTACAGGACTCACTCAATGGATTCACCAACGGATTCATCAAGAGGATTCACTAACGGATTCGTCAACAAGAGTTTACTAACAAGCTCATTCAAGAGGATTCACTAACGGATTCACCAAATGGATTCGTCAACAAGGGTTCACCAACGGACTTATTCAAAGGATTCACTAACGGATTCATCAAGCGAATTCACTAACGGATTCGTCATCAAGAGGGTTACTAACAGACTCATTCTGATGGATTCACTAACAGATTCATCCAACAGGTTCAATCGGCGGATTCACAAACAGATCATGCCACCTCCTCTATCAACAAAAGCCGCTCACACAGGGAGCGCACCCCTATCTCTCGTAATTTCAAATTCCTGCTTTCATCGAGTCTTTGCTTTTTCTTGGTGATGTCCTCAGCGGATGTCTTTTCTTTCGTCGGCGCATTTTGCTTCGCAATCCACGCCGCCGAGGGGCTCTGTAGACACCCCGCCTTGGACCGCTCACCCCGATTGCACGGTTGATTTTGTGTTTCTTCCTCTTTTAAGTGTTTTTTTTCAGTTTCTGTTACTCCCATTAAGTCCAGGGACTAAAATGAATAGCAGGGCTGACTTTATAGTCCATTCTGTCAAAAATGCCTTCTCTGAGTCGCGCGCCTCCTACCATAGGAGCCAGAAGCGCGCGCCTTCCTCCCCCAAGGTGGGAAGCGCGCGCCTCTGGGCGTCAATTACAGATTTCTGTCCAAGAATCCCTACCTTGCTCATTTTACATGATTTTGCCCGGGAAAGATTTTTTGGTGACTGAGTTTTGGCACCAAAAAACATTTGTTTTCACCTATAAAAGCATCCCTTTTCCACCCTTTCAAAGGACCCTTTTTTAGGACTCTTTTTGGAAGAAAGAAAACTATACATAAAAATATTCAAGGCATTTCAAAGGCAATTTCTCAAGAAATATTTGAACACATTGAAGCATAGGTAAAAGACCATTCTCTTCCCTCTTCCCTACTTCATCTTTTTTCCTTCTCTTTTTATTTCATCAAAAGTGCAATCACCCAAACATTTTGGGACATGACACCAAAGATTACTTCACTTCATTGAAGTTAGTCAAGGAGTTATCTCCCTACATTCTAAAACCCCCCTTTTTAACCCCTTTTATCATCATCGAAGAATAGGAAGAACATTTTGATTATGTAGATTTTGAAAACAAGCAAGACCAACATTAGTTGGGCGAGATGGGTGTTTAAGTACTTCCCATCTCATAACCTAACCCCCGAACCTCATAAACAAGAATCTCTGTTTTCGTAAATCAAACTTAGGCTACACATTAGGTTTTTCTTATGTTCCTCTAAAACATAGGTGGCGACTTTAAACAATCTAAAACAAGTTAGACATCCTAGGATCCTTCCACCGCTCTAGCTAAGCAGTGGGCTCTCCCGGGGGTATCTACAAGTCCAAGACAGAGATTACCGTGGGGGAAGAATTGACGGATTTAGCCTCCACGTTCAATGAACTCCCCATCATGGACGAATGCCAAGTAAATGCCATCTATGACACTGACACGAGAAGGGAGACTATCAGCGAGATCCAGCCAAGCTCCGAGCCAATCAACAACTGGTATTCTACGAAGGGACCCGTGGTATCCAAGGAATTCTTGGTCGAGAAGATGGGTTGCATTCCGCGTAAGGCCACAAAGGAAGACTTGTTCACATTCACTTTCGAGTACGAGAGTGTTTCCGATACCCTAACCCAAGAGGATATGGAGGCCATAGCCGAGCGTGTGTTCCCTTTCTTTGTTAATGAAAAATTTAATCTTTCTGAGTACCCTGAGATTGCAAACATCATGAATGATGAATTAACTAATAATGAATCTAATGAACTAGTTAATAACGATTCAAATAATGATGAAATAGACCATTAAAACACAACATACTTAAATGAACTTACTCAACAGGTCCGTAGTCGTGGTGAAAATGGTCCAGGGGCTGACGTAGAATTGTATGTTGTTAATCTGGGTACCGATGAAGAGCCGAAAGAAACCAAGATCGGAAGCTACTTCAAGGTGGAAGAGAAATACAGATTGATTGCATTGCTCAAAGAGTTCATGGATAGTATTTGCATGGTCATACAAAGACATGCCGGGTTTAGACAGAAAGGTCGCTGAGCATAGAATTCCGATCAGAGACGACGCTAAGCCGACAAAGCAGAAACTCAGAAAGATCAAGCCAGAATGGTATTTACAAGTCAAAGAAGAGATAGAGAAGCTTCTCAGTATGGGCTTCATCAAAGTTATTGAGTATCCGACATAGTTAGCCAATGTGGTCACAGTCCAAAAGGCTAACGGAAAGGTCCGTGTTTGTGTGGACTTCCGGGATTTGAACAAAGATTTTCCAAAGGATGACTTTCCACTACCAAACATCGACATGCTAGTTGACTCCACTGCTTCCTACAAGGTCTGCTCGTTTGTGGATGGTTTTGCTGGGTATAATCAGATTCTCATGGCCGAGGAGGATCAACGTAAGACTGCTTTCACAACACCGTGGGGCACCTTTTGCTACATAGTTATCCCGTTTGGACTAAGGAACGCTGGGGCTACTTATCAAAGGGCCATGACAGACTTGTTCCATGACATGATTCACAAAGAGATCGAGGTCTACGTGGACGACATGATCATCCATTCAAAGGGGACCGACGGTCAACATTTGATCGACCTCTTCAAGTTCTTTGAAAGGCTTCGATAGCACAAGATGAGGCTCAATCCCGCAAAGTGCACTTTTGGGGTTATCCGAGGCAAGGTTCTTGGCTACATGGTCACTAAAAGAGGAATTGAAGCAGATCCCTCAAAAATCAAGGCAATCATTGACATGCCTCCTCCCAAGACACAGAATGAAATGAAAGGCTTCATGGACAGACTTCAGTACATCAGTCGGTTTGTGCACCAGCTTACTTCCATGTATGAGCCAATCTTCAAACTACTCAAGAAGAATGTGGCCCTAGAATGGACAAACACTTGCAGAGAAGCTTTCGATCAAGTGAAGCATTACTTGACATGCCCTCTAGTTTTGGTTCCACCTCACAAGGAGAATCCTCTCTTAATCTACCTCACAGTGAATGATGAAGCCCTAGGGGCTATGCTATCACAAGAGCAACGAGACTTCACAAAGGAGAATGCCATTTATTTTGTTAGTTACCGATTTCAAGGAGGCAAAAAGAACTACTCTGTCTTGGAGAAGTCATGTGCGGAATTAGTTTGGGTCACTCAAAATCTCAAACATTACATGGAAGCCTTTCCGATCAAGCTAGTAGCAAAAGTGGACCCGCTCCGCTACATCTTCGAAAAGCCTTTCATGTCAACAAGGATAGCCAAGTTGTACTTCATGATCGCCGGCTATGATATCACTTACGTCACACTCAAATCCATCAGAGGGAAAGTGTTCAGTGATTAGCTTGCTGAATTTCTGTGTGACGAAGTTAAGGGGGAAGACTTGCAATTTCCCGACGAGCACTTGGTTTGCACTACAACCGAGGAAAATAAGTGGCAACTCTTTTTCGATGGCGCCGCCAATAAACATGGTTTTGGTATAGGAATGTTGCTTGTCTATCCAAAGGACATCTACACTCCAATTGCAATCTGTCTTGAATTCGAAGCTACCAACAACATTGCCGAATATGAGGCATGCATAGCGGGGCTAGAAGAAGCTATAGAAAGAAATGTCATAGAACTAGAAGTATTCGGTGACTCCCTGCTCCTTATCAATCAGACGTCGGGTAAATGGCGAGTCCAAGACCCGACTCTCCAACAGTATGGTCAACACCTTGAGGAATTGGTGGAACAGTTTCAAGACATCACGTTCAATTATTTGCCAAGAGACAAGAACCACTTTGCCAATGCTCTGGCCACTATAGCCTCACTGGTTGATATGCCCAAAGGAAAAATGGTGAAACCCTTCAAAATCTCAAGAAGGACCAGTCCGGCATACTGCATGAACATTGAGATCAATGAAGTCCAAGACAACCCCCCGTGGTACACAGACATCATGAACTTTCTTAACAACGGCACCTTTCCCGAGAACAGCAATGGGAAAACTCGAATAGCACTACAAAATCTAGCCGCCCGATATGTATTGATTGAGTACCGAGTCTACAAAAGACATCATCAAGGGATCAATCTCTTATGTGAAAATGAAACCGAAGCTCAAGAACTCAAACACGAAGTCCACGAAGGCAAGTGTGGACCCCACATGAATGGGATTATGTTGGCCAAGAAGATACTCCGTATTGGTTACTATTGGACTACAATGGAAAGAGACTGCATCGAGAAAGTCAAAAAATGCGCCAAGTGCCAGTTCCATGCCAATTTGCAACATGCTCCTCCTTCACAACTGTACAACATGACCACACCATGGCCATTATCTTGTTGGGGCATAGATATCATTGGCAAATTCCACCATACGGGAAGCAACGGACAGTCATTTATTCTAGTGGCCGTGGATTACTTCACGAAATGGGTCGAGGCACAAGCTTACCAAGTCCTTAACGCCAAGAAAGTGGCCAAATTCGTGAAAAACAACATCATGTACCAATACGGTACTCCTAATGAGATCATATCCAACAATGGTTCTCACTTCGAGAAAGAAATGGATGCACTTTTGGTTAACTACAAGATTACCAAGCACAAGTCATCCCCGTACCGCCCCCAAGCCAATGGAGCAGTCGAAGCAGCAAACAAGACAATCGAGGTCATCATACGAAAAATGGCTTCAACGGGAAGGGATTGGCCCTAGAAATTACCACTAGCATTGTGGGGCTACCGCACGTCAATACGGTCAGCAACGGGTGAAACTCCGTACTCATTAGTTTATGGTTTTGAAGCCGTACTCCCAGTCGAACTCAAGGTTCCTTCCCTACGGGTCTTACTCGAGAACCAAGTCAACGAGGTTGATTGGATGCAAATTCGATACGAGCAACTAGCCTTACTCGACGAAAAGAGGTTAAGAGCGTTTGAACGCACAAGAGCTTATCAACAAAGAATGGCAAAGGCTTTCAACAAAAAGGTGAAACCTCGAAATATCAAAGTAGGAGATTTAGTCCTAAGACAACATCCTCCCAATGCCGTGAATCCCCTTGGGAAGTGGGGACCTCGATGGATAGGTCCTAACGTGGTCAAGAAGATATTAAGCGGCGGTGTAGTCCGACTCGTAGACTTGGATGGTGATTAATTGCCAAAGGAGGTCAACCTCGACAAGCTCAAGAAGTTCTACGCTTAACAAATAAAGACCATAAAAAAAAAACGCTCGCTAGGTTGAAAACCCGTAAGGGCAGCCAAGGCAAAAATTAGAGCAAGTGCAAAAAAGAAGCCCGCTAGATTGAAAACCCGAAAGGGCGGTATAGGCAAAAAACAGGGTGCACAAAAAGAAAAAAAATGGTCTTCATTTGTTTGAACTACGGAGACTTGAGCCTCTCTACGAGAGGAACGTAGGCAACATTCGGGTGCGGTTTAAAACATAAATTTTACCCAATCATGTCATAACAAAATGCAATTTTTATTCATCTCTCAAATCATTCTTTCCATTATAACGGATATGTTGAGCAATAAAAGACAATAAAACATTAAATCCTAACAAGTGGTCTATTTAATTAAAATATTGGGGTACTAGGAAAAATCTAATTTTCTCTTAGCTTTCGAAGGGCCACCCGAACAGCTCTCAATCCTACTCTTCTTGGGAGGTCTAGGAACGCTAAGGCGGACTGAAACCTTCTGAGCAGCGACGCGCCTCCGAGCATAAAAGTTATCCAAATGACTGCCGAAAGGGTCAGCCAGAATATTGTGGGAATCAACAGCAGCCTCCCTATATCTCAAAGCACTGTTGGGCTCAAAGTCCTTTCCTAGAAACTCGGCACGAAACACGTCAACCCAAGTGATTCCGCAGTAAAGGGTGCCAAATAGATAATCCAGATAACTCTCGGGAAGAAAAATAGTACCCCGATGAATAGGGGCAGAAGCCCACCGATGACGGTCATCTCCCCAAGCTGACTGAAGATCCCTTGAAAAGTCCAGACCCATATATGAAACTGGACGGAGAACCCCACTCCTCGGGAAGGGATAATCTGTTGGCGACCGAATTGCCTCAAAACCCACTCTGGATGGTAAAATGACGAGTCTCTCAAGCCGGGTAAGAGCACATGCTCGAAACCCGAGGTCCATTCCACAAAGGGATGAAGACCCCAAGAGGGAGGACACCACTCAATGTCAGTCGATGAACGAGACGCAAAGAATATCTTCCAACCATCTTCAGATAAATCCCGAGTCAGAAGTTTCCTCCTATGAATAGCAAAAGGAGAAAGATCACCTTCCGGAGAATAAATCTTGAAATGCTTTTGAATCCATACAGTCAAAAGTAAGGGGCTTCCCCGTCTCATTTTACCTGTCCGCTGCAACTCATCCAAGCCATGCAAGGTCTCCCCCACTATAAGAGGGATTAGGCTAAACTGTTGCTCCTTTACCTGCAAGATATTCTCAGCTAACTGCGCATCCGCAGTCCCGAGGGGTGTCACGAACAAAACATCGCTGAAAAGTCAAACTGCCATGGCGTTCCTCTTAAAGGACTGAACCGCCATATCCTCCGAATGCAAACTGAAGAACATTGGCAACTCAGTTATGTCAATCGCGGTGTCGTGCAACATCTTCCTCACATCTCCGACAGGGAGTGTAGACACCCCGCCTTGGACCTCTCACCCCGATTGCATACATAGTATTTTTACTTAACTTGTTTTTGTTAATTTCTGTTACTTCAGTTAAGTTCCTAACTGATTCCGTTAGTTTTGGACTAAACTTCATGACAGAGTTAATTTTTAGGGTCATTCTATCATTCTGTCCTTTTCTACCGCGGGCGCCTCCGACACTGTCAACGGGCTGCGCACGCGTCTCGCCCTTAAAGCGGGACTCGCGCACTTCCCACTTTGGCAGTAACGGATTGCACCATTTTTCCCTCCCTTTTCTTATTTACAACATCTCTTCTTGATCACAGAAGACCTCTTTTTACCTCCACATTCATCCCCTCTAGGCTTGTAACTCCCAATCCCATTATTCTAGCCATTGCTTTAAAACAAAATATTTCTTTTATTTATTATTTGATTTTCTCTTTATTATTTATTATTTATTTATTTTCTTATTGGTTGAAAAGCCATATTTTCCTCTCTTTTCTACCTATAAAAACCCCTCATTTCTACCTTAGAAAGGGACTTCAACTTTCTCTACACTTTTACTATACACAAATTCTCCCAACAAGAGTTTTAAGCAACAAAACTCTACACAAATTTCTACAGAACAATTTCTCTACAAGCAACTCCATCTCCAAGTTAAGATTTGAAGTTCTTATTTTCTAAAAGGTACTTTATCCTTTCTTCTTCTTCTATTTTACATGTCTTCTTAATGTATGCAATCCCCATCAAATGGGACATGACCAATATGACTACTTCACATATTGAAGTTAGTTAAGGTTATCTCCCTACATCCTAAACTCTAGTTTAAATTACTCTTCTTCTCTACATGTAATCTTTAGCAATTAATAAATTAAAAAATTCTCTTTTATTTCCCCTTTCTTTTTATTGTAATTGTTAGCACTTTTATATTAATAAATTGAAGGACTTTTTAGCATTAGAACACCTTTAGTAGCAAAACCCGCGTAAGCGGGGCGGAGTGGGTGTTTAAGTACTTCCCACTCCGTCACCTAACCCCCGAACCCTTCTCTTCCCGAATCTTTGGTTTCGTAACATAAAATAGGCTATTTCTAGGTTTTTCTTATGTTCCTCTAAAAACATAGGTGGCGACTCTCACAATTAAAATCAAATAGACATCCTAGGATCCTTCCAGCGCTCTAACCAAGTAGTGGGGCTCTACCGGGGTATCTACAGTGGCGACTCTGCTGGGGAGGAACTTAGAGGGTTAAACCTGCGTTTTCATCTTTTGGTGTTCTTATTTCTGCATTCTGGGCATTCTGGTAAAAAGAGTTGGAAGCGCGTGCCTCTGGCCTTCTTGGCCTAAAGCGCGCGCGTCCGACCCCAATTACCAGAATCGCCCACCGTCTTTCTTGTCCTTCCATTTCATGTTTCTGTGCTAACAATTACTACAGGGGAAAGTTTTATTATTTAGGGTCAAGGCAATCCCTTGAACCCACTGACTTCCAGGTTTTCACCCAGAAGCGGGCGCCTCCGCCACAGTTTACCTAAAGCGCGCGCCTCCCGAGTAGGCGCCCAAATGCGCGCGCTTCTGGGCCATTTTCCAGAACAGAAACAGAACAGTTTTGATAGTGTGTGGGCACTGGGCCTGCACATGAATGCTTTTACTTTCTGTTTATTTTATCGGTCACATGGGTGATTCGAAATTTGTAAATATGTGTTTATTTTGTTTTTTATTTCTTTGAAAAAAATATATATTTGTCACTTGGCTTGACCTCACACTACATGCACATATTCCTATGAATTGCTCACTATCGTGTCGCACAAGTTCATAACCCCAAATCCGTCGAGGCCCGTCCTAGGAAGTTTCAAGCTCCACCCGACCTTGACTCTTCCGAAGCGGTAAACCTCAGCCCGTGGCGTAGTTCATGACTACATGCTGAGGGAGACCTTAAGCCTCTCTTTAACCGAGCACAAGCCAACACAATTCTAGTTAGGGTCTAACACTCCGTGACCAAGTCGGTTTTCGTGTGTCGAGATTTCCCTAAACTAATGTCATCAAATCATACATGACGTTTCCAAAAGAAACAATTGGTTATTATGGAAGAAATAAAACTCCGTCCCCAAGTGGTTATTATGGACGAAATAAAACTCTGTCCCCGCATGTATGCTTTATGATATTAATTTAGTTTAATCCCGTCACATATAGGTATCACATGCGTGGTGGAATCCGATGAGTATATGGGACCGCGAGAAGGTCTATATACTAGTGTGACGATTCCACTATTTTTCTAGAAACCCCAAAAAGGACTACGTCCTTCCGACTTTTGTAAATAAATAAATAAAAAAGAGTCATTTTTCCTTATGTGGTTGAGTCTTTTCCTGTTTGTGGGTTAATTTATTTTATTCAAAAAGTGTTTGTGGGGCCATCCTAAGATCAACCGTGCTCTTTCAATAGGTCCAATGGATTCCAGCGGCAACAAGAACAATGGTGGGTACATTTCCGTGTCCAACGAAAGGCTCTTCAACATAATGAGAGCCATGAGGGAACATATGGATAGACTTACCGAGGATGCCCGCCGAAAAGATGATTTGTGGCAAACCCATTTTGATCTCCAGAGGAGAATTCACAAGGAAGAGATTTCCGAACTCAAGGCCCGTCTGCAAGAGTTCACCGACAACAAGGAAAATGCCAATGGTAAAACATGCCTAAGTGGCCCGCCCCTCAAAAGTTGAAAAGGTGCCGCCAACAACCGAGTTTTCACTCCACTCCTAGGAGTACCCAAGCCGAAGCATTTGAAACTTTGGTGGCAAATGGAAAGATCAAGCCTTTACAAGGGTACCAACCCAAGACGATCAATGCCAACCATGCCCATCACAAATATTGTGGCTACCACCAACATAGTGGCCATCTTACCGAGGAATGCTTTGTCCTCCCTAGCATCATCCAATATTTGATCGACAATGGTGAATTTACTGTGGTTAAAGAGCAACCGTTAGAGAGTGACAACATGCAAGAACTCATCAAAGAAGAGGTATGGTTTTGAAATGGGGCTTCAACAAGAGATCATGCCACAAGGAGAACTACAACGACAAAGATGACGACAACAATATCCGTTTCTCTTTCTCTACCTAGTAATAGGAATTAAAAAAAAAAAAAAGAGTCAAAGTCCTCTTAAGTGTGCATTAAAGTTTTCTCTTGTCCCATGTTAAATTTTGAGTCGATCTTATCAAATAAAAGTCGTTCTTGTCCTCATATACTATTCCAAGTTGTTCAATTTAATTCTTGGCAAAATGATGAAAAGATGTCTAAACAAGTTTTGGAACGAAGGCCATCACTTGAACGCCTAGGGGCTAAACATCGTGACGAAGGCGACAATATCAACGACAATCCATGATATCAAGCGCCAAAGAAAGGTGGAGCAACAACCATGGAGAAATCAAGCAAAGTTTTCAAAGGGGGATTAGAAAAAAAAAAAAAAAAAAAAAAAAAAAGCTCGCTAGGTTGACTCTTCAAAACAACCTGGAAAAAAAAAATTAAAAAAAATAAAATAAAATTAAATTAAATAAAAAATCTCCCTCAATCAAAGAAGTACAAGATCAACATCATTCCACCAACAATGGACGAAGCAACAACAATTCATCACGACGAAAGGAGAATCCACAAGAACTACGGTGACCTGAGCCTCTACACTGGAGGAACGTAGGCAACCTGCGGGTCCGGTCTCATGCAAGAAAGAAGATATGTTTAGTCCTAGTGCGTTATGGTGATCGGCCTTCATCTCGAACTTGTCAAGACATCTTTGTACGAGTCATTTGCCAATGAATCAATTACCAAAAAGATTGAACAACTTTCTTAGATTTGGAATCGCTTTCACGTTCCTTGTCGAGTCTAGGGGCTTCTTATCTTTCAGCGATACTCCCAGTTTCTTGCAATCAAATTGGGGCTTTCTTTTTCTTCTCTCTTAATGACTTACTGGCCTTCGTAAGTCGTTCAATAAATAAAAAATACATGTCAATATTAGGGGCTACTTCCCTAGTCAAGTCAATGTCACTCATCATTAGTGATAAAAAGGTCTCCACCGCAAAATCACATGTCTCTCATCCTCAGCTAGAGTCAATGCACGCTTCCTCATTAATCGAGTCAAAATGAAGACGCAAAAGAGATGCCCGCTAGATTGAAAACCCGAAAGGGCAGTCTAGGCAAAAAATAGGGTGCGTCATAAAAAAAATGAGAGAGTGGGAGAGAGAAGGGAAAGAGAAATGGAGATCGCCGGCCTCTAAAGAAGACAAGTTCTACATTGAATCTCCTCAGCAAGTCAAATCCCCACCGAGTTAACTTTGGAATTGCAAAAGGCTCGACAAGATATGGCACAATCAAAGGTCGTTTTGGATTATTGGCATAAGAGAGGTTGTTCTTGCAATATCCACTTTTGGGTTCATGTGAAAGAAGCCCCATGGTAACCGAGATCCATCCGAGAATGAGCCCATCATTGAGGGGTACGAGGTTGCACAAATAGTCCCCAGTAAGTCAATTAGTGTGGGCAGCAAATGGCAACAACATGTGACTCAGTTTTCAAGCTTCTCCAAGCATGTACCCCTACAGTATGTCAAAAGGCTTCCCAAGAATAGAGTAGCTCTTGCCATGTCCTCTTATGTTTGTTCCCCCGCATGAGGACAAGTCTCTGGCTTTGCTCGACAAATGATGACGCCCTAGGGGCTATGTGACTCAAGAACGAGAGCTTCTTCTGCTTCATTTGACAGTTAATGATCCCTAGGGGTTATGCTCAAGAAAGATGTGTGAGACTACCCTCAAAGTATCTCAAGAGGAATGTCGAAAAGCCTTCATGTCATGTGTGCTCGTGTCTGTTCCTCCAATCAAGGATATGTTTTTCTTGCTCCACTTGCAATCAATGGTGGCACTCTAAGGACTACACTTGAGTTTGAAAGGCTCCCTCAGCAAGAAGTAATTCGCGTCACCTCCCAACAATGGCCCTACCAGATTAATATGCAACATTGGAAGCTTCTTCAATTAGTTTGGCACCGAAAGTCTCAAGGGGCTTCACAATCTACTATCTTTTGGGCTACGGCATTACAGTAATCCGAGTAAAGGGCAATATTGGGGCTTCGCAATTGGCAATCTTTTTGGGAATGATACCCGAGCAATTCAATGTGGGGAATAGTCTTCATGGAACCAAACAAGCTTCAAGGGTCTCTTGGTACTTCACGTTAAAGGTATTTTGGTTTGAAAGGAGGGCTCCGATGTTATGAATGAATTTGATGATTCTCATGTTGTGAATTACGACGAGTTTATGAAGAAAGTCTTAGAGAAAAGGAAAAAGATTCAATATGCTAAACTCTATCAAAACAGGGTTATAGCGGGAAATGCCATGGCCAATCCCAATGTTTTTGCAATTCAGCACCCCCTTCTCTGAGATCAAAAGCACAAGTTGCATCCGCACAAGTTGCATCCGCACGAGTTGCATCCGAAGATGTTTTATTAGTTCCACACAAGAAAACTCAAGCAAGCATACCCATTTGGGGACCTTATCACAACAAGTTCTTATCATCCGGGACCTCGACGACACCACAAGACATTATTTCATGTTTTGACATAAGCTTTCTGCCATTTGGGTACCGACCACAATGAGGCTATTTATATCCCCAGTGAGAGTAAAAGGAGATCTCTATCAAGAATCCTACCCGATGTTGCATCCTCTCTCAATGCCAAACTGATTCCAAGATAATTTGATGCTTTACATCGAAAGGTCTTCTCATTCCACCATCTTGAAGCTCGCAAACAGCAAGTACATGACACTTGGGGCTTAACAATCCCTCGAAGCTTGGCATTAATAATCTCCTCTTGAGGCTTGCTCATGTCAACGAAAGGCGATTTGTTTGAATGGGCCAAGAGCTGATTTATCTTGGGGCTATGCAAGTCACTCAAAGTTTGGCATCAAAGGCGTTCTAGGGGCTTTACAATCAGCAACCCCTCGGTATCTCGGCATCGAAAGTCTTTTGAAGCCCCATAATTGACAAGTCTCTTGGGGCTAGACATCAATCTTCGTTGGGCACAACAGCGACAACAGAATTCAAGCGAGGCAACCTGGACTTTGACCGAACATGACTTGATCTTGGGTTGGCTTTACAAACACACAATGGCTAAAATGGTTCAACCACGAACTAAAAAACAAAGTTTTTTCTTTTTATTTTTCTTACTCGTATAAAAAGTATGTGCTTCATTTTGTTGTTGCTCCTAGCTTCTTCCCCAGCATTCTCCATCATCCTTGAACTACGCTGGTCTGATTCCCTTCAAGGGATACGTAGGCAGCCTTTGGCACGACCAACCCATCATTCAGAATGTCATCTTACCAACATTCCATCGAAAGCAAGAGAAGTTCATCATCTTCATCAAAGCCACAACATCTCCATCCCGAATCAAGCGGCCATGGTAAGTGAAGGTATGAACATCATTCATTAATACTTTCTTCAAAAATCACATCACACACAAAAGCAATTTCTCCATTCTTGCAAAATCTCTCTCAAGCAATCTCTGCTTCCTAAATCACACCACACCACAATCACAATTTTCTCTTAATTTCTATTTCACATCTCACACAAGCACATATATCTGCAAAAGCATACATATAACAGCTACAAGCATTCGACAAAATGGACTCGCAAACGGGTTCGGCAAAGGGTTCACAAATGGACTCGGCCATCGGATTCACAAACGGATTCGACCAAGGGACTCACAAATAGGTTCAACAAATGGATTCACTAACAGATTCATCTAACGGGTTCACAAACGGACTCGTCCATCAGATTCACAAACGGATCCAACCAAGGGACTCACAAACGGGTTCAGCAAATCGATTCACTAACGGATTCAGCCAACGGGTTCACAAATGGACTCGTCCATCGGATTCACAAACAGATTCGACCAAGGGACTCACAAACGGGTTCATCGAATGGATTCACTAACGGATTTATCAAGCGGATTCACTAACGGATTCGTCAACAAGGGTTCACTAACGGGCTCATTCAATGGATTCACTAACGGATTCATCAAGCGGATTCACTAATGGATTCATCAACAAGGGTTCACCAACAGACTCATTCAATGGATTCACTAACGGATTCATCAAGCGGATTCACTAACGGATTCATCAATAAGGGTTCACCAATGGACTCATTTAATGGATTCACCAACTGATTCATCAAACGGATTCACTAACGGATTCTTCAACAAGGGTTCACTAATGGACTCATTCAAGGGATTCACCAACGGATTCATCAAAAGGATTCACTAATGGATTCGTCAACAAGGGTTCACCAACAGACTCATTCAATGGATTCACCAACGGATTCATCAAACGAATTCACTAACGGATTCGTCAACAAGGGTTCACTAACGGACTCATTCGACGGATTCACCAACGGATTCATCAAACGGATTCACTAACGGATTCGTCAACAAGGGTTCACCAATGGACTCATTCAATGGATTCACTAACGGATTCATCAAGCAGATTTACTAATGGATTCGTCAACAAGGGCTCACCAACGGACTCATCCAATGGATTCAACAAACAGATTCAACAAGCGGATCCACTAACGGATTCAACCGGCGGATTTACAAACGAATCATGCCACCTCCTCTATCAACAAAAGCCGCTCACACAGGGAGCGCACCCCTATCTCTCACAATTTCAAATTCCTGCTTTCATCTAGTCTTTGCTTTCTTTTCTTTCTTTTTCTTTGTCGATGTCCTCGGCGGTTGTCTTTCTTTCGTTGACGTGTTTTGCCTTGCAATCCACGTTGCCGAGGGGCTCTGTAGACACCCCGCCTTGGACCTCTCACCCCGATTGTATACATAGTATTTTTATTTAACTTGTTTTTGTTAATTTCTGTTACTTCGGTTAAGTTCCTAACTGATTCCGTTAGTTTTGGACTAAACTGCATAACAGAGTTAATTTTTAGGGTAATTCTATCATTCTGTCCTTTTCTGCCGCGGGCGTCTCCGACACTATTAATGGGCCGCGCGCGCGTCTCGCCCTAAAAGCGGGACTCGCGCGCTTCCCATTTTGGTAGTAACGGATTGCACCATTTTTCCCTCCCTTTTCTTATTTACAACATCTCTTCTTGATCACAAAAGACCTCTTTTTACCTCCACATTCACCCCCTAGGCTTCTAACTCCCAATCCCATTATTCTAGCCATTTCTTTAAAACAAAATATTTCTTTTATTTATTATTTGATTTTCTCTTTATTATTTATTATTTATTTATTTTCTTATTGGTTGAAAAACCATATTTTCCTCTCTTTTCTACCTATAAAAACCCCTCATTTCTACCTTAGAAAGGGACTTCAACTTTCTCTACACTTTTACTATACACAAATTCTCCCAACAAGAGTTTTAAGCAACAAAACTCTACACAAATTTCTACACAACAATTTCTCTACAAACAACTCCATCTCCAAGTCAAGATTTGAAGTTCTTATTTTCTAAAAGGTACTTTATCCTTTCTTCTTCTATTTTACATGTTTTCTTAATGTATGCAATCCCCATCAAATGGGACATGACCAATATGACTACTTCACATATTGTAGTTAGTTAAGGTTATCTCCCTACATCCTAAACTCTAGTTTAAATTACACTTATTCTCTTCATGTAATCTTTAGCAATTAATAAATAAAATAATTCTCTTTTATTTCCCCTTTCTTTTCATTATAATTGTTAGCACTTTTATTGTAACGCCCATCCTAATTCCTGTTAAATTCTTAACTTGCATATTTATGCCATTTTATTTGAGTTAATTATTTAACTAATTGAGCAAGTTTAGGACCTAACTGTTCAAAGTTGAAACATTAGGGTCATTTGTGAAATTTAAAGTTCAGGGGCTTAATTGCTCAAAAGGAAACTTGGAGGGCCTAGTTGCAATTCTTGAAACTTGCAAAGGATAAACTTGGTTTGTCTGAGGAAAGATCTTCACTTTCCTAAAAATTAGTTTACGTTCTCTTGCTCTGTCTCAGAAAAGAAAAGTTACGGTGTACCCTATTCTCGACTCCTCTCGCTTAATTATGCCTCTGTTCGAAAAATCCGACTCCGCATAAATGATCAGGGCGGTGAGTAAAGCATTTCCTGCGAACAGAAATTAGTTTGGGTGAATTTGATTTCGGAGTAGGTAAGTCACTAGCTCCCCCTTGCTTGTAATAACATGCCTATATGTTATTCTTGATACTTGTGCTTGTTAATTTCGTGATTGGAATGAATTTTGTGATATTTGTAAAATTGGGACAAAGTGAGTATTCTCAGACTTTGTAAATGAAAGGAATAGACTTGAAATAAAGTCCTGAGCATGTTAGTATATGCCTTGGAAGTGTTAGTAACTATACTTATACTTTTAGGATGGTAAAATATTTAAATGGAATAAAAGAAAATTATTCTATTATTTGTGGGACGGTAAAAAGAATGAAATAAACTTGAAA
The DNA here is from genome assembly GCA_026119855.1 of Campanula takesimana. Taxonomy (NCBI): domain Eukaryota; kingdom Viridiplantae; phylum Streptophyta; class Magnoliopsida; order Asterales; family Campanulaceae; genus Campanula; species Campanula takesimana. The sequence goes on from JAOWBW010000134.1 coordinate 1,149,020, forward strand.
GTAATGTTTTGAACTTGTTTGTATGTCCTGGGTATTGCCTAAGTATTAGTAAAAGTATACTCCTACTCTTGGGACAGAGAATTGTTAAGCCTGGGAAGAAATTGCAATTTGCTGGAAAAAGCACCAGGCGCCCGCTTGGTAGTCAACAGGCGCCCGCCTGCTTGCCTCATTTTAGAACAAAAGTTTCTGTCGAACTTCCAGCGCACGCGTGGGTAGCCATGCGCCAGCTCGCCCGCCTGTCCCCTGCCTTGTCCGCTTGCGAGCGAGCGCCTGGTATGCGCCGAGCGCCCGCTTGCCCTGCAAACCCTAGATCGATCGCCCGCCTGGTCTGGGCCAGGCGCCCACTCGCCTGCCTTCCAAAAATTCCTTGTTTGCTTGAACCAATGTTGTTCAAACCCAATCAAGTTAGGATTGTACCAAGGCCTTGAGCCTTAATCTAAGATTTCCTAGTAAGTGTTTCGGAACCTTAGGGGCATCAGAATAATGGTCTTGAACATGAATATCCATAGAACTCAAATGAGAACTTGAGTATAAGAGTAAGAACTCTTTTATATGTCTTGAAACTGCTAAGAACAAGCACTAATGTGTTATATGTGTTTTGAAATCAATGTTTGTGTACCTTAGGGGCACTAGAACAATGTCTTGAGCTTGAATATCCTAGGAATAGGATCATGAATTGTAAGTATAAGATATGTAACTCTTTTACTTAACTTGAACTTGAAGTATAAGACAATGAAATCTTGTACATGACTTGAATATCCAAGAATTGGATTGAGAACTTGAATATAAGATGTAAAATCTTGTACATGACTTGAAACCAATACATGTGTATGGTAGTAATCTTGTAAGTGTTATAAAACACTAGAAGTATAAGAGCAAGAGTCATAGCTTGAACATCCAAAGAATTGGAGTGTGAACTTGAATATAAAAGAAAGAAATCTTGTACTTGTCTTGAAACCAATACACGTTTATGGTAATGAACTTGAAAGTGATATAAACAAGCACTAATGTGTTAGAACTATCCTTCATGTGTATGTGCAAATCTTGCACATAACTACTTGATAGAATGTGGCTTGTTGACTACTTGATACATGATATGAATAACCAAAGAGTTGGAATATAGAACTAGATAGAGAATGAACAACTCTATTACATACTCGAATCTAATACGTGTGTATTGAAGTGCTATGAACAAGCACTAATGTTCTAGTGATTGGTTTAATCGTGTATATACTCAATGAAGTATAAAAAGTATAAAGAAAATATCATGTTCTTGAGTTGAGTTCCTAAAGAAATAGGGACTAGTGTAATATGAAGATAATTCATAAAACAATGATTATAGAACACAAAATGTGTTGGAAAATGTATTCGATTATTAACGATACATATACGCGAGGTATGATTGTGACTAGGTACAATACGACCTATTCGACTACGTGCTTAGAGTCTAAGATGTTGGGCTCTACTTGGAAGTAAGGGTACCGTGATAGACACATTAATGTGTTAAAGATTATATGAATATGTACATGCAAATATGGCATATTACAAAGTGACATAGAATGATGTACCCTACTACTTGTTTGGGGTCTGTTACTAATAGACTCTAACTTGGATTGATTGTGTTACGTGAACACATTACGTGCCATTGTTATACTGATTTGTATTCGTAATTATTGCATACGTGTACTTGTATTTGGTGAGCACATGATTACATGGTTCATGAAGGACTGGTCCACTACTTTTGGACTTAGTTCTATTCTCGTTATTTTTGGTGAGCACATAATTATAGTTCATGAAGAGCTAGTCCACTACTTTTGGACTTAGTTCTACTCTCGTAGTTCAAGAAAATACTACTTGTACATTCTTGTGTGAGTCCAGCTGGTTCTCCTTGCTTGTTCGGAGATATATAGGTTCACGCTTATCGCGAGTGCTGGGGCTAAGTGATAATCGGGGATCTATGTATCTACGCTTGACCCCTTACTACAGGCCATAGTAAGGGCATATCTTTTTTTATTAGAGCAATACGCCTGATAAAAGTGAATGCTAAACTCGTAAACACCTCGTGAATCTTGTTCTTGTGAGTGACACTGGTTATCGGGTCCTCTTGTGTACTGCACAACAGCAACTTGATTGATCGTGATTTGTCAACTGCAATAAGCAACGACAACAATGGTTTACTTGGGAGGAATAAGGGTGGAATATCATTTGTAACGTGATAGTTTAGCCTTATGTGCTTGCTACTTTATGAGTTGGCTTAGCCTCTCATATACTTGTTACTTGATGACATCTTGAGCATGATTACTTGATAATCTTCTTGATTTGCATGATTACATGATAACATGATATGTACTTGTATCTAGTAACTTACTGAGATTTATCTCACCCCGTTCCTTGTTTATTTATTCCCCCCCCCAAGAAAGCAAGTGGTAATACATTGTGAGGCTCGACTTAGCAGGGGCCTACTTGGCAAGTTGTTCTTGTTTGGGGATTGTTATCCTTTCCAGTTTTGGTGAAGACGATCTTGTATCAGTTGTTTAGACTCAGTATATTGGGTAGACTTGTATAGTTCTTGTAATGCCAGCTTAGGTGCTAGGCATGTTTTCCGCTGTGTATAACCACATTTGGTTTAAATTTCTTGGTATAGAACTCGTTGTGAGCTATCTTAGCTCGTTCCTCTTCAGTATTTATATGATGTCAGTTTGATATAAGCAGATGTCATTCAGTTTCTCGTTTTTTATTAGTCACGCACACCAGGTTTGAGGTTCTATTAGGGAATCCCGGGACTTGGGGGCGTGTCAGTTGGTATCAGAGCTATGGTTTAGCTCTAAGCCTGGATAGGGTCTATGGCCTAGGTTGGGTTAGTCTTGGGTGTGTTTTTGACGCCGAGTGCTTTGTTACTTGTTGTTATACTAGGCATAGGACTGGTGTTGATAGTGTTGATGTAGTGGGGACTAGATGGTTTGAGAATCGAGAGCGCGAGTCTTTAAAGAGTTAGGCGTATCTATCTTGTGCAGTGGACATTGTTTCATGCTATATGCATTCTTGTCCTCATTCCTTGATTTACGTGGAGGCGTATGCTCTAGTAAGAGACTACGTGCTTGATATCGTTATTTGTAAGAGCTTGATAGAAGTGTGGGTGATAACACCCTATACGTTATATGTTAACTTGGTCATGTCACCTGCATGGGGCATTGATGTGATACGTGATATGGCTTGGCTTTTTACGTGTTATGATCTGGCTTTCTATATGTTATGCCATTATTGTTTGCCACAATAGATGATGAATATTTCCATGCTAGTATGCTTGACTATTTATATGAGCATGATAGATCTATGTATGACATTCACATTGAAAGCTCGAAAATGGTTATCAAGGTTGTGTTGAATATTTAGCATATGTGATTGACGGAAGAATGTCTACACCAAAAATTGAAGGATGTATCCATTCTTTGTGAGATCTCAGATATAATTTCTACTGAGTAGTACATGATACATGATGAGAACCTTGAGTTATCTTGAGTTGCTACAGTACAAATATAGTGTTGATATCTAAATCAATGTTCATGACATCGGTTGAGTTAAAAGAGTTGAAGGTTTAACTTGAGAAATTACTTGATAGAGGATTCATCCAGCTTAGTATATTTGCGTGGGGTGCATCTGTATTGATTGGCATGAAGAGATATGGTACATTGCGATTTCATATTGAAGCAAAGAATTCAACCAGGTGACTATAATGAACCAGTACTTGTTATCATGTATGGATGAATTATTTGATCCCTGAAGTTAATCAGTGGTCTATTCAGTGTTTGATTTATAAGTGGCTACCATTATTTGGAAAGTCAACTATGAGGATATATTGAAAACATCTTCTCATATCAGGTATGCTCGTTATGAATTCGTGATTATGCTATTTCGATTGATATATGATCTAGCAGTATTGATGGATTTGATGAATAATATTTTTAAACCATAATTTGATTTCTTTGCGATGAAGTGATTAATGACCTATTGGTGTATACCAAGTCGCAGACTGAGATTTGATTGTATTGAAATTTCTCGAGAGAAACAGTTGTTTCCAAAAGCTAGCAAGAGATAGAGGATCTATTTTCTTGAAGTGGGTTTACTTTAGGCATCTTTATTGACCTGTACAAGTGGAAATAACCGAGGTATGATTATTCTTGAGATTTTCTTGATCTTATTAGAGATTCATTAATGAATTTCGAAGGTAGCTCTATCATTAACTATTTGACACAGAAAGCTACACTTTCTGATGGATTGATAAACGTGAAGCCAATTTTTAAATATTGAAATGATGGATGACCACAACTTCAGTATTTGACATTGCCTAGTGGATTTGACTAATATGATGGTTAATTGGAGGATATGACCAGTGTTACTATTTTCTCGTGTATACGTCAAGTTTCACCAATATAGTGGATATGATAAATTCATTATGCATAGTGAAGCTCGAACAAGAGATAAAACGTGTGTTAATTCAAAATGGTAACATACTTATATATGCTTCGAGGATATTGAATCTTTATGAATAGAATAATTCTGCTCCTGACTTGAAATTGATTGTGATCCTACGGCTATGGTATTAGCAGATTCATTGAACATAAAGACTCGTGTTTCATGATTGATGGTACTGAATTGGAAGAAAATTTCTGAGTATTCAACTAAATCCTTGAGTTGAGAATATTTGAAAGTAGAATATCAGTGATCGGTTGATTTGTTACAATCCTTTGAGATTTGTGAATAGATATGAACATATTGCGATGGATTTTGTTGAGGGATTACCATTTAATAGATGAGTCCCGATGATGTTTGGTTATAGCGGATTGAGTAATCAAGTCTGCTTGACTTTATGTGTTTTGATGTTATTATCGATACATCTTGATTACATGGAATACCTGTGGATATAATATATGACAGGGATTCTTGTTCTACATCTTGTTCTACACCTTGTTTTACATCTTGATTATGAAAACTTCCTGAGCACTCTGGGCACTTAACCGAGTTTGCTTCTGATCATATATTACGGGCATGTGAAGTGGAATTTCTTGTGGCTATTGTATGAGTTTGCGATTTAGCGGAAATTCCATCACACGAATTACTTAGTATATGGGTAATTGCTTGTATGGATACTTGATTCTTGTCTTGAGCACGAATACTTCTTGTGAAAGTTTCATGGGAAAGTCACAGTATCGAGAAGGTTATGTGAGAATAATACTCGCAGGTAATTGATAATATGGTGTGGTATACCATAATCTTGCTATTCTTGAGTTCTATTTGTTATTTATATGTGTTATAATTTCGATCAGTAAAATTCGAGGACGAAATTTCTTTAAGGAGGGGAGGATGTAACACCCGTCCTAATTCCTGTTAAATTCTTAACTTGCATATTTATGCTATTTTATTTGAGTTAATTATTTAACTAATTGAGCAAGTTTAGGACCTAACTGTTCAAAGTTGAAACATTAGGGTCATTTGTGAAAATTTAAAGTTCAGGGGCTTAATTGCTCAAAAGGAAACTTGGAGGGCCTAGTTGAAATTCTTGAAACTTGCAAAGGATAAACTTGGTTTGTCTGAGGAAAGATCTTCACTTTCCTAGAAATTAGTTTACGTTCTCTTGCTCTGTCTCAGAAAAGAAAAGTTAGGGTGTACCCTATTCTCGACTCCTCTCGCTTAATTATGCCTCTGTTCGAAAATCCGACTCCGCATAAATAATTAGGTCGGTGAGTAAAGCATTTCCTGCCGAACAGAAATTAGTTTGGGTGAATTTGATTTCGGAGTAGGTAAGTCACTAGCTCCCCCTTGCTTGTAATAACATGCCTATATGTTATTCTTGATACTTGTGCTTGTTAATTTCGTGATTGGAATGAGTTTTGTGATATTTGTAAAATTGGGACAAAGGGAGTATTCTCAGACTTTGTAAATGAAAGGAATAGACTTGAAATAAAGTCCTGAGCATGTTAGTATATGCCTTGGAAGTGTTAGTAACTATACTTATACTTTTAGGACGGTGAAATATTTAAATGGAATAAAAGAAAATTATTCTATTATTTGTGGGACGGTAAAAAGAATGAAATAAACTTGAAAGTAATGTTTTGAACTTGTTTGTATGTCCTGGGTATTGCCTAAGTATTAGTAAAAGTATACTCCTACTCTTGGGACAGAGAATTGTTAAGCCTGGGAAGAAATTGCAATTTGCTGGAAAAAGCACCAGGCGCCCGCTTGGTAGTCAACAGGCGCCCGCCTGCTTGCCTCATTTTAGAACAAGAGTTTCTGTCGAACTTCCAGCGCGCGCGTGGGTAGCCATGCGCCAGCTCGCCCGCCTGTCCCCTGCCTTGTCCGCTTGCGAGCGCGCGCCTGGTATGCGCCGAGCGCCCGCTTGCCCTGCAAACCCTAGATCGAGCGCCCGCCTGGTCTGGGCCAGGCGCCCGCTCGCCTGCCTTCCAAAAATTCCTTGTTTGCTTGAACCAATGTTGTTCAAACCCAATCAAGTTAGGATTGTACCAAGGCCTTGAGCCTTAATCTAAGATGTCTTAGTAAGTGTTGTGGAACCTTAGGGGCATCAGAATAATGGTTTTGAACGAACTCAAATGAGAACTTGAGTATAAGAGTAAGAACTCTTTTATATGTCTTGAAAGTGCTAAGAACAAGCACTAATGTGTTATATGTATCTTGAAATTAATGTTTGTGTACCTTAGGGGCACTAGAACAATGTCTTGAGATTGAATATCCTAGGAATAGGATCATGAATTGTAAGTATAAGATATGTAACTCTTTTACTTAACTTGAACTTCAAGTATAAGACAATAAAATCTTGTACATGACTTGAATATCCAAGAATTGGATTGAGAACTTGAATATAAGATGATAAAATCTTGTACATGCCTTGAAACCAATACATGTGTATGGTAGTAATCTTGTAAGTGTTATAGAACACTAGAAGTATCAGAGCAAGAGTCTTAGCTTGAACATCCAAAGAATTGGAGTGTGAACTTGAATATAAAAGAAAGAACTCTTGTACATGTCTTGAAACCAATACATGTGTATGGTAATGAACTTGAAAGTGATATGAACAAGCACTAACGTGTTAGAACTATCCTTGATGTGTATGTGCAAATCTTCCACATAACTACTTGATAGAATGTGGCTTGTTGACTACTTGATACATGATATGAATAACCAAAGAGTTGGAATATAGAACTAGATAGAGAATGAACAACTCTATTACATACTCGAATCTAATACGTGTGTATTGAAGTGCTATGAACAAGCACTAATGTGCTAGTAATTGGTTTAATCGTGTATATACTCAATGAAGTATATAAAGTATAAAGAAAATATCCTGTTCTTGAGTTAAGTTCCTAAAGAAATAGGGACTAGTGTAATATGAAGATAATTCATAAAACAATGATTATAGAACATAAAATGTGTTGGAAAATGTATTCGATTATTAACGATACATATACGCGAGGTATGATTGTGACTAGGTACAATACGACCTATTCGACTACGTGCTTAGAGTCTAATATGTTGGGCTCTACTTGAAAGTAAGGGTACCGTGATAGACACATTAATGTGTTAAAGATTATATGAATATGTACATGCAAATATGGCATATTACAAAGTGACATAGAATGATGTACCCTACTACTTGTTTGGGGTATGTTACTAATAGACTCTAACTTGGATTGATTGTGTTACGTGGACGCATTACGTGCCATTGTTATACTGATTTGTATTCGCAATTATTGCATACGTGTACTGATATTTGGTGAGCACATGATTACATGGTTAATGAAGGACTAGTCCACTAATTTTGGACTTAGTTCTATTCTCGTTAGTTTTGGTGAGCACATAATTATGGTTCATGAAGAGCTACTCCACTAGTTTTGGACTTAGTTCTACTCTCGTAGTTCAAGTAAATACTACTTGTACATTCTTGTGTGAGTCCAGCTGGTTCTCCTTGCTTGTTCGGAGATATATAGTTTCACGCTTATCGCGAGTGCTGGGGCTAAGTGATAATCGGGGATCTATGTATCTACGCTTGACCCCTTACTACAGGCCATAGTAAAGGCATAGCTTCATTTATTAGACCAATACGCCTGATAAAAGTGAATTCTAAACTCGTGAACACCTCGTGAATCTTGTTCTTGTGAGTGACACTGGTTATCGGGTCCTCTTGTGTACTGCACAGCAGCAACTTGATTGATCGTGATTTGTCAACTGCAATAAGCAACGACTACAATGGTTTACTTGGGAGGAATAAGGGTGGAATATCCTTTGTAACGTGATAGTTTAGCCTTATGTGCTAGCTACTTGATGAGTTGGCTTAGCCTCTCATATACTTGTTACTTGATGACATCTTGAGCATGATTACTTGATAATCTTCTTGATTTGCATGATTACATGATAACATGATATGTACTTGTATCTAGTAACTTACTGAGATTTATCTCACCCCGTTCCTTGTTTATTTGTTCCCCCCCCAGGAAAGCAAGTGGTAATACGTTGTGAGGCTCGACTTAGCAGGGGCCTACTTGGAAGGTTGTTCTTGTTTGGGGATTGTTATCCTTTCCAGTTTTGGTGAGGACGATCTTGTATCAGTTGTTTAGACTCAGTATATTGGGTAGACTTGTATAGTTCTTGTAATGCCAGCTTAGGTGCTAGGCATGTTTTCTGCTGTGTATAACCACATTTGGTTTAAATTTCTTGGTATAGAACTCGTTGTGAGCTATCTTAGCTCGTTCCTCTTGAGTATATATATGATGTCAGTTTGATATAAGCAGATGTCATTCAGTTTCTCGTTTCTTGTTAGTCACGCGCACCAGGTTCGAGGTTTTATTAGGGAATCCCGGGACTTGGGGGCGTGTCATTTATATTAATAAATTGAAGGAATTTTTAGCATTAAAACACCTTTAGTAGCAAGACCCGCGTAAGCGGGGCGGAGTGGGTGTTTAAGTACTTCCCACTCCGTCACCTATCCCCCGAACCCTTCTCTTCCCGAATCTTTGGTTTCGTAACATAAAATAGGCTGTTTCTAGGTTTTTCTTATGTTCCTCTAAAAACATAGGTGGCGACTCTCACAATTAAAATCAAATAGACATCCTAGGATCCTTCCACCGCTCTAGCCAAGTAGTGGGGCTCTCCCGGGGTATCTACAGGGAGGTTCAACACATCGGACCAGGAATCGATCACACCTCTATGGTATTTGGGGACAGAAATTTGACCCGTCAATGGCATGCCAAGCATCGCACCAAAGTCGTCAAAAGTCGACACCATTTCATTTGTTGAAAAATTAAAGGAGTGACTGTCACAATCCCAAAAGGCTGCAGCGGCCATCAACAAATCCCAATCCGGTTTCAACGTCCGAAGGGTAAAGAGAATTCGGAACCCGAAATCTTTGAAAAAAGCTTTCTTAGGATGGGTCTTGAAAGAATAAACGAAAGTGGACAAGTCCTTCTCAAACTCACCAACAACCTTGGTACCAAGAGTAAAAGAATTGGAAGCCATGGAAAGTGTGGATTACAAGCAAAATTGAGCAAAGAAAAGATGTTCAAGAATGGCAGAAAAATAGCTATTGGGGGAATATATTCAAACATAGGCTGATATTATAGATGTTGGGGATCTTTTGGCCAGCAAATGTCAAGCCCCGAAATTCGCTCCCCAGAAGCGCGCGCCTCCCGCCACCCACTTGGGAAGCGCGCGCGTCCCACAGTCACTAGCCGAGGCATACGCCTCCCATTCCAGAAACGCCTCAATTGGCCCTTGTCAAAGAAAGAAATCACAGGGAAGCAGAGCTCAAAAATTCCCAAAATCAGCGGGATCGAGACCACCACTCCACCTCTGAATACACTTTGGGCACACATTAACTTGGTCCGCCCCTAAGGCACGTCTAAATTGAAATTATATAGAAACTTTCACTAAAAGTAGCTAGTGTCTTTCTTTTTTCAAGGTCAACCTCGACATTTTCCTCTCTAAAGGGAAAAACCTCATATTTTCGGTCCGCATTCAACTGTGCCCGCACCCCCACAAAAGTCATAAAGTCAATAGCAAGTGCAGCTCCGAATGGCACACGCCAGAGACAGCTACAAACAGCAATTCAGTCCATGAGAAACCACTGAAATCACCACTTCTTAAGCAACATAACGGATTCACCAACGGATTCATCAACAAGGGTTCACCAATGGACTCATTCAAGGGATTCACTAACGGATTCACCAACGGATTCGTCAACAAGGGTTCACCAACAGACTCATTCAAGGGATTCACTAACGGATTCATCTAACGGATTCACCAACGGTTTCATCAACAAGAGTTTACTAACGGACTCATTCAAGGGATTCACTAACGGATTCATCTAACAGATTCACCAACGGATTCGTCAACAAGGGTTCACTAACGGACTCTTTCAAAGAATTCACTAACGGATTCACCAACGGATTCGTCAACAAGGGTTCACCAACGGACTCATTCAAGGGATTCACTAACGGATTTATCTAACGGATTCACCAAAGGATTCGTTAACAAGGGTTCACTAACGGACTCATTCAAGGGATTCACTAACGGATTCATCTAACGGATTCACCAACGGATTCGTCAACAAGGGTTCACCAACGGACTCATTCAAGGGATTCACTAACGGATTCATCTAACGGATTCACCAACGGATTCGTCAACAAGGGTTCATCAACGGACTCATTCAAGGGATTCACTAACGGATTTATCTAATGGATTCACTAACGGATTCGTCAACAAGTGTTCACCAACGGACTCATTCAAGGGATTGACTAACGGATTCATCTAACAGATTCATCAACAAGGTTCACCAACGGATGGATTCACAAACGGGTTCATCAAGCGGATTCACTAACGGATTCAGCCGATGGATTTACAAACGGATCACGCCACTGTTAGTACCCGATCCTGAAAATGAGTTTATTAGGGTTTTCCCAAATTACGAGGACTTTATAGTAATTAAAAAAACCTTACAAAGACTTGTCCCGGATTCCCAAAAATAGCTCAATGTTCTAGAAAACATTAAATATGGACATTTAGGGTTGCCTTGTATGAACAGTAAAACCCTAGCTTAAATTTCACGTCAGCGCGCAATGATGGCCACGCGGCCACTTTCGTACCTAGCCATCTTGGCCACGCAGCCACTTTCGTACCTAGCCATCTTGGTCACGCGGCCAACCTCGCTCCTTCAAATCTCAGCCGTTGGATCTCCCCCTTTGTTTACTATATAAACCAATCTCAGCCTATTGGTTTAGGATCCGAATTTAAGAGCTCACAAGTGACGATTTTGCTCCCAAATAAAGTCATTCAAGCCTCCAAAAACACTCTCAAAATCCCAAGAAGATCCAAGGTTATATCTTGCCAACAAAGGTAAGTTTTCTAACTTTTTCTTCATGTTCTTGTCATATTATTAGTTTAGATCCATAATATTCATATTCTTAATATGTTTATTCATGTGTTCTTCATAATATTCATGTTCCTAACATCTTTATTCATATTTTCTTCATGACATTCATATGTTCATAATATGTTCTTCGCATGTTCATCATATTCTTAGGTTAAAACCTTATTTATGCTATATTTAGGGTTACGATCTTCATGTTAACATGTTATTTCATAGCCAATGATGATCTAGGGTTCATCAACCCAAGGATGATCTAGGAACTACTTCTAAACCATAATCTTTAGGTAATTCCCTCCTCATTATGCATGATCCCGATTCTTCTGCCTATTCTAAATTCTTCTCGAATTACGCTGACCTGAGCTTCTCATATTGAGAGGAACGTAGGCAATCTTCGGATCCGGTCTCAATCACTAACACACTACATACACCGCATCATGATAGAAAGACCGATCAATTCGGGCAATAGGAGTGATAACGTGAATATTCTTCTCTTATTGTAATTTGACCCCCGAACCCACTAAAATGTTTTTTTCAATGTTTTGGCTATAATTAAAACGGCGTGGCGACTCTCATAATTTTAATGTTGCAATGAATATCTCAAATTCAAACACACGTATTCACAGTGGCGACTCTGCTGGGGACTGCTTTGAAACTTTTTCAAACTTAGTGGGTCTAACTTTTGTTTACATCATGATGTTTGCCATGTTTGCACATGAACCTCACACTTTGCCATGTTTACACATGCACCTCACACTTTGCCATGTTTGCACATGCACCTCACACTTTGCCATGTTTACACATGCACCTCACACTTTGCCATGTTTACACATGCACCTCACACTTTGCCATGTTTGCACATGCACCTTGTATTTTTTCCATATTAATATGTGTACCTTGTATTTTTTCAATACACGTATTTTTTGTACTTTCCCTATAGTACTAAGGTCAAACGAGACTTTGCTATGCTCCCTTGTACATTCTTATCCTCTCCCCCTTCTCTCTCTCTTGCATTGCATTGCATCATTCAAGCATTCAAAAACTTCCCTTTTTTCTCCCAAAAAAGGATTAGTTTCTTGCCACACACTACCACTTGTCCGTGTCAGCACTGCACAGGTCCCCATTACCCGGAGTATTCGATGTGCAGGAATTTTTGCGCTACTGTCGCACTCTTTTCGAGTCATTCGTCTACTCCACTCACCGTGTACGTTCCACGAGCGGTGGGAACCTTTATCCTACCCGTGTCAACCCACACATAGAGATTAGGACACTCCTTGGACCAACCATTTAGGATGTAAATAAATGCAAAACTTTTCATTAAATAAAATGTGCATTGCATCTAGGCGACCTCTAAGGTCCATCGCTCACCCCTTGGGCCATCTATCAAAATTCCTCATCTTGGCCTATCTAGGTTACCTACCCATCATTGCGATCCATTTGGGTCTACCCTTCATCTCGACCCGCTTTGGTCAAAATCCCACCATCTTTTGGCCTCTTAGGACAACTTTATCTACCTTTGACCTCCTAGGTCAACCTTTGACCTCCTAGGTCAACCTTATCTACCTTTGACCTCCTAGGTCAACCTTTGACCCCTTAGGTCAACCTTATCCGCCTTTCACCTCTTAGGTCTACCCTTGACCGCCTAGGTCAACTTTATCCTCCACCGACCTGTTAGGTCAAACATTGACCTCCTAGGTCAACCTTATCACCTTTGACCCCCTAGGTCAACTTTATCAACCTCCGACCTCTTAGGTCAACCCTTGACCACCTAGGTCAACCTTATCACCTCAGACCCCTTAGGTCATCCCTTGACCTCCTAGGTCAACCTTATCACCTTCGACCTCTTAGGTCACCCCTCGACCTCTTAGGTCAACCTTTGACCCAATAGGTCAACCTCATCCGCCTTTGACCTCTTAGGTCTACCCTTGACCGCCTAGGTCAACTTTATCCGCCTTTGACCTCTTAGGTCTACCCTTGACCTCCTAGGTCAACCTTATCACCTTTGACCTCTTAGGTCAACCTTTGACCCCCTCAGTCAACATTATCACCCGTTGACCTCTTAGGCCAACCTTTGACCTCCTAGGTCAACCCAATCACCTTCGACCTCTTAGGTCAAACTTGGACTCCTAGGTCAACCTTATCCGTTTTCGACCTCTTAGGTCAATCTTTGATTCCATAGGTGAACCCAATTACCTTTGGTCCTAACCCGCTTAGGTCAAACCGTCATCTTGACCCACCTAGGTCATTATTTGACCCACCGTCGTCCAGACCAACCTAGGCCAACCCGTTTAGGTCCACACACCATCCTTGACCCATTTAGGTCAACTTGTCCGTCTTAGGTTAAAACTACCCCCTTCACCTTTGACCCCTCAAGGTCACCCCGTGACCCGCTTAGGTCGACTTACCTATCTTGGATCCATCTAAGTCAATCTCCAACCTTCCTTAGTCCACCAACCCGAATAGGTCAACCTTAGACCCGCTTAGGTCAAACCATGTCTATCCCGCTTACATTATCCCATAGGCAAACCCCTACAACCCGCTATCTTGATTCATTCACCATATAGGTCAATCCAACCCTTCTCATTTAGGTCGACCTATCCTTTACCCATCTAGGTCAACCCACCATTATCGTCGCATCCTAGCTTGAACCATTTCTTGTCTCAAACCTTAGGTCAAACCTTAGGTCAAATTTAGGTCAAACCTTAAGTCAAACCTTACCCGATTCCTATAGGTCTTCCTCACCCATGCTTGACCAAGGACCGAGTCATCTCCCTCTTTTTGACCCCTATGGTCATCTCTCACCTCTTTTTAAAAGTCTAACTTGATTCGAACTACGACGACCTGAGCCTCTTATTATGTGGGACCTCTCCCTCATGATAAGGGGAACGTAGGCAACTTCGGCCCGGTCAAACTTTCAATTTTTTACCAAAATGCATTTCAAAATGTGGAGACCGACTCTTTTCCAGAAAATGATTTTATAACGATGCCTTATCATTAAATACGAATCTAATTTAATTCAACTAAGAGGCTTAATTCTTTCATGACTAGAGTTCTGCATCATGTCGGCTGCAAGGAACATCGAAGTTGCAACTGAAGCTGCTACCCAAGATCCCGAGACAATCCTCTACACCGGTACTGCTCTCAATAAGCAAGCATCCCACTTCGAAGCCATCCTCGATGAACAAGCAATCCACTTTAAGGCCATTCTCAACGAGCAAGCAACACACTTTCAGAAGGAGATGCATAAGACCCTAAGAAATATCGAGAGGCGCCATTTGTCTGACATTCATGGCGTTTATGATTACCTCAGCCGAGTTCTCCCTCTTGCTCAATGTCAACACCCGTACGCTCCTCAAATGTACGGGCCGCCACAGACTTTCCCCGTCGGGATGCCTCCTATGACTACTCATCAACAAGGGGTACCGGTACCTAAATCACCCTCAAAGACAGTTCGTGAAAGGAAGGACGAGCGCGAATTCAACGACTTAGGTATGCCGTTAGCCAAATTCTTCAAAGGTTTGGTTCGAGCCGGCAAGTTGGCTCCTCTACTCAACTATGAACCAAACAGGGTAAGACCAGACTTGGATCCCTCCAAGTACTGCAAATACCACCAGTACATTGGGCATGACACTGAAGGTTGCCTCCAATTGAAAAGGAAGATCCAAATCCTCATTGATAGCAGAGCCATCAACCGCGATAGGAATGCATGGGCGTGAGCAAAGTCCAAACAAGAAAGAGCAAACTGGGCTACCTCTTTTAAATAATAAATAAAAAGGGTCATTCAGTCTTCGTAGGTTCTAGAGTGTCTTTAGTCAAAAGTCCACCTTGGACTATTTTTGTTTCTTTAGTAAAAGTCCACCCCGGATTAGTCGTTTTTCTTTCAAATAATAAAAGAGTCTTTATTTCTTTTCTCTCTAGACTTGAGACATAATCTTGCATAAATCAATTCCATGAAAATTGTCTTATTCACCATCTTCACTTGATTGCTATATCTTTATATGATGAATTAATCTTAATCTTACTCATTAATGACGACTCATTAAAAGGTAAATGGACCCATAAACCATTCACATAACTAAATACACAATTAGTCTCAAGATAACAAATGCTTTGACCAATTGGGATGAACGAATCACTTTCTCTTCTCTCTACATTCTATCCCCATACACTCTCTCTATACACTCACCCCTTGTACACACTTCATGTACACTCTCTATATACACCTTCTCCCATACACTATCCTCATACGCCTCTCATCCCACCATTAGACCCCTTTTCCATACGGTCATGACAAAGAAATGGACTGCGGTTGCTCATCATCAAATAGACATCCATGCTGCCACAATTTAAGGGGTTGTTTGTTCCCTTCATAAGTACTACATGCCGATACACCGGGGGCTGTCCGTATTCCATCGTAAATATAAAAGAAATGCACGAAGTTGTTCATGCCATTAATAGGTACCACGTGATAATCCGATGGAGCTCTACCGGTATAAATCAAGGGGCTAGGATGCCCGCCGCCAGCAAAAGGCCGCTTGAACTATATAGAGGCTACCTCACAATCGAGAGAGGCGAAAGCAAACTAGGGGCTCGTCTTGCCCAATGTTTCATGTACAAATATATAAAAAAGGCTCGCTAGGTTGAAACCCAAAAGGGCAACCTAGGCAAAAGTTAGAGCATTGCACCAAAAAGAAGCCCGCTAGGTTGAAAACCCGAAAGGGCGACCTAGGCAAAAAAAAAGGGTGTGCACAAGGAGATAAAATAAAAAAAATAAAGAAAAATAGAAGGGGCTATCACCATAGAAAAGTAAAAGTCCCATTTTATTTTCACTTCAAATGTTCTATTTTTCTTTCTTTCCCTATAAAGAAGATTAACGCGGTAGCAGCAGCCATGACAACTACAATGGAGCAATCCACCGCAATGAGCTGCAATGAAGCAATCCAAAGCAACAAGCTACAACGGAGCAACCTATCGCGACAAATGAACCTCATACTCAAACCCAACTCCATCATCAGCCAGGATATCCCCGAACTACGCGGACCTGAGCTCCTCACCTTGAGGAGAACGTAGGCAACCTCCCGGTTCGGTCCAAAATATACACAACCCACCTTAAACCAATTTCCTTTCTCTTCTCTCTTCCCCATATATTTCTACTTCTGATCTCTTCACTCACAATTGATCAAAACATTTATTAATTTGAGGCTACTTTTTTACCAATTAACCATAACTCATTAATTAATCAACGAGGTCCATTCTCAAGCAATCAAATGACAATCTTGAATAAAACAATTTTCAAATGTCTCGCAAGTCTTCTTTTCTACAATCTAGGAAGAGCCAAACACTTACTTTCTGTCAAGCAGGGGATTCCTTCCGTTTGTACATACACCTTCCACAAATTGTACAAAGAGTCGAAATATGAGAACTCTCTCTTTCTCTCTCTCTTACCTTTCTCGAAATGCCCCTGCAAGTTTTCATACAATTCTTTTTCTTTTTTGGAGTCGACTGAATGATTTCTTAAAAAAAAAAAAAATTGACGCAAAAGAGATGCCCGCTAGATTGAAAACCCGTAAGGGCGGTCTAGGCAGAAAAAAGGGTGCGTCTTAAAAGAGGTAGGATACCCCGCTCTACGCAACTGGGGCTTCCCTAACAATAAATGACCGACCATAAGGTTTCTCAAAGAATGCCGGGGCTTCATCAAGCACATACTTAGAAGAAGAGGACTCCTCATCATCAAGCTCGACGTAGGATTTCTCAAAGGAGGGAGGATACCCGCTCATCAAACTAGAGCGTCCCCAACAAAATGGGTCGACTATGCGCTTTCTCGGAGAACACCGGAGCTTCAACAAGGAAGGGCATCCCTCATCACCGAGCTCGGCACATGACGAACACTTTGAATTTGTTAGAATCATAACTAATTATAAGGCATCTTTATAAAATCATAACACTTTCAAAAGTATTCTCTTCCCCGACACTTTGTTTATAAACCCGCACTCTCGGTCTCCACAAAATTGTAAAAACATCCTCGATCCATCTGAGACCCATCTCCGTGATTCTTGAGTTGACTCGGTCCTTTACCCTATCTCCTACACTTTAGGGAACCCCTAGGCCTAAGCCCTCAACTCTCTACGTCCCAATCTTACCTGATTCAAAACCTTAGGTCTTAAACCAGTCTACCGAATCCATATCCTTAGAATGACCCATTAGGTCCCGGACCTACCGGTCTCGAGTCTACCTGATCTCTTAGATCCCAAACCTACAAAGTACCAACCTAATGTCACTCATTAGCCGCAAGAGACTACCTAGTCTGACCTTCAACTCCTTACGACTCTAACCTACTTAATCCAAGCCGAGTCCAAACCTCGCCACCTGCACGATCCTCTCCTCAAACTCCTTAGATCTCAAACCTTTCTTCCCCACGAGTCCAAACCTCAAACATGCTCGAACGCATAGGATCTCCCGCGTACCGTGACATGCCATAAAGATATCAAAACCCGTCCGGTCAAAACTCGTGCGCTTAACACCTTTGGGTCCCATCCCTAGCCTACCTTCACAATCACCGAACGAGTTTGGTCACGCGCAATGACCTCTAAGACAAACTTCGGTCCTAAGCATACCCAATCCAACTTAGGCACCTATTGTACTCGAGCAAAGTCTTGGACACTCAATCCGTTTACCTAAAGCGCCAACGTGGTCACATATCCAGACCATCTCCCGTACATGGTTCGCACCTAGCACACCTTAGGACCCAAACCCGCCATGTCCGCCTTACACCCTTAACTGGTTAGCCATTAGGATCATCCAATCCTAATCCGTTTCTCTTTATCTCCACTCAAACCTGCTTGGTCTTAACCCATAACGCGACCTTTTAGGACAAAAGACTTATCTGCTTCAAAACCTCATGTCCCAACGCTACCCTGCCTAGCCTTCGATCTCCTTGATCTCGCACCTACCAGTCCATTAGGTCCCAGTCTCCTTGGCACTTGTCTAAATCTTACCCTAGATAAACCCTTATACTTTGGTATAGTTTACTTAAGCCTAGGTCTAACCTATCAAGCCTACCCATCCTTGAGGTATCACGCTCACCTGCCCCAAACTATAACACTCATGGACCTCAGACTTGTTTAGTCTAAACCAAGACCAACCTTCAAACTTCCGGTCTACAAACCCTAGCCTCAAGCCTAGGTGTTAGTACCCGATCTGAAAATGAGTTTATTAGGGCTTTCCCAAATATACAAGGACTTTATAGGAATTAGAAACCTTGCAAAGACTTGTCCCGGATTCCCAAAATATGTCTCATTATTCTAGAACACCCTAAATATGGTCAAAATATGGTTTCCTTAAACCATGCAGAAACCGTAGCTTAGGAATCACGTCAGCCCGCAACCTTGGCCACGCGGCCAACCTTGCTGCGCCTCCGACCTTGGCCACGCGGCCACTCTTGTCGCCGTCTTCGATCATGGCCAGGCGGCCAACCTTGCTCCGGATGATCTCAGCCGTCAGATCTTCCCATCAGTTTACTATATAAACCAATCTCAGCCTATTGGTTTAGGATCCCGAGTTTGAGAGCTTTAAGTCTGAATTTTAGAGTTCTTAAACACAATTTTGCTCCCTAATTAAGCATTCAAACACTCAAGGAGATCAAGGTTTATTTATTGCCAACATAGGTAAGTTTTCTAACTTTTTCTTCATGTTCTTGCATCATTTTTAATGTAGATCTTTTATATTCATGTTCTTTCATGTTTATTCATAGTTTCTTCATATTCCTTGCATGTTCATTCATATGTTCATAATGTGTTCTTCGCATGTTCATCGTGTTCATAGATTAAAACCTTATTTATGCTATATTTAGGGTTGCGATCTTCATGTTTACTTGTTATTTCATAGCCGATGATGATCTAGGGTTCATCAACCCGAGGAAGATCTAAGAACTACTTCTAAACCCTAATTTTTAGGTAATTCCCCCCTCATTATGCATGATCCCGATTCTTCCGCCTATTCTAAATTCTTCTCAAACTACGCTGACCTGAGCTTCTCATATTGAGAGGAACGTAGGCAATCTTCGGATACGATCTAAATCACTAACACACTACTAACACCGCATCATGATAGAAAGACCGATCAATTCGGGCAATAGGAGTGATAACGTCCAATATTCTTCTCTTGTTGTAATTTGACCCCCGAACCCACTAAAAATGCTTTTTTCAATGTTTTGGCTTTAATTAAAACGGCGTGGCGACTCTCATAATTTTATGTCGTTATGAATATTCCCTTTTGTAAATAATAATAATCACAAGATACTTCCCATGCGTCGCTTCATCGGAAAGGGGTATTCACAGTGGCGACTCTACTGGGGACTGCTTTGAAACTTTTTCAAACTTAGTGGGTCTAACTTTCGTTCACATCATGATGTTTGCCATGTTCTCACATGCACCTTACACTTTGCCATGTTCGCACATGCACCACACACTTTTCCATGTTCTCACGTGCACCACGCACTTTGCCATGTTCTCACATGCACCACGCACTTTGCCATGTTTACACATGCACCACACACTTTGCCATGTTCTCACGTGCACCTCACACTTTGCCATGTTTGCACATGCACCTCACACTTTGCCATGTTTGCACATGCACCTCACACTTTGCCATGTTTGCACATGCACTTTGTATTTTTGCCATGTTAACATGTGTACCTTGTATTTTTTCAATACATGTATTTTTTGTACTTTCCCTATAGTACTAAGGTCAAAAGAGACTTTGCTATGCTCCCTTGTACATTCTTATCCTCTCCCTCTTCTCTCTCTCTTGCATTGCATTGCATCATTCAAGAATTCAAAAGCTTCTATCTTTTCTCCCTAAAAAGAATTAGTTTCTTGCCACACACTACCAATAGTCCGTGTCAGCACTGCACAGGTCCCCATTACCTGGAGTATTCGATGTGCAGGAATTTGTGCGCTACTGTCGTACTCTTTTCGAGTCACTCGTCTACTCCACTCACCGTGTACATTCCACGAGCAGTGGGAACCTTTATCCTACCCGTGTCAACCCACACGTAGAGATTAGGACACTCCTTGGACCAACCATTTAGGATGTAAATAAATGCAAAACTTTTCGCAAAATAAAATGTGCATTGCATCTAGGCGACCTCTAAGGTCCATCGCTCACACCTTGGGCCATCTATCGAAATTACTCATCTTGGCCTATATAGGTTACCTACCCATCATTGCGATCCATTCGCGTCTACCCTTCATCTTGACCCGCTTTGGTCAAAATCCCACCAACCTTTGACCCCCTGGGTCAACCTTATCACCTTTGACCCCCTAGGTCAAACTTTATCATCTTTTACCTCTTAGGTCTACCCTTGACCCCCTAGGTCAAACTTTATCATCTTTGACCTCTAAGGTCTACCTTTGACCCCCTAGGTCAACTTTATCCGCCTTTGACCTCTTAGGTCAACCCTTGACCTCCTAGGTTAACCTTACCAGCTTTGACCTCTTAGGTCTACCCTTGACCCCTAGGTCAACCTTTGACCCCCTAGGTCAACCTTATCCGCCTTCGACCTCTTAGGTCAAACCTTGGACCCCTTAGGTCAACTTTATCACCCCTCGACCTTTGACCCCTTAGGTCAACCTCATCCGCCATTGACCTCTTAGGTCAACCCTTGACCTCCTAGGTTAACATTACCACCTTTGACCTCTTAGGTCTACCCTTGACCCCTAGGTCAACCTTTGACCCCTAGGTCAACCTTATCCGCCTTCGACCTCTTAGGTCAAACCTTGGACCCCTTAGGTCAACTTTATCACCCCTCGACCTCTTAGGTCAACCTTTGACCCCTTAGGTCAACCTCATCCGTCTTTGACCTCTTAGGTCAACCCTTGACCTCCTAGGTTAACCTTACCACCTTTGACCTCTTAGGTCTACCCTTGACCCCTAGGTCAACCTTTGACCCCCTAGGTCAAACTTATCCGCCTTTGACCTCTTAGGTCAACCTTTGACTCCCTTAGTCAACCCAATCACCTTTGACCTCTTAGGTCAACCTTTGACCCCTAGGTCAACCTTATCCGCTTTTGACCTCTTAGGTCAATCTTTGATTCCATAGATGAACCCAATTACCTTTGACCTCCCGCTTAGGTCAAACCGTTATCTTGACCCACCTAGGTCATTATTTGACCCACCGTTGTCCAGACCAACCTAGGTCAACCCATCTCGACCCGTTTGGGTCCGCACACCATCCTCGAGCCATCTAGGTCAACTTGTCTGTCTTAGGATTAAAACTACCCCTTCACCTTTAACCCGTCGAGGTCAACCCTTGACCCGCTTAGGTCGATTTACCTATCTTGGATCCATCTAGGTCAATCTCCAACCTCCCTTGGTCAACCAACCCGAATAGGTTAGCCTACTCGCTTTTAACCCGCCTAGGTCAAACCATGTCTATCCCGCTTAGATCATTCCATAGGTAACCCGCTACAACCCGCTATCTTGATCCATTCAACATATAGGTCAATCCAACCCTTTCCCAATTAGGTCGACCTATCCATTACCCATCTAGGTCAACCCACCATCATCGATGCGATCTTCCTTGACCCACCTCTCGGCTTATTTAGATAAAACCTTAAGTCAAACCTTGCCCGACTCCTATAGGTCTTCCTCACCCATGCTTGACCAAGGACCGAGTCATCTCCTTCCTTTTAACCCCTATGGTCATCTCTCACCTCTTTTTAAAAGTCTAACTTGATTCGAACTACGGCGACCTGAGCCTCTTATTGGGTGGGACCTCTCTCTCATGGTAAGGGGGAACGTAGGCAACTTCGGCCCGGTCAAACTTTTAAATTTTTAACAAAATGCATTTCGAAAATGTGGAGACCGACTCTTTTCCAAATGTGATTTTATAATGATGCCTTGTCATTAATTATGAGCCTAACCTCATTGAAGATGATTAATGTACCAATATTGTCGCTGCCAAAGGTCGCATGCATGTCGTCAAAGTACTTTGAGATGGCCCTCGCCTGCGTGGCCGAACGACTCAACGCCCAAGAGAAGAGGCACATAGAAGATTTGAAGATGATCATTGACATGAGAAATAGACGTCATGCCGAAGAATTACATTTGGCGTTGGAAGCCCAAGAGAAACGCCATAGGACGGAGTTGGCCAAAGCACTAGAGGAACAAGATACTCGTCATTCAAAGGAGAGACAAAGCATCTCCGAGAAGCTCAAAGAGCTAGCCACGATAATCCAAGGTGGTGTTTGGAATCAACGTCAAGAGATCTCCGACCATGCTAGCAAAAATCTCTCCTTAATTCACTTCAGATCACCTCAACTCACCAAAGACGATGTAGACGTAATTAAGGAGGACTCCCGCAGTGTTAACAAAGGAAGAAATGCAAAGAGGCCGCGTCTCGACAACTCAAACCAACGCCACCACGCACCCAAGGAATGTGGTTGGATACTAGAATGAGAAAATTGGGGCTACCTCCTTTAAATAAATAAAAAAAAGAGGGTCATTCAGTCTTCGTAGGTTCTAGAGTGTCTTTAGTCAAAAAGTCCACCTTGGACGATTTTTGTTTCTTTAAGTAAAAGTCCACCCCGGACTAGTCAGTTTAAATCTTTTAGTTCCAATAAAAGAGTCTTTCTTTCTTTTCTCTCTAGACTTGAGACATAATCTTGCATAAATCAATTCCATGAAAAATTGTCTTATTCACCATTTTCACTTGATTGCTATATCTGTCACGACCCGAAATCTAGGCTCCATTTTATTAGTAATTAAATGATTATTATTTAATTATTTGCTTATTTATTTATTTAAATTATTATTTATTTAAATATTTATGTGTGCAATTTATGTGTTATTATAATTATGCCTAGCATTTTATTCGAGTTAGTTGGGCTAGTGTAGAAGTGTTGAGTCTTAATTGTTAGTAGAGAGTGTAAGCATTTGCGTTAGTTGAAGGGGAGGGGCCTAGATGTAACTTTTTGAATTATTTCCCCTACTTCCCTCACCTCCCTACTCTCCTCCCTCACTCATCTTCCTCTTCCCAGCCAACTCTCTCTCTCTCTCTCTCTCTCCTCCATTTGGTAAGTTTCTCGTCCTCTTCCTTCTCTCTTAATTTTCTTCATCTTCTCCTTGTTATCTCTCATTTCTTAAAACATGAACCTTGTTTAGATCGTCGATAGGATCGCGTAGAATCAAAAAGAATTAAAACATGAACCTTGTTATCTCCTCCCTCACTCATCTTCCTCTTCCCAGCCAACTCTCTCTCTCTCTCTCTCTCTCCTCCATTTGGTAAGTTTCTCTTCCTCTTCCTTCTCTCTTAATTTTCTTCATCTTCTCCTTGTTATCTCTCATTTCTTAAAACATGAACCTTGTTTAGATCGTCGATAGGATCGCGTAGAATCAAAAAGAATTGAATTCCGTCAACTTTGAGATTTATCAAGTAAGTTACTTTTCCCCCATTTTTATGCTAAAATGTTCATATCATGTTTAGATAATGCTTGATGTGTTATATTTGAAGATTGGTTGAGTTTAGAATTTATTTTGAATTTATTTGAGTTTTTGGGTAAAAATGGTGAAATCTTGAATGTGGGGATTTGGTGTTGGTTTGGGTGATTAAAGGGTGTTATTTAGGTTCCCTTTAGGTTGGATGTTGTTTAGGAGCTTTAGAATTGTATTGGGGAGCTTTGAGTTTGATGTTTTAATGAAGGATTGAGGTTTTGGTCGAAAATGGCATTACCCAGCTCTGTTCTTGGCCAGTGCGTAGACCAGGCGCCCGCCCGCGTGGTGCCAGGCGCCCGCCCGCACCCCCTTTTCTAGCGACCCAAACCTTCCGGCCAAACAAGCGCCCGCCTGCCTATGCCCAGGCGCCCGCCCGCCCGCCTGTTGGGGATTTTGTCCTTTTGCTTGGTTTAAGACTTAAGGCTTAACTAGTTTAGGTTTATTTCTTCTAATTAACTTAAGATAACACCGTGGAACACTTTATTGATTGGATTTGATTATTTTGTGAATAAATATGATATGGAATTTGATTTAGTATCATTTTGGGAATGTGGTTCATCTTCGATGTGCGATTTTTATTGGTTTACCTTTGTGGTGATTTAATTGGATTGGTTCCCTACTTTGGAACCTTAAGTTGTTTATTCATGCTAAATTATTATTACTTAGCATTTATTTGGAAGCCCAGCTGGCATATTTGTTGCATTGGGCGATGGGAAAGGTTATAATGGCAAAGCCAAGTCCATTATAATGTTGACCATTGTTTTTCCCCCTTCTTTACCCTTTTCCAGATTGGCCTTGGAAGAGATGAGTTAGCTTCCTTTGTGAATGTATCTAGCTATCGGGCATGACTTTGTGTCATGGCTCTTGTCCTTTGTGACACTTTTATGGTTATTGGTTCCGGTACCGGGGTTTTCTCTTCGGCTTTCATGCTATTATGAAGATGATGATTTGTTGATTATTGAAGCTGCGCAGCGATCCTTTATTTGGATGTACCGGTTTGGAAAACCTTGGCTATATCCTTTGTTATGTGTTTATTTCCGCTGCTATCTGATATGTGTTAATTGTTATGTGCTATGTGATATTTATTATTGTTCATTGCTTATTGCATCTTAGCATGTCATGTAGTTGCATTAGTAACTTATTGAGATTTATCTCACCCCCTTTCTTTTATCTTTGTTTTTCCTTAACCCCCCCAGGTGCTAAGGATTAGTCTCGCTGATCACGAGAAAGAGGACGTCGAGTGTGGATATATTCTTTTGGGGAAGTTGTTATAGGTTGGTTTACATTATATAAATGTGTAACCTTTTGGGATATTTGTACCAAACATTGACGTCATTAGGATTTGTGTATTTTGTAACTTTGGTGTATGAGCTTATGGAGTTTATACTAGTTTTACCTTGTTGTTCAAGTTGATTTTCAAAACCTTGTGTTATTACCTTTTGGTATCAAATGGAATTTATATCTTCGGTATTTCACAGTTTTGGTTTTAGAGTCGACGTCCAGATCGCGGTCTCGGGCCCGCGGGGTCCGGGGTCGCGACAGTTGGTATCAGAGCTATGGAATTAGCTCTAAGTATAAGTCTAGGTGGATTAGTATGACCTAGGTGGGTAGTAGTGTGCGAAGTGATTAACGGTTGATGTCTTATGCAGGTAATTGTTTGAAATGGCTAGAAGGAGAACAGGTGAAGGTACTAGTGGGGCACAGAATCAGAATGATATAAGGGAAGAAGAACGTTCTATGTTTCAAGGCATGTTCGAGGCGTCCATGAAGGCCATACATGATCAAGGTCCGAGGGTAGAACAAGCACCACCCCGCTATGGATTGGAGCAATTTCTGAAGTTGAAACCGGTTGAATTCACTGGGGAACCCGATGTTCGGAAAGCCGTGTTGTGGATTGAGTCGATGGAGAAGATTTATGATGTATTTGGTTGCTCGGATGAGGACAAGGTCCGGTTCGCGGCTTATAAACTTGTGGGAGCCGCCGAGCATTGGTGGAAGGGTGTTAAAGCTACTAGGGATGATACTCACACGGTGTATGCGTGGGAGTTGTTTGTGCGCAAATTCAAGGAGCATTTCATTCCGGTCGTTGATCAAAACTGAAAGGAGATCGAGCTACTCAACCTGGAGCAAGGTGTGTTGTCTATAGCACAATACTCGGCTAAGTTCATAGAATTAGCCCGGTATTGCGACTATTTGGTGAGGACCGAGGAACAAAAAGCTATGAGATTCATTCGGGGATTGAAGACCTCCATCCGTACTCAACTTATTGCTCAACGGATTGTGACATTCCAAGATGCGGTGGACCGAGCCTACTTAATAGAGCAAGATATTAAGGAACATAAGAGGAAGACCGAGGTGGCCAACCCGAGTAAGCAAGGAGCGCAGAGCAAGTCACAACCAAGGATTGATAATCGAGGTAACTTTGGGGGACAATCTCAGTCCCGAGGGCAACCGATCCCGAGGAATCCGGGTACTACTCCGCGGATTCAGAATAGGAAGCCTTGTACCTTTTGTCAGAAGGTAGGCCATTCGGAGGATAGGTGTTGGAAAAAGCAAGGCAAGTGTATCAATTGTGGTGAAATGGGGCACTTTGCGAGAGAGTGCATGAGATACCGAGGTCAAGCATCTGGGTCAGGAGTTGGTATTAATCAGGGTCAGAAAAGGGATGCCGCTGGGAAGCCCAAAGTCTAAGGAAGGGTATTTGCCATGAATCAACAACAAGCTACCGATGATCCATCCGTTATTGGAGGTATTGTTTCTGTGTCTAATGTGAGCGCACGAGCGTTAGTAGATCCAGGATCATCTCATTCATACATTTCTGTGCAATTTGCTTCCATGTTAAATCCTGCATTCGAGTCTTTACCGTACGTGCTAGAGGTGTCGACCCCTATAGGAGAATGCTTGATTTCTGATCGAGTCTTTCGTGCTTGTGACATGGTTATTTGTGGTCGAGTCCTTTGTGCGGATTTGGTAGTTCTTCCTATCCAAGACTTTGATGTCATTTTGGGTATGGATTGGTTGAGCAAGTTTCATGCTTCCGTTGATTGCCGAAAGAAAACTATTACTTTTTCTATTCTCGATGTGCCTAAATTTGTGTTTGAGGCTAGTCCTCTGAGTAGAAAGGTTCGCTTAATTTCTTTTATGAAAGTGAGAAAATTATTGCATAGTGGTTGTGAGGGGTATTTGGCTAGTGTTCTTGATACTAGGAAAGAATCCCCTAGTTTTGATAGTGTTCGGGTAGTTCGGGAATTTCCCGATGTTTTCTCTACCGAGTATGATATGCCGCCCGATCGTGAGATTGAGTTTTGTATAGACCTTTTGCCGGGTACGGCTCCAATTTCGAAAGCACCTTATAGGTTAGCTCCCGCAGAGTTGAAGGAATTAAAGGTTCAATTGCAAGAGTTGCTGGATCGAGGGTTTATCCGCCCTAGTGTTTCCCCGTGGGGAGCGCCGGTTTTTTTCGTGCGGAAGAAAGATGGTTCGTTGAGATTGTGCATCGATTACCGGAAGTTTAATCAGGTTACAGTGAAGAACAAGTATCCTCTACCCCATATCGATGATTTGTTTGATCAGCTTCAAGGGTCCGTGGTTTTCTCTAAACTTGATTTGAGGAGTGGGTACCATCAGTTGAAGGTTCGATCGGAGGATATTCCGAAGACTGCTTTTCGCACTCGCTATGGTCATTACGAGTTCTTGGTTATGCCGTTTGGGTTGACTAACGCGCCGGCAGTGTTTATGGATTTGATGAACCGAATTTTCCATCCTTATCTTGATTCGTTCGTGGTAGTCTTCATCGACGATATTCTTGTTTATTCAAAATCTCGAGAGGAGCATGAACAACATTTGAGGACAGTTTTATCCGTTCTTGCGAGGGAGAAATTATTTGCGAAGTTCAGTAAATGCGAGTTTTGGCTCGAGAAGGTGTCATTTCTGGGGCATGTTATTTCGAAAGATGGGATTTCTGTGGATCCTTCGAAGATAGAAGCCATAGTGGATTGGAAGAGACCCGAATCAGTGACAGAGATTAGAAGCTTTCTTGGTTTAGCCGGGTATTACCGAAGATTTATTGAGGGGTTTTCGAGGATTGCTACTCCGATGACTCAGTTGACCCGGAAGAATGCTCCGTTTGTGTGGACCGAGAAATGTGACAAGAGTTTCGAGGAATTGAAGAAGAGGTTGACTACCGCACCGATATTGACCTTGCCTAATGGGAGCGATGGCCTAGTGATTTACAGTGATGCTTCAAAAGAGGGTTTGGGTTGTGTGTTGATGCAGAATGGGAAAGTAATTGCGTATGCTTCGAGGAAGTTGACCCCTAGTGAACAGAATTACCCCACTCATGATATGGAGTTGGCTGCGATAGTATTTGCGTTGCACAAGTGGAAGCACTACCTTTACGGGGCGAAGTTTGAGATTTTTACGGATCACAAGAGCTTGAAGTACCTATTCTCTCAGAAGGAATTGAACAACCGGCAGCGCCGATGGATGGAATTGTTGAAGGATTATGACTGTACGATTTCTTATCATCCGGGGAAGGCGAATGTGGTAGCCGATGCGATTAGTAGAAAGTCTTATATGGCTTCGATGATGGTTCGTGAATGGAAAATGCTTGAGGATGTTCGAGATTGGTCTCCTCATGAATCGAGACATGGGGCTATTTTTGCGAATATTAGGGTGTCTCCGACCCTAAATCAAAGGATAAAGGAAGCTCAGAAAGAGGATCCCGAGTTGGTGAAGGTAATGGGTAAATTGAAGGAAAAGAACTTCGAGGATTTTTCTTTGAGTTCGAGTAGAGTTTTGTCTTTCCGTGGTCGTTTTTGCGTACCCGATGTTGGTGGAATAAAGAGACAAGTTTTAGATGAGGGTCACAAATCGAGGTATACTATTCATCCGGGTAGTACGAAGATGTATCAGGATTTGAAGCAATAATTTTGGTGGATTAATATGAAGAGGGAAATAGCTGAGTATGTTTCAAAGTGTTTAACTTGTCAGCAGGTCAAAGCCGAGCATCAGAGACCCACGGGATTACTTCAGCCGTTAGATATTCCCGATTGGAAATGGGAGCATGTGACTATGGATTTCGTTACGGGACTACCTCGTACCCGTAGGAAGTATGACAGTGTTTGGGTAATAGTGGATAGATTGACCAAGAGTGCCCATTTCTTGCCCATTGACATCAGATATTCGATGGAGAAGCTTGCGACCCTTTATATCGACGAGATTGTGAGATTGCATGGGGTTCCGGTTAGCATTGTGTCAGATCGAGACCCGAGGTTTACTTCTAGATTCTGGAAGGCGTTTCAGGAAGCTTTGGGTACAGATTTGCGATTTAGTACAACTTTTCATCCCCAGACCGACGGTCAATCCGAGAGGACTATTCAGATTTTGGAGGATATGTTGCGAGCTTGTTCAATAGACTTTTCCGATTCTTGGGATTCGCACCTACCGTTAGTGGAGTTCTCTTACAACAACAGTTATCAGGCTAGTATCGAGATGGCACCGTTTGAGGCCATGTATGGAAGGAAATGTAGATCGCCTATTTGTTGGGATGAGGTCGGTGAAGCGAAGATCGTGGGTATTGATTTGCTTCGGGATTCGGGTGAGAAAGTCAGAGTTATCCGGGATCGATTGAAAACAGCCCAGAGTCGACATAAGAGCTATGCAGATAACCGAAGGCGAGATCTTAGTTTTCAGACCGGTGATTTGGTATTCTTGAAAGTGTCTCCGAAGGTGGGTATTCGTAGATTTGGGAAGAAAGGCAAATTGGCTCCGAGGTTTATTGGTCCGTTTGAGATTTTGGGAAAGGTTGGACTTCTTGCGTATCGTCTTGCGTTACCGCCATCTTTGGACCGGTTGCACAACGTCTTTCACGTTTCTATGCTTCGGAAGTATGTTCATGACCCATCTCACGTGTTACCGAGGATACCGGAGGATATTGAGCCCGATATGTCTTATGAGGAACGACCGGTTCGGATCCTAAATTCTAAAGTTCAAGAGTTGAGGAACAAAAGCATTGCGTTGGTTCGAGTTCTTTGGAGGAATCATAATATCGAGGAGTCGACGTGGGAGCTCCGAGATGAGATAGAGAGGAAATTTCTGTGGCTTTTTGTTTAAGGTGAGTCTCGTTAAAATTCGGGTCGAATTTTCTTTAAGGGGGAGTGAATGTCACGACCCGAAATCTAGGCTCCATTTTATTAGTAATTAAATGATTATTATTTAATTATTTGCTTATTTATTTATTTAAATTATTATTTATTTAAATATTTATGTGTGCAATTTATGTGTTATTATAATTATGCCTAGCATTTTATTCGAGTTAGTTGGGCTAGTGTAGAAGTGTTGAGTCTTAATTGTTAGTAGAGAGTGTAAGCATTTGCGTTAGTTGAAGGGGAGGGGCCTAGATGTAACTTTTTGAATTATTTCCCCTACTTCCCTCACCTCCCTACTCTCCTCCCTCACTCATCTTCGTCTTCCCAGCCAACTCTCTCTCTCTCTCTCCTCCATTTGGTAAGTTTCTCTTCCTCTTCCTTCTCTCTTAATTTTCTTCATCTTCTCCTTGTTATCTCTCATTTCTTAAAACATGAACCTTGTTTAGATCGTCGATAGGATCGCGTAGAATCAAAAATAATTGAATTCCGTCAACTTTGAGATTTATCAAGTAAGTTACTTTTCCCCCATTTTTATGCTAAAATGTTCATATCATGTTCAGATAATGCTTGATGTGTTATATTTGAAGATTGGTTGAGTTTAGAATTTATTTTGAATTTATTTGAGTTTTTGGGTAAAAATGGTGAAATCTTGAATGTGGGGATTTGGTGTTGGTTTGGGTGATTAAAGGGTGTTATTTAGGTTCCCTTTAGGTTGGATGTTGTTTAGGAGCTTTAGAATTGTATTGGGGAGCTTTGAGTTTGATGTTTTAATGAAGGATTGAGGTTTTGGTCGAAAATGGCATTACCCAGCTCTGTTCTTGGCCAGTGCGTAGACCAGGCGCCCGCCCGCGTGGTGCCAGGCGCCCGCCCGCACCCCCTTTTCCAGCGACCCAAACCTTCCTGCCAAACAAACGCCCGCCTGCCTATGCCCAGGCACCCGCCCGCCCGCCTGTTGGGGATTTTGTCCTTTTGCTTGGTTTAAGACTTAACGCTTAACTAGTTTAGGTTTATTTCTTCTAATTAACTTAAGATAACACCGTGGAACACTTTATTGATTGGATTTGATTATTTTGTGAATAAATATGATATGGAATTTGATTTAGTATCATTTTGGGAATGTGGTTCATCTTCGATGTGCGATTTTTATTGGTTTACCTTTGTGGTGATTTAATTGGATTGGTTCCCTACTTTGGAACCTTAAGTTGTTTATTCATGCTAAATTATTATTACTTAGCATTTATTTGGAAGCCCAGCTGGCATATTTGTTGCATTGGGCGATGGGAAAGGTTATAATGGCAAAGCCAAGTCCATTATAATGTTGACCATTGTTTTTCCCCCTTCTTTACCCTTTTCCAGATTGGCCTTGGAAGAGATGAGTTAGCTTCCTTTGTGAATGTATCTAGCTATCGGGCATGACTTTGTGTCATGGCTCTTGTCCTTTGTGACACTTTTATGGTTATTGGTTCCGGTACCGGGGTTTTCTCTTCGGCTTTCATGCTATTATGAAGATGATGATTTGTTGATTATTGAAGCTGCGCAGCGATCCTTTATTTGGATGTACTGGTTTGGAAAACCTTGGCTATATCCTTTCTTATGTGTTTATTTCCGCTGCTATCTGATATGTGTTAATTGCTATGTGCTATGTGATATTTATTATTGTTCATTGCTTATTGCATCTTAGCATGTCATGTAGTTGCATTAGTAACTTATTGAGATTTATCTCACCCCCTTTCTTTTATCTTTGTTTTTCCTTAACCCCCCCCCCCCCCAGGTGCTAAGGATTAGTCTCGCTGATCACGAGAAAGAGGACGTCGAGTGTGGATATATTCTTTTGGGGAAGTTGTTATAGGTTGGTTTACATTATATAAATGTGTAACCTTTTGGGATATTTGTACCAAACATTGACGTCATTAGGATTTGTGTATTTTGTAACTTTGGTGTATGAGCTTATGGAGTTTATACTAGTTTTACCTTGTTGTTCAAGTTGATTTTCAAAACCTTGTGTTATTACCTTTTGGTATCAAATGGAATTTATATCTTCGGTATTTCACAGTTTTGGTTTTAGAGTCGACGTCCAGATCGCGGTCTCGGGCCCGCGGGGTCCGGGGTCGCGACAATATCTGTATATGATGAATTAATCTTAATCTTGATCATTAATGACGACTCATTAAAAGGTAAATGGACCCACAAACCATTCGCATAACTAAGTAAACAGTTAATCTCAAGATAACAAATGCTTTGATCAATTGGGATGAACAAATCACTTTCTCCTCTCTCTATATTCTATACCCATACACTCCCTATATACACTCCCCATGTGTACACCCTCCATGTACACCCTATCCATACAATACCCACTATACACTCACCCCTTGTACACCTTCCATGTACACCCTATCCATACAATACCCACTATACACTCACCCCATGTACACTCTTCACTTCCTCCCATACACTACCCTCATACACCTCCCATCTCACCATTAAACCCCGTCTCCACATAGTCACGCAAAAGAAATGGACTACGGTTGCTCATCATCAAATAGACATCCATGCTGCCACAATTCAAGGGGTTGTTTGTTCCCTTCATAAGTACTACATGCCGATACACCGGGGCTGTCCGTTTTCCATCGTAAATATAAAAAGAATGTACGAGGTCATTCATACCATTCATAGGTGCCACGTGATAATCCGATGGAGCTCTACCGGTAAAAATCAAGGGGCTAGGATGCCCGCCGCCAGCAAAAGGCCGTTTGAACTATAAAGAGGCTACCTCGCAATCGAGAGAGGTGAAAGCAAACTAGGGGCTCGTCTTGCCCAATGTTTCATGTATAAATAAAAAAAAAAGGGCTCGCTAGGTTGAAAACCAAAAGGGCAACCTAGGCAAAAATTAGAGCATCGCACAAAAAAAGAAGCCCGCTAGGTTGAAAACCCGAAAGGGCGGCTTAGGCAAACCAAAAAAAGGGTGTGCACAAAGAAATAAAAAAATAGAAGGGGATATCACCATGGAAAAGTAAAAGTCTCATTTTCTTTTCACTTCAAATGTTCTATTTTTATTTTCACTTCAAATGTTCTATTTTTCTTTCTTTCCCCACAAAGAAGATTAACACAGCACCAGCAGCCCATGACATCTAGAATGGAGCAAGCCACCGCAATGAGCTACAATGAAGCAGCCTGCCTCGACAAGGAACAACTTACCTCAGTTAAACGAACCTCACACCTCTAAACTCAACCCCAACTTCATCATCATCCGGGCCTCCCCCGAACTACGCGGACCTGAGCTCCTTACCTTGAGGAGAACGTAGGCAACCTTAGGGTCCGGTCCAAAATATACACAACCCGCCTCGTAGCCAATTTTCTTTCTCTTCTCTCTTGCCCCATATTTCTACTCCTGACTTCTTCACTCACAATTGATCAAAACATTTATTATTTCGAGACTACTTGTCTAAAAACATAATCATAAGATGCATAACTAATCAACGAGGTCCATTCTCGAGCAATCAAATGAGAATCTTGAATAAAACAATTTTCAAATGTCTCGACAAGTCTTCCGTTCTACAATCTAGGAAAGAGCTAAACACTTACTTTCTGTCAAGCAGGGGCTTCCTCCCTTTTGTACATATATACACTCAGTTGCCCAAAGAGTCAAAATGTGAGTACTATTTCTCTCTCTCTTACTCTCCCTAAAATGCCCCCGCATGTTTTCAAACAATTCTTTTTTCCTTTTTTGAGTCGACTGAATGATTTCAAAAAAAAAAAAAAAAAAAAAAATGATGACGCAAAAGAGATGCCCGCTAGATTGAAAACCCGCAAGGGCGGTCTAGGAAGAAAAAAGGGTGCGTCTCAAAGGAGGTAGGATACCCCACTCTACGCCCTTATCGAACTGGGGCTTCCCCAACAGAATGGGTCGACTATAGGGTTTTCTCAGAGAATATTGAGGCTTCGATAAGCATATACTTAGAAGAAGGGCATCCCTCATCATCAAGCTCGACGTAGAATTTCTCAAAGGAGGAAGGGTACCCGCTCACCAAATTAGAGAATCCCCGATGGAATGGGTCGACTATGTGGTTTCCCATAGAATACCGAGGCTTAAACAAGGTTGTACTTGGAAGATGGACACCCCTCATCGTCAAACTCGGCACATGACAAACTCTTTGA
The DNA here is from genome assembly GCA_026119855.1 of Campanula takesimana. Lineage (NCBI taxonomy): Eukaryota > Viridiplantae > Streptophyta > Magnoliopsida > Asterales > Campanulaceae > Campanula > Campanula takesimana. The sequence goes on from JAOWBW010000134.1 coordinate 1,183,250, forward strand.
ATTGGTTAGAATCGTAATTAATTATAAAGCATCTTTATAAAGTCATAACACTTTCAAAAGTTTTCTCTTCCACGACACTTTGTTTATAAACCCGCACTCTCGGTCTCCACAAAAATTGTAAAAACATCCTCGATCCATCTGAGACCCATCTCCGTGATTTTTGAGTTGAATCGGTCCTTTACCCTATCTCCTACACTTTAGGGAACCCCTAGGCCTAAACCCTCAACTCTCTACGTCCCAATCTGACTTGATTCAAAACCTTAGGTCCCGCACCTACCCGGTCAGTCTTACATAGGTTACACCATAACCCCTTAGCTCAACCCTCCACAAGTTAGTAGCGGGACTCCTAAAGCTTCAAACCAATCTTATCCAAAACCTCAAGCCTTAAACCAGTCTACCGAATCCAAATCCTTAGAATGACCCATTAGGTCCCGAACCTACTGGTCTCGAGTCTACCTGATCTCTTAGATCCCAAACCTACCAATATATATTCATCCTTACCTTGTCCAGACTATGTCTCCCTTATCCTCTTAGGTCCAACCTCTTAGGTCTACCCAGTCTAACCTATTGAACGATCCCTTAGATCCCAAGTCCATTCAAGTCTACCAAGCGCCTACCTTGTAGGTCTCTAGCATATCCGATCCATACTTTAGGTCTCAACTCCTAAACCCTTTAGATCACAAAAATGTCTACCCTCTAGGTCTATAACCTTAGATGTCGACCCTTAGAACTCTTTAGTTCCCAAGCCTGCTCGGTCCAACCAAAACAATGCCATCTACGCCTACCGTCATACCCAAACCATGGCCCTGCCACTCTTAAACCTAGTGTCACTCCTTAGCTTCAAAAGACTTCCTAGTCTGACCTTCAACCCCTTAGGTCTCTCACCTACTTAATCCGAGCAGAGTCCAAACCTCGCCACCTACAAGGTCCATCCTTGAACTCCATGGATCTCAAACCTTTCTTCCCCACGAGTCCAAACCTCAAACATGCTCGAACGCATAGGACCTCCCGCGTACCGTGATATGCCATAAAGATATCAAAACCCGTCCAGTTAAAAATCGTGCGCTTAACACCTTTGGTCCCATACCAAACCCACCTTCGCAATCGCCAAACGAACTTGGTCACGCGCAATGACCTCTGAGACAAACTTAGGACCTAAGCATACCCAATCCAACTTAGGTACCTATTGTACTCAAGCAAAGTCTTGGACACTCAATCCCTTTACCTAAAGCACCAACATGGTCATATATCCAAAACCATTTCCCGCACATATGGTTCGCACCTAGCCTAAACTTTCAAACACTCTAGGATCCAAGCCCGACATGCGTATTAGGTACTAGGATCATCCAATCCCAATCCGTTGCTCCTTGGCCGACCTCAAGCCTGCTTGGTCCTAACCCATAACGCGGTTTCTCTAGGACAAAAGACTTACCCGCTTGAAAGCCTTATGTCCCAACGCTACCCTGCCTAGCCTTTGATCTCCTAGATCTCACGCCTACCATTCCATTAGGCCCCGGTTTCCTTAACACATGTCTGAGTCTTACCCTAGCTAAACCCTAGCACTCTAGACTAGGTCTAACCTATCCAGCCTATCCAGCCATGAGGTATCAAGCTCACCTGCCCCAAACCGCAACACTCTTAGACCTCAAACTTGCTCGGTCTAAACCAAGACAAACCTTCAAATGCTTTCGGTCTCCAAACCCTAGCCTTAAGCCTAAATAGTCTTCATTCCCTCCAAACCCTAGCCTCTCCTAGGTAGTCCCATTCTCTCCAAACCCTAGCCTCGCCTAGGTAGTCCCATTCTCTCTAAACCCTAGCCTCGAGCCTAGATAGTTGTATTCGCTCCAAACCCTAGCCTCAAGCCTAGGTAGTCTTCACTCTCTCCAAACCCTAGCTTCGCCTAGGTAGTCACATTCTCTCCAAACCCTAGCCTCAAGCCTAGGTAGTCTTCATTCTCTCCAAACCCTAGCCTCAAGCCTAGGTAGTCGCAATCTCTCCAAACCCTAGCCTCAAGCCTAGGTAGTCGCATTCTTTCCAAACCCTAGCCTCAAGCCTAGGTAGTCGTATTTGCTCTAAACCCTAGCCTCAAGCCTAGGTAGTCTTCATTCTCTCTAAACCCTAGCCTCAATCCTAAGTAGTTATATCATTCTCTCTAAACCCTAGCCTCAAGCCTAGGTAATTACATCATTTCAAACCCTAGCCTAAAGCCTAGGAAGTTACATCCTTCTTAAACCCTAGCCTTGATCCTAGGTAGCTACATCCTTCCTAAACCCTAGCCTTGATCCTAGGTAGTCACATATCCTCTCTAAACCTTAGCCTTAAGCCTAGGAAACCACAAAATCCTCTTTAACCCTAGCCCAAGTTCTAGGGAATTTCCAAAGCCCCGCATGCAACATCATTTCCAAATTCCCGAAACCCTAGTCTCGAAACCTAGGAAATTTACAATCTTAATCCCCCGTCTTATTGAACCCTAACCCAAAACCTAGGATACAATGCCCTGTCCAAAACTTAATCAACCCTAGCCTCAGGCCTAGGAAGCCGCATTCGCTCTAAACCCTAGCCTCGAGCCTAGGTACTCGCATTCGCTCCAAACCCTAGCCTCAAGCCTAGGTAGTCGCACTCTTTCTAAACCCTAGCCGCAGGGCCTAGGAGACTATATCCTCACTAAACTCTATCATCGAGCCTAGGATTCAACATTCCCTTCAAACCCTAGTCCTAGACCTAGGAAATTCCTTCACCTTAGTCTCAAAATATAGGAAGTTTACAGTCCTTAACCTTAAAATCTAGCCTAAAGCCTAGGTTACCACGAACATTTCCAAGCCATAGTCACCAATCCCAGAAAATGGTGAACCCTAACATCAAGCTTAGTGGACCTTCCACAAAAGAAATCCCTCTTCCCAACGGTCCATGGTCTCAAGCCTAGGAAGTCACAACCTTTCCAACTCCCAGCCTTATGTTTAAAAGCCAATGCCTTTGCAACCTCTGAGCCTACCACAACTCCAAGCCCTAGCCTCCTAGACCTAGGAAATTCCTAAACCCTAGTCCCAAACCTAGGAGAGTCATGGTCCTTAAACACCAGTTTCCAAACCCTTGTTCGAAACTCTAACATCTAGGAAGTTCCCAAACCTCAACCTTTCCAAGCCCTAGCACTAAGCCTAGGATAGAATACTCTCCTCATGCTTAAATGAACTCCAATCCCTAGCCCGTAAGCCTAGGAAACCCACATTATCTCCAAGACATAATCTAAAGCCCAAGAAGCCGTGACATCTTTGGCATCCCTATCTCAAGATTAGGAGATCACCATCTTCCTTATTCCCTTTCCTTAAAAAGCCTTAGGTCCTACCTCTAGGCAACCAAGAAAAATGTCCCTTACCTAACACCTTGGTCTCAATGGCTCGTAGCCTCATTCCCTCCTAAATTAGGATAAGCGGAACCTAGATCATGTTTCCCATATTAGCAACTCCCGAGAGTCCATCTCCTTCGCGTCTCCCTAAAGGTCCTTTGCCCTTGTGACTCACCAAAGAGTCCTTTGTGACTCCCCGAGAGTCTATCACCTTTGTGACTCCCCGAGAGTCCGTCACCCTTGTGACTCCCCGAGAGTCTATCACCTTTGTGAATCCCCGAGAGTTCATCCCGTTTGCGACTTCATAACAATCCATCATCTTTGCCTCCACATGAAAAATTTCAGTTTTACCCCTAGTACATTCCCCTTTATTCATTTTAGGTGCCCTTAGCACTATTTTGACTGATATTCGTTACCTTTGGGAACCGAAAGCCCCTTAAAATTTCCATTCTTCATCAAATATTTGCTTAGGATTCGTATGATTGCAGAGACTTCGGCGCCTCTATGTCATACGCATCCTAGATCGATCGTGATTGGCAGAGACCCAGGCGTTTCTAATTACGAGAGATCCAGCATCTATTATTTTAACGCGATCGGCAGAAACCCGGGCGTTTCTGATTGCGTTTAAAATTTCCAAACATTTGCTTAGGATTCGTATGATTACAGAGACTTCGGCGCCTCTATGTCGTACGCATCCTAGATCGATCGTGATTGGCAGAGACCCGGGCGTTTCTAATTACGAGAGATCCAGCATCTATTATTTTAAAGCGATCGGTAGAAACCCGGGCGTTTCTGATTGCGTTTAAAATTTCCAAACATTTGCTTAGGATTCGTATGATTACAGAGACTTCGGCGCCTCTATGTCATACGCATCCTAGATCGATCGTGATTGGCAGAGACTCGGGCGTTTCTAATTACGAGAGATCCAGCATCTATTATTTTAACGCGATCGGCAGAAACACGGGTGTTTCTGATTGCGTTTAGAATTTCCAAACATTTGCTTAGGATTCGCATGATTACAGAGACTTCGGCGCCTCTATGTCATACACATCCTAGATCGATCGTGATTGGCAGAGACCCGGGCGTTTCTAATTACGAGAGATCCATCATCTATTATTTTAACGCGATCGGTAGAAACCCGGGCGTTTCTGATTGCGTTTAAAATTTCCAAACATTTGCTTAGGATTCGTATAATTACAGAGGCTTCGGCGCCTCTATGTCATACGCATCCTAGATCGATCGTGATTGGCCGGGCGTTTCTAATTACGAGAGATCCAGCATCTATTATTTTAACGCGATCGGCAGAAACCCGGGCGTTTCTGATTGCGTTTAAAATTTCCAAACATTTGCTTAGGATTCGTATGATTACAGAGACTTCGGCGCCTCTATGTCATACGTACCTTAGATCGATCGTGATTGGCAGAAATCCTGGCGTTTCTAATTGCGAGAGATCCAGCATCTATTACTTTAGCGCGATCGGCAGGAACCCGGGCGATCCTGATTGCGTTTACCATTCCATCTTGGGATTATTTAGACGACGTAGTCTTTATTTTTCCCAAATAACTTCATTGCTTACGAATGTTCGTTCTTCATACAAGATAGTATCCGTAGGTTTATTATCCGCAGCAGAAGTTTGATGTCTCGTCTTTCCCCAATCTCTCCGAACTACGACCGGCTTGATTCCTCCAAGGATACGTAGGAAACCTGAAAAGGTTCAGCCACCCGACTGACATGGTCATATCTCATCCCCTGCAGTTGCATTTTCCCCGGCAGATGCATTTTTCCACAGATCAGACTTCTCCCCAGCAGAAGATGTTGTTCCCCACCAGTGGACAATCATTCCCAATTTCCCATCAGATTTGAACTACGTTTGGCTTGATTCCCCTGTGGATACGTAGGTTGCCTCCAAGGTTCAGCCGTTCCATCGATCCTTTCATCTGTTTTGAAACTCATGTTCCAGAACGGATCCTTCTTTTATTGTCGACCCTCCATTGCCTTGCAAGAAGCGTCGCCGAGGGGCTACTGTTAGTACCCGATCTGAAAATGAGTTTATTAGGGCTTTCCCAAATATACAAGGACTTTATAGGAATTAGAAACCTTGCAAAGACTTGTCCCGGATTCCCAAAATATGTCTCATTATTCTAGAACACCCTAAATATGGTCAAAATATGGTTTCCTTAAACCATGCAGAAACCCTAGCTTAGGAATCACGTCAGCCCGCAACCTTAGCCACGCGGCCAACCTTGCTGCGCCTCCGACCTTGGCCACGCGGCCACTCTTGTCGCCGTCTTCGATCATGGCCAGGCAGCCAACCTTGCTCCGGATGATCTCAACCGTCAGATCTTCCCATCAGTTATGAATATTCCCTTTTGTAAATAATAATAATCACAAGATACTTCCCATGCGTCGCTTCATCGGAAAGGGGTATTCACACTAGGTAGTCATCATTCTCTCCAAACCCTGGCCTCAAGCCTAGGTAGCCGCACCATCCTTCCTAAACCCTAGCCTTGATCCTAGGTAGTCATATTCCCTCCAAACCCTAGCCTCAAGCCTAGGTAGTTACATTCCTTCCAAACTGTAGCCTCAAGCCTAGGTAGTCGACATTCCCTCCAAACCCTAGCCTCAAGCCTAGGTAGTCGCATTCCTTCCAAACCCTAGCCTCAAGCCTAGGTAGTCACATTCCTTCCAAACCCTAGCCTCGAGCTTAGGTAGTTACATTCTTTCCAAACCCTAGCCTCGAGCCTAGGTAGTTACATTCCTTCCAAACCGTAGCCTCAAGCCTAGGTAGTTACATTTGTTCCAAACCCTAGCCTCAAGCCTAGGTAGTTACATTCGCTCTAAACCCTAGCCTTAAGCCTAGGAAACCACAGCATCCTCTTTAACCCTAGCCCTAAGTTCTAGGGAATTTCCAAAGCCCCGTATGCAACATCCTTTCCAAAACTCCTGAAACCCTAGTCTCGAAACCTAGGAAATTTACAATCTCAATCCCCCATCTTATTGAACCCTAGTCTTACGCCTAGGATATGATGCCCAAGCGTCGAGCTTAGGATTCAGCAATCTCTCCAAACCCTAGCCTCGAGCCTAGGTAGTCGCATTTTCTCCAAACCCTAGTCTCAAGCCTAAGAAGCCGTATTCACTCTAAACCCTAGCCTCGAGCCAAGGTAGTCCCATTATCTCCAAACCTTAGCCTCAAGCCTAGGTAGTCTCATTCGCTCTAAACCCTAGCCTCGAGCCTAGGTAGTCGCACTCTTTCTAAACCCTAGCCGCGGGCCTAGGAGACCATATCCTCACTCACCCTAGCGACGAGCTTAGGATCTAGCATTCCCTTCAAACCCTAATCCTAGACCTAGGAAATTCCTTCACCTTAGTCTCAAAGTATAGGGAGCTTACAATCCTTAACCTTAAAACCTAGCCTAAAGCCTAGGTTACATGAACATTTCCAAGCCATAGTCACCAATCCCATAAAATGGTGAACCCTAACATCAAGCTTAGTAAACCCTCCACAAAATCAATCCCTCTTTCCAGTGGTCCCTAGTCTCAAGCCTAGGAAGTCACAACCTTTCTAACTCCCAGACTTATGTCTAAAAGCCAACGCCTTTGCAACCTCTGAGCCTACCACAACTCTAAGCCCTAGCCTCGAAGCCTAGGATATTTCTAAAACCCTAGTCCCAAATTTGCGGTCCTTAACGCCAGTTTTCCTGAACACTTCTAAACCCTAATCTTTAGGTCCTCATTCCTCAAAAGCCCTAGGTCCTACCCTAAGCAACCAACCAAAAGGTTCCTTACCTAATGCCTTGGCTTGTAGCCTCGTCTTATGCATTCCCTCCTAATTTAAGACAAGTGGAGCCCAAACACTATGCTCTCCATGATTATCCTTGCTCACAAGATATTAGAGACTCCCCGAGAGTCCCTCACCTTTGTGACTCCCCAAGAATCTATCACCTTTGTGACTCCATGAGAGTTCATCCCTTTTGCAACTTCATAATAATCCGTCATCTTCGTGACTCATGATATGTTCGCCAGCTTTATGACTCTGCAAGGGTCTATTGTCCTTTAGAACATCATTTGGTTTTAAAAAGCCTCAAAAAATCTCTAAATTATCCTTTGTTTAAAAACTATCGTGGTGACCGGGAGTTATCCCTACTACACGAATGTTTCATCTTTTTAGAAACTATCGTGGTGCCCGGGAGTTATCCCTACTGCACGAATGTTTCATCTCTTTAAAAACTATCGTGGTGACCGGGAGTTATCCCTACTGCACGAATGTTTCATCTCTTTAAAAACTATCGTGGTGACCGGGAGTTATCCCTACTGCACGAATGTTTCATCTCTTTAAAAACTATCGTGGTAACCGGGAGTTATCCCTACTGCACGAATGTTTCATCTCTTTAAAAAACTATCGTGGTGACCGGGAGTTATCCCTACTGCACGACTGTTTCATTTCTTTAAAAACTATCATGGTGACCGGGAATTATCCCTACTGCACGAATGTTTCATCTCTTTAAAAACTATCGTGGTGACTGGGAGTTATCCCTACTACATGAATGTTTTACCCCTTTAAAAACTATTGTGGTGACCGGGAGTTATCCCTACTGCACGAATGTTTCATCTCTTTAAAAACTATCATGGTGACCGGGAGTTATCCCTATTGCACGAATGTTTCATCTCTTTAAAAACTATCGTGGTGACCGGGAGTTATCCCTACTGCACGACTGTTTCATCTCTTTAAAAACTATCGTGGTGACCGGGAATTATCCCTACTGCACGAATGTTTCATCTCTATAAAAACTATCGTGGTGACTGGGAGTTATCCCTACTGCACGTACGTTTGTTATTGCTTTGTTATATTATCGCGATGACCGAGAGTTGTCTCTACTTCGCGTACGTTCTGTTGCAATTTGCAGAGGCCCGTCTACCTCTATATTTCATAATATCCAGCACTTGTTATTTTATAAATTGCGATTGACAGAGGCCCGTCTTTATATCGCGTAAGCTCCGACTATTACCATTTTACCATCTTGGGATTATTTAGACCCCGCCGTCTATATGTCTCGCACCATTGTCACCCTTACCTTCTTTCCCCAATATTTGTTAGTTCGATCGTGATTGGCAGAGACCCGTCCGTCTCTAATTGCGAGAGTTCCAGCATTTATTATTTTAGCCCATCTTGAGATTATTTAGACGCTGTAGTCTTTATGTCTTGCACCATTATCACCCCTACCTTCTTTCCCCAATATTTGCTTAGGATTCGTATGATTGCAGAGACCCGTCCGCCTCTATGCCATACGTATCCTAGATCAATCGTAATTGGCAGAGGCCCGTTCGTCTCTAATTGCGAGAGATCCAGCATCTATTATTTTAGCGCGATCGGCAGGAACCCGTCCGTTTCTGATTGCGTTTACCCCGGCAGTTACCATTTCCACCTTGAGGCCATTTAGACGCCGTAGTCTTTATGTCTCGCCCCGTTTCCCTTACGAATGTTCAGTCTTGATATAGGATAGTATCCGTAGGATTGTTATCCCCAGCAGAAGCCTGATGTCTCATTTCCCTTACGAATGTTCAGTCTTCATACAGGATAGTGTCCGTAGGATTGTTATCCCCAGCAGGAGTCTGATGTGTTGTTTCTTTCTTCCTTCTTTCCCCAGTACATCCGAACTACGACCGGCTTGATTCCTCCGAGGATACGTAGGAATCCTAAAAAGGTTCAGCCACCCGACCAACGTGGTCATCTCTCATCCCCAGCAGTTTCATTTTCCCCGATGGATGAATTTTCCCGCAGATCGGATTTCTCCCCATCTGAGGACAATCATTCTCAATTCAGATTTGAACTACGTTTGGCTTGATTCCCCCGCGGATACGCAGGTCGCCTGCCAAGGTTCAGCCGTTCGCTTACCTTTCATCTGTTTTGAAACTCATGTTTCAGAACGGTTCCTATTTTTATCGTCGACCCCACCTTGCCTTGCAAGAAGCGTCGCCGAGGGGCTACTGTTAGTACCCGATCCTGAAAATGAGTTTATTAGGGTTTTCCCAAATTACGAGGACTTTATAGTAATTAAAAAAACCTTACAAAGACTTGTCCCGGATTCCCAAAAATAGCTCAATGTTCTAGAAAACATTAAATATGGACATTTAGGGTTGCCTTGTATGAACAGTAAAACCCTAGATTGAATTTCACGTCAGCGCGCAACGATGGCCACGCGGCCACTTTCGTACCTAGCCATATTGGCCACGCGGCCAACCTCGCTCCTTCAGATCTCAGCCGTTGGATCTCCCCCTTTGTTTACTATATAAACCAATCTCAGCCTATTGGTTTAGGATCCGAATTTTAGAGCTCACAAGTGACGATTTTGCTCTCAAATCAAGTCATTCAAGCCTCCAAAAACACTCTCAAGAATCCCAAGAAGATCCAAGGTTATTTCTTGCCAACAAAGGTAAGTTTTCTAACTTTTTCTTCATGTTCTTGTCATATTATTAGTTTAGATCCATAATATTCATATTCTTAATATGTTTATTCATGTGTTCTTCATAATATTCATGTTCCTAACATCTTTATTCATATTTTCTTCATGACATTCATATGTTCATAATATGTTCTTCGCATGTTCATCATATTCTTAGGTTAAAACCTTATTTATGCTATATTTAGGGTTACGATCTTCATGTTAACATGTTATTTCATAGCCAATGATGATCTAGGGTTCATCAACCCAAGAATGATCTAGGAACTACTTCTAAACCCTAATCTTCAGGTAATTCCCTCCTCATTATGTATGATCCCGATTCTTCTGCCTATTCTAAATTCTTCTCGAACTACGCTGACCTGAGCTTCTCATATTGAGAGGAACGTAGGCAATCTTCGGATCCGGTCTCAATCACTAACACACTACATACACCGCATCATGATAGAAAGACCGATCAATTCAGACAATAGGAGTGATAACGTGAATATTCTTCTCTTGTTGTAATTTGACCCCCGAACCCACTAAAATGCTTTTTTCAATGTTTTGGCTATAATTAAAACGGCGTGGCGACTCTAATAATTTTAATGTTGCAATGAATATCTCAAATTCAAACACACGTATTCACAGCCACCTCCTCTATCAACAAAATCCGCTCACACAGGGAGTGCACAACTATCTCTCGCAATTTCAAATTCCTTCTTTCATCGAGTCTTTGCTTTTTCTTAGTGATGTCCTCGGCGGGTGTACTTTCTTTCGTCGACGCATTTTGCTTTGCAATCCACGTCGCCGAGGGGTTCTGTAGATACCCCGCCTTGGACCGCTCACCCCGATTGCACATTTGATTTTTTGTTTCTCCCTATTTTAAGTGTTTTTGTTAGTTTCTATCACTTCCGTTAAGTTCCTGACTGACTCCGTTAAGTCCAGGGACTAAACTGAATAACAGGGCTGACTTTCTAGTCCATTCTATCAAAAAGGCCATTTCTGAGTCGCGCGCCTCCGACCATAGGAGCCAGATGCGCGCACCTTCCGCCCCTGAGGTAGGAAGCGCGCGCCTCTGGGCGTCAGTTACAGATTTCTGTCCAAGAATCTCTCCCTTGCTCATTTTTACATGATTTGCCCGGGAATGAATTCTTGGTGACTGAGTTTTGGCACCAAAAACATATGATTTTCAACTATAAAAACCCCCTAATCCACCATTTCAAGGGACCAAAAATTCTACTTACAAAAACTATACACAAATCATTTCCAAGGCATTCTCCAAAATAATTCATCAAGAAGTGTTTGAAGTCACTTGAAGTTTAGGTAAAACTCCATTTCTCCTCTTCTTCTCTACTTCATCCCTTTTCTTCTCTTTTATTTCATCAAACGTGCAATCACCAAAATCATTTTGGGACATGACACCAACGACTACTTCACTTCATTGAAGCTAGTCAAGGAGTTATCTCCCTACATTCCAAAACACATTTTAAAACCCCCTTTTATCATCAAGAATAGGAAGAAAATTTTATTATATGTAGACTTTGATCAAGCAAGACCGACATTAGTCGGGAGAGATGGGTGTTTAAGTACTTCCCATCCTGTAACCTAACCCCCGAACCTCATAACAAGAATCTCTGTTTTCGTAATCAAACTTAGGCTAAATATTTGGTTTTTCTTATGTTCCTCTAAAACATAGGTGGCGACTCTATAATTAAAACAAGTTAGACATCCTAAGATCCTTCCACCGCTCTAGCCAAGTAGTGGGCTTTTCCCGGGATATCCACAGTGGGGCTCTTTTTGATCTTGAACACGTATATCCCCTAGGGCATCATCATTGATTGTTACGTAAAGCAAGAGAGGCTTCCTTTTGTGGGGCAGAGCCACAAGCAGACATGACAAGTATAACTCCGTTTCTTTGAAAAGCCTTTTGATATTCATTCTTTCAATTTTAGGGTCGCATTCATCTTGAGAAGCTTGAAAACTGAAAACCGAAAACCGAATCACACATTTTCGTGTTTGTTTCCTAAGCCAATTATACATCGAAGGTGACTCATATAATCTCTTACTTCCTTCTGAACCTCGGGCAGTGGCATGTAAAATGATGGCCTCACTTTCGAAAGGGTTGGCCTCTATACTTCTCCTAGTTACCATGGACCTTCTTTCACATGACCTCAAAACTGCACTTTGCTGGAACAAACCCTTTTATGCCAATACCTCGAACTACTCTTGATTGTGATCGGTCTTGTCTAGACGTGGCCATTGCCGGTTAACTGGCGGTTAGCCGGTTATAACCGACGGTTAGAAGATGCCGGTTTCATTAACCGTAACCTAACCGGCTAACCGGCTGACACGATTAAGGTTACACGGTTAATTCGGTTAAACCGTCTACCTTTTTTTTTTAATAGTCTTTTTTACAGTTTTTTGTTTTTTTCTTAATAAAAAAAAAAAACTTCATTTTTTAAAAAAGTGTTTAAAAAAACACTTCATTTTCTTCAATAATTATTTATTTTAATTTAAAATGTATAACATAATTTATTTTTTAAGTAAAAAAAGGGACGGTACCCAAAAATTTTATTAATTAAAATTAAAATTACAAAGAGGGGGACAACCAAACCTTGCCCTTTTATAATTAAGGGAGGACAAAATGGAGCCTTACCTCAACTAAACTATTACAATGAAATAAAAATAAACCTATTCTAAAAATTAAAATAAAAACTATCTAATTTCTGTCCCCTTCCGAACTTCCCGTAGAGTCTTCCAAGCCGTGTAACGACCTTAAACCTGGGCACTATTTTTAGTCATAAGTTGAGCACTTGTGGGTGACGACCCGTCCCAATTTTATATAAAATTTACACTGAATATTATTTTATAAGTTAATTTGTGTTAGTTTGATTATTTTAAAAGACTTACTTGATCTATTAAAATATTAAATAAAAGTATTTGGGTTGCAAAATTTTTAATTAGCATGAGTAGAAGTTGAAATAGTTGAGTTAGTATTTGTAAATAATGATAAGGGGGTTAAGTGTTAAAGTTAAAACCTTGGGGTTTAAATGTAATTGATTAACTTGGAGGGGCCTAAGTGTAACTTGGCAATTATTAAACCCAATTCCCTTCCTCTCTCTGCGCGGAAGAAACTTTCCCTTTTCTTTTCTTCTTCCTTCTCCTTCTGTTCTGTCGAAGAGTATGAGTTTTGACTCATACTCTCTTCAATTTCTCACTAATTATTACTCCGTTTTAAGATCCGACTTCACCAAAAGGTTCGTAGCGTCGAGTAGATCAAGTCTAGCATGTCAGAACATTTTGTCATCGGTACTATTTTCGGTACTATTTTCGTAGCAAGTAAGATACTACTCCCCTTTAAATTATAATATTGCTCATGCATATTATATGTGATATATTTGTGATAATTGTTATTTTGTGGGAGTATTAGAGTAAATTGTATTTAGGCTATTTTGTGGGTATTCGGACTGTTGGAATCATTTTATGGGTTTATATAAATAAGATAGGAAGTATTTGGGCTAATTACTATAATGGTTAACTTTGGGTGTTCTTATAATTAGAACCAGTTTTGTGGGTTATATACTTAAGGTTGGAAGTTGTAATAGTACTTTTGAGACGGTGAAACAGAATGAGTATAAAAGAATCGGATTTTTGGCTGAAAAATGTGTTGGGCGACCGCCCAAATAGGGCCGGCAACCGCACACTCTATCTGGAAGGTTTTAGACATGGGTGAGCTGAGGTGAGCGACCGCACACTTTGGTGTGGGCGGCCGCACAGTTTACTGGAAAAGTTGAATTGTTCCAATTGAATTGATTTAAGGTTCAATCTTTGTCTAGGATTTGAGCCCTATTCTAGGGTACCTAGATAGGTGTTGTGGAACACAAGAGTGTTAGGATTGGGTTCGGTTATGAACGGATACAAGGTGTAAAATGGTGGTTAAGTTACCCTACGGATTTGTGTAGCATCTTGATGGTATATTTATTCGTATTCCCTACTTGGGAATCATAAGCATAAAGAAATGATTGGGTTCATAGTTATCGTACACTTTATGAGTAACTCGTGGTTATCATCTTTCTGATTTGTTTGGCATGATTCCCTACTTTGGAATCATAATGTGTTAAAGGTTTACTGTTGTTGGGATCTTTATGAGCAACTCCTGTTTATCGTTGTTGGGCTCTTTATGAGTAGTTTATCATCTTTATGATGTACTTGGTATGGTTCCCTATTTTGGAATTATATATTGATTGTCCTTTCGTTTAAAGTCCAGCTGGTCTTACTTGGTTGAGTCAGGCAGTGGTAGGAGATTATAATGGCACCCGAGTCATGTTCATTATAATATTCCCACTGGTACCTTTTTTTCCCTAGTCCAGATTGGCCTTGGATGGTATGAATTAGCTCCCTTGTGTGAGCCTTGGGTTATGACTTTGTGTCATATTCCCCCCGTTGTTATTTTGGTTCTTATGGTTATGGTTTGGTTTTCGGGATCCCGGCTTCAGCTATTTATGCTACTCAACTGGTTTTCTCAGATGGTATTCTCAGACGGTTATGTTCTTTCGGTAAACCTTGGCTCAGTATCCTTTGTAACGTGTTTATTTAAGACTTGTGTGATGCATGATGAGTTAGTCGTTATTTCCAACTGGTATGGGACGGTTGGCGATAGGGAGCTTTCTCATTTGTTGTTATATGATTTACTTATTCAGTTGATACGTATGATAGCATGCCATGTAGCTGCATTAGTAACTTACTGAGATTTATCTCACCCCGTTCCTTTCAATGTTGTTTTCCTTAGTTTATAGGAAAGCTAAAGGTAATAAGTTGTGAGAGCAGATGTCGTTGTGGGACTGTTCGGAGCAGGTTATACTCTTTTGGGGTAGTTGCTCTACGGAGCCTTTGTGTATTCTTGTTGTGAGGCCGTGATTGTATAGTGTTATATAAGTACAGTTGTCATTTGGGTATATATATGGTTGGTTGTTCTTGCTTCCGCACTTGTAAATAGTCTCCGAGTTATAATCTTGTTGAGGTATAGTCTCGATAGTTGATGTGGTTTTGTCATCGACGTGTATATGGAAATGTTGGTTTTATAGCATAATTCACGCGCCTGGTTCGGTATTTAGCATTTTGAGATGTATATTATGCTATTCTGATATTTATGGAATTTGGTATTTTTAGGGCGCGACAGTTGGTATCAGAGCAATGGTTTTAGATCTTGAAAGGGAATAAGAACTCTGATATTGAATAGGTTTCAATACTTGGGTGTTATGATTTTGAGCGGTTTAGAAAACTAAGTTTTCTTGAAGTCATTTAGCTTCCTTGGTCATGGAAAGTTTGGGCAGTAGAAGCATAATGAATTAGTGGATGAGGTTAAAATACAAGTTGGTAGAGTTATGGGTGTGATATTGACGTTGAGTGTTCCTTCTCTTGTGGTATACCAGGCATGGGACTGGTGTTAATAGTGTTGGTTCCATTGGGATTTGTTGGTTTGAGAATCGAGAGTGCGAGTCTTTGAAGACATTGGAGAATTAACTGTTCTGATCCAGAAGCTTCCAAAAGGCGTGTTAATATTCGTTGGATAGATCAATGTGTCTACTTTCATAGGAAAAAATCGGTTCATCGTTCCGAGGTCTAGAATGTGAGAAAATGAGTTTTTGGTACAGAAGGTATAATCTGTCAGAATAACAGTTTTCAGCAACTTTTTGTTTTCCTAAGTTCATGTATCTCCTTTGTTCATGCATTGACTATGGAATGGAGGGATGTTCCATTTAACCTATATAAACCCCAATTGTGATGGAGAAAACTCAGATTTTGGATGTATTTTGAGCCTTTGGCATTTAATAGAAGATGAATTTCTTCTTTGTTTGCTCGGACCCTTTGGTGGATTCTAAAGTGTGTTGAGTGTTTATCTCTCTTAAACGTTTCACTTGTATTTCCTAATTTTATTTTCCATTTTTTCTGTATCACTACCGGTACATATAAGAAACCCGATAGAATTATGGGCGATAACACCTTAAAAGTTATAAGTTGATTTAGTTATGTCACTTATACGGGAGATTGAAGTGATAAGTGGTGTGGCCTAGCTTTCTATGTGTCACGAACTTCTCGTGTGCCATCGATTGGTGGTGAATATATTTCTACATTAGTAGGTTTGACTTTCTTTAGGAGCATACTAGATGTATACTCAGCGTTCATGTTCTGTATTGGAAATCCGAAAAGTATTATTATAAGGTTGTGTTGGGAATTTAGCCTATTTAGTTGACGGTAGAACGTCTACACCAAAACCGAGAGATGTACGCATTAATTGTGAAATCTTGGGTATACTTTATAATGGGTGCAATATGTCGCTTGATTGATAGAGAATTTGAGTTATATGATGAGTCGAAATAGGCAACAATACTGATAGGTGAATCAGTAAACTTATAGTATCGGTTGAGATAGGAGAGTTGAAGATTCAACCCGAGAGACTATTTAATAAAGGATTCATTAAGCTAGTATACCTAAGTGTGGTGCATCGTTATTGTTTGGTATAAAGAGAGGTTCTACTTTACGATTCTATATGGAATGTAGAGAGCTCAACTAGGTAAGTACGATGAATTATTACAGGTTATATTATATTGGTGAATTATTCAATTCCTGAAATTGATCAGTGGTTTAGTCGGTATTTGATTGATAAGTGGCTATTATTGGTTGAAGGTCAAGCATGAGTATATATCGAAGACAATTTCTCAAATTAGGTATGCTTATTATGAATTTGTGTGCTTATGTTATTTAAATGGATATATGTTCTTAGAAAAACTAAATAAGAGTTAATGCAAGTGGGTGGAGAAATTCAAAGATCATAATTGTATTATGTTTTATCACATAAGAAAGATGAGTGTATTAGTAGAATCACTGAACATGTAGATGTGTATATTATGTTGGATACCGCTAAATGAGAGATGTTGGGAGATTTGACTTAGTGGAATGGAACACGTGTGGTGGAAATTTGACTATAGATACTTAAAGAGATTCACAAGACCAAGTAGGTTACCCATTCGAGTAGAAACAAAATATATTGGGATGAATTTGAAGAATCATATTTGATCGAATTGTTGATAACGGTAAATTTTTCATGTATATAATTGAATTCTTGGGTGACAATAAACGTTAGTCCTATTCTTTCACTTATTTGTTCAGGCAGTAGTATGATTACATGGGATGCTTGTGGAGATAATATATAATAAGGACCATTGTTGTACATTTTGATCTTAATAGACTTCTCCGAGTGTTATGGATATTTATTGGGGTCTTGTTATGATATTAGGAAATCCTTGGGACTGATATATATTTTAAGGATATACTATGTGTGTGTGGAGTTGATTCCAAATACTATTGGGATGTTGGAAAAATAAAACTTATGGGTGTTGATGATTTAAGAGTTGATTGAGAGCTTAAAGCTAATCAGAAATAGATTATTTATGATTCAGGATTGGTAAACAAGTGACGCTGATAATCGAGAACAAGATCTTAAGATCAAGTGAAGGATTTAGTTTCTTGAAAGAATTACCTAAGAGTGACAAACATGAACTGAAAAGAATGATAGTCACGAGAATTTGAAATCTCGGAAAAAAGAGGAAGTTGAATGAGATTTTCGACATCTTTGCCATATATTCTTGATTTTATATGAAATATGGGTCGTATATGCTTGGGTTAGAATCTACTTCATTATAACCTGACTTTGGTTGTGAGGAATTATTTGTGAAGATAGTTGATTTAAAATATTTTATGAATACTTTTGGGCATGTTTTTCTCTAGTTAAGAAGGGGAATTTCTGAGTTTGTAAAAGTGAGGATACGAGTATACGTGGGATACGTATGTGTTTCATAAGTGGTAGTGTTAGGCCCAATTGGTAGGAAAATAGGCTAGAGGGGGGGGGGTGAATAGCCTTTTTAAAACTTTTCAAAGAAACACTTATAAATGCAAAGTCACTTATCAGTTTACAAACTATTATCAGTATGCGCAGCGGAGAAGATATGACTAAGTTTTAACTCACACTTTAAATCGGTAAGAAATAGTTTTCAGAGCTTAGTTTAAACACAAAGTTGTTTCTAAAAGTTCAATGCAGTTTCAAGAGATTGGTCAATGGAAATTACAATGAATCAGTACGAACGTATGCAATATGCCGGTGATAGAATTCCAACCGGCAATGATAAAGTAAGCAACAGAGACACAAGGATTTGGAGAGGTTCACAGTGTAAATACTGCTACGTCCTCTACAAAGTTTGGTCAGAACTTGGATTTGGGTTAAGAGTACTATTAGATATCTCTAGTCTATTACAAGCATGGCTTTGCCGGTATACAAAGACTAAGTTCTAGAAATTTCTAATGGATCGTAAAACAAATCTGACCAAGTGTTTTTGAGCGGCAAGTTCAAAAGAACTTATCTCACTCAGGTGGGTGTGTGAATAACTTAAACAACGTATTCCTTAAATGATCTAGTTCGGGAATACTAACAATGTTGTTTGAGTTGGTGCACAAGTGTATGTCCTATTAAATGATCTAATGATTATCAGGACACAGAATGTTTGAGTCTTTAATGAATACTCAAAAACATTCAACTCTCTTCAATGCTCTATTTTCACCAACCTTCTTCAATGCTCCAAGTCCACTATTTATAAGAGGAGTGAATGTCTTGAGTCTTGTAGAAGAAGGCTTGCAATTTGAATATCCAGCTGGGTAGTTGAGAAGCATTAAATGCGGTATCTTTAGCATTAATGGCGAAGATATGGAGTACACGCATGCTTACAAAAGTCTGATGGGTAAAGACCCCTTTGTCTCAACCGGTTACCTGCAAAAAGAAAGTAGGGACAAAGCATAGCCAAAACTAGCTATGTGTCAGACGGCGCAGTAATCATGACAGGGCAGTTAAACTACTTTTTGATAAAACAGTATGAAAGGACAGGGACAATCAGCAAGGTTGACTTTAAGATGAAACGATGTAACCTGACTGACAGTACAGACTGTCTTTCTTTATCGGCATGTTTGAGAATGTAGTTGATCGGCAACTTTGTGTTGCAAGTTGATCGGCAACTTGTTTACTGGTCTGCTGATTTGCTTCCTCTTTCTGGTTTGCTTTGTATGAAGAGATGTAATACACCTGTGCTGGTCACCAAGAATCCTAAGGGTACCTTACAAAGGTTCAAATAAAATTGGGGGATCCTAAGTGTAGATACCCCAGGGAACCACGGCTTTAGGCTAGAGCGGTGAATTATCCGAGGATGTCTAACTTGTTTTTAGAGTCGCCACCTATGTTTTGAGGAACATAAGAAAAACCTATAGATTATAGCCTAAGTTTGATTACGAAAACAGAGATTCTTTGTTTTGAGGTTCGGGGGTTAGATTACGAGATGGGAAGTACCGAAACACCCATCTCGCCCAACTAAAGTTGGTCTTGCTTGATCAAAATCTACATGAATGAAAATGTTCTTCTTCTTCTTCTTTAAGTCATGAAAAGGGGGGATTTAAAATAGGATTTGGAATGTAGGAGATAACTCCTTAACCAACCTCAATGAGATGAGGTGATTATTAGAGTCATGTCCCAAAATGATTTGGGTGATTGCACATTTGATTAAAGTAAAAGAGAGAGAGGAGATGAAGTAGAAAAGAAAGGAAAAGATGGACTTTTACCTACAATTTGAAGACCTTCAAGTATTGCTTGATGAAATCCTTGGAGAACTTTTAGAAAGTGATTTTGGTATAGTTTTTGTAAGTTCAATTTTCGGTCTCAGTTTCGATCCTTGAAAATGGAGGTAAAGAGAGGTTTTTATAGGTGAAAGAGGGGTGTTTTTGGTGCCAAAACTCAGTCACCAAGAAATCCTTCCCGGGCAAAATCCTGTAAATTGAGCAAGGGAGGGAATCCTGGCCAGAAATCTGTAACTGACGCCCAGAGGCGCGCGCTTCCTGCTTTGGGGGCGGGAGGCGCGCGCGCCTGGCTCTTCCTGTCGGAGGCGCGCGACTCAGAGAAGGCAATTTTGACAGAATGGACTAGAAAGTCAACCCTGTCATTCAGTTTAGTCCCTGGACTTAACGAAGTCAGTCAGGAACTTAACGGAAGTGACAGAAACTAACGAGAAACACTTAAAATGGGGAGAAACACAAAATCAAATGTGCAATCGGGGTGAGCGGTCCAAGACGGGGTGTCTACAGAGCCCCTCGGCGACGTGGATTGCAAAGCAAAATGCGTCGACGAAAGTTAGAAACACCCGCCGAGGACATCACCAAGAAAAGGCAATGACTCGATGAAAGCAGGAATTTGAAATTGCGAGAGATAGTGGTGCGCTCCCTGTGTGAGCGGCTTTTGTTGATAGAGGGGGTGGCATGATCCGTTAGGTGAACCTGCCGGCTGAATGTTTTGAATGAGGCCGTTAGTGAACCTTTTGATGAATCCGTTAGTGAATCCCTTGGATGAGTCCGTTGGTGAACCCTTGTTGACGAATCCGTTGGTGAATCCGTTTGATGAATCCGTTAGTGAATCCCTTGGATGAGTCCGTTGGTGAACCCTTGTTGACGAATCCGTTGGTGAATCCGTTTGATGAATCCGTTAGTGAATCCCTTGGATGAGTCCGTTGGTGAACCCTTGTTGACGAATCCGTTGGTGAATCCGTTTGATGAATCCGTTAGTGAATCCCTTGGATGAGTCCGTTGGTGAACCCTTATTGACGAATCCGTTGGTGAATCCGTTTGATGAATCCGTTAGTGAATCCCTTGGATGAGTCCGTTGGTGAACCCTTGTTGACGAATCCGTTGGTGAATCCGTTTGATGAATCCGTTAGTGAATCCCTTGGATGAGTCCGTTGGTGAACCCTTGTTGACGAATCCGTTGGTGAATCTGTTTGATGAATCCGTTAGTGAATCCCTTGGATGAGTCCGTTGGTGAACCCTTGTTGACGAATCCGATGGTGAATCCGTTTGATGAATCCGTTAGTGAATCCCTTGGATGAGTCCGTTGGTTAACCCTTGTTGACGAATCCGTTGGTGAATCCGTTTGATGAATCCGTTAGTGAATCCCTTGGATGAGTCCGTTGGTGAACCCTTGTTGACGAATCCGTTGGTGAATCCGTTTGATGAATCCGTTAGTGAATACCTTGGATGAGTCCGTTGGTGAACCCTTGTTGACGAATCCGTTGGTGAATCCGTTTGATGAATCCGTTAGTGAATCCCTTGGATGAGTCCGTTGGTGAACCCTTGTTGACGAATCCGTTGGTGAATCCGTTTGATGAATCCGTTAGTCAATCCCTTGGATGAGTCCGTTGGTGAACCCTTGTTGACGAATCCGTTGGTGAATCCGTTTGATGAATCCGTTAGTGAATCCCTTGGATGAGTCCGTTGGTGAACCCTTGTTGACGAATCCGTTGGTGAATCCGTTTGATGAATCCGTTAGTGAATCCCTTGGATGAGTCCGTTGGTGAACCCTTGTTGACGAATCCGTTGGTGAATCCGTTTGATGAATCCGTTAGTGAATCCCTTGGATGAGTCCGTTGGTCAACCCTTGTTGACGAATCCGTTGGTGAATCCGTTTGATGAATCCGTTAGTGAATCCCTTGGATGAGTCCGTTGGTGAACCCTTGTTGACGAATCCGTTGGTGAATCCGTTTGATGAATCCGTTAGTGAATCCCTTGGATGAGTCCGTTGGTGAACCCTTGTTGACGAATCCGTTAGTGAATCCGTTTGATGAATCCGTTCGTGAATCCCTTGGATGAGTCCGTTGGTGAACCCTTGTTGACGAATCCGTTGGTGAATCCGTTTGATGAATCCGTTAATAAATCCTTTGGATGAGTCCGTTGGTGAACCCTTGTTGACGAATCCGTTGGTGAATCCGTTTGATGAATCCGTTAGTGAATCCCTTGGATGAGTCCGTTGGTGAACCCTTGTTGACGAATCCGTTGGTGAATCCGTTAGTGAATCCCTTGGATGAGTCCGTTGGTGAACCCTTGTTGACGAATCCGTTAGTGAATCCGTTTGATGAATCCGTTAGTGAATCCCTTGGATGAGTCCGTTGGTGAACCCTTGTTGACGAATCCGTTGGTGAATCCGTTTGATGAATCCGTTTGATGAATCCGTTAGTGAATCCCTTGGATGAGTCCGTTGGTGAACCCTTGTTGACGAATCCGTTGGTGAATCCGTTTGATGAATCCGTTAGTGAATCCCTTGGATGAGTCCGTTGGTGAACCCTTGTTGACGAATCCGTTGGTGAATCCGTTTGATGAATCCGTTAGTGAATCCCTTGGATGAGTCCGTTGGTGATCCCTTGGATGAGTCCGTTTGTGAACCCTTGTTGACGAATCCGTTAGTGAATCCGTTTGATGAATCCGTTAGTGAATCCCTTGGATGAGTCCGTTGGTGAACCCTTGTTGACGAATCCGCTAGTGAATCCGTTTGATGAAATATTGCTTTGAAGTCTCGTGCCGTTTGGAGTCACCCTTGACTTTTGAATTGTGGGGTACGGGCATAGTTGACCGCGACCAGAAAAATGTTCCTGCTGGGGATGAAATGTTGAGATTGACTCTTGAGGGGGGTGTGGCACCCGTGACAGAACTTAGGGAGTTCGGAATTTTGAAGAGGACAGCCTACTTTTGAGTGGGAGTTTCTATCCTACTTTCGATTTTTGACATGCCTTAAAGGCGGACCAGAAATAGGTGTGCCCAACTGGGTGTCCGAGGATCGGGACAGTGTCTTGATTTAGGCTGGAGATCTCTGACAAGGCCCTTTTCTTGAAGTGATTTAGACCTGGGAGGCGCGCGCCTTCCTGTGTAGGCTTGGGACGCGCGCGCACTTCAGACTGCTGGCGGGTGGCGCGCGCGTCGGGGAGGCGGAATTCCGGGCTTGACATTTGCTGACCAAAAGAGCCCCCAACAGCTATAATATCATCTTCTGTTCGACCACTTGATTCTCACAGCTCCTTTCTGCCATTTTTGAACATCATATTATTGCTTAACTTCGCTTGTGATCAACATTTTCCATGGCTTCCAATTCTTTTGCCCTTGATGCCAAGGTCGTTAGTGCGTATGAAAAGGACTTGGGCACTTTCGTGTATTCTTTCAAGACCCATCCCAAGAAGGCCTTCATTAAAGATTTCGGGTTCCGAATTCTTTTCACCTTGCGGACGTTGAAGCCGGATTGGGATTTGTTGAGAGCTGCCGCGGCTTTCTGGGATTGCGACAGCCATACCTTCAACCTTTCAGCTAATGAAATGGTGCCGACTGTTGACGATTTCGGGGCCATCCTTGGCATGCCTTTGGCCGGTCAGATTGCCGTCCCTAAATATCACCGTGGTGCCATCGACTCTTGGGTTGGGTTACTGAATCTCCCCGTTGAGGATGTGAGGAAGATGTTGCATGGTACCGTGATTGACATAACTGAGTTGCCGATGTTCTTCAGCTTACACTCGGAGGACCCGATGGTTCAATCTTTCAAAAGAAATGCCATGGCCGTTTGTCTCTTCAGCGAAGTACTGTTTGTTACACCTTTCAGGACTGCGGACGTGCAGTTGGCAGAGATTATTTTGCAAGCTACGGAGCAGCAATTTAGTGTAATCCCTCTTATTGTAGGGGAGACGTTGCACGGCCTTGATGAGTTACATAGGACGGGAAAGATGTGTCGGGGAAGCCCTTTGCTCTTGACCATATGGCTCTGAGAACACTTCAGAATTTATTCTCCGGATGGTGATTTGTCTCCTTTTGCTGTTCATAGGAGGAAGTTGTTAATCCGGGATTTATCTGAAGATGATTGGAAGAAATTCTTTGCCTCTCGGGTGACCGCCGATATTGAGTGGTGTCCTCCTTCTTGGGGTCTTCGTCCTTTTGTGGAATGGACTCTTGGTTTTCAGCACGTGGTTGTACCCGGTTTGAGAGATTCTTCATTTTACCAGCCAGAGCGGGTTCTGCGGCAGTTCGGTCGCCAACAGACAATTCCTTTTCCGAGGGATGGAATGCTTCGTCCAGTTGCTTACATGGGTCCTGACTTCTCGAGTGAGCTTCAGTCGGCTTGGGGAGATGACCACAATCGTTGGGCTTTCGCTCCTCTGCATCGGGGGAGTGTCTTCCTTCCCGAGAGCTACTTGGACTATTTATTTGGTACCCTTTACTGTGGCATCACTTGGGTTGATGTGCTTCGCGCCGAGTTGTTGGGACAGGGTTTTGAGCCTAGCAGCACTTTGAGATATAGGGAGGCTACTGCTGATTCGAGTAACATTCTCGCTGACCCTTTCGGTACTCCTTTGGATGACTTTTATGCTAGGAGACGTGTTGCAACACAGAAGGTTTCGGTGCGTATTAGTGCTCCTTTGTTACCCAAGAAGAAAAGGATTGAGAGACGATCGGGTGGTCCTTTGAAAGCTAAGAGAAAATTGGATTTTTCTTAGTACCCTAAGAGATTGCAATTAGACCACTTTGTTTTAGGATTTAATGTTTTGATGTCTTTTGTTGCTCAATAAATCCGTTGTAATGGTTTGAATAATTCATTGAATGAATAAAAATTGCATTTTGTTATTTGAAGTGAATTGGGTATTTTTGATATGTTTTAGACCGCACCCGAAGGTTGCCTACGTTCCTCCAGTTGGGAGGCTCAGGTCTTCGTAGTTCAAACAAACAAAGACCACTTTTTTTTTTTTTTTTTTTTTTTTGTGCACCCTGTTTTTTGCCTAGACCGCCCTTTCGGGTTTTCAATCTAGCGGGCTTCTTTTTTGCACATGCTCTAATTTTTGCCTAGGCTGCCCTTGCGGGTTTTCAACCTAGTGAGCGATTTTTTTTTTTTTTTTTTTTTTTGTTATGGTCTTTGTTTATTAAGCGTAGAACCTCTTGAGCTTGTCGAGGTTGACCTCCTTTGGCAGCTGGTCACCATCTAAATCCACGAGCCGGACTGCACCACCGCTTAGTATCTTTTTGACCACGTACGGACCGATCCATCGGGGTCCCCATTTCCCCAGGGGATTCATGGCATTAGGAGGATGTTGTCTTAAAACCAAATCTCCCACATTGATGTTTCGAGGCTTCACCTTTTTGTTGAAAGCTCTTGCCATCCTTTGCTGATACGCCCTTGTGCGTTCGAGTGCTCTTAACCTTTTCTCGTCGAGCAAGGCTAGTTGTTCATATCGACTTTGCATCCAGTCGACCTCGTTGACTTGATTCTCGAGGAGGACCCGTAGAGATGGGACTTCAAGTTCGATAGGGAGTACGGCTTCAGAACCATAGACCAATGCATAAGGAGTTTCTCCTGTTGCGGATCGTATTGATGTGCGGTAGCCCCACAATGCTAATGGTAGCTTCTCGGGCCAATCCCTTCCTGTTGAGGCCATTTTATTGACGATGGTCTCGATGGTCTTATTTGCTGCTTCGACTGCGCCATTTGCTTGGGGCCGGTAAGGAGATGACTTGTGCTTGGTGATCTTGTATTCTACCAAAAGTGCATCCATTTCCTTCTCGAAGTGAGAGCCGTTATCGGAAATGATTTCATGAGGCACGCCGTATCGGCACATGATATTAATCTTTACAAATTCGGCCACTTTCTTGGCGTTGAGGGTCCGATAGGCTTGTGCTTCGACCCACTTTGTGAAGTAGTCGACTGCCACTAGGACAAATGACTGCCCATTGCTCCCGGCAGGATGAACTTTACCGATGATGTCTATCCCCCAACAAGAGAAAGGACAAGGTGTGACCATGTTGTAAAGTTGTGAGGGTGGAGCATGTTGCAGATTAGCGTGGAATTGGCACTTGGCACACCTTTTGACTTTCTCGATACAGTCTCGTTCCATAGTGCTCCAATAGTAACCGATGCGAAGTATCTTCTTGACTAGCATAAACCCATTCATGTGGGGTCCACATTCTCCTTCGTGCACTTCACACATTATCTCTTGAGCTTCGGTCTCATTGGCGCATAAGAGATTGATCCCGTCGTGGTGCCTTTTATAGACTCGGTCCCCAATCAGTACGTACCGAGAGGCTAACCTTTGCAGAGCTGCTTGAGACTTCTTATTGACGTTCTCGGGATAAGTGCCGTCTTTGAGGAAGTTCATGATATCCGAATACCATGGAGAGTTTGTTTGAACCTCGTTGATCTCGATACTCATGCAATATGCCGGACTGTTCCTTCGAGCAATTTTGAAAGGCTTCACCATTTTCCCTTTGGGCATTTCAACTAATGAAGCTATAGTGGCCAGTGCATCAGCGAAGCGATTCTTATCCCTTGGCAGGTAGTTGAAAGTGATCTCTTGGAATTGTTCAACCAGTTCTTCAAGGTGCTGACCATACTGTTGGAGAGTCGGGTCTTGGGTTCGCCATTTACCCGATTGCTGATTGATAAGGAGCAAAGAGTCGCCGAACACTTCTAGTTCCGTGACGTTTCTTTCGAGAGCTGCTTCGAGCCCTGCTATGCATGCTTCGTACTTGGCAATGTTGTTGGTAGCTTCGAATTCCAGGCGTATGGCAATGGGAGTGTAGATGTCTTTTGGATCGACAAGCAATACCCCTATACCAAAACCGTGTTTATTGGCGGCGCCATCGAAAAAAAGTTTCCACTTGTCTTCCTCGGTTGCAGTACAAAGTAAATGCTCGTCGGGGAACTGTACATCTTCCCCCTTCAGTTCGTCACACGGGAATTCGGCAAGCTGGTCACTGAACACTTTCCCCCTGACGGATTTTAGTGTGACGTAAGTGATATCATAGCCGGCGAGCATGAAGTACCATTTGGCTATTCTTGTTGACACGAAAGGCTTCTCGAAGATGTAGCGGATTGGGTCCACCTTTGCTACTAGCTTGATTAGAAAAGCTTCCATATAGTGTTTGAGCTTTTGAGTGACCCAAACCAATGCTGCACACGACTTCTCTAAGACAGAGTAGTTCTTTTCGCCTCCTTGGAAGCGGCGACTGACAAAATAAATGGCGTTCTCCTTTGTGGACTCTCGTTGCTCTTGTGCTAACATAGCCCCTAGGGCTTCATCATTGACAGTGAGATAAAGCAACAGAGGTTTCTCCTTGTGCGGCGGAACTAGAACAGGAGGGCACGTCAAGTAATTCTTTACTTGATCGAAGGCTTCTTGGCACGCGTCGGTCCATTCTAGAGCCACATTCTTCTTGAGTAGCTTGAAGATTGGCTCGCACATGGAAGTGAGTTGGTGCACAAACCGACTGATGTATTGTAGTCTTCCCATGAAACCTTTAATCTCTTTCTGCGTCTTTGGAGGAGGCATGTCAATGATTGCCTTGATTTTGGAGGGGTCTACTTCGATTCCTCTTTCAGTGACCATATAACCAAGAACTTTGCCTCGGATAACCCCGAATGTGCACTTTGCAGGGTTGAGCCTCATCTTGTGTTGACGAAGCCTTTCGAAGAACTTGCGGAGATCGATTAGGTGTTGACCATCGGTTCCTTTGGAGTGAATGATCATGTCGTCCACATAGACCTCGATTTCTTTGTGAATCATATCGTGGAACAAGTCTGTCACGGATCTTTGGTAGGAAGCCCCAGCATTTCTTAACCCAAATGGCATGACTGTGTAGCAAAAGGTACCCCACGGTGTTGTGTAGGCTGTCTTATGTTGATCCTCCTCGGCCATAAGAATCTGATTGTACCCAGTGAACCCATCCACGAATGAGCGGACCTCGTAGGCAGCAGTGGAATCGACTAGCATGTCGATATTAGGGAGTGGAAAATCATCCTTTGGGGAAGCTTTGTTTAAATACCGGAAGTTTACACAAACTCGAACCTTGCCGTTCGCCTTCCTGACTGTCACAATGTTGGCTAACCATGTCGGATACTCGATAACTTTGATGAACCCCACACTGAGGAGCTTCTCAATCTCTTCTTTGACCTGCAGAGACCATTCTGGCTTGATCTTTCTGAGTTTCTGTCTAAACCCGGCATGTCTTTGTATGACCATGCGAACACATCCACGAACTCCCGTAGTAATGCAGTCAATCTATCTCTGTCGTCCCCCTTAAAGAAGCTTTCAATCTTAGTTTCTTTTGGCTCTTCTTCGGTACCCA
Source organism: Campanula takesimana (assembly GCA_026119855.1). Lineage (NCBI taxonomy): Eukaryota > Viridiplantae > Streptophyta > Magnoliopsida > Asterales > Campanulaceae > Campanula > Campanula takesimana. The sequence goes on from JAOWBW010000134.1 coordinate 1,211,045, forward strand.
GATTAACAACATGCAATTCTTCGTCAGCCTTTGGACCATTCTCGCCACGACTACGGACTTGTTGAGCAAGTTCATTTAAGTATGTTGTGTTTTCGTGGTCTATTTCATCATAATTTGAATCGTTATTAACTTGCTTGTTAAGTTCATTATTAGTTAATTCATCATTTATGATGTTTGCAATCTCAGGGTACTCAGAAATATCAAATTTTTCATTAGCAAAGAAAGGAAACACACGCTCGGCTATGGCCTCCAAATCCTCTTGGGTGAGGGTATTAGAGACACTCTCGGACTCGAAAGTAAGTGTGAGCTGCTCTTCCTTTGTTGTTGTGCGGGGTATGCAACCCATTTCTTGGACTAAGAATTCCTCGGATACCACGGGCCCTTTTGTTGAATACCAATTGTTGATCGGCTCGGAGCTTGGCGGGATCTCACTGATAGTTTCGTTCATGATGACGGTGTCATGGATGGCGTTAACTTGGCATTTATTCATCATGGCGAGCTCTTCAAACATGGAGGCTAAATCTGTCAGTTCTTCCCCCACGGTGATTTCTGTCTCGGACTCTATAGTCATCTTCCTCCCCCACCATTCACGGGGCGACATGGGAGTTGGTTCTCTTTCGGATATCTGGACCTCACAATCGGAGAAGATTTCGAGGCCGGGCTTTTTGACACCTTTATTGTTAACCCATGGCTCGGGAAAGATCATGTATGGAACGTCTTCCCCTTGGCGGACAAAATAACCATTCAACGTCTTACGATAAGGCCTTAGATTAGGGACTTCATACCGACGGCCTTCTTTACGAGCTCGGGCCCTTTCGTTCTTGATTGCTTGCTCTTGTTTCAAGTCTCCTCTGGAAGGCTCGTACCCCAAACCGAATGTGTTCTTGACAAATGGGACTTGCACAGGGTGTAGGATTCCTTGTTGATATTTCCCTAGGCCTAAACCAGTGAAGTAGTCCATATTCCTCATCATGCGGAGGACTTTGTGATTGGTGGGGGTCCATGATCCGTTTCCCCCTTCTTTGTCAATGGCGTTAATTGAGACACCGGAGAGAGTGGAGTCTGGTAGACCATGCTGAACTTGGTGGACGGGCTCACCTTTTCTGTGGATAGTGATGTTTTCAGCCATTACGGTCACTATTTCATCACCATTTCGGATCTTGACACATTGGTGGAGAGTTGACGGTATGGCATTAGCACTGTGAATCCATGGTCGACCCAACAGTAAGTTGAACGAGGCTGGGATATCAAGCACTTGGAATGGAACGGACATGACCATGCTCCCAAACTCAATGTCTATTTCGATCATACCCATGACTGTACGGGCGGTGGTGTCATAACCTCGGATTACTTGAGTAGAAGGCTTCAAATCAGAATCCTTAAGCCCCAGTATGCCCATGATTCTACCAGGCATGAGATTGAGTGCGGAACCACCGTCCACTAAGACTCTTGAGACGGGCCTCCCCCTTGCTCGTACCTTGAGGTAAATAGCTTCGTTGTGGTCGGAACCAAACGGTGGAAGGTCCATATCAGCAAAGGTGATGACGTTGCCAAAATGGATGTGACCAATCATTGCCGTGAGGTCCTCGGGAGTAGTATCGGGAGAAACATATGTATCATCGAGATTGCGGATGACAAGATCTCGGTGTTTCTTTGAGGATGCAATGAGGTCCCAAATAGAGATGTTGGCTTGAGTTTTCTTGAGTTGGACAAGTAGAGGATCTTCGGGAGCGTTGTGAGCTTGCGGCTTTTGAGAAGAGGAGCTCGGTGTGGAAGTGGAAGGGTTGCTTGCTATGACTCGACCGGGTCGAGTTAGCATGTTGACGTTCCCATCTTGCTTCTTTTTCCTATTCTCTAGTACTTCCCTCATTACTTCATCGTAAGTCACTACATAACAAGAATTGTCAAGTTTATTCATAATATTGTGGCCACTATATTGGTGGTAGCCACAATACTTGTGGTGAGCATGATTGGGGTGGACCATCTTGGGTTGGTACCCTTGCACGGGTGTGACTTGACCCTTTGCCTTGAGGACCTCGAACACTTCGGTTTGAGTCATGCCTTGGAGAGGCGTGTAGACACGGTCACTTCGGGACTTCTTCCCTTGAGGTGGAGGAACCTTTTTGTAATTCCCCTTGTCAATAGTGACGGCGTTGACCGAGGCCTCTTTTGTGGAGTTGGAAGCGGCCTTGTAGCGGTAAGTAGGAGTGGTTTTCTTAATCTCCTTGAGTAAGTCATCCATGCGTACCCCCGCCTCATACATTTGGGAGAAGTCGGAGTAGCAATCCCCACTTAGGTGAGTGTGGAGATCAATCTTGAGACACTTGAGAAATATGTCCATTTGCTCTTTTGTGTTCGGCCTCTCAACAATTTCAGAGAGTTTGTCATTCCATCTCCTTGTGAAGTCGATGAAGGACTCATTGTCTCGTTGAGTAGTGTTCTCTAGCTCTTTCCTTGTGGGCCGGTGAGTGGTGTTGCCTTGGTATTGGTTCTTGAAGGCAAGCATGGCGGAGTCCCAATCAAGACGGACAGTGAGCGGGAGAGTAGCATACCAATCTTTTGCCGCCCCCTCGAGAGTGAGAGGAAAGCATTGAGCCATCACCTTGGTGGAGACCTTCTTTGGAACCATTGCCCAAATATAAGTCTCGATGTGAGCCATAGGACAAGAGTTGCCCTTGAATTTGCTTATGTCGGGCATCTTGAACTTATCAGGAAGAGCGGCCATAGTACTCATGAGGATGGATGATTGATATAGGCTTGTGTCGGAGCCTTTCCCCATGTTGAGCCCATTGAATTTTTGGTCGATGTAGGCCATGATAGAATCCACCATTTTGGACTCATTGTTCTCGGAACTTGGTTCCCCCATTTTCTTGGTGCGGGTGTTGACATAAGGACTCTTGAACAAACCCTCGGTCCATTCGGATTCATCATCATTGTTCTTGTTCTTTCCCTTGGCAAGGTTGGTGAGCTTTTCTTTCATTAGCTCCATTTCGGCCTCGTGGGCCTCCCTTTGGCTGTCGAGGTGGGATTGCCAAATGTCGTCTTTGCTTTGTGCCTCTTTGTTAAGGGTGGAGACTTGCTCTTGGAGGAGTTGGACCATGGTTGAGAGCTGTTCGAGAGACATGGTGTTGCTGCTGCCGGTCATGGTTGATGTTGGAGCTGTTGGAGTGATCTCTTCACGGACTAACCGATTTGCTGAATCCCGGTAGACTTTGTAAGTACCAATTGAACCTATATTGCAGAAGAGGCCCTTGTCAGTCTTGAGTAACACTTGCGGTCCATGAAGAGGCTTAGAACACACAGTTGGGCACACGACTCGAACCACATAAGAAAAGACTCTTTATTTTATTTTTTTATAAGTCGGAGGGAATGAATCCCTTTTGGGGTTTCTAAGAAAATAATGGAATCGTCACACTAGTATATAGACCATCTCGAGGTCCCATATACTCATCGGATTCCATCGCGCTTGTGAATCCTACATGTATCGGGATTAAACTAAATTAATGTAGTAAAGCATACATGCGGGGACGGATTTTTATTTTCGTCCAAAATAACCACTTTTGGGGACGGATTTTTATTGCGTCCATTTCAACAAGTTGGCATGTATGATTTGAAGACATTAGTTTAGGGAAATCTCGGTACATGGAAACCGACTTGAGTCACGGAGTGTTAGACCCTAACTAGAATTGTGTGGTTTGTGCTCGGCTTGAATATGAGGCTCAAAGGTCACCCCCGGCATGTAGTCTTGAACTACGCCACGGGCTGAGGTTTACCGCTTCGAAAGAGCCAAGGTCTGGTGGAGCTTGAAACTTTCTAGGACGGGCCTCGACGGGTTTGGGGTTGGACTTGTGCGACTCGATAGTGAGCAGTTCATAGGAATATGTGCATGTAGTGTGAGGTCTAACAAGTGACAAAATTTTTTATTATTTTTTTTTTTTTGAAAAGAAAGAAAAACATACAAAACACATAAGCACATAAAATTACAACTCCCGAATCACCCGTGTGACCGGTAAATAAAACACAAAATTAAAACAGTCCGAGGGTTCAATTCTGTTCTGATGCAGGCAACTGTGCCCACACCCCACTGTTCTGCTCAGTCACTGAAACCTGTTTCTGTTCTGGAAACCAACCCAGAAGCGTGCGCCTCTGAGTGCTGATGTGGGACGCGCGCGCATGGCGCAATGCTTATGGGAGGCGCGCGCTTCTGGGGCACACCTGTCAGAATGTCAGACTTTGGACTCAGGGGATTGCCCTGGTCCCATGTTCATATTGTAACCCCTGCAGAAGTGATTAGTGCAGAATAACAGAAGAAGAAGATGAAGAACATGAAGAAGTGGGCGATTCTGGTTCTTGATGCGGGATGCGCGCGCCTTAGGCTTAAAAGGCCAGACGGGCGCGCCTCCCCCATCAGGAAACAGAATGCCCAGAAAAGATGTAGATTTCGATCAGAATGCAAGTTTAACCCTCAAATACGTCCCCATCGGAGTCGCCACTGTAGATACCCCGGGGAACCACGGCTTTAGGCTAGAGCGGTGAATTATCCTAGGATGTCTAACTTGTTTTTAGAGTCGCCACCTATGTTTTGAGGAACATAAGAAAAACCTATAGATTATAGCCTAAGTTTGATTACGAAAACAGAGATTCTTTGTTTTGAGGTTCGGGGGTTAGATTACGAGATGGGAAGTACCGAAACACCCATCTTGCCCAACTAAAGTTGGTCTTGCTTGATCAAAATCTACATGAATGAAAATGTTCTTCTTCTTCTTCTTTAAGTCATGAAAAGGGGGGATTTAAAATAGGATTTGGAATGTAGGAGATAACTCCTTAACCAACCTAAATGAGATGAGGTGATTATTAGAGTCATGTCCCAAAATGATTTGGGTGATTGCACATTTGATTAAAGTAAAAGAGAGAGAGGAGATGAAGTAGAAAAGAAAGGAAAAGATGGACTTTTACCTACAATTTGAAGACCTTCAAGTATTGCTTGATGAAATCCTTGGAGAACTTTTAGAAAGTGATTTTGGTATAGTTTTTGTAAGTTCAATTTTCGGTCTCAGTTTCGATCCTTGAAAATGGAGGTAAAGAGAGGTTTTTATAGGTGAAAGAGGGGTGTTTTTGGTGCCAAAACTCAGTCACCAAGAAATCCTTCCCGGGCAAAATCCTGTAAATTGAGCAAGGGAGGGAATCCTGGCTAGAAATCTGTAACTGACGCCCAGAGGCGCGCGCTTCCTGCTTTGGGGGCGGGAGGCGCGCACGCCTGGCTCTTCCTGTCGGAGGCGTGCGACTCAGAGAAGGCAATTTTGACAGAATGGACTAGAAAGTCAGCCCTGTCATTCAGTTTAGTCCCTGGACTTAACGAAGTCAGTCAGGAACTTAACGGAAGTGACAGAAACTAACGAGAAACACTTAAAATGGGGAGAAACACAAAATCAAATGTGCAATCGGGGTGAGCGGTCCAAGGCGGGGTGTCTACAGTAAGTGTTAACTATGATTGGGATTAAGCAATTCTATGTCCTAAACATATATTTGAACAACAATCTCCTCCTAATTGCTTAAGTCCAAATACCCTATCCAAGAACATCTATCTTAGCTTAGTAAAAGAATGTATAAGGAATGTCTATTTATTATCATTCCCTAAGCCAAGTCACACACTAGATGTCTTAAAGAGGTAAAAATACAAAATGATAAAAGATAAGAGTAAAAAGGAAAACAAAATGAGTTGTTGATTGCTATGATCAGCAAGGAGAATAATAATCTGCAAAACAAAGTTAGCATGAATAGCAGCAGATATTATAAGTGAATATAACATATAAAAATAAGCACACATAAGACAGTAATGGTTAGCAAAGAAGTCTTGGATAAATCGTTGAAGGTCTTCTGGATATCTATATCATTGGCTATATTGACTAGGAAACAGGAGGATCCTCTTGCTGGTCAGTGGCCTTTGATGTAGAGTCGGTAAGCTTGGCTTTCTTCTTTGCTCTCTTCTCTTTCTTTTCAGCTTCTCTCTTCTTTCTTCTTTGAGTGCTCTCCAGTCTTTCAGTCAGCATGGCATTGTTTGCTTCCAGAGGAGCTATCTTCATTTGAGCATCAGCAAGAGCAGACTTGGCGGCAGATAGATCTTTTTCAGTTCTTTCTAAGTCTCTGATCTGCAACCTTTGCTCATCAACTAGTTGCTGTTGAATAGAATGCATACTCCCCAAACTTTCAGAAAGGGTAATCAGCCTTGATTCTCTATCCTCCAGAAGGTCTTTCAGATCTTGGATTCTCTTGCATTCCTCCTCCTGATTGGACTTAAGGATTTTTTCGGAAAGATCCTCATGAATGTGGTTCAATTTGTCGCGGAGGAAGAGGCCAGTATTGCCCAGATCGGCACGAGTAACAGGCACTTGCAGATTTTCAGTATCCCCTTCAAGGTAACTGAAGTATTCATACATACTATTCAGTACCACTGGCTTTGAAAGACCAAGAGAAGAATGCATCAGGAAGGAAGGAATGAAGTCTTCATTGATAATATCAGCATCTCCTACAAGACCATCAGGAGCAGGCACAGGCAACTCATCATCAGAAGATAGAATAATCAGTAATGGAGAGGCTGGCACAGGAGAGGGAGCAGATGACAGAGGCAAGGGTAAAACTTGTTAAAGGAAAGAAGCATCAGCAGCATATATGTCGGCATGAAGGAACTCAGCAGGAACAGACGTGGAGGCAATAAGATCGGCAGAAGTTACATCGGCACGGACGATCGGCAAAGGAAATTGAGGATGAATAATAACTGCACGTTCAGCCGGCAGATGGAACACACCACTGTCCTCCAGAGAAAGAAAGATAGCTAGAATAAAATTCAAATAAGCACGACCTTCAAGAATCATGGTCATTAACCCTTCATTCATCAGCCTTGAGGTATAGACCAGATGATCGGCACGCTGTCTTGGATGGAACATTGGCAGAGTTAATGCAAGAGCAGCAGATTTTACCAAGTGCAAAAGGCCTCGAGAATCAGTAGCTCGGTATTCAAGAATGTCATGGAGTCCATCATTGATCATCATGCACCTTTTCATCAATCCATTTGAGGCAATGCTGACTTCCTTGGGTGATGGACCAGGTAGGTGAATTTTGCCGCCAACTTTGAGCTTACCAGGCAGGCAATGTAGAGGTTCAAAAACTGGTCCTTTTACTTTGAGCTTGGAGACCCGGGGAGCTTTCCCTTTTCTTCTTTTGAATTCAGGTTTAATCCAGGGCAAGAACGTAAGCTGTTCACTAGTCGAGCCCGGAAGAAATGAATGATTTGGACCAAAAGGATTAGGAATTGATTGCAAAGAATTTGACGGCAGCTCGATATAGTCCTCAGGGTCTATTTCATCGGAGCTGTCATTCCCACCAGCAGCTGCAGCAATAGGAACCGGTTGTGCTTCATCAGCAACAACTGGAGCAATAAGGGCCTCGGGAGCAGGTAGCAAAGGAAAGGAAATAGGAGCAAATAAAGCATCCTGAAATTCCTCAAATTGTAAGTCAGCCGCAATCAGAACATCAAAGTCAGCATTACGATCTTGATTGGCAATCTCTGTATCGGCACCTCCTCCCAACTCAACAATCTCTCTAACACCAGTAGGAGCTACCAGAATCACATCAGTAGAAGAGATAGGGACCTTAATAATCTGAGTGTCGGCAGTTGGCTCAGATGGATGAGTGTCGGTAGTTTGCTCATCAGTATACATATCAGCAATAACTTTTTCATCAGCACAATCTCCTCCTGATATCGGCAAGCCACCAACTTCATCAGCAGGTTGAGTTTCTATAGTTTCCTCAATTGATGCAAGTTGGTCTTCTTTAACAATCAGAGGTTGAGTGTCCATAGTTTCCTCAACTTGATTAACTAAGGATTCATCAGCAGTGCTGGTTTCATCAGCAGGTTGAGTGTCTGAAGTTTTCTCAACAGTCTGTTCAACAGACTTATCAGCAGAGCCACGCTCAGAGCCATCACTGGCTAGAACTGAGTCAGCAAATGCTTCAGCAGAAGATATAGAAGTAGGGGCAGCAGCTGCATGATCTTGATCAGTAGAGGGCTTTTTAAAGACAATAATTATCGGCAGCTTATCATACTCACCGATAGAATCAGAAGAGGTGATTGTTTCACCAGCAGCTTTGTGAGTACAAACAAATTCATCAGTATCAACAGAACTGACTGGAGTTGGAATGGGTGAGATTGCTGGTGAAGGAACTTGTTCAGGAATGGAGGTAGATGCTGGTGTAGAAGCAGCTCTAGCCTTGATAAAGGCCTCTGAATCATTCAGCAGATTCAGTGTCATCCTCTGCACATTCTTTATAAATTGAGTAGCTTGAGCACTCTTATCCATCCCTTCATTATCGTTGAAGTTCAGCAAATCATCCTCATCTTCTGGCCTTCCCAACTGATAAGGATCTTGTTCATCAAAGTTCATCAGCTGGTTGAAAACTGAGGCATAGGCAACCCATACGTCTTGCACCATCAGATCCTGTCTGATCCTATCTTGAAATAGATAGACCTAATTCCAAGGAAGGGGTAGTAAATCAAAATACCTACCAAAATTCAATCTCAACTCACTTTCAGACAACCTTTGGAATTTTTGAACAGGCACAAATTTCTCTTTAAACATATCGGTGACCCTGTTCAGACTTGTTAAATCAACATAATCAGCATGATTGCTAGGGGGAACTGTCTCTTTCCTTTCCTCATGAAATTGGAGTAACCGGCGAACAAACGGATGGAGATGATCGATGGGGAACACCCAATTCTTTGATAAGACCTTATTGGTGAATGACCAATGGTTTCTGAAGAAGATGTGAAATGTTGGGTTTCTGATTGGCTTGCATTTTCTGACGGAGGGTCCAGAGGCTACATCAGTAGCAGCATGGAGCTCAGGTAAATAAGGAAGATCTAGAATTCCCTTTTGAAGAGGGACTCTTACCCTTAAGTCAGATCCAATCAGTCTCCTTATCTCAGCCATTTCATCGGCAGCACCAGTTTCAGACTTGATAACCACAGAGGGGGCAGTAAGTGTTGCACCGGCAAGAAGAGATGGTGCAAACCTGATCTGCTTAGCTCTTGGATCAGTAGAAGGAATTTGAGAGGAAGGAACTTGAGCAACTGAAGGCTTTGGCTTTGGAGCAGCAGGAAGATCATCAGTAGATACAACCTTTGACTTCTTGACTTGAGCTTTATCGGCAGCTTTGACTAGCCTTCTCTTCTTTGGAGCTGCTGGAGTAGAATCGGCAAGAATCCTGTCGGTAGTTGAAGCAGGAGTAGAGACGTCGGCATGGGCTACATCAGCAACCTTGACAACCTTCTTTGCCTTCTTCTTTTTAGGAGTACCAGCAGCAGGAACAACTATTGTGCTGGTAGGAGCCTTCTTGGAAATCCTATTCCAATCAGTAAGCTTAAAGGATTTGAGCTTGTCAAAATCAAGACTAGGGGGTGCCGGTGAAGCCCTAACAATTGCTGAGTTGCGCCTCAAGATAGTGCTAATCAGCATATAGTGGCATCCTTTACCGGGGTGAGCTTTGTTCTTCTTTCTATCCTCCTTATACTTAACGGCAGCAATGGCAATGACCCTAAACAGGTAGGCACACCAATTGAATTCTTCTTGCAGTACGATGGCTGCCATTGCTTCAAACTGTACATCAGTAACATGGCTATGAGAGCCAGATCTGCATACCAAGCATCTATCCACAATCTCTGCAAGGGCAAAGAATCTTCTTCTGTAGTGAGCTTTGAGATGATTATCTCCACTGAGTCTGGGACCGGCTCCTCTCATTAGAGTCCATGCCTTGTCCAATGTCTGGTCATCAGTAATAGAGTCAGTACCCTCATTCCAAGCAGAGGGAATACTTCATGAATAGAAGAAGGGGTAACGGAGATCGGCACGCCGGCGACGGTTGAGGCGATGGAGACGAAGACAGAGGAGTCATTGCGATCAGTGATGACGGAGGCATTTGAGAAGAACTCTTGAACTTGACCCAAAATGATGAACTCAACACAAGATGGATAGATGAAAGAGTCCAGAAGAGAGCCAATCAGAAGATTCTTCAAGAAATCACCGTCAAGAGTGTCGTCGAAGAAGGTGGAGTCAACATAGCCTCCATAGATATCCTTTTCGTTGCTAGACATTTTCTGCAAAATCACTCAAAAGATCTCACAAGTTAGAATAAATTAGTACAAAATAGATTTGAAATGCAAGCGTAGAATCATCAAGTAGTTACCAGAAAGTAGAGTTAACTCTGGTTGAATAATCGTAAGAGAATATGAATGTAGATGAACAACACAAGCAAGAGTGATATTGAGAGAGAATGGAGAGCGAAAAGAACAAGAGGAGTTTAAGTGTAGCTTATATATGTTATGGAAGAGAGATAGAGAATAGGAAGAGTTTGCATGGGAGAAAGAGAAATAATGATGAGATTAACTATAACGAATAACTCAGAGAACGTGCGCACACAATGCATTAAATGCACGAACCGGACGGTTTAATTTAGACGGTTAAACTTAGGAGAGAGAAAGGGTAGAAACGGCAACAATAATGTTAAGGTTACCTTTCTGATTTATCACAAAGAGTTGGGATAAATCTTTGACACGATTTGGGTAAGGCAGTGCACACACGTGTCAGAGAGGAGGTGTGACCGATTGTTCCTTTGATTTGACTAAGCTTACGTCATGTGTCAGAGAATCCTTATCCGTTTGAATGAGATCTACCGATGAAATTTGAATTTTGAATTTTGACTAGTCGGCAAGACATGATTCGGCAAGTTGTTGATCAACAAGATATTTCAATATATTTATCGGCATGATGTTTGTCGGCAAGATAATTTTCGATCTGCTGATTTTATCGGCAGACTAACACAAGTAGCAAAGTCAGCACAATTTTAACCATAATAATCAATCATACCTAGTTCACCTCTGAGGAATTCAAATCTTTTCTGATCTAAAGGTTTTGTCAGTATGTCTGCTCTTTGGTAATCGGTATGAACTTTGAGCAGCACCACGTTTCCCTTTTCAACATGTTCCATCAGAAAGTAATATTTATGTCTATGTGCTTGGTTTTGGAATGCATGACCGGATTGTTGGAAACTGAGATAGCAGATTGATTGTCATAATAGATGGGACAAACTTGAGATGGAACTTCATAGTCAACAAGCTGCTGCTTCATCCAAAGGATCTGTGAACAGCAACTGCCGGCAGCTATGTACTCAGCTTTAGTAGTAGAAGTGGAAATTGATGCTTGCTTCTTACAGGACCAAGACACCAATCTATCACCAAGAAATTGGCAAGTTCCACTAATACTTTTTCTGGTCACCCTACAAGCTGCAAAGTCTGCATCTGAATAACCTATTAGATTAAAAGATGAATCTATAGCATACCATAATCCAAGGTTAGCAGTGCCACATAGATATTTAATGATACGTTTAACAGCTTGCAGATGGGATTCCCTAGGGTCAGCTTGAAACCTGGCACAAACACAAACAACAAACATAATATCTGGTCTACTGGCAGTAAGATAGAGGAGTGAGCCGATCATACCTCGGTAGAGTGTCATGTCTACTTTCTTACCAGACTCATCCTTATCTAAGTGAATGTTAGTGCCCATAGGTGTGCTTTGAGAGTGAGCATTGTCAAAGCCAAACTTCTTGATTAATTCTTTTGCGTACTTGGCTTGACTGATGAATATTCCCTCATTGGATTGCTTGACTTGAAGTCCAAGGAAATATGTTAGTTCACCCATCATGCTCATCTCGAACTTGTTCTGCATTAGCTTCTCAAATCTCTTGCAAAGTGATTCATTAGTAGAACCAAAAATAATATCATCGACATATATTTGAACAAACAATGAATGACCCTTGTGCTTGGCAACAAATAAAGTAGTATTGATTTTACCTCGAGAGAACCTAAGCCATCACTAAGTACGAATTTAGAAAGGGTTTCATACCATGCCCTTGGAGCTTGCTTTAGGCCGTAGAGAGCTTTCTTCAATCGGTAGACATGATTAGGCTTCTTGGAGTCCTCGAAACCAGGTGGTTGTTCAACATACACAAGTTCTTGGAGTTCTCCATTCAGGAAGGCACTTTTCACGTCCATTTGATATAGTTTGAAATCTTTGAAGGCAGCATAGGCTAAGAAAAGTCTTATAGCTTCCAATCTTGCAACATGAGCGAATGTCTCATTGTAGTCAATTCCTTCTTCTTGTCGGTATCCTTTAGCAACTAACCTTGCTTTGTTTCTAAGAATATTCCCATCTTCATCCAATTTGTTCCTGTAGACCCATTTTTACCAATCACTTGTTGAGATGATGGTCTTGGCACTAGTTCCCACACATTGCATCTTTCAAACTGATTCAGTTCCTCTTGCATGGCTTCAACCCAACCAGGATCGACAAGAGCTTCTTCAGTCTTCTTTGGTTCTATGTTAGAAACTATAGCAGATGAGAAGAGACTTTCAGCAAATGCTCTACTAAGGTTTCTTGTCAATCTTGGTCCAAACAAAACACCAATTACATTTTCTAATGGATGATCACGAACTGGTCTAACTTCTCTCGGCACATCTTGTCTGACTGTATCTTGTTGGAGTGATTCTAGAGGAGGATCAAGATCAGCAGATGGAGAAAGAGAATTAGAGTTTTGGGTGTGAGGTGGATTAGATTGAGAGCTTGTTGGGAAGGGCCTTATAACAGAAATTGGTTGAGGGCTAGATCTGTCTTCAGGATGATCAGCAGAATTTGCATCGGGAAATGGATTATGAAAGTTATCGGTAAGATCATGTTCTGCCGATGATGGGAAATAATGAGTATATGCTGGTTCTTCTACTGAAATGACTGGATCAGCAGCTGGTACTTGACCTGCAGGGTTAGAATTACTGGATTCACCTGTCTCATGAGCACTAGAAGCATTAGTACTATTTGGAGCCTTGTCAGACTCTAACAAATCAAATTCATCAAAGGTTACATGAATAGATTCAACAATTTTCAAAAGTTTCTTATTAAAAACTCGAAAGGCCTTACTGTGTTTAGCGTATCCAACAAAGATTCCTTCATCAGCTTTCTCACCAAATTTACCTCTATGCTCTTTACCGTTGTAAAGAACGTAACATTTGCAGCCGAATATTTTGAAGAATCCAATGTTGGGAGTTCTACCTCTCCAGAGTTCATAAGGAGTCTTGTTATGGAATTTGTTGATGAGAGATCTGTTCTGAGTAAAGCAGGCGGTATTGATGGCTTCAGCCCAAAAATATTTCGGCAGCCTGGCTTCAACAATCATGGTCTTACCAGCTTCAATGAGAGTTCTGTTCTTTCTCTCAACGACACCATTTTGTTGTGGTGTACCGACAGCTGAGAAGTTGTGGTCTATGCCATGATCATCACAGTACTGAGCAATACCATTGTTCTTGAATTCAGTGCCGTTGTCTGATCTCATGCTGATGATATCGCTTTCTTTCTGTGTTTGTAGTAGTCTGAATAACTTGGTAGCAACGGCATAAGTGTCATCTTTGTGACTGAAAGTTTCCACCCAAGTATATCTAGAGAAATCATCTACTACAACCAAGGTATATCTACTTCCCCCAATACTTGCTGTAGATGTAGGGCCAAATAGATCCATATGTAGCATTTGGAGGCACTTAGATGTTGACATGCAGGGCTTGCTTCGGAAGGATGATTTATGTTGTTTTCCAAGCTGGCAGGCCTTGCATTTCTTTGCTTGATCAGCAGACACTTGAGGCAGTCCGGTAACCAGATTTGAACCGGTAAGCTTGGATAGATATTTGAAGTTCAAGTGACTGAGTCTCTTGTGCCATAGCCATGAGTTCTCACTGATGTTCTTAGCTACAAAACAAACATTAGCAACACCAGTAATAGCACTTAAGTCTACTACATAAATGTTACCTTTTCTTTTGGCAGTGAGAAGAGTTTCATTGGAAGCAATGTCTTTCACATAGCAACTGGAAGTAGTAAATACACATTGCATTCCTTTATCACAGAATTTTGATATAGATAGAAGGTTGTGTTTCAGCCATCCACAAGAGAGACCTTCTGTACAGTAACTGCACCTCTCTTGATGGTACCAATACCGATGATTTTTCCTTTGGCATTATCACCGAAAACCACTGGGGGACCTGATGCTTCAGTGATATCGGCAAGTAGATCTGCAAATCCTGTCATGTGTCTTTAACAGCCACTATCTAGAATCCACAAATCCTTGCTTGCACCAGTTGAGGCCATGAAGCATTCCTGAAATAAAACGGTATGCTTATGGTCCCCCTTATTCTTGGGTCCGAGGGTTAGTTCCTCTTTGGCAACCACATCTGGCCACCACTAGAGGATGTAACCTCAGTGGGTCCAGATAGGTGCTTCAAGAGGCATTCATGAGCCTTGTGACCATAATCAGAACAATTAGAACATCTCACTTGACTGATACGCTGTAGAGTCGGTAGAACGTCATTCTGTTTAGTCAGTGCATCGGCAGAACTAGGGAAATTAGCAGGCACAAACTTAGTAAGTTTAAAGGTACTTGTCCATCAGCAGCAGATGTGGTTAGACCGGCAGTGCTAGCTCTGCTGATGTATTCACCAAGAATACCATTATCGGCAGACTCAGTATCAATAACCTTAACATATCTTTGTTTGTTCTTATCATTCCTTTTGTTCTGGTTCTTAGAATACTTCATTGCCACAGCACTGTATATTGGCTTAGCATCCTTATGCACTGAGTTAACAGGACTACATTCAACTTTCTCATCCTTTTTCTCGGTCGCACAAGTTTCAGTGGAGCTACTGCTGCTGGAATCAAATCCTAACCCAGATTGGTCCTTATATGACATTTGGGTCTGTAGGATTATTTCAACAGCAACTCTAGATTTTGTGTAAGAATCAACAATCCTAGAGAGATGATTGTTTCTTTTCACAAGATCTTCGATCTGAGCTATCAATACTGCTACTTGGATTTTGAGATCCAGGTTTTCTTTCTTTAGAAGAACAGACTCAAGCTCATGTCCTTTGAGAACCTAAGTTCAGACACAAGCAAGTCATTTTCTGCAGAAATTCTATTGAAATCAGCAGCCATCACTTTATGAACGCTACTCAGCTTCTCATGATCAATAAAAAGTTCATCCATTGTCTCTACCATTTCAGCTTTGGATATTTCTAAAATTTTGGTGGCAGAGGGAATAGGTTTAGGAGAGAAGTCAGGTAGAGAAGAGATGGGTTTAGATAAGCTTTTGGCAATGCTAGGATGCTCAGTGAATGAGAATTTTCTGGTCTTTGGTAAGGTTTTAGGTTTGATGGCAGTGAATTGAATAGAGTTACACTGACCATAGAGAGAGGTTCCCACTTGGTGAACTCTGTATCCATTTGGGTTCTCTGCTTTGACACTAATTTCTTTGAAGTGTGGTTGAGGTCTTCCAGTAGCTTCTTCTCTGACTGGAGATCTTGGAGGAGATGGATCTCGGTAGACTGGAGTCGGTAATGTGGATGTATCGGCATCTTCCATGTCTAGGACGATAAAACTTACATCGGCATTTTCATTTTCATCGGCATCTTCCATGTCTAGGGCGACAAAACTTACATCGGCATCTTCATCTTTATCGGCATCTTCGTCTGAGTCAGTTTCACACCAAACCGGCAAGGCCTTTTCTGTGCTTTCATCGGCAACAAAGCTTCGAGACTTGGGATGTCTCTTGTTGAATGACTTCCTCACATACTCATATTTTGGTTGAGGACATTTAGAAGCAAAGTGACCAGGTTTTCTGCAGTTGAAGCAAACAAGATCACCTTTGTTGTTCTTTCTGTCGGTAGCACTTGTTGAGGGTTTGTTGTAACTTGCTGGTTTTTGAAATGTTGGTGTGAATGATTTTGGTTGCTGGTAGCTTCATTTCTGCATCCTTTTGAAGTCTTTAAACCTTTTGTAGTTCCTAGCGAAGGCGGCAAATTCGTCTTCTTCCATAGGATGTTCTGAGGTAGTTTCAGGGGTTTTGGAACTGCAGGGTATTGGATGGGGATCTATAGGAGGGAATTTGTTTGAAGGGAAGGATATCTGTGACTGAGCTGATAGAGACAAGTTTTTGAAATTTTTATCGAGAACGTTAAGTTTTTGCAGTTCTCTCTCATACAGGAATAGACTAGACACAAGATTCTGAATAGAAGTCTTGTTCAAGTCTCTCACTTCTCTAACAGCGGTGACCTTGGTATGATACTCATTTCCCAAAGAACTTAGAAAACGAATATTCAGGTCTTTCATAGTATAAACCTTTCCTAATGAAGCACATAAATTACTTACCTCGCAGAATCTGTCGTAGGCACTCCTTAGTGATTCACCATCTTGTTTCTTGAAGGTTTCAAACTCAGCAATACAATCGTAGAGTCTGTTGTTCTTTTACCTACTCATCACCTTCAAAGTATGCAAGGAGCTTGTTCCAGCATTCTTGAGCCTTGGAGCACAAGTCAATGAGTTTATATTGCTTGTCGTCCAAACCACAAGAGATAATGTGGCATGCTTTTCCATCTAGGGCAGCTGAATGTTTGTCGTCCTCAGTCCATTCCTCTCTTGGTTTCTCGACCAAGGTTTCTTCAATCTGAACATGGGTTTCTTGTTCAGTGTCATGATCAGCATGTTGTGTCAGCGGAGTGGAGGGAATAGATCTATAGGTGGTTGAGACTTTTAAAGGAATGATTGGACCACCTTCTATGACCTTCATCAACCGATCATCGATTGAGTTCATATACTTTATCATACGAGATTTCCAGACACCAAAATCGTTGACATTCAACAATGGTATGATAGTGATGTTAAATGACTGCATGATTATTCCCGCCATTATATCGGCAATACAAGCTGCAAAGCTTGGAAATTTCTTTCAAAATTCCAAGCTCTGATACCAATTGTTAGGCCCAATTGGTAGGAAAATAGGCTAGAGGGGGGTGAATAGCCTTTTTAAAACTTTTACAAAGAAACACTTATAAATGCAAAGTCACTTAACAGTTTGCAAACTATTATCAGTAAGCGCAGCGGGTAAAATATGACTTAGTTTTAACTCACACAAAATCAGTGTATAAGAGATTTTCAGAGCTTAGTTTGAACACAAAGCTGTTTCTAAAAGTTCAATGCAGTTTCAAGAGATTGGTCAATGGAAATTACAATGAATCAGTACGAACATATGCAATCTGCCGGTGATAGAATTCCAACCGGCAACGATAAAGTAAGCAACAGAGACACAAGGATTTGGAGAGGTTCACAGTGTAAATACTGCTACGTCCTCTACCAAGTTTGGTCAGAACTTGGATTTGGGTTAAGAGTACTATTAGATATCTCTAGTCTATTACAAGCACGGCTTTGCCGGTATACAAAGACTAAGTTCTAGAAATTTCTAATGGATCGTAAAACAAATCTGACCAAGTGCTTTTGAGCGGCAAGTTCAAAAGAACTTATCTCACTCATGTGGGTGTGTGAATAACTTAAACAACGTATTCCTTAAATGATCTAGTTCGGGAATACTAACATTGTTGTTTGAGTTGGTGCACAAGTGTATGTCCTATTAAATGATCTAATGATTATCTGGACACAGAATGTTTTAGTCTTTAATGAATACTCAAAAACATTCAACTCTCTTCAATGCTCTATTTTCACCAACCTTCTTCAATGCTCCAAGTCCACTATTTATAAGAGGAGTGATTGTCTTGAGTCTTGTAGAAGAAGGCTTGCAATTTGAATATCCAGCTGGGTAGTTGAGGAGCATTAAATGCGGTATCTTTAGCATTAATGGCGAAGATATGGAGTACACGCATGCTTACAAAAGTCTGATGGGTTAAGACCCCTTTGTCTCAACCAGTTACCTGCAAAAAGCAAGTAGGGACAAAGCATAGCTAAAACTAGCTATGTGTCAGACGGCGCAGTAATCATGACAGACCAATTAAACTACTTTTTGATAAAACAGTATGAAAGGACAGGGACAATCAGCAAGGTTGACTTTAAGATGAAACGATGTAACCTGACTGACAGTACAGACTGTCTTTCTTTATCGGCATGTTTAAGAATGTAGTTGATCGGAAACTTTGTGTTGCAAGTTGATCGGCAACTTGTTTACTGGTCTGCTGATTTCCTTCCTCTTGCTGGTTTGCTTTGTATGAAGAGATGTAATACACCTGTGCTGGTCACCAAGAATCCTAAGGGTACTTACAAAGGTTCAAATAAAATTGGGGGATCCTAAGTGTTAACTATGATTGAGATTAAGCAATTCTATGTCCTAAACATATATTTGAACAACAGGTAGTCTATTTAAAGACAAATTAATGGAAATTGAGATTGGGAACTTCGAGAAAAAATGGAACGAAAGTATTCGTGGTTGTTTGATCATCTTGATGAGTAACTTTAAAATTCACGGACGAATTCTTTTTAAGGAGGGTAGATTGTAACGACCCCAAACCCGGGCACTATTTTTAGTCATAAGTTGAGCACTTGTGGGTGACGACCCGTCCCAATTTTATATAAAATTTACACTGAATATTATTTTATAAGTTAATTTGTGTTAGTTTGATTATTTTAAAAGACTTACTTGATCTATTAAAATATTAAATAAAAGTATTTGGGTTGTAAAATGTTTAATTAGCATGAGTAGAAGTTGAACTAGTTGAGTTATTATTTGTAAATAATGATAAGGGGGTTAAGTGTTAAGGTTAAAACATTGGGGTTTAAATGTAATTGATTAACTTGGAGGGGCCTAAGTGTAACTTGGCAATTATTAAACCCAATTCCCTTACTCTCTCTGCGCAGAAGAAACTTCCCCTTTTCTTTTCTTCTTCCTTCTCCTTCTGTTCTGTCGAAGAGTATGAGTTTTGACTCATACTCTCTTCAATTTCTCACTAATTATTACTCCGTTTTAAGATCCGACTTCACCAAAATGTTCGTAGCGTCAAGTAAATCAAGTCTAGCATGTCAGAACATTTTGTCATCGGTACTATTTTCGGTACTATTTTCGTAGCAAGTAAGTTACTACTCCCCTTTAAATTATAATATTGCTCATGCATATTATATGTGATATATTTGTGATAATTGTTGTTTTGTGGGAGTATTGGAGTTAATTGTATTTAGGCTATTTTGTGGGTATTCGGACTGTTGGAATCATTTTATGGGTTTATATAAATAAGATAGGAAGTATTTGGGCTAATTACTATATTGGTTAACTTTGGGTGTTCTTATAATTAGAACCAGTTTTGTGGGTTATATATTTAAGGTTGGAAGTTGCAATAGTACTTTTGAGACGGTGAAACAAAATGAGTATAAAAGAATCGGATTTTTGGCTGAAAAGTGTGTTGGGCGACCGCCCAAATAGCGCCGGCGACCGCACACTCTATCTGGAAGGTTTTAGAGCCTGGGTGAGCTGAGGTGAGCGACCGCACACTTTGGTGTGGGCGGCCGCACAGTTGACTGGAAAAGTTGAATTGTTCCAATTGAATTGATTTAAGGTTCAGTCTTTATGAACGGATACAAGGTGTAAAATGGTGGTTAAGTTACCCTACGGATTTGTGTAGCATCTTGATGGTGTATTTATTCGTATTCCCTACTTGGGAATCATAAGCACAAAGAAATGATTGGGTTCATAGTTATCGTACACTTTATGAGTAACTCGTGTTTATCATCTTTCTGATTTGTTTGGCATGATTCCCTACTTTGGAATCATAATGTGTTAAAGGTTCACTGTTGTTGGGCTCTTTATGAGCAACTCCTGTTTATCGTTGTTGGTCTCTTTATGAGTAGTTTATCATCTTTATGATGTACTTGGTATGGTTCCCTATTTTGGAATTATATATTGATTGTCCTTCCGTTTAAAGTCCAGCTGGTCTTACTTGGTTTAGTCAGGCAGTGGTAGGAGATTATAATGGCACCCGAGTCAAGTTCATTATAATGTTCCCACTGGTACCTTTTTTTCCCCAGTCCAGATTGGCCTTGGATGGGATGAATTAGCTCCCTTGTGTGAGCCTTGGGTTATGACTTTGTGTCATATTCCCCCCGTTATTACTTTGGTTCTTATAGTTATGGTTGGTTATTCTTGCTTCCACACTTGTAAATAGTCTCCGAGTTATAATCTCGTTGAGGTATAGTCTCGGTAGTTGATGTGGTTTTGTCATCGACATGTATATGGAAATGTTGGTTTTATAGCAGAGTTCACGCGCCTGATTCGGTATTTAGCATTTTGAGATGTATATTATGTTATTCTGATATTTATGGAATTTGGTATTTTTGGGGCGCGACACGTATTAGTATTGTGGATCTATTAAATCCTCTTCATAAGGCATATCTTGCTCCCTCTTTTCTGCTCTAACCCAATCACCAAGTAAGAGTTGATTTTCCAAATTTTCAACCGTTGGTTGGGAACATCTTGAATCCAAAACATTTCCTCCCACACTAAATGCCGATTCGACCGCCACGGTTGAAGCGGGAGAAGCTAAGACTTCTGTTGCAATTGAAGAGAGTATAGGATAAGTTTCTTGCCTTTGTTACCACCACCTCAAAACATCAAAAGTAGTTGGATTTTAAGTGTTTTGTACAACTTCAAAACAGGTAGAGAAATGTGCTTCCAACTCGTAGGGAATGCTAGAGCTAGAAGAAGAAGAAGTCATTCTAGGACGTTTTTGGGAATACAACTCATTAAAAAAACTATATGGATCGTCATCCTCCTCATCTTGTGTAGCAATACCAATATATTCATTAGGATTAGAGGGAACATTTTGAGAAGGATTTCCATGAATTGCATTATACTCAATATAAAGAGTCAACAAATCATGTTTTGTATTTTCAACAATAATCGCTGGGCTTCCATAGACTCCGTCCCCATCGGGGTATAAATTCACATCATAAAATGTTATTATGCTCACTAGATCTCTCAATTTTCCGCGAAATGAGGTGGTTCAAAACATTCACATGCAATTAATCTTTTTTTGATAGCCCATGAATTATCTATCCAATGGCATGTAACACTCAAATAACTATTGACGTTGACCCCGACCACCTCTTCCCACGCCCCGAGCTCGGCCTCGGTCGCACCTACCACTTTGAACAACATTTTCTTCAACATGTTGCTCACTTTAGTCAAAATGTTGCTCAAAATCTCGGTTAAGGGAGGAAGACTCAACATGTTCCTTGCCGCTCCTTCGAGATGAAGCCATTTTTGTTAAAAAAAAAAAAAAAAAAAACTGACTGTAAATCGTTAAAAAAACTGACTGAAAATGATGAAAACACAGATTTTGTTAAAAAAACTTACTGAAAATGTCAAAAAAGTGACTGGAATTCTGAAAATTAACTGGAAAATGTTTGGAAACTAACTGGAAATGGTAAAAAAAAAAGTGAGTGGAATTTTCAAAAAAAAATTAGAACAGATATTTCGTTAGAAAACTAACTGGAAATCGTTAGAAAATTGACTAAAATTCTGCAAACTAACTGGAAATAAATGAGATTGTGAGAAACTTAGGAATTAGTAGAGAGAGAAAGAGTAGAGAGAAGGTGTGGAAATAAAATGCTAGGAGGGAGGGGGTATTTATAGGTAAGAATATTTCACAATTTTTTTCCATTTATGACCAAAAAGGCAGCAAATTAACGGAAACTAACGGCTAGTTTGAAAACTAGCCGTTTTTTTGGACAGTCAAGGCACGTGTGTCAGTGTCTGTGGACCTAGGGGGTGCTGGTGGAAATTTCAATAAAATAGCTGTTAGGCGGTTATAACCGCCGATTTATGAATACGGTTATGAACCGGTTAGTAACCGGCGGTTGGCCGGTTTTGAATATCAGTAACCGTAACCGGACCGGCTAACCGACGGTTTACGGTTGAGGCAGTTGCCGGTTAACCGGTTAGACGGTTTTGACCGATTGAAAACCGGCGGTTAGCCGGTTACTGGTTATTAATGGTCACGTCTTGTCTTATCGAGCCCCTTGCAATGCTGAAGTTGACTTTCCGGGGAGCTTAATGAAATTGACTATATGGGGAGCCCAATGTAGAACTGTGAGGTTGTCTCTTTTGTTAGAGGCCGGAGTCCTCTCTTTCCCTTCTCTCTCTCACTCTCTCATTTTTTATGACGCACCCTGTTTTTTTCCTAGACCGCCCTTTCAAGTTTTCAATCTAGCGGGCATCTCTTTTGCGTCTTTTTTTTTACTCAATTAGGAGGAAGAGTGCAATGACTCTAGATGAGGATGAATTATTTATTGATTTTATGGAGGATGGAAGACCTGTGACTCTAGTGATGAGGAAGAAAGACATTGACTTGACTAGGGAAGTAGCCCCTAGTGATGACTTTATTTTTATTTTTATTTTTGAATAACCCACGAAGGAAAATGAGTCATTTAAAGAGAAGAGAAAGAAAGCCCCATTTTGATTGTAAGAAACTGGGGATGTCGCTGAAAGAGAAGAAAAAGCCCCTAGACTCGACAAGAAACGCAAAATGAATCCAAATCTAAGAAAGCTGTTGATTTACTCTTTGGAAAATGACTCGTACAAAGATATCTTGACAAGTTTGAGAAGAAGGCCGATCACCATAATGAACAAGGGCTAAAGATGTTTTCTTTCTGGCATGAGACCAGACTCGAAGGTTGCCTACGTTCCTCCAGTGTAGAGGCTCAAGTCGTTGTAGTTCTTGTTGATGCTTTATTCATCATGATGGTTGTTGATGTTGCTTCGTCCTTTGGGAAATGAGATATCTTCATGGTTATTTCTCCCCCTTTCTTCGTCATTTGATGCCTTGAATTTGTCTTCTTTATGTGGATGTGTTGACTTTGTCTTCTTCATTGTGACGCATTCAAATGATGACCTTCATTCCAAAACTCGTTTAGACGTCTTTTCATCATTTTGCCAAGAATTATTTAGATTGAACAACTTGGAGGAGTGTATGAGGACAAGAACGACTTTTATTTGATGATTTAATTGACTTAAACCACACATTAGAGGAAATTAGGACTCGTTTTTTTTTTTTTTTTTTTTTTTTGGTAGAGAAAGAGAAAGGGTTGTTGTAGTAGCTGTAGATACCCCTCCTTGGACCGCTCACCCCGATTGCATACATAGTATTTTTATTTAACTTATTTTCGTTAATTTCTGTTACTTCAGTTAAGTTCCTAACTGATTTCGTTAGTTTTGGACTAACTGCATAACAGAGCTAAATTTTAGGGTCATTCTAACATTTTTACCCGCGGGCGCCTCCGACACTGCTTGTGGGCCGCGCACGCGTCCTGCCCCAAAATCCGGACTCGCGCGCTTCCCATTATGGCAGTTACAGATTGCAGTCTTTTCCCTCCATTTTCTTGATCACAAAAACTCCTTTTTACATCCACATTCATCCCCCCCCCCCCTTATTCTATAACTCTCAATCCTATATTCTTAGCCTTTTCTTTAAAAAAAATATTTCTTTTTATTATTATTTGATTTTCTCTTTATTATTTAATTTTCTCTATTTTCTTATTGATTAGAAAACCTTATTTTCCTCCTTTTTTTTCACCTATAAAAACCTATTTTTTTTACTTTAAAATAGGCCTTGAACCTCAATTTTGGACTTTTTTGGACTTCAACTTTCTCTACACCTAAACTCTACACAAATTCTCTCAACAACATTTCTCTACAAAAACAATACACAAAGTGTTGCACAACAATTTCTCTACAACAACTCCATCTCCATGTTAAAGTTTGAAGTTCTTCTTTTCTAAAGGTACTTTATTCTTCTTCTCTTATTTTATTTGTCTAGTCGATGTATGCAATCCCCATAAAAAGGAACATGACCTAAAAGGCCACTTCATTATTGAAGTTTGGTCAAGGTTATCTTCCAACATTCCAAACACTACTTTAATTTTCTTATTCTATACTCCCTCCGCCCCACTCGAATTAGGACAAATTTCTATTTTGGGTGTCCCATTCGAATTAGGACAACCCAAAAATAGAAGTGTTTTATTTAATGGGACCCACATTCACACTCACAACAACTTTCCACTCATTATTCTCTACCCCACTTTCTCTCTTCTACTTCACTTTTCTTACTCACAACACCTACTCCACTAACACTTTTTCCTTAATCCCTAAGCCCAACCCAAAAATCCTAATTCGGGTGGGACGGAGGGAGTATTATGTAATTGCTAGCATAGTTATTACATGTAACCTTTGACATTAAATCAATAAAGCAATTCTCTTTTATTTACCTTTTTATTTCTCCTTTCTTTTCATTGTAATTGTTAGAACATTTTTAATATCAATAAATTGAAGGATATTTAGCATTAGAACACCAATAGTAGCAAGACCGGCTTAAGATGGGCGGAATGGGTGTTTAAGTGCTTCCCATTCCATCAACTAACCCCCGAACCCTTCTCTTCTCGAATCTTTGGTTTCGTAACATTAATTAGGCTATTCTTAGGTTTTACTTATGTTCCCTTAATAACATAGGTGGCAACTCTAACAATTAAAATCAAATAGACATCCTAGGATCCTTCCACCGCTCTAGCCAAGCAGCGGGTTTTCCCGGGGTATCTACAGTAGCGACTCTGCTGGGGAGAACTTAGAGGGTTAAACTTGCGTTTCTGCTTTTGGTGTTCTTATTTCTTCTTTCGGTGCATTCTGGTGGGAAAAGGTGGGAAGCGTGCGCCTCTGGCCAACCAGTGGGTTTTCCCGGGGTATCTACAGTAGCAACCAGAATCGCCCGCCTCTCATCTCATCCTTCAATTGCGTGTTATTGTGCTAACAGTTTCTGCAGGGGAAAGTTTTCTTATTTAGGGTCAAGGCAATCCCTTGAACCCACTGATTTTCAAGTTTTCACCCAGAAGCGGGCGCCTCTGGCCCACTTCCTCTAATGCGCGTGCCTCCCGAGTAGGCACCCAAATGCGCGCGCTTCTGGGCATTTTCCAGAAATAGAACAGTGCACAGAAACAGAACAGTTTTGACAGCGTGTGGGCATCGGGCCTGCACATGAATAATTTTACTTTCTATTTATTTTATCAGTCACACGGGTGATTCGAAAGTTGTAAATATGTGCTTATTTGCTTTTATTTTGTTTAAAATAATAATAATAATAATTATTATTATTATTATTATTATTATTATTATAATAATACTACTAATAATAATAATAATAATAATAAATATTTTGTCACTTGGCTTGACCTTACACTACATGCACATATTCCTATGAATTGCTCACAATCGAGTCGCACAAGTCCAACCCCAAACCCGTCGAGGCCCGTCCAAGAGAGTTTCAAGCTCCACCCGACCTTGACTCTTTCAAAGCGGTAAACCTCAGCCCGTGGCGTAGTTCATGACTACATGCCGGGGATGACCTTAAGCCTCTCTTTAGCCGAGCACAAGCCAACACATTCTTAGTCTAAGTTCTAACACTCCGTGACCAAGTAGGTTTTCGTGTGTCAAGATTTCCCTAAACTAATGTCATCAAATCATACATGCCGTTTTCAAAAGAAACAAGTGGTTATTTTGTACGAAATAAAACTCCATCCCCAAGTGGTTATTATGGACGAAATAAAACTCCATCCCCGCATGTATGCTTTATGACATTAATTTAGTTTAATCCCGTCACATGTAGGTATCACAAGCGTGGTGGAATCCGATGAGTATATGGGACCGCGAGAAGGTCTATATACTAGTGTGACGATTCCACTATGTGGTTGAGTCATTTTCTTGTTTGTGGGTTGAATATTTTTACCCAAAATGTGTTTGTGGGCCATCCTAAGATCAACCGTGTTCTTCCAATAGGTCCAATGGCTTCGAACGACAACAACAACAATTGTGGGTATTCTTCCGTGTTCAACGAAAAGCTATTTGACATAATGAGATCCATGGGCGAACAAATGGATACACTTGTCGAGGATGCCCGATGCAAAGACGATTTGTGGCAAGCGCGTTTTGATCTCGAGAGGAGAATTCACGAGGAAGAGGTTTCTTAACTTAAGGCCCGTCTGCAAGAGTTCACCGACAACAAGGCAAAGGTCAACGGTAAAACAAGCTCAAGTGGCCCGCCCCTCAAAAGTTAAAAAGGTGCCGACAACAACTGAGTTTTCAATCCTCTCCTAGGAATGACCCAAACCGAAGCATTTGAAGACTTGGTAGCAAGTTGAAAGGTCAAGCCTTTGGAAGGGTACAAGCCGAAGATGATACCGAAGAATCATGCATTTGGTGAATGGTGCGACTACCACAAGCATAGTGGCCATACTACCGAAGGGTGCTTCTCTCTCCGAAACATCATCCAAGATTTGGTTGACAATGGTGAATTTACCGTGGGTGAAGAGAAACTCATCAAGGAACATGCTTAGATTTGAAATGGGGCTTCAACAAGAGATCATGCCACAACGAGAACTACAACGACAAGGATGATGACAGCAATCTCCGTTTCTCTTTCTCTACCTAGAAATAGGATTAAAAAAAAAATCAAAAGTCCTCTTAAGTGTGCATTAAGTTTTCGTCCTTCTCATCAATGTTAAAGTTTGAGTCGGTCTTATCAAATAAAAGTCATTCCTGTCCTCATACACTCTTCCAAGTTGTTCAATTTAATTATTGGCAAAATGATGAAAAGACGTCTAAGAATGTTTTGAAACGAAGGCTATCACTTAAACACCTAAGGGCTAAACATCGCATCGAAGGAAACAACATCAAACGAAAAATCTAAGACATCAAGCGCCAAAGTAAGGTGGAACTACAACAATGGAGAAAAATCAAGCAATGTTTCAAAGGGGGATTAAAAAAAAAAAAAAAAAAGCTCGCTAGGTTGAACTCTTCAAAACAACCTAGGTAAAAGTTAGAGCACAAAAAAAAAAAAAAATCCCCCTCATTCAAAAAGTTCACAACAACATCATCATTCCATCCACTAACGAAGGATGAAGCAACAATTCCTCGAAAGGAGCATCCACAAGAACTACGGTGACCTGAGCCTCTACACTGGAGTAGATCTTGCCATGTCCTCTTATGCTTGTTACCCCACACGAGGACGAGTCTCTTGCTCGACAAATGCTGATGCCCTAGGGGATATGTGACTCAAGAACGAGAGCTTCTTTTGCTTCATTTGACAGTTAATGAGCCCTAGGGGCTACGCTCAAGAAAGATGTGTGAGACTATCCTCAAAGTCTCTCAAGAGGAATATCGAAAAGCCTTCATATCATGTGTGCTTGTTCCTGTTCCCCCAATCAAGGATAGGCCTTTCTTGCTCCACTTATAATCAATGGTGGTACTCTAGGGGCTACACTCAAGTTTGAAAGTCTCCCTTGGCAAGAAGCAATTCACTTCACCTCCCAACAATGGCCCTAGCTAAGTCATTTGCAAAATTGGAAGCTTCCTCAATTAGTTTGGCACCGAATGTCTCAAGGGGCTTCGTAATCTACAATTTTTTGGATTACGGCGTTACAGTAATCCAAACAAAGGGAAATATTGGGGATTCGCAATTGATAATATTTTGGGGGGATGATACCCGAGCAATTCAATATGGGGAATGGTCTTATGGCTTCATGGAACCAAGCAAGCTTCAAGGGTCTCTTGGCACTTCACATCAAAGGTCTTTTGGTTTGAAATAAGGGCTCCGATGTTATGAATGAATTTGATGATTCTTATAATGTGACTTATGATGAGATTATGAAGAAAGTCTTAGAGAAAAGGAAAAGGATTCAAGGAAATGCCAATATGTTAACTCTACAAACGGAGTTATGGCCAATCCAAATGTTTCTGTAATTCAACACCCCCTTCTCCAAGATCAAAAGCAAAAAGTGTGGCTCAGAAAAAGTTGCGCCTCAAGCACTAGTTGCATTCGAAGATCCGTCATTAGTTCAACTCAAGAATACTCAAGCAAGCATACCCATTTGGGACCTTATCACACCAAGACCTTATCATCCGCTACCTCGACGACACCACAAGACATTACTGTATCTTTTTTACATAAGTTTTCCGCCATTTGGGTACCGATCACAATGAGGCTATTCGCTCTCAATACTGAGCAGATCATAAGATAATTTGGGGATTTACATAGACGGGTCTTCACGAAGCTCGCGAACAACAAGTACATGACATTTGGGGCTTAGCAATCTCTCGAAGGTTGGTATCAATAATCCACTCTTGGGACTTGCTCTCGTCAACAACAAAAGGTGATTTATTTGAATGGGCCAAGAGCTGATTTATCTTGGGGCTTCGCAAGTCACTCAAAGTTTGGTATCGAATGCGTTTTAGGGGCTTTACAATCAGCAACCCCTCGGTATCTCGGCATCAAAAGTCTTTTGAAGCCCCATAATTGACAAATCTCTTGGGGCTAGACATCAATCTTTGTTGGGCACAACAGCGACAACATAATTCAATCAAGGCAATCCGGACTCCGACCGAACATGATTTGATCTTGGGTTGGCTTTACAAACACACAATAGTTAAAATGGTTCACCCACGAACTAAAAAAAATGAAAAAAAAATATTATTTTTCTTTTTCTATTCTCCTTACTTGTATAAAAAGTATGTGCTTCATTTTGCTTTGCTTCTGGATTCTTCCCCAGCACTCTCCACCATCCTTGAACTAAGCTAGTCTAATTCTCTTCAAGGGATATGTAGGCATCCCTTGGGCACGACCAACCCATCATCAAGAGTGATCATGCCTCCATCAAAAGTACAAGTGAGTCATCTTCATCAAAAGTGTCGATATTAAAGCCACAACATCATAAATTCATTCCGAATCAAGCGGCCATGGTAAGTGAATGTATGAACATCATTCACGCTTTCTGCGAATCACATCACACACAAAACCAATTTCTCCATTCTTAAAAAATCTCTCTCTCAAGCAATATTTGCTTTCCAAATCACATCACACCACAATCACAATTTTCTCTCGCAATTTCTATTTCACATCTCACACAAACACATATATCTGCAAAGTATACACATAACAAGTACAAGCACACAGCAAATGCGGCTCCAAACAGCAATTTGGTCCACGGTAAACCACTAACCCCCTCCTCATTAGCCAGTCCGCTCAACAGACTTTAAATCGGCGAACGGATTCACAAACGGATTCAGCCTGTCCGTTCAACGGACTTTAAATCGGCAAATGGATTCAGCCTACGGATTCACAAACGGATTCAGCAAATGGATTCAGCAAACGGATTCACAAATGGATTCAGCGAACGGATTCACAAACAGATTCAGCCGACGGATTCAAAAACAGATTCAGCAAATGGATTCACAAATGGATTCAACAAACGGATTCACAAACGGATTCAGTCAATGGATTTACAAACGGATTCAGCAAATGGATTCACAAACGGATTCAGCCGACGGATTCACAAACGGATTCAGCCAACGGATTCACAAACGGATTCAGCCAGTCTTCTAAACGGACCTCAGATCAGCAAACATAACTCACTAACGGGTTTCAGCTTCAGCCCTCTCAACGGACTCCAAATGGGCAACACGGTTCCTCTAAACGGTCCCAGCCTCAGTCTGCTAACCAGACACTAAACCTTGGCCACGGTGGGCCGCCTCATGCCACCGCACCTCTTCTTTCAACAAAAGTCACTCATATAGGGAGCGTACCTCTATCTCTCGCAATTTCAAATTCCTGCTTTCTTTGAGTCTTTGCTTTCTTTTCTTTCTTTTTCTTTGTCAATTTCCTCGGTGGTTGTCTTTCTTTCATTGACGCATTTTGCTTTGCAATCCAAGTCGCCGAGGGGCTCTGTAGACACCCCACCTTGGACCGCTCACCCCGATTGCATTCATAGTATTTTTATTTAACTTATTTTCGTTAATTTCTGTTACTTCAGTTAAGTTCCTAACTGATTCCGTTAGTTTTGGACTAAACTGCATAACAGAGCTAACTTTTAGGGTCATTCTGTCGTTATGTCATTTTTACCCGCGGGCGCCTCCGACACTGCTTGTGGACCGCGCACGCGTCCCGCCCCAAAAGTCGGACTCGCGTGCTTCCCATTATGGCAGTTACGGATTGCAGTCTTTCCCTCCATTTTCTTGAACACAAAAACTCCTTTTTACATCCACATTCACCCCCCCCCCTTATTCTATAACTCTCAATCCCATATTCTTAGCATTTTCTTTAAAACAAAATATTTCTTTTTATTATTATATGATTTTCTCTTTATTATTTAATTTTCTCTATTTTCTTATTGGTTAGAAAAGCTTCTTTTCCTCCTTTTTTTCACCTATAAAAACCTCTTCTTTTTACCTTAGAAGAGGACCTTGAACCTCAATTTTGGATTTTTTTTGGACTTCAACTTTCTCTACACCTAAACTCTACACAAATTCTCTCAACAACATTTTTCTACAAAAACACTACAGAAAGTGTTCCACAACAATTTCTCTACAACAACTCAATCTCCAAGTTAAAGTTTGAAGTTCTTCTTTTCTAAAGGTACTTTATTCTTCCCCTCTTATTTTATTTGTCTAGTCAATATATGCAATCCCCATAAAAGAGAACATGACCTAAAAGGCAACTTCATTATTGAAGTTTGGTCACGGTTATCTTCCAACATTCCAAACACTACTTTAATTTTCTTATTCTATATTATGTAATTGCTAGCATAGTTATTACATGTAACCTTTGACATTAAATCAATAAAGTAATTCTCTTTTATTTACCTTTTTATTTCCCCTTTCTTTTCATTGTAATTGTTAGCATATTTTTAATATCAATAAATTGAAGAACATTTAGTATTAGAACACCAATAGTAGCAAGACTGGATTAAGCCGGGTGGAATGGGTGTTTAAGTACTTCCCATTCCGTCACCTAACCCCCGAACCCTTCTCTTCTCGAATCTTTGGTTTCGTAACATTAATTAGGCTATTGTTAGGTTTTTCTTATGTTCCCTTAATAACATAGGTGGCGACTCTAACAATTAAAACCAAATAGACATCCTAGGATCCTTCCACCGCTCTAGCCAAGCACCCCGGGGTATCTACAGTATCCTTTCTATGTTATTGTAGTCCTCCTTGCCATTGTAGTGTTATTTTTTAAGACCCATTTCAAACCTAAGTCGTTCCTTCTTTCACAATAACCCCTTCTTTGATGAGTTCTTGAATCTTGGCTTTCAAAGCAAAGCAAGTCCCGGTGTCGTGCCTATTGGCAAAGTGATAGTTGCAAAACTTGGAGGAGTCCATGTGCTTTCCCTATTTAAGCTTTAAGTCTTTCAAAGGTTGTATCTTTCCAAGCTTCACAAGGGAGTCAATGATTTCAGCCAACGGTTTCTCTTTACCCACGGCGAATTCACCCTTGTCGATCAAATATTGGATGATATTCTTGACGTTGAAGCACTTTTCGGTCATATGCCCACTGTACAAGTGGTAGTAGCATCATTCATTATATGAATGATTCGCCTTTATTTTCTTCAATTTGTGCCTTTCTAAAGGTTTGACTATTCTCTTTGCCACCAAGGCTTCAAATGCTTCGATTCTGGTCATTCTTAGGAGAGGAGTGAAAACTCGCTTGTCGACGGCCCTTTTAAGAAGCGGGTGTGAATACGTGAGATGAAAATCGAGAGTCGCCACGTTGTTTTATTTGTTGTTAAAACATTGAGATAAAACATTTATGAGAATAATAGGGTTCGGGGGTCAAATTACAATAAGAGAAGAATATTTATGTTATCATTCCTATTGCCCGATGAATTGGTCTTTCTATCATGATCAATGTGTGTGTGTGTGTGTTAGTGTTTGAGACCGGATCCGAAGATTGCCTACATTCTTCTCATCATGAGAAGCTCAGGTCGGTGTAGTTCATTGATGAATTAGAATGAGGAGAGATGAAGCAGGATCATGCATATAGAGGGGGAAGATTAGGGTTAGAAGTAGTTCCTAGATCAGATTAGGGTTTGATGAAACCCTAGGATCATCATCGGCTATGGCATGTGCACATAAAGAGGGATTACAATCCTAGATCTAGCATATTATGTATGTATAAGACTTAGATCTAGCATGAAGATCACTACCCTAAATATGACATATATTATGAATCTAGACTAAGAACATGAAGAACACATGAAGAACATATGAATATGGATGCATAAACATAATGAAAACATGCATAATACGGATCCATCCTAAGAACATAACAAGAACATAATAAGAAAAGTAAGAAGACTCACCTTGATCGGCAAGAACTATGATTGAAGCTTCTAGAAGATTCAAAAGGGCTTCGAGGGTGCCGAAAAGACTTAAACTAAGAGTTTCCTCGTCAGTTTTGACTATGAAACTCGTAGAATGAATTCGTTATCAATCTCTGGAGCTGGAGGCACCTATTTATAGGGAATAGGAGTCGGAAGGAGTGGCCGCGCGGCAAACTCCCATACGGGCCGCGTGTCCTGTGTTGCCGGATCGCGTGGTTATCTAGATCTCAGTGAAATCTCATCACTTTGTTCTCGGGATTAGGTCATTATACTGATAGAATTTGACCTACAACTGATTTTGTCAATCTAGAACTTTGGAAAGCTGTCAGATAAGTCCCTGTCAGGTTTTTCTTTCCTAAAAGGTCCTCGGAGGCTCCTAAACGTCTAGGAAGTCCTAAATCATCAAATCGGGTACTAACAGTAGCCTCTCGGCGATGCTTCTTGCAAGGCATGGAGGGTCGTCGATTAGAAAGGAACCGATCTGAAACATGAGTTCCAAATCGTGGGATAGAAAGGTAAGAAGGTGACCAAGTTGGTCGGGTGGCTGAACCTATGTCAGGCTACCTACGTATCCAAGTGGAATCAAGCTAGTCGTAATTCGAGACCTGCGGGGAAAGAAAGAAATGAGACATCATCTTTTGCTGGGGATAGAGAAACATTCGTTAAGTAATAAAGTCGTGTAGACCCTACTGGGGAGAAAAGAAAAAAGAAACGAGATATCGTCTTTCCGCTTGAGATCGACAAACATTCGTGAAGCAATAAAGTCATTGCAGATGGTCTCTATTGGGTAAAGGAGGGAAGGCCATACGCACGGTTCAACAAGAAGTTTAAAGAATCGAGAACAGAAATAGGGATGAATTCTAACTTCCTATAGAGCGTACATAATCGCATAATTTCTCGGCATACTACGGTACGTTGAGAGGTGTAGTCCTCAATATCGTAGAATCTGGTAACTAGTAACGCCGATTGTCTAGAGCTCGCACGGGTTACACCAATAACTTTCTCAATCAGGAGCAGGATTCTCGGGATTAATTAGGTTACTAAAGAATTTAATACGGTTTCTTCAATCCGCTTTTTAGGGTTTAAGGACGTTTCTCAACTAGTAATTTTTATAGAGGTCTTCCGGACCCAATTGGTAATTTTTATAGAGGTCTTTCGGACCCAATTGGTTAATTTTTATGGAGGTCTTCCGGACCCAATTGGTCAATTTTTATAGAGGTCTTCTAGACCCTTTTGGTTAATTTTTATAGAGGTCTTCCGGACCCAATTAGTTAATTTTTATAGTGGTTTTCCGGACCCAATTGGTTAATTTTTATACAGGTCTTCCGGACCCAATTGGTAATTTTTATAGAGGTATTCCGGACCCTTTTGATCAATTTTTATAGAGGTCTTCCGGACCCAATTGGTAATTTTTATAGAGGTCTTCCGGACCCAATTGGTTAATTTTTATAAAGGTCTTCCGGACCCAATTGGTTAATTTTTATAGAGGTCTTCCGGAACCAATTGGTAATTTTTATAGAGATCTTCCGGTCCTTTTAATTATTTGTTGGTTTGGAAGTTTGGAGGCCTTCCGGGCCGATTTGGAATTTTGGAGGCCTTCCGGACTGAATTTGGAATTTGTTGGTGTAAGATACCTTTTGTTTAGTTTTTAAGCATTGTGAAGTTTGAGTGAAATTACCTATAGTCTAGGGTTTGAGTTTTGATTGCTTGAGTTTAGAGATATGAATTTCCCAATGTTTGGGGTTAAGTGAATTTTGTAGAAAAGTAGTTGTATTTTACCCATAGTTTGGGGTTAAATGAACCTTATGTAGATTGCAAAGAGTTTTAATTTGTAGATTGCCCAAGGTTTGGGGTTTATTTGCATTTTACTTTGATTGTAAATATTTTGATGGTAAATTACCCAAGTTCGGGGTTATTTGAATTTTACTTTGATTGTAAAGATTTTGATTGTAAATTACCCAAGTTTGGGGTTTAATGCTAAACGCAGGGGATTTGATTGTAAATTGTTTAATTTATGGACTTGATTGTAGGTTGTTTTGGATTTGAGGGACTCAATTGGAATTTTCCCAAAGGATGGGGCTTTGTTTTTAGCATTATGGAGTAGAGATGCTTTGATTGTAATTTACCTTGAATGAAAGGTTTGATTGTTAATTCCTTCGAACGAAAAGGTTTGATTGTTAATTACTTCGAACGAGAAGGTTTGATTGTTAATTACTTCGAACGAGAAGGTTTGAGTGACTTTTATGTTGATTGTTTTGATTGTAAATTACCTAAAGAATGGGATTTTGATTATAAACTACCCAAGGTATGGGGTTTGGATATGTTAACGTTAAACACGAGGGATTTGTTTGCAGATTTTTTTTTTTTTTTTGAGTGATGGGTTTGACTGTAATTTACCTTGAATGAAGGCTTTGATTGTTAATTACTTCAAGCGAGAAGGTTTGATTGTTAATTTACCCAAAGTTACGGGGTTTGGTTGTTAATTACCCAAGGTAGGGGGTTTGGATTTGGATGGTATTAAGTTGAGGTGCTTTGTTTGTAAATTACCCAAGATATGGGGTTTTGGTTGATAGATTTGATTGTGAGTTACCCAAAGTTACGGGGTTTAATTACAATTTACCCAAAGTTACGGGGGTTGGTTGATTAATTTTGTACTTAGGGTTTAATGACCTTAAATGTGAAACTTGTAGATTTCGACCCAAGTTGATTGATTTATTTATGTAATGTATTGATTTAAGTGGTTTTGTTAAAAAAACGCAATTCGTATGTTAAGTTGTGTTTTGTCCGAAAACGTTGTAATCTTTGATCGACTTTTGACTTGGTTGACTTTGTTAAAAGTGATTTTTGTGTTGTTCGACTTTTGTTAGAGTGTAGGGATGTAATGTACATTAGTGTTTCATTGAGAAAGTTATTATTGAGATGTTTCGGACTTGTTTGGAGTTGACTTGTCCTAGGTAGACTAGGGTTTTTATCGTTTCAGTGGAATAGCGCACAACGTACATGTAACAAGGTATTTGTTGGGAGTTTTAGGGATTCTCCTAATGTAACAGTCTATATTTACACCTGTTTATGAAATTAAATTGCTAGGTTAATTACATACCTTTGCTGTGTATACCTGTTTGTGTCTGCAGGTTATATTGCCTTCTTTGAAGTCGAGGGGCTCTTGTAGCATTGTGCATAGCTTGTGGGAGAGGACTCCAGAGACTGTACAGAGCAAGGTGCGGGCCACCGGCTTGAGAGCATTCTTCGAGAGCTTGTCCGATCAGGGAAAGTTGACCAAGAGCACTGATCTGTTCATGGCACTGCGGGAGCATTTGTGGATACCCCCATACATTCTACTTTGGTTGGGGAGAGGTTATGGTGACTCTCTCGGACTTCACAGCTTTGACCGGGTTGCGGTTCATAAGTAGCCCTAGTGTGGAGTGATGATATCCTCCTTGTCGTTGGGAGTGCATATAGGCTTTGGCGCTTGATCGGGTTTGATTGCACCGATGACAGGAGCGGGTATGTTTGGGCGGCCTTAGGAGGTGGTATGAGGAGATTTTGGTGGATCTTGAGGCCGGAGGCGGTGGTGTAGAGGTGACTGCCCAAGCATTTACTTGGTATGGGTTGTCACATACCATTTTTGCTAATGCCGGCACGACGGCGATGATACCACTGTTTGGATGTCTGGTGGACTTGGATGTAAGAGCTACAGGCTTGGCAAAGTTGTACCATTCCCTAGATCAGAGTTGTAGATCGCAATTGTGCTTGAGGCGACGGGCCAGCGGAGGTTGTTGATTGGATGTGGCAGAGATGCCCTTTACTTGATTGAGAGGGTAGGTCCCTAGGATGGAGTAGGTAGTGTTTACTTGGTTCTGGTGGATCCTCCGTGGTCCATGATTGTTTCAATGTCTTTTTCTGACCGGGTTAGGTTGACCAAGGGCCTTGATGATAGACAGTTTGTGGTAGAGGGAGCCTCGTATGATGACTTTGTTGGGACGCGCCTTGGGGCTCACGTGCTGTGATAGAGGAGAAACTGCGGAGATAGGGCAGAGGCATGTTGTGTCGGTGGCATCGGGCTCGGCAGGTCCTTCCTTTGATAGGGTTTTTTGGAGCTCCCTTGTTTGGACTCGCTTTGACATACTCATGCTGCTTGTGTCTTAGGTGACTAATTAGACACATGAGGTTTTGGCTTGCCGCGAGTCGGGTTTGCACAGGAAGGTGGTGAAGGGCCTCTTCTAGGTGGCAGAATGTGGCGTTCCTCTTCTTTCTAGTGACGACAGTGGTACTTTAGGCTAACGCCCTTAGAAGAGGATTCGAGGCGATATCAGTGGATCAGCTTCTTAGATCTGCAGTTTGTTAGCGTAGAGCACAGACAGTAGCATAGCATATATTTGTGGATGACTGTATATGTATAGTAGCAAGTAGCACGTAGAGTAGCAAGTAGCATGTAAATAACGTTTAGATAGCATGTAGGTATCATGTAGATAACATATAAACAGTCTAGGAGTGCATCGCACAGGCCAAGGGTACCCTAATTGGATTCGTAGACTGCTGCCTAAAGGAGATTTAGGGCTTTAGACCTATGAGAGGCGAGATGCGGGAAGGGTGTCCTAAGTTGTAGGGTAAATGGTGTAGGATCGAGTCAGTTAGGACATCACGGAGATGTGACGAAAGACATTTTGTAAATTTAGTGGAGACCGAGTGTGCGGGTTTATAAACAATGTGTCGTGATAGAAAACACTTTTGAAAATGTAATGACTTTATAAAAATGCCTTATAATTAATTACAGTCTAATTAATCCAAGTACTTCTCCTCCGTTGGGTTTGTTGATTAGGGTAGCCCTTCGGGTGAGTGAGATTTCATCGGGTTGCTGGTGATTTCCGAGTAGTCAAGCAGTTGACCTAACTTGGTTTGGAGAAGCCCCAGTTTGAATAGGGGTACTTGAGAGAGGTGAACCATGTCAAACTTTAGTGGAGAGATAATCTTTCATGGAGCATCGGCAATCAGCCCGGTTGTATTGGGGCAGCCCCAGTTTGGTGAGGTCATAAGGTGGGGGAATGCTACCTCCTTTTAAACGCACCCTATTTTTTCTCTAGACCGCCCTTGCGGGTTTTCAATCTAGGTGGGTATATTCTTTTAGCGTCGATTTTTTTTATTTTTTTATTTTTATTCCAGTCAACTCAAAGTAAAGAAAAAGACAGAATTGTACAGACGACTTGCAGGAATCTTTATGTTATAGTGAGAGGAGAGAGAGAACAAGAGAGGTAGTTCTCGCCTTTAGACCTTACAGGAAGTATGTTGATGGATGTGTTTTTACCCATCCAAATCATATACTTCTATGACTTATTAGATGCTCAACCTTGGATGTTTTGATGTTTTTTTGAGTGTTTATAAGTATAGGGAAGGAGCGAAAGAATGTATGGATTCATGGGCGTTAAAGTGCGAAAAAGAAGGATAAAGAACGGACCATAACATAAATATAAAGAGATGTGACTACTGAGTAATCAATTCCATTGGATAGTACCCGAAAAGAGCTTTCCAACAATAGTTTACACGTCCAAATCGGAGTTCGTATGAAAAAGTTATGGCCTACGGAAGTTTGCGCGTAAAAGGTACAAATCATCAAAGCAATGGTACAACACCAGATCTTAACCCAAGAATTCCCAGCAAATCTGACTTTTGAGTGCCCACTCCATGTGCCCACACAGCCCAGGGACCTTTGAGGAATTATCCAAATTATGATGGGCTTTTCAGTAATTTTCAAATTTCCAGGGCCTTTTCTAGAATTTCTGGACGACCTTTGGGGAATTTTCGAAGGACTTTTCTGGAAACTCAAAAAACCTAGGGGCTCCTGGGGAATTTTGGCCATCAGCATTTATTTCTCCTTTTTCAACAAGGAATCCTAGGGTTTTTCCTATTTTTACACCTCCTTAGCCCTCGTATAAATAGAACACTCCATCCAATTTATTTGATTCATACTTTATACTTTATAGATACTTTTATTCAAGATCTTAGTTTGTAATCAAGGATTCATCAATTTAATCCAGGTTTTAATGTTCTTTAATTTATTCTTTGTTCTTGATTTTATGAGTAGCTAAATATTTAGATTCATGGATTGGTAGTAGCAAATACTAGATCTTTATGCTATAGATATAATTCTTCCATTCGATTTAATTCTTGTTCATTAAAATATTCTTCATGATTAATTCTTTAGTTTCAATTATATGTTAAGATATAAATTGGCTTTAGAATTATTGGGTATATATTACTACACTAGCGTGGGTGATTATACGTTGACCATTGTTTTAATGATTAAATTCAATTGAGGACCTAGCGGAAGTCAAAAGGATTTAGATTCATATGTTCTTGAGTGCTTCATGAATTTCTTGCATGTTGTATAGACCTAGCGGAAAGTATTAACATAAAGGAAATAATAGTATTGCAATCCGGCAACCGAACCGTCCCGATTCTTAATAAAGCGAGCGAACCCAAGAAAGAGATTGATCTTGTTATTATGATCATAGCATAGAGTGAAAGTATTTGTGAACCCAATTCGTGAATCTATTCGTTAATATTTATTAATTATTGTTTTATTTATTTCCTTAGTTTAATTTTAGTTATTGTTTTAGTAGTTAAATTAATCAAAAACCAAAATCCCACTATTTACTTTTCTGTTTTACTTGCATTCTTGTTAATCCTTCAAGTCTCTGTGGATTCGACCCTTGCTTGTGCATACTACTACATCGGTAACTAGTACACTTGCTAGGTTAATTTAATTAGAGGGAGATTTTCTCCATCAAGTTTTTGGCGCCGTTGCCGGGGACTTGATTAGGTTAACAAGTTTGTTTAGATACTGTAAATAGTTTTCTTTTGTTTTTCTTATTTTTTTAGTTTTTTTTTTTAGTATTTTTTTTTTTATTGTATAGACTCATAGAATGAACAAGTACAACATGTATGAGTCGTGTCTGAATTGTGGGTCTTATTCTCATGCTACTAATTATTGTCCATCTAGGACATATTTTTCTGAGTATTATCCACAGGTTCAAACAAAAAATTATTTCGAGTCATGGCAACCCCAATATGATCCTCCCCCATACTCTTATAGTCAAGGGTGGGAAAATCATTCAAACTTGACTTGGAATAATCAAGAGCCAACATACTGGGCCCCAATACCTCCAAAACCTCCAAACCAAACATGGGAGGAGACTATGGAGAAGATGGAGGAACACATGATCACAATGTTAGAGATGTTGAGGAACCGTGAGCTGGATACCACTCCTATACAGACTCAAGCGGAGGAGCAACCTTCAACCCTGGTTTGGTATCTAAATGCTGACGGGGAAGAGTGTGTCTATGACTCATTTTTTGAGCCATATTTTAAACCACCACCACCACAATATGGAAAGCAAACTATGGAGGACGCAAAAGAGAATTTTGTCTATGAAATCTCTAATGTTTCCTCTACGGATGAGTCACTCAAAGAGAAACCTTTGAAAGATGCAAAGGAGAATTTTCTCTATAAAATATCCAATGTTCACTTGATGGTTCCTCTTTTGATAATGCGAGTGGTTGTACAGAGAATGTGGAGGAAACAAAAACGGTGGAGAAAACATGGCATGAGTTAGCCATTGAAGAGCTTGAGTTTGCCTTATATGGTGGTGAGAAGTGGGATAGTATGAAAGTTCCCAACGAGGATGAGGACCTTCATTCTAAAGAAAACTTGGTCATCTTTCTGGTACCCCCTCCTTTTTATAATAGTGGAAAAGGTGGTGAGAGGCCACAAGTGGACAAGCCCAAGAAGCGAAAATGCCAAAAATTCCATGTGGTACTAAATGATAAAAAAAAGGGGGGAATATACATGGGGCTCGAGCTGAAGATAAGGACTCGCGAGAATGCAAAGTGGGCCAAAGGAAGAAAGGTGAAATCCAAACCGAGCAACGGTCGGGATAACGATCTTAACCAAATGCGCTTGTTGGGAGGCAACCCAACGAGGTAACATTTTATTTTCTTTTGTTTTTGTTTTGTTGTGTCATGCCATCCTTTGCACCCAAAGCATGTTTTAGTTCCTTATGTTATGAGGACATAGCATGTTTTGAGTTTGGGGGTAGGTATCTCTCCGAGTTTGTGGGTTTATAGGGGAGTGTATATAGTTGTCACCCTCCAACAAAATAGAAAATTTTAAAAATTTTGTTCTCTTTATATTTTGGGATGTTGGCCATAGTCGGTGATGATCCGAGGGTTTATTTTTATTAGCCATTGCGGGTGCCATTGTATTGGTCCAAAAGGGCAACAAGGGTATGAAAAATAGCTAGAGGGGGGGTGAATAGCTGTTTTAAAATTCTTTTCGTTCCCTTGATAAACTCAATTGCAAATGCGCACTTTATCAAATAAGCGTTATGATATGCGCCTATGTGAGTGAGTGAAATGCACAGCGGAATTTAGTAAAGTAAATAGGCGCAAAGTATGATAAAGGTGGAGCACACACACTCTAAGTATTTTGGCTCAAAGTGGGTGAAATAAGGAACTAAGGCAAATGATATAACCAATCACAACACAATTCAAATCAATCAATCTACAATGATAAACAAGCAAATAGTGAGTAAAGATAATAACTTGAAAGTAAAAGACAAGTAATTAATACGCGCTATTTGGAGAGGTTCGATCAAAGGAAAGATCTACGTCCTCTACCAAGATGGTTAGTCTTGGATTTCTAATGAAGATCTTATATAATGAGTGAGTGTTACAAATTACAACTTTTGAGCTTATACACTAACTCAAGATCTAATATTCTATGAATGAACAAATCCGAAACAATAACCGGTGTATCTCTTAAAGAAAGATCTATGTGATCAAACTTAAAGAGGTGCGTGTGTGATTTTAGTATCAAGGCTCTTTAGATCTTTGAGATTGAGGGCACAAGAAAACTAAAGTGTTATAGCTTGAAGATCTGGGCTAAGGATGAAGGTATGAAGATGTTCTTGAGGAATCTGGGAATTTCAAAGGCAATCTTCAACAAATGCTTGAGAGAGAAATTCTTGGAAATCTTAGCAATTCTTTAGCAACTCAGCAACTTCAAAATGTTGAAGTTATGGGGTATTTATAGTGAAATTCCAAAAAACTAGCCGTTGGAAATTCATGATGATTCTGAGCAAAGGACAAATGTGCTGTCGCTCATTGAGTGGAGCACGTGCCCTTTTATAGCCGTTAGACACATAACACAAATGTGACCGTTGTGTACAGGTGTCCTCAATTTAGGCGCACACATGTTATTTAACCATCGTTTGAATTCTTGGCGTAGGAGAATTTCTTCAACTCTTCAAGTCTTCAAAGAATCACTGAGTGTTGAATTAACATCTTTAAGGGGCGCATGAGCCATGGGGCGCATATTACATTCACAGGCGCGTGGCGCATTGGTGAGAGGCGCATGGCGCATATGCTGAGGCGCATGAGCCAATGGAGCGCTTGAGTTAATGCTAGGCGTATACTCATGCGCGCGCGCCAAGAGGCGCATGGCGCGTGGCTTGAAGGCGCATGGCACATGACTTGAAGGCGCACAGTGATTTTCTTGAAACTTGATCTTCTTGCCCTATTCCTAAGCCTATTCTATTACAATGGACAACCTAAAAAAATGAAGTATGAATACTTCTTACATGTGGGTCTAAAGTCCATGAAATAAAACTTAGGTGATGGATCAATCAAATCTAATCAATCCTATTACATTGAAACTGAGATATAAGTGGCCATACCCAACACATTGTTTAACCTAGAGTTGGGACTGCATTAACACTACTAAAGGCATGATTGCACCACCTCTCACTTAAGTTATTTTCATGATCATGTTACCAACTTAGGAATAATTTATGGG
Source organism: Campanula takesimana (assembly GCA_026119855.1). Taxonomy (NCBI): domain Eukaryota; kingdom Viridiplantae; phylum Streptophyta; class Magnoliopsida; order Asterales; family Campanulaceae; genus Campanula; species Campanula takesimana. The sequence continues at coordinate 1,253,009 of JAOWBW010000134.1, forward strand.
ATCACTTGGTGTATGTTCGGGGACCCTAGAACATTGTTGCATGGTTGTCAATAACAAGTCAATAGGTTATTCGGTATTTATGGCATTTCTTTCTCAACCCTTTTGTTGGCCTTATTTTGTCTATCTAGTCACTAAATAAAATCATCGCTAGAACACCCCTTTTGAGCCTAATAATGAATGAAAGAATGGCATATTAAAGACCGCCGTTCACCTTCTTTTGATACCCGAATTCCTACCCTTTTGCACTAAGAATAGGTTAGACCCACCTTGACGAGGAAGTGGACTAGGGAATGATGGGAACTAATGATTCGGAATTAGGAAGAATGATTTGGGGAAACATTGGATGTGGCCAAAGTTATAAAGAGAGTTATGTAATGAGAAAGAAGGGACAAGCACAAAAATAATGTGATTGTTATAGTGTGCAAAAATATGTAAATAGCACGCTTTTATCTTATGTGAAGTCAAAAAAAAAAAAAAGAGAAAAATCTTTCCCCTTAATGTATTGAAGTAATGATTTGGAAAAGGCCGCAAGAAATAGGGAATCATATATCACCCCATTTAATTATATAAAAGTTCAAGTTTGGGGGTGAAACAGTGTGGAAATTGGGTGAGCGGAGAGTTTAACATATCCACTTTCTTAACTTCATATGTACTTACCTTTATTTGTAACCATGAACCTAGCCTCGCACGTTTGTTGTGCTTAAACTTTATGCCATATTTTCTTTCAATATCGGTAACCGGGTTGACAACTGTGTATACATGATTATGAGTGTCCTTGATTGGGTTAACGTGTATCATCATCATCATCATTTGTGGAATAAGAGCATTAACTTAAGTGATCCCATAAGCTAATCTTATTTTGGTCGCATTGATCACCACTTCACTCATCCTATCATGCTGCGGTGGAAAATCAAACGAGTTAGTAGTGTGTATGCATTACAATTTGGTTTTTCAATGGTACCTATTTAATGGCACTTGTGTGAGGGACCCTGAGACTTTTGGCTAACGACTCCCATATGTATAGAGAACATCCCAAAAATATTTATTTTTATTGTTTTTAGTTTTTGTAGTTTTATAGTTTTATATTTGTTTTGTTTTACTCGAGGACAAGCAAAAGATAAGTTTGGGGGTATTTGATGGATGTGTTTTTACCAATCCAAATCATATACTTCTATGACTTATTAGATGCTCAACCTTGGGGTATTTTGATGTTTTTTTAGTGTTTATAAGTATAGGGAATGAGCGAAAGAATGTATGGATTCATGGGCGTTAAAGTGCGAAAAAGAAGGATAAAGAACGGATCAGAACATAAATATAAAGAGATTTTACTACTGAGTAATCAATTCCATTTGATATTACTCAAAAAGAGCTTTACAACAATAGTTTACACGTCCAAATCGGAGTTCGTATGAAGAAGTTATGGCCTACGGAAGTTTGCGTGTAAAAGGTATAAGTCATCAAAGCAATGGTACAACACCAGATCTTAACCCAAGAATTCCCAGCAAATCTGACTTTTGAGTGCCCACTCCATGTGCCCACACAGTCCAGGGACCTTTAAGGAATTATCTAAATTATGATGGGCTTTTCAGTAATTTCCAAATTTCCAGGGGCTTTTCTGGGATTTCTGGAGGACCTTTGGGGAATTTTCGAAGGACATTTCTGGAAACTCAAAAAACACAGGGGCTCCTGGGGAATTTTGGCCATCAGCATTTATTTCTCCTTTTTCAACAAGGAATCCTAGGATTTTTCCTCTTTTTACACCTCCTTAGCCCTAGTATAAATAGAACACTCCATCCAATTTATTTGATTCATACTTTATACTTTATAGATACTTATATTAAAGATCTTAGTTTGTAATCAAGGATTCATCAATTTAATCCAGGTTTTGATGTTCTTTAATTTATTCTTTGTTCTTGATTTTATGAGTAGCTAAATATTTAGATTCATGGATTGGTAGTAGCAAATACTAGATCTTTATGCTATAGATATAATTCTTCCATTCGATTTAATTCTTGTTCATTAAAATATTCTTCATGATTAATTCTTTAGTTTCAATTATATGTTAAGATATAAATTGAATTTAGAATTATTGGGTATATATTACTACACTAGCGTGGGTGATTATACGTTGACCATTGTTTTAATGATTAAATTCAATTGAGGACCTAGCGGAAGTCAAAAGGATTTAGATTCATATGTTCTTGAGTGATTCATGAATTTCTTGCATGTTGTATAGACCTAGCGGAAAGTATTAACATAAAGGAAATAATAGGATTGCAATCCGCCAACCGAACCATCCCGATTCTTACTAAAGCGAGCGAACCCAAGAAAGAGATTGATCTTGTTATTATGAGCATAGCATAGAGTGAAAGTATTTGTGAACCCAATTCGTGAATCTATTCGTTAATATTTATTAATTATTGTTTTATTTATTTCCTTAGTTAAATTTAAATTATTGTTTTAGTAGTTAATTAATCAAAAACCAAAATCCCACTATTTACTTTTCTGTTTTACTTGCATTCTTGTTAATCCTTCAAGTCTCTGTGGATTTGACCCTTGCTTGTGCATACTACTACATCGGTAACTAGTACACTTGCTAGGTTAATTTAAATAGAGGGAGATTTTCTCCATCATTTGTGAACCCTTGCTTGTTTTATTTACTTTTCCTATCTTCTTCCCTAGCGTTCTCCATCATCCTTGAACTACGCTGGTCTGATTCCCTTCAATGGATACGTAGGCAGCCTTTTGGTACGACCAACCCATCATCAAGAGTGATCATACCTCCATCGAAAGTGAAAGTAACTTATCAACATCCAAAGCATGGACATTCTTCATCAAAACCACAACATCAGAAATCCATCCCAAATCAAGCGGCCATGGTAAGTGAAGGTATGAACATTATTCACGCTTTCTGCAAATCACATTACACACAAAAGCAATTTTTCCATTCTTGAAAAATCTCCCTCTCAAGCAATCTCTGCTTTCCAAATCACATCACACCACAATCACAATTGTCTTTCGCAATTTCAGTTTCACACTTCTCACACAAGCACATGTATCTGCAAAGCATACATATAATAGGTATAAGCATTCATTCAACGGGTTCACTAACGGATTCATCAACAAGGGTACACTAACGGGTTCATTCATAGGATTCACTAACGGATTCATTCAATGGGTTCACTAACGGATTCGTCAATAAGGGTTCACTAACGGGCTCATTCAAAGGTTCACTAACGGGCTCATTCAACGGATTCACTAACGGATTCGCCATCAAAGGTTCACTAACGGCCTCATTCAACGGATTCACTAACGGATTCGTCAGCAAGGGTTCACTAACGGCCTCATTCAAGGGTTCACTAACGGCCTCATTCAAGGGTTCACTAATGGATTCATTTAACGGATTCACTAACGGATTTGTCAACAAATTCAACAAGCGGATTCACTAACGGATTCAGCCGGCAGATTTACCAACGGATCATGCCACCCCCTCTATCAACAAAATTCGCTCATACAGGGAGCGCACCTCTATCTCTCGCAATTTCAAATTCCTGCTTTAGTTTCTTTCTTTTTTCTTTATCGATGTCCTCGGCGGTTGTCTTTCTTTCGTCGACGCATTTTGCTTTGCAATCCACATCACCGAGGGGCTCTGTAGACACCCCGCCTTGGACCTCTCATGTCCTGATTGCATACACATTCTCTGTCTTCCTCTTTTCCGTTAAGTTTTGTTACTTTTTGTTAACTTTCGTTACTTTCCGTTAAGTTCTTGACTTACTCCGTTAGTCTTGGACTTGACTAAGTGACAAAAACCTTGAGTCTTTGTTTACTTTGTTTTTGTTGACTTTTGTGGTGTTCGTTAAGTTTCTGACTGATTTCGTTAGTTTCGGGGATTAACTGCATAACGGGGTTAACTTTTGGGCTAAAATATGGATTTTCTGAAGGCGGGACGTGCGCGCCTTTGCCTTCCTTTGTGGGAGGCGTGCGCTTCCCATAAGGGGGTGGGATGTGCACGCATCCCACCTCCAGAATCACAGATTTTGCCAAATTTCCCTCCTTTTCTGATTTGTAACCCCCAAAGCCATTATGCCTTTGCTTGATCCGGGGAAGGGCCATCTTTGTGACCACAAACACTTCCCTAACACCTATAAATACCTCTTCATTCCACCATGGAAAAAGGAGGAAGGATTTTGATTAAAGAATACTCTAAAAAACACAAAAGTTGATTTTCAAAGGGTGGTCACTATAGATAATTTTGGTTCTTCCCCCATTCAAGCACAAGGTACAATGTTTATTCTCTTCTCCTAAACTCTTGATCTTATTTACTTTCTTCATATTTTCATCTCTCCTAATGTGTTTGCAATCACCATAAAAAGGAATACAACCAAAAGGCCACTTCATTATTGAAGTTTGGCCAAGGTTACATTCCAACATTCTAAACTCTAGTTTAATTTACTCTTCTTCTCTTAATGTAATCTTTAGCAATTAATCAATAAAACAATTCTATTTTATTTCCCTTTTCTTTCCATTGTAATTGTTAACACTTATTCATATTAATAAATAGAAGGACTTTTAGCATTAGAACACCAATAGTAGCAAGACCCGCGTAAGCGGGGCGGAGTGCGTGTTTAAGTACTTCCCACTCCGTCACCTAACCCCCGAACCCTTCTCTTCCCGAATCTCTAGTTTCGTAATATACAAATAGGCTATTTCTTTAGGTTTTTTTTATGTTTCCTCAATAACATAGGTAGCGACTCTAACAATTAAAACAAGTTAGACATCCTAAGATAATTCACCGCTCTAGCCAAGCAGTGGGCTCTCCCGGGGTATCTACAGTTTGACCTGGCCGGAAGCTGCCTACGTTCCCCTTAATATGCAGGAGAGGTCCCACACAATGAGAGGCTCAGGTCACCGTAGTTCGGGTTAAGTAAATCAAGTGAGATAGTGACCGGAGAGGTCAGTGATTTTGAAAGTCATAAGTATTAGAAGATGACCGTAGAGGTCTAAGAGTAAGGGGAGATGACTCGGTCCTTGGTTAGGTATAGGTGGAGGGTCCCTAGGTAAGGTGGTCTTAGCCTAAGCGAGTCGGGTAAGGTTTGACATGGGTAGGCTAAGAGGTAGGTCGTCTAAGATCGGCTAGCTTGACTAAAGATGAGGTCGAGATGAAGGATTGACCTAGATGGGTCAAGGTGACGGGTTGACCTTTAGACGGGTCGAGATGTTGGGTTGACCTAGACGGATCGAGAATGAGGGTTTGACATAGACGGGTCAAGGCGATAGGTTGACCTAGATGGGTCGAGGATGATGGTTTGACCCAGACGGGTCGAGATGACGGGTTGACTTAGACGGGTCGAGATGGGTTAACCTAAGTTGGTTGAGATAGGGTTGACCCAAGCAATTCGGGACATGGGTAAATTGACCTAGATGGGTGGATCTAGACGAAACTGCGGTAGATAATTTGAACTAGGAAGGTCAAAGGTTGACTAGGTTGACCTAAGGTAGACTAGGTTGACCTAGACGGGTTGACCTAGACGGGTCAAGGTGTCGGGTCTAAGGTTTAACTAGAGTTGACCTAGGGTAGACATACACAACATGATGAATGATTTTAGTTAAGGTTACTTTTTTTTATAAGTGTTCTTAACTCGATCAAGGTGCATGGTTTAGAAATGAACAAGGATTAACCTCAACCACTTCATAAGTGAAAACGGTGAGTTAGATAGCCCGGGTGCCACGAAGATAGAGGCGACAGGATCACCAAAATCTGTGCACTCAGCGGAGTATCCAGTAGGGTGTGCAGTGTGACACGGACTAGTGGTAGTATGCCATTTGATTACATATTTTTAGGAATGATATGCAATGTAGGAAAGAAGTCTACTAGCATAACAATTCATAGTAACAGTATTTAAGCATGAATCAAACACAATTAGAGCAGATCTAGAACATTTAAAGCATGCTATAAACACATAAAACCTGTAAGAAATCGTTAGAATCAGATTGCATATAAGGGGATTCGTACGGCTTGATAGCCGGCGTACGGGGAAAAGGGAAGCGTGCGGTGCTTAATTACAGAAACGCCAGAAATTGCAGAAGTGCAGTTTTTTAAACAAAAAAGAGTGCGCGGGGCAGTTAGAACACACACAAAATCGTGAAGTTATGAAAGTTAGACCCTCTTAAGTTTTTTAAAAAAGTTTTTTTTCGAAAACAAGTCCCCAGCAGAGTCGCCACTGTGAATACGTAAGATGAAAATCGAGAGTCGGCACGTTGTTTTATTTGTTGTTAAAACATTGAGAAAAAACATTTATGAGAATAATAGGGTTCGGGGGTCAAATTACAATAAGAGAAGAATATTCATGTTATCACTCCTATTGCCCGACGAATCGGTCTTTTTATCATGATCAATGTGTGTGTGTGTGTGTGTGTGTGTGTGTGTGTTTGAGACCGGATCCGAATATTGCCTACATTATTCTCATCATGAGAAGCTCAGGTCGGTGTAGTTCATTGATGAATTAGAATGGGGAAAGATGAAGCGGAATCATGCATATAGAGGGGGAAGATTAGGGTTAGAAGTATTTCCTAGATCATATTAGGGTTTGATGAAACCCTAGGATCATCATCGGCTATGGCATGTGCACATAAAGAGGGATTACAATCCTAGATCTAGCATATCATGTATGTATAAGACTTAGATCTAGCATGAAGATCCTACCCTAAATATGATATATATTATGAATCTAGACTAAGAACATGAAGAACACATGAAGAACATATGAATATGGATGCATAAACATAATGAAAATATGCATAATATAGATCTAGCCTAAGAACATAACAAGAACATAATAAGAAAAGTAAGAAGACTCACCTTGATCGGCAAGAACTATGATTGAAGCTTCTTGAAGATTCGAAGGGGCTTCGAGGGTGCCGAAAAGGCTTAAACTAAGAGTTTCCTCGTTAGTTTTGGCTGTGGAACTCATAGAATGAATTCGTTATCGATCTCTGGAGCTGGAGGCACCTATTTATAGGGAATAGGAGTCTGAAGGAGTAGCCGCGCGGAAAACTCCCACACTGGCCGCGTGGCCAGTATTGCCGGATCGCGTGGTTATCTAGATATCAGTAAAATCTCATCACTTTGTTCTCGGGATTAGGTCATTATCCTGATAGAATTTGACCTACAACTGATTTTGTCAATCTAGAACTTTGGAAAGCTGTCAGATAAGTCCCTGTCAGGTTTTTCTTGCCTAAAAGGTCCTCGGAGGCCCCTAAACGTCTAGGAAGTCCTAAATCTTCAGATCGGGTACTAACAGTGGGACACTTGAACTTGCCTTACCATCAACATTTTCTTTGCCATTAAAGGATTCTTTTGAACGGGCTTTGAATTCGGCAACTTCTTCGCGGTGGACTTTGTTTTCATAATCAAAGCGGTCTTGCCACAAATCATCTTTACGGCGGGCATCTTCGACAAATCTATCCATTTGTTCCTTCATGTTGAACATTTCTTCGTTGTGACGGGAAAAAATCTCACTACTGTTGTTGTTGCTGTCGGAAGCCATTGGACCTATTTGAAGTCGAAGAATACGGTTGATCTTAGGATGGCCCTACAAACACACTTTGAGAAAAATAACTTAACCACAAAACAAAAAGACTCAACCACATAGAAAAAAATCTTTTATTTATTTATTTATTTACAAAAGTCGGAAGGACGTTTGTCCTTTTTGGGGTTTCTAGAAAATAGTGGAATCATCACACTAGTATATACACCATGTCGCGGTCCCATGTACTCATCGGATTCCACCACGCTTGTGAGACCTAAATGTGTCGGGATTAAACTAAATTAATGTCACAAAGCATACATGTGGGAACGGATTTTTATTTTGTCCATAATAACCACTTGTTTCTCTTGGAAACGACATGTATGTTTTTGTGACATTAGTTTAGGGAAATCTTAACACATGAAAACCGACTTGGTCACGGAGTGTTAGATCCTAACTAAGAATGTGTTGGCTTATGCTTGGCTAAAGAGAGGCTTAAAGTTCACCCCCAGCATGTAGTCATGAACTATGCCACGGGCTGAGGTTTTCCGCTTCGAGAGAGTCAAGGTCGAGTGGATCTTGAAACTCTCTATGACGGGCCTCGACGGGTTCGGGGTTATGGACTTGTGAGACTCTATAGTGAGAAGTTGATATGAATTTGTGCACGTAGTGTGAGGTTAAGCCAAGTGACATTTTTTTAAGAAGAGAAAAATAAACAAATAAGAACGTAAGAAATAAAAATTTACAACTTTGGAATCACCCGTGTGACCGATAAAATGAAACAGAAACCCAAAAATAATCAATTTTATGCAAGCCATTGTGCCCACAGACTGTCAACCATTCTGTTTTGTTTCTAGAAAAATATCCAGAAGCGCGCGCCTCGGTCTGTTGAGGTGGGAGGCGGGCGAGTCTGGCAGAAGAAGGTGAAGGAGCCTGCTTCTGGGCTGTACGTGTTGGACAGTCGGTTCAGGGGATTTCCCTAACCCTAAATGAAAGCATTTCTTTCCTGCAGTCATTATTAGCAAAAAAAAACATGGAATTGAAGGGCAGGATGCAATGTGGGAGATTCTGGTGCATTGGATCAGAGACGCGCGCATTAGGCCTAGTAGGTCGGAGGTGCACGCTTCCAACCCTCTAACACAAGAATGCTCGCAAGAAATAAATAAAATAACACCAAAAGTGAAAACGTAAGTTTAACCCTCTATGTAGTCCCCAACAGAGTCGCTACTGTAGATACCCCGAAAAAACCACTACTTGGTTAGAGCGATGGATTCTCCTAGGATGTCTATTTGATTTTAGTAGTTGTTAGAGTCTCCACCTAGGTTTTTAAAGGAACATAAGAAAACCTAAGAATAGCCTATTTTCTTAAGAAAACCAGCGATTCGGGAAGACTGGTTCGGGGGGTTAGGTTAGTAGTGGGAAGTAGTTACACCCACTCCTCCCAGCTAAGGCCGGTATTGCTACTTTAGGTGTTATATGTCTATGATTAAGTCCTTCTTATGCTAACAAGATTAAATAAATGGGGAATTAAGGGATATTGAAATGTTGGAAGATAACCTTGACCAAACTTCAATAGTGAAGTGGTCTTTTTGGTCATGTTCCTTTTTATAGGGATTGTATACACTTTAGAAAGTAAAAGATGAAGAAAAAAAATAAGTTGCTTTAGAAAACTAAAAGGAAGTAAACAAAACAAGAAGAGTGTTTTAGAAAAAGAGGATGAACATCATACATATGCTTGAAAATAGAGAGAACCAAATTGCCTATAGTAAAGACCCTTGAAAATGGACTTTGTGTTTTTAGAGTGATTTTGATTCAAGGATTATTGGTCCCTTTCTAAGGTGGAATGGATGGGTTAATATAGGTGTAGGGGGAGTGTTTGAGGTCAAATATATGGGCTTTCCCCGTATCAAGCAAAGGATTAGTGGCCAAGGGTGTTACAAATCAGAAAAGGAGGGGAAAATGGCAAAAGCTGAGATTTTGGAAGCGGGAGGTGCATGCCTTTGACACCCCCTATGGGAGGCGCACGCCTCCAGCACAAGGGGCTAAAGGCGCCCACGTCCGGCCTTCAGAAAAATCACATTTTAGCCCAAAAGTTGGTCCCGTTAGGCAGTTAAGCCCCCTAACTAATGAAATCAGGCAGAAACTTAACGAACACCAACGAAAGTCAACAAAAACAAATGAAACAAAGACTCAAGGTTGAATTTGTCACTTAGTCAAATCCAAGACTAACGGAGTCAGTCGAGAACATTACAAAAGGTAACAAAAGTTAACAAAAAGTAACGAAAGTTAACAGCAAAGAGAAAACAAAGATTGTGTATGTAATCGGGACGTGAGAGGTCCAAGGCGGGGTGTCTAAAAAACTCACCGCGATAATAAACAACTCATGACCTTCTTCAAACAAAGCTTCCACTCAAACCCGGTTTCATCATCAACCGGGTCACCGTCGAACTACGCTGACCAGAGCTTCTTACATTGAGAAAAACGTAGGTAGCCTTCGTAGTCCGGTCTAAAATATACGAAACCCACCTTGAGCCAATCCATTTTCTCTTCTCTCTTCCCCTATATATTCAACTTTTAATAATTTTTTCACTCACAATTGATCAAAACAATAATTATTATTAGGCTACTTGTTTACCCAATAATCAGAATCCAATAATCAAATCAATGTGGTCCATTCTTAAGCAATAAAATGATAATTCTGAATAACATAATTTTCAATGTCTTGACAAGTCTTCTTTTCTACAAGCTAGGAAGAGCTAAACACTTACTTTCTGTCAAGCAGGGCTTCCTTCCTATTCTACATATACCTTTCATAGTTGTCCAAAGATATACGAGAACGTTATTTCTCTCTCTATCTCTCTCACTCTTCTTAAAATACCCCTATAGGTTTTTAATGCGATTCTTTTCATTTTTGAGTCGACTGAATAAATAAAATAAAATAAAAAAAACCGACACAAAAGAGATGCAATCTAGATTGAAAACCCGCAAGGGCGGTCTAGGCAGAAAAAATGGTGCGTCTTGAAAATAAAGGAGGTGGAATACCCCGCTCTATGCCGTCATCAACACTGGGGCTTCCCCAACATAAATGGGTCGACTACGTGGTTTCTCAAAGAATACCGGGCCTCCAACAAAATCACAACTAGCATAAAGGCATCCCTCGAGGGCATACAACTAACTTTTTGAATTAGTGAGGGTTGTAATTAATTACAAGGCATCATTATAAAATCATCACTGTCAAAAGTTTTCTTCCACATTGGTTACAAACCCACACCCTCGGTCTCCACAAAAGTTGCGAAAACATATTCGGTCCTACCTCGGACCTATCTCCGTGATCCTCAAACTAACTCGGTCCCGTACCTCATCTCATACGCTTAAGGAACCCCTGGGTCATACACCCTATCTCCTACACTCTAGGTCACCCTAGGCCTAAACCCTGGAATCTTTAGGTGCCAACCCATCTGTTCTCAATCCATGTCCGTAACACTTACCTAGTCTTATTCGGCTTAAACCAAAACCCTCTAGCTCAAATCTGCATAACCTAAACTTATCGAGTCCAACCTCTTAGGCCTACTTGGTCTAGCTCGTAGAGTAACTCCTTAAATCCTAAGCCTACCCAGTTTTCTGGATAGCAGACATAGTAATACCTTCCCAGTCTTACTATGGATCTCTAAACCTCTTTATCTAAACTTAGGTCCAATCTCCTAAGCCTACCTGGCCTAACCTGGGGGATAACCCCTTAGGTCCTAAAACTACCCGATCTAATCCTTAAACTCCTAAGATCTCAAGCCTACCATTTGAGTCTCAAAATCCATCTGGTCATATTCGTCCCTAAGTCTACCCAAAACCTGTCAAGTACATATTCTTAACTTGTAGGACGACCCCTACCAAAGTCCTTAAGACTCAATCCCTGTCCTTAGAACTAACATGGTCACATATCGGGACCCATTTCCCGAGTTCATAGCTTTCTCAATATAGCCCTTAATCCTTTAAGTTTCTAAACATACCTAGTCCAAACCTCAACACTTTAGGTTCAAAACCTGCCACACTCGGTCTAAACCCTTAACTCTTTTGGTACCAAGATCATCGGATCTTGCGCCTTGCCTAGTCTAAACTATAGCTCATTGGCCATCAAAACTACTTGATCCTTATTTCAGTCTCTAGTCTTACCCAATCTAAGCCCATATGGAAATCCCTTAGGACTGAAACTTGCAAACTCCAAAACCTCATGTCTCAAAGACTACCCAGTCTGGCCTTCAAAAGCTCCCAAATTGCAGACTTACTATTCTATAAGGCCCTGGTCTCCTTAGAACCCTTTTAGTCTTACCCTAACTCTCTAGCATGATTAATCTAAGCCCAGGTCTAACCTCTTCGGCCTGGCCTGAGAAATAACCCTTTGCGGCTTATCCTTTTAAATCACTAAACCCGTTTAGGTTTCAAGCCTCCCCAGCATAAATCTTAGCCTTAAAGCATCAAGCTCACTCACTCCAAACCTTAACCCTTTTAAGACTCAGACTTGCTTAGTCTAAACCAAGGCTGACCTTCAAATCCTTCCGTTATCTAAACTTATCCGGTCCTAATACTCGGCCTAGTCCTCCATATTTTAAGTCTCACCTTAGATTTTTGTTAAGATTCCCTATCTCTCCCTTTATCTTAGACAAGCCAGCTAATCTCTAACTGGATTTGCACAAAACCTGTATAAACAACTCACGCGCCTTCTGGACATTCACATCCCGTACAAATCGCCCCGAGGCTAGACCGATCTAACACATATTATATGGTATATAAGTCCCTATAGAATGTGTACAAAAGCATAAACATCCTTGCATACATAAACATGATACAGTCATCCTTAAAGTCATCAAATTGTCTTGCTACAAACTATTCAAACCCTAGCCTCGATCCTAGGAAGCCACACTCTCTCTGAACCATGGCCTCGAGCCTAAGAACCCATGTTCTTTACCAAATACCTAGTCTTAAACCTAAGAAACATCCAACCTTTCGCTTCAGAAACCTACCTTCTCGATCACTAACCTCAAGCCTAGAATGCAACATGTTCTCTCTAAACCCTAACCTCACATCTTGGAAATTTCCATAACCTTATTCTCACACCTGAGAAATTTCAATGTCCTACCCCACAAATCTAGGAATCCATGTTCTCTCCAAACCCTAGTCTTACACCTAGGTAAATCTCCAAACCCTATTCTCACGCCTAGGTAAATTTTTGAAACCCTAGCATTAAGCCTAGGGAACTTATCACCATCAAAACACTAGTCTCGAGCCTAGTAAACTACCGCCTCCAATCCCTAGCATTAAACCTAGGAAATTTCCAATCCCCAATCTCAAGCTTGAGAAACCTACCATTACGATCTTCTTGATCCCTAGCCCGCAAGCCTAAGAAAATCAATCTGTAACCTCAACTCTCTAAACCCTAGACTCATGTCTAGGACACAATACTCTTTTTGAAAACTTATAACCCTTGCCTCGAGCCTAGGATGCAACATTCTTACCAAACCTCGCCACAATTTTAGGAAGTGACAACCTTCCCAAATCACAAGCCTACGAAATCCACTTCATTTCAAAACCATAACCACAAATCTTAGGGAACCTTCCATAACCCAATCCCTAGTCTTAAGACTAGGAAGCCACAAATCGTTCTAACCCCTTACATCAAGCCTAGAAATCTAACACCTTAGCAATCCCTATCTTCAAATCTAGAAAACCACAATGTCCCTGACATCCCTATATCAAGACTAGGAGAATACCATCTTCCTTATCCCCTTTCTCAAATTCCTATGTCCTAACTTAGGAAACCAAACAAAATATCCCATACCTAAAGCCCTAGTCTCAAGCCTAGGAAACTGCAATCCCTTGCTTCTTTTGAAAATAGTATGAACAAAGGGATGGCTCGTAGCCTCGTTGCCTACCTTCGACAAAGTCCTTAATCCAGGAGAAGGGAATCTCAAGCATTATGCTTTCCATGCTTGACCTTTCTGCCTATGTCTTAGTAACTCTTCATGAGAGTCTGACACCTTCTGTTACTCTCCAAAAGACCATTACCCTTGTGACTCCTCATGAGTCCATTACCCATAAGAGTTTGTCTCTCTTTGTGACTCTTCGTGAGTTTGTTACCTGCGTGACTCATCGAGAGCCCATTGTCTTTGTGACTCCTTTAGAGTCCGTCATCTTTACAACTTCTTGAGAGTGTGTGATCTTTGAGACTCTCCTAAAGTCCACCCGTTATTTTTCAGCTCGAGAAGACACTATAAATCCCCAAATTATTTACCTCTGGCCCGAGAGGTCTCTACAGTTTCCAACATTATCTACTTTTCAATCTCAGCGGATACTTTAGTTCAACATAAAATCCGTGAGAGGTACCTCCTTTTTTGCCACATGTTGTAGATCCCTTTACTTTAACATGATACCCATGAGAGGTACCTCCTCTCCGGTCACATCTTTTTTATCCCTTTATTTTAACATAATACCCGTGAGAGGTACCTCCTCTCTGTCCACATATAATACCCGTGAAAGGTACCTACTCCCCGACCACACCTTTTTATCCCTTTATTTCAACATAATACCCGTAAGAGATACCTCCTCTTCGGCCACATCTTGTTGATCCTTTTATTTCAACATAATACCTATGAGAAGTACCTCCTCTCTGGACACATGTTGTTAATCCCTTTATTTCAACATAATACACGTGAGAGGTACCTCCGCTCATCCCTTTATTTCAGTATAATACCCGTGAGAGGTACCTCCTCTCCGGGCACATTTTTTTGATCCATTTATTTCAGCATAATACCCATGAGAAGTACCTTATCTATGACCACATCTTGTTGATCCCCTCATTTCAGTATAATACCCGTGAGAGGTATCTCTACTCCGGCCACATCTTGTTGATCACCTAATTTCAACATAATACACGTGAGAGGTACCTTCTCTCCGGCCACATCTTATATATCCCTTTACTTCAACGTAATACCCGTGAGAGGTACCTCCTCTTCGGACACATCTTGTTGATCCCATTATTTCAATATAATACCCGTGAGAGGTACCTCCTCTCTGACCATATTTTATTGATCTATTTACTTCAACATAATACCTGTGAAAGGTACCTCCTCTTTTCAATATAATAACCGTGAGAGGTACCTCATTTTTTAACCACATATTGTTGATCCCTTTTAACATAGCATCTTTTTGGCTCCAACCGATATCATTGGCTCCAGTCAATACTCTTTTGGCTCCATCTGATATCTTTGGATCCGACCAACACCCTTTTGGCTCCAGCCAATATCTTTTTGCCTCTGGCCAATACCATTTTGGTTGCGGCCGGTATCCTTTTCACTCCGACCAACATCCTTTCGACTCCGGTCAACATCTTTACAGTTCTAACCGAGGTTCCACATATATCCTAACTACGATTGGCTTGATTCCCCTTAGGATACGTAGGAAACCTGAAAAGGTACAGCCACCCGACCTACGTGGTCACCTTTTACTACAAATCCATTCTTAGCAGAAGATACCTTCTTTTGTCAGTCCCATTTATTCGTCTGAACTACGATTAACTTGATTCCTCTTAGGATACGTAGGAAACTTGAAAAGGTCCAGCCGTCTGACCAACCTGGTCATCTCTCATTTGCGACTCACCCTAAGTTCAACATCAATCTCGCAAGAGTTATCCATTTCACCTTCATCCGTTTCTGAATTGCCTTTTTCAGGACGAATCCTATCTCTTTTCGTCGACCCCATATACTCTGCAAATAGCGTCACCGAGGGGCTATTGTTAGTACCCCACATAAAATATTCCCTAGATAAGCCCTCCTAGCTATTTAGGAACCTCCAAGGACCTCTTAGGTTGTCTAGGATTTCCCTAGAGTCCCAAATTGGCGAAATCAGACTCCTGATCTGTTTTGATTAGGAGATAGACCAAATCCCGAGATAAACATACCAGATCTCTTCAAAATCATGATAACCACGCAATCTTCATTATGTGGCCGGGCGGCACATATGCCATTGGCCTGGTGGAAACATTTGCCGGATCCAAAAATCTATAAATACTGCCTTCCTACAGCAGTTTCAACACACAATTCATTTTCTGAGTTATTCAGTCAAAACTGACGGCGAAACTTCTAGTTTAAGCTTTTCTTGCACCCTCAAAACTCCTTTGAATCTCCAAGATGATTTGACACTAGTTCTTGGCGACCTAGGTACGTCTTTTATTCATGTTCTTGCCATATTTCTAGGTTAGATCTATATTATTCATGCTTATTCATATGTTCATAATATTATGCTAGATCTAGGGTTTATTATATATAAATGCTAGATTTAGGGTTTCGATTTTCGAATAATCATGTTATTTCATTAACTATAGTTCTAAATTATGATCTTTAGCTATAACGTCCCATGATCATTCAATTCTCTAATGATGAACATTGATGAACATGCATGGAACGTATCGATGGTGTAATCGCCGTTCTAGGATGTGATCATCCTATTGCTTCTTTCTCTCTCCATCCACCTTATGCATGCTCCCGCTTTTTCTTACAATTCCCGTAAACACCGCACACAACTAACACCCCTTAATCATGATAGAAAGTCCGATCCATCGGGCGATAGGAGTGATCACTGTAATATTCGTCTCATGTCGTAACTTAACCCCCGAACCCTATTATGTATATGTGAACAATAAAACTTCTCATGCATCGTTGCATCGGAACGGGTATTCATAGGTATTAATTTCTGTCCAATTCCAAAGTAATGCCCAAAAACTACAAGCTTTCCACAAATTTTCTTTCCATACTTTGTAATGACGAAAAACTACAAGCTTTCTAAAAGAAAAATCCAATTACATACCAAAATCTCACACGTAAAGTTTATTCAAATTTGAAATAAAATAAATCACATCCAAAAATCAAATAGTCAATGAAATTACTCAAAAAATATTTCAAGAAAGCTCAGCATCAATCTGCGCAGCAACATCATTAGGGCCGTCCAACAATGAACTAAGATAAACAAATTTACGCTGATGAAGTTTACTGATTTTGTCCAAATCTTCCTCGGTCAATGAAAAGTCAAAGATCTCGACGTTCTGCCTCACCCTCTCGCTGTTGTAACTCTTGGGCACACTAGTAACTCCTTGTTCGTATAACCACCGTAGAGAAATCTGCAATAAATTGTCAAATATAGCATCAAACTAGGCTTATATGGAATAATCCCTTCCTCTCATAACAAATTTAGCTACTTTTTCTTAAAATAGTCAGTTTTGACCAAGACATTATTAAAAAAAAAATTGATAATTGTTAAAAATCGAAAAAATATTATATTACTCCTTCTGCCTCTAAATGTATGTCTATTTTCAAGAAATTTTATCACGAAATAAATGTTCGGAAATAACTTGTTTCTAAATACTTTTTAATAAAAAAAATCACTAATCTTTTTTTACTTGTAAAATCAAATGTTCAGAAAAAGAGGATTAGATGATCATACATAGATTTTTTCCACTAAACTATATAAATAGTTAAAAAAAAAATGAAAAAGAATCAGACATCCCTTTAAATGCAATTTTGACATTCAGTGACAGAGAGAATATATTTTTAATTGTGAATCAAAAACGATTTTTAAATTTTCATATATCGTCAAATTTTCCATAAGTCTCAAGTCTTGTAATAAAGTTAAATATTTTAGTCAAAATGGTTGAAATTGTTATGGGATGCAGGGAGGATATTTCTGTGAATCCTACTTGAATCCGAACAAATTATCTATGCTCGATTGGGTAATTGGATTAAAAAACAAAAAAAAAAAAAAACGGTATCAAGAAAAGGAAATAAAAGGGGGGAAATTTACTGACCTGAGCAATGGTTTTTCCTTTGGATTCTGCGATTTCCTTGAGGACAGTAGATTGCATGACTCTGTCATCTCCAAAGACAGTACCGGCTGCTCCCAACGGGGCGTATGCAGTGATGACTATTCCATTTTCTTTGCAGAATTCTCTTAGCTTGTTTTGTTGCCAAATTGGGTTCATCTCAACCTATACATTAATCAAAATTACATTTTTTTTTAGTATTATTATATACGTACTAACTAAAAACATTCACAAATTAACGAAATTTGGCACATCTTTATTTATATATTTCATTCTATTTCCTCTATACAGTATTAGATGATTATCATAGGCCAGACTGACAAGTGACAATCATTTAAATGATTGTCACACGCCAGACTAACATGTGATAACACTTAGTCAACTGTTAATATTTTATTCGCTCCGTTCCATAATAATGGTTACAGAAACTAACCTGGTTGACTGCGGGAGGAATTTTGGCAAAAGAGAGAATTTCTTGGAGTTTCTGGATCGAGAAATTGCTAACACCAATAGCTTTAGTAAGTCCAAGGTCTTGACATTCTTCCAATGCTTCCCATACGGCCTTAAGATCCATTGCAACTACAGAGTCTGCCGGAAACGGCATCCGAAACTCCTCGATTGACATATTTAGCTTGTACGGCCAGTGAATCAAGTACAAGTCAATATACTCCAAGCCCAAATTCCTAAAACAAAAGATAAATAAATTAAAGCAATGCTACGAGCACCAAAAAAAAAAGTTACAGTAATATTAGTACTAGTTTCAACAAGGGTATAATGGTAAATTTTTGTACTTACTCGAGACTCTTCTTGATGGAGGGTAAAACGAGATGGCCCTCAGTCGAATCACACCATAACTTGGTTGTGATGAAAACTTCGTCTCGTGATTTGATGAGGCCCAGCTCGAGAGCTTCTTTAATGGCCTCACCAACTGGCTGCTCTGATCCATACAAAGCAGCTGTGTCAAAGTGCCGGTATCCGACCTTGATTGCATCTAGGATGGCGGGCTTAGTCCGATCGTGGCCTTCTCCGGGGTTTGAAGGTGCGGTCCCTAGACCGATAACAGGCATGGGTCGGGCCCCACTCGCGGATCTTAGAGGAACTTCAGGAATGGCTACCATTTTCCTTTTTTTGCTTGAATTTGGGGGTGACAGAATTTGGTTTTTGTATAGAGTATGAGATTTATGGAAGTGATGAATGAATTAGTGATTTTGAAATTTTAATGAGGGTTATATTTATATATAGATGGCTGTTAAGTTTGACTAGTCTAAATTAGCATCTTTTAAATCAAGGAGATTTAGACAAAAAGGCATTTAAGTTTGACTTTTGAAACGATTCGTCAACAAAGTTTAGTCATGCATGACACAGGTAGCACACCAAGCAACTAGGATTATTATAGGAATAGGAACTTCTCGTCTTCTCGATTTTATATTATAATCTTTCCCTGGGCTTTTTGTTTTATTTGTGTGAACCCGATAATGAAACTTTATTAAACATAAATAAGATAAGGAAAAAGAGGAATTATACATTTAATTATGGAAAAGTTAATTGTAGTACTCCCTCCGTCCCAGAATAAGAGTCTCATTTTCTTTTTTGGTCCGTCCCAGAGTAAGAGTCTCATTCCTAAAATGGTAAAGAATCTTTACTATTCACCCCACTCATTCTCTCTCATATTTTACTTTTATACTCACAACACCAATCAATTCACTATTCTCTCCCACTCATTCTCTCTCATACTTTACTTTTACACTCACAACATTTACATCACATCTAATATTTATTAATAAACGTGCAAATGAGGGGTGGGACTCTTACTCCGGGACGGAGAGAGTATGTCTTTTGACATAGTCCTTTTCGTATGTGATAAATAAATAATTAATAAGGTATTCTGTTTCAAAATATATGTCGTTTTAAATTTCTTTACACATAAAGAAATGCAATTAATACATATCAGAAAGACGTATGTGCCCCTAACAGTCCAATTCCTAAACAGTTTAAATGCATATACAATAGATAGTTTATAATTAATGAATAAGGGTATAATAGGTAAACAAGAGTAAATATATCTTGATAATTGTAAAACGTCAAGTATGAAACAAAAATTTACTCCTAAAATGCTATGTATTCCGTTAAATTGTTAATTCAGGGACCTTACAAGAAAGAGATTGCTTAAAATATTGACAAAAACTTATGTGAGAACACTATATAACCCGTCTCATGGATGAGACGGGTCATTTTTGACCCATAACCCGGCCCATTGAACCAGCTCCATGACCCAGGGGGCGACCCTGCCACGTGGTAGCCTCTCATTTTTTTTATTTTTTTTTTAATTTTTATATTTTTTTTGGTTTTTTTTTTCGGTTTGTCAAAAGTAATAGTTACTATAACTTAATGTAATGACTGTATACATATAAAGTAACAGTTTGTATACATAAAAGTAATACATATATACAGAAAAGTAAAAGTGTTTTTTTCTATGTTTTCTTCGCTTGCCAAAAGTAATACTTATTACAACTAAAATGTAACGAACGTGTTACTTATATGTAATAATGTTTATACATAATTGCAACACATGTATAGAAAAGTAATAATTCAACCATTTACATTTTGAGATTTTTACCAATAAGTCCCTGAGATAAGATGGAATTTGCCAATAAAAACAGCAATTTTCGTTTTTTACCTTAGGATCCTTGAGTTGAAATCAAAGCTCCCATAGAGTCCTTACTATAATTTTAAATGTCAAAACTACCCTCACCTTCCCACACATATACAACGTCTTTTTCGCCCCCTCTCCCCCAAATAGGTTCAAACCCTAGCCCTCTCTCTCTCTTGATTCTCTCTCCCCTCGCAAACAGCCTCCTTCTCAGGTGAATCCCTCCAATCTGCGAACCATCTGCCAGAAAACGAAAAAAATTCAACAACCTGCTGAAAATACAGAATCTGTTCAATTGGTGTTGGACAATACACCCTCTCCAAAACGGGCATAACCCATCTATGCCAGCCATTAAAGACGAATTCAAGGGGAAAAAATTGACCATGCTGCCTCCTGCTGTTGTTGAGATTGAGATTAAGAGAGAAATTTGATGGCCTAACTGTTTTGGATTTTGGGGGTAAGTCTGAAGCTCTTGTTATTCTCCCCAGTCATTTTCATGGTGTGCGTGCTTTGTATTCTCCTTTTATTTTCGGTTTTTATTGTCTTTTTGCTCTTGTTTTCTTTCAAACTTCCTCCCCATTTCTTTTCCAGTTTGTACAGCTCTATAGACCTTTTATCTTTTGAATTTTATGTTATTTCCTCATAATTTGATAATTAGGCCACTTGAATTGGCTACTCCTATTTGATTGAGCTTGGTTGTGTAAGTTTCAGATCTTTGTTTCAGTTTTATGTAATGAGCTCTCATAGCCTTCACTGTGTTTGTAATTTTGCCAACCAGGCAATGAATTCATAGATAATGGGACTGTGATCTGTAATTGTAGTTCTAGAAAGGTGATAATGGGTCTTGATTTTTGTAATAGTTAAGATATATTTTTATTCATTTATTTATTCAAATTTGTGAAATTACATAAATGTGAAATAACACAACTGTGAAAATCAGTTGAGAATGATTTTACAAGTGAAAACTAAAAAACTGACACAACTGTGAAATCACACAAATATGAAATTAGTTGAGAAATGATTTTACAATTGAACAATGAAAAAATGACACAATTGTGAAATCATACAATTGTGAAATCAATTGAGAAATGATTTTTACAAATGAAAAATGAATTTATAAGTTTTAACCATGCAAAATGATAAGAAATGAATGTACCAGTTCTTATATTAAACTCATGTGTTAACAACTGAGAAATAAATTTACCAGTTCTTATATTAAACTCGTGTGTGAATAAATGAGAAATGAATATCTCATTTGTTATTATATTTTAACAACAGAGAAAAATTGATAACCGAGAAATGAATGTACTAGTTCTTGTACTCAAATCATATGTGAATAACTGAGAAACGAATGTCATCAATTGTGAAAAATGAGAGATGATTTTATCAGTTTTTACTCAATTATGAACAACTGTTAAATGAATGTCTGAGTTATTATATTCAAATTCATGTGAGAACAACTGTGAAATGCATGTCTCAGTTATTATAATGATTGTGAAAATTGAGAGATGAATTTATCAGTTTTTAAAATGAAAAATGACACTACTGTGAAATCACACAACTGTGAAATCATACAATTGAGAAATCATACAACTGAGAAATCCGTTGAAAAATGATTTTTAAAGTGAAAAATGAAATTTTATCTTCTAAAATAGTGAAATTAATTGAGAAATTAAAAATGATTTTCTCAAACTTTTACTAGGAAAAAATGAGATTTTTATTTTTAAAATTTAAATTATGTGTTGAGTGTACTTGTTTGATTCGATTTGACGACACGATTAAAACAGTGGTCTTCGATTATTTTTTCAATTTCTAGATTTTGAGAAATTATATTTTAAAATTTTGAGGGTGAAAAGAAAAGAGAGAGAAAAAGTAGGAGGAAGAGAGAAAAAAATAGGAAGGAGAGTGATAGAAAAACGGAAAGAGAAAGAGAAAGAAGGGGAGAGAGAGAGAGAGAGCAGATGGAATGCGCAGATGGAATATGCGCAGTGCGCTAGTTGTACGCTGATCATGAAGTGCAGGGGTATTTTGGTCTAAGGAAATTGCAAGGGACTTATTGGCGAGTTTCCATAATGTCTATCCTTATTGGTCATTTTTGTTTGGATGAGGGACTTATTGGTCAAAGCCTCTTACATTTTTAGAGCTAAAAACACTTGATTAGTGTTACATGTAAAAGTATTACATTATCTATAGAAATATGTTATAATTTCTTTTATTAAAGTGTTACATTTACTTGTACAAACAATTACATTCATATATATGTGTTGTTACTTTTCAAATGTTACTTTCTTTCAAAAAAATTAAATCAAAATACAAAATATTTTACATTTTTGCAAAAGCATTATTACATTTCAGTATAAATAATAATTACATTTAGATATTGTTTGGGTTACATGTAATTATAGTTAGTATTACATTTGAAAAAAATGGGTAAAACGAGCTTTTGTTTTTGTAAAATAGGTGTTACGTTTACTTATGAACAATGTTACTTTATATGTATACAGTCATTACATTAAGTTATGATAACTATTACTTTTGGTAAACGTCGGAAAAGCCGAAAAAATAATATAAAAAAAATTTATGAGGGGGGGGGGGCTATGGGAGGCTGCCACGTGACGGGTCATGCCCCATGGGTTCTGGGGCGACCCGTCTCATACATGTGATGGATCCCCTTGTTCTCATGGGAAGACTACCTCTAAAATATTTACTTTTTAGTAAAATTATCAATTACCTTTGTCGCACATAAATCTAGTTTGCACTTGCAATAATAAGATGTGGCCTTAATTACGTCCATTTATTTTAAAGTTCATTCACTACAGAATCAAAAACTAAAAATGATTTTTCTTTTGCTAAAAAAAATACTCCCGGTGTTCCGAAACGATAGTCTCATTTTAATTTTTTATGGTCAACAAAAATAAACTTTGACCAAATATTAGTGTCAATTTAATGATCACAATAAAGTTCTAATAATTGTTATTGATAAATCACTTAATGATTTATCAATTACAAATTTTAGAATTTCACTAGAATGATTAGATCGTTACCAATGATTGGTCAAATTTCTATTTTTTTGACCATAAAAGTCAAAATGAGACTATCATCTGTGACAAATGGAGGTTTATTTGTTATATGGAAGTCTTATCTTATACAAAATTAGTTTTTCTAACTTAGTATAAAATGTTGACCAATTCTTGGGTGCAGCAGCCGCACGTGGGGCGGCGGGCCAAACTCGTGGGCCGAACCCGTTTGGAAAAATTCCACAAGGCCCCTCCTCTCAGATTCTTATTCCATAAAACCCCAGGCGAGATGCAAAATTCCAACTAACCCCAAATTTGAAATCAAAATGCCATAAAACCCCCCAAACCCCATCACTCAGGCCCGCCCAACCCGATTCCCCCAGCCTAAGCGGATTCGGACCCCAGCAACCCGCTCCAGACCCGCCATTGTAAATGAAAAACAAAAAAGTTGCCATAAGGTTTCGAACTCATGATCTCCAAGGGGAAAGTGTGACTTAACCACTGAACCACAGAACATCTTATTTAATGTTTCTCAACATTTAATATTAGAAGTATCATTCTGGCCAAAATAAATGATATAAATTAAATCTTTCCAATCAATTAATGAAATTCTTGATTATTCACAAAAACATTAAATTTGTAAAATAAATATCATTTTACATTAAAAAAATGATTTATTAGGTCTTATAATTTGTATCAAAGTCTTGTAAATTCTTATTAAACATGTAAATTGTCTCATATCAGACTCATGAGAGCCATTTACAAAGGTCTCATATCAGACTCATGAGCCTCTTAAAAGGTCTCATAAGTGAGTTTTAAAGTCTTATAATTTGTATCAAAGCCTTGTAAATTCTTATGAGACATGTAAATTGTCTCATACCAGACTCATAAGTCTATTTACAAGGTCTCATAGCAGACTCATGAGTCTCTCAAATGTCTCATAAGTGCATTTTTTAAGTCTTATAATTTGTATCAAAGTCTTTGTAAATTCTTATGAGACATGTAAAAAAGTCTCATATAAGACTTATGAGGGACTATTTACAAGGTCTCATAGCAGTCTCATGAGTCTCTCAAAGGTCTCATAAGTGTATTTTTTAGGTCTTATAATTTGTATAAAAGTCTTTGTAAATTCTTATGAGACATGTAAAAAAAGTCTCATATAAGACTTATGAGGGTCTATTTACAAGGTCTCATAGCAGACTCATGAGTCTCTCAAAAGGTCTTATAAGTGCAAATAATGACAATTTGGTAATAAAGACTTAAATAGTGTCATTTTATATAAATAGTTTACTGGAGGGTGCTAATAAAAAAAATAAAAATTAAAATTCGATATTGCACAAAATTATAATTTAATTTATCTTTGGGTCTTTTATTATTTTTTCTAATAAAATATTTAAATACTTTATATTTTTTTAAATCTTGTTTTTCATTTTTTTTTTTTAACAAAAAGTTGATGTTTTGGGAATAATCAAAAATTTTATAAATTGGTTTAGAATCTTGTTTTTTCTTCACTTAGTTTCATTTAGGCGCAATAGTAATAGAATATATTGCAAATTTTGTATCAAATATTTGGTTGGTGTAGTGGTTAAGTTGTTAGTTTTCACAATAAGTCATGGGTTCAATTCCCATACTTAACATTTTAATTTTGTATCCAAACGGTGAGCTGGGCTGGGCTGGGGCATGGGCGGGCTCGGGTATGAGGTTGGATGGGCTGGGCAGGGCATGGGCGGGGCTGGGGCGGGTTGTGGTGGGTTTAAATGGGATTTTGATCTGACCTTGGGTTTTTATGGCATTTGGATCTCGCCCAGGGGGCCTAGAGTCCAAAGCCCAACCCGTTTGCTCCAGCCTCCCTCCATTCCCAGATCGGGACACGTGTCATTCCTTAAAAAAAAAACCCCAATAACTTTAAAATGTTATATCTTGAGATTTATAACTCAGGAAAAAATTTAAAATACCGTCTTGTTCGTCTCGACGAGACAAATCAAACTAGCTAGGTCATGATATAGTTTGATTTTTTTTTTTAAAAAAAACATACTTTTTAACACACAAGAAATTTGAGCTGCTCGTCACCTGAGATGTAACACTCTATTCTAATAAAAGTAACAGATTCATCTTAAAAAAGTAACAGCAGTTTTGCAAGAAAAAATAAATAGTTTGATAGGTTTTGTGGTTAGAAAAAATAATGTTTAAAGTCTAACAGAGTGCATATATGATTATAATTTTCTATACAGATGAATATAATATTTTTATTTAGTAAATGTATTTTTTTTCTTTAAAAAAAAGAGTAAAAATTCATGTATATAATTGGGTTTGCATCTCAATTGTTACTTTCTCAATAAAAATTGTTACATTTAAGATATAATGTTACATTTAAGAATATAAACTGTTACTTTCTCAATAAAAATTGGTTCCTGACTTTTTCCAAAATTTGCAATGTTGATGCTGTCTTTTCAATTTCGCCAATTGGTATACTCACTTTGTCATTTTGTTGCAATCCGACTACAAAAGTAACCGGGTGTTAGTTTTCTAACAAATTTTATGTCATGTGCCAGCACATGACGTTTTAAGGGACGTTTTAAGATATTTTTGAACCTACACATATCCGATTGATATGAATCTTTTTTTAAATTGAAACTAATATTTAAATTTACAACATACATTTTTTTGGCAATTTTTTCGGGTAACTGAATTATTTTATATTAAATATTAATTTTAAATATTAAGAAAAAAAGAAAACACTTGAAATAATAATCTAAAAAATATATTAGCCCAAAATATGTTTCATATGAAGTAAATGCTATATGTGGATTATCAATTCATTAAATTGAAACGTTATGTAATAGTCACATGACATAAAATCTGTTAGAAAACTAACACCCATTTACTTTTGTAGTCGAATTGCAACAAAATGACAAAGTGAGTAAACCAATTGGCGAAATTGGAAAGACAGCATCAACATTGCAAATTTCGAAAAAAGTCAGGAACCAAATTGCAATTAACCCTTTGTTTTGGCTACAAACTTGCCAATTTCACTGCCAATATGTATATCCTTCAATGAAAATTGTTAGATCATTATCTGATGCATTACGAGTTTAATAGAAGGTCTAACAGTTTTAATGGTAAAACTTCGAATTTAAAAGCAAATTTTAGCTTGTCTTTAAATTATTATTTAAAACAAAAAGATGCTCCAATAAATTTGGCAGTCCATTTCACACTTTCTAGAATATGATTCTTACCAAGAACGTTGTATGAACGGGAAAAGTGGCGTTATTAGTGGACGACGCCGTTGAACTTGAGAGTCCATTAGGTATGCTTCTGGAAGATGAAAAATGCGTGCACTAAGACGGAAAGTCTACACGTTATTATGATGATTCTTACGCACATTTTTAAACATTAGCGTCTGCTCCATAAGAAAGCCAACTTTGACTAACTTTCCTATTTTTTTTTAAACCAAAAGAAACATATTATTAATGATAATAACGAACGTTTAGAAGTCGATTATCCACAAAAGTCGGAAGTTTGACCTAAACTGTGGGGCTCGCAATTATAAACGCTGCTTTATATATTACATTTGCCAACATATCGGCATTTTGACTAACTCCCGTTTTGAGATTATAAAGATTTCATTTGCACATACTTTTGTTTACGGAGTATTAAACTAGTGGTCCTTTTTTAATTATTTAGTACTCTAATTTGTTAGAACATCTACGGTATACTCGTTTCTTTCTTCTCAATTGAAAGTATACTCCCTCATCTCACTTAAAATAAAAAAATTATCTTTTACTAATATTTTATTTTAAAAAAACAGTTTAAAAAATAGATGTTATGAGTATGAAAGAGAAAAAAAGTGGGTAGAGAATAATAAGTGAGAAGTTGTTTTGTATATGACATGTGAGTCTTATTAATAAAAAAAATAACAAATACTTTTCATTTGGGATGTTATATTTCGGGGGACACTCAAAATGACAAAACTTCTCATTTCGATTGGGACGGAACGCACACCCTGACATTGTGAAAAAAAAAATTACCAAGAATTTATTATCTAAAACAAAAAAGGTGCAAAGTCACGTATTATGTTATATAATAAAGAAACTGTAACAACTTAATGAATAAAAGTTGTTCCAGAGGTTAAGTCCTAAGGACTTTTTTTTAAACAACCCGGGTTCGAACCTCTCCATTTGATGATTCTTTATCTTTACATTGGTTTTTTACACTCTTCTATTAGTAGCTTTCGCTTTAAATTAGCTGGGCTCTCTTTTGGGGTTGTCTTCCAATTTTCAAAGTTTAATTAATGGGCTTTTATTGTTAAATTACTAGCAAGATTTTCTTTCTTTTTAGTTTTTACAATATATTTTATTGAATTATTTGAAGAAAAATTCAAATTACTTGAATTCATCACTAATTTTTTTTTTGCCAAATATCTCCTGAAATTATTTCAATTATTACTAAAATTTATTCCCTTATTTCCTACATATTTTGCAATTACCTAAGCTCAAAATTCAATGTTTTTATTAATAAATTGTCTAAATTAGTTGCTACACTTTAATTTAAGTGTAACTGTTTAAACCTTAAAAATTTGGAATAACCATATCTGATAGAAAGAACGATGGGAGATGAAAGTCGAAGAGAAAAGAAAAGTTTCAACAATATCACCGCACTTGATGCATATTAATTTAGGAAAAAGGGCACCAAAAATCACCCAACTATGACCCTTTTGTGAATTTGATCACTAAACTTATTTTAGTTGCATACAACACATTCAACTAATTCTTTTTTGCATCGAATTTGATTACTAAACTTATTTTTAATGGATAATCATATGATGATTATGGTGCATAGGATGTGGATTAAACTTGTGGGTACTTGTTGGAGAACAAGGTACTGGATAGACCCGTTATGAGATTTATGTCATGGTCAAATGTCAAAATTAAATCTCATAATAGTCATACCATTTGAATCCTTAGACCTGAGATTATCATGGTCTTCCACATGATGAACATTATGTTTGACGTACTCAAACGCTAGCCTTAACCGGGTGGTTATAAAGGCTACGATTGGCATAATCGGATTCTTGTAGGGAAGAATGATAAGTCAAGATGGGATTTGTCCCTCTCTCCAGAAAGATATCTACTTGGCCACTCGATGAGTGAGATTGATGATAGTGTATGGCCGTACCCAAGAATTGATGTGTTCAATGTCATTTGCTTATATCAATCTACTCGGGATCGAGAAAGCATTGGACAACATAAGTTGACATGGACCATGACTTATGTCCAATATAATATCGCGTGACAAAGGGATTGTGATATGTTCTATAAGGTAACTTTGGACTTTCAAAGTTATACTAATTGGGTAGTCTAATGGCTTGCTAGAGTCCGCTTATGACTTACGGGTTCTGAATGGTTCGGACTCGTTGCCAACTTAGTATAATCATATTGGGTCACACACAACAGAACGGATTGTAAAAAGGCTAATATTATGGGAAACTGGACTGGCCACCGTACGGCTGTGAAGCAACCGTACGACTGGTTACCCGTAACTGGTCAGTTTGTTTGGTTTTCTTGTACGACAAGGAATCCCGATCCTAAAAGGAATTAGGCCAGACCCTCATATAAGATATGCAGCCTGTTTTAACAGCTTCTAACGTTGATTTTGGAAATCATAACACATTGTTTTAGAAACAATAAAATATAGAGAGGTAGGATTATTAGTTTTGAGATTAAGAATCATCAAACTCAATAATCAAAGAAGCAAAATAATTCCTAAGAATAAATCGTTTCTTCATCAAGCCTTGGATCTAGCAATCAATCAAGAAGGTGTTCTTGAGTCCGTTCGACATGTGGATACCGATAGAGGGTGTTTGCGTTAGCACATCAAAGTCTGTGTTCATGGATTCGATTTTCAAGGGTATGTTTTCTTTCATCTTGTATTTAATCTAATCAACATGCACGGATCCGGGCTCATGGGTGTTTGATCTTATGTTTTATTCCGCTGCGCATGATGCATCAAAACCCAACACTTGTTACTTGTTCTTGACTCTGCAAGGTCGACCTTTGCTTCCATCTTGCCTTTGTTTGCCTTAGCGTCAGCCTTGGCTTCATCATGCCTGTTCTTCTCTTCTATTTGAAGACGAATTACCAGGTCTTCTAGAGTGATCTCCTTGCGCTTATGCTTGAGATAATTCTTGATGTCCTTCTAGGCTAGTGGCAACTTCTCAATGATTGATGCCACCTGAAATGGTTCATTCATAACCATTCCTTCAGCAGTTAATCCATAAAAGGATCAACTGAAACTCATCAACTTGGGTAGACACGGATTTTGAGTCAACCATCTTAAAATCAAGGTACTTATCGACTACAGATTTCTTTGAACCGTCATCATAGATTTTGTACTTATGCTCCAAAGTGTTCCACAACTCTTTGGCTGTTTCCACAAGATTGTAAACACCATAAAGGCCATCATCTAGTCCATTCAGAACATAATTTCTGCATAAGAAATTACATGATCCCACGCCTCTTTGGCTATCCACCTCTGCGGATCTGGATCATTAACTGGGATTGCAAGGGGGTCCTCTTTCAAGAACTTGTGCAGGCTAAGGGTTGTCAAATATAACAACATTTTCTGCTGCCATCTTTTGAAATCCAACCCAGTAAATTTGTATGGTTTCTCACCATATGTCGGGTAAGTCGCAGCAGAAGGGGTGGAACAACTTGATTGGTTGCATCAGGGGTACGACTAGGAATAGCTCCATAAGATTGAGAGGTATCATTATCGTTAGACATTCTCAAGAAAACAATAAATTCTTCTTACAGTTGTTTTTTAAATATTACAAATAAATGGTTTTCTCGAAAATGAAAAATAGATAATGGGGAAAAAGAGGGGATGGGAATTTAACAAAAGAAATTTAACCGAACGAAGTCGAGTCTTGTGAAACACAATCTCCGTAAGAAGAATTTGCCCCGCTCAGCTGCTAACGGACCAACGACAATCCTCTTATAAGATAAAACGACTTTCTGACTCTTGGTGGAAGCACTTCTGATCAAGAGACCTACGAACTAAAGGTGTTTGGACTTTCTGAACTTTGAAGGAGGAAGGATGATTCAAGATAGTCTAACTAACTGGATAATTGGAATGTTGGTGTGAATTGAATGTCGGGGTGGTATTTATAGTAGTTGAAGAGTTGCATAGTAGTTGAAGAGTTGCAAGTGACTTTAAGGGAATAGTCACAATTCCTGACGGATGAATCATGGCCGTCCAATCACACCCGATCGTTGATTTAGATCAGCGAACCGATCCAAACTAACGCCAACGTTTACATCGTACCGACCCGCACCCATACAAAGGGTTGTGGGGTTAGGAGTGTAGACACCCCATTTTGAAACCAAATTCATGATTACACTACTCTTGTGTCTCGACTTTATGTTTTGATGAAGACCCGTTAGTTTCGTCATGTTTCGTTAAGTTTCTAACTGACTCCGTTAGTCAGGGGCTAAACTGAACAAAGAAACTATAGACAAGGGTAAAATAGTACTTCTGTGCTGGATGCCTCGTATGAGACATTGATGTCTCGTATGAGACATTGATGTCTCGTACGAGACATCTCCTCTGTCTGCAAGTCTGATTCAATTTTCTTCTCCGTCCCGATCTCTTTCTTGGCCAACACTCTCCTAATCCGGGGAATATCTAATAGGAGACTTCCTAGATGATTTCCTACTGATTTCCTTACCTAATTAAACCTCTCCACCTCTAGACTTGGTCCCTAAGCAATCTAAACCTATAAATAAAGAGTCTCTCAACCCTAGACTCTCGGAATGGTTCCTAGTCATCCACAAAGAGGTTAACAACTCTCTAATCAGTCTGTCTCTCAAGAATCCCGTTTTTCCTCTCTCCTCACACCAAAACACCATCAAAATCTCATCTTTTCAAGCCAAAATCATCACAAAACTCTTGGATCATCAAGGCCTTAGTCAAGGCCATCAATTGGAATCTCAAGAACGCTTTAGGTAAACTCCTACGCTTTTAATCTCTACTTCTCATCTCATTATTTGTTTTAGAGTGGTGTAATCCCATCAAAAGAATCAGCCTAGAGCCTCTCCAATCCACGGGGATGGTCTCGAAGCACATGATCCGACATTCCAATAATTAAGAAATTAATTATTGGCTTTACTTGTTTTAATTACTTGTTCCTTATTTGATTAAAAACACCTAAGCAAGACCAATCCTAGATTGGGTGGATTGGGTGCTCCTTGACATTCCCAATCCATAACTTAACCCCCGAACTCAAGAATTTCACGGTCCGTGTTCCGTTCAACAACATGGTGGCGACTCTCAAATCAAAAAGTAAAGCGAGGATCTCTTTCTCGGATGCAAACAGTGGCGACTCCGCTGGGGAATCAAATTTAAGTGGGTTAGACTTGAATGCAAATTAGGTGTTTTTGATCTTTTAATTTTTCTGTAAAAATCTGCTCTAATCTGAAGTTTTTTGCAAATTTTCGGAACTGTTCTGAATTGGTTCTGATCTGAATCCGGATTCTAGAAGGGATATCTCGTACGGACATCTAATCTCTCGTACGAGTAATCCCCCCAAAAGCCTCCAAACACAAAACCAAACAAATTGGGACGGTTGGTTAAAAAAAATGCAGATTGGTCCCTGCTTTTCAGAACTACAGAATGGTCCCTGAGTTTTAGAATACTATAGATCAGTCCCTGCACTTCTGAAACTTGAAGGAAACGTAGGCAACCACTTTGGTCCGGTCAATCTTTTACTTGCTTTAAAAAAAATCTCTATTTTCACCTTGACATCTAGAACTTGACTCTCACACACGTGCACACATGTAGATTAATTGCACTACATACCCTATAAACCCGGTTCCCAATCAGAGGATGGATGTCGGTCAGCACTTCCTTGCCGGTCTCTCCAAAGATGGTGTACCCACTCTGTGACACGCTCCTCGACTGTGTTCATGGGGAGCCTTAGCCATAAGCCCTGCATCAACTTCATGCATACATAATAGTCAATAGGACACTCCTTATGACCGGCCGGTTTGATTCTTAGGGTTGTTTTAATCTTTTCCCAAGACAACGCTTTTCATACAATCTATAATTCTCCCTTCATGAATTCTTGACGAATGTCCCTTCGGTAAAAAAATTGTTAGACAAGGGGTTGCGATGGTAAAATTGAGAATTTTTCTACGAGGATTCGAGTCTAGTCTCTTTTGCCGTCAAGATCCTACGTTTGACAAAGTCCCTTTCGGTTTTCCCTTACAAGAATTCATAAGGTTTGATTGCATAAACGGCGTTGTTTACCAAAGTGCAAAATAATTACGGAATCGCTTAGGTTTGGCTAAATTGAATGGTGGATTCCGATGAGAATATGGGACCTTTGCCCAAATTTTCCGTTTGGGAGAGTGCAATACAGGTGAAAAACAAGGGGCTCATATTCTAGGGTGACAGAATCCACTATTCCAGGATATTAGATAGAAACCCCCCAAAACGGATTAAGTTCCGTCCGACCAAAATTAGGATTAAAATCTGAAATTCTGTGATATGTGTTGGATGCCTCGTACGAGACATCCCTTGTCTCGTACGAGGCATCTTCTTCTGTCCGTGTCAGTTTCTGTGCTTTGCCCGTTTGGTTAACCTACACTCACTCCTAAGCCTATACACCTCATAAAGCCGACTTGTTGGGACCTTAATCTTGGTTTAACGCAATCCCTATACCGATAGGTCCTTCCGAATCGTAACTAGATCATTCCAAACTTACCCGACACCATGACTGGAAGCAACGACGCCAATACTGATAATCTCAATGAGGCCAAAGCTAAAATCTTGAATGCCGCCAAGCAACTAGATGAGAAGCAAGCTCACATAGACGCCTTAGTTGCCGAGCTCCATGCATTTAAAGTCAAGAAAGCTAAGAAATAAAAAAAGAAGGATTATGAATCCCCCGCCTCCTCCGAAGACGAGGCATCCTCTAGAAATAAAGATAAAAAGTCTAAAAAGAAGCACTACGAGTCCGACTCTTCTTCTTCTTCTTCCTCCTCCGATGACGAGGAACATGTCTCTAAGACTACCAAGTCCAAGAAAGAAAGTAGTGGTGAAACCAAAAAGGTTGATGCTCCTATGACCATAAATTACCTTGAAAAGAAACTTGCCTCAATTGACACTCCGAAGGGATTATTCACTCCTTTTGATTCAGATTCTCTCTTACAATCCATCACCAAGCTTCCACGCAAATATAAGAATCCTGATATGGCAAAGTTTAATGGCACCACTTGTCCCCGATCTCATGTTGAAACCTATACTTGGGCCATGTTACCAATGGGTGTTGATGAAAACATTTTAGCCCAATCTTTTCCTCAAGCCTTGGAGCTGCAAGAGATTGGTACATGTCACTTCTAATATCCACTAGGCTTGATTGGTCAGAAGCATGTCGAGTGTTCCAAAAGCAGTTTGAAGACAACACCACCTATCGCCCTACTAGGAGAGATCTTGAGCAAACTAAGCAATACCCCAATAAGTCTTTTGCCGAATTTGCTAGAAGGTGGAGGCTCAAGTTCATAGAAATTGTTGAAAGACCTAGTCTTAAAGAACAAATCCACATCTTCCTCCAATGTCTCCGTAAGGAATTTCAAGATAAGCTTGCCGGTAATTACTTTCCTAGCTTCATTGAGCTCCACGAATGCGGAATAAGGATTGATGACCTCCTCAAGTCTAAAAGAAAGAGTAGTAGTTATCGCTACGAACATAAAGGTGCATCCAACAAAGAAGCCTCCGTCAATGCTATAGCTTTTAACAACCAAGGAAAAGGCAACTACTCCGCTGTTCCCCCTCCCAAAAGAGAGAAGAAAGAAAGAGTATACAACAAGATAAAAGGGATCACTCAAGAAGAACTCTTTGAAATACTAGTGGCAACCGAAAAGGTCAAACCAAGAAATCCTCCTACAACACCAAGGGAACTCCCTCCTAATCATGCTTATCATCTCTTCTGCAAGTTCCATAAATCCACTGGCCATGACACCAACTCTTGTCACCATTTGAAGGATGTGATCCAAGATCTCATTGACAACAAGGAACTTGAAGCGCCAAATGTCCTCACCAACCCGCTTCCTAACAAACCCTAAGCATGAAGAAGAACAAAGCCTCAAGAAAGAAATCAAGATCAACCACTTTGGGGCCACAACTATCCTCTCCCTTTCTCCTTAGAAATAGAATAGGTTTTAATTTTCTAGTATAAACTCGAATATTCGTTCTGTCATTCTATTACATCCCCCTCCTCTCTAGTTTATGCCAACTATCGAGTCTGTTTTGAATTCATTTATTAATAAAATTCATTCTTATTCCTATACACTTGTCTAAGGTTGTTCTACCTTATAAATACCTCTCTAATTCATGAAATGGATCCGCAAACAATAATTGTCATTAATCTAAAACCTTGCAATTGATAATAGAAATGTCTAAACAAGTGAGAAGGCCTAGGGGCTAAACATTACAATCACCACACTCATGTCAAAAGTCAAAGGACCACAATGGAAGAAAGTCAAAGGCATTATCATTCCCAATCAAAAGTGGGGCTACTCAATTCAAGCTTTGAGAGTAAAAAAAAAACTCTCAAGCTTTCACAACCCTACAAAGAAAGAGTTTCAACCACACACAATGAAGTAAAAAAGGAGGCCTCCCATCTCCTCCTACAATGAAGATCAAATCCGAATGAAGAAAAAATGAGACTCCTAACTTGAAGACCATCTCCATCATCTGTAGATATCACTCATGAAGATATCCAAAGAGCGCACTAATGATTAGGCCTTCTCCTCAAAACTTTTCAAGACATTTCTAGATGATTCACTTGCAAAAATGATCTGGACAAACACTTAAGACATCAAAAATAAATGCTAGGGTCCATTAAAGGTAGAACTATCTTTCTAGTACTTTGAGCCAAGTAGCGTTCTTCGTTGAGTCTAGGGGATTCCTCTTCCTCACCCTCATATGCCTTCTTCAAATCCAAGCATCAAGGCTAGGGACTTTTTATCCTTTCTTTCCTTAGTCTATTCTTTCTCGAAACGCGCGAATTCCTCATAGTAAAACAACAATAGGGACTATCCACTATGCCTCTTACTCTCACTACATAGTGTGGTATTCCCAAAGAGTCGATTCTTGGAACACGCTTCCCAAAAAGCCAAGTCGATTTCCAAAATGCCTAACTCCTTCAAACCCAAAAATCTTGTATGTCTCGCCACAATAAGAGACAAATCACTCTCTCATCTAAGTCATCTTCGAGTACATACTTTGTCAAAAAAACAAAAAAAAACATTGAAAAGGACGCAAAAGAGATGCCCGCTAGATTGAAAACCTGAAAGGGCGGTCTAGGCAAAAATCAGGGTGCGTCACAAAAAATATAGGGAGAACATTCTTCAAATCATTTCTTCTTCAACCTTCCTCAAATCAAACAGCCTCATAAGCCTGTTCATGGGGTCATTTACGACATACAAGATTCTTGGGGCTTGACTTAGACCAAAGCATGAAATCAACATGGGGGAATAGATAATGTTTTTCATCACCTTCTCTAGAGACTTTTTGGACATGGAATTCTAGAGTGATTCAAAAGTACGCCTAGCCTACTAAGAGCTTACACATCAATGGTTATCGAACTAATAGTCGTCTCCATTAACACGACATGACTAAAGGAACGATCTGGACGGATCATCTCACATGAGACAACCATCAAAGAAACTCCGTAGCACATCATCTCTGCAGAAAACCTAATTACGTCCCAACTTGTCAAACATAAGTCCCCCCCCACACACACAAATCAACACATACAGTTCATCACCAATAAACATCTCGTTATGAATCCATGCTATTCACACTACTTACACCAAGGTTGACCGGGCGGGCATGCACATAAATTTGTCACCACCACATGAGTCCAATTACAAAAGCTAAAATCAAAGCTAAATTGCTTGCTAGAATAGGTTCTACTTGTTGTATTAACAGGTACACAAAAACCAATCCATGCTAAAAAAAAAATCAACAGCGATCAGATCATCCCCACAAGAAAATCAAGAGATTCTGCATCCAGTACTTTCAATCAGCTTTGGCCATTGATCGAGGATAATGTCCAGTACTTTCAAATCAGCTCCATGAACTGATTGATCGAGGATATTCAGAAGTCTACAAATCTACATCAAATCAAGATTCTGTATCCAGTAGTTTCAATGTAGGAGCATTGATCGAGGATAATATTCAGTACTTTCAATCAGCTCCATGAACTGATCTGATTGATCGACGATATTCAGAAGTCTACAAATCTACATCAAATCAAGATTTTACATCCAGTACTTTCAATGTAGGAGCATTGATCGAGGATAATATTCAGTACTTTCAATGAGCTCCATGAACTGATCCGATTGATCAAGGATATTCAGAAGTCTACAAATCTACATCAAATCAAGATTCTGCATCCAGTACTTTCAATGTAGGAGCATTGATCGAGGATAATATCCAGTACTTTCAATCAGCTCTATGAACTGATCTGATTGATCGAGGATATTCAGAAGTCTACAAATCTACATCAAATCAAGATTCTGCATCCAGTACTTTCAATGTAGGAGCATTGATCGAGGATATATTCAGTACTGTTGTTAAAATATATGTATAGGACTTAGAATTGCTTAATCCCAATTATAGTTAACACTTAGGATTCCCCAATTTTTATTTATATCATTATGATACCTTTAGGATTCCTAGTGAACAGCTGTAAGTACCCCAATCTGAAATTGAGGAACTCTTAGCACCATTCAGGGATAAACTGATGGGCTGGGACCTCACTAGGATAAACTGAAAATTCCAGGACTACTCTGGAATTAGATTTGGAAAAATCCAGAAGCTCGCCAGGCTGAGCCGTACGGATGGTTTGGACGCGGGAAGGGCCTAGCCGTACGGCTGGTTTAGGCACCTTCAATCCCTATAAATTGAGACCCTTGCTGATCATTTCAGTGGGGGGGGGGAGAAATATAGTTTTGTAGGTGAAACTCTGCAGGAATTCAGCCTGAGTGAAACACCATCAAATATTTGAGTGAAAAGAGAGGAAGTTAGGCCATAACCACCATAGGTGAAGCCTCTTTCTCCCCATCTTCTCTCCATCTCAAACTCTTTGTTCTTTCTTATATTGTTTATTTACTTGCATTTTAAAGCCTTGACCTTATCAAGCATCTTTTGTATTGCAAGTCTTGCCCTTGTCAAGCACCTTGTATATTACAAGTCTTGTCCTTCAAGCACCTTATATTCTTGTTATGTATATTGGAACCAAATCATGAAATGATTCAAGGTGCCCTCACATCCAAGTATGTGAAAAAGGGATAAAACCTAAAGAAGATCATGATTTGTTAATTTCTTGCGTTTAACTAGCTTGATGATCCATTTTCATGGTAAAAGCATGTATCTTTATGTTGTATTTGGCCATGATGATCATGTTGGGTGATAAAGTTCCAATCTTTATCATCCCAACCTTGATTTAGCCTAAAATCCCACATTTGGGTCGTAAAGACTCAATCTTTATGTCATTTTGTTGTCCCTAAAGGTTTAATCTTGTATAAAGATCCCATTTTGATGGTAAAGTTTGAATCTTTACTCATCAAAATGGCTATCTTGGCTTAAAAGCCCCTTCCATCACCTTTTCTTAATAATTCCCCAATGATTGTCTTAATCACATCCAAAATTCTTGTTTTGGTGTCTAATCTAGTGATCAATGACATAGGGGATATTTAATTTGTGTTTTGTTACAAGAGAATGGCTGGAAATGATCAAACAGTCCAGTTTCAGACAAAATACTCTGTTTCTGTATGGAACTGGAGTGATTCCTGGGAATCTGTTAAAATTCCCAGGAATACCCCCTCTAGCCGTACGGATAGTTTTTCTAGGGGAATCTTTCAGTCCAGTCCCCCTTTAATCCAAAATGTTTACAAAAGAACCCCCTTTTCTGTAAAAATCCTAACTGTTTTCTGTTAAAGTCAGTTTCTCCCGTTTTCTAAATACACACACACACATATGCACTTTTCGTTAACAAACTTATGGAGACTCGACTTTGTCCGAGGCGGCTTGGGTGACGTGAAACTCTTCCCAAGCCGTAGCCTGACCTCCGAACTCATAAATCTCTAACCATTTTCATTTGTTGGGTTAAAAGTTAACAAATGTGGCAACTCCGATAAGTTTGTGAAGTTACACGTGTTTGGATTTTCTTCCTCGAAGCGAACCCCTCGTTTTTCCCCGAGGGGGAGGATCCTTACAGTGGCGACTCCGCTAGGAAATAGAGTGTTTTCGAATTTCTTTTTAGAAGATTCGGGGGCATTCTTGTGTGGGTCAAACTTCCTTCCCCGTTTGTTGGCTTTGTGCATTTTTGTGTGTTTTATGCTTCTGTTTTCATTTCTGGGAGTGAAACTGTTCTGGGATTGCAATAAACTGGGGCTTGATGATCAGAAGCTAAAAATTTGCAAAAAAGAATGGACTGACTTCTATAGCCGTACGGATGGTTTTGCCGGGCCCACAGGATGTTTAAAATTAACAATCTTGTGCAGGGCAGAAACATTCTGATGGTACCCCTTTGCTTCTTCTTGTCCAGGTTCCATTTACAGCCTCTACTTGTGCACATTTACCTCCTTTTTCTTAGCCAAAAATGAATTTTCAAAGCTTGGTTATGCACAAATTTTTGGACATAAAATTGGGTTTTCAAAACCTCATTGTGCATAACCCTTTTCATAAAAGTTTTGGTCTTCAAATTCCTTTGTTGTGCACAACCTTTTTGTACAAATGATTTTCAAAAGGTTGTTGTTCTTGTTGTAAAATTTTGGTTTCAAAAACTTTTGGTTGTGCACAACCTTTCCCATGTACAAAATTTTGACTCTTGTTTGTTCATATCTTTTCTTGATTACTTGTGTAAATTATTTGTTTAAATTTTTTGTTCATGTCTTGTATATACTCTTGTTCATGCTCATGATATTAAAACGTGTGGAAAATTTCTATTTTGACTCAAAAGGGAACATAGAAGGCTTCACACAACGCGCACTCGACCTTGTGCACGTTCCATAAACCCTTTAAACCCGGGATGGATGCCATGATGTAGCTTGATTGGTACTCTTGTGCCCTTCTCGCGCGCACGGGTCCATTCCACCTCCCCTTCCGAGCCGAGTCAACCACACTTGTCCGTGAGACACAAATACCGTGACCATGGTTGGGTTTTGGTCTAGCTCACGTCATCACATCCTTAATACGTGTCCAAACGCTAATTATGGCCAAGTTAACGCCCGAGTCATGACTCCTTTTGAAAGCAAGTGTGACCGAGGTCATCTTTGACCCGATCCTTGACTTATGCGTTAATTCCAACCACAATTAACCAAAGTCATCTGTTAAGGATATGATGACACCGCGTCATTAAGCTCTAATGCTTGACCCATCCTAATCATCTTTAAGCCCAAGGCTAAGGTCCGAGACCCCTCGTTAAACGAGGTCATGCCAGAATTTTGTTAAAGCGTTAAGTTAATCTTAACCTTAACCGACGATTAATTATGATAAGAATGGCCCGTGCATTGGAACTCTGTGACGTACTAGACCTTAGGTTTGTCTCTTTTGGTCGGTGGAAGCTTCGTGCCCTATAGGACTGTCGCCCGGGATAGTCCGTCCTTGGGAGTGTGCAATACAGGTGAAATACGAGGGGTCTATAGGCTTAGTGATGGCCTCCACTGATCCAGGATTTAGATTAGTTGCGAAAAAGAAGAGAAATCTTTTCCAACCAATTAGGAATAAAATGCATTTTAAGGGAACTCAATAAATGAAAGCATGCTTTTGAACTGTGCTCTAACATTTGCTCGTGTGAAAGATCCCTCAATTAAAATGCTTTTCCTAAAAAAAAAAAGAGAAATGAAATTGACAAATTCCCCAAAATGCATGGCTCGGGCCTTTCCTCCAAAACTCTTACCCTTCGAGTCAAATCGGTCTCCCCCCGGGTCAAATCTCCTTGTGTCAAAGTTCTTTTTCTTACTCAAAAGCGTGGCTGTTTTCGAGAATCTCATCAAAGTACCCTTATGGTTTGCCCGCCTTTCTTGTATGATAGATGGCAATGGAAGCTAAACCTGTCACGGCAGAACTTGATATAAGATTGGATGCCCAATCCCGATTGGAGGGACGAGTAAAGCTCTTGGAAAGAATGGTCAGTACAATGGGAGAACAGAATCTAGAACTGGAAGCTAGCCGCGATGAGGTGGTTAATGTGGTCCAACGGCTCCGAGAAGAGGTCAAAGATATCCTTCACGAAAAGGTTGAGGAGGTGTGGGAAAAGGGCGTCAGGAAGCTAAGAGGGGACCTCGAGGAGAGGTGTGATCGTCGGTACGAGCTCATGCACAGCCGAGCAAAGCTAACCGATGAAATGGAGAGACATAACTCGAGGCATGCCCAAGAATGCCTCCACGAGATTGTAAAATCCATCGAGGAACACAAGAGATCCTCCCGAAGACTGTCACCTCCACCAAGGAATACCCCCGACGACTCAAACCAAGGCGGGCAAGGGCCCCGCGAGCAAGCCCAAGCTATCACCCTGTACCATGGCAAACCCGCATCCGTAATAGGAGGAGTGCTTCCCCAAGGAAAAGGAGCCTATTACCGCTGGTTCCATGACCTAGGGATGCCCCGGGATCAGATGCTGAGCTGCCTGCTAGAGATTGGAAAAATTGAGTTGCTTAGTCGCAATGTGATTTGGAATGAACCTCCCTCCCAACGCAGTGACCTGAGAAAGCACTGCAAGTACCACCAAGCCTTGGGTCATTCTACAGAAACTTGCCCATCTTTGAGGGACAAAATTTAGGAGTTCGTCGATGAGAGAGTCATCACGAAAAGAGGAAATCAGTGGGTGTAAACCCGAGCGGAAGCACGGAAACAAAAGTTGAGATTCCAAGAAAGAGAGGAGCAAAGAAGAAACTAGGAGTGGTCTAGTTAAGTAGGTTCTAAGGCCTTCTCAAAAGTCCATTTTGGACATGTCTTTTTTTTTTTGCTTTCCCTAAGCCTTACGAGGCAAGGTTGTGTAAAGGGGCGTCAAAATGATATGTAATTGGAGTCCATTAACAGTAAGAGTCTTTTGGGTCTGTAAAGAAGGGGTTTGAATCCCCGTGCAATGAAACAATCATTTTCCTTCTATTCTCTCTAGACTTGAGACATTGTTTGCATGTTACATTGATTCTTGGAATTGCCTTAGTTGATATTATCAAATGATTGCTACGCTCCCAAAATGATGAATTGACTTCTAATAGGCTAGTCAGTGACGACTCATTAAGGACAAATGGACTAGACACAAATAAAAATGCTCAACGCAAGCAATTAATCTTGATATGAATGAATTCTGTGATCAATTGGCATAAAGAGACCGTTAATGGCAAGATTTCCCCGATACAACCCTCCCCGATACACAATCCATATACTTTCTCATGCAAACCCTCGACGCGGGTCAAAAGGCGTCCCAAGACATGAAAAATAAAGGATGTTGTTGCTCAACCATCGGGATTCAATCACCATCGCGCGGGCGCGATCAAGCAAAACGTTTCCCAGCCCCCCAATGATGAAAAGAGGGAAAGGAAATTGAATGAAAAAAAAAAAACGAATCTATCTCAAAAGACAACCAAGAGGAGCCCCTACCTCAAAAGAGGTCCATTTATCTCAAAAGGAGTTCGCCATGAAGCAAAGCGTTCCACATCGAAAAGGGCAACAACATCCTTCAAAGGGACACAAAAGGTGATCCATGGCCGAACTACAGCGACCTGAGCTCCTCAAAACTAAGGGGAACGTAGGCAACCTTTGGGTCCGGTCATAACATGAAACAAAATCACCAAACCTTGGTCTTCTCAAAGTGACCAAATCTTCCCCCATGGTCTCATCAGCGACCAATTTTCTAGAAATGCCTAGCCTGGTCTCATCAATGACCAACTCCCCTAAACACATTCTCCCTCCGATCTTGCCATTGATCGAATCTTGATCTCAATTTATCGCAACATTTATACATGTTAAAGCTAATTTCTTGCCATAATCTTGACTTAATAATAAACATGGTCCATTCAAGCAATCGCTTTGATAATATTTATTAAAGCAAATTCTGAATGTCTCGACAAGTCTTCTTTTCTACATCTTAGGAAAGAGCCAAACACCGAATTTCTGTCCGTAGGCTTCCTTCCTCACAAAAGGGACTCACTCCCATAAATGCCTATGTCAATCTCGTTTGGAGCAAGAATAATTTGCAAGAGACATTCAGAAGGAACAAAAGATATTGGAAAGAGGGGTGGAAAGGATGAACGCCCAGAAATGATGACTCCTGCAAGAGACAAGTTGCACTCCAAATAATGGACAGGGCGTGCTCCGAACGGAGGGCAAGGAAGGTTCGCTCTCAAGGGATAACCGAGGTCTAAATGATGATTCTCAATCAAAGGAAAGGAACCGGGGCTAGCAAGCCATAACGACGCTTCAAAAAGATTAGTGGGAAGGTTATGCTTTGGTAAGTCTAGTCCGAGTCGAATCCCGGAGTCAATCCCCAAATTTTTGATAAATTCCCCAGAGGTCCTCAAAAAACTTTGGTCAAAAGAGTCAACTCCCTGCGTCAACCGTACGGATGGTTTGTCCCCAGTAAAAATTCATATCAGCAGTCCATGCCAGCAAACTGCCCACAAGTGAAACTCACTTTCACTTGTTCAAAAACCTGTCAAAGCATATCCCAGTTGTACATGATTGAGTCTAAACATGTTTTGGAGA
The DNA here is from genome assembly GCA_026119855.1 of Campanula takesimana. NCBI lineage: Eukaryota > Viridiplantae > Streptophyta > Magnoliopsida > Asterales > Campanulaceae > Campanula > Campanula takesimana. The sequence continues at coordinate 1,295,843 of JAOWBW010000134.1, forward strand.
TTCCCTCAATAAGTTACAACATCAAAAAGCCCTCATAAGGCCCGAGCTATGCATAAAATGAATTTGCAAAAACAAGAGATTTAAACATTAATTGAATGATAGGTTTTCATACACATTGTTTTGCAAAAATAAGACAAAACAAATGAAAATTGTCCAAACAGGTATAACTACTCGGAGTCGGGGTCCGAGTCAGGTGGTGGCAAATCAGAAATGCTCGGGCCCCGAAAGGAATAAGTGCTGGGGTCGAAATGGAAAAGGGACTCTGCCAAGCTCATGTCCTCACCAGTAGGCGGTTGAAAGGAACGCCAAGCAAACAGGGATGAGGTACCCGGGCGATTAATAGAAGACGGTTCGGGCCGCTCCAAGGTTAGATGGGCAAATGGATCCGGAGCAATTTCATGGGTACCTAAAGCCTGAAGAGAATCTCGGAGAGAGGTTGTATCCACGGCACTCATGGACTGACTGCGGACATAGGAAAGAGGTAGCTCCAAACTCGATGCCCTCTTACTAGGCCTCTCCTCCCCGCTCACAGAACTCCTGCCTGGCACAAAACTGTACTCTGCCCGAGGCCCCTTAGAAGAACGACCGGTGAACTTCCTTAACCACTTCTTGGCCTGCTTTAAGAAGCCTGGCCACCTCAGCAGTGCTCGTCCCACAACCTGCACATAAAAACACGAATGGCTCAGCAAAAGAGACGGAAATGAAAGGTGTGTGTGTGCAAAGAAGAATCATACCGCCTCAACAGGGATCTCCTCAGCTGGGACCCCCTCCCCTAGAGTACAAAAGTCCACCTTATGAACCCTGCCATCCACACAGACAAAAGAATAGTCTGTCCAAGCCGGTGGGACTACCCTAGAAACCACCACCTGTGGCGACCGCAACCTTGTGGCCACGAAACGGCCGTATGGCTCGCCAGTGATCAGACCAGCAGCATCCGTTCCAATGATATAGGGGTCCTCCCCTCGGTCAGCCACAAACATGGTCTCAGGAGGATCTACGGACGCCCTCTGCACGAGCTCCAACCCATGCTGCCATAGCACCCTCTCGCCCTAATAAAAGGGCTCGCCCCGGAATCCCACTAGCAGCCTCCTCTGTCTAGTCACCCGCAGGGCCTCGCTCAGATCAAAACCTATCTCCTCATACCTCAACCAAGGAAATAGGTTCAACTCCGCCGATATGGCTCCCCTCAGCACCGCCTTCACATCGGCATAACGGACGGCAACTCGTCCCTTGGACCCCCTCTTCTCCCGAGCTTCCCTAGCCCAGCAAGTCATGACCAGAAAAGTGAGGTCTCGGTCAAGAGTAGGCCTCCACGGGTAGTTGACAAACACCTCGTAGTACCAAGCCTGAAAAAGGAAAAGGCAGGAAAATCATCAGAACAAAAGAGGGGTAAAAGCCGAATGCCAAGAGTAAAGAAAAGGAAGAAAAGAATGAAAGAGGGAAAGGAAATACCTCTAAGACGAACTGGAAGCAAGCTAAGGACTTGCTCGCTTTCCGACTATACTGCCAAGCTCCATGTATAGCTCGACAAGGCCGGCCTCACCCCAAGCAATGCCTCTAATGGCCTCGGGAGTAGTCAATGAGCCAAGAAGAGGGAACATGCACATCGTGTCGGCGTTGGCAAAAATGATATTTCTAAGAAGGAGCCATACGTATGAGCGTCCGAGTTTCTCAGCTGTAATCCGGCCTGCCCAATACTCCAGAAAGTTGGCCCGGATGGCCCTCTCAACATTCTGTACCAAAATGCCCAAACCCTTGGTAGGGCCTGAGAATCCGATAAGTGCTCTGATCTCCATCTTAGGGATCCTGTCCCTCCAAACAACCAGATGCCCGTCAAAGGAGATCCCAGAAATGGCCGCAAAATCAACCGGAGTCTCGGTTACCTCCCCCCAACTCAAGTGGAAAGTGTGGGTCGTGTCCCACCAATACTCACCAAGGGCATTGAGAAGCCCCATGCTCTTGTTGGTGTTAGCCAACTTGCCCATGGCCTCGATAAAAGGCACCAAGCCGGTGCTCTCCACCCAATCCCTCAGACCAGGTGCGCCATCAATGGACTCGGGCATGGACTCCCACAAAGAGAGGCAAACATCCGGCGATCCTCGAGATTTGAGATCACCACTCTGCAGGTAAACACATCAAAGGTATGAATAACACGGTTTAAAAATACCAATTCTCATGATGAATGCAAATGATAAAATGAGAACAAGAAGTGAACATGCATGGAAGTTCTCCGTCCCCTTTCAAATTGCATAGACATTTGAGGGTTGTTTATTTGGAAAAATATTGTTGTCCCCTTTCAAATGGCATAGACATTTGAGGGTCATTGTTTGAAAAAAAAATGTGTTTCCGTCCCCTTTCAAATTGCATAGACATTTGAGGGTTGTTTATTTGGAAAAATGTTTCCGTCCCCTTTCAAATTGCATAGACATTTGAGGGTCATTGTTTGAAAAAAAAACGTGTCTCCGTCCCCTTTCAAATTGCATAGACATTTGAGGGTTGTTTATTTGAAAAAAATGTGTTTCCGTCCCCTTTCAAATTGCATAGACATTTGAGGGTTGTTTATTTGAAAAAAAAAATGTTTCCATCCCCTTTCAAATTGCATAGACATTTAAGGGTCATGAAATTTTAGGGTCTAAGTACCTCGCAAGGAATAAACAACATTTCTTAGCACAAACGTAGGAGACAACGTCCCGAGACGCGCTTAATAGCCAGTCAAAGCCTAGGGTACAAGCATTTCATGCACAAAAGTGCGAACAACACACTTTAAATTTCAAAGTGTGGCTAGGCACGTCCGATTAAGGAAATGAACACATGCCCATGATCCTTGAGACTTCAATTTCATGAAAATGAGATCAATTCCGCAAAAATGCGCCAAAGGCCCAAGAATCCCAATTTGCATAAACATAAGCCCTAGGTCTAGGCAACGCACCCATTTGAAATAGAAAGACTTAGAAATGATTTCCCCTTCGCCTTGACATAGATGAACGGTGGGAGACTTGTAGAAACCCACTCCCGCATCCCGAAGATCAACGGTGTAGCCGTGGAAGTTCCGAGCCATGTCTAGCCTTTTTTCCGCCCCTCTAGGGTAGCCCGCGCGTGCCCGTCCTGCCATAAGTGATCCTTGAACAATCTAGGGAATAAAAATCAAAATTGATGGAGCTTTCCCTCTCAATTTCGCCCCTACCCTGCTCTATTTTCGTCTGAATTTTTGGAGAATGAAAGGAACAGCCGTAAGGCTGTTGTGTTTTGAAAAGAAGGGACGACCCCTCAATCCATACGGATGGTTTGGGTGAGGAAAACCTCAGCCCAAAAGTTACACTCTGGCCCCTGGCGCCTTCCCCAAAAGAACTTAGGTCCCTTCCCCTTGGAAAATGTCCAAAATCTCCCTAGGTGGGACTATACGGTCGTCCTTGATATAAGCCCAGTAAAATGTGTGAGGATTATCTCTCGGCAGTCTTTGACGTTAGCCCAGTGAAATTTGTGAAAATTGCTTGATGTGAGAATACCTTAAGACCGGTGAGAAAATCACATCTCCCGGCAGTTTGCAAGCCCGTTCTTTGCCTAGCATGAGCAAAACCCCGTCCCTAGCGAACATTAGGCCGTCCTTGACATAAGCCCAGTAAGAATTATAAAAAAATGTTGCCCTAGCGAACATTAGGCCGTCCTTGACATAATCCCAGTAAGAATTATAAAAAATGTTGCCCTAGCGAACATTAGACCGTCCTTGACATAAGCCCAGTAAGAATTATAAAAAAATGTTTCCCTAGTGAACATTAGGCCGTACTCGACATAAGCCCAATTGTAAGTACCCCAATCTGAATTTGACCAACTTAGAGGAATTCTAGGCACTATTCAAGGATAAACTGATAGGCCAAGACCTCTTTAAGACAAAATATGGACACATGGACTGTTCTGGAATTAAAAGATTGAAAAATCCAGAAGGTCGCCAACATGAGCCGTACGGCTACTTTGGGCACTATCAGCCCCAATAAATTGAACCCCTTGCTGATCATTCTAGGGGGGAGAAACGATTATTGTTAGTGTTACTCTGCTAAAATTTCTCCAGAGAGTGTTTTGAGAGTGAAAGAGAAAGGAAGATTGGCCTAACTAAACATAAGTGAAGCCACCTTCTCCCCCATCCTTCTCTTCATCTTATCTCTTTTGTTTGTTTATATTATTGTTGTTCATCTCTTAATTCTTGCAAGTCTTGTCCATTTAAGCAACTTAATTTCATTGCAAGTCTTGTCCTTCAAGCACTTTAATCTTAATCTTATTGCAAGTCTTGTCCTTCAAGCACTTTAATCTTAATCTTATTGCAAGTCTTGTCCTTCAAGTACTATATATATATATATATATATATATATATTGTTATACATTATGGTCCAAACCATGGATGATTCAAGGTGCCATTCACACTCTGTGTGAAAGTGGTTCTAACCTAAGGATGATCATGGTTTGTTGAATTTCTTACTTATAACAAATTAATGATCTATTTAATGAAAAAGGCACATGTTTTGGTTGATTATGTTGTTCATTGGTAGCAAGGATGGTCATTTGGATGATAAAGTTTCAATCTTTATCATCAAAACATTGATCTAGCTTCAAAATCCCCTTTGGGGTCATAAAGATCAAATCTTTATGTCAAATAATGTTGTCCCAAGGTTGTATTTGGCTTAAGGATCCACTCTTGTGGTGAAAGTTCAAATCTTTATGTTGATTTTGTTTTGATTTGGCGATGATAATCATGTGGGATGATAAAACCTTAGTGTTTATCATCTTACCCTTTTGATTTAGCTTGGAAATCCCATTTTGGGTCATAAAGATTGAATCTTTATGCTATAATTTGGTCCCTAAGAGGTTAATAATGTATAAAAATGTCATCTTGATGATAAAGTTTCCATCTTTAATCATCAAATGGTCATTTTGTCTCAATTGGCCATGTTCATCACCTTTGTGTGATTTTCTCCAATGATTTCTTTGATCACACCTAAATACTTGTTTTGGGGTTCAATTGATGATCATTAGGTATAGGAATGATTTTGTTTAAGTTTGTTGTGTTTAAATAAATCTGGAATCAGAACTGTTTAAGTCCAGTTTCAGCAGAATGCTCTGTTTCTGCCTGGAACTGGACTGTTTCTGAACAAACTGTAAAAATCCTAGGGAAGATCATCCCATCCGTACGGATGGTTTGGGTCAGAGGGAAAATGACCCTTTTGCCCCTTGTTCTGTTGTTTCTTGTGCAAATAAAACCTTCTTTTTCAGTTAAAATTGATAAACAATCAAAAATAGAGATTTTCCATTAAAACACACACACACACATGCACTTTTGTTAATTAACAAGGGAGACTCGGTTTTGACCGAGGCATCTTGGGTGACGTAAAACTCTTCCCAAGCCGTAACCTGACCTCCGAACCTTTTGTCTCTAACCTTTTGCATTTTGTTGGGTTTAAAATTAACAAAGTGTGGCGACTCCATTAAATTGTGCCATTGTGTTTGGAACCATCCCAGATTTGGACACGTGTTGACCTTGTCACGGGGCGGGGATCCTTATAGTGGCGACTCCGCTGGGGAATAAAGTGTTTGCAAACTTCTTTTTAGAAGCTTTGAAGGCCCTTTTGTGTGGGTCAAACTCCCGCCTCCGTTAGTTGACTTTGTGCATATATGTGTGTTTGATGTTTCTGTTTAAACTGTTTTGAGTGAATACGTTCTGTAAATGCAATAAACTGGAGCATGATGATCAGAAGTTGGAGAAACTGAGAAAAATCTCAACCCTCTTGGTCTAGCCGTACGGCTACTTTGGTAAGGGGTCAGAATGTTGCAAATTAACATTTTTGTGCAGGGCAGCAACATTCTGGATGCCCCTCTTCTTCTGCTTGTCCAGGCTCTAAATTTACAGTCTTACTTGTGCACATTACCTTTATTCTTTTGGCCAAAACTTGGTTTTTAAAACTTGGTTATGAATGATCTTTTGTCAATAAAAATGGTTTTCAAAGCCTCATTGTGCATAACCCTTTTTGTAAAGATTTCTTGAATTTTAAAAGACTCCTCTTGTTGTGCAAAACTTGCTTTGTACAAATGGTTTCAATGTAAAGATTGTTCTTTTGGCAAAATGTCTGATTCAAAAATTCTTTGGTTGTGCACAACTTGGTACATGTACAAGTTTTGGTCTTTGTTTAATCATGTTCTTTTGATTCATTGTGTGTATAAATTGCCTACTTCATGCTTGTTCATACTTGTTCATGTCTTGCTTATGCCATGCTCATCTTGTTGAAAAACGGATTGAAAATCTCTATGTTGACTCAAAAAGGGAATATAGAATTGACTTCACACAACGCGCACTTGACCTTGCACGTTCCAAATACCCTTTAAACCCGGGATGGATGCCAGATGCAGCTCGATTGGCGCTCTTGTTCCCTTCGAACGCGCACGGGTCCATTCCACCTCCCCTTCCGAGCCGAGTCAACCACACATGTCCGTGACACACAAATACCGTAACTTTGGTTGGTTTTTGGTCTAGTTCACGTTGCCATTGTCTTTAAGCACGTCTCCAAAGTCAATTGTGGCCAAGTAAATGCCAGGGTTACGACTCCTTGATGTAATGCAAGCGTAGCCTAACCTGCCTTTAACCCGTGTGTTAATGACAACCACAATTAACAAAGGTCATGTGCTAAAGATAGGGTAACACCATGTCATTAAGCCCTAATGAACGAGTCATGTTAATCATCCTTAAGCTCATGGTCGAGGATTGAGACACCTCATTCAAAATGAGGTCGTGTCGGAATATCGGTGCAGCCTTCGGAACAGTCTCGATCCCGACTGGGGCTTAGTCATGATTAGGATCACCCGCACATCGGGAACCTTGCGACGCACTAGACTTTAGGATCATTTCTTTCGGTCGGTGGAAGCCGCTTGCCCTATAGGACCCTCGCCCGGGACAGTCCATCCTTGGGAGTGTGCAAGACAGGTGAAAAACGAGGGGTCTATAGGCGTAGTGATGGCCTCCACTGATCTAGGAATTAGAGTAGTTGCGAAAAAGAAGAGAAATATTTTCTAACCATTTAGGAATAAAAATGCTTTTTAAGTAAACTTGGATGAATAAATAATTGCGCATTGCATGAGTTTGGTCCATTTGTGCTTCTTGTCTTTGACGCAACGCATTCTTGCGTTAACAAGCGTCATCTTGTTAAGTTTTTGGACGGATCTCCGTTATCCTCCAAGACTTCCATTAAGTGATTCTGTTAATACTTTGGACGGATCCCCGTTATCCTCCAAGACTTCCGTTAAGTGATTTCGTTAAGTCTTTGGACAAATCCCCGTTATCCTCCAAGACTTCCGTTAAGTGATTTTGTTAAGTCTTCGGGCGGATCCCCGTTATCCTCCGAGACTCCCGTCGTGATCCCCGTGGTGATCCCGTTGTGATCCCCGTTGTGATCATCGTTGAGATTCCCGTTGGAACCTTAGGCATAGTCCCTAGTTCCCCGTTGTGATCCTCGTTGAGATTCCCGTTGGAAACTTAGGCATAGTCCCTAGTTCCCCGTTGTGATCCTCGTTGAGATTCCCGTTGGAACCTTAGGCATAGTCCCTAGTTCCCCGTTGAGATTCCCGTTGGAACCTTAGGCATAGTCCCTAGTTCCCCGTTGTGATCCTCATGGAGATTCCCATTGGAACCTTAGGCATAGTCACTAGTTCCCCGTTGTGATCCTCGTGGAGATTCCCGTTGGAACCTTAGGCATAGTCCCTAGTTCCCCGTTGTAATTCCCGTCGAGATTCCCGCTAGGTTTCCCATTGAAAATTTGAGGAACCCTAGGCGTTGTCCCCTAGGTCCCCATTAAGACTTCCGTTGGAACCCTAGGCGTGGTCCCCTAGGAAGTCAGTCAAGTCTTTGGGTGGATCCCCGTTATCTCCCAAGAAGTCAGTCATGTTCTTCTTTTCCTCTTAGAATTCTAAACCGGTGTGAACTACGGTGACCTGAGCCTCTCATCGCGTGGGACCCCCTCCTCCGTGGTAAGGGGAACGTAGGCAACTTCGGCCCGATCAATCTAAAAAAAAAAAGGGAAAATGTGTGAGTCTTTTACTCAAATGAAAAAAATGTGTGTGTCTCAATCCTAAAAAAAAAGGGAAAATGTGTGAGTCTTTTACTCAAATAAAAAAAAATGTGTGTGTGTGTCAATCCTAAAAAAAAAAAAAAAGGGAAAATGTGTGAGTCTTTTACTCAAATGAAAAAAAATGTGTGTGTGTCAATCCTAAAAAAAAGGGAAAATGTGTGAGTCTTTTACTCAAAAAAAAATGTGTGTGTGTTAATCCTTAAAAAAAAAAAAAAAAAAAAAAAAAGAAATTCGGAGATCAAGTTTTCTTAAAATAAAAGATCAACTCTTTTCTAAAAGGCTAATCCTCTAATGAGGCGTTCCTCTCAAATCATGGTTATAATTTCACCTCGAGGTTTGAAATGCTAAAGTCCTTTGCGGTCTTGTCCACCGGAAACATCAACCAAGGAGCCCACATCTGAAATGGCGTCTGAAACTTCCATCCACGTGAGCAGGATTGGGACACCGTCCACGAGAAGAGACCCATGCCTCGGAGGCCCGAAGGCGGCTACATCAAATGGAGATCCGTACCTCCGCCGAATGCCATGCGCGATGTTACGCCCCTTGAAAGGGAGCCACCAAAAGGAGATGGCCAAAGGCAAGTCCGGCGATCGCAATGCCAAGCCAAGTGGAGACCTCGCGACGTCTTTCCCGATGACAAGGAACCCGAAGTTCCCCGCGGAAGACATGGAATATTCCGCCGACAAACCCTCCAACAATCAAAGAAGAAAATGGAACATCGCGTGTCATAGGAGCCCATCCCTTAAAAAAAAAATAAAAAAAAAATGATGAGTCTTCCAGCCTCGTAGGATCTAGATTCTCACAAAAGTCCGTCCCGGACTGTGTCTTTTTAATTTTGCAAAGGTTCGCACTTGGACATATATGTACAAAGATATCTATATAAAAGAGTCATTTTCATTCTCTTCTCCCTAGACTTGAGACATTATTTGCAATATACATTTACTCTTGAAATTGCCTTGCTTGTTATGATCAATTGATTGCTACGTCCCCAAAACGATGAATTGACTTCTAAGCATACTAGTCAATGACGACTCATTAAGGGCGAATGGACCTAACACGAATGAGAAATGCTAAACGCAAACAATTAATCTTGATGTGAATAAATGTTTTGATCAATTGGCATGAAGAAACCATTAATGGCAAGTCTTCCCTCATACACTTCCCCGATACACAACCCGATACACCTTTCCAAAACCAATTCTTGATGCATATCGAAGGCATCCCGAGACAATGAAAAGGTGAGGACGTTGTTGCTCGACCACCGAGATTTGACAGTGCTCACACGTGTGCGACCAAGCGTAGGGCTTCCCGAAATCTTCAAAGTCAGCCCAAAGTAACAGGCACGCCACCAAGGGGCTACAAAGGAGCCAATGCCCGAGAAAGCGAGCTGGGGCTAATGTTTACCTCCTCCCAAAAAAAAAAGGGAGAAGAGGGAAAGGAAATGAATGTATGGAAAGAAGGAAAGGAAATGGCGGAAAGAAAGGCCCGTTCACACCAAAGAGGGTTCACCCCAAGAGGTCCATCTCAAGGAGTTCACCGCAAAGCAAAGTGAGCAACAACGTCCTCCGCTACAACATCGAAAGAAAGCCAATTTCAGCAAACGATGGCCTAAAGCCGAACTATGGCGACCTGAGCTCCTCAAACTGAGGGGAACGTAGGCAACCTTCGGGTCCGGTCACAGCATGAGAAATAACGGTCAAACCATGGCTTTCCCAAAGTAGCCAAGCCTCTCCCCCACGGTCCCATCAATGACCAATTCCCCCATAAACACCTTTTGATCTTGCCATTGATCGAATCTTAATCTTAATTGATCACAACATTTATACATGCTAAGGCTAATTGCTTGCTATAATCCTGACCTAACAAACATGGTCCATTCAAGCAATCCTTTGATGATATTAACTAAGGCAAATTTCAAATGTCTCAACAAGTATTCTTTTCTCCATCTTAGGAAAGAGCTAAACACTTGTATTCTGTCAAGCAAGGGCTTCCTCCCATTTCATGATATATTGCTCAAAGAGCTCACCCGCATAAAGGGACTCTCTCCCAAATAAAATGCCCTTGCATGTTTCCTCCAAGAAAAATACTTTAAAGTCCCCGTTCTATCGAGTCGGCTGGATCACTCATAAAAAAAAAAGAAGAGGCACCAAAAAAGTATCCCGTTAGGTTCAAAACCCGTAAGGGCGGCCTAGGCAAAAAACAGGGTGTGCCATGAAAGACCCAAAAATGTAGCCCGCTAGGTTGAAAACCCGCAAGGCAGCCTAGGCAAAAGAAAGGGTGCGTCATGAAAAAAGGGATGGGTTCCTAACCTCACTTCAAAGGTCAAAAGACGGTATTGGGTCTACGCCAACATCAAAAGTCAGAGGACGACATTGGGGCTACCTCCACATCAACGACGACCACAAGGACATGGGGCCACCCCGACACATACAATGACATTGGGGCTACGCCACCACCGATGCCGGCCGAAAACATGGGGCTATGCCGCCACCGACGCCAACAAGGACATGGGGCTACCCCAACATTGATGATTACAAGGACATGGGACTACCCCAATATCGGCGACAAAAGGGTCTCCACTCCCGATCGCTCCTAAGAAATGGACAAAGCTCCAAAGGACTTTATGCGTAACAAACCTCGCGGTTAAGTTAAAATAAAAATTTGACTGGCATGCTTCGTTAAAAGATTTGCCTTGAGGAATGAGTACTTTTAAAATTTGTCCTTTTAGCACCATACTTTTGGAAAATGAATGTTTTGTCACCCTTTTCAAGTCGCGTCGGGCACTTGAGTGTGTGTTTTGTGAAAATATGTGTTTTCCCCTTTCAAATTGCATCGGGCATTTGAGGGAGTGTTTTGTGTTTTGATATGTTTTTTCCCTTTCAAATTGCATCGGGCATTTGAGGAAGTGTTTGTGAAGAGATATGTTTTTCCCTTTCAAATTGCATTGGGCATTTGAGGGAGTGTTTTGTGAAACAATGATTGACTTGGCATTCTTTGGTAGGATGTAAGACCAGTATAGGCATGTTAGGTTAAGAAAACCTTTGTCCCCGAGAGTGGCCAGGTTAGAGAAAACCTATCAATATGTCCCGGCAGTCCTTAGTAGGACGTAAGACCAGTATAGTCATGATTAGGTTAAGAGAACCTTTGTCCCCGAGAGTGGCCAGGTTAGGAAAACCTATCATTGTGACGGCAGTCCAAAATGACGTAAGACCATCCTTGTTAGTCAACCATCTCATAGTTAGTGTTGACCAAACCTTTAGGATTGACTAGGTGAAAGTCAAATCCTTTGTTGTCCCGACAGTCCAAAATGACGTAAGACCATCCTTGTTAGTCAACCATCTCGTAGTTAGTGTTGACCAAACCTTTAGGATTGACCAAGTAAAAGTCAAATCCGTTGTTGTCCCGGCAGTCCAAAATGACGTAAGACCATCCTTGTTAGTCAACCATCTCGTAGTTAGTGTTGACCAAACCTTTAGGATTGACCATGTGAAAGTCAAATCCGTTGTTGTCCCGACAGTCCAAAATGAAGTAAGACCATCCTTGTAAGTCAACTATCTCGTAGTTAGTGTTGACCAAACCTTTAGGATTGACCAAGTAAAAGTCAAATCCGTTGTTGTCACGGCAGTCCAAAATGACGTAGGACTATCCATGTTAGTCAACCATCTCGTAGTTAGTGTTGACCAAACCTTTAGGATTGACCAAGTGAAAGTCAAATCCGTTGTTGTCCTGGCAGTCCAAAATGACGTAAGACCATCCTTGTTAGTCAACCATCTCATAGTTAGTGTTGACCAAACCTTTAGGATTGACCAAGTGAAAGTCAAATCCGTTATTGTCCTGGCAGTCCAAAATGATGTAAGACCATCCTTGTTAGTCAACCATCTCGTAGTTAGTGTTGACCAAACCTTTAGGATTGACCAAGTGAAAGTCAAATCCGTTGTTGTCACGGCAGTCCAAAATGACGTAGGACCATCCTTGTTAGTCAACCATCTCGTAGTTAGTGTTGACCAAACCTTTAGGATTGACCAAGTGAAAGTCAAATCCGTTGTTGTCCCGGCAGTCCAAAATGACGTAAGACCATCCTTGTTAGTCAACCATCTCGTAGTTAGTGTTGACCGAACCTTTAGGATTAACCAAGTGAAAGTCAAATTCGTTGTTGTCCCGGCAGTCCAAAATGACGTAAGACCATCCTTGTTAGTCAACCATCTCGTAGTTAGTGTTGACCAAACCTTTAGGATTGACCAAGTAAAAGTCAAATCCGTTGTTGTCCAGGCAGTCCAACATGACGTAAGACCATCCTTGTTAGTCAACCATCTCGTAGTTAGTGTTGACCTAACCTTTAGGATTGACCAGGTGAAAGTCAAATCCGTTGTTGTCCCGGCAGTCCAAAATGACGTAAGACCATCCTTGTTAGTCAACCATCTCGTAGTTAGTGTTGACCAAACCTTTAGGATTGACCAAGTGAAAGTCAACTCCGTTGTTGTCCCGGCAGTCCTTAGTCAGACGTAAGACCAATTTGTCTCGTCAAACTCCTCAAAGATGGAGTTGACCCGAGCCTTGGCCCAAAGTGGTCATTTTAGGTTGGAACCGTTGCCTAAGTGTGAACATACACCAAAGTAGGATTGACCAAATGAGAGTCGAATTGACCAAATGAGAGTCGAATTGACCAAATGAGAGTCGAACCCTGATTGAATGTTGAAAAGTTGCCTAAAGTGTGAGCATACACTTTGGCCGTCCCTGACGTAAGCCCAGCAAAGATGAAAATTAGGTCCCCCGAGCGACCGTCTTGAGAAAAGTATTAGGTCCCCCGAGCGACCATTGTGAGATGAAAATTAGGTTCCCCGAGCGACCGTCTTGAGAAAAGTATTAGGTCCCCCGAGCGACCATTGTGAGATGAAAATTAGGTCCCCCGAGCGACCGTCTTGAGATAAGAGTTAGGTCCCCCGAGCGACCGTTTTGAAATAAGTATTAGCCCCCCCGAGCGACCGTTGTGAAATGAAAATTAGGTCCCCCGAGCGACTGTCTTGAGAAAAGTATTAGGTCCCCCGAGCGACCGTTGTGAGATAAAATTAGGTCCCCCGAGTGACCATTGTGAGATGAAGATTAGGTCCCCCGAGCGACCGTCTTGAGAAAAGTATTAGGTCCCCCGAGCGACCATTGTGAGATGAAAATTAGGTCCCCCAAGCGACCGTCTTGAGATAAGAGTTAGGTCCCACGAGCGACCGTTTTGAAATAAGAATTAGAAAAGAAATTCTTAGGCGGTCCTTGACGTAAGCCCATGTTGACCCGATTTACCAAAAGAGTGTCAAACCTTTAGGATTGACCAAGTGAGAGTCAAATCCGTTGTTCTCCCGGTAGTCGAAGATGACGTAAGACCAGTCAACCCTCTCCCATAGAGCCAGGTTGACCGAATCCTAGCCTCTGACCAAATGAGTGTCATGCCCGAGTCCCCGCCTCTGACCGAATGAGTGTCATGCCCAAGTCCTCGCCTCTAACCGAGTGAGTGTCATGCCCGAGTCCGTACCTCTGACCGAATGAGTGTTATGCCCGCGTCCCTGCCTCTGACCAAATACGTGTCACGCCCGAACCTTGCCTCTGACCAAATGAGTGTCATGCCTGAGTCGCCGCCTCTGACCGAATGAGTGTCATGCCCAAGTCCTCGCCTCTGATTGAGTGAGTGTCATGCCTGAGTCCCTGCCTCTGACCGAATGACTGTCATGCCCGCGTCCCTGCCTCTGACCAAATGAGTGTCACGCCCGAACCTTGCCTCTGACCAAATGAGTGTCATGCCCGAGTCCCCACCTCTGACCGAATGAGTGTCATGCCCAAGTCCTCGCCTCTGACCGAGTGAGTGTCATGCCCGAGTCCCTGCCTCTGACCGAATGAGTGTCATGCCCGCGTCCCTGCCTCTGACCAAATGAGTGTCACGCCCGAACCTTGCCTCTGACCAAATGAGTGTCACGCCTGAACCTTGCCTCTGACCGAATGAGTGTCATGCCCAAGTCCTTGCCTCTGACCGAGTGAGTGTCATGCCCGAGTTCCTGCCTCTGACCGAATGAGTGTCATGCCCGCGTCCCTGCCTCTGACCAAATGAGTGTCATGCCCGAACCTTGCCTCTGACTAAATGAGTGTCACGCCCGAACCTTACCTCTGACCAAATGAGTGTCACGCCCGAACCTTGTCTCTGACAAAATGAGTGTCACGTCCAAACCATCGCCTCTGACCGAATGAGTGTCACGCCCAAACCTTTGCCTCTGACCGAATGAGTGTCATGCCCGAGTTCCCCACCCAACCTCGACGGTCGTCTATAGGTTTGAGTAGCCTCAAAATCTCTCACCCCTCTTTCGAACTACGATAGGCTTGATTTCCCACAAAAGGGATACGTAGGAATCCTATACCTCTAGGTCCAGCCATTGGAATCAAATCAGCCTTTGCCGTCCTCCCATCAGATTGGGATGCGTTTATCGACAACCCCACTTTCTTTAAAAGCGATATTGACGAGGGGCTCTGTAAGTACCCCAATCTGAATTTGACCAACTTAGAGGAATTCTAGGCACCATTTTCAGGGATAAAATGATAGGCCAAGACCTCACTAAGACAAAATATGGACACAGGGACTGTTCTGGAATTAAAAGATTGAAAAATCCAGAAGGTCGCCAACATGAGCCGTACGGCTACTTTGGGCACTATCAGCCCCTATAAATTGAACCCCTTGCTGATCATTCTAGGGGGGAGAAACGATTATTGTTAGCGTTACTCTGCTAAAATTTCTCCAGAGAGTGTTTTGAGAGTGAAAGAGAAAGGAAGATTGGCCTAACTAAACATAAGTGAAGCCACCTTTTCCCCCATCCTTCTCTTCATCTTATCTCTTTTGTTTGTTCATATTATTGTTGTTCATCTCTTAATTCTTGCAAGTCTTGTCCATTCAAGCAACTTAATTTCATTGCAAGTCTTGTCCTTCAAGCACTTTAATCTTAATCTTAGTGCAAGTCTTATCCTTCAAGCACTTTAATCTTAATCTTATTGCAAGTCTTGTCCTTCAAGCACTATATATATATATATATATATATATATATATATATATATATATATATATATATATATATATATATATATATATATATATATATATATATTGTTATACATTATGGTCCAAACCATGGATGATTCAAGGTGCCCTTCACACTTTGTGTGAAAGTGGTTCTAACATAAGGATGATCATGGTTTGTTGAATTTCTTACTTATAACAAATTAATGATCTATTTAATGAAAAAGGCACATGTTTTGGTTGATTATGTTGTTGATTGGTAGCAAGGATGGTCATTTGGATGATAAAGTTTCAATCTTTATCATCCAAACATTGATCTAGCATCAAAATCCCCTTTGGGGTCATAAAGATTAAATCTTTATGTTAAATAATGTTGTCCCAAGGTTGTATTTGGCTTAAGGATCCACTCTTGTGGTGAAATTCCAAATCTTTATGTTGATTTTGTTTTGATTTGGCGATGATAATCATGTGGGATGATAAAACCTTAGTGTTTATCATCTTACCCTTTTGATTTAGCTTGGAAATCCCATTTTGGGTCATAAAGATTGAATCTTTATGCTATAATTTGGTCCCTAAGAGGTTAATAATGTATAAAAATGTCATCTTGATGATAAAGTTTCCATCTTTAATCATCAAATGGTCATTTTGTCTCAATTGGCCATGTTCATCACCTTTGTGTGATTTTCTCCAATGATTGCTTTGATCACACCTAAATACTTGTTTTGGGGTTCAATTGATGATCATTAGGCATAGGAATGATTTTGTTTAAGTTTGTTGTGTTGAAATAAATCTGTAATCAGAACTGTTTAAGTCCAGTTTCAGCAGAATGCTCTGTTTCTGCCTGGAACTGGACTGTTTCTGAACAAACTGTAAAAATCCCAGGGAAGATCATCCCATCCGTACGGATGGTTTGGGTCAGAGGGAAAATGAACCTTTTGCCCTTTGTTCTGTTGTTTCTTGTGAAAATAAAACCTTCTTTTTCAGTTAAAATTGATAAACAATCAAAAACAGAGATTTTTCGTTAAAACACACACACACATGCACTTTTGTTAATTAACAAGGGAGACTCGGTTTTGACCGAGGCGGCTTGGGTGACGTAAAACTCTTCCCAAGTCGTAACCTGACCTCTGAACCTTTTGTCTCTAACCTTTTGCATTTTGTTGGGTTTAAAATTAACAAAGTGTGGCGACTCCGTTAAATTGTGCCATTGTGTTTGGAACCATCCCGGATTTGGACACGTGTTGACCTTGTCGCGGGGCGGGGATCCTTACACCAGTAAGAATTATAAAAAAATGTTGCCCTAGCAAACATTAGGCCGTCCTTGACATAATCCCAGTAAGAATTATAAAAAATGTTGCCCTGTTGAACATTAGGCCGTCCTTGACATAAGGCCAGTAAGAATTATGAAAAAAAAATGTTGCCCTAGCGAACATTAGGCCGTCCTTGACATAAGCCCAGTAAACTCTTAGGTTGAAGCCTTTGTCCCAGCAGTCCTTAGTCAGATGTAAGACCAGTTTTCCGGTCAAACTCCCCAAAGATGGAGTTGACCAAGCCTTGACTTAGAATAGTCATTATAGGTTGAGGTCCTTGTCACCGGTCGTCCTTAGTCGGACGTAAGACCAGTTTTCCTGTCAAACTCCCCAAAGATGGAGTTGACCAAGCCTTGACTTAGAATAGTCATTATAGGTTGAGGTTCTTGTCACCGGAAGTCCTTAGTCGGACGTAAGACCAGTTTTCCGGTCAAACTCCCTAAAGATGGAGTTGACCAAGCCTTGACTCAGAATAGTCCTTATAGGTTGAAGCCTTTGTCCCGGCAGTCCAAAATGACGTAAGACCATCCTTATGTAAGTCAACCCTCTCCATAGAGCCAAGTTAACCATGTCCCGCCTCTGACCCCAAGGGTCACGGTTCCTTGTGTAAGTCAACCCTCTCCATAGAGCCAAGTTGACCATGTCCCGCCTCTGACCCCGAGGGTCACGCTTCCTTGTGTAAGTCAACCGTCTCCATAGAGCCAAGTTGACCATGTCCTGTCACGACCCGAAAACCCGTCTCTATTTTCTTAAGTAGTAAATATTTAGTTATTTATTTATTTTCTTATTTATTTATTTATCTATTTAAATATTTATGTGTGCATTTATATCTCATAATATTTTTATGCCTAGCATTTTAATTGATCATTTGTGCTAGTATGAAGTAAGGGAATTATTAGAGAAGAGGATATTAAGGGTAGTAGTAGTAGTAGAGGGGGCCTAGGTGTAACATTTTGAAAATAATTTTACTTACTCCCTCCCTCTCCCTCACCTTCTCCCTCACTCTCCTGCACACACACACACACTCAACCTCTCCTCTCCATTGTTGAAAGTAAACTCCATCTCCATCTCGCTTCATTTTAACCATCTTCCTCCCTCTATTTCTTATTGCTCATTTTATAAAAAATGTTTAAATCGTCGATAGGATCGTGTAGAGCTAAGAAATTTCGAATTCCGTCATCTTTCATAAATTCCAAGTAAGTTGCTCTCCCCCCATTTATGCTAAAAATGTTCATCTTTAACTCCATTGATGCTCTAGTTGATATATATGGCTTCTTTGGTTGATTTGGAATTTATTTGTAATTTATCCATTTTTGTGAAATTTGGATGTTTGAATCATCTCTTGGTTTGGGTTGACTAATAGTTGTTATATGAGTTATTTTAGACTTATAAGTTGTTCTAGTACCCTATTATACTTCTTAGATGCATTGGATTTTGGTTTGGTTTTGGTTTGGGTTGAATTTTGGATGAAACCCAGGTAACTTGCCGAATTCCAGCAGTCAGGGCTCGTGGGCGACCGCCCATGATGGGTTTGGGCAACCGCCCATGAGTTCAGTCCACCCGGGGTGTTGGAGTCAGTGGTTTTGGGCGACCGCCTATTGTTGGGTTGGGCGACCGCCCATGGGGTCAGTCTGTTGGGTTGTGGGTTAGTAGTTTTGGGTGACCGCCCGGGCTGGTTATGGGCGACCGCCCATACCAGCTGATCTGAGTATCTTTGTTTTTATTGTTTTCGAAATCAAGCTCAGTCTAGGCTCGGAGTACGATTCTAATAGATTGAAATGGCCATTGTGAATTACTCAAATGTGGGAAATGGTTCCTTTTTGAACAATTGCGTTACAGAAATTGATTAAGTATGGTTTGGGATTGTTGAACATCTTTTGATACGTTGTTTTGATCGATTTATTCTTTTGGTGATTAATTGGCATGGTTCCCTACTTTGGAATCATTAAGTGTTTATCAAGCTAGTATTATTGCTTAACGTTTATTTGAAAGTCCAGCTGGTATTTGTGGTTGTGTCGGGAGATGGGGAATATTATGATGGCAACGAGCCGAGTCCATTATAGTGTTGTCCATTGTTTTGCCCTTATTTTCCTCTTCCAGATTGGCCTTGGTTGAGATGAGCTAGCTCCCTTTGTGAGTATTCTATCTAGTTGGTTTTGGGTTATGACTTTGTGTCATTTTCCCTTGTTACATTGTTATGGTTCCGGTACCGGGGTTTTCTCTTCAGCTATTATGCTACTATGAAGATGGTTTGATTGGTTGATTGGTTGAAGCTGAGCAGCGATCCTTATTATGTTCTATCAGTTTGGGAAACCTTGGCTCAATATCCTTTGTTACTTGTTTATTTCCGCTGCTATCTGTTAACTGCTAATTAATACATGCTATGTGAGATTTATTATTGTTTATTGCTTCTTGCATCATAGCATGTCATGTAGTTGCATTAGTAACTTATTGAGATTTATCTCACCCCCTTTCTTTTATCTTTGTTTTTCCTTAACCCCCCAGGAGGAAAGGAATAGAACTCGCTGATCACGAGGAGGACGTCGAGAGGGTTTGTGACTTTTGGGCAGGTGGTTATTTGGTTTACATTACCTAAATGTAAAACCTTTTGGGAATAGTATTAACAACAATGACGACATTTAGTTTCTAAAATTTTGTTTTTGGTGTAAGCTTGTGGAGCGTATACCAGTTGTATTAAGTTGTGGTTAAACTTGGATTTCTAAAACCTTGTGTTAAATCTTTTAGTATAAAATGGAATTTTTATCTTCAGTATTTTGGTGTTTATTGTTTTAAGTCGACGGCCAGCTGGCGAGCTCCCGGCCCGCGGGGTCGGGGTCGCCACATGTCCCGCCTCTGACCCCGAGAGTCATTCTTCTTTATATAAGTCAACCCTCTCCATAGAGCCAAGTTGACCATGTCCCGCCTCTGACCCCGAGGGTCACGCTTCCTTGTATAAGTCAACCCTCTCCATAGAGCCAAGTTGACCATATCCCGCCTCTGACCCCAAGGGTCACGCTTCCTTGTGTAAGTCAACCCTCTCCATAGATCCAAGTTGACCATGTCCCGCCTTTGACCCCGAGGGTCACGCTTTCTTGTATAAGTCAACCCTCTCCATAGAGTGAAGTTGACCATGTCCCACCTCTGACCCCGAGAGTCATGCTTCCTTATGTAAGTCAACCCTCTCTATAGATCCAAGTTGACCATGTCCCGCCTCTGACCCCGAGAGTCATGCTTCCTTGTGTAAGTCAACCCTCTCCATAGAGCTAAGTTGACCATGTCTCGCCTCTGACCCCGATGGTCACGCTTCCTTGTGTAAGTCAACCCTCTCCACAGAGCCAAGTTGACCATGTCTCGCCTCTGACCCCGAGGTCACGCTTCCTTGTGTAAGTCAACCCTCTCCACAGAGCCAAATTGACCATGTATCGCCTCTGACCCCGAGGGTCACGCTTCCTTGTGTAAGTCAACCCTCTCCATAGAGCCAAGTTGACTATGTCCCGCCTCTAAACTCGCCAAGAGTCATGCCCGTTCCCCTAGGAAAAGATGACTGATATCCGCCTAGCCCTTAGGTTTCGATAGCTTCAAAACTTCTCTCCTTTTCTGAACTACGTTAGGATTGATTCCCCGCAAACGGGATACGTAGGAATCCTATACCTCTAGGTCCAGCCATGCAAACCAAAATTGGTTAAGCCGTTCTCCCATCAGATTGGGATGATTATTTTTATCGACAACCCCACTTTTCCAAAGCGACGTTGCCGAGGGGCTTTGTAAGTACCCCAATCTGAAATTGACCAGCTTAGAGGAACTCTTAGCACCATTTAGGGATAAACTGATGGGCTGGGACCTCACTAAACTGAAAATTCCAGGACTACTCTGGAATTAAAATTGGAAAAATCCAGAAGCTCGCCAGGCTGAGCCATACGGATGGTTTGGATGCGGGAAGGGCCTAGCCGTACGGCTGGTTTAGGCACCTTCAATCCCTATAAATTGAGACCCTTGCTGATCATTTTAGGGGGGAGAAATATAGTTTTGTAGGTGAAACTCTGCAGGAATTCAGCCTGAGTGAAACACATCAAATATTTGAGTGAAAAGAGAGGAAGATAGGCCATAACCACCATAGGTGAAGCCTCGTTCTCCCCATCTTCTCTCCATCTCAAACTCTTTGTTCTTTCTTATATTGTTTATTTACTTGCATTTTAAAGCCTTGCCCTTGTCAAGCATCTTTTGTATTGCAAGTCTTGCCCTTGTCAAGCACCTCTTATATTGCAAGTCTTGTCCTTCAAGCACCTTATATTCTTGTTATGTATATTGGAACCAAATCATGAAATGATTCAAGGTGCCCTCACATCCAAGTATGTGAAAAAGGGATAAAACTTAAAGAAGATCATGATTTGTTAATTTCTTGCCTTTAACTAGCTTGATGATCCATTTTCATGGTGAAAGCATGTATCTTTATGTTGTATTTGGCCATGATGATCATGTTGGGTGATAAAGTTCCAATCTTTATCATCCCAACCTTGATTTAGCCTAAAATCCCACATTTGGGTCATAAAGACTCAATCTTTATGTCATTTTGTTGTCCCTAAAGGTTTAATCTTGTATAAAGATCCCATTTTGATGGTAAAGTTTGAATCTTTACTCATCAAAATAGCTATCTTGGCTCAAAAGCCCCTTCCATCACCTTTTCTTATTAATTCCCCAATGATTGTCTTAATCACATCCAAAATTATTGTTTTGGTCTCTAATCTAGTGATTAATGACATAGGGATGATTTAATTTGTGTTTTGTTACAAGAGAATGGCTGGAAATGATCAAACAGTCCAGTTTCAGACAGAATACTCTGTTTCTGTATGGAACTGGACTGATTCCTGGGAATCTGTTAAAATTCCTAGGAAGACCCCCTCTAGCCGTACGGATAGTTTGTCCAGGGGCATATTTCAGTCCAGTCCCCCTTTAATCTAAAATGTTTACAAAAGAACCCCCTTTTCTGTTAAAATCCTAACTGTTTTCCGTTAAAGTCAATTTCCCCGTTTTCTTAATACATACACACACATATGCACGTTTCGTTAACAAACTTAGGGAGACTCGGCTTTGTCTGAGGCGGCTTGGGTGACGTGAAACTCTTCCCAAGCCGTAACCTGACCTCCGAACTCATAAATCTCTAACCATTTTCATTTGTTTGGTTAAAAGTTAACAAATGTGGCGACTCCGTTAAGTTTGTGAAGTTACACGTGTTTGGATTTTCTTCCTCGAAGCAAACCCCTCGTTTTTCCCTAAGGGGGAGGATCCTTACACCAGTACAGGTGTATTATAACTCTTCATTTCTAGACAAACTAGCTAGAGGACAAAACATATCAGCAGACCAGCATTCAAGTTGCCGATCAAGGAACTACTCAGTGTATAATACAAGTTACCGGCAACTCTACAAGCAGTAAGGACAAACTGAAGTTTACTGGTAGTCAACTCAAGATATTCTTCGCTTGAATATCTTCAGGTTACATCGTTCTACCTTAGTTGATTTTACCGATTGCTTTTGTACTGTTTTTCTGAAAATTGCTATCTGTCTCTGCTATGGTTTTTGTGCCAGTCTGACACCGAGCTATTTTTAGCTCTACTCTATCTCTACTTGCTTTTTGCAGGTAACCGGTTGAGATAAAGGGGTCCTGTCCCATCAGACTTTACAGGCATGCGTATCCCCGCCATTAATGCAAAAGATATCGCATTTAATGCTCCTCACCTAACCGGCTGGATATTCAAATTGTAACCCTTCTTCCCTAAGACTCAAGTCATTTACTCCTCCTATAAATAGAGGACTCAGAGCATTGAAGAGGGTTGGTGCATTGAAGAGAGTTGAATTATTTTGAAACATTGAAGCTCAAACATTCCTTGTCCCAGAAATCATTAGACATTTAATAGGACATACACTTGTGCATAAACTCATCAACATTGTCAGTATTCCCGAACTAGATTATTTAAGGAATATGTTGTTTGAGTTTTTCACACACCCGCCTGAGTGAGATATGTTCTTTGGACTTGACGCTAAAAAACACTTTGTCAGATTTTGTATCACGATCCTTTAGTGATCTCTAGAGTTTAGGTGTTTGTAACCGGCAAAGCCGTGCTTGTAATAGACTAGAGAAAACTAATAGTGCTCTTAACCCAAATCCAAGTTCTGACCAAACTTGGTAGAGGACGTAGCAGTATTTACACTGTGAACCTCTCCAAATACTCGTGTCCCCTTGTGATTACTTTATTTCTGCTTTATTTGTCCCGGTTAGAAATCTATCACCGGCAACTCGTTATCTTACATACTGATTCATTGTTATTTCCTTTGACCAATCTCTTGAAACTGCATTGAACTTTTTGAAATCACTTTGTGTTAAACCAAGCTCTCAAAATCTTTTCATACTGATTTTGTGTGAGTTAAACTTAGTCATATCTTCTCCGCTGTGCTTACTGATAATAGTTTTGAAAACTGATTCGTGACTTTGCTTTTGAAAGTGTTCTTTGAAAAAGTTTTAATTAGGCTATTCACCCCCTCCCCATTTAGCCTATTTTCCTACCAATTGGGCCTAACAAGTACTTTCAATAAGCTCGATGAACTGATCTGATTGATCGAGGATATTCAGAAATCTACATCAAACTATCCAGTACTTTCAATGATGAATTGATCGAGGACATGTGCAGTACTTTCAATCAGCTCCTTGTGAGAGCCCGCGCTCGAAGCCAAACCGTGAAATGATCGCCCGTGAGGGCGGTTCGGGTCTGTTTCGTGCTAATGTGCTTTCGGAAATGCACTCGGTTCCCTCATAATGGTTTCCTCTCGATGGAATCAAATAGTCAAAAGTCGCCACCTCATTTTAATTTAGGAAAAACGAAGATAAAACCTTTTGTTTAGAGAAAGTGGGTTCGGGGGCTAATTTACGAGAAAGAGAAGGGGTTAGGCACTCTCCTCGTCCGTGATGGTCTCTAGCATGTATGCCACTTAAATTCATTTTATGCCTTTTATACCTTGTTTTATGCCCTAACAAAAATGATGATTGATATATATATGAGTCTTCCTATTCTAGGTATGTTCGCTTTAAAGTCACAAATGAGAGTCGGTTTGAGTGGACTCTCACTTGGTTTTGAAAATGGTTTAGCATTCACATCCATCAAAGGAAAACACAAAGAGGGGGGGGGGGTTAATATATACAAATGGTAAATAAATGGGAGACAAATCCCATATCAAATGAATGTCCAAAAGTCCATCCCAAGACATTTTAGGGACTACTGTCCATCTCTCATTCTTGTACCTGCTCTTATACTCACACAATCTAGAAAGTAAAGGTCAAGAGAAGTCCCTAACACATCAAGTATCAACCATGATTTTTCCTCTGATTTTAGGAGCATTTTATGGTATCCAAATAATGCATGCAAGATAATACTTTGAACAGCCAAGTCTGACAGATATGCATACACTCATAAAAGATCCACTTTTTGCATCATGAAAACGGGGGAATCATGGGAAACACTAAACATGAAAGTTGTTCCTAACAGATCAAATTGTATATCTGGAAAATTCAAAACCATCAAACAAGTATAAGTCACTAAAAACTTCTCTGAAATTTCCATGTCAGAGATGAACCAGCACAGATTTGCAGATCAAGAGTTCAAACAATAAATGGAAATACAAGTTTATACTCATGGGAAAAATGTGTTCTTTGCATTATCATCTTCTTCTGTTTGTCTAGAACAAAATATCTTGTGTGGTCTAAGACCAAAAACCACGTTTGATATGCATAAACAAAGCAACAAGACAGAAAGGTACAGAATGACAGATTTGCTGGAATATCATGAATACCATGAAAACACTCATCAAAACTCATCTAAATGAAGTGATGTGGGCATGAAACTTTGTGTGTGGCTATATATTCATGTTAAGAACTCAAAAAAACATCCATTGAAGCATTTAGTGAAAATCTTATGAGTTTTCACATGGAGAGAAAGGAAGCCATGGACAGATTTGGGATTTTGAGGGAAAGCATCATGCTAATCTTTTGGAAAACCTCCCAAATCATCAACATACATTAACTTGATATTCACACATGGATGATATATATACACAATTCCAATAGCATAACATGTCAAGCGCTCAAAACATCATGATATATCATCATTTAGAGAGAAGAACAACAAGAGTGTCAACATTACATCTTTTGGACATCAAATGGAGGTCTAGCCTAACAAAGTGGCTAGACATATTAACAAGTGACATAATAAACTAAATCTTACATATAGAGAGGTTACAAGTTTAGATACCCCGGGAAGCCACGGCTTGGCTAGAGCGGTGAATTATCCTAGGATGTCTAACTTGTTTTAGATTGTTTAGAGTCGCCACCTATGTTTTTAAAGGAACATAAGAAAAACCTAGAAATAGCCTAATTTATGTACAAAACCAGAGATTCGGGAGAGAAGGGTTCGGGGGTTAGGTGACGGAGTGGGAAGTACTTAAACAGCCACTCCGCCCCGCTTATGCGGGTCTTGCTACTATTGGTGTTCTAATGCTAAATGTCCTTCAATTTATTAACAGTGCTAACAATTATAATGTAAAGAAAAAGGGGAAGAAAAGAGAATTGTTTTATTTATAAATTTATGGTAGACAATTACATTAAGAAATGTATAGGAAATTAAAGTAGAGATTAAAATGTAGGGAGATAACCTTAACCAACTTTAATGTAGTAAAGTGGTCATTTGGCCATGTCCCAATTGATGGGGATTGCATACTAGTAAGACTAGAATAAAAGAGAAAAAGAATAAATGTACCTTTAGAAAAGAGGACCTTAGACTTTGACTTGAAGATGGTGTTGTTTGTAGAGAAATGGTTGTGCAACACTTTGTGTAGTGTTTGTTTGTAGGGAAAATGTGTTGAGAGAACTTGTGTATAGTTCTTGTAGGTAAGATGAAGTTGGGTCCAAAGAGTGTAAAAAGAGTCCCTTTCTAAGGTAGAAGATGATGGTTTTTATAGGTAAAAAAGAGAGGGAAAGGTTGGAGGGAAATTGGTCAATCCATGTGAGATGGAATTGACCAATAGAAAATAAGATAAATAAAATAATAAATGAAAGAAATAAAAGAAAATCAAATAAAATAAAAATGAATTCTTTTGTTTTAAAGAGATGGCTAGAATAATGGGATTGGAGGTTATAAAACTAGGGGGGATGAATGTGGATAAGAAAAGAAGTCTTTTGTGATCAAGAAAGAGATGTTGCAAATAAGAAAAGGGAGGGAAATAAGGTGCAATCCGTTACTGCCAAAATGGGAAGCGCGCGAGTCCCGCTTTAGGGGCGAGACGCGCGCGCAGCCCGTTAACAATCCCGGAAGCGCCCGCGGAAGAAAAGGACAGAATGACAGAATGACCCTAAAATTTAACTCTGTTATGCAGTTTAGTCCAAAACTAACGGAATCAGTTAGGAACTTAACCGAAGTAACAGAAATTAACGAAAATAAGTTAAATAAAAATACTTTGTATGCAATCGGGGTGAGAGGTCCAAGGCGGGGTGTCTACAGAGCCCCTCGGCGACGTGGATTGCGAAGCAAAACGCGTCGACGAAAGTAAAAACACCCGCCGAGGACATCGACAAAGAAAAAGAAAGAAAAGAGAGCAAAGACTCGATGAAAGCAGTAATTTGAAATTGCTAGAGATAGGGGTGCGCTCCCTGTGTGAGCGTCTTTTGTTGATAGAGGGGGGCGGCATGATCCGTTGGTAAACCTGCCGGCTGAATCCGTTGAGTGAGGCCGTTAGTGAACCTTTGAGGAGGCCGTTGGTGAACCTTTGAATGAGGCCGTTAGTGAACCTTTAAGGAGGCCGTTAGTGAACCTTCGAGGAGGCCGTTAGTGAACCTTGAGGCTGTTAGTGAACCCTTTGAAATGAGGCCGTTAGTGAACCTTTGAAGAGGCCGTTAGTGAACCTTTGAAATGAGGCCGTTAGTGAACCTTTGAGGAGGCCGTTAGTGAACCTTTGAATGACGAATCCGTTAGTGAAATCTGTGGATGAGGCCGTTAGTGAACCTTTGAGGAGGCTGTTAGTGAACCTTTGAATGAGGCCGTTAGTGAACCTTTGAAGAGGCCGTTAGTGAACCTTTGAAGAGGCCGTTAGTGAACCTTTGAGGAGGCCGTTAGTGAACCTTTTGACGAATCCGTTAGTAAAATCCGTGGAGGAGGCCGTTAGTGAACCTTCGAGGAGGCCGTTAGTGAACCTTTGTTGTCGAATCCGTTAGTGAAATCCGTTGATGAGGCCGTTAGTGAACCTTCGAGGCCGTTAGTGAACCTTTGTTGACGAATCCGTTAGTGAAATCCGTTGATGAGGTCGTTAGTGAACCTTCGAGGCCGTTAGTGAACCTTTGTTGACGAATCCGTTAGTGAAATCCGTTGATGAGGCCGTTAGTGAACCTTCGAGGCCGTTAGTGAACCTTTGTTGACGAATCCGTTAGTGAAATCCGTTGATGAGGCCGTTAGTGAACCTTTGTTGTCGAATCCGTTAGTGAAATCCGTTGATGAGGCCGTTAGTGAACCTTCGAGGCCGTTAGTGAACCTTTGTTGACGAATCCGTTAGTGAAATCCGTTGATGAGGCCGTTAGTGAACCTTTGACGAATTACTGCTTTGAAGCCGTGTGCTGTTTGGCGTTGCAGTTGACTTTTGCGGGGATGCGGGCATGGTTAACTGTAGACCATTTTCTGCTGGGGATGAAGTGCCTCGAGTTGCAGATGCTGTTTGACTTCGCGGTGGTACCTGTTATGTGCTTTGCAAGTATATGTGCTAGTGCAAGAAGATGCATGAAGTGTGAAATGAAGAGAGAAATTGTGCTCGTGGTGCAATGTGATTTGAAAGCAGTTTTGCATGAGAGAGAGATTTGCAAGAATGAAGGAATTGCTTTTGTGTGCTGTGTGATTTTGAGGAAAGTATTAATTAATGATGTTCATACCTTCACTTACCATGGCCGCTTGATTCGGGATGGAGATGTTGTGGCTTTGATGAAGATGATGAACTGCTGCTGCTTTCGATGGAATGTTGGTGAGATGACATTCTGAATGATGGGTTGGTCGTGCCAAAGGCTGCCTACGTATCCTTTGAAGGGAATCAGACCAGCGTAGTTCAAGGATGATGGAGAACTCTGGAGGAGAAGCTAGGAGCAAAGCAAAGTAAAGCACATACTTTTGCACATAGAAGGAGAAAAAGAAAAAGAGAAATCTTTTTTTTTTTTTTTTTTAGATTAGAAAGGAAAGAATATGCACACATGTGAGGAAAAGATTTTTTTTTTTTAGTTCGTGGGTGAACCATTTTAACCATTGTGTGCTTGTGAAGCCAACCCAAGATCAAGTCATGTTAAGTCGAAGTCCGGATTGCCTCGCTTGAATTCTGTTGTCGCCGGTGTGCCCAACGAAGATTGATGTCTAGCCCCAAGAGATTTGTCGATTATGGGGCTTCAAAAGGCTTTTGATGCCGAGATGAGGGGTTGCTGATTGTAAAGCCCCTAGAATGCCTTTGATGCCAAATTTTGAGGGACTTGCATAGCTCCAAGATAAATCAGCTCTTGGCCCATTCGAGTAAATCGCTCTTTGTTGTTGTAGTGAGCAAGCCCCAAGAGGAGATCGTTGATGCCAAGCTTCGAGAGATTGCAAAGCCCCAAGTGTCGTGGGCTTGTAGATGGCGGGATGTGAAGACCTTTCATTGTAAAGCCCCAAATTATCTCGTGATTGGCTCGGCATTGAGAGCGGATGTACCGTTTGGTAGAATTCTTGATAGAGATCTCCTTCTTGCTCTTACTGGGGAGATGAATGGCCTCATTGTGGTTGATACCCAAATGGCGGAGGGCTTATGTCAAAAGATGCAGTAATGTCTTGCGGTCCGTCGAGGTCGCGGATGATAAGGTTTTGATGTAATAAAGTCCCAAATGAGTATGCTTGCTTGACTCTTCTTGAGTTGAACTAATGACGGATCTTCGGATGGAACTAGTGCTGTGGCCCAACATTATCTGAGCTGCACCTTGTGCTTTTGATCTTGGAGAAGGGGGTGCTGAATTGCAAAAACATTGGGATTGGCCGTGGCATTTCCCGCTATAACCCTGTTTTGATTAGAGTTTAGCATATTGAATCTTTTTCCTTTTCTCAAAGACTTCCTTCAAAATCTCGCTGTGAGTTCTAACAAGAATTACCAAATTCATTCATACCATTGGAGCCTTCATTTAAAACCAAGGGGCCTTTTGACTGGAAGTGTTGAGAGACTCTTGAATCTTGATCCCTTTCATGTAGCCATAAGACTATTCCACATTGTACTTGCTCGAGTATTGTTGCCCAAAAGACTGTCGGTCGTGAAGCCCTAATACTGCCCTTTGCTCGGATTATTGTAATGCCATAGCCCAAAAGATTGTAGATTGCGAAGCCCTTGGAGACCTTCGGTGCCGAATTGAGGAAGCTTCCAATGTTGAACATGACTTGGCTGGGGATACTGCTGGGGAGTTAATTGCTCTTTGTCGAGGGAGCCTTTAAGACTTGACCGTAGCCCCTAGAGTGCCATCATTGATTGCGAGAAAGGTCCATCCTTGATTGGGAGAACGAGCACGGGCACACGTGACAAGAGGGCTTTTTGACATCCCTTTTGAGAGACTTTGAGGATAGTCTCACACATCTTTTTCGAGCATAGCCCCTAGGGCTTG
The DNA here is from genome assembly GCA_026119855.1 of Campanula takesimana. NCBI lineage: Eukaryota > Viridiplantae > Streptophyta > Magnoliopsida > Asterales > Campanulaceae > Campanula > Campanula takesimana. Next base: position 1,324,992 of record JAOWBW010000134.1, read on the forward strand.
TTGATTGTCAAAAGAAGCCCTTGTTCTCGGGTCATATAGCCCCTAGGGCGTCACCATTTGTTGAGCAAAGCAAGAGTGACCCATCCTCGTGCGAGGGAAAAAACATGAGAGGACATGGCAAGAGCTACTCCATTTCTCAGGAGCCTTTCGGCGTACTTTAGAAGCATATAATTGAAGAAGCTTTGAAAACTGAGACACATGTTGTTGCTATTTGCTGCCCAAGCCAATTGACTAGCTATGGGTTATTTGTGCAACCTCGTGCCCTTTTGTGATGGGCTCGTTCTCGGATGGGTCTTGGTTACCACGGGCCTTCTTTTCATGAACCCAAGAATGCACACTGCTGGAGAATGATACCGATAACCCAAGACAACCTTTGATGGTGCCATATCTTGTCGAGCTTTTTGCAATCCAAAAGTTGACTCGGTGGGGAATTGACTTGCTGAGGAGATCCAATGTAGAGCTCGTGTAGTTGTCTTCTTTAGAGGCCAGAGATCTCCATTTCTCTTTCCCTTCTCTCTCTCACTCTCTCATTTTTTTTATGACGCACCCTATTTTTTGCCCAGACCGCCCTTTCGGGTTTTCAATCTAGTGGGCATCTCTTTTGCGTCTTCATTTTTGACTCGATTAATGAGGAAGTGTGCATTGACTCTAGCTGAGGATGAGAGACATGTGATTTTGCGGTGAAAACCTTTTGTCACTAAAGATGAGTGACATTGACTCGACTAGGGAAGTGTCCCTAGTATTGACATGTATTTTTTTTTATTGAATTGAATGACTCACGAAGGCAAGTAAGTCATTAAGAGAGAAGAGAAGGAAAGCCCCAATTTGATTGCAAGAAATTGGGAGTATGCAGAAAGAATAGAAGTCCTTAGACTTGACAAGGAACGCGAAATGATTCCAAATCTAAGAAAGTTGTTCAATCTTTTTGGTGATTAATTCATTGGCAAATGAATCGTACAAAGATGTCTTGACAAGTTCGAGATGAAGGCTGATCACCATAACGCGCTAGGGCTAAACATTTCTTCTTTCTTGCATGAGACCGGACCCGAAGGTTGCCTACGTTCCTCCAGTGTAGAGGCTCAGGTCACCGTAGTTCTTGTGAATTCTCCATTCTTCGGGATGGAATTGTTGCTTCGTCGTGTAGCTTCGTCCTCCTTTGGTGGATGGAATGATGTTGATTTTGATGTGAACTTCTTTGATTGAGGGGGATTTTTTTTTTTGTGCTCTAACTTTTGCCTAGGTTGATTTGATGATTTCAACCTAGCGAGCTCTTTTTTTTTTTTTTTGATCCCCCTTTGAAAACTTTGCTTGACTTTTCTCCATGCTTGATGTCTTGGATTCGCCGTTGTTGTTGATGTCGTTGCCTTCGTTACGATGTTTAGCCCCTAGGCGTTCAAGCGATGGCCTTCGTTCTAAAACTTGTTTAGACATCTTTTCATCATTTTGCCAAGAATTAAATTGAACAACTTGGAATTGTGTATGAGGACAAGAACGACTTTTATTTGATAAGATCAACTCAACATTGACATGAGAAGGAAGAAAACTTAATGCACACAAAAGAGGACTTTGACTCTTTTTTTTTTTTTTTTTCAATTCCTACTTTCTAAGTAGAGAAAGAGGAACGAAGATTGCTGTCGTAGTCCCCATTGTCGTTGTAGTCTTCCATGTGGCATGATTTCTTGTAGAAGCCCCATTTCGAAACCAAATCATTCTTCTTTGATGAGTTATTGCATGTTGGCACTCTCTAAAGGTTGCTCTTCACCCACAGTAAATTCGCCGTTGTCGAACAAATCTTGGATGATGTTTCGGAGAAGGAAGCACCCTTCGGTAGTATGGCCACTATGCTTGTGGTAGCCGCACCATTCACCATGTGCATGATTCTTCGGTATCGTGTTCGGCTTGTACCCCTCCAAAGGCTTGACCTTTCCACTTGCCACCAAAGTTTCAAATGCTTCGGCTTGGGTTACTCCTAGGAGAGGAGTGAAAACTCGGTTGTTGGCGGTACCTTTACCTTTGTAGCTTTTGAGGGACGGGCCACTTGAGCATGCTTTACCCTTAAACTTTGCCTTGTTGTTGGTGAGCTCTTGCAAACGGGCTTTTAGCTCGGAAACCTATTCCTCTCGAGATCAAAACGGGCTTGCCACAAATCATCTTTTCGGCGGGCATCCTCGGAAAGTCTATCCATTTGTTCCCCCATGGATCTTATTATATTGAAGAGTCTTTCGTTGGACACGGAGAAGTACCCACCATTGTTGTTGTTGCCGTTGGAAGCCATTGGACATATTGAAAGAACACGGTTGATCTTAGATTGGCCCCACAAATACCTTTTGAGTAAAATAAATTTAACCCACAAACACAAAAAAGACTCAACCATATAAAGAAAATGACTCTTTTTTTTTTTTTTTTTTTTTTTTTTTTTTTACAAAGGTCGGAAGGACGGAGTCCTTTTTGGGGTTTCTAGAAAAAATAGTGGAATCGTCACACTAGTATATAGACCTTCTCGCGGTCCCATATACTCATCGGATTCCACCACGCTTGTGAGACCTACATGTGCCGGGATTAAACTAAATTAATGTAGTAAATCATAAATGCGGGGACGGATTTTTATTTTCGTCCAAAATAACCACTTTTGGGGATGGAGTTTTATTTCGTCCATTGCAACAAGTTGGCATGTATGATTTGAAGACATTAGTTTAGGGAAATCTCGGCACATGAAAACCGACTTGGTCACGGAGTGTTAGACCCTAGACTAGAATTGTGTGGCTTGTGCTCGGCTAAAGAGAGGCTTAAAGGTCACCCCCGGCATGTAGTCTTGAACTACGCCACGGACTGAGGTTGACCGCTTCGAAAGAGTCAAGGTCGGGTGGATCTTGAAACTTTCTAGGACGGGCCTCGACGGGTTTGGGGTTGGACTTGTGCGACTCGATAGTGAGCAATTGATAAGAATATGTGCGTGTAGTGTGAGGTCTAACAAGTGACAAAATATATATATATATATATATATATATATATATATATTTTTCAAAAGAAATAAAAAAAACAAATAAGCACATAATTACAACTTTCGAATCACCCGTGTGACCGATAAAAATAAACAGAAAGTAAAAACTGTTTTGTGCAGGCCCGGTGCCCACACACTGTCAAAACCACTCTGTTCTGTGCACTGTTCTGTTTCTGGAAAATGCCCAGAAGCGCGCGCATTAGGATGCCTACTCGGGAGGCGCGCGCGTTAGACAAAGAGGGGCAGAGGCGCCCGCATCTGGGTAACAACCTGTAAATCAGCGGGTTCAAGGGATTGCCTTGACCCTAATAAAAATGCTTTCCCCTGCAGAATTTGTTAGCACAGAAACATGAAATGGAAGGACAAGAAGGAAGACGGGCGATTCTGGTAATTGGGGTCGGACGCGCGCGCTTTAGGCCAAGGAGGCCAGAGGCGCGCGCTTCCCACCCTTTTTACCAGAATGACCAAAAAACAGTAATAAGAACACCAAAAGTTAATAACGCAAGTTTAACCCTCTAAATCTTCCCCAGTAGAGTCGCCACTGTAGATACCCCGGGAAGCCACGGCTTGGCTAGAGCGGTGAATTATCCTAGGATGTCTAACTTGTTTTAGATTGTTTAGAGTCGCCACCTATGTTTTTAAAGGAACATAAGAAAAACCTAGAAATAGCCTAATTTATGTACAAAACCAGAGATTCGGGAGAGAAGGGTTCGGGGGTTAGGTGACGGAGTGGGAAGTACTTAAACACCCACTCCGCCCCGCTTATGCGGGTCTTGCTACTATTGGTGTTCTAATGCTAAATGTCCTTCAATTTATTAACAGTGCTAACAATTATAATGTAAAGAAAAAGGGGAAGAAAAGAGAATTGTTTTATTTATAAATTTATGGTAGACAATTACATTAAGAAATGTATAGGAAATTAAAGTAGAGATTAAAATGTAGGGAGATAACCTTAACCAACTTTAATGTAGTAAAGTGGTCATTTGGTCATGTCCCAATTGATGGGGATTGCATACTAGTAAGACTAGAATAAAAGAGAAGAAGAATAAATGTACCTTTAGAAAAGAGGACCTTAGACTTTGACTTGAAGATGGTGTTGTTTGTAGAGAAATGGTTGTGCAACACTTTGTGTAGTGTTTGTTTGTAGGGAAAATGTGTTGAGAGAACTTGTGTATAGTTCTTGTAGGTAAGATGAAGTTGGGTCCAAAGAGTGTTAAAAGAGTCCCTTTCTAAGGTAGAAGATGATGGTTTTTATAGGTAAAAAAGAGAGGGATATGTTGGAGGGAAATTGGTCAATCCATGTGAGATGGAATTGACCAATAGAAAATAAGATAAATAAAATAATAAATGATAGAAATAAAAGAAAATCAAATAAAATAAAAATAAATTATTTTGTTTTAAAGAGATGGCTAGAATAATGGGATTGGAGGTTATAAAACTAGGGGGGGATGAATGTGGATGAGAAAAGAAGTCTTTTGTGATCAAGAAAGAGATGTTGCAAATAAGAAAAGAGAGGGAAATAAGGTGCAATCCGTTACTGCCAAAATGGGAAGCGCGCGAGTCCCGCTTTAGGGGCGAGACGCGCGCGTAGCCCGTTAACAGTTCCGGAAGCGCCCGCGGCAGAAAATGACAGAATGACAGAATGACCCTAAAATTTAAATCTGTTATGCAGTTTAGTCCAAAACTAACAGAATCAGTTAGGAACTTAACCGAAGTAACAGAAATTAACGAAAATAAGTTAAATAAAAATACTTTGTATGCAATCGGGGTGAGAGGTCCAAGGCGGGGTGTCTACAACAAGATGAAGAGATTAACTAGGTGTGAATACGTGAGATGAAAATCAGGAGTCGCCACGTTGTTTTATTTGTAGTTAAAACATTGAGAAAACCATTTGTGAGAATAATAGGGTTCGAGGGTCAAATTACAATAGAAGAAGAATATTAAGTGATCACTCCTATTGCCCGATGAATCGGTCTTTCTATCATGATCAATGTGTGTGTGTGTTAGTGTAGACACCCCGCCTTGGACCGCTCACCCCGATTGCACATTTGATCTTGTGTTTCTCCCCATTTTAAGTGTTTCTCGTTAGTTTCTGTCACTTCTGTTAAGTTCCTGACTGACTTCGTTAAGTCCAGGGACTAAACTGAATAAAAGGACTGACTTTCTAGTCCATTCTGTCAAAATCGCCTTCTCTGATTCGCGCGCCTCCGACAGGAGGATCCAGACGCGCGCGCCTCCCGCCCCCAAGGCAGGAAGCGCGCGCCTCTGGGCGTCGGTTACAGATTTCTGGCCAGGATTCTCTCCCTTGCTCAATTTACAGGATTTTGCCCGGGAAAGATTTCTTGGTGACTGAGTTTTGGCACCAAAAACATCTCTCTTTCACCTATAAAACCCCCCCTTTACCTCCATTTTCAAGGACCTTGACATTTGGCTCTCAATCTCACATTTCAATAAGAAACCAAATTTCCTACTTTCAAAGCATTTTCCAAAGGATTTCTCCAAGTAATTCAACAAGAAGTGTTTGAAGTCTCTTGAAGTCTAGGTAAAGCTATTTCTTTCCCCTTCTCAACTCCATCTCTTTTCTCTTTCTTTTTGTTTTATCAAAGTGCAATCACCCAAATCATTTTGGGACATGACTCTAATGATCACCTCACCTCATTGAGGTTGGTTAAGGAGTTATCTCCCACATTCCAAACTCTATTCTAAAACCCCTTTTTATGATTTAAAGAAGAAGAAGAAGAACGTTTATCATTCATGTAGATTTTGATCAAGCAAGACCAACTTTAGTTGCGCGAGATGGGTTTTTCGGTACTTCCCATCTCGTAACCTAACCCCCGAACCTCAAAACAAAGAATCTTTGTTTTCGTAATCAAACTTAGGCTATTATCAATAGGTTTTTCTTATGTTCCTCAAAACATAGGTGGCGACTCTAAAAAACAAGTTAGACATCCTAGGGTAACTCACGCGCTCTAGCCAAGCCGTGGGCTCCCCCGGGGTATCTACAGTGGCGACTCCGCTGGGGACGTTTGAGGGTTAAACTTGCATTCTGATCAAAATCTACATCTTTTCTGGGCATTCTGACTCCTAATGGGGGAGGCGCGCGCTTCTGGCCTCTTCAGCCTAAGGCGCGCGCATCCCGCATCAAGGACCAGAATCGCCCGCTTCTTCATGTTCTTTATCTTCTTCTTCTGCTATTCTCCACTAATCATCTCTGCAGGGGTTACAATATGCACATAGGACCAGGGCAATCCCCTGAGTCCAAAATCTGACAATCTGACAGGTGTGCCCAGGAGCGCGCGCCTCCCAATAGCATCGCGCCATGCGCGCGCGTCTCGTATCAACACTCAGAGGCGCACGCTTCTGGGTTGGTTCCCAGAACAGAACAGGTTTCAGTGACTGAGCAGAACAGTGGGGTGTGGGCACAGTTGCCTGCATCAGAACAGAATTGAACCCCCGGACTGTTTATTTTTATGTTTTATTTACCGGTCACATGGGTGATTCGGGAGTTGTAATTTATGTGCTTATGTGTTTTTTATCTTTCTTTTCAAAAAAAAAATAATAGTAAATTTTTTTTTTGTCACATGATAGACCTCACACTACGTGCACATTACTCCTATGAACTGCTCACTATCGAGTTGCACAAGTCCAACCCCAAACCCGTCGAGGCCCGTCCTAGAAAGTTTCAAGCTCCACTCGACCTTGGCTCTTTCGAAGCGGTAAACCTCAGCCCGTGGCGTAGTTCATGACTACATGCCGGGGGTGACCTTTGAGCCTCATATTCAAGCCGAGCACAAGCCACACAATTCTAGTTAGGGTCTAACACTCCGTGACTCAAGTCGATTTCCATGTACCGAGATTTCCCTAAACTAATGTCTTCAAATCATACATGCCAATTTGTTGAAACGGACGCAATAAAAATCCGTCCCCAAAAGTGGTTATTTTGGACGAAAATAAAAATCCGTCCCCGCATGTATGCTTTACTACATTAATTTAGTTTAATCCCGATACATGTAGGATTCACAAGCGCGATGGAATCCGATGAGTATATGGGACCGTGAGATGGTCTATATACTAGTGTGACGATTCCATTATTTTCTTAGAAACCCCAAAAGGGATCCATTCCCTCCGACTTATAAAAAAAAAAAAAGAGTCTTTTCTTATGTGGTTCGAGTCGTGTGCCCAACTGTGTGTTCTAAGCCTCTTCGTGGACCACAAGTGTTACTCAAGACTGACAAGGGCCTCTTCTGCAATATAGGTTCAATTGGTACTTACAGAGTCTACCGGGATTCGGCAAATCGGTTAGTCCGTGAAGAGATCACTCCAACAGCTCCTACATCAACAATGGCCGGCAGCTCCAACACCAACAATACCATGACTCTCGAGCAACTCGCAACCATGGTCCAACTCCTCCAAGAGCAAGTCTCCACCCTTAATAAGGAGGCACAAATCAAAGACGACATTTGGCAATCCCACCTCGACAGCCAAAGGGAGGCCCACGAGGCCGAGATGGAGCTAATGAAAGAAAAGATCACTAATCTTGCCAAGGGGAAGAGCAAAAATGACGATGACGAATCCGAATGGACCGAAGGTTTGTTCCAAAGTCCTTATGTCAACACCCGCACCAAGAAAGTGGGAGAGCCAAGTTCCGAGAATAATGAGCCCAAAATGGTGGATTCTATCATGGCCTACATCAACCAAAAATTCAATAGGCTCAACATGGGGAAAGGCTCCGACACAAGCCTTTATCAATCATCCATCCTCATGAATACTATGGCCGCTCTTCCTGATAAGTTCAAGATGCCCGACATAAGCAAATTCAAGGGAAACTCTTGTCCTATGGCTCACATTGAGACTTATATTTGGGCAATGGTTCCGAAGAAGGTCTCCCCCAAGGTGATGGCTCAATGCTTTCCTCTCACTCTCGAGGGGGCGGCAAAACATTGGTATGCTACTCTCCCGCTCACTGTCCGTCTTGATTGGGACTCCGCCATGCTTGCCTTCAAGAACCAATACCAAGGCAACACCACTCACCAGCCCACAAGGAAAGAGCTAGAGAACACTACTCAACGAGACCACGAGTCCTTCATCGACTTCACAAGGAGATGGAATGATAAACTCTCCGAGATTGTGGAAAGGCCAAATACCAAGGAGCAAATGGACATCTTTCTCAAATGTCTCAAAATTGATCTCCGCACCCACCTAAGTGGGGCTTGCTATGCGGATTTCTCCCAAATGTATGAGGCGGGGGTCCGAATGGACGAGTTGCTCAAGGAAGTCAAGAAAAGTGCTCCTAGCTACCGCTACAAGGCCGCTTCCAACTCCACAAAAGAGGCCTCGGTCAACGCCGTCACTATCGATAAGGGGAATTACAAAAAGGTTCCTCCACCCCAAGGGAAGAAGTCTCGAAATGACCGTGTCTACACGCCTCTCCAAGGCATGACTCAAACTGAAGTTTTCGAAGTCCTCAAAGCAAAGGGTCAAGTCACACCCGTACAAGGGTACCAACCTAAGACGGTCAACCCCAATCATGCTCACCACAAATATTGTGGCTACCACCAATATAGTGGCCACACCACCGAGGAATGCTTCGTTCTCCGCAATGTCATTCAAGATCTCATAGACAAGAAAGAATTTGTAGTGACTAATGGCGAACATGTCAATGTAATAGAGATAGGAGAACTCGAGGGGACCACCCATTCAATCCCAATTGTGAATGGGGACCCCAATGTTATGAATAAACTTGACAATTCTTGTTATGTTGTAACTTACGATGAGTTAATGAGGGAAGTACTAGAGAATAGGAAAAAGAAGCAAGATGGGAACGTCAACATGCTAACTCGATCCGGTCGAGTCATAGCAAGCAACCCTTCAACTTCCGCACCAAGCTCCTCTTCTCAAAGGCCGCAAGCTCGCGACACTCCCGAAGATCCTCTACTTGTCCAACTCAAGAAAACTAAAGCCAACATCTCTATTTGGGACCTCATCACATCCTCAAAGAAACACCGAGATCTTGTCATCCGCAATCTCGATGATACATCAATTTCTCCCGATACTACTCCCGAGGACCTCACGGCAATGATCGGTCACATTCATTTTGGCAACGTCATCACCTTTGCCGATATGGACCTTCCACCATTTGGTTCCGACCACAACAAGGCTATTTACCTCAAGGTACGAGCAAGGGGGAGGCCCATCTCAAGAGTCTTAGTGGACGGTGGTTCCGCACTCAACCTCATGCCTGGCAGAATCATGGGCATACTGGGGCCTAAGGATTCTGATTTGAAGCCTTCTACTCAAGTAATCCGAGGTTATGATAGCACCGCCCGTACAGTTATGGGCATGATCGAGATAGACATTGAGTTTGGGAGCATGGTCATGTCCGGTCCATTCCAAGTGCTTGACATCCCGGCCTCGTTCAACTTGCTTTTGGGTCGACCATGGATTCACAGTTCTAATGCCGTCCCGTCAACTCTCCATCAATGTGTCAAGATCCGAAATGGTGATGAAATAGTAACCGTCATGGCCGAAAACGTCACTATCCACAGAAAAGGTGAGCCCGTCCACCAAGTTCAGCATGGTTTACCAGACTCCACTCTCTCCGGCGTCTCAATCAACGCCATTGACAAAGAAGGGGGAAACGAATCATGGACCCCCATCAATCACAAAGTCCTCCGCATGATGAGAAATATGGACTACTTCCCTGGTTTAGGCCTAGGGAAATATCAACAAGGAATCCTACATCCTGTGCAAGTCCCATTTGTCAAGAACACATTCGGTTTGGGGTACGAGCCTTCCAGAGAAGACTTGAAACAAGAGCAAGCGATCAAGGATGAAAAGGCCCGAGCTCGTAAAGAAGGCCGTCGTTATGAGGTCCCTAATCTAAGGCCTTACCGCAAGACGTTGAATGGCTATTTTGTCCGCCAAGGGGAAGACGTTCCATACATGATCTTTCCCGAACCATGGGTTAACAATAAGGGTGTCAAAAAGCCCGGTCTTGAAATCTTCTCCGATTGTGAGATCCAGAAATCCGAAAGGGAACCAACTCCCATGTCGCCCCGCGAATGGTGGGGAAGGAAGGTGACTATAGAGTCCGAGACAGAAATCATCGTGGGGCAAGAACCGATAGATTTAGCCTCCATGTTCGAAGAGCTTTCCATAATGAATGAATGCCAAGTCAACGTCATCCATGACACCATCATCATGAATGAGACTATCAGTGAGATCCCGCCAAGCTCCGAGCCGATCAACAATTGGTATTCTACGAAAGGGCCTGTGGTATCCGAGGAATTCTTAGTCCAAGAAATGGGTTGCATACCCCGCACAATAACAAAGGAAGAGCGGCTCACACTTACTTTCGAGTCCGAGAGTGTCTCTAATACCCTCACCCAAGAGGATATGGAGGCCATAGCCGAGCGTGTGTTTCCTTTCTTTGCTAATGAAAAATTTGATATTTCTGAGTACCCTGAGATTGCAAATATCATAAATGATGAATTAACTAATAATGAACTTATTAAACAAGTTAATAACGATTCAAATTATGATGAAATAGACCACGAAAACACAACATACTTAAATGAACTTGCTCAACAGGTCCGTAGTGGTGAAAATGGTCCAGGGGCTGACGAAGAATTGCATGTTGTTAATCTGGGTACCGACGAAGAGCCAAGGGAAACTAAGATCGGAAGCTTCTTCAAGGGGGACGACAGAGATAGATTGACTGAACTACTACAGGAGTTCGTGGATGTGTTCGCATGGTCATACAAAGACATGCCGGGTTTGGATAGAAAGGTAGCGGAGCACAGAATTCCGATCAGAGAAGATGCCAAGCCAGTAAAGCAGAAGCTCAGAAAGATCAAGCCAGAATGGTCTCTGCAAGTCAAAGAAGAGATCGAGAAGCTCCTCAGTGTGGGTTTCATCAAGGTTATCGAGTATCCGACATGGTTAGCCAACATCGTGACAGTCAGAAAGGCAAACGGCAAGGTTCGAGTTTGTGTGGACTTCCGGGATTTGAACAAAGCTTCCCCGAAAGACGATTTTCCACTCCCTAACATCAACATGCTGGTCGACTCCACTGCTGCCTACGAGGTTCGCTCATTCGTGGATGGGTTCGCTGGGTACAATCAGATTCTCATGGCCGAGGAAGATCAACATAAGACAGCCTTCACAACACTATGGGGTACCTTTTGCTACACAGTCATGCCATTTGGGTTAAGAAACGCTGGGGCTTCCTACCAAAGAGCCGTGACAGACTTGTTCCACGATATGATTCACAAAGAAATCGAGGTCTATGCGGACGACATGATCATTCACTCCAAAGGGACCGATAATCAACATTTAATCGATCTCCACAAGTTCTTTGAAAGGCTTCGTCAGCACAAGATGAGGCTCAACCCTGCAAAGTGCACGTTCGGTGTTATCCGAGGCAAAGTCCTTGGTTATATGGTCACTGAAAGGGGAATTGAAGTAGATCCCTCCAAAATCAAGGCAATCATTGACATGACTCCTCCAAAGACGCAGAAAGAGATCAAAGGTTTCATGGGCAGACTGCAATACATCAGTCGGTTTATGCACCAACTCACTTCCATGTACGAGCCAATCTTCAAGCTACTCAAGAAGAATGTGGCTCTAGAATGGACCGACGCGTGCCAAGAAGCCTTCGACCAAGTGAAGCATTACTTGACGTGCCCTCCTGTTCTAGTTCCGCCGCACAAGGAAAAGCCTCTTTTGCTCTATCTCACTGTCAATAATGAAGCCCTAGGGGCTATGTTAGCACAAGAGCAACAAGAGTCCACAAAGGAGAATGCCATTTATTTTGTCAGTCGCCGATTCCAAGGAGGCGAAAAGAACTACTCTGTCTTAGAGAAATCATGTGCAGCATTGGTTTGGGTTACTCAAAAGCTCAAACACTATATGGAAGCTTTTCCGATCAAGCTAGTATCAAAGGTGGACCCGCTCCGCTACATCTTCGAGAAGCCTTTCATGTCAACAAGAATAGCCAAATGGTACTTCATGCTCGCCGGCTATGATATCACTTACGTCACACTAAAATCCCTCATGGGGAAAGTGTTCAGTGACCAGCTTGCCGAATTCCCGTGTGACGAAGTGAAGGGGGAAGACGTACAGTTCCCCGACGAGCATTTAATTTGTACTGCAACCGAGGAAAATAAGTGGCAACTTTTTTTCGATGGCGCCGCCAATAAACACGGTTTTGGTATAGGAGTATTGCTGGTCGATCCAAAAGACATCTACACTCCCATTGCCATCCGTCTGGAATTCGAAGCTACCAACAACATTGCCGAGTACGAAGCATGCATAGCAGGGCTCGAAGCAGCTCTCGAAAGAAACATCACGGAACTAGAAGTATTCGGCGACTCTTTTCTCCTTATCAATCAGCAATCGGGTAAATGGCGAATCCAAGACCCGACCCTCCAACAGTATGGTCAGCACCTTGAAGAATTGGTTGAACAATTCCAAGAGATCACTTTCAACTACCTGCCAAGGAATAAAAATCGCTTCGCCGATGCACTGGCCACCATAGCTTCATTAGTCGAAATGCCCAAAGGGAAAATGGTGAAGCCTTTCAAAATTGCCCGAAAGAACAGTCCGGCGTACTGCATGAGTATCGAGATCAACGAGGTTCAAACAAACTCTCCGTGGTATTCGGATATCATGAATTTCCTCAAAGATGGTACTTATCCCGAGAATAGCAATAAGAAGTCTCAAGCGGCTCTGCAAAGGCTAGCCTCTCAGCACGTACTGATTGGGGACCGAGTCTACAAAAGGCACCATGACGGGATCAATCTCTTATGTGCCAATGAGGCCGAAGCTCAAGAGATAATGTGTGAAGTGCACGAAGGAGAGTGTGGACCCCACATGAATGGGTTTATGCTAGTCAAGAAGATAATCCGCATTGGTTACTATTGGAGCACTATGGAACGAGACTGTATCGAAAAAGTCAAAAGGTGTGCCAAGTGCCAATTCCATGCTAATCTGCAACATGCTCCACCCTCGAAACTTTACAACATGGTCACACCTTGGCCTTTCTCTTGTTGGGGGATAGACATCATCGGTAAAGTCCATCCTGCCGGAAGCAATGGGCAGTCATTCGTCCTAGTGGCCGTCGACTACTTCACAAAGTGGGTCGAAGCACAAGCCTATCAGACCCTCAACGCCAAGAAAGTGGCCGAATTTGTAAAGATTAATATCATGTGCCGATACGGCGTGCCTCATGAAATCATTTCCGACAACGGCTCTCACTTTGAGAAGGAAATGGATGCACTTTTGGCAGAATACAAGATCACCAAGCACAAGTCATCTCCTTACCGTCCCCATGTCACGACCCGAAATCTAGGCTCTATTTTATTAGTAATTAAATGATTTTTATTTAATTATTTGCTTATTTATTTATTTAAATTATTATTTATTTAAATAATTATGGGTGCAATCTATGTGTTGGAATAATTATGCCTAGCGTTATATTTGGGTCTTAGTTGTTGGTGGGGAGTGTTGAGTTGGGTAGTTTTAGAGGAGGGGTCTTTGTGTAAGTTTTAAATAATACTCCTACCCTCTCCCTACACCTCCTTCTCCCTCATACACTCCATCTCCCTCACCCTACTCCCTCCCATTCCCAGCACAACTCCCTCTCTCTCCAAGGTAAGCATTTTTTTTTCTTCTCTTTCCTTCTCTCTTAATTTTCTCCATCTTCCTTTCATTATTATTCATTTCTTAAAACGTGAAACATGTTTAGATCGTCGATAGGATCGTAGGAAGCCAAAAAGAATTGAATTCCGTCAACTTTCATTATTTTCAAGTAAGTTACTCTTCCCCCATTTTGATGCTAAAATGTTCATATCATGTCTAGATGTTGTTTGATGTGTTATATTTGAAGTTTGGTTGGGTTTTTAATTTATTGGGAATTTATTTTGGGTTTTGATCAAAAATGGTGAAATCTTGAATGTTGGGTTTGATTCTTGATTTTGGTGGTTAAATGTTGTTGTATGAGTCTTTTTAGACTTATTAGTTGTATTGGTACATTAGTATATGAGTTGGAAGGTTGGATTTTGGTTGAATGTGTTTTGGGTTTGAAAATGGAAGAACCCATGTTGTTCTTCCCGATTTCCAGTGGTTCAGAGCATTGGGCGGCCGCACAAAAATGCCTGGGCGACCGCACAACATTCTGAAAGCTTTTGTTCTTGTTTTGAAGGATTTTGGGCGACCGCACATACCCTTTTGGGCGGCCGCACAGTCCTCTGAAAATTTACATTTGTTATTTGGTGTGGTTGAAGAACGTGTTTTGGTCTAAGTCTTGGGTGTCCTTCTAGTTGACCTTAGTGAACATTGTAGTACACTTTAGTGATAGAATTGGGTCCATTGTGATCAAGTTTGTGTTTGAAATTCATTAATTGTTAATTGGGATTTTGGAGCACTTTTATGGTGTATTGTTGGTTCATTTCATCTTCTTGGTGATTATTTGGTATGATTCCCTACTTTGGAATCCTTTGTTGTTTATCGTGCTAGTATTTTATTACTTAGCAGTTATTTGAAAGTCCAGCTGGTATTTGTGGTTGTGTCGGGCGATGTGAGATATTGTGATGGCACCGGCCAAGTCCATTATGGTGTCGACCATTGTTTTGCCCTTATTTTCCTCTTCCAGATAGGCCTTGGTTGAGACGTTTGGGGCATGACTTTGTGGCATGGCTCCCGCCCTTTGTGGCACATTACTTTGTTATTGGTTCCGGTACCGGGGTTTTCTCTTCGGCTTTCATGCCATTATGAAGATGATGATTTGTTGATTATTGAAGCTGCGCAGCGATCCTTTATTTGGATGTTCCGGTTTGGAAAACCTTGGCTATATCCTTTGTTATGTGTTTATTTCCGCTGCTATCTGTTATGTGATAAATGCTATGTGCTATGTGATATTTATTATTGCTTATTGCTTCTTGCATCATAGCATGTCATGTAGTTGCATTAGTAACTTATTGAGATTTATCTCACCCCCTTTTCTTTTATCTTTGTTTTTCCTTAACCCCCCCCAGGTGCTAAGGATTAGTCTCGCTGATCACGAGAAAGAGGACGTCGAGGGTGGATACTTTCTTTTGGGGAAGGTTGATATAGGTTGGTTTACATTATGTAAATGTGTAACCATTTTGGGGTAGTTGTACCAAACATTGACGTCACTAAGAATTGTATAATTGTATTTTGTTGGGCATAAACTTGTGGAAGTTTATGATAGTTGTAATTGGTTTTTATCAAACTTGGTTTTGTAAAACATTGGATCATTACCTTTTGGTATCAAATGAAATTTTTAACTCCAGTATTTCACAGTTTTGGTTTTAGAGTCGACGTCCAGCTCGCGGTCTCGGGCCCGCGGGGTCCGGGGTCGCGACAGTTGGTATCAGAGCTATGGCATTAGCTCTATGTATAAGTCTAGGTGGATTAGTATGACCTAGGTGGGTAGTAGTGTGCGGAGTGATTAACGGTTGATGTCTTATGCAGGTAATTACTCGTAATGTCTGGAAGAAGAAACAGAGGAGGTGCTAGTGGGGCACAGAATCAGAATGATACAAGGGAAGAAGCACGTGCTATGTTTCAAGGCATGTTTGAGGCGGCCATGAAGGCCATACATGATCAAGGTCCGAGGGTAGAACAAGCACAACCCCGCTATGGATTGGAGCAATTTCTGAAGTTGAAACCGGTTGAATTCAATGGGGAACCCGATGTTCGGAAAGCTGAGTTATGGATTGAGTCTATGGAGAAGATTTATGATGTATTTGGGTGTTCGGATGAGGACAAGGTCCGGTTTGTGGCTTACAAGCTTGTAGGAGCCGCCGAGCATTGGTGGAAAGGTGTTAAAGCTACTTGGGATGATACTCGCACGGTGTATGCGTGGGAGTTGTTCATGCGCAAATTCAAGGAGCATTTCATTCCGGTTGTTGATCAAAAACGAAAGGAGATCGAGCTACTCAACCTAGAGCAAGGTGTGTTGTCTATAGCACAATACTCGGCGAAGTTCATAGAATTAGCCCGGTATTGCGACTATTTGGTAAGGACCGAGGAACAAAAGGCTATGAGATTCATTCGGGGATTGAAGACCTCCATCCGTACTCAACTTATTGCTCAACGGATTGTGACATTCCAAGATGCGGTGGACCGAGCCTATCTTATAGAGCAAGATATTGGGGAACATAAGCGGAAGACCGAGGTGGCCAACCCGAGCAAGCAAGGAGCACAGAGCAAGTCACAACCAAGGATTAATAATCGAGGTAACTTTGGGGGACAATCTCAGTCCCGAGGGCAACCGATCCCAAGGAACCCGGGTACCACTTCCGGGAACCAAGGGAGCCAAATTAGGAGGCTTTGTTCGTATTGTCAAAAGGAAGGTCATTCAGAGGACCGTTGTTGGAAGAAACAGGGAAGGTGTACCAATTGTGGTCAAATGGGTCATTTTGGAAGGGATTGTCCGAGGAATAGAATTCAACCAACGGGGGTAGGAGCTGGGGCTCCTCAGGGTCAGAAAAGGGACGCTACGGGAAAGCCCAAGGTCCAAGGGAAAGTGTTTGCAATGAATCAACAACAAGCCACAGATGATCCTACAGTTATTGGAGGTATTATTTCTATATCTAATGTGAGCGCACGAGCGTTAGTAGATCCAGGATCATCTCATTCATACATTTCTGTGCAATTTGCTTCCATGTTAAATGCTGCATTCGAGTCTTTACCGTACGTGCTAGAGGTGTCGACCCCTATAGGAGAATGCTTGATTTCTGATCGAGTCCTTCGTGCTTGTGATGTGGTTATCTGTGGTCGAGTCCTTTGTGCGGATTTGGTAGTTCTTCCTATCCAAGACTTTGATGTCATTTTGGGTATGGATTGGTTGAGCAAGTTTCATGCTTCCGTTGATTGCCGTAAGAAAACTGTTACTTTTTCTATTCCCGATGTGCCTAAATTTGTGTTTGAGGCTAGTCCTCTGAGTAGAAAGGTTCGCTTAATTTCTTTTATGAAAGCGAGAAAATTATTGCATAGTGGTTGTGAGGGATATTTGGCTAGTGTTCTTGATACTAGGAAAGAATCCCCTAGTTTGGATAGTGTTCGGGTAGTTCGGGAATTTCCCGATGTTTTCTCTACCGAGTATGATATGCCTCCCGATCGTGAGATAGAATTTTGTATAGACCTTTTGCCGGGTATGGCTCCAATTCCGAAAGCACCTTATAGGTTAGCTCCCGCAGAGTTGAAGGAGTTAAAGGTTCAGTTGCAAGAGTTGCTTGATCGAGGGTTTATCCGCCCTAGTGTTTCCCCGTGGGGAGCACCGGTTTTATTCGTGCGGAAGAAAGATGGTTCGTTGAGATTGTGCATCGATTATCGGAAGTTGAATCAGGTCACGGTGAAGAATAAGTATCCTCTACCGCACATTGATGATTTATTTGATCAGCTACAAGGGTCCGTGGTTTTCTCTAAGCTTGATTTGAGGAGTGGGTACCATCAGTTGAAAGTTCGATCGGAGGATATTCCGAAGACTGCTTTTCGCACTCGGTATGGTCATTATGAGTTCTTGGTTATGCCGTTTGGGTTGACTAACGCGCCGGCCGTGTTTATAGATTTGATGAACCGAGTTTTTCATCCCTATCTTGATTCGTTCGTGGTGGTTTTCATCGACGACATTCTTGTTTATTCGAAATCTCGAGAGGAGCATGAACAACACTTGAGGACAGTTTTATCCGTTCTTGCGAGGGAGAAATTATTTGCGAAGTTTAGTAAATGCGAATTTTGGCTCGAGAAGGTGTCATTTCTGGGCCATGTGATTTCTAAAGACGGGATTTCGGTGGATCCTTCAAAGATTGAAGCTATAGTGGATTGGAAGAGACCCGAATCAGTGACAGAGATTAGAAGCTTTCTTGGTTTAGCCGGGTATTACAGAAGATTTATTGAGGGGTTTTCGAGGATTGCTACTCCGATGACTCAGTTGACCCAGAAGAATGTTCCGTTTGTGTGGACCGAGAAATGTGACAAGAGTTTCAAGGAATTGAAAAAGAGGTTGACTACAGCACCGATCTTGACTTTGCCTAATGGGAGCGATGGCCTAGTGATTTATAGTGATGCTTCGAAAGAGGGTTTGGGTTGTGTGTTGATGCAGAACGGGAAAGTAATTGCTTATGCTTCGAGGAAGTTGACCCCTAGTGAACAGAATTACCCGACTCATGATATGGAGTAGGCGGCGATAGTCTTTGCGTTGCACAAATGGAAGCACTACCTTTATGGGGCGAAGTTTGAGATTTTTACCGATCACAAGAGTTTGAAGTACCTATTCTCTCAGAAGGAAATGAACAACCGACAACGCCGATGGATGGAATTGTTGAAGGATTATGATTGCACGATTTCTTATCATCCGGGGAAGGCGAATGTGGTAGCCGATGCGATTAGTAGAAAGTCTTATGTGGCTTCGATGATGGTTCGAGAGTGGAAAATGCTTGAGGATGTTCGAGATTGGTCTCCTCGTGAATCGAGACATGGGGCTATTTTTGCGAATATTAGGGTGTCTCCGACCCTAATTCAGAGGATAAAGGAAGCTCAGAAAGAGGATCCCGAGTTGGTGAAGATAATGTGTAAATTGAAGGAAAAGAACTTCGAGGATTTTTCATGGAGTTCGAGTGGAGTTTTGACTTTCCGTGGTCGTTTGTGTGTTCCGGATGTTGATGGAATTAAACAGAGAATTCTTGATGAGGGTCACAAATCGAGGTATACTATTCATCCGGGTAGTACGAAGATGTATCAGGATTTGAAGCAACAATTTTGGTGGATTAATATGAAAAGGGAAATAGCCGAGTATGTTTCGAAGTGTTTAACTTGTCAGCAGGTCAAAGACGAGCATCAGAGACCCGCGGGATTACTTCAGCCGTTAGAGATTCCCGAGTGGAAATGGGAGCATGTGACTATGGATATCGTTACGGGACTACCTCGTACCCGTAGGAAGTATGACAGTGTTTGGGTGATAGTGGATAGATTGACCAAGAGTGCCCATTTCTTGCCTATTGATATCAGATATTCGATGGAGAAGCTTGTGACCCTTTATATTGATGAGATTGTTAGATTGCATGGGGTTCCGGTTAGTAACGTGTCAGATCGAGACCCGAGATTTACTTCTAGGTTCTGGAAGGCGTTTCAGGAAGCTTTAGGTACAGATTTGCGATTTAGTACAGCTTTTCATCCTCAGACCGATGGTCAATCCGAGAGGACTATTCAAATTTTGGAGGATATGTTGCGAGCGTGTTCGATAGACTTTTCTGATTCTTGGGATTCGCACCTACCGTTAGTGGAATTCTCTTACAACAACAGTTATCAGGCTAGTATCGAGATGGCACCGTTTGAGGCCTTGTATGGAAGGAAATGTAGATCGCCTATTTGTTGGGATGACGTCGGTGAAGCTAAAATTTTGGGTATTGATTTGCTTCGGGATTCAGTTGAAAAGGTTAGAGTTATCCGGGATAGATTGAAAACAGCCCAGAGTCGACATAAGAGCTATGCAGACAACCGAAGGAGAGATCTTAGTTTTCAGATTGGTGATTTGGTGTTCTTGAAAGTGTCTCCGAAGGTGGGTATTCGTAGGTTTGGGAAGAAAGGCAAGTTGGCTCCGAGGTTTATTGGTCCGTTTGAGATTTTGGGAAAGGTTGGACTTCTAGCGTATCGTCTTGCGTTACCGTCATCCTTAGACCGGTTGCACAACGTGTTCCATGTTTCTATGCTTCGGATGTACGTTCATGATCCATCTCACGTGTTACCGAGGGTACCGGAGGATATTGAGCCCGATATGACTTATGAGGAACGACCGGTTCGGATCTTAGATTCTAAAGTTCAAGAGTTGAGGAGCAAGAGTATTTCTTTGGTTCGAGTCCTTTGGAGGAATCATAACATCGAGGAGTCGACGTGGGAGCTTCGTGGTGAGATCGAGAGGAAATTTCCGTGGCTTTTTGTTTAAGGTAAGTCTCGTTAAAATTCGGGTCGAATTTTCTTTAAGGGGGAGTGAATGTCACGACCCGAAATCTAGGCTCTATTTTATTAGTAATTAAATGATTTTTATTTAATTATTTGCTTATTTATTTATTTAAATAATTATGGGTGCAATCTATGTGTTGGAATAATTATGCCTAGCGTTATATTTGGGTCTTAGTTGTTGGTGGGGAGTGTTGAGTTGGGTAGTTTTAGAGGAGGGGTCTTTGTGTAAGTTTTAAATAATACTCCTACCCTCTCCCTACACCTCCTTCTCCCTCATACACTCCATCTCCCTCACCCTACTCCCTCCCATTCCCAGCACAACTCCCTCTCTCTCCAAGGTAAGCATTTTTTTTTCTTCTCTTTCCTTCTCTCTTAATTTTCTCCATCTTCCTTTCATTATTATTCATTTCTTAAAACGTGAAACATGTTTAGATCGTCGATAGGATCGTAGGAAGCCAAAAAGAATATAATTCCGTCAACTTTCATTATTTTCAAGTAAGTTACTCTTACCCCATTTTGATGCTAAAATGTTCATATCATGTCTAGATGTTGTTTGATGTGTTATATTTGAAGTTTGGTTGGGTTTTTAATTTATTGGGAATTTATTTTGGGTTTTGATCAAAAATGGTGAAATCTTGAATGTTGGGTTTGATTCTTGATTTTGGTGGTTAAATGTTGTTGTATGAGTCTTTTTAGACTTATTAGTTGTATTGGTACATTAGTATATGAGTTGGAAGGTTGGATTTTGGTTGAATGTGTTTTGGGTTTGAAAATGGAAGAACCCATGTTGTTCTTCCCGATTTCCAGTGGTTCAGAGCATTGGGCGGCCGCACAAAAATGCCTGGGCGACCGCACAACATTCTGAAAGCTTTTGTTCTTGTTTTGAAGGATTTTGGGCGACCGCACATACCCTTTTGGGCGGCCGCACAGTCCTCTGAAAATTTACATTTGTTATTTGGTGTGGTTGAAGAACGTGTTTTGGTCTAAGTCTTGGGTGTCCTTCTAGTTGACCTTAGTGAACATTGTAGTACACTTTAGTGATAGAATTGGGTCCATTGTGATCAAGTTTGTGTTTGAAATTCATTAATTGTTAATTGGGATTTTGGAGCACTTTTATGGTGTATTGTTGGTTCATTTCATCTTCTTGGTGATTATTTGGTATGATTCCCTACTTTGGAATCCTTTGTTGTTTATCGTGCTAGTATTTTATTACTTAGCAGTTATTTGAAAGTCCAGCTGGTATTTGTGGTTGTGTCGGGCGATGTGAGATATTGTGATGGCACCGGCCAAGTCCATTATGGTGTCGACCATTGTTTTGCCCTTATTTTCCTCTTCCAGATAGGCCTTGGTTGAGACGTTTGGGGCATGACTTTGTGGCATGGCTCCCGCCCTTTGTGGCACATTACTTTGTTATTGGTTCCGGTACCGGGGTTTTCTCTTCGGCTTTCATGCCATTATGAAGATGATGATTTGTTGATTATTGAAGCTGCGCAGCGATCCTTTATTTGGATGTTCCGGTTTGGAAAACCTTGGCTATATCCTTTGTTATGTGTTTATTTCCGCTGCTATCTGTTATGTGATAAATGCTATGTGCTATGTGATATTTATTATTGCTTATTGCTTCTTGCATCATAGCATGTCATGTAGTTGCATTAGTAACTTATTGAGATTTATCTCACCCCCTTTTCTTTTATCTTTGTTTTTCCTTAACCCCCCCCAGGTGCTAAGGATTAGTCTCGCTGATCACGAGAAAGAGGACGTCGAGGGTGGATACTTTCTTTTGGGGAAGGTTGATATAGGTTGGTTTACATTATGTAAATGTGTAACCATTTTGGGGTAGTTGTACCAAACATTGACGTCACTAAGAATTGTATAATTGTATTTTGTTGGGCATAAACTTGTGGAAGTTTATGATAGTTGTAATTGGTTTTTATCAAACTTGGTTTTGTAAAACATTGGATCATTACCTTTTGGTATCAAATGAAATTTTTAACTCCAGTATTTCACAGTTTTGGTTTTAGAGTTGACGTCCAGCTCGCGGTCTCGGGCCCGCGGGGTCCGGGGTCGCGACACCCCAAGCAAATGGCGCGGTTGAAGCAGCAAATAAGACCATCGAGACCATCGTCAAGAAAATGGCCTCAACAGGAAGGGATTGGCCCGAGAAGCTACCATTAGCATTGTGGGGCTATCACACATCAATACGGTCAGCAACAGGAGAAACTCCTTATGCATTAGTCTATGGTTCTAAAGCCGTACTCCCAATCGAACTTAAAGTCCCATCTCTACGGGTCCTCCTCGAGAATCAAGTCAACGAGGTCGACTGGATGCAAATTCGATATGAACAGCTAGCCTTACTCGACGAGAAAAGGCTAAGAGCACTCGAACGCACAAGGGCGTATCAGCAAAGGATGGCAAGAGCTTTCAACAAAAAGGTGAAGCCTCGAAACATCAATGTGGGAGATTTGGTCTTAAGACAACATCCTCCTAATGCCATGAATCCCCTGGGGAAATGGGGACCCCGATGGACCGGTCCGTACGTGGTCAAAAAGATACTAAGCGGCGGTGCAGTCCGACTCGTGGATTTAGATGGTGACCAGCTGCCAAAGGAGGTCAACCTCGACAAGCTCAAGAGGTTCTATGCTTAATAAACAATGACTATAAAAAAAAAAAAAAAAAAAATCGCTCGCTAGGTTGAAAACCCGCAAGGGCGGCCTAGGCAAAAATTAGAGCACGTGCAAAAAAGAAGCCCGCTAGATTGAAAACCCGAAAGGGTGGTCTAGGCAAAAATCAGGGTGCACAAAAAAAAATGGTCTTTGTTTGTTTGAACTACGGAGACCTGAGCCTCCCAACTGGAGGAACGTATGCAATCTTCGGGTACGGTCTAAAACATATCAAAAATACCCAATTCACTTCAAATAACAAGATGCAATTTTTATTCATCCAATGAGTTATTCAAGCCATTACAACGGATTTATTGAGCAACAAAAGACATCAAAACACTAAATCCTAAAACAAAGTGCTCTAATTTAATTGCAATCTCTTGGGGTACAAAGAAAAATCTAATCTTTCTTAGGTTTGGGAACTCATTGCTTCTTGTTATGCCCTTTAGTCTTCTTGGATGGGGACGGAACATTCTTGGGACCGCCAAGACGGGAGAAAACGCTAGGACGGGACGGAGCTTCATCAACGGCTTTCCCTTTGCCCTTATCAAGCGGAGCCTTAGCGGGGACAACCATAGGACGCTTCCACACATGGGAGGAATTTCCCTTACCTTTCTTCTTCTTGGGAAAATGACGGGGTCTATAGTCCCGCACATGAACCACCGGTCTCACGGGGTCAACAACATCGTCATTGGGCCTTCCCAAACGATCAATAATGCTCGGACGCTTCTCCACCATCGAGACGGACCCCACAGCTGGAACGGCGTTCGCCATTGGAACGGACTTCTCACCCTCGGGGACGGAAACCTTGACTTCAAAAGAGAAAGTCATTGGGGCCATTATGACAAGAATTTTGTGGTTTAGGAGGAGAAAGTGTTTGCAGAAGAATGCTGTGTGACCAATCTGGTCGAAAATGGTTCAAAATTATAGCTGTTGGAACATTCTGATCAGAAAAAGAAAGGGGCTGTAATTCAGCAGGCCAGAAGCGCGCGCCTCCGACCAAGGCTTCATAACGCGCGCGCCTCCCACAAGCAAGGCCCAACGCGCGCGCCTTTGACAGCAGTTCAGACAGAAATAGCCCTTGTCAGTTCAGAACAGAACCCAAGCACTTCAACATATCCAACCTGCAGCAAAATTAAATCCCAGCAGCGAAAAGGAGTTCAAGCATCAACAACAAGCATTCTTTGGGCACACATTTGTTTGTAAAGGTCGACATCTAAGATCGAGTCGCAAATAAAACATAAAATGAGTAGTAAGATAACTAGGATTGTAAATACATGTTAAATGTTATTACAGGCAAAAATAAAGGTGTTTCAATCCCTCATCCTCTCAGCCACAACAGCTCGGGCATATCATCACCAGCACTGTGCTCACCCCCTGCTGCCGCTCTCGGTCTCCTCCTCATCATCATCATCATCCTCATCATCATCATCATCATCATCATCCTCAGACTCAGACTCCTCATCTCGGATCTCATGCCGGCTCCTCTTCTGTACCCGCCGAGATGAACTCGCACCACCTCTGCTCTGGCTGGCTCCACCCCTGCTCTGACTGCCTCCCCGGCTCAGATTCCTGCTCAGTGACTGCCTCGCTAAAGAGACAGCCTCATCAATATCCATTGCAGCATCCCTGCAACCTCATCTCATGCCTCGAGCACCTCGGGCAGCTCCTCTCGCAGCACCAGAGACAGCACCAGCAGCCTCTCTAGTCATGTCGGCAATGTCCCTGCACAGCTCTAGTACTTTCTCCTCCAGCTGACGCAGTCTCCTCCTCATCCCCTTGTTTTGTCTGCCCAAGTGCCTATAAGCAGCTACCAGTACCTGTTACAACGGGGGGCAGAAAAGAAAATTGCATCAGGGACAGAAAAACAAGACTGGAACTGAGAAATGCAAAGATGGTCAGAAAAACATACCACAACAGCCTGAGCAGGAGGCTCTCTCTCTGGTGACATGTCCTCGGGAACAATCTCCCTCTGCTCCTCAAAGACCCCGAAGTTTGTGTCGCGACCCCGAACCCCGCGGGCCCGAGACCGCGAGCTGGACGTCGACTTAAAACCAAAACTATGAAATACCGAAGTTAAAAATTCCATTTTGAACCAAAATATGATAACACAAGGTTTTACAAATCCAAGATTAAATCAACAATGTACATCCAACATAAGCTCCACAGCTTATACCCAAAAGAATAAAATATACAATTCTTAATGACGTCAATAATGGTAAAACTATCCCCAAAAGGTTATACATTTAAATAATGTAAACCGATCCATAACAACCTGCCCCAAAATCTCAATCCTCTCGACGTCCTCCTTGAACCACGAATCCTAATCCTTTTCCTCCTGAGGGGGGTTAAGGAAAAACAAAGATGGAAATAAACGGGGTGAGATAAAATCTCAGTAAGTTACTAATGCAACTACATGACATGCTAATATGCAATGACCAATAGCAATTAACATAAGACAGATAGCAGCAGAATAATAAGTGACATGCTGACGAACGGTAACATCCAATAATCAATCATATAAATAAACATATAGCAACAAATGAGAGGCTCCCTATCGCCAACCGTCCCATACCGGTTGGAAATAACGACCAACTCATCATGCAACACATAAAGCTGAAATAAACACTCATAAGTGGATACATAGCCAAGGTTTCACCCAACTGAAGAACCAAATAAAGGTCGCTGCGCAGCTTCAATAATCAACAAATCATCATCTTCATAATAGCATGAAAGCTGAATAGAAATCCCCGGTCAGAAGCGACCGATCAACCCATCGATCAACAAACCATCTTCATAGTAGCATAAAACCTGAAGAGAAACCCGGTACCGGAACCAATAACCAAATGAAGTGTCACAAGGGACGGGAGACATGCCACAAAGTCATGCTCCAAGTAAAGCTAAAATGCACACAAAGGAGCTAGCTCTTCTCACATCCAAGGCCAATCTGGAGGAGGGTAATAATGGGGCAAAACAATGGTCAACATCACAATGGACTTGGCTGTGCCATCATAATGTTTCGCATCGCCCAAACACACACAAAATACCAGCTGGACTTTCAAGTAAAGGCTAAGTAATAAAATACTAGCACAATAAACAACCATTGATTCCAAAGTAGGGAATCATACCAATTAATCACCATAAAAGATGCAAACGATTACTCAAGAAGAGTTCAACAACAATAGCACAAGGAGTTTCTCATAAAAGAGTCCAACAACAGTGACCATTAAAACATAATGATTCCAAGATAAGGCACGTACCAAATACATCCTAAATATGATACCCACAAGTTAATCATAAAGAGCACAACCCAAACAGTCGGTCACCAATGGCACAATGACTATTACCAAAATGATCATAAACATTTACTCAAAAGATATACTAGGACTATGAACTCAACCATCTCATCACACCTGGAATTCCAAATAAGAAATCCGAATGAATACATCTTAAGGTTAATCAAACCGTAGGTACCCAATTGCCAATTCACGCTTTATCTCCGTTCATAACGAACCCATTCTAAACACCCCAAACGAATCCAAAAGGTTACACTTATTAGAACATGATCACGACTGGACTAAACCCTACACTTTGGTGTTCAGTAACCACCCTCTAGGTACTATAGGACATCGCCTAAAACCTAGACCAAGACTCACTCGAAAATCAATTCGATTGGAACAATCACGAACACATCATAAGATGCCCAAACATATACCAAATGATCATCACAAAGATAAGTCAAACCAACAATACCTCAATAAGATGTTCCAAATCCCAATTAACACTTAATTAATTTCAAACACAAACTTGATCACAAAGGACCCAATTCTATCACTAGAGTGTACTACAATGATCACTAAGGTCGACTAGAAGGACACCCAAGACTTAGACCAAAACGCATTCTTCAATCACACAAATTAACAAATGAAAACTTTCAGAGGTTCTGTGCGGCCGCCCAAACCCAACTGTGCGGTCGCCCAAAAAGCCATCAAACAAGAACAAAACCTTTCAGATAGATGTGCGGTCGCCCAGACATTTTTGGGCGGTCGCCCAATCTTCTGAACTGCTGGAAATCGGGAAGAACAAACTGGGTTCTTCCATTTTCATACCAAAACACACTTCAACCAAAATCCAACCCTCTAACTAGCATACTAATGTACCAAAACAACTTATAAGTCCAAAAAGACTCATACAACAACATTTAACAACCAATATCAAGATCAAATCCCAACATTCAAACAATCACCATTTTTAACCAAAAACCCAAATAAATTCCAAATAAATTGCAACCTCATCCAAACTTCAAATATAACAACAAAAGCATTATATGAACATGATATGAATATTTTAACATCAAAATAGGGGAAAAGTAACTTACTTGAAAATAATGAAAGTTGACGGAATTCGAATATTCTTGATTCTACGCGATCCTATCGACGATCTAAACACATTTCGAGTTTTAAGAAATGAGAGATTATGAGAGGAAGATGAAGAAAATGAAGAGAGAAGGAAGAGAAGAAAAACTCACCTTTTGCTTGGAGAGAGAGAGAAAAGAGCTGGGAAATGAATTTGTGAGGGAGAAGGAGAAGAAGGAAGGAGGTGAAGTAAAAATCGAAGTTACACTCAGGCCCCTTCCCCATCTACTAAAACAATTACTTACACTCCCTACTAACAATTAAGACGCAACATTTCAACACTAGCACAAATGACCCAAATAAAATGCTAGGCATAAATATTATAACACATAAAATGCACACATAAATATTTAAATAAATAATAATTTAAATAAATAAATAAGCAAATAAATAAATAATAATTATTTATTACTAATAAAATAGAGCCTAGTTTTCGGGTCGTGACAGTTTGAATAAGTGTAATAGGAAGGAGGCAAAGGAGGATCAAAGCAATACCCGGCACCGGTAGTATAAAACCGAGCGGAGGTCGTAGGAGCAGCCTGTGATCTCCTCGGATCAGCAACCATGAAGCCTTGCATCAAGTTGTTCTCCCTGAAGAGGCTATAATCCTGATCCAAGTGAATGTGAGGGACGGCATCAATCCCTGCCATGTATGCCGCACGATCGACCTCTGAAAGTGACCTCCAATTACGAGGGCAGAAAGGACGAACGTCTGGAACTGCAGGACGAGGGGGGTGTAAAAGTCTGTCACCTGGATACCGTGCTTCCAGAACACTCTGTCTCCCAAATACAGAGCCATTGCACTCACCCGAACTCATCAAAAGCCGAGAACGGGTAGGAATAAGAGTATGCTCAAAACAGTGCTGAACTGATCTCCACGGATACAAAAAGAAGGCAACAGACTCAGACCTCAAGGTGTCCAAATGCCGTCGGGCCGAAGTAAGACTAATAGGGTTCGTACCAGTCTTCACATTCCTCTTCTTGTACGCCCACCGTGCGCAGTCCGGATACTGGGGCTGGCCTTCCTTATCAATCTTGAAATCCCTCAGATTCAGGATAGCAAAGGCCCAGAGCTGTAGACAAGAGGCAGAAGCAAAGTTAATGACAGTCAACGAAAAAGGCAGTTATAACCAAGGCAAGGAAAAAATAAAAGGTACAGTAAGTGGTATACCTCCCACAGCAAGCTGAAGCCCGTAACCGAGCTAGTGGTCGAGCGGCTGGTCAAATCCATGCCGTGATAACAAGCAGCTAAGCCCGCTGTGTCCCAGTTATACTGGCCGATCTGGTCCAGATCCACTAACAAGTCGAGCAGAGCCAAAGAGGCCGAAGATCCCCCGTTGGTAAATAGAGTATGGGATAACAGGTACCAAATAAAGCAACGGGCCACGGCATCGACCCGATCAGCAGTAACACCTCGAGCCTCAGCCATTAAGATGCCAAAATAGGCCCGGATTCGCCCCCATGTCACTCGAGAATTCTTGACCTCGAACCGGCAGTCAACCAAAGCCAGTAACTCGTCCGGAGTCCGAACAGCCCCTCTCAAACCAAAAGGGACAGGCATCCCCATGAACGGAAAGCCCGTCAAAGCTGTGAAATCGGTAGGCATCATAGTCACCTCGCCCATGGGTAAATAGAAGGTATGGGTGGTGTCCCACCATCTTTCCCTCAATACCTGGACCACATCGGGGTCATTCTTCAAAGCTGGGAGGTTGGTGACAAAAAGACCAAAATGGGTCCCTGTAACTCGGGCCCGAACATTCTCAGGCAACCTCTTCCATATAGAGATGGGCCCATGAGCCCCACCACGAATCTCTGTCAGACGGGTCCACTCCTGAAAGGAAAGAAGGAACAACGAAAATTTCATCAGCATAACTGCTAGAAAACGGATGAATTCGACACAAAGATTTCAATGGCAGGGCAATGTGCAAGCAAGTGTGTGAACATGAAAATGGGTGCCCCAACATGTTTCTTACAACAAATCAGCAGCAACAAACAACATGCAAGGAATGATCAATAAAGCTGCTGCAACAATATTCGGGTAAAAGACAGAACTTCATGAAATCCGAAATCGACAAGAAAGGTGAGGCATTCTTACCAAACCCGAAGTCACGAAATGAGAAATGTGGGTATGAGGCCGGAAGGTAAGCAAGCTCGGGTCCATAGATTCAACCCCAATTTCGGGCTCCTCGCCTTGTGGCATCTCGAACGGAGGAGATTGTTGACGATCCGACATCGTTTCTGTGACGGAATTGATCCTAGAGCAGCAAGAAAGTGTTTTGGGGTGATTTCTCCGCGAAAATTTGGTTTGGAATTTGGAGGGTCCTTCAAAATTTTGAAAACTCGCCGAAAACAGTGAACCGTCTGTTTAAATATGCTGAACTTATGCGCCAGGCGCGTCCCCCCCGACATACTCATCCGAGGCGCGCGCATCCCACAACGAGGTCCAGACGCACACTCTTCCCATCATCAGGCAGGTTCAGAAGCAGTCTCCCATGCAAGAATCCATGCACAGCATCAATGTTTCCCCACGGATTTCGAACTCCCTAAGTTCTGTCACTGGTGCCATACCCCCCTCAAGAGTCAATCTCAACATTTCATCCCCAGCAGGAACATTCTTCTGGTCGCGGTCAACTGTGCCCGCACCCCACAAGTCAAAAAGTCAAGTGTGACTCCAAGTGGCACGCGACTTCAAAGCAATATTTCATCAACGAATTTCATTAACAGATTAATCATTCAAGGGTTCACTAACGGCCTCATCAACGGATTTCACTAACGGATTCGTCCTCAAAGGTTCACTAACGGCCTCCTCAAAGGTTCGCTAACAGCCTCTACAAAGGTTCACTAACGGCCTCCTCAAAGGTTCACTAACGGCCTCTTCAAAGGTTCACTAACGGCCTCTCCAAAGGTTCACCAACGGCCTCTACAAAGGTTCACTAACGGCCTCCTCAAGGGTTCACTAACGGCCTCATCAACGGATTTCACTAACGGATTCGTCCTCAAAGGTTCACTAACGGCCTCCTCAAACGTTCACTAACGGACTCTTCAAAGGTTCACTAACGGCCTCTCCAAAGGTTCACTAACGGCCTCGTTCAAAGGTTCACAAACGGCCTCATTCAATATATTCAGTCGGCAGGTTCACCTAACGGATCATGCCACCCCCTCTATCAACAAAAGCCGCTCACACAGGGAGCGCACCACTATCTCTTGCAATTTCAAATTCCTGCTTTCATCGAGTCTTTACTTTTTTTTGGTGATGTCCTCGGCGGGTGTTTTTAACTTTCGTCGACGCGTTTTGCTTTGCAATCCACGTCGCCGAGGGGCTCTGTAGACACCCCGCCTTGGACCGCTCATCCCGATTGCACATTTGATCTTGTGTTTCTCCCCATTTTAAGTGTTTCTCGTTAGTTTCTGTCACTTCCGTTAAGTTCCTGAATGACTTCGTTAAGTCCAGGGACTAAACTGAATAACAGGGCTGACTTTCAAGTCCATTATGTCAAAATCGCCTTCTCTGAGTCGCGCGCCTCCGACAGGAGGATCCAGACGCGCGCGCCTCCCCCCCCAAAGCAGGAAGCGCGCGCCTCTGGGCGTCGGTTACAGATTTCTGGCCAGGATTCTCTCCCTTGCTCAATTTACAGGATTTTGCCCGGGAAATATTTCTTGGTGACTGAGTTTTGGCACCAAAAACATCTCTCTTTCACCTATAAAAACCCCCCTTTACCTCTATTTTCAAGGACCTTGACCTTTGGCTCTCAATCTCACATTTCAATAAGAAACCAAATTTCCTACTTTCAAAGCATTTTCCAAAGGATTTCTCCAAGTAATTCAACAAGAAGTGTTTGAAGTCTCTTGAAGTCTAGGTAAAGCTATTTCTTTCCCCTTCTCAACTTCATCTCTTTTCTCTTTCTTTTTGTTTTATCAAAGTGCAATCACCCAAATCATTTTGGGACATGACTCTAATGATCACCTCACCTCATTGAGGTTGGTTAAGGAGTTATCTCCCACATTCCAAACTCTATTCTAAAACCCCTTTTTATGATTTAAAGAAGAAGAAGAAGAACGTTTATCATTCATGTAGATTTTGATCAAGCAAGACCAACTTTAGTTGGGCGAGATGGGTGTTTCGGTACTTACCATCTCGTAACCTAACCCCCTAACCTCAAAACAAAGAATCTCTGTTTTCGTAATCAAACTTAGGCTATTATCAATAGGTTTTTCTTATGTTCCTCAAAACATAGGTGGCGACTCTAAAAAACAAGTTAGACATCCTAGGGTAACTCACGCGCTCTAGCCAAGCCGTGGGCTCCCCCGGGGTATCTACAGTTAGTGATTGAGACCGGATCTGAAGATTTCCTACATTCTTCTCATCATGAGAAGCTCAGGTTGGTGTAGTTCATTGATGAATTAGAATGGGGAGAGATGAAGTAGGATCATGCATATAGAGGGGGAAGATCAGAGTTAGAAGTAGTTCCTAGATCATATTAGGGTTTGATGAAACCCTAGGATCATCATACGCTATGGCATGTGCGCATAAATAGGGATTACAATCCTAGATCTAGCATATCATGTTTGTATAAGACTTAGATCTAGCATAATAATAAGAACATCATGAATACATATGAATGAACACATAAACATGAACATCGCCACCCTAGTTATAGCATTTTGTTATGAATCTAAACTAAGAATATGAAGAACACATGAAGACCATATGAATATGGATGCATAAACATAATGAAAACATGCATTATATAAGTAATATGTGACCTAGATCTAATACGGGTTTTGTAGAAACCCTAGATCATCATCGGTCAAGAACACGAACGATGAACAAAACCCTAGATTTAGAAATATATGAATGAATATAATAGATCTAAATAGTTAAGTAGTAAGAACGCGTTACCAAACCGATTAAAGAGGCTTCGAAGGTTGAATCTTCACTCGTTTGGTTGATGGCGGTGATGAATCTCTTTGATGATCAAAACAAGATCAAATAGAGGGTTTGAGAGGGTTTTAAGAGAGGGAGATAGAGGTTGGAAATCGCTTCTGAGAGGATTTGCCCATGGGTTTGAGGTGTGATCAATAGGCTAAGAGGAGGGGCCTATTTATAGAAAAATACTGGAAATTGGGGATGTGGCCGCACGGCCGAGCAGGAGCCGTACGGTGGTGATGAGGCCTTACGGTGGTGATTCTTGGATTACGCCCTTATCAAGATCTGATTGAATCCTTATCAGTTTGTTCTCAGGATTTGTCCATTATCCTGATGGATTTCGACCTAGAAGCGATTTCGTCTATCAAGAACTCTGGATAACTTCCGGATAAGTCCATGTCAGGTTACAATTTTCTAAAAGGTCCTCGAAGGCTCCTAAACGTCTAAGAAGTCCTCTAACTTCAGATTGGGTACTAACAATAGCCCCTCGGTGATGCTTCTTGCAAGGCATGGAGGGTCGTCGATTAAGAGAAGGAACTGATATAAAACATGATTTTCAAATCGTGGGAGAGAAAGGTAAGAAGGTGACCAGTTTGGTCTAGCGGCTGAACCTATATTAGGCTACCTACGTATCCAAAAGGGAATCAAGCCAATTATAGTTCGAGCAAATGGGGGAGAAAGAAACGAGACATTGTCTTTCGCTGGTGATAGATGAATATCTGTAAGCAATAAAGTCGTGAACTTTACTGAGGAAAAAGAAAAATAAACGAAACATCAGACTCTGGCTAGGGATAAAAATCCTACGGACACTACCCTTTATGAAGACCGAATCATCATGATCAATAAAGTCCTTGCAGATAGACTCTATTGAGGAAAAGAATAAAGGCCATACGTGCAGTACGACAAGAAGCTTCAAGAATCAACAACAGATTTAGGAATGGATTATATCTTCCTATAGAGCGCACATAATCGCATAATTTCTCGATAAACTACGGTACCTAGCGAGGTATAGTCCTCAGGATCACGGAGTTAAGTAAATGGTAACTTTTCTTGATAAATTGTTTTGCCAAGTGAGGAATGATCCTCAGGATTCGCAGAAGTTTGGTAAACTATGGTGCCAAGCGAGGAATGATCCTCAAGCTCGCAAAATCCCTCGATAAACTATGGTGCCAAGTGAGGTATAGTCCTCAAGCTCGCAGAAATCGATAAACTACGGTGCCAAGTGAGGAATGATCCTCAAGCTCGTAGAATTTTGGTAAACTATGGTGCCAAGCAAGGAATGATCCTCAAGCTCACAGAATCCCTCGATAAACTACGGTTCCAAGCGAGGAATGATCCTCAAGCTCGAAGAAATCTATTAACTACGGTGCCAAGCGAGGAATGATCCTCAAGCTCGTAGAATTTTTGGTAAACTACAGTGCCAAGCAAGGAATGATCCTCAAGCTCGCAGAATCCCTCGATAAACTACGGTGCCAAGTGAGGAATGATCCTCAAGCTCACAGAAATCGATAAACTATGGTGCCAAGCGAGGAATGATCCTCAAGCTCGTAGAATTTTTGGTAAACTACGGTGCCAAGCGAGGAATGATCCTTAAGCTCGCAGAATCCCTCGATAAACTACAGTGCCAAGCGAGGAATGATCCTCAAGCTCGCAGAAATCGATAAACTACGGTGCTAAGCGAGGAATGATCCTCAAGCTCGTAGAATTTTTGGTAAACTATGGTGCCAAGCGAGGAATGATCCTCAAGCTCGCAGAATCCCTTGATAAACTACGGTGCCAAGCAAGGAATGATCCTCACGCTCGCAGAAATCAATTAACTACGGTGCCAAGTGAGGAATGATCCTCAAGCTTGTAGAATTTTTGGTAAACTACGGTACCAAGCGAGGAATGATCCTCAATCTCGCAAAATCCCTCGATAAACTACGGTGCCAAGCGAGGAATGATCCTCAAGCTTGCAGAAATCGATATACTATGGTGCCAAGCAAGGAATGATCCTCAAGCTCGTAGAATTTTTGGTAAACTATGGTGTCAAGCGAGGAATGATCCTCAAGGTCGCAGAATCCCTTGATAAACTACAGTGCCAAGCGAGGAATGATCCTCAAGTTCGCAGAAATCAATAAACTATGGTGCCAAACGAGGAATGATCCTCAAGCTCGTAGAATTTTTGGTAAACTATGGTGCCAAGTAAGGAATGATCCTCAAGCTCGCATAATCCCTTGATAAACTATGGTTCCAAGCGAGGAATGATCCGTAAGCTCACAGAAATTGATAAACTACGGTGCCAAGCGAGGAATGATCCTCAAGCTCATAGAATTTTTGGTAAACTACGGTGCCAAGCGAGGATGCTCGTAGAATTTTAGCAAACTACGGTGCCAAGCGAGGAATGATCCTCAAGCTCGTAGAATTTTTATCAAACTACGGTGCCAAGCGAGGAATGATCCTCAAGTCTGTAGAATTTTAGTTAATGGTAACGCCGATTGTCTAGAGCTCGCACGAGCTACACCAAATAACTTTCTCAGCAGGAGGGGTTTATGGATGATCCGACCTCCAATTATAGATTGATTTGGTAATTTATTGCGGTCTTCCGGACCAAGTTTGATTATTTGGGATTTTATAGAGGTCTTCCGGACCTAAGGACGAGTCCTAGAGATCGCGGTGTTTTCACAATAAGAGTGTATGAATGTAACGCTTTTAGTGTTTTAGCATGATATGATCATTTGTTATAACCCAAGGGGAAGCGTTTGTGAGTGATTACGAGTTCGAGGGATCGAAGTAGAGAGTGTGTAAAGTTTGGAGACTTGTAGATGCAAAGATACCTATTGTTTAGGTTTTTTAAGCATTGAGTAATGTTATTGAAGATGTTTGAGTGAAATTACCTATAGTCTAGGGTTTTGAGTTTGTTAGAGGAGTTTGAGTGTAATTTACCTATAGTCTAGGGTTTGAGCATTGTTTATTTGATGTTAGAAATGTTTTAGATGTGAATTTCCCAATGTGTGGGAGTTTAAGTGAATTTCGTGGAGATTTAGTTGTATTTTACCCATAGTTTGGGGTTTAAATGATTTTTCTTTGATTGTAAAGATTTATTTGTATTTTACCCAAGGTTTTGGGGTTTTGATTGTTAATGTTAACCGTAGAGGTTTTTAATTGTAAATTGTTTAACTTATGGACTTGATTGAAAGTTGTTTTGGATTGAGGGACTTGATGGTAATTTTTCCAAAGGATGGGGCTTTGATTTTAGCACTATGGAGTAGAGATGCTTTGATTGTATATTACCCAAGATATGGGGGTTTTGGTTGTAACTTACTTCGAATGAGAAGGTTTGATCGTAGATTACCCAAACTTGGGGGTTAAGCATGTTGGCGTTAGGGGATTTGAATGTGAATTACTTCAGATGAAAAGGTTTGATTGTGAATTACCCAAGGTTTTGGGGTTTAAGTGAATTGTGCTGATTGTAAAGATTTGGATTGTAAATGACCCAAGCTTGGGGTTTAAGTTAATTCTTGTTGATTTGTAGGAGTTGTGATTGTAAATTACCCAAGGTCAGGAGTTTGAATATGTTAATGTTAAACACAAGGGATTTGTTTTGAGTGAGGGATTTGACTGTAATTTACCTTGAATGAAGGGTTTGATTTTTAACTACTTCGAACGAGAAGGTTTGATTGTTAATTACTTCGAACGAGAAGGTTTGAATGTTAATCACTTCGAACGAGAAGGTTTGATTGTAAATTACCCAAGGTAGGTTGATGGATTTTGTACTTAGGATTTCAATGTCCTTAAATTGGGGTTTTCGTGAAACTTGTAGATTTTGACCCCAGTTGATTGATTTATTTATAGTATGTACAATGTATTGATTTTGGTGGTTTTATTAAAAAAAACACGATTTTTGTGTTAAGTAATTTTTTGTCCGAAAATGTTGTAATTTTTTTTTTTGACTGATTTTTTTTACTTGATTGACTTTGTTAAAAGTGCTTTTTGTGTTGTTTGACTTTTGTTAGAGTGTAGGGATGTAATGTACATTAGTGTTTCGTTAAGAAAGCTTATTTTGGATGAAGTTGTATTTTTGTCCGTTAATTATTGAAATGTTTTCGGACTTGTTCGGAGTTGACCTGTCTTGGATTTGTTTTGAATTGACTTGTCTTGTCCTAGGTAGACTAGGGTTTTGATTGTGAGATATTTATAGTATTCGTTGGGAATTTTAGGGATTCTCCAAGAGTAAAAAAATACAGCAGTTCATATATGAGCATGCATGATAAAGTAAATTGCTAGATTGATTGCATACCTTTGCTGTGTATACCTGTTTGTACTTACAGGTTGTATTTCCGCCTTTGCAGCGTTGTGCATAGCTTGCGGGAGAATACTCCAAAGACTGTTCAGAGCTTGACCGGGTTTGACTGTACCTATATAAAGAACGGGTACAACGTACATCTAGGTGGTCTTAAGAGGCGGTATGAGGCGATGTTGGTGGATTTCGAGTCCGGAGGTGGTAATGTATAGGTGACTGCCCAAGCATTTAATTGGTATGGGTTGTCACAGACCATTTTTGCTAATTCCGGCACGACGGCGGTGATCCCACTGCTTGGATGTCTGGTGGACTTAAATGTAAGAGCTATATGTTTGGCAAGGTTGTACCATTCCCTAGATCGGAGTTGTAGATCGCAGTTGTGTTCAAGGTGATGGGCCAGCGGAGGTTGTTGATTGGACATGGTAGAGATGCCCTTTAGTTGATTAAGAGGGTAGGTCCTTAGGATGGAGTAGGTAGTGTCTACTTTTGGGTTTCCAAGTAACATACGCAGCGGAATATAGCAATTAAAATTTTAAGAAACCCAAAGCCATGGATCCGTTCATATGATTAAATCAAATACAACAAGATGAATAGAGGAATAACTAACCCTTGATGGCTATGAATTTTCTCTTGATCTTTGGTGGAGAAACTTGAAGACTTGATCACGATCACAAAGCTTGAACACGAACTTTGAAGATGATGATTTTCACCCTCTAGCGGTATCCACACTTCGAACGAATATCAAAGGAGCTTCTTTGATCTTGGTTGCTAGACCAATATTGTGAAACACACTTTCACAATATAATAAAGAACTATATGGAATTTATTTTGTGAATTATTTTGTTCCTCAATCAAGGATATCTTAGAACAAAATAAACTCTCTCTCAAACTCTTTGAGACTCACAAAAGGCACTTGTTCATATGGTCTGGCCGAATTGGGGTTTTTATACACAATTAAGACCTATTCCAAATAGGAATCTTGTGCCAAAAACCTTCCTAAATCGAATTAGGAAATTCCCAATCGGGAGCACCAGGCGCCCGCCCGGTACCACCCAGGCGCCCGCCTGTTTGGGCAGAAACTCCAGTCCCTTTCCGGCTTGAACATGCGCCCGCCTGGTACAACCCAAGCGCTCGCTTGGTTGACCAGGAGGCCCAGATCATTTCCAGAAATTCCTTGGAAGTCCTCCGACCCTAAATGCCAATATAGTCCTTTTATTTAAGATTCGTTCTATTGTGTGTGACCCTCTAGGATTATACTAAGTTGGCAATGGGCTCAAACATGATCCCATAAGATATGATTAGGTTCTAGCAAACCGTCATACCTACCCAAATAGTATAACTAGATACAAGTTCGCATTCCTTTAGAATATGTCACAATCCCTTTGTCCACGATGTCATTGAACACAAGTCATGGTCAAACAGTCAACTTGTTTTGTTCAATACTTTCTCAATTCCGAATATGTTGATAATTCAAATGCTATTGATCCAATCAATCCATTTGAGTCCGGCCGAACATTTCATCAACATCATTCCTTCGAGGGGCCCAAGCTTGACATCTCTCCGTGGAGGGACAAATCCATTTAACTTATTATTCTTCCCAACGGGAATCCGATTATGCCAATCATACCCTTTATAACTACCGTGTTAAGGTAGCGTTTGAATATGTCAAACACAATGTTCATCAAGTGGAAGACTATAATAACTTCATGTCTAAGGATTCAAATGACATAACTAATATGAGATATATGTATGACATAGACCATGACATAAATCTCATACAGCGGGTCATGTCCACTACCTTGTTCCAAACAAGTACCCATAAATCTAACATGATCATCTCATGATCATTTAGCCTTTCTACTAGTGCTTAACAAGTACTAGGGACGGGGATTATTATAAGTAAACATGAACAACAATAATAATCAAAACATCTCTTTTATTGATATGAAATAAATGATAACAATTACAACGTTTATTAAACGTGCCTAGGGCACCACTACCAACAATCTCCCACTTGCCCTAGGCCCAATCTCCCATGTATCTAATACCCATGGACCTAACATGACCATCATGTTTATCTTGTGGAAGTCCCTTTGTTAGCGGGTCCGCAACATTGTCATCAGTAGGTACTCTGCATATATTTACGTCTCCCCTATCAACGATCTCTCGAATGATATGAAAACGCCTAAGTATGTGTTTGGATTTCTGATGTGCTCTTGGTTCCTTTGCTTGAGCAATAGCACCATTATTATCACAATAAAGGTCTATTGGATTAGCAATACTAGGAACCACTTCAAGTTCAGTTATGAACTTCTTAATCCAAACAGCTTCCTTTGCAGCATCCGATGCAGCAATATACTCAGCTTCTGTTGTAGAATCAGCGGTTGTACTTTGCTTGGAACTCTTCCATCTTACAGCTCCACCATTTAACATAAACACAAAACCCGATTGCGATCGGCTATCATCTTTGTCGGTTTGGAAGCTTGCATCTGTGTAAGCATTTACAACGAGATCATCTTCCATTCCTCCATAGACCAAAAACGAGTCTTTAGTTCTTCTCAAGTACTTAAGAATCGCTTTTACAGCTATCCAGTGATTTTCGCCGGGGTCGGATTGGTATCTGCTTGTCATGCTCAAAGCATAAGACATATCCGGCCTAGTACAAATCATGGCATACATGATGGACCCAATTGCCAAAGCATATGGAACATCATTCATTTTCTCACGCTCATCCTTTGTCTTAGGACATTGAGTCTTGCTTAGAGAAACTCCATGTAACACGGGCAAGGTGCCTCTCTTAGAATTTTCCATACGGAATCTTCTAATGACCTTGTCAATGTATGTACTTTGGCTTAAACCAAGTAGCCTCCTTGATCTATCTCTATAGATCTTAATGCCAAGTATATATGCGGCTTCACCCATATCTTTCATTGCGAAGCACTTTCCTAACCAAGTCTTCACAGACTGAAGTGTAGGAATGTCGTTTCCAATGAGTAATATGTCATCCACGTATAAAATAAGGAATAGCACTATGCTCCCACTAATCTTCTTGTATACACAAGGCTCATCTTCGTTCTTGATGAAACCAAACTCTTTGACCGATTCATCAAAACGGAGATTCCAACTCCTAGAAGCTTGCTTCAATCCATAGATGGATCTCTGCAATTTGCATACCTTAGAATCTTGTTCAAAACCTTCTGGTTGTGTCATATACACATCCTCTTGGAGTTTTCCATTCAGGAAAGCGGTTTTGACGTCCATCTGCCATATCTCATAGTCATGATATGCGGCAATGGCAAGCAAAATTCTTATAGACTTGATCATTGCTACGGGTGAAAAGGTCTCATCATAGTCAATACCATGAACTTGCCTATAACCTTTCGCTACAAGCCTAGCTTTGTAAGTATGCACCTTCCCATCCATGTCAGTCTTCTTCTTGAAGACCCATTTGCATCCTATGATTTTTACACCTTCGGGCGCATCAATCAAATTCCAAACTTGATTGTCTTGCATGGATTGCAATTCGGATTCCATGGCTCCAAGCCACTTGTCCGAATCAGGAGAAGACATCGCCTCTTGGTAGGTTGACGGTTCATCATTCTCAATGATTTCTACCTCATTACTATCCGTTACGAGAAATCCATATCTCTCGGGCTCGGATCGTAACCTACTAGATCTGCGAGTTGCTTGTGTATTTTGAACAGTTTCCACAACTCCTTGTGGTTCTTGTTCTTGTTCCACTATTGGTTCAATGTTATTTTATGGGTCTCGAATTTCTTCAAGATTTATTTTACTCCCACTGATTTCTTTGGAGAGAAACTCTTTCTCTAGAAAGACACCAGTTCGGGCAACAAACACTTTGTTGTCCTCTCGGTTGTAAAAGTAATATCCTTTAGTTTCCTTAGGATATCCCACGAAAATACATTTATCAGATTTGTGTGCTAGTTTGTCAGAGATAAGTCTCTTGACATAAACTTCGCAACCCCAAATCCTCATGAAAGATAAACTAGGTTTCTTTCCACTCCACATCTCATATGGAGTCTTTGGAACCGATTTAGTTGGAACTTGATTTAGTGTGAAAGCAGCGGTTTCTAGGGCGTAACCCCAAAAGGATATTGGAAGATCAACTTGACTAATCATTGATCGAACCATGTCTAACAAAGTCCGATTCCTCCTCTCGGACACACCATTCCATTGTGGTGTTCCGGGTGGAGTCAATTGTGAAACTATTCCACAATTCTTTAGATGATCATCAAATTCTTGACTCAAGTATTCTCCACCTCGATCTGATCGAAGTGCTTTTATACTTTTGCCAAGTTGTTTTTCTACTTCATTTTGAAATATTCTAAATATCTCGAATGCTTCACTTTTATGTTTCATTAGGTAAACATACCCAAATCTACTATAATCATCAGTGAAGGTTATGAAGTATTGAAATCCTCCCCTAGCATTGCTACTTAATGGTCCGCATACATCGGAATGTATCAACCCCAATAAGTCGCTTGCCCTTTCACCCAACTTGGTAAAAGGTGTCTTAGTCATTTTTCCAAGAAGACACGACTCACAAGTATCATATGACTCTAAGTCACATGAACCCAAAAGTCCGTCCCCATGGAGTTTTGAGATACGCTTCTCATTAATATGACCAAGACGGCAATGCCACAAATAAGTATGATTTACATCATTAGGTTTAGATTTCTTATTTACAAGATAGACATTATTTTCATTCTTGACATCCAAGATATAAAGGCCATTAAATGAGTTAGCAATACCATAAAGCACATCATTTAAATAAATAGAAAATTTCTTATTCTCAATAAGAAACTTAAAACCTTCATTATCCAAACAAGAAATTGAAATAATATTTCTGCTTAAATCCGGAACATAATAACAATTGTTCAAAACAAGAATTAATCCGGAAGGTAAAGTGACTTCATAAGTCCCTACGGCTAATGCAGCAACTCTTGCTCCATTCCCCACGCGTAGATCTACTTCACCTTCTTTAAGCAGTCTCCTATTCTTTAGTCCCTGCACATTTAGACAAATGTGAGAACCACATCCGGTATCCAATACCCAAGAATCAGTGGTAGAAAGGAGAATATCTATCATATAGATACCTGAAGTCGACGCAGCCTTGCTGCTCTTCTTCTTCTTTTGCTCTTCCAAGAAAGCCTTGCAATTACGTTTCCAATTACCAATTTCTTGACAATGGAAACAAATTGCATCCTTTTGTGTATCGGGTTTTGCCTCAGAAGCCTTGGCAACCTTTGCCTTGCTTATCTTGGGTTTGACAACTTTTGCCTTACCCTTGCCTTTGGCACCAGGCTTCTTCCCATCATGAACCAAGAGCACGGGAGAACCTTTCTCCACAATTTTCATCTCTGCAGTTTTGAGCATCCCATGCAACTCAGAGAGATTCTTATCCATTCCATGCATGTTATAATTCATTACAAACTGATTATAACTTTTAGGCAATGAATTAAGAATGAGATCCGTGGCTAGCTCCAATGGGATTGGATAGCCAAGTTTCTCAAGGTGCTCTACATAACCTTTCATTTTAAGAAAGTGAGGACTCACTTGTTGCCCTTCATTCATTTTGCTAGTAGTGAATGCAACAATGGTCTTGTACCTCTCTTGCCTAGCTTGCTCTTGAAACATGGTTCTCAACTCCACGCCTATCTCATAGGCTTCCAAATGTTCCAAACTTTGTTGGAGTTTTGAACACATAGCAGCAAGCATGAGACAACTTACATCTCTAGACTCATTACGATGTTTCTTGTAATTGTCTCTTTCTACCCTA
Source organism: Campanula takesimana (assembly GCA_026119855.1). Classification (NCBI taxonomy): domain Eukaryota; kingdom Viridiplantae; phylum Streptophyta; class Magnoliopsida; order Asterales; family Campanulaceae; genus Campanula; species Campanula takesimana. Next base: position 1,367,063 of record JAOWBW010000134.1, read on the forward strand.
GGGGCAGTAGGCGGTGGTTCAGCGGGGAGAGGCCCATCGAGAATGTACAACTTATCTTCTTGCCTAAGAACAATTCTTATGCTACGGATCCAATCCATAAAGTTTGTACCATTCTCTTCGAGCTTATCCTTCTCAAGGATCGATCGCAACGACATTGATTGAGTGTTATTAGTCATTATCTACAAATATGCAAAAATTTCCAAAATTTAATAAGTACCGGTTTTCATTAAAGAGAAAAAAAATGTATTTTAAAACAAAATACTCCCACTAAATTATATAACCTTCATATACATCCAATGTATAATATAATTTAAATGGGTTGAGATCCCGCTTTAATCTAATTTTGAGTACGCTTTGGCGCACCGCTCAAAATTAAATCAATTAGGTAGACAACTCTTGTCAATCATATCTCATATGACTCTCAGTTCTTTTCATGAGATTCTTTAAGAAATCCAATTTCAAAAAGCATGTTAAATCTCATCTTTGCCTAGGCCCAAAACTGTTTTGACGCCCAATTAAGTCTAACCATTTTAAACGCATAGTTAATGTGTCCCGCTAGGGCGTGCCCACACTATCTATCTTGCTCATACATAAACAAATTTAATGCATCTCGCTAGGGCGAATCTACATTAAAATCACTCATGTACTAACAAGTGTTTTAATCATGGCATGGCAATAAAAGACTTAAAACTTTCTTTGAAGGTTCATCACATATAGCATATAACATATTTATGAGCACATAATATAAACATGTTACACATCAAGTTTAGCCATTAAATTAATCTCCATTAATTTAAGCATGATATTTATGTGTCATTGGTTTCTCTATAATTATGAGGATGAGACTATTTCAACTTTGGTTATTATCTCCAAATCAAGACAACAAGAAGTGCAGTCGAACTAAGCCATTAGGCAACCACAATCCCGCACTAATTCAAGAAACCAAGAAAGTAGTCCATGTGGCCGAAACTAAGCAATAGATGGTCTCGATGAACGTAGGCCAATTGCATTCACAATTCCACATGGATCTCCAATCATTGAATCAAGAACTTTGTTTCTCAATTTCAGCAATTATGAACTCTTCATAATTCTAACTTCGTTTTATCTTTGAAACTTTGATTGCGATCAATTTTGGGAAACACAATCTCGATGAACACAGATTAGCCATCCAAAACTTGAACCAATCTAGGAATCACAAGACTAAAACAAATAGGAAAATCAAACCCCAAAATCCACACACAAACCAACTACCCAAAACCCATTCCAGATCAACAAGTCTGGACTGGTTCTGTTACTGGTTTTGTCGAATTTATCGAAAATTCCATATTCAGATTTTCACCAAAATCAGAACAAATCTTGACCACCGAGCGCCCGCCTGCAAAGGACCAGGCGCCCGCTTGAATGGCCAGAATAGTATAGAATTTTAAAGTTCGAAAATTTTGTCTCAAATTATTTTTCCCCGATTATTAAAACTTTGATCCAATCAAAAATCAATAATCGAAATAATTCAGAATCCACCATAATTTTTATTGAGATTGAATCGTGCGATTAAAGTTGGAAAAACAATAAACCACATAAAATCACAAAACACATAAACATCATATAATCCAATATTCATATCATGCTTGGCACATAAACAATTTATATACACGCAACATGATCCAAGTATTGAATTAATCAACATGAACGGGGCTCTGATACCACTGTTGGGTTTCCAAGTAACATGCGCAGCGGAATATAGCAATTAAAATTTTAAGAAACCCAAAGCCATGGATCCGTTCATATGATTAAATCAAATACAACAAGATGAATAGAGGAATAACTAACCCTTGATGGCTATGAATTTTCTCTTGATCTTTGGTGGAGAAACTTGAAGACTTGATCACGATCACAAAGCTTGAACACGAACTTTGAAGATGATGATTTTCACCCTCTAGCGGTATCCACACTTCGAACGAGTATCAAAGGAGCTTCTTTGATCTTGGTTGCTAGACCAATATTGTGAAACACACTTTCACAATATAATAAAGAACTATATGGAATTTATTTTGTGAATTATTTTGTTCCTCAATCAAGGATATCTTAGAACAAAATAAACTCTCTCTCAAACTCTTTGAGACTCACAAAAGGCACTTGTTCATATGGTCTGCCGAATTGGGGGTTTTTATACACAATTAAGACCTATTCCAAATAGGAATCTTGTGCCAAAAACCTTCCTAAATCGAATTAGGAAATTCCCAATCGGGAGCACCAGGCGCCCGCCCGGTACCACCCAGGCGCCCGCCTGTTTGGGCAGAAACTCCAGTCCCTTTCCGGCTTGAACAGGCGCCCGCCTGGTACAACCCAAGCGCCCGCTTGGTTGACCAGGAGGCCCAGATCATTTCCAGAAATTCCTTGGAAGTCCTCCGACCCTAAATGCCAATATAGTCCTTTTATTTAAGATTCGTTCTATTGTGTGTGACCCTCTAGGATTATACTAAGTTGGCAATGGGCTCAAACATGATCCCATAAGATATGATTAGGTTTTAGCAAACCGTCATACCTACCCAAATAGTATAACTAGATACAAGTTCGCATTCCTTTAGAATATGTCACAATCCCTTTGTCCACGATGTCATTGAACACAAGTCATGGTCAAACAGTCAACTTGTTTTGTTCAATACTTTCTCGATTCCGAATATGTTGATAATTCAAATGCTATTGATCCAATCAATCCATTTGAGTCCGGCCGAACATTTCATCAACATCATTCCTTCGAGGGGCCCAAGCTTGACATCTCTCCGTGGAGGGACAAATCCATTTAACTTATTATTCTTCCCAACGGGAATCCGATTATGCCAATCATACCCTTTATAACTACCGTGTTAAGGTAGCGTTTGAATATGTCAAACACAATGTTCATCAAGTGGAAGACTATAATAACTTCATGTCTAAGGATTCAAATGACATAACTAATATGAGATATATGTATGACATAGACCATGACATAAATCTCATACAGCGGGTCATGTCCAGTACCTTGTTCCAAACAAGTACCCATAAATCTAACATGATCATCTCATGATCATTTAGCCTTTATACTAGTGCTTAACAAGTACTAGGGACGGGGATTATTATAAGTAAACATGAACAACAATAATAATCAAAACATCTCTTTTATTGATATGAAATAAATGATAACAATTACAACGTTTATTAAACGTGCCTAGGGCACCACTACCAACATCTACTTGGTTCCGGTGGATCCTCCATGGTCCATGACTGTTTCAACATTTTTGTCTGACCGGGTTAGGTTAACAAAGGGCCTTGATGCTAGATAGTTTGTTATAGTGGGAGCCTCGTACGATGACATTGTTGGGACGAGTATTTGAGTCTCACGTGCTGTGATAGAGGAGAAACTGCGGATATGGGGCAGAGGCATGTTGAGTTAGTGGCATTGGGCCCATCAGGTCCTTCCTTGACAGGGTTTTGGAGTCCCTCTGTATGATCATATAGACGGTGATGATGACCCTTAGTGAGTGCAGCATGAGGAGAATGAGATAGCTCTGGAGTTTCAGATCCCTGCGGGTCATGTCAGTGTATGTACCTTACCCCTTCTTTCTGTTCGTCTCATCTTCGCCCTTTGTCATCCTCTCATTTGGACTCATTCTGACATGATTACGTCACCTTTTACTTAGGTAACTCCTTGGACTTTTGAGGCTATGGCTTTCCACGAGGCGGCCTACGTGAGGTGATTCGGAGGCTGCACCGAAGATTGGCAAAGAGTCTTTGCAAGGTGGAAGAATGCGGTGGTTCTCCTTTTTCTAGTGAAAACAGTGGTGCTTTAGGCGGATGCCCTTGGAAGAGGATTCAAGGCGATGCTAGTGGATCGGCTTCTTAGTTTCTGCATTTTGTTAGCATAGAGCATAGACAGTAGCATAGCATATATTTATGGATGACTGTACAAACATTTATGTACTATGTAATATGTACAGTAGCATGCAGCACGTAGAGTACCAGGTAGCATGTAAATATCGTGTAGCACGTAGAGTAGCAGGTAGCACGTAGATAGTATGTAAACAGTCTAGGAGCATAAGACCTAAGGGTATGGAGGGTATCCTAGTTGAGTTAATAAACTATTTGACTTCTATTGGTACGAGTTGCCTAAAGGAGATTTTGGGGCTTTTGACTTATGGGAGACGGTACATAAGACCCAAGGGTAACCTAAGGTGTAGGACCGAGTCAGTTAGGACATCATGGAGATGAGACAAAAGATATTTTATAAATTGGTGGAGACCGAGTGTGCGGGTTTACAAATAACGTGTCGTGATAGAAAACACTTTGAAAATGTAATGACTTTATAAAAATGCCTTATAATTAAATACAGTCTAATTAATTCAAGTACTTGTCCTTTGTTAGGTTTGTGGATTAGGGTAGCCCTTCAGGTGAGTATGATCTCGTCGGGTCGCCAGTGATTTCTAAGTAGTCAAGTAGTTGACTTATCTTGGTTTAGAGAAGCCCCAGTTTGAATGGGGGCTCTTGAAAGAGGTCGTCCATGTTGAGCATCGGTGGAGTGAGATGACATTTTGTGGGGAGTAGCCTTGTTGGAGAGTGATCTCGTTGGAGCATTGGTAGTTGGTTCGGTTCTGTTGGGGTAGCCCCAGTTTGGCGAGGGCATTCGAAAGAGATCATCCATGTTGAGCTTTGATGGAGAAGGATGACCTTCAGTGGGGAATGATCTTGTCGGAGTATCCGTGGTCGGCCCAGTTCCATTAGGGTAGCCCCAGTTTGGTGAGGGCATAAGGTGGGGGACTCTACCTCCTTTTAGACACACCCTGTTTTTTCTCTAGATCGCCTTTGCGGGTTTTCAATCTAGGTTGGTATATTCTTTTAGCGTCAATTTTTTTATTTCAGTCGACTCAAAATAAAGAAAAAGACAGAATTGTACGGTCGACTTGCAGGAGCTTTTTTGTTACGGCGAGAGAAGAGAGAGAGAGAGAGAGAGAGAGAGAGAGAGAGAGAACAAGGGAGTTCTCGCATTTAGATCTTACAGGAAGTATGTGTATAAAACGAAGGAAGCCCCTGCTTGACAGAAAGTAAGTGTTTAGCTCTTTCCTAGATTGTATAATAGAAGACTTGTCAAGACATTTGAAAATTGTTCTATTCAGAATTGTCTTTTGATTGCTCGAGAATGGACCTTGTTTATTAGTTATGTATCTTATGATTATGTTTTAGACAAGTAGTCTCAAAATAATAAACGCCTTGATTAATCGAGAAAGAGAATAGAAATTGTAGTGTATGGGGAAGAAAGAAAAGAATGAAAGTTGGCTCGAGATGGGTTGCGTATATTTTGTGGACTGGACCAGGAGGTTGCCTACGTTCCTCTTGGTGTGAGAGGCTCAGGTCAGCATAGTTTGAGGATGATCCGGTTTAATGATGATACCGGGCTAGAGTGGTGGTCTGCTCCATTGCTGCTTTGGACCGCGTCGTTTGTGGTTGATGCTTTGGACTGCTGCCGTCGAGTTTGAGTTGAACTCCTTTGAAAAGGAAGAAAAATAGAAAATAAGAAATGAAAAGAAAGTGGGACCTTTACTTTTCCTATGATGATAGCCCCTTCTATTTTTTTTTTGCTTTGATTTTTTTTTGTACACACCCTTATTTTTGCCTAGGCCGCCCTTGCGGGTTTTCAACCTAGCGGGCTTCTTTTTTGTGCTTTTGCTCTAATTTTTGCCTAAGCCACCCGTTGTGGGTTTCAACCTAGCAAGCCTTTTTTTTATACTCTTTGCATATTGAAACGTGGGGCAAGATGAGCCCCTAGTTCGCTTTCGTCTCTGGGAGGTAAAATTCGTGGAGGGGGTTTGAGTAGCCCCTTTCATTTTGTTGACACCTTTGTGGGGAGACAGACAGCCCCAGTACATCGTCATGGGAACGGAAGGCTTCTATGATTGTGCGGACGCTTCTTCGATGCTGAGCAGCTCTGCAGTCGTTGTCTTCTTCATGGGAAGATGGAAGTGCATATGAGGAGTATTTAGGAGGGTGCACACAGTGGGTGTACACGTGGGGAATATATGGAGGGTGCACATAGTGGGTGTACACGAGGGGAATATATAGGGTGCACACAGTGGGTGTACACAAGGAGTGTATATAGAGGGTGTACACAGTGGGTGTACACGAGCGGAATATATGGAGGGTGCATGCAGTGAGTGTACACAAGGAGTATATATAGGGTGCACACAGTGGGTGTACACAAGGAGTGTATACATGGAGAGTATATGGAGGGTGCACACAGTAGGTGTACACGAGGGGTGTATATATAGGGGATGTACACAGTGGGTGTACACAAGGAGTTTATACATGAAAAGTATATGGAGGGCGCACACAGTGGGTGTACATGAGGGGTGTATATATAGGGGGTGTACACAGTAGTTGTACACATGTATAAGGGTAGGTTTAGAGAGTGTATATAGAAAAGAGAAAATGATTCGATTGATCAAAGCCTTTGTTATTTTGAGACTAATTATTTGTTAAGTTATGTATAATAGTTTGTGGGTCCATTTATCTTTTAATGAGTCTTTATTAACGAGTATATTTGGGATTAATTCGTCATATAAAGATATAGCAATCAATTGTCAATTAAGATTAATACAATTTTCATGGAGTTGATGTATATGCAAGATTATGTCTCAAGTCTAGAGAGAAAAGAAATAAAGACATTTTTATTAAAGACTCAAGTTGACTAGTCCGAGGTGGATTTTAACAATCTAACTAATGTTCGGAGTGTACTTTTCTTAGTAAAAATAAAAGACTAATGTCCGAGGTGGACTTTTGACTAAAAGACTCTCTAAAACCTATGAAAACTGAAAGACTTTTTTTTTTTTGAAGGAAGTAGCCCCGGTGTAGACTTTGCTCACGCCCATTTGCTCCCTTGGCGGATGATGGCTCCACTATCAATGAGGCTTTGGATCTTCCTTTTCAATTGGATGCAGTTCTCGGTGTCATGCCCAACGTATTGGTGATACTTGCAGTATTTGGAGAGATCCAAGTTTTGTCTTCTATTGATTGGTTTGAAGTCGAGGAGAGAAGATAACTTGCCGGCTTGGACTAGACTTTAAAAGCATCTGGCTAGTGGCATACCCAAGTCATCGAACTCGTCTTTCTTGTCACGGGCCATCTTGGAGGGTGGTCTAGGCACCGGTATTCCTTGCTGATGGGTAGTTATAGGAGGAATCCCATTGGGGAGATCCCGTGGTGATAGCCCATACATGTATGGGTGTTGAAACTGAGAAGGAGGGAGAATGTGGTGGAGGTACTCGTAGATGCCATAGATATCAGACTGGAAACGCTCCTCGGTTCCTTTTAGAGCCTTGCATATTACTTTCTGAAAGCGGTCTATTTGCTTGGGGAGAACAGTCTTAAAGAAGGCTTCTTGTTCATCGATAGCGGTTCGGAAGAGGGTTGCTTGCTCATTGAGGATAGTCTCATAGTGGGCTGCTTGCTTGTTGAGGATAGTCTCGTAGTGGACCGCTTGCTTGTTGAGAGCGGTGTTAAGATGGACCGTTTGCTCATTGAGAATGGCGGTGAAGTGGGATACTTGCTCATTGAGAATGGTGTTGGGGTGGAGAGTTATCTCGAGACTTTGGGTGGCAGCTTCGGTTGTGACTGCGTTGATCCATTCGGTAAACATGATGCAGGATTCTATTGTGATCGGTGGAGGAGTTAAGTCTTTGAATTGAATTAGGCTTATAATTAATGACAAGGCATTGTTATAAAATCATTTTTTTATGAAAAGACTCGATCTCCATATTTTTGAAATGCTCTTTGAATGAAAAGACTAAAAGTTTGACAGTGCCGGTAGCTGCCTACGTTCCTCTCGATGTGAGAAGCTCAGGTCACCGTAGTTCGGGTCAAGTAAAACAAGTGAGATAGTGACCGAAGAGGTCAGTGATTTTGAAAACCAAAAGTATTAGGAGATGACCGTAGAGGTCTAAAAGTAAGGGGAGATGACTCGGTCCTTGGTTGGGTATAGGTGGAGGGACCCTAGGTAAGGGTGGCTTTTTTACTTGAAGTCGGGTAAGGTTTGACATAGGTAGGCCAAGAGGTAGGTTGTCTAAGATCGGTTAGCTTGACTAATAGCGGGGTCAAGATGAAGGATTGACCTAGACGAATCAAGATGATAGGTTGACCTAGATGGGTCGAGAATGACGGGTTTAACCTAGACGGGTCAAGGTAGCAGTTATCCTAAGTTGGTTATGGTAAGGTTGACATAAGCGAGTCGAAACATGGGTAAATTGACCTAGATGGGTCAATGATAGTTAGGTTGACCTAAGCGGGTCGAAGTTGACTTAGGAGGTCAAAGGTTGACCTAGAGTTGACCTAGGGTAGACACACACATTATGATGAATGATTTTAGTTAAGATTAGGATTACTTGTTTTGATAAGTGTTCTTAACTCGGTCAAAGTGCATGGTTTTGAAATGAACAAGGATTAACCTCGACCGCTTCACAAGTGAAAATGACGAGTTAGATAGCCCAGGTGCCACGAAGATAGAGGCGACAGGATCACCGAAATTTGTGCACTCAACGGAGTATCCAGTAGGGTGTGCAGTGTGACACGGACTAGTGGTAGTGTGCCATTTGATTACGTATTTTTAGGAATGATATGCAATGCATGATAGAAGTCTACTAACATAACAATTCATATTAACAGTATCTAAGCATGAGATAAACACAATTAGAGCAGATCTAGAATATCTAAAGCATGCTATAAACACATAAAACCTGCAAGAAATCGTTAGAATCAGATTTGCAGATAAGGGAAGCCGTACGGCTTGACAGCCGGTGTACGGGGGAAAGGGAGGCGTGCGGTGCTTAAGTACAGAAACGCCAGAAATTGCAGAAGTGCAGTTTTTTAAAGAAAAAGAGTGCGCGGGGCTGTTAGAACACACACAAAATCGTGAAGTTATGAAAGTTAGACCCTCTTAAGTTATTAAAAAAGGTTTTTTGAAAACAAGTCCCCAGCAGAGTCGCCACTGTGAATACGTGAGATGAAAATTGGGAGTCGCCACGTTGTTTTATTTGTAGTTAAAACATTGAGAAAACCATTTGTGAGAATAATAGGGTTCGGGGGTCAAATTATAATAGAAGAAGAATATTAAGTGATCACTCCTATTGCCCGACGAATAGGTCTTTCTATCATGATCAATGTGTGTGTGTGTGTTAGTGATTGAGACCAGATCCAAAGATTTCCTACATTCTTCTCATCATGAGAAGCTCAGGTCGGTGTAGTTCATTGATGAATTAGAATGGGGAGAGATGAAGCGGGATCATGCATATAGAGGGGGAAGATCAGAGTTAGAAGTAGTTCTTAGATCATATTAGGGTTTGATGAAACCCTAGGATCATTATAGGCTATAGCATGTGCGCATAAATAGGGATTACAATCCTAGATCTAGCATATCATGTATGTATAAGACTTAGATCTAGCATAATAATAAGAACATCATGAATACATATGAATGAACACATAAACATGAACATCGCTACCCTAGTTATAGCATTATGTTATGAATCTAAACTAAGAATATGAAGAACACATGAAGAACATATGAATATGGATGCATAAACATAATGAAAACATGCATTATATAAGTAATATGTGACCTAGATCTAATACGGGTTTCGTGGAAACCCTAGATCATCATCGGTCAAGAAAACCAACGATGAACAAAACCCTAGATGTAGCAATATATGAATGAATATAATAGATCTAAACAGTTAAGTAGTAAGAACGTATTATCAAACCGATTAATGAGGCTTCGAAGGTTGAATCTTCACTCCTTTGGTTGATGGCGGTGATGAATCTCTTTGATGATCAAAACAAGATCAAAGAGAGGGTTTGAGAGGGTTTTGAGAGAGGGAGAGAGAGGCTGGAAATCGCTTCTGAGAGGATTTTCCCGTGGGTTTGAGGTGTGATCAATAGGTTGAGAGGAGGGGCCTATTTATAAGAAAATACTGGAAATTGGGGATGTGGCCGCACGGTCGAGCAGGAGCCGTAAAGTGGTGATGAGGCCGTACGGTGGCGATTCTTGGATTACGCCCTTATCAAGATCTGATTGAATCCTTATCAGTTTGTTCTCAGGATTTGTCCATTATCTTGATGGATTTCGACCTAGAAGCGATTTCGTCTATCAAGAACTCTGGATAACTTCCGGATAAGTCCCTGTTAGGTTATAATTTCCTAAAAGGTCCTCGGAGCCTCTTAAACATCTAAGAAGTCCTCTAACTTCAGATCGGGTAGTAACACTAGGTTGTGCTCCCTTTGCTTCCAAGGGAAGACTTTTTTTGGTGTTTTTCTTAAGGTGTTTTCCTTGTGATTGAATGAGTGTTTGAGTGTTTTGTTTTGGTTTGTGTTTAGTGAGTGTTTTGGTGGTGTGGTGGTGGTCTTGTGACTGATATTTGAGCAAGTTGTTGATGGAGAAAAATGCTGATCTTCCAGGCCTGAGGAGCCGTACGGCTGTCCATGGGGAGTACTCTTCCCTAGGAGCCGTACGGTGGTGGTGGTAGGTGATGGGGAATCCATAAATGCTACTTGTCGCGCTCCGATTGGTCCTCTCTTTATCCACATGGACCAGCCACTTGCTGGCTGATTATTGGCCACACAAGCCATTTTTGACTTTGTCCAACGTGCATGATCACAAATGAGGCTTCCGGTGTTGGTTCCACAACAGTCCAAGATTTGTCAGGATGCGCGCATAACGGTGCTTCGGTTGTCTGCGGTCCCATCATGAAAGTTTCTTGAAATATTCTCGTGGTCACATACGTATATCTGTAATTGTTGGTAGTGGTGCCCTAGGCACGTTTAATAAACGTTGTAATTGTTATCATTTATTTCATATCAATAAAGAGATGTTTTGATTATTATTGTTGTTCATGTTTACTTATAATAATCCCCGTCCCTAGTACTTGTTAAGCACTAGTATAAAGGCTAAATGATCATGGGATGATCATGTTAGATTTATGGGTACTTGTTTGGAACAAGGTACTGGACATGACCCGCTGTATGAGATTTATGTCATGGTCTATGTCGAACATATATCTCATATTAGTTGTGTCATTTGAATCCTTAGACATGAAGTTATTATAGTCTTCCACTTGATGAACATTATTTTTGACATATTCAAACGCTACTTTTAACCGAGTAGTTATAAAGGGTATGATTGGCATAATCGGATTCCCGTTGGGAAGAATAATAAGCTAAATGGATTTGTCCCTCCACGGAGAGATGTCAAGCTTGGGCCCCTCGAAGGAATGATGTTGATGAAATGTTCGGCCGGACTCAAATGGATTGATTAGATCAATAGCATTTGAATTATCAACATATTCGGAATCGAGAAAGTATTGAACAAAACAAGTTGACTGTTTGACCATGACTTGTGTTCAATGACATCGTGGACAAAAGGATTGTGACATATTCTAAAGGAATGCGAACTTGTATCTAGTTATACTATTTGGGTAGGTATGACGGTTTGCTAGAACCTAATCATATCTTATGGGATCATGTTTGAGCCCATTGCCAACTTAGTATAATCCTAGAGGGTCACACACAATAGAACGAATCTTAAATAAGAGAACTATATTGGAATTTAGGGTCGAAGGACCTCAAGGGAATTTCTGGAATTATTCTGGGCCTCCTGGTCAACCAAGCGGGCGCTTGGGTTGAACCAGGCGGGCGCCTGAATAAGCCGGAAAAGGCCTTGACCTTCTGCCCAAATGAGCGGGCGCTCGGGGGGTACCAGGCGGGCGCCCGGTATGCCGACTGGAAATTTCCTAATTCGATTAGGAAAGGTTTTTGGCACAAGATTCCTATTTGGAATAGGTCTTAATTGTGTATAAAAACCCCAATTCGGCCAGACCATATAGACAAGTGCTTTTGTGAGTCTCAAAGAGTTTGAGAGAGATTTTATTTTGTTCTAAGATATCATTGATTGAGGAACAAAATAATTCACAAATAAATTCCATATAGTTCTTTATTAAATTGTGAAAGTGTGTTTCATAATATTGGTCTAGCAACCAAGATCAAAGAAGCTCCTTTGATATTCGTTCGAAGTGTGGATACCGCTAGAGGGTGAAAATCATCATCTTCAAAGTTCGTGTTCAAACTTTGTGATTGTGATCAAGTCTTCAAATCTCCACCAAAGACCAAGAGAAAATTTGATAGCCATCAAGGGTTAGTTTTTCCTTTATTCATCATGTTGTATTTGATTTAATCATATGAACGGATCCATGGCTTTGGGTTTCTTAAAATTTTAATTGCTATATTCCGCTGCGCGTGTTACTTCGAAACCCAACAGTAATATGTTAATGGGCAAGGAATGACAATTATATATTTTTAAATGCACAGAATGGACGATAACGAGCAGTTCTAGGGGTGCGGGCCCCGTTTCGGGTCCCGCACCTCAAAAATTGAAGTACATGCCTGTTTACTCGTTTTTTCACTCTGATCATGAATTTGAATTCTGTTAATCCATTCGATGCACCAATAAGGCTCACGGTACTCCTGCATAGCCAAATCTGAGGCTCTAGGTCAATTTCAGGGTTTAGACCGATTAAAAGGGGATTGATAAGGGGTACGAGATCGGGGTCTCTACAGAGCCCCTCGTCGAATCTCCTTATAATGTAAAGGGGATTCTATGATCACTAAGAGACAAATGATCTCATCTAAGGTGTAACGGCTGAGGTAGGACTTCCTACTATAGATTACCCGGGAGGAGCACGGCTTGGCTAGAGCGCGTATTGTTGTTCCTAGGATGTCTATTCGTGTTTTAATTGTAGAGTCGCTACCTATGTTTTAGAGGAACATAAGAAAAACCTAATATTTATACTAAGTTTGATACGAAAACAGAGATTCTTGTTTTGAGGTTCGGGGGTTAGGTTACGAGATGGGAAGTACTTAAACACCCATCTCGCCCGACTAATGTCGGTCTTGCTTGTTCAAAATCTACAAAATCGAAATGTTCTTCCTATTCTTCGATGATGATAAAAGGGGTTAAAAAAGGGGTTTTGGAATGTAGGGAGATGACTCCTTGACTAGCTTCAATGAAGTGAAGTAGTCGTTGGTGTCATGTCCCAAAATGATTTGAGATGATTGCACGTTTGATTAAAGTAAAAGAGAGAAGAGATGAAGTAGACAAGAAGGAGGAAGATGAACTTTTACCTATGCTTCAAGGACCTTCAAATACTTCTTAGAGAACTTCTTGGGAAATGCCTTGAAAGTATTTTGTGTAGAGTTTTCTTGTTCCAAAAAAGAGAGTCTTTCTTTTTAAGAGTGCTAAAAAGAGTCCCTTGAAATGGTGGAGAAGAGGGGTTTTTATAGTTGTAAAAGAGATGTTTTGGTGCCAAAACTCAGTCACCAAGAAATCTTTCCCGGGCAAAATCATGTAAAATGAGCAAGGGAGAGATTCTTGGTCAGAAATCTGTAACTGACGCCCAGAGGCGCGCGCTTCCCACATTGGGTGTGGAAGGCGTGCGCTTCTGGCTCCTATGGTCGGAGGCGCGCAACTCAGAGAAGGCTTTTTTGACATAATGGACTAGGAAGTCAGCCCTGTTATTCAGTTTAGTCCCTGGACTTAACGGGGTCAGCCAGGAACTTAACGGAAGTAACAGGAACTGACAAAAAACACTTAAAAGAGGAAAAAAACACAAAATCAACCGTGCAATCGGGGTGAGCGGTCCAAGGAGGGGTGTCTACAGAGCCCCTCGGCGGCGTGGATTGCGAAGCAAAACGCATCGACGAAAGAAAAGACATCCGCCGAGGACATCACCAAGAAAAAGCAAAGACTTGATGAAAGCAGGAATTTGAAATTGCCAGAGAGAGGGGTGAGCTCCCTGTGTGAGAGGATTTTGATAGAGGTTTAAGGATCCCTCCAAAGTAGCCGTACGGCTAGGGAGAGCATTCCAGGGGTTTTTGACAGTTTATAAGAAAACTGTCCAGTTTCAAGCAAAACAAAGTGTTCTTGCTGAAACTGGACTGTGATGATCATTTTCAATTATTTTCTTTAACAAAAACATGGATTTAATCATCCCTATGTCATTGATCACAAATTAGACACCAAAAACAAAGGTTTTGGGTGTGATCAAGACAATCATTGGGGAAATTTTGAGAAAGGTGATGAACATGCCCTTTGGGCCAAAATTGCCATTTGATGAGTAAAGATTGGAACTTTACCATCAAAATGGACTTTTTATGAAAGATTAACCTTGAGGGACAACAAAAACAACATAAAGATCCAACCTTTATGACCCAATCTTAGGGATTTTTGGCTAGATCAAGGTTGGGATGATAAAGATTGAGCCTTTATCCCCCAACATGATCATCATGGCCTAGTTTGTGTAATACCAACATAAAGACATGAGCTTTCACCTTGATAAAGAGATCTTTAAGATATTTAGAACAATAGATTAAACCATGATCATCCTTAGGTTTGAACCTCTTTCACACAAAAGCATGAAGGGCACCTTGAATCATGCTCATGGTTTAGTTCACATTATATGTATATATATAAGATATATATGCTTCAAATGGACAAGTCTTGTAGTAATATAATATATGTATGCTTGAAATGGACAAGTCTTGCAAGAATGTAAATTTGCTTGAGAGGACAAGTCTTACAAGAATGTAAACAAGAACAAGTAAGGTGGTTAACAAAGCAAAATAGAGTTGAGATGAAGAGAAGATGGGGGAAGGGGACCTCACCTATGATGGTTCTAGTCTATATCTTCCTTTCCTTCACTCAATTATAAGGGTGATTTCTCTCTCAGACACGATTTCTGCAGAGTTTCCCCTATCTAAAAAATATTCTTCCCCCATGAAATGATCAGCATGGGGTTCAATTTATAGGGACTGAGGGTGCCCAACATAGCCGTACGGCTCAACCCCTCAAGTTTCCAAACCATCCGTACGACTCGACTTGGCGAGCTTCTGGATTTTTCTAAGTTTAATTCCAGTTCAGTCCTGGAATATTAGGTTTATCCTAGTGAGGTCCTGGCCCATTGGTTTATCCCTAAATGGTACCAAGAATTCCTCTAAAGTAGGTCAAATTCAGATTGGGGTACTTACAGAGCCCCTCGGCAAAGTCGCTTTTGAAGAAAGCGGGGTTGTCGACAAAATAAGCATGCCAATCTGATGGGAGGACGGCTTGGACGATTTGTTCTATGGCTGGACCTAGAGGTATAGGATACGTATCCCTATTCGAGGGAATCAAGCCTAACGTAGTTCGGGTGATAGATTTTAAGGCTACTCAAACCTATGGGCCTTAGGTGGATATTCATTCATCCTTTCCTAAACAGGCATGGCTCAAAGGCCGGACTTGGTCAACTTGGCTCTATTCGGAGAGGGTTGACTAAGGGGGCTGGCATGGCTTAGAGGCTCAAATAATGGTCATGGCTCAGAGGCTATACTTGATCGACTTGGCTCTATCAGAGAGGGTCGACTCAAGAAATGGGCATGGCTCAGAGGCTCAAACAATGGGCATGGCTCATAGGCTGTGCTTGATCGACTAGGCTCTATCAGGAGAGGGTCGACTCGAGGGTAACTAGTCTTACATCCGACTAAGAACTGCCGGGACACATTGGTCAATTTGGTCAACTTTTCTCATGGCAGAGGGTCGACTACACAAACTGGTCAACTTATCTCAAGGTGGATGGTCGACTGCAAAAACTGGTCTTATGTCTCTCCAAACTGCCGTCACAATGATAGGTTTTCTCTAACCTGGCCACTCTCGGGGGTCAAAGGTTTTCTTAACCTAATCATGACTATATTAGTCTTACGCCCTACCAAGGGCTGCCGAGGCAATAACATCTTAACTTTCATCCTGGACTTACGAGGTTCGGCCGGGACTTTCACGATTTCACTTTCTACCCTGTACTTACGAAGTACGGCCGGGTCAACCAAAATCCATTGGACTTACGCCATGCCGAACGGCCAAGGATGAATCTCACGAAACCTAATGGTCTTACATCACGCCGGATGGCCAAAGGACATATCTCACAGAGCCTAATGGTTTTACGTCACGCCGGACGGCCAAAGGACATAATCTCACGAAACCTAATGGTCTTACGTCACGCCGGACGGCCAAAGGACAAATCCCACAGGGCCTAATAGTCTTACGTCACACTGGACGGCCAAAGGACATGTCTCACAGAACCTAATGGCCTTACGTCACGCCGGACGGCCAAAGGACAAATCTCATAGAGCCTAATGGTCTTACGTCGCGCCGGACGGCCAAAGGACATAATCTCACTAAACCTAATGGTCTTACGTCACGCCGTACGGCGAAAGGACACATCTCGCAGAGCCTAATGGTCTTACGTCACGCCGGACGGCTAAAGGACATAATCTCACGAAACCTAATGGTCTTACGTCACGCCGGACGGCCAAAGGACATGTCTCACAAAACCT
The DNA here is from genome assembly GCA_026119855.1 of Campanula takesimana. Taxonomy (NCBI): domain Eukaryota; kingdom Viridiplantae; phylum Streptophyta; class Magnoliopsida; order Asterales; family Campanulaceae; genus Campanula; species Campanula takesimana. The sequence continues at coordinate 1,383,497 of JAOWBW010000134.1, forward strand.
AATGGTCTTACATCACGTTGGAAGGCCAAAGGACATAATCTCACTAAACCTAATGGTCTTACGTCACGCCGGATGGCCAAAGGACAAATCTAACCTAATGGACATATGTCACGCCGGACGGCCAAATGACACAATCTCACAAAACCTAATGGTTTTACGTCACGCTGGACGGCCAAAGGGCATAATCTCACTAAACCTAATGGTCTTACGTCACACCGGACCGCCAAAGAACATAATCCCACTAAACCTAATGGTCTTACGTCACACCGGACTACCAAAGGACAAATCTAACCTAATGGACTAATGTCACGCCGGACGGCCAAAGGACCAATCTAACCTAATGGACTTACGTCATTCCGGACTACCAAAGGACGAATCTCACAAAACCTAATGGTCTTACGTCACGCCGGGTAGCCAAAGAGCATAATCTCACTAAACCTAATGGTCTTACGTCACACCGGACCGCCAAAGGACAATTTTTCACATTTTTAACTGGACTTACGAAGAACGGCCATGTTAACTTCACAAATTCAAACTCTTAACCTGGACTTACGAAGTACGGCCGGATTAACACAAATTTCAAACTCTTAACCTGGACTTACGATGTACGGCCGGATTAACACAAATTTCAAACTCTTAACCTGGACTTACGAACTACGGCCGGATTAACACAAATTTCAAACTCTTAACCTGGACTTACGAAGTACGGACGGGCTAATTTCATACTCTTAACCTGGACTTACAAGGCGCGGCCGGATTAACACAAATTTCAAACTCTTAACCTGGACTTACGAAGTACGGCCGGGCTAATTTCATACTCTTAACCTGGACTTACGAATTACGGTCGGATTAACACAAATTTCAAACTCTTAACCTGGACTTACGAAGTACGGCCGGATTAACACAAATTTCAAACTCTTAACCTGGACTTACGAAGTATGGCCGGATTAATTTCACTTAAACTCTTAACCTGGACTTACGAGGCGCGGCCGGGTTAATTTTACTTAAACTTAAACTCTTAACCTGGACTTACAAATTACGGCCGGGCTAATTTCATACTCTTAACGTGGACTTACGAATTACGGCCGGGCTAACGCTAATTCTCACATTCTTAACTGGACTTACGAAGTACGGCCAAGTTAATTTCACAAAGCTGGTCTTACGTCCATCTAGGGACTGCCCGATTTTCATTTTCATCGGGAACCTAATCTTTTTAGGTTCAATTCAATTTGCATGAGCCAAAGGGGGCATTTTAGACATTTTCCAAAAGGAAAGGGCCTATGTTCTATTTCAAAAACCTAGGGGAACCATGTTCAAGGCGTCAGGGGCCAGTGTGTAAATTGTGGGCTTAGATTCTTCCTCGCCAAAACCAGCCGTACGGCTTAAGAAGGCGTCTCCTTCTTTTTAAAAACAGCAGCCATACGAATGGTTGCTGCATTTTTCCAAAATCCAAACCGAGAAATCTTAGAGAGAGGCGATTTCAAGAGGGAATTTCATCAAAATTCTCCGGATTTCTTTCTCCAAACTGTTCAAAATTCACTTATGGATGCTCGGGCGCGAAGGGGCTACCTAAGAGGGGTGGATAGGCGGCTCAACATGGTCCGCAATTTCTGGGGCTACACCATTGCCCTTAATGACGTGGAAGCGGGGTTCTATAAGTCCCCTACCGCTCATTTATACCATGACCGAGTGGTAAGCCTTCTTTCCCACTCGATCTTTGTCAATTTTGTGCACTCCCTAGTCCTAGGGTTCATGTTCATGCAATTTGGGGTTTTCACCTTCCTAGGTGCGATTCCATAAAATTGGATTCATTTTCACGTTATTGGGATCACTAGGGACAAGGGCATGTGTTCATATCATCATTTGGACATGCCTAGCTATACTTTCTAAAATCAAAGTGCGTTGTCCCGCGATTTATGCATAAACTACTTGTACCTTAGGTTCGACTAGTTATTTTGACACATTCAAGTGCATGCTAGCATTTCCTAGGATAAGTTGTTGCATGTTTGTGGAAATTCGGGACACTAAGTCTTAAAATGGGGATGGATTTTGTTCTTTGGGACAGGGGGAAATCCTTTCAAACAAAACCTCACACATTTTTTTCATAAGAAACACACCCTTAAATGCTCAACGCAGTTTAAAAGGGGATAACACATTTTTTTCACAAAAGACACCCTCAAACGCCCAACGCAATTTAAAAAGGGTAAAATCAAATTTTTTTTTCACAAAACACACCCTCAAATTCCTAACGCAATTTGAAAAGGGTAAAATCACATTTTTTTTACAAGACACCCTCAAACGTCCAACGCAATTTGAAATGTGCAAAATAACATTTATTTGCATGATTCATTCATCATATCCATTTATCATACGCATTGGTATCTTAAAACTATGTTATTCATACATTTGCTGTATTTACCTGCAGGGCGGTGATCCCAAATCTCGAGGATCTCCCGACATGTGCTATTCCTTATGGGAGGCCATGTCCGAGGTAGTCGGCGATGGGCCTGGTCCGAGAGAGTGGGTAGAGCGCACCGGCTTGGTGCCATTCATCCTTGCCGTAGGCCAGCTGGTTAGCACTAACAGGAGCCTCAGACTCATCTCTGCCTTGGGCGAGCACTGGTGGGATATGACCCACACCTTTCATTTGAGCTGGGGGGAGGTAACTGTGACTCCCGCAGACTTTTCTGCCATTACCGGGCTCTCCTTCGGCGGCCGACCAGTTATCTGGGCCGACCGGCTCTCGGCCGCAGACTTTGAGGCACTCATTGGATTTTCGGGCCCTACCAAGGGCTTGGGGATCCTGGTGCAGGATGTTGACCGGGCCATTCGGGCCAAAATTCCGGAGTATTTAGCGGGTTAGGTGACGGCGGAGCAGCTCGGGCAAGCTTTCGTGTGGCTCCTTCTCAGTAACACCATCTTTGCCAATGCCGACACCACATGCATGTTCCCCCTACTTGGATCATTGTCCACTTCGGAGACTGTCCGGAGTATTTCTTGGGGAGAGGCTAGGTTGGCTGAGCTGTACATGGAGCTCAATAAATTCAGCCGGAAAGTGAGCAAATCCCTGGCTTGCTTCCAGTTCGCCTTGGAGGTACATTCTTTTCCTTCCCCCATTTTTCTGTTTTCTCCTTCTCATTCACCTTTTCGGTTTTCGAAATCTTAATTATTTTGGCCTTTTCCTTTCAGGCTTGGTACTACGAGATCTTTGGTGGCTATCCATGGGAGCTGACCGTTGATCCCGCCATCACATTCCTGGCCATGGTCTGTTGGGCTCGAGAGGCCCAAAAGAAGAGAGGATCCAAGGGACGGGTCTCCGTCCGTCATGCCGATGTCAGGGCAGTGCTAAGGGGAGCTATGACGGCTGAGCTTAACCTCTTTCCTTAGTCGAGGTATGAGGGGCAAGGGCTAAGCATTAACCTGTCTGATGATCTGCGGGTAACTCGGGAGAGGAGACTGCTCATAGGGTTCCGGGGAGAGGCCTTTTACTTGGGAGAGAGGGTGTTCTGGCAGTACGGGCTCGGGCTCATGCAGAGGGCTCCTGTCGACCCTCCTGACACCATGTTCGTAGCAGACTGGAGGAACGACCCCTACCTCATGGGGGCGAATGCATCCCATTTTATCACCAATGAGCCATACGGACGTTTCGTGGCCCGGAGGCTGAGATCACCGCAGGTAGTGGCTTATGGGGTGGCTCATCCGATGTGGCAGGACTTCTCATACATATACTCAGATAGCCGGGTCCACATGGTGGTCACATCTGTGGCGGGAAAGGGTGCCCCACCTGAGGATGCTCCTGAGGGCGTGGTGTGTTTTCATTCCTTTCTCTCACACTCACTCATCCCATATCCTTATCTTTTCTACTTAGCAGTTTAATTTCCCTGTGCAGGTTGCAGCGTGGGCTCTGTTGGATAAACCCTCCCTCATGAAACGGGCCATAAGGTGGATGAAGAGGTTTATTGGTCGCTCTTCCAAGGGGCCTCAGACTGAGTCCAGGTTCGCACCGGGTAGGAACTCTGTGAGTGGTGGGGAGAGGTCTTTCCGACGGGCCTCGAGCGTAGAGCTACCCCCATCCTTTATCCGTCACCATACCTTAGGCGGAACGGATTTGGAGGCCTTTTGGGATTCGCTCCGTGACCCCGGCTTTCATTAGCTTGCTCCAGATCCTTCTGCTCATTTGGCCTTGGAGCGTGTGGAGCCCCAGTCGACCAGCACCCCAGTCCTCCTTCCCAGATTCCTCATTCCTTCTTTCTGGGCCACTCCTCTTCGGGTGAAGGCTCGATCTTGGCAGAGTCCATCTTCTTCTTTGACCCCAACATGTGCCCATCTTGTCCCTTGGAGAGGGTTCACTCGCCTCCGGAGGATCCTTACCCAGATTCTGATTAGGATGTACCTATGTGAACAATTTTTCTTCTATTTCATTTTATTAAAAAATAATGTATGAAAATTTGTTATCTTTGGTGTTTAAAACTTTGTCCCTTTTATTTGTAAATCCATCATTTATGCACGCTTAGGCCTCGAGAGGGCTTTTATGGTCATTTCTGGACCGTCGGGGATTCCCGAGATGTGTTTGGACTCAATTATGCGGAGTTTGACACATTTCTGATAGGTTTTGAAGAAGTTAAAATGAGTTTCGCTTGTGGGAAATTAGCTGATACAGGCTGCTGATATGAAATTTTTCACAGGGACAAACCAGCCGTACGGATCGTACAAGCATGGTTGACTTTTTGACCAAATTTTCTGAGGACTTTTAGGGAATTTTGACAGACGGGAGATCTTATTTGGCTCGAACCGTTTTACCCAAAGCATGACTCTTCGTTGGCCCTTCCATTGCATGATTATGGCTTGCCAGCCCCAGTGCTTTACCTTTACCGGGAACTACTCCTCGGGTTTCACGGTCATGGCTTACCAGCCCCAGTGTTTTGTCTTTGCCGGGAACTACTCCTCGGGTCTCACAGTTATGGCTTGCTAGCCCCAGTGTTTTGTCTTTGCCGGGAACTACTCCTCGGGTCTCACCCTATTCTTTTGGGTGCGTATCCTCCTTGCCCGGGACACAGTCCGCCTTTGCATGGGTTTCTTCTTCCTAAGCAATCCAAACACATCAATTTTTCGCTCTTCCACATATCCCATCATCTTCTCTTCCTAGGAGTGGCCTAGTTGACTCTAACACGGACAAGAGCAAATCATGCTTGCTCACACGAATAGACACACATAGGCATTTACGGGAGTGATTCCCTTTTCTGTGGAAGGAAGCCTATGGATAGAAATTCACGTGTTTGGCTCTTTCCTAAGATATGGAAAAGAAGACTTGTCGAGGCATTCGAAATCGGCCTTAGTTAATGTCATCAAAATGATTGCTCGAATGGACCTTGTTCAGTATTAGGTCAAAATTCAAGAAATTAGCCTCAACATGCATAAATGTTGTGATCATTTGAGATTCAGATTCGATCAATGGCAAGATCGAAGTGTGTTTAGGAGGGATTAGTCATTATCCGGGAGATTGGTCATTGACGGGACCAAGGGAAGAGAGCCGGGTCATTTTCGGAGGACCGAGGCTTTATGGATTCATTTCATGCTATGACCGGACCCGAAGGTTGCCTACGTTCCCCTCAATATGAGGAGCTCAGGTCGCCGTAGTTCTGCTTTTGGGCAGCTTTTGCCGGGATTGGTTTCCTTTTGCTGTCTCGGGGACGTTGTTGCTCACTTTGCTTCGTGGTGATCTCTTTGAGATGGACCTCTTGGGATGGTGTGGATGGGTCTCTTGAGGCAAGCATTCCGTTTTTGCTTTTTCCTCTCCTCCTTTCCATTCATTCATTTTCTTTTCTCATCATTCAATTTTTTTTCTTTTTTTTTTACTTCCTTTTCCTCTTTTTTTTTAGGAGGAGGAAAACACTAGCCCTAGCTCGCTTTCTCGGGTATTAGCTCCTTTGTAGCCCCTTGGCGGTGTGCCTGTCACTTTGGGATGACTTTGAAAGTCCGGGAAGCCCTTTGCCTGATTGCGCACATGTGATCACGGTTAAACCTTGGTGGTTGAGCAACAACGCCCTCACTTTTTCACTGTCTCGGGATGCCTTTGGCGTGTATCGGGGATTTATCTCAGAAATATGTATGGGGTTGTGTATCGGGAGAGTGTATGGGGGAAGATTTTCCATTAATGGTTTTCTTCATGCCAATTGATCACAACATTCATTCACATCAAGATTAATCATTTGAATTTAGCACCCTTTTATGTTTAGGTCCATTCATCCTTTGATGAGTCGTTGTTGACTTGTTATGTTTGGGGAGTCAACTCATCATTTTGGGGACATAGCAATCATTTGGAAACATTAATCAAAGCGATTCCGAGAGTTAATGTAATTTTCAAATAATGCCTCAAGTCTAGAAAGAATAGAAGTAAAAATGATTCATTTCATTTCATGGAAGACTCAATTTTTACAACTTTAGACTCGACTATTGATTACATTGACTCGACCATTCCACCATTCATTGACTCAACCATGGCCAACCCCGTGGCTCTTTACATACTCTTGCCTCGCAGGGCCTTTTGGGAAAGCAAAAAAGACAAAAGACTATGTCCACAGCGGATTTTGGGGATCCTCTAGAACCTAGACACTAAGACACTCCTAACAATTCTTTCTTTCCTTGTTCCAACTCCTTACGCTTCCTCCTCAAACCCATTTGTCTCCTTTCTTGGTAATGACACCTTCGTCGATGAGCGCTTGGATATGATTTTTCAAGGTGAGGCAAGCATTCATAGAATGACCCGGGGCCTGGCGGTACTTGCAGTACTGCTTTGGATCGTGGCGAGCTCCGATCGGTTCGGTCCATATCACGTGCCGGCCGAGGAGCTCGATCTTACCGATATCGAGTAAATGATTCAACATTTGCTCTCTGGGCATTCCTAGCTCATGGAACCAACGGTAGTAAGATCCCTTGCCTTGTGGGTGAAATCCTCCCACAACTGCCGCGGGCTTCCCATGGGATACTGTAACGGGTTGGAGCTGATCACGAGACTCTTGCTCATCTTGGACCAAATGGTCGGGGATGGTCCTTGGTGAGGAGGACGACTACTCTAAGGAATTTTTGTTCTCCTCAATGGATTTCACAATTTCATGGAGACATTCTCGGGTATTCCTTGACTTGTGCCTTTCTAATTCGCCCGTCAATTCCGCTCGGCTATGCAGGAGCTCATACCGGCGATCGTACTTTTTCTCAAGGTCTTTCCTGAGTCTCTTACCACCCTCTTCCCATAGCTCCTCAACCTTTTTATGGAGTACCTCCTTGATCTCCTTCCGGAGCTGTTGAACCACCTTGATTGCTTCATTGCGATCGACCTCTGACTTTCGTATTTGATCCCTCATCGTGTTCACCGTCCTTTCTAGGAGTTTCACCCTGCCTTCCAGCCGGGCCTGTGCATCCAACCGGATATCTACCTCAATCACTTGGGATTTGCTTTCCATTGCTTCCTATAGCACAAAGGACCGACAAGCCGTAAGGGCTCCGTGGAAAGAATCTCGAAAAGCCATGCTTTGAGTAAGGCGGGGACTCGACACAAATGAGATTTTAACTCATGGGGGAAACGAGTTTTACCATTGGGGGGGAACAAGCCCAAGCCATGCATTTCGGATGAATTTAACGATTTTCACTTTTTAGAAAAGGATTTTTGTTTATTCTTTTGATTGTTATTAGGCAATCTTGTCACACGAACAAACGTTAGTGCGCAGTTCAAAGGCTTAGCATTTATTGTTCATGTTTACTTAAAACACATTTCATTCCTAATTGGTTGGAAAAGGTTTCTCTTCTTTTTCGCAACTATTCTACATCCTGGATCAGTGGAGGCCATCACTACGCCTATAGACCCCTCGTTTTTCACCTTCCTTGCACACTCCCAAGGATGGACTGTCCCGGGCAAGGGTCCTATAGGGCAAGCGGCTTCCACCGACCAAAAGAAACGAACCTAGGGTCTAGTGTATCGCAAGACTCCCAATGTGTGAGCCATTCCAATCATGATTAAGCCTCGGTTAAGATCGAGATTCGTCTTAGGGACTTAAGGGACTTCCGATATAATCTCATCTTTGATGAGGGCTCTCGAATCTTATCCATGGGATTAAGGATGATTAGTATGAACCATTCATTAGGGCTCAACAACACAGTGTCACCCTATCCATAACACATGACTTAGGTTAATTATAGCCAATATCAACGCATAAGTCAAGGACCGGGTCAAAGTTGACCATGGTCACACTTTCTTTCACAAGGAGTCGTGACTCGGGCATTAACTTGGCCACAATTAATCTCAGGCACGTATTAGGGACGTGGTAACGTGAGCTAGACCAAAAATCAATCGAAGTCACGGTATTTGTGTGTCACGGACAAGTATGGTTGACTCGGCTCGGAAGGGGAGGTGGAATGGACCCGTGCACGCTAGAAGGGCACAAGAGCACCAATCAAGCTGCATATGGCATCCATCCCGGGTTTAAAGGGCATTTGGAACGTGCAAGGTCAAGTGCGCGTAGTGTAAAGCCATTCTATGTTCTTTTTTGAGTTAAAAATAGAAATTTTCGATTCGTCTTAACATCATGAACAAATGTACACAATAGCACATGAACAAGCATGAATAAGCATAATCAACAAAAATGAGCAAGCATGAATAAGCATAATCAACAAAAATGAGCAAGCATGAATAAGCTATTTACACAAGCAATCAAGAAATAATCATATGAACAAACAAAGCGAAAACTTGTACATACAACAAATTGTGCACAACCAAAAAAAAATAAAAAATTCTTTGAAATCAAAACTTCACAAGAAACAATCCTTTTGAAAACCATTTGCAGAACAAGTTGTGCACAACAAAAGATTCAAAAAAAATTTACAAAATGGGTTATGCACAAGGAGGCTTTGAAAACCCAATTTTATATCCAAAAAGACTTATGCATAACCAAGCTTTAAAAACCATGTTTTGGCTAAAAAAGAAGAAGGTAATATGCACAAATAAATCTGTAAATTTGGAACATTCTGTTCCCTGCTGTAGACACCCCGCCTTGGACCGCTCACCCCGATTGCACACTTGATTTTGTGTTTCTCCCTCTTTTAATTGTTTTCTGTTAGTTTCTGTTACTTTGGTTAAGTTCCAGACGGACTCCGTTAAGTCCCGAGACTAAACTGAATAACAATTCTAACTTTCTAGTCCATTCTGTCAAAAATTGCTTTTCAGAGTCGCGCGCCTCCGCCCCTTGAGGCCAGACGCGCGCGCCTTCTGCCGCCTAGGTGGGATGCGCGCGCTTCTGGGGTGTGTCAGTTACAGATTCTGCCCAAGAATCTCTCCCTTGCTCATTATACATGATTTTACCCGGGAAAGATTTCTTGGAGACTCCGTTTGGCTCCAAAAACAGTCCTTTTTCAACTATAAAAACCCCTCCAATCCATCATTGGAGGAGGACTTTTGACATCATTATTTTAGACCTCTTACTCACTTCTTTCCTAGACTTTTTCTTGGGATTTCTTCAACTAAGTGTTCAACCTCTTCTTCAAGGCTTTACAAGAGGTCTCTTTGAAGGATACTATAGGTAAATGTCTTAAGCATTTCTCTCTTCTTCTTCTTCTTCTTCTTCTCCTCCTTCAATCAAATGTGCAATCACCCAAAGCCATTTGGGACGTGACACCAACGGTCCTTTTATTACATTGAATTGGCCTAGGAGTCATATCCCTACATTTTAACTCTAAAACCCCTTTTTATCATCATTTTAATAGGAAGAACGCATTTATCTTTAAAAGTGAATTATGAACAAACAAGACCGACGTTGCTCGGGCGAAATGGGTGTTTAAGTACTTCCCATTTCGTAACCTAACCCCCGAACCCCTCATCCCAAAGAATCTCTGTTTTCGTAAATCAAACTTAGGCTCATAAACATTAGGTTTTCTTACGTTCCTCAAAAACGTGGGTGGCGACTCTAAAACACAATTAGACATCCTAGGGTAATTCACGTGCTCTAGCCAAGCCGTGGCCCCCCCCCCGGGTATCTACAGTGGCGACTCCGCTGGGGACAGCTTGAGGGTTAAACTTGTGTTTCTGTTCATAATTCACTTTTCTGGGCATTCTGGAAATTGACATGGGAAGCGCGCGCCTCGGGCCTTCATGGTCCAAAGCGCGCGCGTCCCGCGTCAAATTCCAGAATCGCCTGCCTTCCATGTATTCTTCCTATTCTTCCTATTATTTCGTGCCAACTAACATTGCAGGGGTTCCATCACACAATCAGGACCAGGGCAATCCCCTGAGTCCATAAGTTTCTGAAAATCTGACAGGTGAGTCCAGAAGCGGGCGCCTCCCAGATACAATGCGCCAGGCGCGCGCTTCCCACAACGCTAGCTCGAGGCGCGCGCTTCTGGGCCAATTTCCAGGGCAAGAACAGGTTTCAGTAACTGAACAGAACAGTGGGGTGTGGGCACAGTTGCCTGCATCAGAACAGAATTGAACCCTTGGACTGTTTAATTTTATGTTTTATTTACCGGTCACACGGGTGATTCGGGAGTTATAATTTACGTGCTTATGTGTTTCTATCTTTTCTTTTCAAAAAAAAAAAATTGTCACGTGATAGACCTCACACTACATGCACATTACTCCTATAAATTGCTCACTATCGAGTCGCACAAGTCCAACCCCAAACCCGTCGAGGCCCGTCCTAGAAAGTTTCAAGCTCCACTCGACCTTGGCTCTTTCGAAGCGGTAAACCTCAGCCCGTGGCGTAGTTCATGACTACATGCCGGGGGTGACCTTTAAGCCTCTCTTTAGCCGAGCACAAACCACACAATTCTAGTTAGGGTCTAACACTCCGTGACCAAGTCGGTTTCCATGTACCGAGATTCCCCTAAACTAATGTTTTCAAATCATACATGCCAACTTGTTGAAACGGACGCAATAAAAATCCATCCCCAAAAGTGGTTATTTTGGACGAAAATAAAAAAATCCGTCCCCGCATGTATGCTTTACTACATTAATTTAGTTTAATCCCGACACATGTAGGATTCACAAACGCGATGGAATCCGATGAATATATGGGACCGCGAGATGGTCTATATACTAGTGTGACGATTCCATTATCTTCTTAGAAACCCCAAAAGGGACCCATTCCCTCCGACTTATAAAATAAAAAAAAAAGGAGTCTTTTTTCTTATGTGGTTCGAGTCGTGTGCCCAACTGTGTGTTCTCAACCTCTTCATGGACCGAAAGTGTGAACCGAGACTGACAAGGGATATTTCTCCAATTGTAGGTCCGATTGGTACTCTCCGCATCTACAGGGATTCATCCAACAGGCTTGTCCGTGAACCGATCACTCCAATAGCTTCTACATCATCAATGGCCGGCGACTCCAGCACCAACAACGCCATGACTCTCGAACAGCTTTCTGCCATGGTTCAAGCACTCCAACAACAAGTCTCTACCCTTAACCAAGAGGCTCAAACCAAAGAATCCTTGTGGCAAGCTCATGTCGACAGTCAAAGGGAGGCCCACGAGGCCGAGGTTGACCAATTGAAAGCCAAGCTCCTCAAGCTCTCCAAGAACAAGGGGGTTAATGACAATGAGGAATCCGAGTGGACCGAGGGTTTGTTTGAAAGCCCATATGTCAGCGCCCGCACCAAAAAAGTGGGGAAACCAAGCACCGACAACAACGACCCCAAAATGGTCGATTCCATCATGGCCTACATTGATCAGAAATTTGACGGCCTCAACATGGGAAAAGGCTCCAACACAAGCCTTTATCAGTCATCCATCCTCATGAGCCGCTCTCCTCGACAAATTTAAGATGCCCGACATTAGCAAGTTTAAGGGCAACTCATGCCCGATGGCTCACATCGAGACTTATATTTGGGCTATGGTTCCGAAAAAGGTCTCCCCAAATGTTATGGCTCAATGATTTCCTCTCACCCTCGAGGGGGAGGCAAAGGATTGGTATGCAACTCTCCCGCTCACTGTCTATCTTGATTGGGATGCCCATATGCTTGCCTTCAAAAATCAATATCAAGGCAACACCACTCACCGGCCCACAAGGAATGAGCTTGAGAACACCACTCAAAGAGACAACGAGTCCTTCATTGACTTCACAAGGAGATGGAATGATAAGCTCTCTGAAATTGTTGAGAGGCCAAACACAAAAGAGAAAATGGACATCTTTCTCAAGTGTCTCAAGATTGATCTCCGCACCCACCTAAGTGGGGCTTGCTACTCCAACTTCTCCCAAATGTATGAGGCGGGGGTACGCATGGATGACTTGCTTAAGGAGATTAAAAAGGCCACTCCTACTTACCGATACAAGGACGCCTCTAGTTCAAACAAAGAAGCTTCTGTCAATGCCGTTACTACCGACAAGAGGAATTACAAGAAGGTCCCTCCACCACAAAGCAAGCGGTTCCAAAACGACCGCGTCTACACTCCACTAAATGGTATGACCATCACCGAGGCCTATGAAGCTCTAAAGGCCAAGGGACAAATCACTCCTCTTCAAGGGTACAAGCAACCACAACCGCTCTGTCCCAATCATGCCCACCACAAATGGTGTGACTACCATCAATGCACCGGCCACCTCACCGAGGATTGCTTCTCCATCCGCAACACCATCCAAGACCTCATAGACAAGAAGGAATTCATAATCCCTAATGAGGGTGCTGTCAATGTAATAGAGGTAGGAGAGTTTGAAGGAACCACTCATTCGATCCCAATTGTGAATGAGGGCTCCGATGATATGAATAAACTTGATAATTCTTGTTATGTTGTGACTTATGATGAGATTATGAGGGAAGTCTTAGAGAATAGGAAGAAGAAGCAACAAGGGACCGTGAACGTGCTCACTCGCAGTGGCCGAGTAACAACGAGCGCAATCCCTCCCAATACCGCAGCAACCAACACCTCTTCTCAAAGATCGCAAGCACGCGACATACCCGAAGATCCTTTGTTAACACAACTCAAGAAGACGCAAGCCAACATATCCATCTGGGACCTTATTACATCATCAAAAAAACACCGAGACCTCGTCATCAAGAACTTGGATAACACATCAGTCTCTCCTGACACGACACCCAAGGACCTCACAGCAATGATAGGTCACATTCACTTCGGCAGTGTCATTACTTTCGCCGACATGGACCTCCCGCCATTTGGGTCCGAACACAATGAAGCCATCTACCTCAAAGTAAGGGCAAGGGGGAGACCCATCTCAAGAGTTCTAGTAGACGGTGGTTCTGCACTAAACTTAATGCCGAGCCGACTCATGGGCATACTGGGGCTCAAAAGCTCCGATTTACAACCCTCCGCCCAAGTCATTAGAGGGTACGACAGCACTGCCCGTACAGTCATGGGAATGATAGAAGTTGATATCGAATTTGGAAGCATGATCATGTCCGTCCCATTCCAAGTACTTGATGTCCCTGCGTCATTCAACTTTTGGGCCGACCTTGGATCCACAGTTCCAATGCGGTACCTTCCACTCTCCATCAGTGTGTCAAGATCAAAAATGGGGACGAGATAGTCACCATCATGGCCGAGAATATCACCATCCACGGAAATGGGGGACAACCCGTTCACCAAGTTCAACACGGGATAGAAGATTCCACTCTCTCCGGCGTCAACACCATCGACAAAGAAGGGGGAAACAGACAATGGACCCTCGGCAATCCTAAAATCCTCCGCATGATGAGGAACATAAATCACTTTCCCGGTCTAGGCCTAGGGAAGCATCAACAAGGGATATTGCACCCCGTAGGAGTTCCTTTTGTCAAGAACAAGTTTGGTCTGGGATACGAGCCTACCAAAGATGACTTGAAATACGAGCAAGCAGTCAAGAGTCAAAAGACCCGAGCTCGCAAAGAAGGTCGACAATATGAAATCCCTAAATTGAGGCCTTACCACAACACACTAAATGGTTATTTTGTTCGTCAAGGGGAAGATGTTCCGTACATGATCTTTCCCGAACCATGGGTTAACGACAAGGGCGTCAGAAATCCCGGTCTCGGGATCTTCATTGATTATGAAATACCGACACAAGAAAGGGAGCCTACTCCAATGTCACCCGAGAGTGGTGGGGCAAGAAAGTAACTATAGAGTCCGAGGTAGAGATTACCGTGGGGGAATAACTATCCGATCTAGCCTCCATGTCCGAAGAATTTGCCATCATGGACAGTTGTCAAGTCAACGCCATCTACGACACCGTTGTCAGAAAGGAAACCATCAGTGAGATCCCGCCAAGCTCCGAGCCAATCAACAACTGGTATTCAATGAAGGGGCCCGTAGTATCCGAGGATTTCTTGATCCGAGAAATGGGTTGCATACCCCGTACAGCAACAAAGGAAGAGCGGCTCACACTCACTTTCGAGTCCGAGAGTGTTTCTAATGCCCTCACCCAAAAGGATATGGAGGCAATAGCCGAGAGTGTGTTTCCTTTCTTTGCTAATGAAAAATTCGATATTTCTGAGTACCCCGAGATTGCAAACATCATAAATGATGAATTAACTAATAACGAACTTAATGAACAAGTTAATAACGATTAAAATTATGATGAATAGACCACGAAAACATAACATACCTAAATGAACTAGCTCAACAGGTTCGTTGTCATGGTGAAAATGGTCCAGGGGCTGATGAGGAATTGCATGTTATTAATCTGGGTACCGACTAAGAGCAGAAAGAAACGAAGATTGGCAGCTTCTTCAAGGGGGGTGACAAAGACAGATTGACTGCACTGCTCAGAGAATTCGTGGATGTATTCGCATGGTCGTACAAAGACATGCCGGGTTTAGACAGAAAGGTCGCGGAGCACAAAATTCCGATCAGAGAGGACGCCAAGCCAGTAAAACAGAAGCTCCGAAAGATCAAGCCAGAATGGTCTCTACAAGTCAAAGAAGAGATTGAAAAGCTCCTCAGTATGGGTTTCATCAAAGTCATTGAGTATCCGACTTGGCTAGCCAACATTGTGACAGTCAGAAAGGCAAACGGCAAGGTTCGGGTTTGCGTGGACTTCCGGGATTTGAACAAAGCTTCTCCGAAAGATGATTTTCCACTACCAAACATCGACATGCTCGCCGATTGAACTGCCAACTATGAAGTCCGCTCATTTGTGGACGGTTTTGCCAGTTACAATCAGATTCTCATGTCCGAAGAGGATCAACACAACACAGCTTTCACAACTCTGTGGGGGCCCTTCTGCTACACAGTCATGCCGTTCGGACTAAGGAACGCTGGGGCTACTTACCAGAGGGATGTTACGGATCTATTCCATGACATGATTCATAAAGAGATCGAGGTCTATGTAGATGACATGATCATCCATTCGAAGGGAACCAATGGTCAACATTTGATCGATCTTCGCAAATTCTTTGAAAGACTTCGACAACACAAAATGAGACTCAATCCCGCAAAGTGCACTTTTGGGGTGGTAAGAGGAAAGTTTCTCGGTTACATGGTCACTGAGAGGGGAATTGAATTCGATCCCTCCAAGATCAAGGCAATCATTGACATGCCTCCTCCAAAGACGCAGAAGGAAATCAAAGGTTTCATGGGTAGACTTCAATACATCAGTCGATTTGTGCACCAACTCACTTCCATGTGTGAGCCGATCTTCAAGATACTCAAAAAGAATGTGGCTCTAGAATGGACCGATGCGTGCCAAGAAGCCTTCGACCAAGTGAAGCATTACTTGACATGCCCTCCAGTTTTGGTTCCACCGCACAAGGAGAAGCCTCTCTTGCTCTATCTCACTGTCAATGATGAAGCCCTAGGGGCTATGTTAGAAAAAGAACAGCGAGACTCCACAAAAGAGAATGCTATCTACTTTGTCAGCCGCCGGTTTCAAGGAGCTGAAAAGAACTACTCTGTCTTAGAGAAGTCTTGTGCTGCATTGGTTTGGGTTACTCAAAAGCTCAAGCATTATATGGAGGCCTTCCCAATCAAGTTGGTAGCAAAAGTGGACCCGCTCCGCTACATCTTCGAGAAGCCTTTCATGTCAACAAGAATAGCCAAATGGTATTTCATGCTCGCCGGATACGATATCACTTACATCACACTCAAATCCATCAGGGGGAAAGTGTCCAGTGATCAGCTTGCTGAATTTCCGTGTGATGAAGTGAAGGGGGAAGATGTACAGTTCCCCAACGAGCATTTAATTTGCGCTACTACAGAAGAAAATAAGTGGCAACTCTTTTTCGATGGCGCAGCCAATAAGCATGGATATGGAATAGGGATGTTACTTGTTGATCCTAAGGACATGTATACTCCAATCGCTATCCGCCTCGAATTCGAAGCCACCAACAACACCGCTGAATACGAAGCTTGCATAGCGGGGCTCGAACCAGCCCTCGAAAGAAATGTCACAAGTTTAGAAGTATTCGGTGATTACTTGCTCATCATCAATCAGACATCTGGAAAATGGAAGATTCAAGACTCGACTCTGCAATAGTATGGTCAACATCTCGAGGAGTTGGTTGAACAATTTCAAGAAATCACCTTCAACTACCTGCCAAGGGACAAAAACTGTTTCGCTGATGCACTAGCTACCATCGCTTCACTGGTCGAAATACCTGAGGGTAAAATGGTGAAGCCCTTCAAAATTTCCCGGCGAAACAGTCCGGCATACTGCATGAGTATTGAGATCAACGAGGTCCAAGCAAACTCCCCGTGGTATGCGGATATCATGAATTTCCTCAAGGATGGTACTTATCCTGAGAATAGCAATAAGAAGTCTCAAATGGCATTGCAAAGACTAGCTTCCCTATATGTACTGATTGGGGACAGAGTCTACAAAAGGCACCACAAAGGGATCAATCTCCTATGCGCAAATGAGACCGAAGCTCAAGAAATCATGCATGAGATCCACGAAGGTGAATGTGGGCCCCACATGAACGGGTTTATGTTGGCTAAGAAGATACTCCGCATGGGTTATTATTGGAGTACCATGGAAAGGGACTGCATCGAGAAAGTCAAGAGGTGCGCCAAATGCCAATTCCATGCCAATCTACAGCACGCTCCACCCTCACAGCTTTACAATATGACCACGCCTTGGCCTTTCTCTTGTTGGGGCATAGACATCATTGGAAAAGTCCACCCTACTGGCAGCAACGGACAATCTTTCGTCCTAGTAGACGTGAACTATTTTACAAAATGGGTCGAAGAACAGGCTTACCGAGTTCTCAACGCCAAAATAGTGGCTGAATTCGTGAAAACCCACATCATGTGCCGATACGGCGTTCCTCATGAGATCATCTCAGACAACGGTTCTCACTTTGAGAAAGAGATGGGCGCGCTCCTGGTAGAATACAAGATTACTAAGCACAAGTCATCTCCATACCGCCCTCAAGCAAACGGCGCGGTCAAGGCAGCTAATAAGACAATCGAGACCATTGTGGAGAAAATGGCCTCCACTGGAAGGGATTGGCCCGAAAAGCTACCTCTAGCGTTATGGGGCTACCGCACGTCAATACGGACAGCGATCGGAGAAACTCCTTATGCACTGGTATATGGTTCCGAAGCTGTGCTACCAATAGAGCTCGAAGTTCCATCCCTATGGGTCCTCCTCGAGAACCAAGTCAATGAAGTCGATTGGATGCAAAGTCGATATGAACAGCTAGCCCTACTCGACGACAAAAGGCTAAGGGCAATCGAACGTACGAGGGCCTATCAACAAAGAATGGTTAGGGCTTTCAACAAAAAGGTGAAGCCCCGAAACATCAGTGTGGGAGATTTGGTCCTGAGACAACACCCTCCTAATGCCATGAACCTGTAGACACCCCGCCTTGGGCCGCTCACCCCGATTGCACATTTGATCTTGTGTTTCTCCCCGTTTTAAGTGTTTCTCGTTAGTTTCTGTCACTTCCGTTAAGTTCCTGACTGACTTCGTTAAGTCCAGGGACTAAACTGAATGATAGGGATGACTTTCTAGTCCATTCTGTCAAAATTGCCTTCTCTGAGTCGCGCGCCTCCGACAGGAGGAGCCAGGCGTGCGCGCCTCCCGCCCCCAAAGCAGGAAGCGCGTGCCTCTGGGCGTCAGTTACAGATTTCTGGCCAGGATTCCCTCCCTTGCTCAATTTACAGGATTTTGCCCGGGAATGATTTCTTGGTGACTGAGTTTTGGCACCAAAAATACCCCTCTTTCACCTATAAAAAGCTCCCTTTACCTCCATTTTCAAGGACCGAAAATTGAACTTACAAAAACTATACCAAAATCACTTTCTAAAGGTTCTTCAAGGATCTCATCAAGCAATATTTGAAGTTCTTCAAATCGTAGGTAAAAGTCCATCTTTTCTTTTCTTTTCTACTTCATCTCCTCTCTCTCTTTTTACTCTAATCAAATGTGCAATCACCCAAATCACTTTGGGACATGACTCTAATGATCACCTCATCTCATTGAGGTTGGTTAAGGAGTTATCTCCTACATTCCAAATCCTATTTTAAACCCCCCCCCCTTTTTATGACTTAAAGAAGAAGAAGAAGAACGTTATTATTCATGTAGATTTTGATCAAGAAAGACCAACCTTAGTTGGGCGAGATGGGTGTTTCGGTACTTCCCATCTCGTAATCTAACCCCCGAACCTCAAAACAAAGAATCTCTGTTTTTGTAATCAAACTTAGGCTATAATCAATAGGTTTTTCTTATGTTCCTCAAAACATAGGTGGCGACTCTAAACAAGCTAAAACAAGTTAGACATCCTAGGTTAATTCACCGCTCTAGCCTAAAGCTGTGGTTTCCCGGGGTATCTACAGAATCCCCTTGGAAAATGGGGACCCCGATGGATCGGTCCGTACATAGTCAAGAAGATACTAAGCGGCGGTGCAGTCCGACTCGTGGATTTAGACGGAGATCAGCTGCCAAAGGAAGTCAACCTCGACAAATTGAAGAAATTTTACGTCTAATAAACGAAGACCATAATAAAAAAAAAAAAAAAACTCGCTAGGTTGAAAACCCGCAAGGGTGGCCTAGGCAAAAATTAGAGCACGTGCAAAAAAGAAGCCCGCTAGATTGAAAACCCGAAAGGGCGGTCTAGGCAAAAAACAGGGTGCGCACAAAAAAAAAATGGTCTTCGTTTGTTTGAACTACGGAGACCTGAGCCTCTACACCGGAGGAACGTAGGCACCCTTCGGGTGCGGTCTAAAACATAAACAAATACCCAAATCATTTTAAATTAACGAGATGCAATTTTTATTCATTTCTTGAATTATTCTTATCATTACAATGGAAATGTTGAGCTATTAAAAGACATTAAAACATTAAATCTTAAAACAAGTGGTCTATTCTAATTGCAATCTCTCGGGGGTACTAGGAAAATCTAATTTTCTCTTGGCCTTAGAAGGACCACCCGAACGACCATCAATCCTACTCTTCTTTGGGGGCCTAGGGACACTGATACGGACCGATATCTTCTGCGCAACAGAGCGCCTCCGAGCATAAAAGTCATCCAAAGGGGTACCGAAAGGGTCGGTCAGAATGTTGTTCACATCAGCAGCAGCTTCCTTGTACCTCAAAGCACTGCTGGGCTCAAAGTCCTTTCCTAGCAACTCAGCCCGAAGAGCATCTACCCAAGTAATGCCACGGTAGACGGTACCAAGCAAATTATCCAAGTAACTCTCGGGAAGGAAAATACTACCCCGGTGCAATGGAGCGGAAGCCCAACGGTTACGATCATCTCCCCAAGCCGACTGAAGCTCATTCGAAAAGTCCGGACCCATGTAAGAAACTGGACGAAGCCTCCCGTTCCTCGGAAAAGGAATTATCTGCTGACGGCCAAATTGCCTCAGAACCCGTTCTGGTTGGTAAAACGAAGAATCTCTCAACCCGGGTAAAACCACGTACTAAAAACCGGACGTCCACTCCACAAAAGGGCAAAGACCCCAAGGACACCCCTCAACATCAGCTGTAAGACGAGAAGCAAAAAATCTCCTCCAACCCTCTTCGGTCAAATCTCTAATCAGTAACCATCGCCTATGGACAGCAAAAGGAGAAAGGTCGCCATCCGACGCATAAAGCCTGAAATGCTCCCGAAGCCATATGGTCAAAAGCAAGGGGCTTCCTCGTCGCATCTCGCCTGTACGGTGCAACTCGTCCAAACCATGCAAGGTCTCTCCTACAATGAGCGGAACTATGCTAAATCGTTGTCCTTTCGCCTGCAACACGATCTCAGCCAACTGCGCATCCGCAGTACCCAGAGGAGTGACAAACAAAACCTCGCTGAAAAGGCAGACAGCCATGGCATTTCTCTTTAAGGACTGAACCGCGACATCTTCCGAATGCAAACTAAAAAACATCAGAAGCTCAGTTATGTCAACAACGGTCCCGTGCATCATCTTCTTCACCTCTCCAACAGGGAGATTCAGAAGGTCAACCCAAGAATCAACAACACCGCAGTGATACTTAGGGACGGCAATCCGACCGGCCAAAGGCATACCCAAAATGGCCCCAAAACCATCGACAGTCGGCACCATTTCATTAGCCGAAAAGTTGAATGCATGGCTATCACAATCCCAGAAGGCTGCAGCAGCCTTCAACAAATCCTAATCCGGCTTCAATGTTCGCAAAGTAAAAAGAATTCGAAATCCGAAATCTTTGATGAAAGCATTCTTGGGATAGGTCTTGAAATAATAAACAAATGTCGACAAATCCTTCTCGTAACTCTTGACGACCTCAGCACCAAGACTAAAAAGGTTGGAGGCCATAGGAAAGGAGGTTATAAGCAAGATTGGGCAATGAAATGGTGTTCAAAAAATGGCAGAAAAAGGCTGTTGGAATCGAATTATCGACCAGAAGCTGATATTATAGCTGTTGGGGGATCTTTTGGACAGCAAATATCAGGCCCTGAATTTCGCCTCCCAGAGGCGCGCACCTCCCAACACCAGTTTATAAGGCGCGCGCGTCCCGTCCCCAAGAGAGGAAGCGCCCGCGTCCCAGGAAGAAGAAGGCTCCAGAAAAAGCCTTTGTCAGTTCAGAACAGCAACCGGGCGTTCCAGCCCCTTCAACCTGCAGAAAGGATCAATCCCAGCAACAAGAGAAGCTCAAACGATGACAGCAAACACTCGGCTGGGCACACATTAATTTGGTCTGCCCTTAAGGCATGTCTAAAAACTGAAATAAGATAGAAACTCCCATTCAAAGTAGGGTGTCTTTTATTTTCTCAAAATTAAGTTTTTACAATTCATCCCCAGCAGAAAGCACTCCGCAGTCAACTGTGCCCGCACCCCATCAAAAGTCAAAGTCAAATAGTCACCATCAAAGTACGACTCACGACAACAATTTGGTCCGGGATGAGCCACAGAATCGCTGCTTCCTCATCAAACAAAATCTACATTCATCCAAAGCAGTCCGGGTCCCGCACTTCAGCAGACGGTCCTCCGGGTCCCGCACTTCAGCAGACGGTCCTCTAGGTCCCGCACTTCAGCAGACGGTCCTCCGGGTCCCGCACTTCAGCAGACGGTCCTCCAGGTCCCGCACTTCAGCAAACGGTCCTCTAGGTCCCGCACTTCAGCAGACGGTCCTCTAGGTCCCGCACTTCAGCAGACGGTCCTCCGGGTCCTGCACTTCAGCAGACGGTCCTCCGGGTCCTGCACTTCAGCAGACGGTCCTCTAGGTCCCACACTTCAGCAGACGGTCCTCTAGGTCCCGCACTTCAGCAAACGGTCCTCCGGGTCCCGCACTTCAGCAGACGGTCCTCTGGGTACCCCTTCCAGCAAACGGATCTCGCTATCACCAAATAGGTCCCGCCTCTAGTAAATGGATCTCGCTATCAGCAAACAGGTCCCGCTTCCAGCAAACAGATCCCTCTCTCAGCAAACGGATCCCGCTATTGGCAAATCCGCTCACACAGGGAGCGCACCCTTATCTCTCAAAGCCGCTCACACAGGGAGCGCACCTCTATCCTCCGCAATTTCAAATTCCTGCTTTTATCGAGTCTTTTCCTTTTCTTGGTGATGTCCTAGGCGGATGTATGTCTTTCGTCGGCGGTTTTCCTTGTAACCCACGCCGCTGAAGGGCTCTGTAGACACCCCGCCTTGGACTGCTCACCCCAATTGCACACTTGATTTTGTGTTTCTCCCTCTTTTAAGTGTTTTCTGTTAGTTTCTGTTACTTTGGTTAAGTTCCAAACGGACTCCGTTAAGTCCCAGGACTAAACTGAATAACAGTTCTAACTTTCTAGTCCATTCTGTCAAAAATTGCTTTTCAGAGTCGCGCGCCTCGGCCCCTTGAGGCCAGACGCGCGCGTCTTCTGCCGCCTAGGTGGGATGCGCGCGCTTCTGGGGTGTGTCAGTTACAGATTCTGCCCAAGAATCTCTCCCTTGCTCATTATACATGATTTTGCCCGGGAAAGATTTCTTGGAGACTCCGTTTGGCTCCAAAAACAGTCCTTTTTCAACTATAAAAACCCCTCCAATCCATCATTGGAGGAGGACTTTTGACATCATTACTTTTAGTCCTCTTACTCACTTCTTTCCTAGACTTTTTCTTGGGATTTCTTCAACTAAGTGTTCAACCTCTTCTTCAAGGCTTTACAAGAGGTTCTCTTTGAAGGATACTATAGGTAAATGTCTTAATCATTTCTTTCTTCTTCTCCTTCTTCTTCTTCTCCTCCTTCAATCAAATGTGCAATCACCCAAAGCCATTTGGGACATGACACCAACGGTCCTTTCATTACATTGAATTGGCCTAGGAGTCATCTCCCTACATTTTAACTCTAAAACCCCTTTTTATCATCATTTTAATAGGAAGAACGCATTTATCTTTAAAAGTGAATTATGAACAAACAAGACCGACGTTGCTCGGGCGAAATGGGTGTTTAAGTACTTCTCATTTCGTAACCTAACCCCCGAACCCCTCATCCCAAAGAATCTCTATTTTCGTAAATCAAACTTAGGCTCATAAACATTAGGTTTTCTTACGTTCCTAAAAAACGTGGGTGGCGACTCTAAAACACAATTAGACATCCTAGGATAATTCACGCGCTCTAGCCAAGCCGTGGCCCCCCCGGGGTATCTACACCTGCCCAACATAGCCGTACGACTATAACATCATGGCAATTATTTTTTGCAGTATTTCAACTTCTAATCATCAAGCCCCAGTTTATTGCATTTCCAGAACAGTTTCCACTCCAGAAGGTTCAAACAGAAACACAGCACACACAAAACAAACACAAAAGTTAACGAAAACGGGGGACGAGAGTTTGACCCACACAAAAGTGTCCTCAAAGCTTCTAAAAAGAAGTTTGCAAACACTTTACTCCCCAGTGGAGTCGCCACTATAAGGATCCCACCCCGTGATGAAGGGAAACGAAGGGGGTTTTTCGAAGGGCGAAAAACCAAACACGGTTATCACGCAAAACATAACGGAGTCGCCACATTTGTTAATTATTTAACTCAACAAATGAAAAGGTTAGAGATTCTATTAGTTCGGAGGACAGGTTACACCTTGGGAATAGTTTTACGTCACCCAAGTCGCCTCGGATAGGACCGAGTCTCCCTAACGTTAGTTAACAAACGTGCATGTGTGTGTGTGTGTTTCAAAAAATGGGAGAAACTGACATTTTAACAAAACTGGTTAATTATTTAACAGAAAAGGGTTATTTTGTAAACATTCCAGTCAAAAAGGGAAGAGACTGGAAAATGCACTCCCTGGACAAAGTAGCCGTACGGCTAGGGAGAGCATTCCAGAGGTTTTTGACAGTTTATCAGAAAACTGTCCAGTTTCAAGCAAAACAAAGTGTTCTTGCTGAAACTGGACCGTGATGATCATTTTCAATTATTTTCTTTAACAAAAACATGGATTTAATCATCCCTATGTCATTGATCACAAATTAGACACTAAAAACAAAGGTTTTGGGTGTGATCAAGACAATCATTGGGGAAATTTTGAGAAAGGTGATGAACATGCCCTTTAGGCCAAAATTGCCATTTAATGAGTAAAGATTGGAACTTTACCATCAAAACAGACTTTTTATGAAAGATTAACCTTGAGGGATAACAAAAACAACATAAAGATCCAACCTTTATGACCCAATCTTAGGGATTTTTGGCTAGATCAAGGTTGGGATGATAAAGATTGAGCCTTTATCCCCCAACATGATCATCATGGCCTATTTTGTGTAATACCAACATAAAGACATGAGCTTTCACCTTGATAAACAGATCTTTAAGCTATTTAGAACAAGAGATTAAACCATGATCATCCATAGGTTTGAACCTCTTTTGACACAAAAGCATGAAAGGCACCTTGAATCATGCTCATGGTTTAGTTCACATTATATGTATATGTATAAGATATATATGCTTCAAATGGACAAGTCTTGTAGTAATATATATATGTATGCTTGAAATGGACAAGTCTTGCAAGAATGTAAATTTTCTTGAGAGGACAAGTCTTACAAGAATGTAAACAAGAACAAGTATTGTGGTTAACAAAGAAAAATAGAGTTGAGATGAAGAGAAGATGGGGGAAAGGGACCTCACCTATGATGGTTTTAGTCTATCTTCCTTTCCTTCACTCAATTATAAGGGTGATTTCTCTCTCAGACACGATTTCTGCAGAGTTTCCCCTATCTAAACAATATTCTTCCCCCTTGAAATGATCAGCATGGGGTTCAATTTATAGGGACTGAGGGTGCCCAACATAGCCGTACGGCTCAACCCCTCAAGTTCCCAAACCATCCGTACGACTCGACTTGGCGAGCTTCTGTATTTTTCTAAGTTTAATTCCAGTTCAGTCCTGGAATATTAGGTTTATCCTAGTAAGGTCCTGGCCCATTGGTTTATCCCTAAATGGTACCAAAAATTCCTCTAAAGTAGGTCAAATTCAGATTGGGGTACTTACAAGAGGGGGTGTCATCATTTGTTTGTGAATCCGCCGGTTGAATCTGTTGGATGAATCCGTTAGTGGAACCTCGTAGGCGAATCCGTTAGTGAATCCGTTTGATGAATCCGTTAGTGAATTCCTTGAATGAGTTTGTCGGTGAACCCTCGTTGGTGAATCCATTAGTGAATCCGCTTGACGAATCCGTTAGTGAATCCGTTGATGAATCCGTTAGTGAATCCTTTGAATGAGTCCGTTGGTGAACTCTTGTTGGTGAATCCGTTAGTGAATCCGCTTGACGAATCCGTTAGTGAATCCGTTGAATGAATCCGTTAGTGAACTCTTTTGGATGAGTCCGTTGGTGAACTCTTGTTAACGAATCCGTTAGTAAATCCGTTGAATGAATCCGTTAGTAAATCCGCTGGATGAGTCCGTTGGTGAACCCTTATTGATGAATCCGTTAGTAAATCTGTTGAATGAATCCGTTAGTAAACTCTTTTGGATGAGTCCGTTAGTGAACTCTTGTTGATGAATCCGTTAGTAAATCAGTTGGATGAGTCCGTTGGTGAACCCTTGTTGACGAATCCGTTAGTAAATCCGTTGAATGAATCCGTTAGTGAACTCTTGTTGACAAATCCGTTAGTGAATCCGTTATGTTGCTTGAGAAGTGGTGATTTCAGTGGATCCCTGTGGACCGTATTGCTGGTTGCATCTGCATTTGATGTTGACTTTTCCCGGGGTGCGGGCACAGTTGACTGCGGGCCGAAAAGAAGGTTTTCCCTTTAGCGAGGAAAATGTCGAGATTGACTTCGATTTAAAAAATGTTGAGATTGACTTCTATTTAAAATGTCGAGAAGGATTTGTCGACCTTCGTGTACTCTTTCAAGACCCATCCCAAGAAAGCTTTCATCAAAGATTTTGGTTTCCGAATTCTTTTTACACTTCTGACTTTGAAGCCGGATTGGGATTTGTTGAAGGCCGCTGCAGCCTTTTGGGATTGCGACAACCACACTTTCAACTTTTTGGGGAATGAAATGGTGCCGACTGTTGATGACTTCAGTGCCATTCTTGGTATGCCACTGATGGGTCAAGTTGCCGTCCCCAAATATCATCGTGAAGTGATCGATTCTTGGTCTGACTTGTTGAACCTTCCCATCGGAGATGTGAGGAAGATGTTGCATGGCACCGTGGTAGATATGACTGAGTTGCCAATGCTCTTCAGCTTGCATTCAGAGGATCCGATGGTTCAGTCCTTCAAGAGGAATGCCATGGTGGTTTGCCTTTTTAGCGAGGTTTTGTTCGTTGCACCTTTCGGGACAGCGGATGCACAGTTGGCTGAGATAATCCTGCAGGCAAAAGAGCAACAGTTTAGCGTAATTCCTCTTATAATGGGGGAAACTCTGCATGGCCTGATGAGCTGCATCGGACAGGTAAGTTGCGTCGGGGAAGCCCCTTGCTATTGACCATATGGCTTCGAGAGCATTTCAGGATTTATTCTTCGGATGGTGATCTGTCTCCTTTTGCTGTTCATAGGATAAAATTTCTGGTTCGAAACTTAACCGAGGATAGTTGGAAAAAATTCTTTGCTTCTCGGGCATCGGCCGACATTGAGTGGTGCCCTCCCTCTTGGGGTCTTCTTCCTTTTGTGGAATGGACCTCGGGTTTTGAGCATGTGGTCTTACCCGGCTTGAGAGACTCTTCATTTTACCATCCGGAGCGAGTTTTAAGGCAGTTCGGTCGCCAACAGATTATCCCTTTCCCTAGGAGTGGGCTGTTTCGTCCAGTCTCGTATATGGGTCCAGACTTTTCAGCGGAGCTTCAGTCAGCTTGGGGAGATGACCGCCATCGGTGGGCTTCTGCCCCTATTTACCGGGGTAGTATCTTTATTCCCGAGAGTTATTTGGACTATCTGTTTGGCACTCTTTACCGCGGCATTACTTGGGTTGACATGCTTCGCGCTGAGCTGTTAGGAAAAGACTTTGATCCTAGCAGTGCTTTTCGGTATAAGGAAGTTGCTGTTGATTCGCACAATATTTTGGCTGACCCTTTCGGTACCCCTTTAGATAGCTTCTATGCTCGGAGGCACGTTGCTGTGCAGAAGGTTTCGGTCCGCCTCAGTGTTCCTAGGCCTCCCCAGAAGAATAGGATTGAGAGCCGTTCGGGTGGCCCTTCAAAGGCTAAGAGAAAATTAGATTTTTCCTAGTACCCCAAGATTGCAATTAAATAGACCGCTTGTTTAGGATTTAACGTTTTATTGTCTTTTATTGCTCAACAAGATCCGTTGTAGTGGTTAAAATAATTCAAGAGATAAATAAAATTGCATTTTGTTATGACTTGATTGGGTAAAAAATATTATGTTTTAGACCGCACCCGAAGGTTGCCTACGTTCCTCTTCTAGAGAGGCTCAGGTCTCCGTAGTTCAAACAAATGAAGACCATTTTTTTTGTGCACCCTAATTTTTTCCTAGACCGCCCTTTCGAGTTTTCAATCTAGCGGGCTTCTTTTTTGCACGTGCTCTAATTTTTGCCTTGGCCGCCCTTGCGGTTTTTCAACCTAGCGAGGGTTTTTTTTTTGTAAGCGTAGAACTTCTTGAGCTTGTCGAGGTTGACCTCCTTTGGCAATTGATCGCCATCCAAGTCTACGAGTCGGACTGCACCGCCGCTTAGTATCTTCTTGACCACGTAAGGACCAATCCATCGAGGTCCCCATTTCCCAAGGGGATTCATGGCATTGGGAGGATGTTGTCTTAGGACCAAATCTCCCACTTTGATATTTCGAGGCTTCATTTTCTTGTTGAAATCTCTTGCCATTCGCTGTTGATAAGCTCTTGTGCGCTCAAATGCTCTAAGCCTTTTTTCGTCGAGTAGGGCTAATTGCTCGTATCGACTTTGCATCCAATCAACCTCATTGACTTGCTTCTCGAGTAAGACCATAGAGAAGGAACCTCGAGTTCGACCGGAAGTACGGCTTCAGAACCATAAACCAATGAGTAAGGAGTTTCTCCCGTTGCTGACCATATTGATGTGCGGTAGTCCCACAATACTAGTGGTAATTTCTCGGGCCAATCCCTTCCTGTTGAAGCCATTTTTCGTATGATGACTTTGATTGTCTTATTTGCTACTTCGACCGCTCCATTGGCTTGGGGGCGGTATAGGGATGACTTATGCTTGGTAATTTTGTAGTTAACCAAAAGTGCATCCATTTCTTTCTCGAAGTGCGAGCCATTGTCAGAGATGATCTCATGGGGGATACCATATCGGCACATAATGTTGTTCTTCACGAATTTGGCCACTTTCTTGGCTTTGAGAACTCGGTAAGCTTATGCTTCGACCCATTTTGTGAAATAGTCTACGGCCACTAGGATGAATGACTGTCCGTTGCTCCCCGTATGATGGACTTTGCCGATGATTTCTATGCCCCAATAAGAGAATGGCCAAGGTGTGGTCATGTTGTACTGTTGTGAAGGCGGAGCATGTTGTAGATTAGCATGGAACTGGCACTTGGCGCATTTCTTGACTTTCTCAATGCAGTCTCTTTCCATTGTAGTCCAATAGTAGCTAATACGGAGTATCTTCTTGGCTAACATAATCCCATTCATATGGGGTCCACACTCGCCTTTATGGACTTCGTGCATGATTTCTTGAGCTTCGGACTCGTTTGCATATAAAAGATTGATTCCTTGATGATGTCTCTTGTAGCCTCGGTTTCCAATCAACACATATCTGGCGGCTAGCTTTTGTAGTGCCACTCGAGATTTCCTGTTGCTATTTTCGGGGAAGGTGCCGTTGTTGAGATACTTCATGATATCTGTGTACCACGGGGGGTTATCTTGGACTTCATTGATCTCAATGTTCATGCAGTATGTCGGACTGGTCCTCCTTGAAATTTTGAAGGGTTTCACCATTTTTCCTTTGGGCATCTCAACCAGTGAGGCTATAGTAGCCAAATCATCGGCAAAGCGATTCTTGTCCCTTGGCAAATAAGTGAACGTGATGTCTTGGAACTGTTCGACTAATTCCTCGAGGTGTCGACCGTACTGTTGAAGGGTCGGGTCTTGGATTCACCATTTACCCGATGTTTGGTTGATAAAGAGAAGGGAGTCACTGAATACTTCTAGTTCTGTGACATTTCTTTCTAGAGCTGCTTCTAGCCCCGGTATGCATGCCTCATACTCGTCAATGTTGTTGGTAGCTTCGAATTCGAGACGGATGGCAATTGGAGTGTAGATGTCCTTTGGATCGACAAGCAACATTCCTATCCCAAAACCATGTTTATTGGCGGCGCCATCGAAAAAAAGTTGCCACTTATTTTCCTCGGTTGTAGTGGAAACCAAGTGCTCGTCGGGAAACTATAAGTCCTCCCCCTTCACTTCGTCACACGAAAATTCAGCAAGCTGATCACTGAACACTTTCCCCCTGATGGATTTGAGTGTGACGTAAGTGATGTCATAGCCGACGAGCATGAAGTACCATTTCGCTATCCTTATCGACATGAAAGGCTTCTCAAAGATGTAGCAGAGTGGGTCCACTTTTGCTACTAGCTTGATCGGAAAGGCTTCCATGTAATGTTTGAGCTTTTGAGTAACCCAAACCAGTGCTGCACATGACTTCTCTAAGACAGAGTAGTTCTTTTTGCCTCCTTGAAATCGTTGACTGACAAAGTAAATGGCATTCTCCTTTGTGGAGTGTTGTTGCTCTTGTGCTAGCATAGCCCCAAGGGCTTCATCGTTCACTGTGAGGTAGAGCAGGAGAGGCTTCTCCTTGTGAGGTGGAACCAAGACTGGAGGGCATGTCAAGTAATGATTCACTTGGTCGAAAGCTTCTTGGCAAGCGTCGGTCCATTCTAGAGCCACATTCTTCTTGAGTAGCTTGAAGATTGGCTCGCACATGGAAGTAAGATGGTGCACAAACCGACTGATGTACTGAAGTCTGCCCATAAAACATTTGATTTCTTTTTGTGTCTTGGGAGAAGGCAGATCGATGATCGCCTTGATTTTTGAGGGATCTGCTTCAATTCCCCTCTCGGTAACCATGTAGCCAAGGACTTTGCCTCGGATAACCCCAAAAGTGCACTTTGCGGGATTGAGCCTCATCTTGTGTTGACGAAGCCTTTCAAAGAACTTGCGGAGATCGATCAAATGTTGACCGTCGGTCCTTTTTGAGTCGATGATCATGTCGTCCACATAAACCTCAATCTCTTTGTGGATCATGTCATGGAACAAATCTGTCATGGCCCTTTGATAAGTAGCCCCAGCGTTCCTTAACCCAAACGGCATAACTGTGTAGCAAAAGGTTCCCCATGGTGTGGTGAAAGCAGTTTTGTGTTGATCCTCCTAGGCCATGAGAATCTGATTGTACCCGGCAAAACCATCCACAAATGAACGGACCTCGTAGGCAGCGGTGGATTCGACTAGCATGTCGATGTTGGGTAGTGGAAAGTCATCCTTTGGAGAAGCTTTGTTCAAATCCCGGAAGTCCACACAAACACGGACTTTGCCGTTAGCCTTTCGGACTGTGACCATATTAGCCAGCCATGTCGGATATTCAATAACCTTGATGAAGCCTACACTGAGAAGCTTTTCTATCTCTTCTTTGACTTGTAGAGACCATTCTGGCTTGATCTTTCTGAGCTTCTGTTTGACTGGCTTGGCGTCGTCCTTGATCGGAATTCTGTGTTCAGCGACCTTTCTGTCCAAACCCGGCATGTCTTTATATGACCATGCAAATACATCCACGAACTCTCTGAGTAGTGCAATCAATCTGTCTTTCTCGTCCCCCTTGAAGAAGCTTCCGATCTTGGTTTCTTTTGGCTCTTCATCGGTACCCAGATTAACAACATGCAATTCTTCGTCAGCCCCTGGACCATTTTCACCACGACTACGGACCTGTTGGGCAAGTTCATTTAAGTATGTTGTGTTTTCGTGGTCTATTTCATCATTATTTGAATCGTTATTAACTAGTTCATTAGATTCGTTATTAGTTAACTCATCATTCATGATGTTTGCAATCTCGGGGTACTCAGAAAGATCAAATTTTTCATTAACAAAGAAAGGGAACACACGCTTGGCTATGGCCTCCATATCCTCTTGGGTGAGGGTATCGGAAACACTCTCGGACTCGAAAGTGAAAGTGAACAAGTCTTCTTTTGTAACCTTACGCGGAATGCAACCCATCTTCTCGACCAAGAATTCCTCGGATACCACGGGTCCCTTCGTAGAATACCAGTTGTTGATCGGCTCGAAGCTTGGCTGGATCTCGCTGATAGTCTCCCTTCTTGTGTCGGTGTCGTAGATGGCATTGACTTGGCACTCATCCATGATGGCGAGTTCCTCGAACATGGAGGCTAAATCTGTCAATTCTTCCCCCACGGTGACCTCTGTCTTGGACTCTATGGTCACTTTCTTCCCCCACTATTCACTGGGTGACATGGGAGTTGGTTCCCTTTCGGACTTCTGAATCTCGCAGTCGGCAAAGATTTCAAGGCCGGGCTTTCTGATGCCCTTGCTGTTAACCCATGGCTTGGGAAAGATCATGTACGGAAACGCTTCCCCTCGGCAAACAAAATACCCATTCAACGTCTTGCGGTAAGGCCTTAGATTGGGAATCTCATAATGACGGCCTTCCCTACGAGCTCTGGCCTTTTCATTCTTGGTGGCTTGCTCGTGTTTTAAGTCGTCTTTGGAAGGTTCATATCCCAGACCAAACGTGTTCTTAACAAAAGGAACCTCAATGGGTTGTATTCTCCCTTGTTGATATTTCCCTAGGCCTAAACCAGGGAAGTAGTTCATGTTCCTCATCATGCGGAGGATTTTACGATTGCCGAGGGTCCATGATCCGTTTCCCCTTTCTTTGTCAATGGCATTGATTGAGACGCCGGAGAGAGTAGAGTCTGCTAAACCATGCTGAATTTGGTGGATGGGTTCCCCCTTTCTGTGGATAGTGATGTTTTCTGCCATAACAGTCACAATTTCATCCCCATTTCTAAACTTTACACACTGATGGAGAGTTGAAGGGACGGCATTAGAACTGTGTATCCACGGTCGGCCCAAAATCATGTTGAATGAGGAAGGTACATCGAGCACTTAAAACGGGATGGACAAGACCATGCTCCCAAACTCAATGTCCATTTCCACCATACCCATGACTGTACGGGCAGTGCTGTCGTAACCTCAGATTACTTAAGTAAAAGGCTTCAAATCTGAGTTCTTAAGCCCCAGTATGCCCATGATTCGGCCGGGCATTAGGTTGAGTATGGAACCACCGTCAACCAAGACTCTTGAAATAGGTCTCCCCCTTGCTCTTACCTTAAGGTAGATAGCCTCATTGTGGTCGGACCCAAATGATGGGAGGTCCATATCGGCAAAGGTGATGACACCGCCAAAATGAATGTGGCCTATCATTGTAGTGAGGTCCTCGGGAGTAGTGTTGGGAGAGATCGACGTGTCATCGAGATTACTGATGACAAGATCTCGGTGCTTCTTTGAGGATGCAATGAGGTCCCAAATGGAGATGTTGGCTTGAGTTTTCTTGAGTTGAACTAGTAGAGGGTCTTCAGGAGTGTCGCGAGCTTGCGACCTTTAAGAACAGGTGCTTGGTACAGAAGTGGAGGGGTTGCTTGCTATGACTCGTCCGGATCGAGTTAGCATGTTGACGTTCCCATCTTGCTTCTTTTTCCTATTCTCTAGTACTTCCCTCATTACCTCATCGTAAGTCACAACATAACAAGAATTATCAATCTTATCTATGGCATTGGAGCCCTCTTTCACAATTAGGATTGAATTAGTGGTCTCCTCAAATTCTCCTATCTCTATTACATTGACACCACCCTCGTTAGGAACTATGAATTCCTTTTTGTTTATGAGATCTTGGATGACATTGCGGAGAACGAAGCATTCCTCGGTGGTGTGGCCACTATATTGGTGGTAGCCATAATATTTGTGATGAGCAGGATTGGCATTGACCGTCTTGGGATGGTACCCTTGTATGGGAGTGACTTGCCCCTTTGCTTTGAGAATTTCAAAGGCCTCGGTTTGAGTCATGCCTTGGAGAGGCGTGTAGACACGGTCGTTTCGAGACATCTTGCCTTGGGGTGGAGGAACCTTTTTGTAATTCCCCTTGTCGGTAGTGACGGAATTAACTGAAGCCTCTTTTGAAGAGCTAGAGGCGGCCTTGTAACGGAGGGTAGGAGCACTTTTCTTGGTTGGCCGGTGGGTGGTGTTGCCTTGGTATTGACTCTTGAAGGCAAGCATGGCGGCGTCCCAATCGAGACGGACTATGAGCGGGAGAGTAGCATACCAATCCTTTGCCGCCCCCTCGAGAGTAAGGGGGAAGCATTGTGCCATAACCTTGGGTGAGACCTTCTTTGGTACCATAGCCCAAATGTAAGTCTCGATGTGTGCCATGGGATAAGAGTTGCCCTTGAACTTGCTGATGTCAGGCATCTTGAACTTGTCGGGGAGGGAAGCCATTGTGTTCATGAGAATGGATGACTGATAGAGGCTTATATCGGAGCCTTTCCCCAAGTTGAGACCGTTGAAGCGTTGATCTATGTAGGCTATGATTGAATCAACCATCTTGGGCTCATTGTTCTCGATGCTTGGTTCCCCCATTTTCTTGGTACGGGCACTAACATAAGGGCTTTGAAACAGACCCTTAGTCCACTCGGACTCCTCATTATTCTCTTTGTCTTTGCCATTGGCGAGCTTGGTGAGCTTTTTTTTCATTAGCTCCATTTCGGCCTCGTGGGCCTCCCTTTGGTTGTCGAGGTGAGATTTCCAAATGTCATCTTTGCTTTGAGCCTCCTTATTAAGAGTGGAGACTTGTTCTTGGAGAATTTTGACCATGGTGGAGAGTTGCTCAAGAGACATGGTGTTGTCGGTGTTGGATCTGCCGGCCATTGATGCTGTCGAAGCTGTTGGAGTGATCTCTTCACGGACTAACCGATTCGCTGAATCCCGATAGACACGGTAAGTACCAATTGAACCTATATTGCAGAAGAGGCCCTTGTCAGTCTTGAGTACACTTTCGGTCCATGAAGAGGCTTAGAGCACACATTGGGCACACGACTCAAATCCACATAAGAAAAGACTCTTTTTTTTTATTATTTTATTATAAGTCGGAGGGACGGGGTCACTTTTGAGTTTCTAAGAAAATAATGGAATCGTCACACTAGTATATAGACCATCTCGCGGTCCCATATACTCATCGGATTCCATCACGCTTGTGAATCCTACACATGTCGGGATTAAACTAAATTAATGTAGCAAAGCATACATGCGGGGACGGATTTTTATTTCGTCCATAATAACCACTTGGAGATGGATTTTTATTTCGTCCATGATAACCACTTGGCATGTATGATTTGAAGACATTAGTTTAGGTAAATCTCGGCATATGAAAACTGACTTTAGTCACGGGGTGTTAGACCCTAACTAGAATTGTGTTGGCTTGTGCTCGGCTAAATGAGAGGCTTAAGGTCACCCCCGGCATTTAGTCATGAACTACGCCATGGGCTGAGGTTTACCGCTTCGAAAGAGTCAAGGTCTGGTGGAGCTTGAAACTTCCTATGACGGGCCTCGACGGGTTTGGGGTTATGAACTTGTGCGACTCGATAGTGAGCAATTTATAGGAATTCATGCACGTGGTGTGAGGTCTAACATGTGACAAAACGTTTTTACTCTTTTTTTATGAAAGAAAAGAAAATAAGCACATAATTACAACTTTCGAATCACCCGTGTGACCGATAAAATAAAACACGAAAGTAAAATAGTCCAAAAGGCCCGATTAGGCCTAATGCAGGCAACTGTGCCCACACCCCATTAAATCAAACATGTTCTTGTCCTGGAAACCTACCCAGAAGCGCGCGCCTCTGGCTGGTGTTGTGGGAAGCGCGCGCATGGCGCAACGTCTATGGGAGGCGCCCGCTTCTGGGCAAACCTGTTAGAATGTCAAACTTTGGACTCAGGGATTGCCCTGGTCCTGAATGTATTGTAACCCCTGCAGAAATGATTAGTGTAGAACAAAAGAAGAGAAAACTAGGAAGAATATATGGGAGGCGGGCGATTCTGGTCCTTGATGTGGGATGCGCGCGCCTTAGGCCAAGAAGGCCAGAGGCGCACGCCTCCCCCATCAGAGACCAGAATCCCCAGAAAAGATGTAGATTTTGAACAAAATGCAAGTTTAACCCTCAAACGTCCCCAGCAGAGTCGTCACTGTAGATACCCCGGGAGGAGCACGGCTTAGCTAGAGCGCGTGTTGTTGTTCCTAGGATATCTATTCGTGTTTTAATTGTAGAGTCGCCACCTATGTTTTAGAGAAACATAAGAAAAACCTAATATTTAGCCTAAGTTTGATACGAAAACAGAGATTCTTGTTATGAGGTTCGGGGGTTAGGTTACGAGATGGGAAGTACTTAAACACCCATCTCACCCGACTAATGTCGGTCTTGCTTGTTCAATATCTACATAATCGAAATGTTCTACCTATTCTTCGATGATGATTAAAGGGGTTAAAAAAGGGGTTTTGGAATGTAGGGAGATGACTCCTTGACTAGCTTCAATGAAGTGAAGTAGTCGTTGGTGTCATGTCCCAAAATGATTTGAGATGATTGCACGTTTGATTAAAGTAAAAGAGAGAAGAGATGAAGTAGACAAGAAGGAGGAAGATGAACTTTTACCTATGCTTCAAGGACCTTCAAATACTTCTTAGAGAACTTCTTGGGAAATGCCTTGAAAGTATTTTGTGTAGAGTTTTCTTGTTCCAAAAAAGAGAGTCTTTCTTTTTAAGAGTGCTAAAAAGAGTCCCTTGAAATGGTGGAGAAGAGGGGTTTTTATAGTTATAAAAGAGATGTTTTTGGTGCCAA
This sequence comes from Campanula takesimana, assembly GCA_026119855.1. Classification (NCBI taxonomy): domain Eukaryota; kingdom Viridiplantae; phylum Streptophyta; class Magnoliopsida; order Asterales; family Campanulaceae; genus Campanula; species Campanula takesimana. The sequence goes on from JAOWBW010000134.1 coordinate 1,419,166, forward strand.
AACTTAGTCACCAAGAAATCTTTCCTGGGAAAAATCATGTAAAATGAGCAAGGGAGAGATTCTTGGTCAGAAATCTGTAACTGACGCCCAGAGGCGCGCGCTTCCCACCTTGGGTGTGGAAGGCGCGCGCTTCTAGCTCCTATGGTCGGAGGCGCGCAACTCAAAGAAGGCTTTTTTGACATAATGGACTAGGAAGTCAGCCCTATTATTCAGTTTAGTCCCTGGACTTAATGGGGTCAGCCAGGAACTTAACGGAAGTAACAGGAACTGACAAAAAACACTTAAAAGAGGGAGAAACACAAAATCAACCGTGCAATCGGGGTGAGCGGTCCAAGGTGGGGTTTCTACACCTACGTATCTCTTTCAAGAATCAAGCCTCTGTAGTTCTAACTCAAACAGAAAATCAAACTAGCACAAACAATGGTCGGTCCCGGATTCCCGGTTTACCTACATATCTCTTTGAGAATCAGACCAATCGTAGTTCAGGTTTATTAAAAACAAGAAATCGCTGGGGATAGCATTGAGATGCATTGTCTCTTTGCTGGGGAGGTGATGTGGCAGATTTTGTATATGTTATTTCCCTTATCTTCCTATGTATTTTCATTCATTTTGATGTACTTAGACTAGATTTGATGTAATTGGGGCATTATTTTATCATTTGGGCTTTTATTGTAATCCGGGGTAGAATAGTCGTTTTTATTTATTTATTTTTCTGGATGTAATATTTGGTGAGCTTCAAAGTCATGTCTCGAGGATCAAGAATAGTCAAAGTCAGGCAAAGTCAAAGTCAATGGATCGGAGGAGTTTAGGACCGAACTGCAATTAATTGGAAGTTGAGGGACTGTTTTGCAATTTTTGAAAGTTGGAGGTCAGGACTGACATTATGAAGACTTCAGGGACTAAAATGAAAATTTTGAAAAAGGGCCCGTCAGTCACACAGAGGCTGCGGATTTATCTGGCTGGAGGATTTTGTTTTTGTTTTTCTTTTATTTTTTTTAATGATTCTTTTTATTTGAATTTTGGGGATAGTCATATTTAGTGAGAAAATTAGATTAGGTCGGACTCTCTCTTCTCTTTGAAAAATACTACGTACTCTTTTTCTCTCTGGAGCTTGGTGTGACCCTTTTCATGAAGAACTAACTCCATAGCTTTAGATTTGTGACTTGAACCTATTTTAGTTCAATTGAGGTAATTTTCTATTCTCTTGTTCATTCTTTTTCATAATTTTGCTTGTTCCTATTTTAGATTTGTATTTAGGGTTTGTGGATTTGGCCAATTCACTTGTCCTTTTTATTGATCTATGCTAGATTACTCTGTTCTGTGCCAGAATTAGGGTTTTCACCCTAGCATCTTCACGAATTGTGTATGTGCCATAGCAATTCGGGAAGTAGGCAAAATTAAGCGATTATCTAGTAACCTAGAAAGCGTTCTTGATCTTAGTCTCTTAAATTGAATTAATTAATCTTTAAATCTTTTCTGTGCCAGTCTAGGTTTAATTTTAATTAGGGTTTATAGCGAGTGTGCCACTGCTATAAACTAAATAGTAAGAAGAGACAGATATTGCAATATATCTCGTGATCAAGTGAATAGGATTAACAGAGTAATAGAAGTACCAATGAAATTGAATTAGAAGACAGGGATAGGAATCAAATCTAGAGTGTTTTTTTAATCATTGTTTTAATCAATATAGTTTATTTTCCCGTCTTAGGAATTAATTACAATCAAATCAACCCCTAATCTGGTCAAGTGACTGTTCGAAAATAATCACTATTCTTCGTGGATCGACCTTGACTTACCCTAATTACATTATTAGTGGCTGAGTTTAGGTCTAATTTAGTAGGCGTGCGACTAAGCCTACCAGGAGGAGATTGACATGAGAATGACTGGGCTCTCTCGAGCGTCCTACATATCCCTTTCGGGGGAATCAAGTCAAAACATAGTTCGGGGAGGTAAAACTCAACATCAGGAGAAGACCACGATCAACAATACTCAAGGATTGACGCAAGGTACAATCAGAGTGGGTGGATACATCTTGAAATCCAGGAGATGACCTAATTTAACATCAAGACGAGTCTCATTTCTGACTCTGGGGATTGGTGCTGACAAATATTTTGTGAGAACGGGCGACTAAGTTCAACGGTGTGAACTGCCTACGTATCCCTCCATGGGAATCAAGTCGAGTCGTAGTTCTGAAAAGAACCGACTCAATATCAAGAGAAGGCTTAAGATCAACATTACTCAAGGATTAACGCAAGGTACAATCCGAGAAAAAGGGGGTATATCTTAAAATCATAAGACAACCAGGGGAAATAACAACGACTCATTGAAGGTCGGACGCTTAACGCCAATCAAAGGGACCAATTCAGTCAAAGGTCGGGCGCTTCGCGCTATTCAAAGGGAGGTATGACTTAACATCAGAAGAAGACCAATAACAGATGATAATTTAAAAAACATTCAACAAAGGATAAGCTACATTCTGATCTATGTCCAAATTCCTCGGCTTTTGAGTTGCTGTGTGATGAGATTTTTGTGCATTACTTCGTAGTGACACATCGCTTCGCGTGATCTATCGGCACTGTTTTGAGTGCTGCAACCTCATTTTGGATCCCTGTTCACCCAAAAAGGGTTTTTGATTATTTCACAATCAAACTTCTCCGCTTTTGGAGTTGTCGTGACTCTTGGCAACTGATATCGGGCTGGAATATTTCAGCTTTGACTGAAATCTCACGTATATCAGGAGAGATAAGAAAGATCAACTTTATATGTTATGACCTGCAAGTTAGCTTTGCATGCAGTGGTTGAATTGATGTGCACATGTAAATTTTGAGCGATTTTCGCTTGAGCGCATGTTTTTCTTTCATTTTGAAATTGAGACGCTAATTTTTTGGTTAAACGCATTTAGTAAATGACACCGAGTCATGATTAGTGAACAATAATGAATCAAGCCTGGGCTAGTGGTTCTGCAATTGGATCAAACCAAGGATGGGCTTCTTCACCTAGGGAAACGAGGAAGAAGATAAGAATCTGGCAGGTGTATGGGTTGGAGCCGTACGGCTACTGAGGGGGCGTACGGTTTCTTTGTAGCTGTACGACTTCTCTGATCAGTTCCTGGATATCTTAGAATTCATGCCTTATCCCGAGCATGAGAGGGGTTGTATTTCAAGGGAGCAAGCCTGGAAGGCTATCTTGGGAGTCCTATAAAAGGGGAGGGGAAGCTTCATTGTTTTCCATCCCAAACATCTTCTCCTCCTTTCTTTCTTTACAATTTCGACCTCATTTCCCTTCTTAAATGGCTCATTTTGGCCCAACCATTGTTAGCACAGAGGAATATCGTGAGGGACTCAACCGTTGGGTGAATTCCTACTCAGAGAGTACACGAGCGGCATTGGAAGAAACTTATCATTTCAATCTCCTTTTCGCTTTGAGGAGGCTTCCCATTCAGTGGGAGATGATCCGACTTTTGGGAATTATGTGCTATTACGGGAAATCCAACTCGTGGTAGGGCCATGATGCCCACTTCCCACAGGACACCTGCCCGGTGGCTTACTGAAATTTTCGGTTATGACCTCGAGTTCTCAAAGAGGCTTCTCCACAGGACCCATCTCGACATTACTTGTTTTCCCGGATTTTATGGTGAGGCTGCTCCCTATAACTTGGAGTATTCTGATCGCAGGGACTTTGCTTTGGTCATGTGCCTCTTTGCAGAAATGTTCTTTGTTTCCTATGACGGCTTCATCGATTCAAGAATAGTGGACATTGTCGATTCCTGAAAGCGTGGTGCCGGCAATGTGATGACTGTCCTTCTGGCAGAAACCTTGCATGGATTGGATGGTTATTATCCCAGAGGTGATGCCTTTATGTTAGGTAGCCCCATTCTGCTGCAGATATGGCTCCAAGAGCATTTCAAAATCATTCACCCGGTGTCGGACCCAGACTATATTCCTTCCATGCTTCCAAGGCGAGGTTTATATAGGCAAAACTGCACTACTGTCAAAGAGTGGGTTGGACATTTTTGGCGGATCAGATCGGCAGACATCCTATGGGTACCTCCGTATTATCGTTTGAGCAGGTACCTTATCACCAGTGCGGGCCATTCCTTTGCTTGGCTGGCGGGGCTTCGATTTACCACTTTCTATTTGGGCCAGCGAATTTCTCGTCAATTTGGACAAGTTCAAGAGATTCCCTTTTCTGATCACCCTATTTCGGAAACTTTCCCGTGGACACCAACATTTGCGAATTGCTGAAGGAGCTTTGGTGCAGGAATGGTGCACATACTGGAAGAGGCAGACGGCGAGGTGAAGGAGATACATTCTATGAACCCACCTTGGAGTATCTCGAATGGTTGGGTCCCCAGACTGTCGAAGAGAATGCTACCATTACAGCTTTGGTATCAGAGCTCATAGGTCCAGAAAATCTGTCTGGAGATTACTATTCTCAGATAATGGGTCCGACCGTTTTCTAAAGTCAAATTGGTGGAAATCAATCATGTAACGGTCATCGGTCCGGCCGTCGCAGAAACAGTCAGGATTTAGCTTCACGGATTACCATGCCTAATGCAACCAGCTCTGGGAATCAAAGGGGAGAAAGCTCTTCGAGTTCTTTCCAGAATGGGTTTGACTGCATCGGTCCATGAATGGAATTTTAGTTATTTTCGCATAATCCTTGGTTGCCACGCCAAGATGTTTCAATTATTTCAAAGTTTGTGATGTTTGTTTTTTTTTTTTTTTTCAAGTGTAATGTTTGAAAATTTCAACGTAGGGAATAAAAGTTTTTTTATTAATAATGACCGGACCCGAAGGTTGCCTACGTTCCTCTTTAGAGGCTCAGGTCAGCGTAGTTCGACACAATCACTTGAATTTTTACGTGCCTCCTGTTTTTTGACCTAGAATTGCCCTTTCGGGTTTTTACCTCTAATGGGGCTGTCTTTTGCGCTTTTTTTTTTACTCGATAGCGACCACAAAACTCGGCGTCTTCTACGCATAATACTTCTTCAGTTTGCTGAGGTTGCAGGGGTGAACAAGGTCTTCTCCAAATTCAGTTTGCAGGAGCCGTGGCAATTCTGCGTTGATACGCACGGTTATGCTCTAGAGCCAGCAATCATTTTTCATCGAGCAATGCTAACTCTTCATGGCGACTTTGTAGCCAGACAATCTCAAACACTTGATTCTCAAGTAACACTCTCATGGAGGGGATTTCAAGCTCAATCGGGAGAACTGCCTCCATGCCATATGCAAGTGAATAAGGAGTAGCCCCCGTCGGTGTCCAGGCAGATGTGCGGTATTGTAGACACCCCGCCTTGGACCTCTCACCCCGATTGCATACATAGTATTTTTATTTAACTTATTTTTATTAATTTCTGTTACTTCGGTTAAGTTCCTAACTGATTCCGTTAGTTTTGGACTAAACTGCATAACAGAGTTAACTTTTAGGGTCATTCTGTCATTCTGTCATTTTTCACCCGCGGGCGCTTCCGGCACTGCCAGTGAGCCGCGCGCGCGTCCCGCCCCAAAAGCCGGACCCGCGCGCTTCCCACTTTGGCAGTAACGGATTGCACCTTATTTCCCTCCCTTTTCTTATTTACAAACATCTTTTCTTGATCACAAAAACCATCTTTTTACATCCACATTCATCCCCCCTTTTCTCATTAACTCCCAATCCCACACTTCTAGCCTTTTCATTAAAACAAAATATTTCCTTTTTATTTTATTTGATTTTCTTTTATTTCTTTATTTATTATTTTTATTTATCTTATTTTTGATTGGTCAATTCTATTTCACATGGATGATCATCTTTTCCCTCCATCATTTCCCTCTCTTTTTTTACCTATAAAAACCATCATCTTCTACCTTGGAAAAGGACCCAATTTTTGAGACTTGAACAAAAACTCTACACAAATCATCTCAACAATCTTTCTCTACAAAACACTACACAAAGTGTTTGCACAACATTTTCTCTACAACAACATCATTTTCAAGTCCAAGTTTGAAGTCTTCTTTCTAAAGGTACAAGTCTTCTTCTTTTATTCTCTTTTATTCTAGTCTTACTAGTATGCAATCCCCATTAATGGGACATGACCAACATGACTACTTCATATATTGAAGTTAGTTAAGGTTATCTCCCTACATTTTAATCTTAACTTTAATTCACCATGTTAATTTCTCTTCATCTCTTAATGTAATTCTTTAACATTACTTGTTACATGTAATCTTTATCATTAAATAAATAAAACAATTCTATTTTATTTCCCCTTTATTTTCCCCTTTTCTTCTCATCACAATTGTTAGCACATTTCTATTTAATTAATTGAAGGACATGTAAATATTAGAACACCAATAGTAGCAAGACCCGCGTAAGCGGGGTGGAGTGGGTGTTTAAGTACTTCCCACTCCGTCACCTAACCCCCGAACCCTTCTCTCCCGAATCTCTGGTTTTGTACATAAATTAGGCTATTTCTAGGTTTTTCTTATGTTCCTTTAAAAACATAGGTGGCGACTCTAAACAATCTAAAACAAGTTAGACATCCTAGGATAATTCACCGCTCTAGCCAAGCCGTGGTCCCACGGGGTATCTACAGTGGCGACTCTGCTGGGGACTATTAGAGGGTTAAACTTGCGTTCTTAACTTTTGGTGTTCTAATTTCTATTTTCTGGGCATTCTGGTAAAAAGGGTAGGAAGCGCGCGCGTCCGGACTTCTAGGCCTAAAGCGCGCGCGTCCTACCCTTATTATCAGAATCGCCCGCCTTCCTTTCTTGTCCTTCAATTCCATATTTCTGTGCTAACAAGTTTCTGCAGGGGAAAGTTACATAATTTGGGACCAGGGCAATCCCCTGAGTCCGCAGTTTCTTCTAACATTCTGACAGGTAACCCAGATGCGCGCGCCTCCCATATTCATTTCGAAATGCGCGCGCTTCCCACATCACTTCCCTGAGGCGCGCGCTTCTGGGCAATTTTCCAGAAACAGAACAATGCACAGAAAGCAGAACAGAGCAGAATGACAGTGTGTGGGCACCGGGCCTGCATACAATTTCTTTTACTTTCTGTTTATTTTTATCGGTCACACGGGTGATTCGAAAGTTGTAAATTACGTGCTTATTTGTTTTTGTTTTTTTTATTTTATTTCCTTTAAAAAAAAAAAAAATATTTTGTCACATGTTAGACCTCACACTATATGCACATATTCTTATCAACTGCTCACTATCGAGTCGCACAAGTCCAACCCCAAACCCGTCGAGGCCCGTCCTAGAAAGTTTCAAGCTCCACTCGACCTTGGCTCTTTCGAAGCGGTAAACCTCAGCCCGTGGCGTAGTTCATGACTACATGCCGGGGGTGACCTTTGAGCCTCATATTCAAGCCGAGCACAAGCCACACAATTCTAGTCTAGGGTCTAACACTCCGTGACTCAAGTCGGTTTTCATGTACCGAGATTTCCCTAAACTAATGTCTTCAAATCATACATGCCAACTTGTTGAAATGGACGAAATAAAACTCCGTCCCCAAAAGTGGCCATCTTGGACGAAAATAAAAAATCCGTCCCCGCATGTATGATTTACTACATTAATTTAGTTTAATCCCGTCACATGTAGGTATCACAAGCGTGGAGGAATCCGATGAGTATATGGGACCGCGAGAAGGTCTATATACTAGTGTGACGATTCCACTATTTTCCTAGAAACCCCAAAAAGGACCACGTCCTTCCGACTTTGTAAATAAAAAAAAAAAAAAAAAAAAAAAAAAAGTCGTTTTTCCTTATGTGGTTGAGTCTTTTTCTTTGTTTGTGGGTTAATTCATTTTATCCAAAAGGTGTTTGTGGGGCCAATCTAAGATCAACCGTTCTCTTCCAATAGGTCAAATGGCTTCCAACGGCAACAACAACAACGGTGGAAATGAATTCGTGTCCAACGAAGGGTTACTCAACGTAATGAAATCAATGGGGGAACAAATGGATAGGATTGTCGAGGATGCCCGCCATAAGGACAATTTGTGGCAAGCCCGTTTCGATATCGATAAGAGGATTCACAAAGAAGAGGTTTCCGAACTCAAGGCCCGTCTTGATTATGAAAGAAGAATTCACAAGGAAGAGGTTTCCGAACTCAAAGCCCGTTTGCAAGAGCTCACCGACAGTAAAGCAAAGTTCAATGATAAAGCATGCTCAAGTGGCCCGACCCTCAAAAGCTACAAAGGTACCACCAACAACCGAGTTTTCACTCCTCTCCAAGGAGTAACCCAAGCCGAGGCATTTGAAATTTTGGTGGCAAGAGGGAAGGTCAAACCTTTGGAGGGGTACAAGCCGAAGACGATACCGAAGAATCATGCATATGGTGAATGGTGCGGCTACCACAAGCATAGTGGCCATACTACCGAAGGGTGCTTCCTTCTCCGAAACATCATCCAAGATTTGTTCGACAACGGCGAATTTACTGTGGGTGAAGAGCAACCTTTAGAGAGTGCAAACATGCAAGAACTCATCAAAGAAGAATGATTTGGTTTCGAAATGGGGCTTCTACAAGAAATCATGCCACAAGGAGACTACAACGACAATGGGGACTACAACAACAATCTCCGTTTCTCTTTCTCTACCTAGTAATAGGAATTAAAAAAAAAAAAAAAGAGTCAAAGTCCTCTTTAGTGTGCATTAATGTTTTCTCTCGTCCCATGTTAAGTGTCGAGTCTTATCATCGAATAAAAAAAGTCGTTCTTGTCCTCATACACTCTTCCAAGTTGTTCAATCTAATTCTTGGCAAAATGATGAAAAGATGTCTAAACGAGTTTTGGAACGAAGGCCATCACTTGAACGCCTAGGGGCTAAACATCGACGCCAACATCAACGACGAAGCCAAGACAAACAAGGTGGAGCAACAATCATAAAGAAGTCAAGCAAAGTTTTCAAAGGGGGATTAAAAAAAAAAAAAAAAAAAAAAAAAAAAAGAGAGCTCGCTAGGTTGAAACCATCAAATCAACCTAGGCAAAAGTTAGAGCACAAAAAAAAAAAAAAAAAAAAAAAAATCCCCCTCAATCAAAGAAGTTCACATCAAGATCCACCAACAAAGGACGAAACGACGAAGCAACAATTCCATCACGACGAATGGAGAATCAACAAGAACTACGGTGACCTGAGCCTCTACACTGGAGGAACGTAGGCAACCTGCGGGTCCGGTCTGATGCAAGAAAGAAGATATGTTTAGCCCTAGCGCGTTATGGTGATCGGCCTTCATCTTGAACTTGTCAAGACATCTTTGTACGATTCATTTGCCAATGAATTAATCACCAAAAAGATTGAACAACTTTCTTAGATTTGGAATCATTTCGCGTTCCTTGTCGAGTCTAGGGACTTCTATTCTTTCTTCATACTCCCAATTTCTTGCAATCAAATTGGGGCTTTCCTTCTCTTCTCTCTTAATGACTTACTTGCCTTCGCGAGTCATTCAATTCAATAAAAAAATACATGTCAATACTAGGGACACTTCCCTAGTCAAGTCAATGTCACTCATCATTAGTGACAAAAGGTCTCCACCGCAAAATCACATGTCTTATCTCCTCAGCTAGAGTCAATGCACACTTCTTCATTAATCAAGTCAAAAATGAAGACGCAAAAGAGATGCCCGCTAGATTGAAAACCCGAAAGGGCGGTCTAGGCAAAAAACAGGGTGCGTCATAAAAAAAATGAGAGAGTGAGAGAGAGAAGGGAAAGAGAAATGGAGATCCCCGGCCTCTAAAGAAGACAAGTTCTACATTGAATCTCCTCAGCAAGTCAATTCCCCACCGAGTCAACTTTGGGATTGCAAAAGGCTCGATAAGATATAGCACCGTCAAAGGTTGTCTTGGGTTATCGGCATCACTCTCCAGCAGTGTGCATTTTTTGGGTTCATGAAAAGAAGGCCCGTGGTAGCCAAGACCCATCCGAGAACGAGCCTATCATAAAAGGGCACGAGGTTGCACAAATAATCCCTAGCTAGTCAATTGGCTTGGGCAACAAATAGCAACAACATGTGTCTCAGTTTTCAAAGCTTCTTCAAGTATGTGCTTCTAATGTACGCCGAAAGGCTCCCGAGAAATGGAGTAGCTCTTTCCATATCCTCTCATGTTTATTCCCTCACACGAGGACGAGTCACTCTTGCTTTGCTCAACAAATGGTGACGCCCTAGGGGCTATGTGACTCAAGAACAAGGGATTCTTTTGCTTCATTTGGAAATCAATACGCCCTAGGGGCTATGCTCAAGAAAGATGTGTGAGACTATCCTCAAAGTCCCTCAAAAGGGATGTCAAAAAGCCCTCTTGTCATGTGTGCCCGTGCTCGTTTCCCCAATCAAGGGTGGACCTTTCTCGCAATCAATGATGGCACTCTAGGGGCTACGGTCAAGTCTTAAAGGCTCCCTCGGCAAAGAGCAATTAACTCCCCAGCAGTATCCCCAGCAAAGTCATGTGCAACATTGGAAGCTTCCTCAATTCGGCACCGAAGGTCTCAACGGGCTTCGCAATCTACAATCTTTTGGGTTACGGCATTACAGTAATTCAAGCAAAGGGCAGTATTAGGGCTTCGCGACCGACAGTCTTTTGGGCAACAATACTCGAGCAAGTGCAATGTGGAGTAGTCTTATGGCTCCATGAGAACAATCAAGCTTCAAAGGGTCTCTCAACACTTCAAGTCAAAGGCCTCTTGGTTTTAAATGAAGACTCCGATGTTATGAATGAAGTTGATGATTTTTGTTAGAACTCACAGCGAGATTTTGAAGGAAGTCTTAGAGAAAAGGAAAAAGATTCAATATGCTAAACTCTAATCAAAACAGGGTTATAGCGGGAAATGCCACGGCCAATCCCAATGTTTCTGCAATTCAGCACCCCCTTCTCCAAGATCAAAAGCACAAGGTGCAGCTCAGATAAAGTTGGGCCACAGCACTAGTTGCATCCGAAGATCCGTCATTAGTTCAACTCAAGAAGAGTCAAGCAAGCATACTCATTTGGGACTTTATCACGCCAAGACCTTATCCTCCGCGACCTCGATGGCACCGCAAGACATTACTGCATCCTTTGACATAAGCCCTCAGCCATTTGGGTATCGACCACAATGAGGCCATTCATCTCCCCAGAAAGAGCAAGAAGGAGATCTCTATCAAGAATTCTACCAAACGGTACATCCGTTCTCAATGCCAAGCCAATCACGAGATAATCTGGGGCTTTACAATGAAAGGTCTTCACATCCCGCCATCTACAAGCCCACGACACTTGGGGCTTTGCAATCTCCCGAAGCTTGGCATCAACGATCTCCTCTTGGGGCTTGCTCACTACAACACTTGGGGCTTGCTCACCACAACAACAAAGGGCGATTTACTCGAATGGGCCAAGAACTGATTTATCTTGGGGCTATGCAAGTCCCTCAAAATTTGGCATCAAAGGCATTCTAGGGGCTTTACAATCAGCAACCCCTCATCTCGGCATCAAAAGCCTTTTGAAGCCCCATAATCGACAAATCTCTTGGGGCTAGACATCAATCTTCGTTGGGCACACCAGCAACAACAGAATTCAAGCGAGGAAATCCGGACTTCGACTGAACATGACTTGATCTTGGGTTGGCTTCACAAGCACACAATGGCTAAAATGGTTCACCCACGAACTAAAAAAAAAAAAAAAAAAAAAAAAATCTTTTCCTCACATGTGTGCATATTCTTTCCTTTCTAATCTTAAAAAAAAAAAAAAAAAAAAAAAAGATTTTTTCTTTCTTTTTCTCCTTCTATGTGCAAAATTATGTGCTTTACTTTGCTTTGCTCCTAGCCTCTCCTCCAGCGTTCTCCATCATCCGTGAACTACGCTGGTCTGATTCTCTTAAAGAGATACGTAGGCAGCCTTTTGGCACGACCGACCCATCATCCAGAGTACCATCTCGCCAACCCAACATCAAGGGCATTCTCTCATCAACATCTAAAGAATGGACATTCTCCATCAAAGCACCCTCCGCGGACATCAAGAATCCATCTCCACTCAAGCGGCAATGGTAAGTGAAGGTATGAATACATCCGACGCTTTCCTCAAAATCACACCGCACACAAGATCACTCTTTACATTCTTACTTCTCTCTCATTACAAAGGTGCTTTCAAGATCATATCACACCACGAGCACAATTTCTCTCTTCATGCATCTTCTTGCACAAGCACATATATCCGCAAAGCATACACATAACAGGTGCCGCACAGAGCACCATGTGCCGCACAGAGTACCAGAATCAACAGGTGCCGCACAGAGCACCAGGTGCCGCACAAAGCACCAGAATCAACAAGTGCCGCACAGCGCATCAGAATATGCCGAACCGCGCACCAATTTTTGGTCTATGGTGGACCGCTCAAATCACCATACCGTCGCACAGCGCATCAGAATATGCCGCACCGCGCACCAATTTTTGGTCTATGGTGGACCGCTCAAATCACCATACCGCCGCACAGCGCATCAGAATATGCCGCACCGCGCACCAATTCTGGTCGATGGTGGACCGCTCAAATCATCATACCGCCGCACAGCGCATCAGAATATGCCGCACCGCGCACCAATTCTGGTCGATGGTGGACCGCTCAAATCACCATACCGCCGCACAGCGCATCAGAATATGCCGCACCGCGCACCAATTCTGGTCGATGGTGGACCGCTCAAATCACCATACCGCCGCACAGCACATCAGAATATGCCGCACCGCGCACCAATTTTGGTCCATTGTGGACCGCTCAAATCACCATACCTCTTCCATCAGCAAAAGTCGCTCACACAGGGAGCGTACTTCTATCCTTTGTAATTTCAAATTCCTACTTTATCGAGTCTTTGTTTTCTCTTGTCGATGTCCTCGGCAGTTGTCTTTCTTTCGTCGACGCGTTTTGCTTCGCAATCCACGTCGCCGAGGGGCTCTGTAGACACCCCGCCTTGGACCTCTCACCCCGATTGCATACATAGTATTTTTATTTAACTTATTTTTATTAATTTCTGTTACTTCGGTTAAGTTCCTAACTGATTCCGTTAGTTTTGGACTAAACTGCATAACAGAGTTAACTTTTAGGGTCATTCTGTCATTTTTCACCCGCGGGTGCTTCCGGCACTGCCAGTGAGCCGCGCGCGCGTCCCGCCCCAAAAGCCGGACCCGCGCGCTTCCCACTTTGGCAGTAACGGATTGCACCTTATTTCCCTCCCTTTTCTTATTTACAAACATCTTTTCTTGATCACAAAAACCATCTTTTTACATCCACATTCATCCCCCCTTTTCTCATTAACTCCCAATCCCACACTTCTAGCCTTTTCATTAAAACAAAATATTTCCTTTTTATTTTATTTGATTTTCTTTTATTTCTTTATTTATTATTTTTATTTATCTTATTTTTGATTGGTCAATTCTATTTCACATGGATGATCATCTTTTCCCTCCATCATTTCCCTCTCTTTTTTTACCTATAAAAACCATCATCTTCTACCTTGGAAAAGGACCCAATTTTTGAGACTTGAACAAAAACTCTACACAAATCATCTCAACAATCTTTCTCTACAAAACACTACACAAAGTGTTTGCACAACATTTTCTCTACAACAACATCATTTTCAAGTCCAAGTTTGAAGTCTTCTTTCTAAAGGTACAAGTCTTCTTCTTTTATTCTCTTTTATTCTAGTCTTACTAGTATGCAATCCCCATTAATGGGACATGACCAACATGACTACTTCATATATTGAAGTTAGTTAAGGTTATCTCCCTACATTTTAATCTTAACTTTAATTCACCATGTTAATTTCTCTTCATCTCTTAATGTAATTCTTTAACATTACTTGTTACATGTAATCTTTATCATTAAATAAATAAAACAATTCTATTTTATTTCCCCTTTATTTTCCCCTTTTCTTCTCATCACAATTGTTAGCACATTTCTATTTAATTAATTGAAGGACATGTAAATATTAGAACACCAATAGTAGCAAGACCCGCGTAAGCGGGGCGGAGTGGGTGTTTAAGTACTTCCCACTCCGTCACCTAACCCCCGAACCCTTCTCTCCCGAATCTCTGGTTTTGTACATAAATTAGGCTATTTCTAGGTTTTTCTTATGTTCCTTTAAAAACATAGGTGGCGACTCTAAACAATCTAAAACAAGTTAGACATCCTAGGATAATTCACCGCTCTAGCCAAGCCGTGGTCCCCCGGGGTATCTACAGGTATCCGCACAAGGCTAAAGGTAACTTCTCGGGCCAATCCCTTTCGGTGATGGCCATCTTTCTAATTATGTTCTTAAGGGTCTTGTTCATTGGTTCCACCGCTCCATTGGCTTGGGGTCGATAGGGGGAGGACTTGTGCCTGACCACACGGAATTCGTTAAGAAATCGGTTGACATCTCCTTCAAAGTGAGTTCCATTATCTGAGATCATCTCATAAGGGACTCCATATCTGTAGAAAATGTTGGTACGAATGAACTCGGCCACTTTCTTGGCATTCAATACCTTGTAAGCAGTGGCTTCAACCCATTTGGTGAAATAGTCGATAGCCACGAGCACATATTCTTTCCCACTCGAACCCCTGGGTTTGACTTGACCAATAATATCTATTCCCTATGTGGAGAAAGGCCAAGGATCGGTTGACTGATAGAGAATGTGTGGAGGCAGATGTTATAAGTTAGCGTACCGTTGACATTGGTCACAAGTTCGCACTTTCATCATACAATCCCTTTCCATTGTGGTCCAGTAGTACCCTTGCCTCACTATCTTCTTAGAAAGCATATGCCCATTCATGTAGGGTCCACATAATCCCCAATGGATTTCATCCATGATTCTAGTCGCCTCGGACTTTTCTACACAGAGCAAATTTGGCCCGTTATGATGTCTTTTGTACAATCGATCTCCGTAAATCACAAATTGGGAGGCCCACCTTCGCATTCCAATTCGATTGCCAGGCAGTAGGCTAGGATTGATCTCTTACTAACCATAAATGGCTTTACCACGACATCAGCAGGGAATTTCATAATGGAGGCTAGGGTAGCCAACGCATCTGCGAATCTGTTTCGGTCCCTTGGGAGGTAATGAAATGAGACATTCGAGAAACGTTCTGTAAGCGCTACCAGACGACCATGATATTGTTATAACCGTGGGTCTTGAACTCTCCACTTTCCTTCAACCTGATTGATGATTAGAGCGAAATCCCCGAACACTTCAATTTCTTTGACCCCTCTTCTTAATGCCTCTTCAAGGCCAGCAATGCAAGCCTCGTACTCTGCTGTATTATTTGAGCAGTCAAAGTCTAGCCGGATAGCAATGGGCGTGTGCGCATCGCTTGGATCAATGAGTATAATTCCCAGTCCAAATCCTCTTTTGTTGGCGGCTCCATCAAAGAAGAGTTGCCATTTGTTCTCGAAACAATCAACAGTGTAGATTCCTTCATCGGGAAACTGTGTTTCCGGTTCGGGCTCAAGATCTAGAGCTAAATCCGCAAGCTGGTCCAGTATCACCTTCCCTTTAATGGACTTAGCATTGCGTAAGTCATATCAAATTCGCTTAGGAGAAAAGCCTATTTGGCCACTCGATTGGACATGGTTGGCCTTTCGAGAATGTATTTCACTGGATCCATTCGGGATACAATCTGAACAGGCTAGGACTGCAAGTAGATTTTTAATCGCTGCGAAACCCAAACCAAACCGGTGCATGCCTTTTCCAATGCTAAGTAATTCAATTCACTCCCTTGTAGCTTTCGGCTAACAAAATAGATTGCATTTTCAACCCAGGAGTCTTCTTTTCCTTGCGCAAGCAGTGCTCCTACCGCAGTTTCAGTAACGGTTAGGTATAATCGCAAAGGTTTATGCGAGTGAGGTGGGGCCAAGACCGGTGGGCTTGTCAGGTATTCTTTGACCTTTTCAAAAGCAATCTGGCATTCTTCATCCCATGATCGATCGGTGTCCTTTTTTAGGAGCTTGAAGAGCAGCTCCCACATCGTGGTCAGCTGCCGTATGAATCTGCTGATGTATTGAATTCTTCCGAAGAAACCTTTCACCTCTATTTGAGTTCGAGGTTGGGGCATTTCTATGATGGCCTTTATTTTGTCGGGGTCGATTTAAATCCCTCTATTAGTTACTAGGAAACCCAAGACTTTGCCTCGGATGGTACCTGTAGATACCCCGGGAGAGCCCACTACTTAGCTAGAGCAGTGGAAGGATCCTAGGATGTCTATTTGGTTTTATTTGTTAGAGTCGCCACCTATGTTTTAAAGGAACATAAGAAAAACCTAGAAATAGCCTAATTTATGTTACGAAACCAAAGATTTGGGAAGAGAGGGGTTCGGGGGTTAGGTGACAGAGTGGTAAGTACTTAAATACCCACTTCGCCCCGCTTATGCGGGTCTTGCTACTAAAGGTGTTCTAATGCTAAATGTCCTTCTAATAATATAAGAAAAGTGCTAACAATTACAAAGAAAAGGGAAATACTTTATATTGATTTATGCTAAAGATTACATTAAGAGAAGAGGAGTAAATTAAACTAGAGTTTAGAATGTAGGGAGATAACCTTAACCAACTTTAATGTAGTAAAGTGGTCATTTAGTCATGTCCCAATTGATGGGGATTGAATACATTAAAGAAATCACATAAATAAAATAAAGAGAAGTTGTACCTTGTTGGGAAAAGAAAAAAAGCTCCAATCTTGATGAAGAAAATAGTGTTATTGTAAAGAAATTGTTATGAAACCATTTATGTAGAGTTTTTGTAGAGAGAAGCCTTCTTGGTGAAGAAATTGGTGTAGAGAGAATTTTGTAGAGTTTTTGTGTCTGAGAAGTGGTGTCCCCTTGAAATGAACCTAGGAGGTCCTTTTTATAGGTAAAAGGTTGGAAAGAAAAGATGATCAATCCATGTGAAATAGAATTGACCAATCAAAAATAAGATAATAATAAAAGAAAATAATTTATTTTAGAGAAAGGGCTAGAATGGGGGGATTGGGAATTACAAAATAAAGCTAGTAAATGTTTATGATCAAGAAAGATGTTTTTGTATTAAAAGATGAGTTTTAAATCAGAAAATAGAGGGAAACCTGGTGCAATCCGTAACAGCAAAAATGGGAAGCGCGCGAGTCTGGCTTTTAGGACGAAACGCGTGCGTGTCCCACAAGCAGTGCCAAAGGCGCCCGCGGGTGAGAAATGATATAATGACCCTAAAAGTTAACTCTGTTATGCAGTTTATTCCAAAACTAATGGAATCAGTTAGGAACTTAACCGAAGTAACATAAATTAACAAAAACAAGTTAAATAAAATACTATGTATGCAATCGGGGTGAGAGGTCCAAGGTGGGGTGTCTAAAGAGCCCCTCGGTGACGTTGATTGCAAAGCAAAACGCGTCGACAAAAGAAAGACATCCGCTGAGGACATCACCAAAGAAAAAAGAAAGATAACAAAGCAAAGACTTGATAAAATCAGGAATTTGAAATTGCGAGAGATAGAGGTGCGCTCCCTGTATGAGCGGCTTTTGTTGATAGAAGAGGTGTGCTGAATCCATTTGCCGAATCCATTTGTGAATCCGTTTATTGAATCCGTTTGTGAATCCATTTGTTGAACCCGTTTGTGAGTCCCTTTGTCGAATCCGTTTGTGAATCCGTTTTGTTGAATCCGTTTGTGAATCCAATTGCTGAACCCGTTTGTGAGTCCATTTGTCGAATCCGTTTGTGAATCTGTTGGCTGAATCCGTTTGTGAATCCATGGGTCAAATCCATTTATGAATCCGTTGGCTGAATCCGTTTGTGAATCCATGTGCTGAACCTGTTTGTGAGTCCATTTGTCGAATCCGTTTGTGAATCCATTGGCTGAATCCGTTTGTGAATCCATTTGCGGAACCAGTTTGTGAGTCCATTTGTCGAATCCGTTTGTGAATCCGTTGGCTGAATCCGTTTGTGAATCCATTTGCTAAACCCGTTTGTGAGTCCATTTGTCGAATCCGTTTGTGAATCCATTGGATGAGTCTGTTTGTGAACCCATTGGCTGAATCCGTTTGTGAATCCATTAGTCAAATCCGTTTGTGAATCCGATGGCTGAGTCCGTTTGTGAACCCGTTGCTGAATCCGTTTATAAATCCATTGGTCGAATCCGTTTGTGAATCCGATGTCTGAGTCCGTTTGTGAACCCGTTGCTGAATCTATTTATAAATCCATTGGTCGAATCCGTTTGTGAATCCGATGGCTGAGTCCGTTTGTGAACCCGTTGCAGAATCTGTTTATGAATCCATTGGTCGAATCCGTTTGTGAATCCAATAGCTGAGTCCATTGCTGAATCTATTTGTGAATCCATTGGTCGAATCTGTTTGTGAATCTGATGGCTGAGTCCATTTGTGAACCCATTGCTGAATCCGTTTGTGAATCCGATGGCTGAGTCTGTTTGTGAACCCGTTGCTAAATCTGTTTGTGAATCCATTGGTCGAATCTGTTTGTGAATCCCATGGCTGAGTCCATTTGTGAATCCGTTCCTGAATCCGTTTGTGAATCCATTTGCCGAATGCTTCTACCTGTTATATATATGCTTTTGCAGATATATGTGCGTGTGTGAGATGTGAAATAGAAATTGAGAGAAAATTGTGATTGTGGTGTGATGTGGAAAGCAGAGATTGCTTGAGAGGGGGATTTTTCAAGAATGGAGAAATTGCTTTTGTGTGTGATGTGATTTGTAGAAAGTGTAAATGATGTTCATACCTTCACTTACCATGGCCGCTTGATTCGGGATGGATTTCTGATGCTGTGGCTTTGATGTCGACACTTTTGATGAAGATGAGTCACTTGTACTTTTGATGGAGGCATGAACACTCTTGATGATGGGTTAGTCATGCCAAAAGGCTGCCTACGTATCTCTTGAAGAGAATCAGACCAGCGTAGTTCAAGGATGATGGAGAACATTGGGAAAGAAGCTAGGAGCAAATACTTTTACGCAAGTACGGAGACAAGAAAAAGATAAATAAAAATCTTTTTGTCATTTTTTTTTAGTTCGTGGGTGAACCATTTTAACCATTGTGTGTTTGTAAAGCCAACCCAAGATCAAGTCATGTTCGGTCGAAGTTCGGCTTGCCTCGCTTGAATTCTGTTGTCGCTGTTGTGCACAACGAAGATGGATGTCTAGCCCCAAGAGATTTGTCGATTATGGGGCTTCAAAGACTTTCGATGCCGAGATAAGGGATTACTGAATGTAAAGCCCCTAGAACGCCTTTGATGCCAAACTTTGGGCGACTCGTGAAGCCCCAAGATAAATCAGCTCTTGGCCCATTCAAATAAATCACCTTTTGTTGACGTGAGCAAGCCCCAAGAGAAGATTACTGATGCCAAGCTTTGAGAGATTTCTAAGCCCCAAGTGTTATGTACTTGTTGTTTGAGAGCTTGGAGATGGTGGGCTGTGAATACCTGTCGATGTAAAGCCCCAAATTATCTTGGGATTGGCTCGGTATTGAAAGCGGATGCACCTTCGGGTAGGATTCTTGATAGAGATCTCCTTCTTACTCTTACTGGAGAGATGAATAGCCTTATTGTGGTCGATACCCAAATGGCGGAAAGCTCATGTCAAAAGATGCAGTAATGTCTTGTGGTGTCGTCGAGGTCGCGGATGATAAGGTCTTGGTGTGATAAGGTCCCAAATGGGTATGCTTGCTTGAGTTTTCTTGTGTTGAACTAATAACGGATCTTCGGATTCTACTCATGCGGATTCAACTTGTACTTTTGTTCTTGGAGAAAGGGGTGCTGAATTGCAGAAACATTTAGATTGGCCATAGGCTTGATCATTCCCCTCTTCGGCCATTGCAATAGCTTCCTCGGGTACGGGTACTATCTCGGTAACTCGGATCAACCTCCCCTATCGGTTTCTAGCTCCCCCTCTCCAAGTAGATGCCAGGCTTAGAATATCTGAAAGGGGTGGTGTATAGGGCTGATTAGAGAGTGGAAAAGGATCGATATTTTTCGAGCTTGATTCAAAAGAAGTTCAAAAATCACAAAAATCAAACCTAGAATGCCGGATAAGCACTTGCTTTATTTTGACACATTTTCGCATGAGAACTGGGTATAGTGGATACCGTCTCCAAAGTATAGGACCAACGTTTTTCACCTGTACTATTGGCCGTCCAAGCCCCTAGCGAAGGGCCTATACTCTTTCGGGTATCCACCATTCGGTTACGGTCTAAGGGAGGGTCTTGACAATTTAAAGTCAATACGAGCATTTAAATGAATTTCCACAATGTAGGTTGTTTATGACCTTTTTAGGAAATGCATAGGATTGAGGTGAAATTGCTAGACAAAAACCGACATGAAGTCTGAGACGTGTCATTTTTTGAAAACATGGACATCATGGCTTGGTAACGGGAGAGATTGGCTTACATCCATCACAATGACAAGTAGGCGCGCTTTGGGGTGAGAATGTCCACCGCGGGCCCTATAGGGAAGTCAATGAGCTCCCTTATACCCTCAGGTTTGTATGGTTCTAAGAGACGTTATTTTCAAAAACGTGTATGTGTGAGGTATCTATAAGTTCAAAAAAATGATTTTGAAAGCAAGTAAAGAAAACAAGAAAATCTTTTTTGTTTTTTTTTTTTCAACTAAAGGGAACATTCACCACGCATACATATATACACAAACAAGGTAAAAGAAACGTCCCTACAAAAAAGATGTTAGGCATAAACATATATACAAACAAGGCAAAGCATATAAATCATGGGAAGCACAAAAATTAGAGTCTAGCCCACTTAAAAAAAATTCCCCAGCAGAGTCGCCACTGTGAGAGCCCGCGCTCGAAGCCAAACTGCGAAATGATCGCCCGCGAGGGTGGTTCGGGTCCGTTTCGTTCTAATGCGCTTTCGGAAATGCGCTCGGTTCCCTCATGATGGTTTCCTCTCGATGGAATCAAACAGTCAAGAGTCGCCACCTCATTTAATTTAGGAAAAACGAAGATAAAACCTTTTGTTTAGAGAAAGTGGGTTCGGGGGCTAATTTACGAGAAAGGGAAGGGGTTAGGCACTCTCCTCGCCCGTGATGGTCTCTAGCATGCATGCCACTTAAATTCATTTTATGCCTTTTATACCTTGTTTTATGCCCTAACAAAAATGATGATTAATATACATAGGAGTCTTCCTATTCTAGGTATGTTCGCTTTAAAGTCACAAATGAGAGTCGGTTTGAGTGGACTCTCACTTAGTTTTGAAAATGGTTTAGCATTCACATCCATCAAAGGAAAACACAAATAAGGGGGGGTTAATATATACAAATGGTAAATAAATGGGAGACAAATCCCATATCAAATGAATGTCCAAAAGTCCGTCCCAAGACATTTTAGGGACTGCTGTCCATCTGTCTTTCTTGTACCTGCTCTTATACTCACACAATCTGGAAACTAAAGGTAAAGAGAAGTCCGTAACACATCAAGTATCAACCATGATTTTTACTCTGATTTTAGGAGCATTTTATGGTATCCAAATAAGGCATGCAAGATAATACTTTCAACAGCCAAGTCTGACATATATGCATACACTCATAAAAGATCCACCTTTTGCATCATGAAAACGGGGGAATCATGGGAAAAAATAAAGATGAAATTGTTCCTAACATATCAAAGTTTAGATATGGAAAATTTCAAAGCCATAAAACAAGTATAAGTCACACAAAACTTCTCTGACATTTCCATGTCAGAGATGAACCAGCACAGATTTGCAGATCAAGAGTTCAAACAATAAATGGAAAGACAAGTTTATACTCATGGGAAAAATGTCTTCTTTTCATTCTCATCTTCCTGTTTGTATAGAACAAAATCTCTTATGTGGTTTAAGACCAAAAACCACGTTTGCTATGCATAAACAAAGCAACAAGACAGAAAGGTACAGAATGACAGATCTGCTGGAATATCATGAATACCATGAAAACACTCATCAAAACTCATCTAAATGAAGTGATGTGGGCATAAAAATTTGTTTGTGCCTAGATATTCATGTTAAGAACTAAAACAACAGCCATTGAAGCATTTAGTCAAGATCTAATGAGTTTTCACATGGAGAGAAAGGAAGCCATGGACAGATTTGGGATTTTGCGGGAAAGCATCATGCTTATCTTTTGGAAAACCTCCCAAATCATCAACATACATTAACTTGATATTCACACATGGATGATATATATACACAAATCCAGTAGCATAACATGTCAAGAGCTAAAAACATCATGATATATCATCATTTAGAGAGAAAAACAACAAGAGTGTCAACATTACATCTTTTGGACATCAAATGGAGGTCTAGCCTAACAAAGTAGCTAGACCTCTTAACAAGTGACATAATCAACTACATCTTACATATAGAGAGGTTACAAGATGAAGAGATTACCTAGGTTGTGATCCCTTTGCTTCCAAGGGAATACTTTTTTGGTGTTTTTCTTAAGGTGTTTGCCTTGTGATTGAATGAGTGTTTGAGTGTTTTGATTTGGTTTGTGTTTAGTGAGTGTTTTGTGGTGGTGTTATGGTGGTGTGGTGGTGGTCTTGTGACTGAGATTTGAGGGTGTTTTGGTTGCTAGAGAGAGCAAGAGAGTATGGAGGGATGAATGTGTGTTGTGTGTGGCTCTCTTGTGGTAAATGGATGAGGGGGTAGGTATATGGATGAGGGGGTAGTGAATGACCTTAGGTGACCCTTTCTTAGGCCTAGGAGCACTTAGGGGTCATTTACCCGTCCATTTGCAGTTCAGATAGCCTTGAAGTTGATTTGATTGAGCAAGTTGTTGATGGAGAAAAAATGCTGATCTGCCAGGCTTGAGGAGCCGTACGGATGTCCATGGGGAGTACTCCTCCCTAGGAGCCGTACGGTGGTGGTGGTAGGTGCTGGGGAATCCACAAATTCCACTTGTCGCGCTCTGATTGGTCCTCTTTTTATCCACTTGTGGCCACTTGCTGGCTGATTATTGTCCACAAAAGCCATTTTTGACTTTGTCCAACGTGTATGATCACAAATGAGGCTTCCGGTGTTGGTTCTACAACAGTCCAAGATTTGTCTGGATGCGCGCATAATGGTGCTTCGGTTGTCTGCGGTCCCAACATGAAAGTTGCTTGAAATATTCTCGTGGTCACGTACGTTTATCTGCGATATGTTAATGGGAAAGGAATGACAATTATATATTTTTAAATGCACAGAATGGACGATAACGAGCAGTTCTAGGGGTGCGGGCCCCGTTTCGGGTCCCGCACCTCAAAAATTGAAGTACATGCCTGTTTACTCATATTTTTTTGCTCTGATCATGAATTTGAAGTCTGTTAATCCATTCGATGCACCGATAAGGCTCATGGTACTCCCGCATAGCCAAATATGGGGCTCTAGGTCAATTTTAAGGTTTAGACCGCTTAAAAGGGGTTTGATAAGGGGTGCGAGATCGGGTTGTCTACACTCCTTGAACTGATCTGATTGATCGAGGACATTTAGGGATCCAATACTTTCAATGTAGGAGCATTGATCGAGGATAATATTCATTACTTACAATGTAGGAGCATTGATTGAGGATATTCCCCAACAACTTCAACACCGTCAACCGCGACGCTCTATCAGCAGCAGAGGGTATATTCAGAATTGGGTCAAGGACATTGATTCCTCAGTATGGGTTACTCTCTAAGCTCTAAACTTTACTTACCACAAGTATTGCTTTCAAAATACCTCAAACGACCGTTTTTGCGTGTTTTCGGAGTTAAACTACGTTTAGCCTGATTCCTTTCCAGAGGATATGTAGGCAGCTTTATAGCTCGACCATACCCAAAGTTCTAAATGGTGTCTTTCTATCGACGACGTTAGTTCTTCCATAAGTATCGTCGCCGATGGGCTCTGTAGATACCCCATTTTGAACTCAAATTCATGATTACACTACTCTTGTGTCTCGCCTTTATGTTTTGATGAAGACCCGTTAGTTTCGTCATGTTTTGTTAAGTTTCTAACTGACTCCGTTAGTCAGGGGCTAAACTGAACAAAGAAACTATAGACAATGGTAAAACAGTACTTCTGTGCTGGATGCCTCGTACGAGACATCTCCTCTGTCTGCGAGTCTGATTCACTTTCCTTCTCCGTCCCAATCTCTTTCTTGGTCAACACTCTCCTAATCCGGGGAATATCTAATAGGAGAGATCCTAGACGATTTCCTACTGATTTCCTTACCTAATTAAACCTCTCCACCTCCAGACTTGGTCCCTAAGCAATCTAAACATATAAATAAAGAGTCTCTCAACCATAGACTCTCGGAATGGTTCCTAGTCATCCACAAAGAGGTTAACAACTCTCTAATCAATCTCTCTCTCAAGAATCCCCTTTTTCCTCTCCCCTCACACCAAAACACTATCAAAAACTCATCTTTTCAAGCAAAAATCATCACAAAACTCTTGGATCATCAAGGCCTTAGTCAAGGCCATCAATTGGAATCTCAAGAACGCTTTAGGTAAACTCATACGCTTTTAATCTCTACTTCTCATCTCATTCTTTGTTTTAGAGTGGTGTAATCCCATCAAAAGGATCAGCCTAGAGCCTCTCCAATCCATGGGGATGGTTTCGAAGCATATGATCCGACATTCCAATAATTAAGAAATTAATTATTGGCTTTACTTGTTTTAATTACTTGTTTTTTATTTGATTAAAAACACCTAAGCAAGACCAATCCTAGATTGGGTGGATTGGGTGCTCCTTGACCTTCCCAATCCATAACTTAACCCCCGAACTCAAGAATTTCACGGTCCGTTCAACAACATGGTGGCACTCTCAAATCAAAAAGTAAAGCGAGGATCTCTTTCTCGGATGCTGTTAGGCCCAATTGGTAGGAAAATAGGCTAGAGGGGGGGTGAATAGCCTAATTAAAACTTTTTCAAAGAAACACTTTTATAAATGCAAAGTCACTTATCAGATTGCAAACTATTATCAGTAAGCGCAGCGGAGAAGATATGACTTGTTTTAACTCACACAAAATCAGTTTATAAAAAGGTTTTGAGAGCTTGGTTTAAACACAAAGTAGTTTCTAAAAGTTCAATGCAGTTTCAAGAGATTGGTCAATGGAAATGATGTTGAGTCAGCAAGAACAGCAATGATTTGCCGGTGATAGAGTTCCAACCGGCAAGGACAGTAAGTAACAGAGGACACAGAGATTTGGAGAGGTTCACAGTGTAAATACTGCTACGTCCTCTACCAAGTTTGGTCAGAACTTGGATTTGGGTTAAGAGCACTATTAAATATCCCTAGTCTATTACAAGAGCGGCTTTGCCGGATACAAAGACTAAATTCTAGAGAAAGTTTAATGAATCGTAAAGCAAATATCTGACCAAGTGTATTTGAGCGGCAAGTTCAAAAGAACTTATCTCACTCAGGTGGGTGTGTGAAAACTCAGACAACGTATTCCTTAAAATAATCTAGTTCGGGAATACTAACAGTGTTGTAGAGTTTGTGCACAAGTGTATGTCCTATTAAATGATCTAATGATTATCTGGACAAGGAATGTTTGAGCTTCAATGAATGCTGCAAACAACCAACTCTCTTCAATGCACTAAAATCACCAACCTTCTTCAATGCACTGAGTCCTCTATATATAGGAGGAGTTAATGTCTTAGCTTGTTGAAGAAGGATAACATTTGAATTTCCAGCTGGGTAGGTGAGGAGCATTTAATGCAGTATCCTTGGCATTAATGGCGAAGATACGCGTGCCTTAAAAGTCTGATGGGTAAAGACCCCTTTGTCTCAACCGGTTACCTGCAAAAGCAAGTAGAGACAGAGTATAGCTAAAAGTAGCTATGTGTCAGACGGCGTAGAAATCATTACAGAGTAGGTAAACTACTTTATAATAAAACAGTATAGAGACAATCAGCAAGGTTGACTTTAATGAAATGATGTCACCTGACTGACAGTGCAGACTGTCTATTATATCGGCATGTTGTTGATCGGCAACTTGTGTATCAAGTTGATCGGCATGGAGTTGATCGGCAACTTTGTTAACTGATCTGCTGATTTGCTTCCTCTTGCTGGTTTGTCTTGTTGAAGAGTTGAAATACACCTGTGCTGATCACAAAGGATCCTAAGGGAACCTTAAAAAGGTTCTAATAAAATTGGGGGACCCTAAGTGTAGACATGATTGGGATTAAGTAATTCTAGGACCTAGGTATCTATTTGAACAACAATCTCCTCCTAATTACTTAAGTCCAATCACCCTTAAAGCTAAAGACATCACTTATCTTAGGGAAAACATTTCTAAGGATATCTAGGTATAACCAAATCCTAAGGTAAGTCACACTAGATGTCTAATGCAAAAGGTGGATTCACCAAAATAAATGGTGAAGCCGGTTCAAGGAATCGGCAAGAGTGATGATCTGCAAAAGGAAATAGCACAGAATAATGCAGATAACAACACAAATATAAGAAAAACATATTAGCACAATAAAAAAATTTATAAGCAAAGAAATTTGTCTGTGAAGGTCTTCAATAAGATATCTACATCATAGGCTATGTGACTCAAGGATCAGCAGCTGGAGGATCAGAAATCTTGGGATCTGCTGCTGGAGTTGAGTCCTTTGTAGATTCAGTCTTCCTAGCCTTCTTCCTTGCTCTTTCTTCTTTTCTTTCAGCTTTCCTCTTTGCTTTGCTCTGTCTTGAAAGAGATAGATCTGGTTCCAGGAAAGTGGTAGGAATTCAAAATACCGACCAAAATTGAGCTTTAGTTCAGCCTCTTTCAACTGCTTGAACTTTGATAGAGGTACAAACTTCTCTTTCCACATATCAGTCCGTCTGTCCAAACTCCTTTGATCAACATAATCAGCAGGATTTCCGGGAGTGACAGTGTCTTTCATCTCTTCATGAAACTGAAGAAGACGACGAATAAAGGGAGGCAGATGGTCAATCGGAAAGACCCATTTCTTGATCAAGACCTTGTTGGTGAAGGACCAAGGATTCTTGTAGAAGGTGTGGAAAGTTGGGTTTCTGATTGGAGCGCATTTCCTAGGAGTCTGAGACTTGAGCTTCTCAATGACATCCTCAATACTTTTGCCATCGGCAAAGTCATCAGTGAATTCTTCCTCAGGAATTTCAACCTTGATTGCAGGATCGGTAGATAGGGAAGCACCGGCAAGATGAGCAGGGGCAAACCTAATTAGCTTAGCTCTGGGATCAGCAGGAGGAATAGTGGAAGAAGGAACTTCATCGGCAAGCTTCACCTTCTTTGTCACCACTTGATCGGTAACCTTTATCAGTTTCCTTTTCTTTGGAGCACCAGGAGTAGAATCGGCAAGAATCCTATCTGTTGAAGTAGCAGGAGTAGAGACTGCTGCTGATTGAGAAGCAACTGAAGGAATGGTCTCTGCCTTTTTCTTCCTTTTAGAAACAACAGGTGCAGGAGCAACAGAAGGGGCATCGGCACTGGAAGCATTCTTTGAAATCCTTTTCCAATCCTTAGCATCAAAGAACTTCAACCTATTGAAAGGCAAGCTGGATGGAAAGCGATCGG
The DNA here is from genome assembly GCA_026119855.1 of Campanula takesimana. NCBI lineage: Eukaryota > Viridiplantae > Streptophyta > Magnoliopsida > Asterales > Campanulaceae > Campanula > Campanula takesimana. The sequence continues at coordinate 1,446,601 of JAOWBW010000134.1, forward strand.
CAGCCACTACATTGGCATTTCTCCTCAGAATCATACTTATCAACAGATAATGGCATCCTTTTCCAGGATTGGCCTTGTTCTTCAATCTGTCAGAAGCCCACTTATCAGCAGCCGTAGCGATAATCCTGAATATGTAGGCACACCAGTTGAACTCAATCTGCAGAACAATGGCGGCCATAGCTTCAAATTGCACATCAGTAATATTGCTGTGGGATCCAGATCGGCAAATGAGACATCTATCAACTATCTCAGCCAAAGCATAGTATCTTCGGGGATAGTGAATCTTCAGATGATTAGTGCCACTAAGCCTTGTGCCAGCACCTCTCATGATAATCCAAGCCCTATCCAGTTCCTGCTCATCAACTAGAGCACTCAACCCTTCATTCCCAAGATTGGGAAAAACTTCAGAGATAGAAGAGGGAGTAATAGAGATCTGCACGCCCAAAACAGTAGAATTGATGGAGACGATAACGGAGGAGTCAGCACGAGAGCGGACAACTGAAGAGTTGGTGAAGAATTCTTTGACAAGATCCAAAAATACTGAACTAACTCCTGATGGAGTGATGAACGAATCAAGCAAGGACCCAATAAGAAGATTCTTCAAGAAAACCCCGTCGGCTTCGTCGTTGAAGTAGTCGGAGTCAACATAGCCTCCGTAGATATCTTTTTCGCCGGACATTGTCTGCAAAATTACTCAAATAACTCTCAATGTTAGAAATAAAGACAAATCAAACCATAAATGATTAGAAATGAGCAGAGAATAAACACTTACCAGATTATGAATAGATGAACAAATAAAACGATGAACTGATAATCTGGAAATAGGAGAGATAGAGAGAATAGAGAGCAGAGAATAAAATGGTCGGAGAAAAAGCTTAATGGAATTTTGAAAGGCGTTATATATGTTATGGGGAAGAGAGAGAATATGAGAGGGCAAGGGAGAGAAATAACTGTACCTATAGTCTCGGAGACCGTGCGCACGCAAAAATTAATGCGCACACAAATCGGTAAGGTGAACAGTTAAAAGTAAGAGGGAGAAAGGGTAAATTAGTCAAAAATAAAATAGAAGTGATGATGACCTGTTTACCTGCTGATGTATCGCATTAAATGGAATACATCTTGACACGATTTTGGATAAGAAAGGTACACACACGTGTCAGGGAGATGGTGTGACCGATGTACCTTTGATTTGATTGCTTACGTCATGTGTCAGGAATCTTAACTTTTGCAGAGACGTGCTGATTTGATTTCATTAATCGGCAAGACAGCTTGAATCGGCAAAATGATTGAATCGGCAAGATATTGAATCGGCAAGATATATAGATAGAATCGGCAAGATGATTTTGACAAAATTTTCGATCGGTAAGATTTTGTCGGCATGTTCGTAGTCGGCAAGATAATTTGATGCTCTGCTGATTTTATCGGCAGACTAACACAAGTAGCAAAGTTAGCACAATTTTAACCATAAAAATCAATCATACCTAATTCACCTCTGAGGAATTCAAATCTTTTCTGATCCAAGGGCTTTGTTAGTATGTCTGCTCTTTGGAAATCGGTATGGACTTTGAGCAGCACAACATTCCCTTTTTCAACATGTTCCTTCAGGAAGTGGTATTTGATGTCTATGTGCTTGGTTTTGGAATGCATGACCGGATTGTTTGATACTGAAATTGCTGATTGGTTGTCACAATAGATGGGACAAATTTGAGATGGTACTTCATAGTCAACCAGCTGCTGCTTCATCCATAGAATCTGTGAACAGCAACTGCCGGCAGCTATGTACTCAGCTTCAGTAGTGGAAGTGGAAATTGATGCTTGCTTCTTACAGGACCAAGACACCAATCTATCACCAAGAAATTGGCAAGTTCCACTTGTACTCTTTCTGGTCACCCTACAAGCTGCAAAGTCTGCATCTGAATAACCTATAAGATTGAAAGATGAATCTCTTGCATACCATAATCCAAGGTTAGCAGTGCCACATAAATATTTAATAATACGTTTTACAGCCTGCAAATGGGATTCCCTAGGGTCAGCTTGAAACCTGGCACAAACACAAACAACAAACATAATATCTGGTCTACTGGCAGTAAGATAGAGGAGTGAGCCTATCATACCTCGGTAGACAGTCATGTCTACTTTCTTACCAGACTCATCCTTATCTAAATGAATGTTAGTGCCCATCGGTGTGCTTTGAGAGTGAGCATTGTCAAAGCCAAACTTCTTGATAAGTTCTTTGGCATACTTGGCTTGACTGATGAATATTCCTTCATGGGTTTGTTTGACTTGAAGTCCGAGGAAATATGTTAGTTCACCCATCATGCTCATCTCGAACTTGCTCTGCATCAGTTTCTCAAATGTCTTGCACAGTGATTCGTTAGTGGAACCAAAAATAATATCATCGACATAAATTTGAACAAACAATGAATGACCCTTATGCTTGGCAACAAATAAAGTAGTATCGATTTTACCTCGAGTGAAGCCTAAGCCATCGCTAAGTAAGAACTTAGAAAGGGTTTCATACCATGCTCTTGGAGCTTGCTTTAAGCCATAGAGTGCTTTCTTCAATCGGTAGACATGATCAGGCTTCTTGGAGTCCTTAAAACCTGGTGGTTGTTCAACATAGACTAGTTCTTGGAGTTCTCCATTCAGGAAGGCACTTTTCACGTCCATTTGATATAGCTTGAATTCCTTGAAGGCAGCATAGGCTAAGAAAAGTCTTATAGCTTCCAATCTTGCAACATGAGCAAATGTCTCATCGTAGTCGATTCCTTCCTCTTGACGGTAGCCTTTAGCAACTAACCTTGCTATGTTTCTAATGATTTTCCCAGCTTCATCCAATTTGTTCCTGTAAACCCACTTAGTACCAATAACTTGCTGAGAAGTTGGTCTTGGCACAAGTTCCCATAACAGAAATTGGTTGAGGGCTAGATCTGTCTTCAGGATGATCAGCAGAGTTTGCATCGGCAAACGGATTATGAAATTCATCAGCAGGTTCTGGTTCTGCTGATGAAGGAAAATACGAAGCATCTGCTGATTCTTCTGCTGAAATGACTGGATCAGCAGCTGGTACTTGATCTGCAGGATTAGTATTACTGGATTCACCTGTCTCATGAGCACTAGACACATTAGTACTATTTGGAGCCTTGTCAGACTCTAACAAATCAAATTCATCAAAGGTTACATGAACAGATTCAACAATTTTCAAAAGTTTCTTATTGAAAACTCGAAAGGCCTTACTGTGTTTAGCGTATCCAACAAAGATTCCTTCATCAGCTTTCTCATCAAATTTACCTCTGTGCTCTTTTCCATTGTATAGCACGTAACATTTGCAGCCGAATATCTTGAAGAATCCAATGTTGGGAATTCTGCCTCTCCAGAGTTCATAAGGAGTCTTGTTATGGAATTTGTTGATTAGAGATCTGTTCTGGGTGAAGCAGGCTGTATTGATTGCTTCAGCCCAAAAGTACTTCGGCAGCCTGGCTTCGGCAATCATGGTCTTACCAGCTTCAATGAGAGTTCTGTTCTTCCTCTCAACAACACCATTTTGTTGTGGTGTACCGGCAGCTGAGAAGTTGTGGTCTATACCATGATCATCACAGTACTGAGCAATACCATTGTTCTTGAATTCAGTGCCGTTGTCTGATCTCATACTGATGATATCGCTTTCTTTCTGAGTTTGTAGTAGTCTGAATAACTTGGTGGCAACAGCATATGTGTCATCTTTGTGACTGAAAGTTTCCACCCAAGTATATCTAGAGAAATCATCTACTACAACCAAGGTGTATCTACTTCCCCCGATACTTGCTGTAGATGTGGGGCCAAATAGATCCATATGTAGCAATTGGAGGCACTTAGAAGTTGACATGCAGGGCTTGCTTCGGAAAGATGACTTATGTTGTTTTCCAAGCTGGCGGGCCTTGCATTTCTTTGCTTGATCAGCAGACACTTGAGGCAGACCGGTAACAACATTTGAACCGGCAAGTTTGGATAGATATTTGAAGTTTAAGTGACTGAGTCTCTTGTGCCATAGCCATGAGTTCTCACTGATGTTCTTAGCTACAAAACAAACATTAGCAACACCTGTAATAGCACTTAAGTCTACTGCATAAATGTTACCTTTACGTTTGGCAGTGAGAAGAGTCTCATTGGAAGCAATGTCTTTCACATAGCAACTGGAAGTAGTAAATACGCATTGCATTCCTTTATCACAGAATTGTGATATTGATAGAAGGTTGTGTTTCAGACCATCCACTAGAGAGACCTTCTGTACAGTAACTGCACCTCTCTTGATGGTACCTATACCGACGATTTTTCCTCTGGCATTATCACCAAACACTACTGGGGGACCTGATGCTTCAATAATATCGGCAAGAAGATCTGCGAATCCCGTCATATGTCTTGAGCAGCCACTATCTAGAATCCACAAATCCTTGCTTGCACCAGTTGAGGCCATGAAGCATTCCTGAAATAAAACAGTATGCTTATGGTCCCCCTTATTCATGGGTCCGAGGGTTAGTTCCTCTTTGGCAACCACATCTGGCCACCACTAGAGGATGTAACCTCAGTGGGTCCAGATAGATGCTTCAAGAGGCATTCATGATCCTTGTGACCATAATCAAAACAATTAGAACATCTCACTTGACTGATAGGCTGTGGAGTCGGTAGAATATCATTCTGTTTAGTCGGTGCATCGGCAGAACTAGGGAATTGAGCAAGCATAAACTTAGTAGGTTTAAAGGTGCCAGTGTTGACTTTCTTTCCATTCTGTTTACCTTTGGCAGTTACCTTTTTAGGCACTTGTCCATCGGCGGCAGAGGAGGTCAGATCGGCAGCACTTGCTCTGCTGATGTATTCACCAAGAATACCGTTATCGGCAGACTCAGTATCAGCAACCTTAACATATCTTTGTTTGTGCTTATCATTCCTTTTGTTCTGGTTCTTAGGATACTTCATTGCCACAGCACTGTATATTGGCTTAGCATCCTTATGCACTGAGTTAACAGGACTACATTCAACTTTCTCATCCTTTTTCTCGGTAGCACAAGTTTCAGTAGAGCTACTGCTGCTGGAATCAAATCCTAACCCAGATTGGTCCTTATATGACATTTGGGTCTGTAGGATAGTTTCAACAGCAACTCTAGATTTTGTGTAAGAATCAACAATCCTTGAGAGATGATTGTTTCTTTTCACAAGATCTTCGATCTGAGCTATCAATACTGCTACTTGGCATTTGAGATCCAGGTTTTCTTTCTTTAAAGAAATAGACTCAAGCTCGTGTCCTTTGAGAACTGAAAGTTCAGACATAAGCGAGCTATTCTCGTTAGAAATTCTTTTGAAATCAGCAGCCATCACTTTATGAACGCTACTCAGCTTCTCATGATCGATAAAAAGTTCATCCATTGTCTCTATCATTTCAGCTTTGGATATTTCAGGACAAGGATCAGCCAAAATTTTAGGAGCAGAGGCAATGGGTCCAGGAGAGAAGTCAGGTAGGGAAGAGATAGGTTTTGATATGTTTTTGGCAATGCTAGATTGTTCATTGAATAATAGTTTTCTGGTCATCGGTAAGGATTTTGATTTGTTGGTGGTGAATTGAGAAGAGTTACACTTGCCATAGAGTGAGGTTCCCACTTGGTGTACTTTGTATCCATATGGGTTTTCAGCTTTGACACTTGTTTCTTTGAAGTGTGGTTGAGGTCTTCCAGCATATTCTTCTTTGACTGGAGTTCTTGGTGGAGATGGATCTCGGTAGACTGGAGTCGGCAATGATGATACATCGGCATCTTCCAAATCTAGGGCGACAAAACTTACATCGGCATCTTCATCTTCATCGGCATCTTCATCGGAATCAGTTTCACACCAAACCGGCAAGGCCTTTTCTGTGCTTTCATCGGCAACAAAGCTTCTAGACTTAGGATGTCTCTGGTTGAATGACTTCCTCATGTATTCATATTTTGGTTGAGGACATTTAGAAGCAAAGTGACCAGGTTTTCTGCAGTTGAAGCAGACCAGATCACCTTTGTTGTTCTTTCCATCGGTAGCACTAGTAGAGGGTTTATTGTAGCTTGCTGGTTTCTGAAATGGTGGTGTGAAGGATTTTGGTTGCTGGTAGTTTCCTTTCTGCATCCTTTTGAAGTCTTTAAACCTTTTGTAGTTCCTAGCGAAGGCGGCAAATTCGTCTTCTTCCATAGGTTTTTCTGAGGTTATTTCATGGGTATTGGAACTGCAGGATGTTTGAGGTGGATCTATAGGAGGGAATTTGTTTGAAGGAAAGGATATCTGTGACTGAGCTGATAGAGACAAGTTTTTGAAATTTTTGTCGAGAACGTTAAGTTTTTGCAGTTCTCTCTCATACAGAAATAGACTAGACACAAGATTCTGAATAGAAGTCTTGTTTAAGTCTCTCACTTCTCTAACAGCGGTGACCTTAGTATGATACTCATTTCCCAAAGAACTTAGAAAACGAATATTAAGATCTTTCATAGTATAAACTTTACCTAATGAAGCACATAAATTACTTACCTCGCAAAATCTGTCGTAGGCACTCCTTAGTGATTCACCATCTTGTTTCTTGAAGGATTCAAACTCAGCAATGCAGTCGTAGAGTCTGTTGTCCTTCACCTGCTCGTCACCTTCAAAGTATGCAAGGAGCTTGTTCCAGCATTCTTGAGCCGTGGAGCACAAGTCAATAAGTTTGTATTGCTTGTCATCCAATCCACATGAGATAATGTGGCATGCTTTTCCATCTAGGGCAGCAGAAAGTTTGTCGTCGTCGTCGGTCCATTCCTCTCTGGGTTTCTCAATCAAAGTTTCATCAATCTGAACATGGGTTTCCTGTTCAGTTTCTCGATCAGCATGTTGTGTCAGCGGAGTGGAGGGAATAGGTCTGTAGGTGGTTGAAACTTTTAACGGAATGATTGGACCACCTTCTATGACCTTCATCAACCGGTCATCGATTGAGTTCATATACTTTATCATACGAGATTTCCAGACACCAAACTCGTTGACATTCAACAACGGAATGGTGGTGATGTTGAATGACTGCATGATTTTTCCTGCCATGGTATCGGCAAACAAGCTGCAAAGCTTGGAAATTTCTTTCAAAATTCCAAGCTCTGATACCAATTGTTAGGCCCAATTGGTAGGAAAATAGGCTAGAGGGGGGGGTGAATAGCCTAATTAAAACTTTTTCAAAGAAACACTTTTATAAATGCAAAGTCACTTATCAGATTGCAAACTATTATCAGTAAGCGCAGCGGAGAAGATATGACTTGTTTTAACTCACACAAAATCAGTTTATAAAAAGGTTTTGAGAGCTTGGTTTAAACACAAAGTAGTTTCTAAAAGTTCAATGCAGTTTCAAGAGATTGGTCAATGGAAATGATGTTGAGTCAGCAAGAACAGCAATGATTTGCCGGTGATAGAGTTCCAACCGGCAAGGACAGTAAGTAACAGAGGACACAGAGATTTGGAGAGGTTCACAGTGTAAATACTGCTACGTCCTCTACCAAGTTTGGTCAGAACTTGGATTTGGGTTAAGAGCACTATTAAATATCCCTAGTCTATTACAAGAGCGGCTTTGCCGGATACAAAGACTAAATTCTAGAGAAAGTTTAATGAATCGTAAAGCAAATATCTGACCAAGTGTATTTGAGCGGCAAGTTCAAAAGAACTTATCTCACTCAGGTGGGTGTGTGAAAACTCAGACAACGTATTCCTTAAAATAATCTAGTTCGGGAATACTAACAGTGTTGTAGAGTTTGTGCACAAGTGTATGTCCTATTAAATGATCTAATGATTATCTGGACAAGGAATGTTTGAGCTTCAATGAATGCTGCAAACAACCAACTCTCTTCAATGCACTAAAATCACCAACCTTCTTCAATGCACTGAGTCCTCTATATATAGGAGGAGTTAATGTCTTAGCTTGTTGAAGAAGGATAACATTTGAATTTCCAGCTGGGTAGGTGAGGAGCATTTAATGCAGTATCCTTGGCATTAATGGCGAAGATACGCGTGCCTTAAAAGTCTGATGGGTAAAGACCCCTTTGTCTCAACCGGTTACCTGCAAAAGCAAGTAGAGACAGAGTATAGCTAAAAGTAGCTATGTGTCAGACGGCGTAGAAATCATTACAGAGTAGGTAAACTACTTTATAATAAAACAGTATAGAGACAATCAGCAAGGTTGACTTTAATGAAATGATGTCACCTGACTGACAGTGCAGACTGTCTATTATATCGGCATGTTGTTGATCGGCAACTTGTGTATCAAGTTGATCGGCATGGAGTTGATCGGCAACTTTGTTAACTGATCTGCTGATTTGCTTCCTCTTGCTGGTTTGTCTTGTTGAAGAGTTGAAATACACCTGTGCTGATCACAAAGGATCCTAAGGGCACCTTAAAAAGGTTCTAATAAAATTGGGGGACCCTAAGTGTAGACATGATTGGGATTAAGTAATTCTAGGACCTAGGTATCTATTTGAACAACAGATGCAAACAGGGAGCTCACACTTAATCGGTACTCCCTTCGTCCCAGAATATTTGTAGTTCTAGGATTTTCAAACAAATTAAGGAAAGCAATCAATGCATGTCTAATAGACTAAATTACCATTGAAATATTTCAAGTACCAAAACAATTAAACGCTTTTACAATGACAACTACCATCATAAATAAGAGTATATTTCACAAACAATGTCAAAGATGTCTAGATAAAAGCAAAACTACAAATATTTTGGGATAAATTTCAACCCCTTAAATTACATGTATTTTGGGACGGAGGGAGTACCTCCTTAGATGAGTTATATTAAATACTCTCATCATTTTCCTTTTCTAGTCAATGTGGGATATGGCTTTCCATATCCCCTAAACTCTTCATTACCATTATCAAGTTGTGCTCCTTATCCATTAAGAGTTCAAAACCTCTGTGCCACTTTGTGTACCATTTTATGTGCTACAAGTGATCTAATGGCTCACAATTATTGAGATTGGTATTATCGTAATATTATGCAAACATGTGAACGGTTGGATTGCAAGTGGTACATGGAGTGGAACATAAAAATAGTATGAGATTGTTAGAGAAGGATGACTTTGAATAAGTCAAATTTGAGAAGAAAAGGAAAAGTAAATTAAGACCTTTTGGGATTTAATTTAAGACTTCTTCTATCTTCTGGTTTAGGTCTCTAGCGCTATTAAGGTTCTAAAAATCGCTAGGCGGTCGCTAGGCGCCGCAAGGGCGCCTAGCGCCTAGGTGGGATCTAGGCGGGGCCGAAAATTCAGAAATAACTATAATATCCTAAACGTGACCTAGGCGTTTCATGAACGCCTAGCGCCTAGGCGGCCAAGACGGAGGTCTTTTAGAACACTAATCGCTATAAATACTAGCCATAAAGTAGTATTTTCTGCGCGCGAGATCAAAGACATAGAAAGAGAGAGAGATTAATAATTCTAGATCTAGGGTTTTGCATAGCTAGAAACTTTGTGATCAAAGTTCATGCAAACATAGATTAGTGTGATCATCATCTTCTTGTAATTGTTTCTCCGCCATAATAATATATGTTTCCCTTTGTCCGTGGACGTAGCCAATAGGTTGTTGGTGAACCACGTAAAATCTGTATTCTTACTTGTTGATTTGCGTTCATTATTATCTGCTATCTCTTAGGTCTGATTTACTAACAGAGATCTCGACTCATCTTTTATTTAGTCAACTTTTGGAAATCACAATCGAGATGTGCCCTTTCTTGAGCTTCTTTAATTATTATACTTTGCCACTGGTCTGCTTCAAAAATAAAATAAAATATGCAACTGGTGTTTAATTAAACACCCAATAACAATCTAGATTAAGTTGACCATACTGTTAATGTACTTGTATCTTATTATATTGATCCAATTAAAGGTTTGAATCCAAAGGAAAGGATAAGCTTTCTGACTAAAAAATCACATTTGTGTCTGCCAATCTCCCATCTCAAAATTTTCACAAGACTTTCTGATTGTCACTCGACCCTTCATTTTGATCTTAACGACCCGAAATTTTTCTAAAATTATTCGAAAATTTGTAATTTCACTTCAGCACAATCTTGACCGTTGAAACTTGAATGGATGATTATAATATCCGCCCCAACTACCTTCGATTGCGCGCAGGTTCATATTCTCCGCAACAATTACCTATTAATACAATCGCCCACGACCCCTCCTAATACTTCTCATGCTCCTTCGGCATCAAATAATTTTAGATTCACTTCTTGTGAAAAACTCGTTTTACGCTAGTATTAGTGTAAAACGTGTTTTCCACATAGAAGGGTTTTGGGTAGGCACTTTTCGACACTGTAGGAGGCACTTTCCAAATTTTTTACAGCAGACACTTTTTTGGGACTTTCACAGCAGGCACTTTTTTACCTTAGAGAATGCATTTTTTTTGGCACTTGAAAAAAAAAAAACCAGCAGGCATGTTTTAAAACTCAAACAGACACTTTTTTTGGCACTTGAAAAAAAATCCCAGCAGGCATGTTTTAAAACTCAAGCAGACACTTTTTTACCTTAGAGAAGACACTTTTTTAGCACTTGAAAAAAAAAAACAAAAAACAGCTGGCATGTTTTAAAACTCAAGCAGACATTTTTTTTACCTTAGAGAAAGCACTTTTTTTGGTACTTGAAAAAAAAAAAAAAAAAAAAAAAACCCAGTAGGCATGTTTTAAAACTCAAGCAGACACTTTTTTACCTTAGAGAAAACACTTTTTTTGGCACTTGAAGAAAAAAAAAAAAAAAAAAACCCAGCAGGCATGTCAAAACATGTGCTTGCTCTAGTGTTAAAATCTGCCTGCTGTAATATTGAAAAATGCCTCCTACAGTTTCGAAAAGTGCCTGGTGAGTTTTCATAAGTTCCAGTTATTTACATCAATGCCACCGCGCCTCTCACAGCGTTCTCCGCTTTTTGCGCAAGCTAATATTTACAAGTTTGCCACCGGCTTAAAAACACGTTTTACACTAAGTTAGTGTAAAACAGGTTTTTCCCAAGATTTTGTGATAATTTTATTCATTTCATTAATGATGCATCATTTAATTTAACTTTACTTTATTAAAATTACATAATATAATTATTACAATGTATTTTTTAAAAAAAAAAAATATATATATATATATATATATATATATATATATATATATATATTTGGGACAAATGACAAGAAAATCCTATCTAAACAATGGAAATAATTTAGAGTCATGAGCTTGAAATGAAAGCAAGTATATTTCATAATGGTATATTCCAAAACATCACTAGAAAACTGATATGAATTACAAGCTGATAAAAACTGGAAAAACAGAACAAGGGCAAAAACAAAAACAAAAACAATAACTGCCACCCAAAGAAAAAAAAAAAAACATAAGCTCCTAAAAACTAAGAAACCAGAGTACTTCATCGCTGAAGTTTATTAGTATCTTGGAAGTAATATCCGACTTACGATCCTCAAACTCTAACTCATACTTAGATCTCAGCATCAATCTCCGCCACGGTTGGATTAGGTCCCGCCATCATCGGGCCAAGAGTGAAACCTTTCTTTTGTGGGAGTTGGCTGATTTTCTTCAAGTCCTCCTCAGTCAATGAAAAGTCAAAAATTTCGAGGTTGGCCTTCATCCTATCTTTGTTATAGCTTTTGGGAACAACCACGACTCCTTGCTCGTATAACCACCTCAAAGAAACCTATAACCAATCAAGAAAGTTCAGTTAACCTAAAAGAGGGCTAAAATTATGTTTCAAATGTTATGTCATATAAACCCTCCAACCAATGCAATCAGGAGTAATGCTATTAGCACTCTACTTTTTAATACAGCTGTGAAATAACGACATACTATACACAAATCAGAATTTGATGAATCAATTTTGTGTACTGAACTATGTACACTCAATGATTATACAACCCTAAGTTAAAACGACTCATATCATGCAAATCATTGGTTATACAAACAAATTAAAGTAGTACCGAAAATCTGAACTCATATATACTCTCTCCATCCCAAAATGTTGGAGTAGTTCGGTTTGACTTTTCAAACAGTTTAAGGGTACATTATAAATTTTGGAAATTCAGTGGTTTTGAAGCCTTCATTTTGGAAATGAGACTAACTTTCTCGGACAAACAAAAAGGGGAAATGAGACTATCATTTTGGGACGGAGGGAGTAACACTTTTGCTACGAGCGTAACTATAAGAAAGTAAGACGCAAACACCATTTTGTTTCGATCAGTGAGGAAATAAGGGTACCTGAGCAGATGTTTTTCCATGGGCCTTGGCTATTTCTTCAAGAACATCAGTTTTGTCAAAAACAGTGGCTCCCAAGGGACGGTATGCAGTGATAACTATCCCATTTTTCTTGCAGAATTCGGTTAGTTCTTTGTGCTGCCAATTTGGGTTCATCTCAACCTATATATCAAAAAATAAATTAAAAATTTGTAATTTGATCACTAAATATAAATTAAATCTTTTTCTAGTTCTAGTCAACTGTCTCACCTGGTTGACTGCAGGGGGAGTTTTGCAAGAGGAAAGGATTTCTTGAAGCTTCTTAGGAGAGCAATTGCTGACGCCAATTGATTTGGCTAAGCCAAGGCTTTGGGCCTCTTCCATGGCTTTCCACACGGGCTTAAGATCAATGGAGGTGATGCTGTCTGCTGGTAGTGGGGGTCTGAATGCCACACTCAACTTAATAGGCCAGTGAATCAGATACAAATCTACATACTCCAAACCAAGGTTCCTGCACAAACCAATAAATTCAATCAACAATTACACCCCAGCCTTTTCCAACAATAGTACTGACTCCGTCCCTAAATGAATGTCCAAAATTCCTTTTGAGGATATTCTGGAATTGTCTACCTTTTATACGATTAAATGGCAGAAATGAATAGATATTTTTGTTAGAATACTATCAGTTTTACTTAACACAAACATCAAGTAAAAACGAGGTTTTTCAGAGCATCAAAACGGCGGGCTTTACTATCAAAATTGTACGTCCATCAAGTAACAGTGTAAGAATACTATCCTACGTATTTAACAATATGAACGGACAGACTGACATAAAACAACCAGATAATAAAATTGAAAAGTTTAACTAATGGTTGACACAATTTTCTGCTGTTTAAGCTATTGATTTTGCTATCAAAACTGTCCATTCGTCAGTTAAAATTGTAAAGATTAACATCTTGCATATTTAACATTTTGAACAGACGGACTGACATAAAACAAACAAAACTGACAATTTTAACTAATGGACAAGCAATTTTTTTTCTTCAGTTTACTAAAAACTAGTGTTTCAATTAAAACTGTCGATTTTGCTATCGAAATTGTCCTCTGTTTCAGTACATATTGTCAGATTTCTCTCCGTCCGTCTGACATAAAAAAACAATAGTAAAACCGTCGGTTCTAACTTATTAATGGACAAACATTTACTCCCTTTGTCTCAGGATAAATGTCATATTTTCCATTTTCATTTGTCCCAAAATAAATGTCATCTTACTAAAAATAAAGGTATGAAGTTTGGTGATGTTTCTATACTACCTATCTAATAGGCACAAGCATTACAATGTCATAAGAGGTACCGTATGAATAGATTGCGACAATCAATGAAACTTAACTAAAAGCTTATCTTCCAAAAAAAAAAAAAAAACTAAACTTAACTAAAAGCTTCTCTTCCAAAAAATTAAAAAATAATAATAAATAAATAAATAAAAAATATTAACTTATCAACTATGATATTTATTCCGGCACAGAGGAGTATTTATGAAAAATTAGCGTTTCAATTTCAAATGATTTTATGTTTTATGAACATTTAAAAAATGTCAAAATTGTAAAAACCGTTGATGGAAATGAACTTACTGTAGACTCTTTCGCAGGGCAGGCAAAACAAGTTGAGGTTCAGTGGAATCACACCACAGCTTAGTCGTAATAAAAAGCTCATCACGAGATTTGATGAGGCCGAGACGAAGAGCTTCACGGATTGCTTCGCCGATCGGCGCTTCCGAACCGTACATGGCGGCGGTATCAAAGTGGCGGTAACCGACCTTGATGGCTTCGAGAATGGCAGCTACCACCGCATCATGACCGTCGTAGTTGGCTGATCCTGTACCTAGTCCGATCACCGGCATGTTTTGGACCCCATCAACGGACTTGATTTGAACTGAAGGTACGTTCACCATTTTTACTTAATCAAAAGGTAATTTGAGGGAGACTGGAGTAAATTGAATACGGATTTGGATTGGATTGGATTGGATTGAATTGATATAATTTGAGATTGGGGATTGAGAATTTATAGAAAAATTGCTTGAAGGTCCAATTGGTAGAGTCAACGTTGATGAATCATCGGTGATGTATGAATAATGACCATAATGGAAGTCATTTTTGACGGAAAGAGGCGATTGTAGGATTACGCGTGTTGGAATTTGACCTAGTTTTTAATAATTTCATCGTTTCCACGAGGATTGTCAGCAGCTGATATCTTGGAATGAATTTTGAGTTGGTTTTGGGGGAAACTAGTTACTCATAAGTTATAAAAACTTCTGTTTTTTAACTCTTCTTAACCCTAAAAGGCCTAAATCCTAAACTTTAAACCCTAAACTCTAAACATTAACCTTTATAAAACCATAATTTTTTATAACTTATAGAAAAACTAGTTTCCCCCAATAAAAATTCCTGAATTTTATATTCCCTCTAACTTACAAATTTTGGGTTCGGCACATAAAAGTAAAAAAAAAGTTGATGGGTTGTGAGGGTAGAAAGTTGAGTGGATAGAGAAAGTGAGGTAGAAAATAAAAAGTGGATAGTTGTTGTGAGTATAACAAGTGAGTCCAATTATTTTAAGGGTGTTGTTATACACGCGTAAAACTTATGAATACACCCGTAATTGTGCATTACAGTGTTGTACCATCTAAATTTTTTTAAGTATATTACAGGTGTATTCATAAATTTTACGGGTGTGTATAACAACACACTTATTTTAAAAGTATTAAAACATTGTTTTTAGGTCTTTGTATAGAGACAACCATGACAAATTTTGTAGATTAAAAAGGGGCAGGGGAGTAAATTAGAGGAATACTACTACTGTACCTTTTGAGGTTTTTTTTTTCTTTTTTTATTTTGGGTTTTCTTTAGTTATTTTTGGAGCCGTTTAAGGCTCATATAATGGAAGTCAGTCCCCGCATCCGGGAGATTATAACATTACTGTACAACATTGACCTCTTCTCGTAAATTGCTAAATCCATATCACCGGAATATTACATTATCTGCAATCAGACAATTTTAGTACCACAAGAGCAAAGTAGTGGCCGAGCCAGAAATTCAAGAAAGAGGGGCAACAAATTTTGTAACAAAGGAACAATGAATGAATGGGGTTTAGGGGCAGCGTCCCCGAATTTTTTTTCTGCTATTTTTCCAGTAAAGATTTATCAGATTCATGAGAATAAGTGAAAGCCTTCACCTAAAAAAGGAAAATTAAAACACTATTGTGCCAATATTAAACAGTAAAATTCTTTATACAGGTTAATAATCATTTGAAAGTTGAGTTATTACATGAATATACTCCCTCTGACTCAGAAAGTTAGTTAGTTTTTTTTTTCATTGTTATTACGAAAGAACTTTGAGAAATAATTTAAATTACTTTTTATTATCTTAATAAAAATTAAAACTTGTTATTGATACAGTATAACATTATAAATATTATCAATACCAATGTTTAGATTCTCATTAAGTTAATTAAAAATAACATTAATTATTGCTAAAAGATCACTCATAGTTACAGAAAAATGACTAACTTCTGAAACAAAGGAGTATGAATTATAATTGTTGGAATTTTAGTTTTGATAAAGTGGTTTTGACCAACTTTTGATCAATAATTCCATAGGGTTTCATTTTTTGTAAATGGAAATTATTTGTAATCTACATTTAGAGTAGATTAATTTGATATATTTACTTTCTCAAAACTAATTTGGGGTAAATGAGAAATTAATGATAAGTATGTAATACTCCCTCCGTCCCTATTTACCTTACAAAAATGAGGCTTTGCACAAAAATTAAGAAAATGATTGTAAAGTTGATGTGTTGTGAGTGTAGATAGTTGAGTGGGAGAGAGAAAGTGGGTAGAGAAAAGTAAGTGGATAGTTGTTGTAAGTATGACAAGTGGGTCCCACTATTTAAAAAATGTTTAAAAGTTTCCTTTTTTGGATTTGTAATGTAAATAGGGACACCCAAAATGGCAATTTTTGTAAGGTAAATAGGGACGGAGGGAGTATGAAATAGGTGAATGAAGAGTTTATGGGACATGAAGTGGTTAATGAATAAAAGTAATGAGAGTATTTAATTCGATTCATCTAAGGAGGAGTCATCAAGTGGTTCCCTCTTTGGATCAACCAATTGGACCATTGGGCCATCCATGCAACTAGTGGCCAATTGTGCTAATTTTGGACTAGCTCAAAATTGACACACGAACCGTGAAGCGCGCGATGGGCGGTTTAGGGAACACGTACGCATCGGTCGCTAGGAGCGGTGGAGTATAAAACTTTTGACAAAGTTCGGCTCATGCGTACGGTTTAGGGGTGGCTCTGGTTCGGTTGATGGGCTTCACTCAGGATGGGTCTGGTTTTCCGTGGGCCGAATGGATCCTAGGTGGTTTGGTTCAAGCTAGGGGTGATATAGTTGGGTGAATGGGCCTAGGCCAGTCTGGAGTCCGACTATGGACTAGGCCATGATGATCAGGGAGGGATCTGACCGTTGGAATGGGCACGACACCCATCTGCTCAACAGACTGGTCAAGCCTCCTGGGTTGATCCATCCGAACCAGCAGATCTCATCCCTTCATCCAAGATTAGATCCTACGTCTAAGCTCCACCAAGTGCTATTTGTGCCTATTCCCAAGAGGCACCCCATCTCTTCGTAAACTATAAATAGGCCCCCCACCAAATTGGCTTTCCACATTCATTCAACAAACAATTCACTCTCTCTTCACGTCAGAATTAAAGAGAATCACGTATCTAACTGAGTTAACAAACTCGGTTAGATATTTAACTGGACTATGGAATTCAGTCACAAAATCCAACGAAATTCTAAATAGCCTCTGTTAGAAGATAGATCATCTTGTTGTATGAGTCTTCTTCAAAGTCTGAAAGTGTAAACACAGTTATATTCGCCGAAGTCATCAATTTGAAGTGCTTCTATTGATAATTGTAAAGTCGTTTCATATTGAGAGAAGATTGCCACATAAACGTAAACATCAGTGCGGAGCAATATCTTCTTGCGGAAATTGTGTCCAACCCAAGACTCGACTTCGTTTATTTGCCCGATTTGATTTAATTTCCGCATTTCTAGTTTATCCTAATTTCCTACCCCGTTAAATATGTTTATGGTCCATTTATGTTATTTATCATTTTCGTTAAATTCAAGAAAGCCTTATTTATTGTTATAATTTTCCTAACAATCGTAAGAAGATAGGAACGTTTTCTTGATTTAATGACAAATATGAGCCAACGATTATGGACAACCGAAGGTCATTATCATTAGAAGACTAATGAGAAAGAATGTCGGTTTTCAAGGAAGAACAACTAGAAGCGCGGTAGAAAATTAACTGAAGAATGATGACGAGAAACGCAACAATAATTACGCGAGTGATTCAAAGACATTGTTGAAAACATGGGACAGACTTTTAATTGAATATATATTTTCAATTATAGTTGTTATTAATTGCTAGACCCCACATAAAGGAAAATATAAATTTGAAGATTCATAAAATGTTTTATAAATACCTTAAAATGTGGGCGTATACCTCAGATGTGGTGTATCCGACTCAAGTAGAAATACCAAGCCACAACAAGAAATGATATGTGGGGGTATCCGGATCAAGTAGAAATACAAATCCACATAAAGAAATGATATACTCCCTTTGTCTTTTTAGTCTGTTCACTTTTGGTCAATGGGAGTAAACTTTGACCAAACATTTAATATCAATCTAACAATCCTAATGAAATTTTAAAAATTATTATTGATAAATTGAATGATTATTTATCAATTACAATTTTTAGAATTTCATTAGGGTGATTATATTGACATTAAATGTTTGGTCAAAGTTTGCTCCCGTTGACCAAAAGTGAACAGACTAAAAAGACGGAGGGAGTATTCTTTAAAGAATATAATTCTTTGAAGTAAAAGGAAATGCGTAAGTTCTATTAATAAAACTATGGAATTTCAAATTGTTCATCTTTTGTAGAAGAACAAAGATGCAATTAGAGGACAAAGTTATTAACTTATTTGATCCTAATTTTCTCTGTTAGAAAATAAATAGAAACTGTTAAAGTGCGATTAACAGTAAATACAATTCATTGTCCATACAATACTTGAAAGTTGATAGATCTCTCTCCACAATACGAACCGTTGGGTTACATATGGATACTCAAAAGGAAGTATACTATGTCATGAATTCATTTGAAAGAAAAGTTCTTACAAGACTAAACATTAAAGACAAAGACTCTTAAAAGATTATAGAAAATGATTCTTAAAAGAAGAATCTAGAAAGATAGATTCTTGTAAATCTCTAAAAAAAGTAGTTTCTTGAATGGTACCCTGTCGAAAAGTAAATTCTGAAGAGATTGACCCTTGAATCTAGAAAGTAGATTCGTAATAGGTAGAACCTGGAATGGTACCTTAAAATGTGTTGGGCTCGTGGACAACTGGGACACCGGAACGCGAACATCGCAGTAGTTGAAAGGGGATGCGGAGCAAGAAAATAGAGTCGGAAAGAATGCAAACATCTTTGCATAAATGTGGCCCAATGTTACACAATACTTGGGCTGATGTCATTTTGAATGGAGCAACCAAGAAGCGACACATGGTGGGCCATGAATGGCAAGAAAAAGAAAGGCAACCGTACGTCACCATTATGCCATACGGCTCCCAATGGGTTGTACGGCCAGGGTGGTCTGGGGTGGACACCTTTTGCTTGTTTTTCTCTTATTGTTTAAAGAAGCATTATTACCCCCTATCACCTCACATCCGGTCATCACCTCCACCATCCCTCCTCTACCCTTATAGGAGGGGTATTTTGGTCACAAAAAGAATCATCTACCTCCCTCATATACTCCCTAAAATGATCTAAGGGGGGGGGGGGGGTCCTCATTACAACCTGCATTCCACTCCAAGACTGCCTCCATTCTCTCAAATGTTCTTGAGGATTTCATAGCCACATCTACACCACTACACCACCATACAACCACCACCTAAATACTTCAAACAACCTTTCTAAACAACCTAGAAACACTCTCAAGCTCAAGCATCTCAAGCAACTCAAGCAAACACAACAATCCTTCAATCCACTCCAAACAACTCAACTCAAAATCTAAAAGTCTTCCCTTGGAAGAAAATGAAGAAAACCTCACCTACCTAAATTAGGTAACATCCCCTCTTGTTAGTGTTAAATATGTAAAAATGTAGAGATTGTTATGTTGAGTTTAAGGTCTAGCCATTAGAATGGATAGACCTCCTTTTTCTGTAATGTAAATCTTGTTATGTAATCATGTTCAAATGTGTTACAAATATGAAAATTTATGTTCTAGAATGTATATGTGATTTATGCATTCATTTTATGTTAATCTCAAGGCTTAAATCTCAAGTCCAAGTATGATATGTTCTACTTGCTCAACATGTACACAATTTGTCCACTTTTTGTTCTCCCATGCTTATCCGCGTTTTTTTTTTCATGTTTGTTGTTAAATATCCAATCCATAATTTTAATAACATGTTGAATCATAAGTTTATTAAGTTTCATGAGCTAATTACAAGTTTAGACCTTGTTTTCATGCTTGTTTTGATGGTACATACAATCTGTCTTGCATGTTCGGTTTAAGCTAAACTCCATCGTAACTTGATTTTTGGTCTTAGCTCAAAACATAAATTTTGTTTCTAATGTATCGAAGATGATGCATGACAAGTTTCGTGGTCATATTCCATGTTTAGGTCAAGGTTTGATTGACATTTTCGTTGAGATGTGCAGTTCTGTGTAACCACTTTGTGACCACTCTGTCTTTCCATGCCTTAAACTTGCTCAAAACTTTGTTTTCAAACTAATATCAAAAGACAAATTTTTTTCCTAACATTCTAAATAGAACACTAATTCTTTTTAAATAATTTTATGATCTCATAAAAGGCTTCTTTCCATTTTTGAATTCATGAACATGCTCTCAGATTAGAAGCTGTTAGACTTTTGACATTATATGTCAGAAGGGTTTTGAGATGCCTAAACTTGTCTTCTATATTGAAATTTGGCACACTTCATGTTAATAATATGATCTTCAACTTTCATGTTTTGTGGATTCCCATATTTATGAGTTATTATGATGTAAATTGGACCTCAATGTATGAACATGCCTTGTTTTCTTGTTCTGAGTAAATTTGGGGTTTATATTCTTGTGATCATTTGAGCATGAAAACCTGACCTAAAAATTATACCAAAATTTAAATATGTTCTCTTACATCGTGGGAGTTAATCCCAAATTTTAGTTCTGGATTTGAATGATTTTTAGACAGGAACATTAGCATTGGAACATAAAGTGATCCTTAAATTAGCAACACATCTTGGCATAGACATTCATTTTATATGGGATTTGTCTCCCATTTTGCACATAATTTGTATAAATCGCCTACATGTACTTAATCACACTCCCCTATTGTATGTTTCCTTCTCTAAATGTGTTCAAAAACCAATTAGGAATCCACCCAAATCGATTCCCGGTTGTGATCAAAATGACTTGGCCTAGATTAGGAGATACCTTTGTACATAAGCACACGTTTTCTCAAAAGTTTAAGCATTAAACATCTTTTTCAAAAGGAATAAAATAAAGAGTATGATGAATCATGCTAGAGACCGTAAGGGTGAGTGGAGTGCTGCTAATCACCTTCTCTACTCGTAACTTAGCCCTCGAACCCACTTCTTTTCAAAACTAAAGGTTTTATCTCTATTTTATATTTTCTTAAAATAAAATGAGGTGGCCACTCTTTTTTAAAAAATCTAGGAGAATAACCATTTTGAGAAACCGAGCGGATTCAAACCGCATTAGCACGAGGTAAACTCGTCGTATTTACGAAAACGACTTGCGAGCTTCGGGCGCGGGCTCTCACACTAAGCAGAGATAAAACATGGCTAGCGATGGAGCTTGCCTGAGGGGAGGGAGATGCTGGCCCCGGAGATTTCTAGAGTAGGATCGATATATGATGGCATAGAAGCACAAGGAAGTTGATAGGGGACATGTCGCGGAGAGGAGAAGAAGGAACGCCAGAAAAGATGACCAGTACAGTCGCTGAAGAAGATGATTGGCGCAGATGTTGGAGGTGAGGGAAGGTAGATAGAGAGAGAGTAAGAGAGAGGGAGAAAGAGAGAGAGAGAGAGAGAGAGAGAGAGAGAGAGAGAGAGTTTCAGTGTGTGTATTTCCGTGTGCGTGTAAGAGAAGAGGAGGGGTAGGGTTTTGTTTGGGGTACGAGGGTAGTTTTGGCATTTTGAAAATCTATAAACAACTTGAGGGATCCTATAGTTAAGTTATTTATGGCATATGATTAAGTGGTAGTTTCGAATATTTCGTGTCTTAAAAGATAGTTTTTCTTAGGATGATGGATTAGATGGTAATAATCTCTTAAGTTATTCGTACTTTATTAAGATTATAAAAGCAATTACCGCTCTCTGTCATAAAAAAATGTCCAAATTTTGTCATTTGATCAAATTTTGAGAAAACTTGGTCAATTGTTTTGCAAGGGTGTATAATTATTATTATTTATTTTTTTTTAAAAAAAAACTATTTTTTCTAACAAATAATAAAACTATTTTTTCAAACAATGGAATTAGTTTGGAGTCAATAGTCTGGACTAATAGCAAGTATATTTCATAATGGTATTCATTCTGAAACTTCACTGAAAACTGATATCAAAGTTACAAGCTGAACAAAAGTGGATAAACAAAAAAGACAGGACAAGGGCCAAATAAAACTGTCACCCAAGGATCAACCCCAAAGAAAGTGAAAAAAAATAAATCCTAAAAACTATGAAACCGCCAGTTCTTCATCGCTGAAGTTTATTAGTATCTTGCAAGTAAAATCAGAAGTATGATCCTCAACTCTAACTTGTACTTAGGTCTCGGCTTCAATCTCTGCAACGGTTGCATTAGGTCCTGCCATATACGGGCCAAGAGTGACACCTTTCTTTTGTGGAAGTTGGCTGATTTTCTTCAAGTCCTCCTCAGTCAATGAAAAGTCAAAGATTTCGAGATTCGCCTTCATCCTATCTTTGTTGTAGCTTTTTGGCACAACCACGACCCCTTGCTCATACAACCACCTCAAAGAAACCTGAAAACAATCAACCAAGAGAGTTCATATAACCTAAAAATGCCAAAATTGGGCTTCAATTGTTATTTCAGAAACCCTCCAACCAATTCAATCAAGGGCAATGTGTTAACACTCTACTTTTCAATGATACATTGAATTCACATCGTAGTATAAATGAATCCGAATTTGAAGCCATCGCTTTTGTATAATGAACTATGTGCCATCATTTTATTATACGACATTGGATTATAATGACTCATATCATCTTAACTTGGAAGAATCTATGATGTAGGATCATTGGTGATACACAGAGAATCTAACTATTTAAAGTGCTAAAGGAAATCTGATCTCTTGTAAATACGTTTTTCATGAATCCAATAAAATGCATTATAATTAAGAAAGTAAAACGCAAGCACTATTTAGCATCAATTAATGAACACAAAAAGCTACCTGAGAAGATGTTTTCCCATGGGCTTTGGCTATTTCTTCAATAACATCAGTTTTGTCGAAAACAGCAGCTCCCAAGGGACGGTATGCAGTGATAACTATCCCATTTTTCTTGCAGAATTCTCTAAGTTCTTTGTGTTGCCAATTTGGGTTCATCTCAACCTTTTCATTCAAAAAAATTAGTATTGTATTGATTAATAATTATGATTTAAATTAATCTGTTTCTTGTTGTGGTCAACTGTTTTACCTGGTTGACTGCAGGGGGTGTTTTGCAAGAGGAAAGGATTTCTTGAAGCTTCTTTGGAGAGCAATTACTAACACCAATTGATTTGGCTAGGCCAAGGCTTAGCGCTTCTTCCATGCCCTCCCACACTGCCTTAAGATCAATGGATGTGATACTGTCTGCTGGTAGCGGTGGTCTAAATGGCGCATTTAACTTCATCGGCCAGTGAATCAGATACAAATCTACGTACTCCAACCCAAGATCCCTGCACAAATCATTAAATTCAATCAACAAATACATCCCAACCTTACCAACAAGAGTAAGTAAGGCTTATAAAAACCAGTTTTTCCAAACACAAGTAAAAACAAAGTTTAGTTTTGCTATCAAAGTTGTCGGTCCATCAGTTAAAATTGTCAGATTCATTACTATATGACATACCTGATATTTTGAACCGATGGAGATAGAATAATCAGGTAGTAAAATTGACAGTTATATTGTTTAGAAAAAAGGGGTGTTTCAATCAAAGCATCTGTTTTGCTATCAAAATTGTTTTCCATCATTATAATTGGAGGAAGTCTTGTGTGAGACGGTCTCATACGTGAGACGGGTCTTGTTGAGAGAGAAAATGGGCTTGACCCGCCCCATCCATAAGGGGGCAAACCATTTACTTTCTTAATAAAACCCGTCTCACACGTGAGACCGTCTCATACAAGTTTTTGTCTGTCAGATTCCTATCTATCATTCTCCTTCAGTCCCAAAATAACTTGCGCTAATTTTCTTTCTTGGTGTTTCATTCGTAAGTCCTACTTCCTAAAATGTCAAATTTTATATTTTTTTTTATTTACCATACCCCACTTGTCTTACTCACACACTTAAATTGTTAGTCTCACTCTAAAATCATCGTACTCACAACCACTTTCCCACTCACTATACTTGTGAATATATATACTCTCTTTGATTCTCGTGCAACTCCAAAATAGTGCAACATGTTTTTTGGGATAGAGAGACTATGACATACTCCCTCCGTCTCACTCGAATTATGACACATTTCCATTTTGGATGTCTCTTTTGAATTAGACAACCCAAAAATGGAAGTGTTTTATTTAATGAGACTCACATTCACACTCACAACAACATTCCACTCATTATTCTCTACCTTTCATACTCACAACACCTACTTCACTAATACATTTTCCATAATCCCCGTGCCCAATCCAAAAATCTTAATTAGAGTGGGACGGAGTGTGTGTGACATATTGAACTGACAAATTGACATAAAACAGCCTAATAGTTAAATGGAACAATAATATTCTTTACTGTTCAGGAAAAATTCCTGTTTTAATGCTTCTGAAAATGTCACAAAATTTCTTTAATAAATATCATAAAATAAATGAAATTAAACTTACTGTAGACTCTTGCGCAAGGCAGGCAAAACAAGTTCTCTTTCAGTAGAATCACACCACAGCTTTGTCGTAATAAAAAGCTCATCACGAGACTTAATGAGGCCGAGACGAAGAGCTTCACGGATTGCTTCGCCGATCGGAGCTTCCGAACCGTACATAGCGGCTGTATCAAAGTGGCGGTAACCGACCTTGATCGCTTCGAGAATGGCGGCTAGGACCACATCATGGCCGTCGAAGTTGGCTGATCCGGTACCTAATCCGATCACTGGCATGTTTTGAACTCCGTCAACGGACTTAATTTGAACTGAAGGTACGTTCACCATTTTCGCTAATTCAAAAGGTAATTTGCAAGAGAGAGAGAGAAATAGAGAGAGAGAGAGAGAGAGAGATTGCAGTAAATTGAATATGGATTTTCGATTTGGATGGAATTGATATAAATTGAGAATGGGGACTGAGAATTTATAGAAAAATTGTTTGAAATCCAATTGTGAGAGTCAAACGTTGAAGTTGATGAATCATCGGTGACGTAGTAGAGGTAACAATTTTATAGGTTTATTTGGACGTCGGTAACTAGCATCTAGAAAAGCCGCCGCAGCATCCGGGTGATTATAAAAATTGCTCTACTCTTTTGACCTCTTCCATTCGTAGATCAATAGCGTCGTCGAATCTGTAGAATGTAGATCCATACCACCCGGAATATGACATTACTGTACGATCTGTCATATTTTAGTGCCACAAAATAAAAATAAATTCTACATCCCTCTCATTTTCCACTTAAAAAAGCTTAAAATAAATGATATACTCCCTCCGTTCCATTGAGAGTGAGACTAGAGGAGTGGGCACGATATTTAAGATAAAGTGATATATATGTGGTAGAAAATGAAGAGAGAGAATGAGTGGGGTAAATAGTGGTGTTGGTTGAATAAAATGAGTGGTGGAAAATGAAGAGAGAGAATGAGTGGGGTTAAATAGTGGGGAATGATGAATATAAGTATATTAAAACATTTCCATTTTGGGTAGTCTCACTTTAAGTGGGACGGCCCAAAAAGGAAAGAAGTCTCACTTCTAGTGGGACGGAGGGAGTATATATATATATATATATATATATATATATATATATATATATTTAATTTATAAAGACAAAGGAATATTTGACATTAAGTCAAAACCAGCAATTAAAACAAAAGAAACAGTCATTCTCTTATTTTCTAAGAATCAAACCATGAGTTTATTCTCAAAATCATCAATCAAAAAATATATCTCTCAAGGATACAAATTTTTACACATATGATTAGTACAAGTTGCAATCAAACCTTTAACAATGGAAGGATTAAACACAAGTATACAAATAGCTTTAAGAGATGCTAGACATCTAAATTACATAGACTCTTTATTAGAAGCCATAGAAACAAGTTTAACAAATGGACCGAGTCTCCTCGGATAGGCCCGAGTCTCCCTAACGTTAGTTAACAAACGTGCATGTGTGTGTGTGTATTTCAAAAATGGGAGAAACTGATATTTTAACAAAACTGATTAATTATTTAACAAAAAGGGTTATTTTGCAAACATTCCAGTAAAAAAAGGAAGAGACTAGAAAATGCACTCCCTAGCCAAAGTAGCCGTACGGCTAGGGAGAGCATTCCAGGGGTTTTTGACAGTTTATCAGAAAACTGTCCAGTTTCAGGCGAAACAGAGTGTTCTTGCTGAAACTGGACTGAAATGATCATTTTCAATTATTTTATTTAACAAAAACATGGATTTAATCATCCCTATGTCATTGATCACAACTTAGACACCAAAAACAAAGGTTTTGGGTGTGATCAAGACAATCATTGGGGAAATTTTGAGAAAGGTGATGAACATGCCCTTTGGGCTAAAATTGCCATTTGATGAGTAAAGATTGGAACTTTACCATCAAAATGGAATTTTTATGAGAGATTAACCTTGAGAGACAACAAAAACAACATAAAGATCCAACCTTTATGACCCAATCTTAGGGATTTTTTGCTAGATCAAGGTTGTGATGATAAAGATTGAGCCTTTATCCCCCAGCATGATCATCATGGCCTAGTTTGTGTAATACCAACATAAAGACATGAGCTTTCACCTTGATAAAGAGATCTTTAAGCTATTTAGAACAAGAAATTAAACCATGATCATCCTTAGGTTTGAACCTCTTTCACACAAAAGCATGAAGGGCACCTTGAATCATGCTCATAGTTTAGTTCACATTATATGTATATATATAGGATATATATGCTTGAAATGGACAAGTCTTGTAGTAATATAATATATGTATGCTTGAAATGGACAAGTCTTGCAAGAATGTAAATTTGCTTGAGAGGACAAGTCTTACAAGAATGTAAACAAGAACAAGTAATGTGGTTAACAAAGCAAAATAGAATTGAGATGAAGAGAAGATGGGGGAAGGGGACCTCACCTATGATGGTTCTAGTCTATCTTCCTTTCATTCACTCAATTATAAGGGTGATTTCTCTCTCAGACACGATTTCTGCAGAGTTTCCCCTATCTAAACAATATTCTTCCCCCCTGAAATGATCAGCATGGGGTTCAATTTATAGGGACTGAGGGTGCCCAACATAGCCGTACGGCTCAACCCTTCAGGTACCCAAACCATCCGTACGACTCGACTTGGCGAGCTTTTGGATTTTTCTAAGTTTAATTCCAGTTCAGTCCTGGAATATTAGGTTTATCCTAGTGAGGTCCTGGCCCATTGGTTTATACCTAAATGGTACCAATAATTCCTCTAAAGTAGGTCAAATTCAGATTGGGGTACTTACAGAGCCCCTCGGCAACGTCGCTTTTGAAGAAAGCGGGGTTGTCGACAAAATAAGCATCCCAATCTGATGGGAGGACGGCTTGGCCGATTTGTTCTATGGCTGGACCTAGAGGTATATGATTCCTACGTATCCCTATTCGAGGGAATCAAGCCTAACATATTTCGGGTGAGAGATTTTAAGGCTACTCAAACCTATGGGCCTTAGGTGGATATTCATTCATCCTTTCCTAAACAGGCATGGCTCAAAGGCCGGACTTGGTCAACTTGGCTCTATTCGGAGAGGGTTGACTAAGGGGGATGGCATGGCTCAGAGGCTAGACTTGATCGACTTAGCTCTATCGGAGAGGGTTGACTCAAGAAATGGGCATGGCTCAGAGGCTCAAACAATGGGCATGGCTCAGAGGCTGGGCTTGATCGACTAGGCTCTATCAGGAGAGGGTCGAATCGAGGGTAACTGGTCTTACATCCGACTAAGGATTGCCGGGACACATTGTCAATTTGGTCAACTTTTCTCATGGCAGAGGGTCGACTACACAAACTGGTCAACTTATCTCAAGGCGGAGGGTCGACTGCACAAACTTGTCTTATGTCTCTCCAGACTGCCGTCACAATGATAGGTTTTCTCTAACCTGGCCACTCTCGGGGGTCAAAGGTTTTCTTAACCTAATCATGACTATATTAGTCTTACGCCCTACCAAGGGCTGCCGAGGCAATAACATCTTAACTTTCATCCTGGACTTATGAGGTATGGCCGGGACTTTCACGATTTCACTTTCTACCCTGGCCTTACGAAGTACGGCCGGGTCAACCAAAATCCAATGGTCTTACGCCATGCCGGATGTCCAAGGACGAATCTCACGAAACCTAATGGTATTACGTCACGCCGGACGGCCAAAGGACAAATCTCACAGAGCCTAATGGTCTTACGTCACGCCGGACGGCCAAAGGACAATTTTTCACATTTTTAACTGGACTTACGAAGAACGGCCATGTTAACTTCACAAATTCAAACTCTTAACCTGGACTTACGAAGTACGGCCGGATTAACAAAAATTTCAAACTCTTAACCTGGACTTACGAAGTACGGCCGGATTAACACAAATTTCAAACTCTTAACCTGGACTTACGAAGTACGGCCGGATTAACACAAATTTCAAACTCTTAACCTGGACTTACGAAGTACGGCCGGATTAACACAAATTTCAAACTCTTAACCTGGACTTACGAAGTACGGCCGGGCTAATTTCATACTCTTAACCTGGACTTATGAGGTGCGGCCGGGCTAACGCTAATTCTCACATTCTTAACTGGACTTACGAAGTACGGTCATGTTAATTTCACAAAGCTGGTCTTACGTCCATCTAGGGACTGCCCGATTTTCATTTTCATTGGGAACCTAATCTCTCTGGGTTCAATTCAAGTTGCATGAGCCAAAAGGGGCATTTTTCGGGGGTATTTATGACATTGGTTGGGAAGGGGCTTTGAATGGGTAGGACCACAAAGCTAACTCTCAACAAGAAATCATTAATTCTGGCAGGGCTAAAGTAGCCGTACGGCTAGGGGAGGAAACACTCCTTTTTCACTCAATTTTGTTCCAGGCCTGGTCATCCTCTTAAATATCACAGTCTGAAGTTCATCAATCAGTTCATCATCTTCATTTCGAAAGCTTTATCTTCCATGGAGCCTTTTCTCGTGGAAAAACCACCAAAATTGTCCAAAATTCATCAAGAATGCTTTGAGGGCAACCTTAGGATTTGAATGATGTACCGTATGAGGAATCACAAGGGAGTTTTCTGATCCAAACTTGGTCTCCAATCCCTTTGGTCTCTCAAGGAGTTCATCCCGGATCTTGAGCTATTAAGAGCCGCTGCGTCCTTTTGTGATGTTAGGAGATATGTATATTGCTTCTCCTACAACGAAATCACTCCAACCTATAAGGACTTCAAGGCTTTGGTGGTGGCGTAGACACGGAGGTCATTTCTCAACCCTCGGTTGATGACACCATGTGTGTCGAAAGGTTGGTCTCTCTTCTCGACATTCCTTTGGAAGAGGCCCAATGTATGGTTCTTAATCACACTTTCATTGACATTTCGGATCTCCCCGAGAAGTTCATGGATCGCACGGATGAGGCTTCTTGGAATGCCTTTGGTTTGTGCATTCTCGCCTTTTTCTACATGGTTGGATCCAAAGGTACCTGTCATAGGGTTTTACTGAGTGTCCTTAAGGAGTGCCGTGTGGGGAAGGATATTGTCCCCTTGATCTTGGGCGAAACCCTTCATGGCATGGACCACTTGGCTTTGGGAGACGGCTTCATGCATAGCGGTAGCCCCACCTTACTCACTTTGTGGTTGAGGGAGAGGTTGATGGCCATTCTCGAGGCTCCTATCTCTCACAGACCGTGGTCTTATTCCTTGAGAGGTATCCTCTTGGATTTCATTCAGAGTGACTGGGAGGCTTGCATGGCTCGCCTCACGACTGCCGAGATCCATTGGTCAGTCCCACATTGGCGTATCAGCTCGGTGCGGGAGTATCAGGATAATCCCCTTTCGTTCGGGTGCCGGGACTCTTGGGATCGTATTACTACATCCATTCTTTGGTCCGTCGTCAGTTTGGATTACTGCAGACTCCACTATTGGAGTGGTTTGGTGTTAACCCGGAGCACTTGAGGCTTACTCCCTTGTCTATGTGGGACTGTAGACACCCCGCCTTGGATCGCTCACCCCGATTGCACACTTGATTTTGTGTTTCTCCCTCTTTTAAGTGTTTTCTGTTAGTTTCTGTTACTTTGGTTAAGTTCCAGACAGACTCCGTTAAGTCCCGGGACTAAACTGAATAACAGTCCGAACTTTCTAGTCCATTCTGTCAAAAATTGCTTCTCAGAGTCGCGCGCCTCCGCCCCTTGAGGCCAAACGCGCGCGCCTTCCGCCGCCTAGGTGGGATGCGCGCGCTTCTGGGGCGTGTCAGTTACAGATTCTGCCCAATAATCTCTCCCTTGCTCATTATACATGATTTTGCCCGGGAAAGATTTCTTGGAGACTCTGTTTGGCTCCAAAAACAATCCTATTTCAACTATAAAAACCCCTCCAATCCATCATTGGAGGAGGACCTTGAAAAATCATTACTTTTAAAACCTTTTACTCACTTCTTTCCTAGACTCTTTCTTAGGATTTCTTCAACTAAGTGTTCAACCTCTTCTTCAAGGCTTTACAAGAGGTTCCCTTTTGAAGGATACTATAGGTAAATGTCTTAAGCATTTCTCTTTTTCTCCTTCTTCTTCTCTTTTAATCAAATGTGCAATCACCCAAAACCATTTGGGACATGACACCAACGGTCCTTTCATTACATTGAATTGGCCTAGGAGTCATCTCCCTACATTTTAACTCTAAAACCACTTTTTATCATCATTTTAATAGGAAGAACGCATTTATCTTTAAAAGTGAATTATGAACAAACAAGACCGACGTTGCTCGGGCGAAATGGGTGTTTAAGTACTTCCCATTTCGTAACCTAACCCCCGAACCCCTCATCCCAAAGAATCTCTGTTTTCGTAAATCAAACTTAGGCTCATAAAACATTAGGTTTTCTTACGTTCCTAAAAAACGTGGGTGGCGACTCTAAAACACGATTAGACATCCTAGGGTAATCCATGCGCTCTAGCCAAGTCGTGGGCCCGCCCCGGGGTATCCACAGTGGTGACTCTGCTGGGGACTGCTTGAGGGTTAAACTTGTGTTTCTGTTCATAATTCACTTTTCTGGGCATTCTGGAAATTGACATGGGAAGCGCGCGCCTCGGGCCTTCATGGTCCAAAGCGCGCGCGTCCCGCGTCAAATTCCAGAATCGCCCGCCTTCCATGTGTTCTTCCTATTCTTCCTATTATTTCGTGCTAACAAACGTTGCAGGAGTTCCATCACACAATCAGGACCAGGGCAATCCCCTGAGTCCATAAGTTTCTGATAATCTGAAAGGTGAGCCCAGAAGCGGGCGCCTCCCAGATACAATGCGCCAGGCGCGCGCTTCCCATAACACTAGCCCGAGGCGCGCGCTTCTGGGCCAATTTCCAGGGCAAGAACATGTTTCAGTGACTGAACAGAACAGTGGGGTGTGGGCATAGTTGCCTGCATCAGAACAGAATTGAACCCTTTGAACTGTTTAATTTTATGTTTTATTTACCGGTCACACGGGTGATTCGGGAGTTGTAATTTACGTGCTTATGTGTTTTTTTTATCTTTTCTTTTCAAAAAAAAATAAAAATAAAAATTGTCACGTGATAGACCTCACACTACATGCACATTTCTCCTATAAATTGCTCACTATCGAGTCGCACAAGTCCAACCCCAAACCCGTTAAGGCCCGTCCTAGAAAGTTTCAAGTTCCACTCGACCTTGGCTCTTTCGAAGCGGTAAACCTCAGCCCGTGGCGTAGTTCATGACTACATGCCGGGGGTGACCTTTAAGCCTCTCTTTAAGCCGAGCACAAACCACACAATTCTAGTTAGGGTCTAACACTCCATGACCAAGTCGGTTTCCATTCGCCGAGATTTCCCTAAACTAATGTTTTCAAATCATACGTGCCAATTTGTTGAAACGGACGCAATAAAAATCTGTCCCCAAAAGTGGTTATTTTGGACGAAAATAAAAAAAATCCGTCCCCGCATGTATGCTTTACTACATTAATTTAGTTTAATCCCGACACATGTAGGATTCACAAACGCGATGGAATCCGATGAGTATATGGGAGCGCGAGATGGTCTATACACTAGTGTGACGATTCCATTATCTTTTTAGAAACCCCAAAAGGGACCCATTCCCTCCGACTTATAAAAAAAAAGAGTCTTTTTTCTTATGTGGTTCGAGTCGTGTGCCCAACTGTGTGTTCTCAACCTCTTCATGGACCGAAAGTGTGAACCGAGACTGACAAGGGCTACTTCTCCAATTATAGGTCCGATTGGCACTCTCCGCATCTACAGAGATTCATCCAACAGGCTTGTCCGTGAACCGATCACTCCAACAGCTTCTACATCATCAATGGCCGGCGACTCCAGCACCAACAACGCCATGACTCTCGAACAACTTTCCGCCATGGTTCAAACGCTCCAACAACAAGTCTCTACCCTTAACCAAGAGGCTCAAACCAAAGAAGCCTTGTGGCAAGCTCATGTTGACAGTCAAAGGGAGGCCCACGAGGCTGAGGTTGACCAACTGAAAGCCAAGCTCCTCAAACTCTCCAAGAACAAAGGGGTTAATGACAATGAGGAATACGAGTGGACCGAGGGTTTGTTTGAAACCCCATATGTCAGTGCCCGTACCAAAAAAGTGGGGAAACCAAGCACCGAAAACAACGACCCCAAAATGGTCGATTCCATCATGGCCTACATTGATCAGAAATTCGACGGCCTCAACATGGGAAAAGGCTCCAACACAAGCCTTTATCAGTCATCCATCCTCATGAGCACGATGGCCGCTCTCCCCGACAAATTCAAGATGCCCGACATTAGCAAGTTTAAGGGAAACTCATGCCCGATGGCCCACATCGAGACTTACATTTGGGCTATGGTTCCGAAGAAGGTCTCCCCAAAAGTTATGGCTCAATGCTTTCCTCTCACTCTCGAGGGGGCGGCAAAGGATTGGTATGCAACTCTCCCGCTCACTGTCCATCTTGATTGGGATGCCGCTATGCTTGCCTTCAAAAATCAATATCAAGGCAACACCACTCACCGGCCCACAAGGAAAGAGCTCGAGAACACCATTCAAAGAGACAACGAATCCTTCATTGACTTCACAAGGAGATGGATGACAAGCTCTCTGAAATTGTTGAGAGGCCAAACACAAAAGAGCAAATGGACATCTTTCTCAAGCGTCTCAAGATTGATCTCCGCACCCACCTAAGTGGGGCTTGCTACTCTGACTTCTCCCAAATGTATGAGGCGGGGGTACGTATGGATGACTTTCTCAAAGAGATTAAAAAGGCCACTCCTACTTACCGATACAAGGCCGCCTCTAGTTCAAACAAAGAGTCTTCTGTCAATGCCGTTACTACTGACAAGGGGAATTACAAGAAAGTCCCTCCACCACAAGGCAAGCGGTTCCAAAACGACCGCGTTTACACTCCTCTCAATGGCATGACCATCACCGAGGCCTATGAAGCTCTAAAGGCCAAGGGGCAAATAACTCATTTCCAAGGGTACAAGCTACCACAACCGCTCCGTCCTAATCATGCCCACCACAAATGGTGTGACTACCATCAATGCACCGGCCACCTCACCGAGGATTGCTTCTCCATCCGCAACACCATCCAAGACCTCATAGACAAGAAGGAATTCATAATCCCTAATGAGGGTGGTGTCAATGTAATAGAGGTAGGAGAGTTTGAAGGAACCACTCATTCGATCCCAATTGTGAATGAGGGCTCCGATGATATGAATAAACTTGATAATTCTTGTTATGTTGTGACGTATGATGAGATTATGAGGGAAGTCTTAGAGAATAGGAAGAATAAGCTACAAGGGACCGTGAACGTGCTCACTCGCAGTGGCCGAGTAACAACGAGCGCAATCCCTCCCAATACCGCAGCAACCAACACCTCTTCTCAAAGATCGCAAGCACGCGACATACCCGAAGATCCTTTGTTAACACAACTCAAGAAGACGCAAGCCAACATATCCATCTGGGACCTTATTGCATCATCAAAAAGACACCGAGACCTCGTCATCAAGAACTTGGATGACACATCGGTCTCTCCCGACGCGACACCCGAGGACCTCACAGCAATGATAGGTCACATTCACTTCGGCAATGTCATCACTTTTGCCGACATGGACCTCCCGCCATTTGGGTCCGAACACAATGAAGCCATCTACCTCAAAGTAAAGGCAAGGGGGAGACCCATCTCAAGAGTTCTAGTAGACGGTGGTTCTGCACTCAATTAATGCCTAGCCGAGTCATGGGCATACTGGGGCTCAAAAGCTCCGATTTACAACCCTCCGCACAAGTTATTAGAGGATACGACAGCACTGCACGTACAGTCATGGGAATGTTAGAAGTTGATATCGAATTTGGAAGCATGATCATGTCCGTCCCATTCCAAGTACTTGATGTCCCTGCTTCATTCAACTTACTTCTGGGCCGACCTTGGATCCATAGTTCCAATGCGGTACCCTCCACTCTCCATCAGTGTGTCAAGATCAGAAATGGGGACGAGATAGTCACCATTATGGCCGAGAATGTCACCATCCACAGAAATGGGGGACAACCCGTTCACCAAGTCCAACATGGGATATAAGATGCCACTCTCTCCGGCGTCAACACCATCGACAAAGAAGGGGGAAATAGACAATGGACCCTCGGCAATCCTAAAATCCTCCGCATGATGAGGAACATGAATCACTTTCCCGGTCTAGGCCTAGGTAAGCATCAACAAGGGATATTGCACCCCGTAGAAGTTCCTTTTGTTAAGAACAAGTTTGGCCTGGGGTACGAGCCTACCGAAGACGACTTGAAATACGAGCAAGCAGTCAAGAATCAAAAGACCCAAGCTCGCAAAGAAGGTCGACAATATAAAATCCATGACTTTAGGCCTTACCGCAACACACTAAACGGTTACTTTGTTCGCCAAGGGGAAGATGTTCCGTACATGATCTTTCCCGAACCATGGGTTAACAACAAGGGCGTCAGAAAGCCCGGTCTCGAGATCTTCACTGACTATGAAATACCGACACAAGAAAGGGAGCCTACTCCAATGTCACCCCGAGAGTGGTGGGGCAAGAAAGTGACTATAGAGTCTGAGGTAGAGATTACCGTGGGGGAAGAACTATCCGATCTAGCCTCCATGTTCGAAGAATTTGCCATCATAGACGATTGTCAAGTCAACGCCATCTACGACACTGTTGTCAGAAAGGAAACCATCAGTGAAATCCCGCCAAGCTCCGAGCCAATCAACAACTGGTATTCAACGAAGGGGCCAGTAGTATCCGAGGATTTCTTTATCCGAGAAATGGGTTGCAAACCCCGTACAGTAACAAAGGAAGAGCGGCTTACACTTACTTTCGAGTTTGAGAATGTTTTTAATACCCTCACCCAAGAGGATATGGAGGCAATAGCCGAGCGTGTGTTTCCTTTCTTTGCTAATGAAAAATTTGATATTTTTGAGTACCCCGAGATTGCAAACATCATAAATGATGAATTAACTAATAACAAACTTAATGAACAAGTTAATAACGATTCATATTATGATGAAATAGACCACGAAAACATAACATACCTAAATGAACTAGCTCAACAGGTTCGTTGTCATGGTGAAAATGGTCCAGGGGCTGATGAGGAATTGCATGTTGTTAATCTGGGTACCGACGAAGAGCCGAAAGAAACAAAGATTGGCAGCTTCTTCAAGGGGGAAGACAAAGACAGATTGACTGCACTGCTCAGAGATTTGTGGATGTATTCGCATGGTCGTACAAAGACATGCCGGGTTTGGACAGAAAGGTCGCGGAGCACAGAATTCCGATCAGAGAGGACGCTAAGCCAGTTAAGCAGAAGCTCAGAAAGATCAAGCCAGAATGGTCTCTACAAGTCAAAGAAGAGATTGAAAAGCTCCTCAGTGTGGGTTTCATCAAAGTCATTGAGTATCCGACTTGGCTAGCCAACATTGTGACAGTCAGAAAGGCAAACGGCAAGGTTCGGATTTGTGTGGACTTCCAGGATTTGAACAAAGCTTCCCCGAAAGATGATTTTCCACTACCAAACATCGACATGCTCGTCGATTCAACTGCCAACTATGAAGTCCGCTCATTTGTGGACGGTTTTGTCGGTTACAATCAGATTCTCATGTCCGAAGAGGATCAACACAAGACAGCTTTCACAACTCCGTGGGGGACCTTCTGCTACACAGTCATGCCGTTCGGACTAAGGAACGCTGGGGCTACTTACCAGAGGGTTGTTACGGATCTATTCCATGACATGATTCATAAAGAGATCGAGGTCTATGTAGACGACATGATCATCCATTCGAAGGGAACCAACGGTCAACATTTGATCGATCTTCACAAGTTCTTTGAAAGGCTTCGACAACACAAAATGAGACTCAATCCCGCAAAGTGCACTTTTGGGGTCGTCAGAGGAAAGGTCCTCGGTTACATGGTCACTGAGAGGGGAATTGAAGCCGATCCCTCCAAGATCAAAGCAATCATTGACATGCCTCCTCCAAGGACGCAGAAGGAAATCAAAGGTTTCATGGGCAGACTTCAATACATCAGTCGATTTGTGCACCAACTCACTTCCATGTGTGAGCCGATCTTCAAGCTACTCAAAAAGAATGTGGCTCTATAATGGACCGATGTGTGCCAAGAAGCCTTCGACCAAGTGAAGCATTACTTGACATGCCCTCCAGTTATGGTTCCACCGCACAAGGAGAAGCCTCTCTTGATCTATCTCACTGTCAATGATAAAGCCCTAGGGGCTATGTTAGCACAAGAACAGCGAGACTCTACAAAAGAGAATGATATCTACTTTGTCAGCCGCCGGTTTCAAGGAGATGAAAAGAACTACTCTGTCTTAGAAAAGTCTTGTGCTGCATTGGTTTGGGTTACTCAAAAGCTCAAGTTTAGAAGTATTCGGTGATTCCCTAAGGACATGTATACTCCAATCGGGGCTCGAAGCAGCCCTCGAGAGAAATGTCACATGTTTAGAAGTATTCGGTGATTCCCTGCTCATCATCAATCAGACATCTGGAAAATGGAAGATTCAAGACTCGACTCTGCAACGGTATGGTCAACATGTCGAGGAGTTGGTTGAACAGTTTCAAGAAATCACCTTCAACTACCTGCCAAGGGACAAAAACTGCTTTGCTGATGCACTAGCCACCATCGCTTCACTGGTCGAAATACCTGAGGGTAAAATTGTGAAGCCCTTCAAAATTTCCCAAAGGAACAGTCCGGCATACTGCATGAGTATCGAGATCAACAAGGTCCAAGCAAACTCCCCGTGGTACGCGGATATCATGAATTTCCTCAAGGATGGTACCTATCCCGAGAGTAGCAATAAGAAGTCTCAAATGGCATTGCAAAGACTAGCCTCCCGATATGTACTGATTGGGGATCCATTCTACAAAAGGCACCACGAAGGGATCAATCTCCTATGAGCAAATGAGACCGAAGCTCAAGAAATAATGCATGAGATCCACGAAGGTGAATGTGGGCCCCACATGAACGGGTTTATGTTGACTAAGAAGATACTCCGCATGGGTTATTATTGGAGTACCATGGAAAAGGACTGCATCGAGAAAGTCAAGAGGTGCGCCAAATGCCAATTCCATGCCAATCTACAGCACGCTCCACCCTCACAGCTTTACAATATGACCACGCCTTGGCATTTCTCTTGTTGGGGCATAGACATCATTGGAAAAGTCCACCCTACTGGCAGCAACGGACAATCTTTTGTCCTAGTAGTCGTGGACTATTTTACGAAATGGGTCGAAGCACAGGCTTACCGAGTTCTCAACGCCAAGAAAGTGGCCGAATTCGTGAAAACCCACATCATGTGTCGATACGGTGTTCCTCATGAGATCATCTCAGATAACGGTTCTCACTTTGAGAAAGAGATTGACGCGCTCCTGGTAGAATACAATATTGCTAAGCACAAGTCATCTCCATACCGCCCTCAAGCAAATGGCGCGATCGAGGCAGCTAATAAGACAATTGAGACCATTGTGAATAAAATGGCCTCCACTGGAAGGGATTGGCCCGAAAAGCTACCTCTAGCGTTATGGGGCTACCGCACGTCAATACGGACAGCGACCGGAGAAACTCCTTATGCACTGGTATATGGTTCCGAAGCTGTGCTACCAATAGAGCTCGAAGTTCCATCCCTACGGGTCCTCCTCAAGAACCAAGTCAATGAAGTTGATTTGATGAAAAGTCGATACGAACAGCTAGCCCTACTCGACGAGAAGAGGCTAAGAGCAATCGAACGTACAAGAGCCTATCAACAAAGAATGGCTAGGGCTTTCAACAAAAAGGTGAAGCCCCGAAACATCACTGTGGGAGATTTGGTCTTGAGACAACACCCTCCTAATGCCATGAACCCCCTTGGAAAATGGGGACCCCGATGGATCGGTCCGTACGTAGTCAAGAAGATACTAAGCGGCGGTGCAGTCCGACTCGTGGACTTAGACGGAGATCAGCTACCAAAGGAAGCCAACCTCGACAAATTGAAGAGATTTTACGTCTAATAAACGAAGACCATAAAAAAAAAAAAATCGCTAGGTTGAAAACCCGCAGGGGCGGCCTAGGCAAAAATTAGAGCACGTGCAAAAAAGAAGCCCGCTAGATTGAAAACCCAAAAGGGCGGTCTAGGCAAAAAACAGGGTGCACATAAAAAAAATGGTCTTCGTTTGTTTGAACTACGGAGACCTGAGCCTCTACACTGAGGAACGTAGGCAACCTTCGGGTGCGGTCTAAAACATAAACAAAATACCCAAACCATTTCGAATTAACGAGATGCAATTTTTATTCATTTCTTGAATCACTTTTATCATTACAATGGAAATGTTGAGCTATTAAAAGACATTAAAACATAAATCCTAAACAAGTGGTCTATTCTAATTGCAATCTCGGTGGTACGAAAGAAATATCTAATCTTTCTTCGGTTTGGGGACCCATCACTTTTGGGGACGGCCTTTAGTGATGGAGGTGGAGCATTCTCGAGACCGCCAAGACGAGAAAAGACACTCGGGCGAGATGGAGCTTCATCAACAACCTTCTCCTTGCCCTTGCTAGAAGGAGCTTTGACCGGAACAACCACGGGACGCTTCCACACGTGGGAAGAATTTCCCTTGCCTTTCTTCTTCTTAGGCAAATAACGAGGCCTATAATCCCTCACATGGACCACCGGCTTCACGGAATCCACGGCAACAACACCCTCATTTGGTCTTCCCAAACAATCAAAGACACTAGGACGCGTCTTCACAATCGGAGCAATGGGGACGGACTTATCACCTTCGGGGACGGAAACTTCGACTTCAAAAGTAAAGGTCATCGGGGCCATCGCTACAAGAATTTTGAAGTATAGAGTAAGGGAAAGGATGCAGGATATTGCTGTGTGATCATTCTGATCGAAAATGGTTTGAATTTATAGCTGTTAGAGTGCCCTGCTCAGAAAAGAAAGAGGCTGGAATTCAGCAAGCCAGAAGCGCGCGCCTCCGACAAGCGATTCCAGATGCGCGCGCCTCCCGCGACCAAAGCCAGACGCGCGCGCGTTTGACAGCAGACAGAAACAGAACATGCCCTTGTCAGTTCAAGAAGGAAGCCCAGGCACGTTCAAATGCCTTCAACCTGCAAGAAATCATATCCCAGCACAGAAAAGGAGTTCAAGCAACAATGATGAACACATTTGGGCACACATTTGTTTGTAAAGAGTCGGCACTTAGGAACAAGTCTAGACAGATAACTAAAAAATCATAGTAAATAGCTAGGATTGTAAATACATGCTAAATGTTTATTACAGGTAAATAAAAATGTTTTCAATCTCTCGTCCTCTCTAGAAGGCTACTCAGAGTCATCATCATCGGCACCACCATGCCCACCCCCACTGCCGCTCTCAGTCTCCTCCTCATCATCATCATCATCATCAACGAATTCTTCCTCCTCAGATGTCTCCACCACAACATCATGCCGGGTCCTCTTGGCAGCTCTCCCTGATGAACTAGCACAACCTCGGCTCTGGCTACCTCCTCGGCTCAGACTCCTACTCTGGCTACCTCCTCGGCTCAAACTCTTGCTCATTGACCGCCTCGCCGAAGAGACAGCCTCATCAATATCCAGTGCAGCATCCCTGCAACCTCGTCCCATGCCCCTAGCACCTCGGGCAGCTCCTCTCGCAGCACCGGAAACAACACCAGCAGCATCTCTAGTCATGGCGGCAATGTCCCTGCACAGCCCTAGCACCCTCTCCTCCAACTGATGGAGTCTCCTTCTCATCCCTTTGTTCTATCTGCCCAAGTGCCTATAAGCAGCTACAGATACCTGTCACAACAAATGACAGAAAAAGAAAATTGCATCAATACAAAGAACAGAAAAGCAAGACTGGAACTGAGAAAGGCAAAGACAGTCAGGAAAGTATACCACAGTATCCTGAACAGGAGGCTCTCTCTCCGGCGATA
The DNA here is from genome assembly GCA_026119855.1 of Campanula takesimana. NCBI lineage: Eukaryota > Viridiplantae > Streptophyta > Magnoliopsida > Asterales > Campanulaceae > Campanula > Campanula takesimana. Next base: position 1,486,953 of record JAOWBW010000134.1, read on the forward strand.
TGTCCTCAGGAACAATTTACCTCTGCTCCTCATACACCCCAAAGTTTGAATAAGTATAATAGGAAGGAGGCAAAGGTGGATCAAAGCAATATCCAGCGCCGGTGGGATAGAATCGAGCCGAAGTCTGTGGAGCAGCATGTGTCTCCCTCGGATCAGTAAACATGAAACCCTGCTGGAGGTTATGCTCTCAGAATAAATCGTAATCCTGCTCTAGATGAATGAAAGGGACAGCATCAACCCCCGCAATGTAGACTGCCCGGTCTGCCTCTGAAAGAGCCCTCCAATTACGAGGACAGAAAGGAGGAACATCAAGAACCGCTGGCCTAGGAGGGTGGTGGAAGTCCGTCACCTGACCACCATGCTGCTAGAACACACTCTCTCCAAGATACATCACCATACACTTTACTGAGCTCATCAGAAGCCTCGAGCGGGTGGGAATCAGAGTATGCTCAATAAAAGCGTAAATAGCTCTCCACGGGAACAAAGAGGAGGCGACAGCCTCTGGCCTCAAAGCATCCAAGTGGCGTCGAGCTGAAAGCAGGCTGATGGGAGCAGTGCCAGTCCTCACGTTCCTCTCCCTATACGACTACCTCACACAGTCTGGATACTGGGGCTGGCCCTCTCTGCTTATCTTGAAGTCCCTCAGCTCCAAGACAGCGAAGGCCCATAGCTACAAAACAGAGGCAAGAGCAGAATTAAATGACAATTCAAAGATGCAGTAGAGCAATAAAAAAAGGCTGAAAAGAAAAGGGAAAGCAGTATTATACCTCCCACAACAGGCTGAAGCCCGTGACCGAGCTAGTGGTCGAACGGCTGGTCAGATCCATGCCGTGATAACAAGCAGTCAAGCCCGCTGCGCCCCAGTTATATTGACCGGCTTGGTCCAAGTCTACCAACAAATCAAGCAAAGCCAAGGAAGCCGATGATCCTCCACTGGCGAACAGAGTATGGGACAACAGGTACCATATGAAACAACAGGCCACAGCATCGACCCGCTCAGCAGTGACACCCAAAGGCTCGGCTGCAAGAATAATAAAATACCGACAGATGCTTCCCCAAGTGACCCGGTAATTCTTCACTGGGAAACCACAGTTAACCAGGGTCAACAGCTCGTCAGCAGTCCGAAGGGTCCCTCTCAAAACACAAGGGACAGGCTCCCCCGCAAACGGCAGACCAGTCAATGCCATAAAATCAGTAGGCGTCATCGTGACCTCTCCCATAGGCAAATGGAAAGTGTGGGTGGTGTCCCACCATCTCTCTCTCAGAGCCTGAATAACATCCGGATCATTCTTTAACGCCGGCAGTGTCACGACCTGAAAACTAGGCTCTATTTTATTAGTAATAAATAATTATCATTTATTTATTTGCTCATTTATTTATTTAAATTATTATTTAATTAATAATTTATGTGTGCATTTTATGTGTTATATTAAATTATGCCTAGCATTTTATTTGGGCCATTTGGGTTAGTGTAGTATTGTTGGGTCTTAATTGTTAGCAGAGAGTGTAAGTATTTGTGTTAGTAGATGGGGAAGGGGTCTAATTGTAACATTTTGAAATAATTCTCCCTACTCCCTCTCTTCTCCCTCACCTCCCTCACCCTATCACCCTCACTCACACTCCACCTCCATTTCCCAGCATTCTCTCTCTCTCTCCTAGGCTTGTGAAGGTAAAACTCATCTTCTTCCTTCTCTCTACATTTTAACTATCATCCCCTCATAATCTCTCATTTCTCATAACTTGAAACTTGTTTAGATCGTCGATAGGATCGTAGGAAGCCAAAAATATTTGAAATCCATCATCTTTGAGAAAATCCGGGTAAGTTACTTTCCCCCCCCCCCATTGATGTTAAAAATGTTCATCATATGCTTAGATGATACTATGATTTCCATTTATTGCTTCTTTGGTTGATTTTGTGATGATTTACATTTTTGTTCATTTTGTGAAATTTTGGTATTTGAATCACCCTTGATTGAGGTTCCTTAGATGATGTTGTTGGAGTCCTTTTGGTTCAAAATGGTGTAGGTACCTTAGTTCACATCTTGGTAGTGTTAGAAATGGTGAAGATTGGGTTGGTTTTGGATTTGGGGTTGCTAATGGTAGAAACCCAGATTTTTTGGCCGGAATTTGCCTTTCCGGGCAAGGAGGCGCGCACACCCTCCCATAGGAGGCGCGCGCACCCTTATGCCCCTCTTGAACAAAGACCTTCTGTTTCTAGGAGGCGCGCGCACCCTCCCATAGGAGGCGCGCACACCCTCCCCTCCTCCAAACTTGATTTTCCCACTGATCAAGGAGGCGCGCGCACCCTCCCCTAGGAGACGCACGCACCCTCTCCCCTGTTGTGAAATTTATTTCCCATTTTTGTCCAATCTTTCGAGGGCCATATCTTGCTCATCCGGACTCCGTTTTAGGCGTATAAATTATCGTTTTAAAGATCTCCTTAAGCTCTTCGAGATGAGTGAGTAAATTTGGTTGAGTGCTCGAATTAACTGGATCCTTTGTGGTCAAATGTGATATGGGAATTGTGTTATCATTGTGGAAATTATTAGAGCACCTTAATTGGTTATTGTTGGTTCATTTCACTTTCTTGGTGACTACTTGGTATGGTTCCCTACTTTGGAACCCTAAATTGTTTACTTAAGCTAGTATTTATTACTTAGCATTTATTTGAAAGCCCAGCTGGTATTTGTGGTTGTGTCGGGTGATGTGAGATATTGTGATGGCACCGGCCAAGTCCATTATGGTGTCGACCATTGTTTTGCCCTTATTTTCCTCTTCCATATTGGCCTTGGTTGAGACGTTTGGAGCATGACTTTGTGGCATGGCTCTCGCCCTTTGTGGCACATTACTTTGTTATTGGTTTCGGTACCGGGGATTTCTCTTCAAGCTTTCATGCTGCTATGAAGACGTTGATTGTTGATTATTGAAGCTGCGCATCGACCTTTATTTGGTTCTATCAGTTGGAAAACCTTGGCTATATCCTTTGTTATGTGTTTATTTCCGCTGCTATCTGATATATGATAATTGCTATGTGCTATGTGATATTTATTATTGTTTATTGTTTATTGCATCATAGCATGTCATGTAGTTGCATTAGTAACTTATTGGGATTTATCTCACCCCCTTTTCCTTCGTCATTGTTTTTCCTTAACCCCCCCCCAGGTGGAAAGGATTAGGATTCACTAAGACGCGCGCGCTTCCCATAGCGAAGACCAGACACGTGCGCCTTTGCTCCCTGAGGAATTCAAACACAACTCCCCACACGGGAATCAAGGTGTCACATCCATGTTCATCTAAGTTTCAGCTCCACCACTACAAGCTGAATGAGATTCGTAACAGATGCCGTTGATTTTCAAAAATCAGTTTTTACAATTCATCCCCAGCAGAAAGCACTCCGCAGTCAACTGTGCCCTCACCCCATCAAAGGTCAAAGTCAAACAGTCACCATCAAAATACGACTCACGACGACAATTTGGTCCGGGATGAGCCACAGAATCACTGCTTCCTCATCAAACAAAATCCACATCCATCCAAAGCAGACGGTTCTCTAGGTCCCGCACTTCCTCCAGGTCCCGCACTTCAGCAAACGGTCATCTGGGTCCCGCACTTCAGCAGATGGTCCTCTAGGTCCTGCACTTCAGCAAACGGTCCTCCAGGTCCCACACTTCAGCAAACGGTCCTCCAGGCCCCGCACTTCAGTAGACAGTCCTCTGGGTCCCGCACTTCAGCAAACGGTCCTCTGGGTCCCGCACTTCAGCAGACGGTCCTCTAGGTCCCGCACTTCAGCAAACGGTCCTCTGGGTCCCGTACTTCAGCAAACGGTCCTCTAGGTCCCGTACTTCAGCAGACGGTCCTCTGGGTCCCGCACTTCAGCAAACGGTCCTCTGGGTCCCGCACTTCAGCAGACTGTCCTCTGGGTCCCGCACTTCAGCAGACGGTCCACTTGGTCCTGCACTTCAGCAAACGGTCTTCCAGGTCCCGCTTCCAGCAAACGGATCTCGCTATCAGCAAACGGATCCCGCTATTTGCAAAGTCGCTCACACAGGGAGTGCACTCTTATCTCTCAAAGCCGCTCACACAGGGAGCGCACCTCTATCCTCCGCAATTTCAAATTCCTGCTTTTATCGAGTCTTTTCCTTTTCTTGGTGATGTCCTAGGCGGATGTCTGTCTTTCGTCGACACGTTTGCTTCATAACCCACTCCGCCGAGGGGCTCTGTAGACACCCCGACTTGGACCGCTCATCCCGATTGCACACTTGATTTTGTGTTTCTCCCTCTTTTAAGTGTTTTCTGTTAGTTTCTGTTACTTTGGTTAAGTTCCAGACGGACTCCGTTAAGTCCCGGGACTAAACTGAATAACAGTCCTAACTTTCTAGTCCATTCTATCAAAAATTGCTTCTCAGAGTCGCGCGCCTCCGCCCCTTGAGGCCAAACGCGCGTGTCTTCCGCCGCCTAGGTGGGATGCGCGCGCTTCTGGGGCGTGTCAGTTACAGATTCTGCCCAAGAATCTCTCCCTTGCTCATTATACATGATTTTGCCCGGGAAAGATTTCTTGGAGACTCCGTTTGGATCCAAAAACAATCCTCTTTCAACTATAAAAACCCTTCCAATCCATCATTGGAGGAGGACCTTGAAAAATCATTACTTTTAAAACCTTTTACTCACTTCTTTTCTAGACTCTTTCTTGATATTTCTTCAACTAAGTGTTCAACCTCTTCTTCAAGGCTTTACAAGAGGTTCCCTTTTGAAGGATACTATAGGTAAATGTCTTAAGCTCTTTTTCTCCTTCTTCTTCTCTTTTAATCAAATGTGCAATCACTCAAAACCATTTGGGACATGACACCAACGGTCCTTTCATTACATTGAATTGGCCTAGGAGTCATCTCCCTCTATTTTAACTCTAAAACCCCTTTTTATCATCATTTTAATAGGAAGAACGCATTTATCTTTAAAAGTGAATTATGAACAAACAAGACCGACGTTGCTCGGGCGAAATAGGTGTTTAAGTACTTCCCATTTCGTAACCTAACCCCCAAACCCCTCATCCCAAAGAATCTATGTTTTCGTAAATCAAACTTAGGCTCATAAAACATTAGGTTTTCTTACGTTCCTCAAAAACGTGGGTGGCGACTCTAAAATACGATTAGACATCCTAGGGTAATCCACGCGCTCTAGCCAAGCCGTGGCCCCGCCCCGGGGTATCCACAGGGACTCCTCCACTATTTCACTTCTTTCTCGATTGTGGACTTGTTCCCTCTTTCCGGCTCGGGTACTTCTTGGGCGTGCAGCCAGGATGGTTCTAACCACGGTCTACTTGGACTAGTATGAACAGAACAGACTATGGGACAGACTTAGAGGCTCATTGAGGAGAGGCGTGAGGCTATTCTTGGTGGGACTCATGACCCTAGCAGGGTTTTGAGAGAGACCGAGGTCGTGGCGAGTGGCCATAACATTACTAGAGACATTGTCGAGGACTATAAAGCCTTGGCTGATAGGAGGATGGCTGCGATGCCTAGGGCAAGGGCACGAATGGAAGATCTTCGGGCTTGGGCTGCTGCTAATACGTCTTTGAGGGAAACTGGGCTGGTTGAGGATGTCGGGAGGGTACCCGATTATGGAAGGGGGGAGATCGACATCTTTGATGTGAAGAAAAAGAAGACTCGAAGAAGTCAGAAGAAGAAGTGGAGGGACGAGGAACAATGATAGTCCTACATTTCCATGTATCCACCCATTGCCATTGCAGACACATTAGTTCATTTTAGGTGTCTTAGTTATGTCTTAAGCATGTTAGTTGAGTCAAGAGTAGACCGTGCTTGAACTCATCAAAGAAGTGTTTTAACTGTAATGAAAATGGTTACTTATGAAGCCAATTTGCATTCACATGGAGTTTTTGCTCAAAACCAAATTTTATTTTTATTCATTTTTTAGACCGTACCAATAATTGGCTGCCTACGTTCCCCTTTTACAAATGAGACTAAGGGGCTCAGGTCATCGTAGTTCACTTTTTACAAATTTTGGGTGCGACCCTGTTCTTTCTCTAAACCGCCCAAACGGGTTTTCGATCTAGGTGGGTATATTCTTTTGGCACCTACAATCAATTTTTTTTAAACAAAGTAACGACGGAGCTTATCACCGTTGACCGGGTGCATGAAGGGGTTTTCATCCAAGTCCGCAAGCCTCATTGCACCTCTTGAGAAGATCTCTTGTACCACAAAGGGACCGATCCACACGGGTTCCCATTTTCCACCGGGGTTAGACCGCCCCGGGGGTTTTTCTTTAAGGACCAAATCTCCTACCCGAATTTCTCGGGGCTTCACCTTCCTATCAAAAGCTCGCACCATTCTCCCTTGGTAGGCGCGGATGTGCTCCATTGCCTTCAGACAACGTTCGTCTAACAAGGCCAATTCATCATGCCGGCTCCGAAGCCAATCAACTTCATGGATTTTGTTTTCCAACAAATATAAATGTGAATAGAAATGCTATGGCTCAGAAAAGTGCTAACTGCGTCTTATATCAACTGAGATTTCTTGTAAACTTTTCTTTTTTACATCATTGCTGTTTCACGCCTGCAATTTATGTTCTTCACAAGTGGAATGGTGCTTCTTTCAATCATTGTGAATGGATCAACCACACAGTTACTTTTGCATATGCTAAATATGTATAAGCTCTCGGCAGCAATGGTAAGATGACGAATGTTCTTCTAAGGGCATTATCATATAATTTTCATGGCTCAAACTTCTACATGCCTCTGAGATTTATGTTGAATGTGTGAGTTGATACAATAAACCATGCAGTCATGCTAGCTGGAAACCAGTAACGGAATGAAAAGGTTAATTTAGTTCAATGCGTGAGATCGATGGTTTCCAATTTAGGTACCATCAATATGTTTTTGGGGTACTAAAGGGATGTCTCGTGGAAGGATTTCATGACACAAATTTCCTCGATAAATTGAAAGAACAATCTTAATATTATTATAAGTGGGTACCTTGATATTACTGCTTTTAGATTTTCTGCTTATTTTGTACTAGTTCCTAGTGCAAGTATTTGTCTTCATTGTATCTCTGAATTCTGTTAGAGACAAAGATTGGACTATGTCAAGAATGAAATGTTGAATAAAGCTTTGGAGGCATTTGGTGATCTTGGAGAGGATGAGCAACTAGGGCCAGTTGACTGGCCTACTGTCAGAAGATATATATCAAGCTTAAATGATGTGGATGGAGAAGGTGTTGGTCCTCATAATGCAGCTCAGACTGACATTAATTTGGAGCCTTTTGGTTTATGTAATATTCGAGTACGCTTTTTGAATGGTAAGCAGCTTCGTATAATAAATACCAATGCCTTGTAGCTTATAATTATCATCATATACGTTTAAATATATAATACGGATCTTATTATAAATCTATTTAAACCTATGATGCTCGAACTCGGATACGAACGTCTGACATGGATACGGATTCGTGCACACCTGAGTGTCGGGTCTCATTGAATAAAAAAAATATTAAAAAAATTGTCATTTTGGTCAGTCTCTGTGGTGGGACGGACGGAAAAGGAAATAAGTCTCACTTGTGGTGTGGTGGAGGGAGCATTGTTGGTCCCAAAGGGGCAACAAGTGTGTGAAAAATACTAGAGGAGGGGGGTGAATAGCGTTTTTAAATTATTTTCAAACCCTTTTGCAGATTAATGGCTTATGCGCACAGCTCTTATTTTGGCTAAGTATAGCGCGCAGCAAGAGAGTGAAATGGACAGCGGAAGATTTAAAGCAGCTCTGCGCAGGGTATACTACGCAGAGATAAAGAGCTACTGCGCAGGGAAAGCTGCGCAGAAATGAAAAACTCACGCGCTAAGTTTTGGCTAAAGAGTTGGATAAAATTGTTCTAGGGCAAATGAGCAATAAAAATTACAGCAGTAAAGTGTAGCAATCTGAAAGATCAAACAAAGCAGTAATACATAAATAGTTAAGCATGAAATAAGCAGTAAGAATGATGGACAAGCTAATTGGAGAGGTTCGATCAAGGAAATATCTACGTCCTCTACCAAGATGGTTGGTCTTGGATTTCTAATGGAGATCTTATAATATGAGTGAGTATTACAAATTACAACTTTTGAGCTCAATACTAACTCAAGATCTATTATCTATGAAGAACAAATCCTAGACTAAACCGGTGTATCTCAAGAAGTTAGATCAGAATGATCAAAGCTTCAAGAGGTGTGTGTGTAATAGAAATTCTAGGCTCTATGAATATGAGAGATGAAGAGCACCAAGAATTCTGGTGATATAGGGATTTTGGAATTTGAGCAGGACTTTGAAGGTTTGAAGATCTTGAAGGCTGTTCTAATGAATCTGGAAATATTGAGCAGCAGTCTTCAGATCTATCAAGGTTTCTCTAATGAAGCATGAAACTCTAGCTCTGGCTGAACAAGCACTCCAGCCCCCTCCACCACTTGGAAATGGGAAAGAGCAGGCTATTTATAGCTGAGCTTCAAAAACTAGCCGTTGGAGTTCTGAGCAAGGATGATGAGCTGGCACTATATGATTGGTGCGCAGATATCCTTTATAGCCGTTTGGGCTCTGATCAAAGTTGATGACCTGGCACAATATGATTGGTGCGCAGGTATCTTTGAGCCGTTGGAGACTGAGCATGAAGACTAAATTCAAAAGCTTCTTCTAGAAGGTTGACAGCTGTCTTCTTTTTAAAATATGACCGTTGAAGCGTGTCTCCACTAATGGTGTTGCTGAGTGTGCTTATTTTGTCGTTTGTGCACACCTCAGCATTTTGGCTCAATCCAAAAAGCGTAGCTTGTCTTGACGCTTTCCAAGCTTCTAGAATATGAGATCAGGAGATAAGAACTTTGACCAAGGTTGAGCGTGCGCACACAAAGGCATGCGTATTACCGGTGCGCACGGATGCTGCGCATGGGGAGCATGCGCACCATGCTTGGTCATACCAAAGGAAGATCTCAACTTCAGAGTTGAGGAATAAGATCTTGAAAACTGAGCAGGGTCAAAAGCTGCGAAAGAGATCTATGCGCAGTGGCCACCTGCTCAGAGAACATCCTACGCAGTGAAATGAATCCTGCTTAGAAAATCTTCGATCCTTCATAGCTTCAAGTCCTATAATCTAAGCCTATACTATAAAATGGACTTGGCTAAAATTGAAGTTCATAAACTTCTTACATAAGGTCCTAAAGTCCATAAAAATACTCATAGGTGATGGTATCAATCAATTCTAACATAAAATAGGAGGGTTAAGTGATAAGCACACCCAACAATCTCCCCCTAAATGATTGATGCCATTACCTACTATAGCAAAGGCAATTCATTGTACTTGATAATAATATGTCCATAAAAATGTGAATGGTAACTCATGCCTCAAGTCAATGGACACACTAGCCAATGCTATAGATTTCTAGTCTATCCAAAAGATTAACTTACAAATAGGGAAAGACAGAAATATCATTCAGCGCATACAAATAATATGAGTTTTAGTTTAAGTATGCGTTTAAACTGAATGTTTAAACACCATGCGTAGTAAATGTGAGCATTTAATAGTATGCGTATGAAGTTTGAAATAATGCATTCATTGTTCCACAAATAAGAAATTTGATTTGAACAAGATTTTGAAACTTAATGATGCAATTTTTCTCATTAAACTTTGAATATATAAGAGTTGGAGATTACAAGTTGAATGGAAAAACAAAAGAGTGCGCACAAAAACAAAAGCGCATAAAGCATAGTATGCGCAACGAGAACAAGATATCTCAAAAAATACTCGTGCAAAATACTTACAAAGGAAGCCTAGTCTATTCTGATGCGGCAAAGGGCTTCACGCAGCTCGTTCTGGAGACTGTTGAACTTGTTCATGAGTTCAACTTTCAACTCTTGAAACTTGTTCTGGAACTCAATAGCTTGGCCAACATAAGTCTTCATGCCTCTGCGCATATCGGAATTGTCACCGAGAAGCTCTTTGAAATTTGCTCCGCAGTTTGTCAGAATGGCAATCTGCGTAGCTTCGAGTCTTGTGTCGGTATGAAGGCGCTGTGTGTTGATGCTGGCTTGAATATCGAGCATTGCATAATCCATCCCGGCATTGAACGCATGGGGAAAATCCGTCATGGATTTAGTTATGCATTCTTGCACATCAATTTTGAGCTCATTCCCTTGCGCAGGAGCTCCTTGTCCAATCTTCAAAATTTGAGCTTCTAGATCAGCAAATCCTTCATGTAACCCATCTGCAAGGGTTTTGTTTAGCTTTCTCAAAAATTTTCTGAAGCCACCATCAGTCGCTTCATAGGTGCACACATTATTGAGTACTGCGCTGACATTTTCGAGTTGTGCGCTGATGGATTTGAGGGAGTCCAGGATAAGTTGATCTAATATTTTAGGTACTTGTTTTTGTGCCTTTTCTTGCGCGGGCTCAGAGAGATGTTAGGATGAACTAGGATTTGCACTCTCCTTACTCTCCTTCGCACTTGCCTTTGCTTTCTCCGCATTCTCCCCCTTAATGGTATCAATCTCCAAACGCTGCGTATCTAGCCGGTACAGCAAAGCGGTTTGTGCATTAAGGAGTTGAGTCAGCTGTAATTGCGTAGCAACTTGATTCGTTTGAACAGAATGCAAGGCTTGTACGATCTGGCGCAGCTCTTTCGAAGAGGTTGGAAAAGAAAAGAGCTCGGGTGCTGTGGATGGAGAAGGCTTAATAAATAGATAATGTGTGCTTCGTCGTTTCAGGTGCATCGGATGGGGTGCGGCACTTCTTCAATCTTTTAGCGCTGCTGCGCACTTTCTGCTTTCTGCGGGGAGAGACATGCGCGATGTCAGCACTATGGATATATTCTTGCGTTCTTAGCACCTTGAGCTTTGGCTCCCCCTGAACGGTAGCATCATCACTTGGAACATTTTTGCGCTTCGCGGAGGACAGTTTGGTAGAGGCAGGAGCAGGAGCAGGATCTGAATTTTTGATAGATATCCCCTTGGTAGATTGAACGAGGAGGATGTCTTTGCCCTTCTTGGGACTGGGCTCAGCAATGCCCTTCCCTTTGCGTTTATACGCATCTTGTGGAGCTTCCTACGTAGGATCAGGTTTAGAGCTGCCTGCGCGCTTTTTGGACTTTGCATCAGGGATTTGGCCTATCCAAGTTTCCTTCTTTGGATCAGAATCGGATAGCCAGATGTTGTAGTAGTCAGCGTTGCCAATCTCACTTCGCAAATTTTGGAGGTGGATTCTTGAGTAGTACTTGGAATCACAAGACTGCTTCTTGATTGATTTATCCGCAATAAAGGTAGCTAGATCATCATAAGTCAACAATAGTTTAGTGAGCAACCTGCAGTGAGTTCGATACTTGGTCTTCCCTGCGTTGAGCTTTCTGCTATAGTTGTTCATGCCCTTTACAATCTCATTCCAGATAATTTGAGGCCAATCAAGTTGAACATTATCGAACATGGCCGCGCAGTATTCCCACTGCTTGGAGATGAAGTGCCCATTATTTCCATTCTTGCAGTTGAGGGAATCTCCAATAATGGTGCACAGGTGATACATCACCTCACCAAATTCCTTTCTGTCATGCACTGACCATTTCTTGTTCAGAGAAGGAATGCTAATAAGCTTCTGTGCAAGAGCATTTTGATGAACCTCATCATAGTTGACTGGAGCATTGAAAACTTGGAAGTTACAGAGAGCTGTTTGATGATAATGCCGATATACGCAGAGGAATGTTCAGCTTGAGAGGCTTGTTCTCGGTCTTGGGAATGATTCGACTGAGAGCCCGACGGAGATTCAGAGAGATCGACAATGGGCAAAGGTTTTGATGATTTATTGCGAGGCGCCATTATCGAAAGGGAGGTTTTCAAGGAAAGAAAAGGATTGAGATTTTACGAGAAGAAGGAGCTTTGAGAGAGAAATATTGAGAGGTTTAAGGTAGAGAGAAGTAGAGAGAGAATCGGTTTAAGTAGGGAAGGAAGATGAAGAAGTTCAGGCGCATGATAGCGAGGAAGAATTTGGAGGAAAGGTGCAGTGGCGCAAGATAGCAATGCCACGTGTCACCTTAGGGAACGAGCGTGCGAGCCTATGCGCGCGTGTGTCAGAGCCTAAGGGCCAGTCACAATTGTTTTATTTCCCACATAAATGATTTGGCAGGATAGGACGTGCACTGTCAATCAATGGCCTTTTGCATTGATGACATCTGGGATATGCGCAGGGGTATAAACGGTAATTCCCAAGAAATAAAGGCGCGGGAAAAATTTAATTACACAAGTACCCTTGTGAATTAGCATTGACTTTTCAGTCAAAGACCTATGTGCAATTTCTAATGAATAGTGTACTTACCTGCGATCCACGATGATTGCGCATGGATAGTCATGCGCAGCGCATAGATAGCGCAGAGATTCTATAAATCTCAGAACTGTTGCTTCATGCGCAGTAATTTGTTGCGCAGATATATTGCGCACGTTTTGTGCAGGCGCATGAACCTTTTACCAATTTTGCACACTTATCAAGCAAACTTATTAGTAATACAAAACCGTATGGACGAGTTTAGCTAAGTTCAAGCATACCCATTTCTCAACTCAAGAAGATAAATCTCTTTGCGTCAAGAGCCTTTGTATGGATATCAACAATTTGATTATCTGTTCCCACGTGCTCTAAATGAATGTTTCCTTTTTTCACGTGATCCTTGAGAAAATGATATTTGATGTCGATGTGCTTTGTCTTTGAATGCATGACATGATTGTTGGAGACTGATATGGTGGACATATTTTCGCAGAAAATTGGGCAATTTCCTTCATGAATTCCATAGTCCACCAATTGTTGCTTCATCCATAGGATTTGGAAGCAGCAGCTTCCAACAGCAATGTATTCAGCTTCTGTAGTGTAGATGGACACAGCAGCTTGCTTCTTGCTTGCCCACGCAACAAGTCGATTTCCAAGGAAATGACAAGTTCCACTTGTGCTTTTTCTGTCAATTGTGCATGCTGCGTAGTCTGCATCTGAATAACCTAGCAAATATAAATTCGAATCTTTGGTGTACCAAAGTCCAAGGTTAACAGTTCCAGAAAGATAACGAATAATGCGTTTAACAGCAGTTAAGTACGCTTCTCTAGGGTCCGCTTGATAGCGCACACAGACACAAACACTAAACATAATATCTGGCCTACTAGCAGTAAGATAAAGGAGAGAGCCAATCATACCTCGATATAAAGTTTGATCAACTTTCTTACCTTTTAAGTCTTTATCAAGCTTATTGCCCGTGGCCATTGGTGTGTCGTATGCTTTAGCATTCTCAAGTCCGAATTTCTTGATTAAGTCTCTTGTGTACTTAGCTTGATTTATGAAGATGCCATCATTCAATTGTTTGATTTGAAGCCCGAGGAAAAATGTGAGTTCTCCCATCATGCTCATTTCAAACTTGCTTTTCATGAGCTTCTCAAAGCGCTTACAAAGTAACTCATTAGTAGAACCAAATATAATAACATCGACATAAATTTGAACAAGTAAAGAGTGATCATTATACTTAGCAATAAAAAGAGTTGTATCAATTTTACCGCGCTTGAAGCCTTTCTCTAGTAGGAATTTTGATAGAGTATCGTACCATGCTCTTGGAGCTTTCTTAAGTCCATACAAAGCTTTCTGAAGCTTGAAGACGTGATTTGGAAATCTGCTATCTTCAAATCCAGGAGGTTGAGCTATGTAGACCGTCTCTTGGAGTTCTCCGTTGAGAAATGCGCTCTTCACATCCATTTGATAAAGCTTGAATTTCTTGTGAGAGGCATAAGCTAAGAAAATTCTAATAGCTTCTAGTCTTGCTACAGGCGCAAAAGTTTCATCATAGTCGATTCCTTCCTCTTGCCTATAGCCTTGCGCAACCAACCTTGCTTTGTTCTTGGTGATGCTTCCATTCTCATCCATCTTGTTTCTGAATACCCATTTTGTACCAATAACTCTTTGGTCATGAGGTCTGGGTACTAAGGTCCAAACATTGCAGCGCTCAAATTGGTTAAGCTCTTCTTGCATAGCAGTAACCCAGCTTGAATCTTGGAGCGTTTCATCAACCTTCTTTGGTTCGATTTGAGAGATAAAGGAGTGATATTCATCATCAAATTTTGATGTTCTCCTAGTATGAACCCCTACATTGATATCACCAATGATGTTTGTAATTTGATGATTTCTAACTTCACGAACCTCGGGAGGTAAGTTGAGTTGAGTAGTAGGAATACGAAGATCATCAATGGGTACTTCATTTGATCCAATATCGAGATCATCGAAAGTGATTTGCTGAAGCGGAGAAACATCATGCGCAGGAGGGGGTATCTGCGTATCAGGAGTCGTCACTTCTGGCGCAGCATCCGGAGTTGGCGCATGAGATGGACTTGCTTGATTCTGACTTTGATTTTCATTATCATTCTGCGCAGGTGCAGTTTGTGGCTATGTACCTATCTCAACATTCTCAGCAGAATCATCAGAATCATTTAGAGCCAAATGTGGCTCAAGGAGAGAATGCTCATCAAATGTAACATGTACAGATTCTATGATAACTAGAGTAGTTCTATTAAAAACACGAAAATCTTTTGAATGTTTGGCATGCCCAACAAAAATACCTTCATCTGCTTTGGCGTCGAATTTACCTCTATGATCTTTGCCGTTGTAGAGGATATAGCGTTTGCAGCCAAGAATCTTGAAGAAAGCAATGTTGGGCGCTCTTCCTCTCCATAACTCATATGGAGTTTTGTTGTAGGCTTTGTTGATGAGGGATCTATTCTGAGTAAAGCATGTAGCGTTGACAGCTTCTGCCCAGAAATACTTTGGAAGCTTTGCTTCTGCTATCATTGTCTTCCTAGCCTCAATCAACGTACAATTCTTTCCACAACACCATTTTGTTGAGGAACTCCAGCAGCAGAGATATTATGATCAATTCCATGGTCATCACAATATTGAGCAACATCGTTATTCTTTGAACTTAGTTCCATTGTCTGATCTAACGCTTACGATGTCTTCTTTTTGAGTTTGGAGCTTTCGAAAGAGAGCAGTCGAGATATCATAGCAGTCGTCATTGGATATCATCATTTCGACCCATGTGTATCTAACGCTCACGATAGTCATCCACCACAACTAATGTATATTTTATTCCTTCAATACTCGCGGTGGTGACCGGTCCAAACAGATCCATGTGAAGAAGTTGTAATCATTATGAAGTTGAGGATGCAATCTTGCTGGAGAAAGACTGCTTAGGCTGCTTTCACTTTCTTTGCTTCAAAACAGAGATTAGTGATAGAATTTATAGCAGTAAGATCAATAAGGGAAACATTGGTCTTACGAGTCCCTGTGAGCAAAGTTAGTCCAGATGTGCCATCCTTGATATAGCAATGCGTTGAAGTGAATAGACATTCTAGGCTTTTATCGCAGAATTGTGATATGGAGAGCAGGTTGTGCTTGAGACTATCTATTCTGATTAGTCCATATCCAATTATGTGCCCTTTGTTGTTGTCACCATATGTTACTGAGGGATCTCTTCCTTCACGCACATCTTCAAGAGCGTTGGCATCTCCAGTCGTATCTAGAATCTACTATTGATACCAAATATGCGCTTGAGAGTGCGCAGTAAAGCAGGAGACCTTTTCTGCTTGCTAGAACATTGACTTGCGCTTCTACAACAGAGTTATCATTATCATTTAAGTTCAGCAGTCACTTTAGGAGATTCCTTGCGCGGCTGCGGAGTTAGTGATGACGCAGCTTTGTCAGTTTTGCTCTGGCAAATAGGTACTTGCCATTCTGTCTGCTTGGTGAAGGTGTCTCATTTCCACTAGTTGAGTGAAGTTGGGACCTTTCTTGATTGTCCTTGGCGCATGCTCAGGTTCCATTTCAGAAACAGCTTCTGAATCATTATCAGCATTTGCCACTAAGCAGAGCAGTCCATCCACAGAGTCAGCATCGTTGTTTTCTTCAGCAACCATTCAATATTTCTTTGTGTGCAGGGTTGCTTTTACTCATGTAATCAAATTTTGGAGTAGGGCATTTTGAAACAAAATGTCCTGGCATTCTGCAGTTGTGGCAGACCAAGTCATCTTTCTTTGAGTCACTATTGAGAGAGAACAGGAGGTTTGCATTAGGATCCACAAGGTTTGGAGAA
The DNA here is from genome assembly GCA_026119855.1 of Campanula takesimana. Lineage (NCBI taxonomy): Eukaryota > Viridiplantae > Streptophyta > Magnoliopsida > Asterales > Campanulaceae > Campanula > Campanula takesimana. The sequence continues at coordinate 1,503,072 of JAOWBW010000134.1, forward strand.
CTTTCTGAATTTGATCTGAGGTTTGCGCAGGAACATGTGAATAGTTATCCATTGCCCAAGATTTTGAAGCCATATTGAATCGGCACCCAAGCTGTTAAGCTTGAGAAACAGATACAAGTTTTATGAAGGTGTTTGCTCTGATACCACTTGTTGGTCCCAAAGGGGAAACAAGGGTGTGAAAAATGCTAGAGGAGGGGTGAATAGCGTCTTTAAATTCTTTTCAAACCCTTTTGCAGATTAATGGCTTATGTGCACAGCTCTTATTTTGGCTAAGTATAGCGCACAGCAAGAGAGTGAAATGCACATCGGAAGATTTAAAGCATCTCTGCGCAGGGTATACTGCGCAGAGATAAAGAGCTACTGCGCAGGGAAAGCTGTGCAGAAATGAAAAACTCACGCGCTAAGTTTTGGCTAAAGAGTTGGATAAAATTGTGCTAGGGCAAATGAGCAATAACAATTACAGCAGTAAAGTGTAGCAATCTGAAAGATCAAACAAAGCAGTAATACATAAATAGTTAAGCATGAAATAAGCAGTAAGAATGATGGACAAGCTAATTGGAGAGGTTCGATCAAGGAAAGATCTACGTCCTCTACCAAGATGGTTAGTCTTGGATTTCTAATGGAGATCTTATAATATGAGTGAGTATTACAAATTACAACTTTTGAGCTCAATACTAACTCAAGATCTATTATCTATGAAGAACAAATCCTAGACTAAACCGGTGTATCTCAAGAAGTTAGATCAGAATGATCAAAGCTTCAAGAGGTGTGCGTGTGACAGGAATTCTAGGCTCTATGAATATGAGAGATGAAGAGAACCAAGAATTCTGGTGATATAGGGCTTTTTGAATTTGAGCAGGAGTTTGAAGATCTTGAAGGCTGTTCTAATGAATCTGGAAATATTGAGCAGCAGTCTTCAGATCTATCAAGGTTTCTCTAATGAAGCATGAAACTCTAGCTCTGGCTGAACAAGCACTCCAGCCCCCTCCACCACATAGAAATGGGAAAGAGCAGGATATTTATAGCTGAGCTTCAAAAACTAGCCGTTGGAGCTCTGAGCAAGGACGATGAGCTGGCACTATATGATTGGTGCGCAGATGTCCTTTATAGCCGTTGGGGCTCTGATCAAAGTTGATGACCTGGCACAATATGATTGGTGCGCAGGTATCTTTGAGCCGTTGGAGACTGAGCATGAAGACTAAATTCAAAAGCTTCTTCTAGAAGGTTGACAGCTGTCTTCTTTTTAAAATATGACCGTTGAAGCGTGTCTCCACTAATGGTGTTGCTGAGTGTGCTTATTTTGTCATTTGTGCACACCTCAGCATTTTGGCTCAATCCAAAAAGCGTAGCTTGTCTTGATGCTTTCCAAGCTTCTAGAATATGAGATCAGGAGATAAGAACTTTGACCAAGGTTGAGCGTGCGCGCACAAAGGCATGCGTATTGCCGGTGCGCACGGATGCTGTGCATGGGGAGCATGCGCACCATGCTTGGTCATACCAAAGGAAGATCTCAACTTCAGAGTTGAGGAATAAGATCTTGAAAACTGAGCAGGGTCAAAAGCTGCGAAAGAGATCTATGCGCAGTGGCCACCTGCGCAGAGAACATCATGTGCAGTGAAATGAATCTTGCTTAGAAAATCTTCGATCCTTCATAGCTTCAAGTCCTATAATCTAAGCCTATACTGTTAAATGGACTTGGCTAAAATTGAAGTTCATAAACTTCTTACATAAGGTCCTAAAGTCCATAAAAATACTCATAGGTGATGGTATCAATCAATTCTAACATAAAATAGGAGGGTTAAGTGATAAGCACACCCAACAAGCATACCCTAGTATTAAGTTCCTTACACTTTGGTGGCTAGCATAACTGCTACATATTGTAGTCCATATAAATAGTCAATATGTTCTGTTTACTCATTGTTAATCTAGTATTTAAAGTGATGTGCAAAGAATCCTATAATGTGCTTACATTAGTAGGTTTTATGAAAAGAATATACCCTTCCAGAAAATAAAAGGCATTTAAGACCTGCTCGCAGCACGAGGCTCCTTCATTCTAGGATCTGTGACCGTGAGGTAAGAATGGAGTAAACGTACTGTTGGAATAAAATGGTCTACCCAAGATGGCCCGAACCAATACCAAGCTCCAGCCCAAATTGAGTTTTAATAAGAAAAATAAAACCATAGTTACCAGGAACGTGGGACGTTTCGGAATGCGGGACGGGTACGGGAACGAGGAACGTGACTTAGTAAATTTTGGGTACGCTAGGGGGTAGGATCAATTGGGAACGTGGTATGCTTTATATTGAAAACACATCACTAAGTTGAATATAATAGCATATATACACACACACATTTACATATATTTAGTTATATATACTTTTACGGAGATAAAAGAGTATAATGTAAAGGCGGATAACCATAAAAGATTGTAAATGCAAACAAGATTCTACGTTGATAACAGTTTATTTTCCGGTACGATTGTTTGAGTACTTTGGGTCGAGTTCCCTTGTGAACCCGGGACATGGGACGAAGGGGGGGGGTTGGGAGTTCTCGGTAACTATGAATAAAACACAATAAAAGTAAAGAAAAAACCCCGGTAACGGCATAGTATTTACGGGAAGTTAGAAAAGCAGTTTTTTTTTCTCATGGGTTAAAAGAGGGGTTTTGTCAGTTTTGTCTGGGATCGACACATAGAACAAACCCTCACAAAAACGTTCTGTTCTCTCTTACTCTGTCCTTCCATGGCTGATTAAGAAGGCAAAACAGTGTTGTGAAATTGCGGGAAATTTCCATTTGTGATTTTGCTCTCAAGCAACGTTGCAAGTGTTGTACCAAGTTCGATGATCAAATTCAAGGTATCGATCAGAGTCTTCCGCACCAAGACTCAATCAAATAAGTGATTCTCCCTCTAAAGTTTACACTGGTATCAAAGCGTAGGATGGATTTGATCTCGAATCATTCTTGAAGCCATGTTTGATGCTTTCTTTTCCATACCATAGTCAAGTGAGTTTAATATTCATTTGTTCACGCTTAAGAATTAGTATGAATTCTTAATATGGTTGGAAAGAGGATTAAAAGGGCTTTGCGCAGAATTTTGTTTCATGATTTCGGATTAAAGATGACAAACTTATGAAATTTTGAAGTTCTAGGGTTTTCTTCCTTTCACTGTTGAAGATGATGATATTTTGTGAATATGTTGTATAGTATGCATCATGTTTTGTACATTGTGTATGTGTTTGGCAATAGTAATCTAACTTGGTAACAAATTTCACAAGTGGGCATATAAGTCGATCGTCTCTGAAACAATTTGGGAAGCGTATGGGGCTCTAGCCATTTGACATTGTTAATCTTTCAATGTCCTTTACGTGCACTTAAAATATATAACTTGTGAATCAATTTTAGAGGCATTAGTAACATTGAAAAAATCTGAAAAAATGCAGAAATTAAGCTTTTAAGTTTGCTATTTTCTGAGCTTTTTTCAAAAAATTTCGTTGACTTTGACTGTCTGGTATACTGTTTGACCAGTCAACTTTCAGACTGTTTTGGGGGCCTTCCCGATGTCAAAAAAATCTGAAAAAGTTACAGCAGCCTTGTTTTTCAGTTTACTATTTCTGGATTTTTCGAAGACTTTTAATTGACCAAATTTTCTTAATATTCCTTAAAATGGTTTGATTATTACGCTCTATTAACAATTACGTGAGATGTATTAATGATGGTAATTAGAGTTATGCTTATGTTGAATGGAAGCATTAATCTTATGTTAAGTATTTGCATAACATTATTAGCATTAATCATAAAATATGATATTTTATTTCCTAAAATCTACTCAATTTGCTATTACGTGCCTAAAATGTGTCTTTAAAAGATAAATAAGTAATCTCTTGAGAAAATAAGATGTGTATTACATAATGAAAATGATTGATCAAATAATGATATGACTTTGGTAATGTTGAAGATGATTGTGAACTTAGTGATCTTTCGTTTCACATCTTAGTTAGATTATTATTTTAATGATCATTTGTTGTTGTAATAAATAATTTGTAATGAAACGTATATGTGTCAATAATGTTCTTTTTCTTATTGTCTATGTGTAGTTCTAATTATGACCCCTGTTAAGAACATAATTGTTGAGCTAAATCATGGTGACAAATTGGACTGTGACAATTACGATATGTGGCACTGCAAGATCTAATATCTCCTTGAAGAATAAGAAGTTCTTGACACTCTGACAAGTTCAATGGAGGAGCCTGTTATTATGACTAATGGACCGCTGGTGAACATAGAAGGAATCTTGTTACGTTCGAAGCTTGGAAGAAGCGGAACAAATAAACTCAAATCACGCTTTGGAGCAGTATGCAAGATGACCTTATGTGAATATGAAACATATTCGATTGCCAAAGATATGTGGGCTGCCCTAGAGGAGAAGTTTAAAGGACCTTCGGCTAGAAAGTTAAAGGAACTTGTCTATAAGTTTGACAATGCAAGCAAGCGTCCTAACGATTCCATGAGGAAGCACTTAAGGGCAATGTTAAATATGAAAAGGGAGCTAAAGTCTGCGGGACACTTTCTTTCAGATGAACAACTGGTTCAAGCCATTCTTCGTTCTCTTCCTAGTAATTGGGATCACATGGTGATGAACCTAACACACAATGAACATGTGAAGACTTTTAACGATGTGTAAACTCACTTGGAGTTATAGGACAAGCGTCTTTCAGCCTCAAAATCCTCATCTCAAGTGTTTGATGCTAAAGCAAGTACAAGTAAAGCTTCTGGGTCTAAGCGTGGAAGGGGTGATAACCATACGAAGGGGAATGAGAATGGACTGGCGCCAAAGAAAGCCAAGTATGAAAATCGCAAAGGTAATACGAACAAAGGCAAAGGAGCGAACAAAGTTGAGAGGAGATGTTACAATTGTGGCAAGACATGTCATTTTGTTCGTGACTGTCTAGATCTTATGTAGGAATGCAACAATTGTGGATTTCTGGAAACAAATAATGCGAACAAAGGAAAAAGGGAAGAACAAAGTCCCATATTTTATTGGTTTCCATTGATTCCATTCATCATCCATTGATTTCATCCATTTTTCACTAGCAAGTGATGTGATAGCCTCTTTATAATTCCTTGGCTCATCAACATAATTTGCATCAGCCATAAATGTTTCATTCTCAATGTCGAAACGATGTTGAGGTATATGTCCACGCTGACTCCTACGTAAGATAGGCTCTTGAGATTCTTCTCGTAGTGGAAATGTGCTACTCGATGATAAATTCCTCCCACTATCGTTAGGAAGGTGAGGAATCTATATCTATTTGACGAGTAGGTATACACTTCGGGTTTTCCATTTCATAAAGTCCAATCTCCCTATCTACTTTACCCCTACTAGGGAAATTTGTTTCCGGAAAATCCACAGTTGTTGAATTCCTTCTTAGGATCTGGATAATCACTAACAAAATGATCTGTCTTACCACAATTATAACATATCCTCTCAACTTTGTTTTTCCCTTTGCCTTTGTTCACATTACCTTTGCGATTTCCATGCTTTGCCTTCTTTGGCGCCGCTCCATTCGCATTCCCCTTCGTTTGTATATCACCTCTTCCACGCTTAGACCCAAAAGCTTTACTTTTACTCGCTTCAGCAGCAAACACTTGAGATGAGGATTTTGAGACCGAAAGACGCTCATCATCCAACTCTAAGTGAGTTTGCACATCGTTAAAGGTCTTAACATGCTCATCGTGGTTTAGGTTCATCACTATCTGATCCCAGTTACTAGGAAGAAAACGGAGAACAACTTGAACCTGTCGCTCATCTGAAAGAAAGTGCCCCGTAGACTTTAGCTCCCTTATCATGTCCGACATTGTCCTTAAGTGATTCCTCATGGAATCGTTAGGACATTTGCTTGCATTGTCAAACTTATAGAAAAGTTTCTTCAGCTTCATAGACGAAGTTCCTCCAAACTTCTGCTTTAGGGCAGCCGACATATCTTTGGCAATTGAATATGTTTCATATTCACACATAAGATTATCTTGCATGCTGGTCAAAAGCATGATTCGAGCTTTGCTCCGTTCTGCTTCTTCCAAACTTCAAACGCAACAAGATTCCTTCTATGTTCACTTGCCGTCCTTTCATCAGTCATAGCAGTCTCCTCCATGGAACTTGTCAGAGTGTCATGAACTTCTTGTTCTTCTAGGACATATTGGATCTTGTGGTGCCACATATTATAATTGTTACCTTCCAATTTGTCACCATGATTTAGCTCAGCAATTATGTTCTTAACAAATGTCATGATTAGAACTACATAGAGACAACAACAAAGAGAACATTATCGACACATATATGTTTCATTACACATTCTTTACTACAACAACAAATGAGCACTGAAACAATAATCTAACTAAGAATGCGAAACGGAAGATCACTATGTTCACAACAATCAGCTTCAACATTACCAAAGTCATATTATTATTTAATTAATCATTTTCATTATGTAATATCTTATTTTCTCAAGACAATACTTCTTTATCTCTTAAAGATATCTTAGGCCCATAATAGTAAATTTACTAGATTTTAACATATAGAATATCATACTTTATGATAAATGCTAATAATATTATGCAAATACTTCACGTAAGATTAATGCTCTCACTCAACGTAACCAGATCTCTGATTATCAATGTTAATATGTCTCTCATGTAATCATTAACAAAGCGTAATAGTCAAACTATTTTAAGGAATATTAAAAAATTTGGAAAATTAAATGTCTTAAAAAAAATAGTAAGCTGAAAAACTGGGCTGCTACCCCAAAAACAGTCTAAGAGCTTACTGGTCAACCAGTAGACCAGACAATCAAAGTCAACAATTAATTTTTCGAACAATTCCAGAAAATAGGAAACATAATTTCCTAGAACAGACAGTCGAAGAAATAACAACTCTTAGAGTCCCTGCCGAGTTCTCTATTACGAAGAGGTTACTGACTCCTTGAGAAACCACAATATCAATCATGTAATTTCTATATATTCAAACACTTCATACACCATGTACAACAAATAAGACATGGGGCACAACTAAAGAAATTGAAGCAACATTCATCTTTTTCATCAGTGAATGGAAGAAAACCCTAGAACTATAAAAATTCATAGCTTTTTCATCTTTGATCAGAAAATCATGAAACAAAATTCTAAAGAAATCTCTTTGAATCCTCTTTCAAACCAGATCAATAATTCATTCTAATTCGCATGAACAAACAAAAATTAAATCCACTTGATTATGACATGAAGAAGAAAACATTGACATGGCTTCATACAACGGTTCGAGATCAAATCCAACAAAGCTCTGATGCCAATGTAAACTTTACAGGGAGGAATCACTTACTTGATTGATTCGGGTTGCGGAAGACTTGGATCAATACCGCAAATTTGATCACCAAACTTGGTATAACACTTGCAACGTTGATCGGAAGTGAAATCACAAATGAAAATTGCCCACAATTTCACAACACTGATTTGCTAATATTGATTGGCTATGGATGGGGGGAGAGCAAGAGAGAACCCAGAGTTTTTGTGAGGGTTTTGTTTTTTGCGTCGTTACTAAAAAAAACTGTTGTAGCCTCTTTTTAATATGTGAAAGAAAAATCAACTTTGTAACTTCTCCTTAACTGCTCGTGCAGATACTTAATTTTATCCATGTGTTACGTTTTCTTGTTAAAACACAATGGGCTGGAACTTGTGGAACTTGAGTTTGGGCCAGGCCAACAATTAGAGTACATGTCTACCAATGTAATGGTAGCTGAGAATGACTAATCCTTTTGCTAAAGATGTCTTTCTTTGTCATGTTAGGACTATGGGTCTTCAAAGGTTGTAGATGTACTTAAGAACCACGTGTTTACGTCTTACTTCAATTTGAACTACGTTTATTGAACTATGTTTGTTTATGCACTTTCTGATGAATATCAAATTTATATTATTGAGATGTATAATTAATTTGTTTTATTATATTGACATACATTACACTATATAAGAGTATGTCAGCAGACAAAGATTAACTCTCTCACACGAGTAATCACCTCAAGAGCCACATATACAAGCTGAGATGAGACAATGATACTTGAGATACCAAAGGAGTATGCTAAGTACATTACGTAAACATATGTCAACTTGATGCAAATCAAGAAAAGGTCAAAGTGAAGACCACATGAGAATCAAGACACTTCTCATAAGTCTGGAAATATATGACGGGCCAGATATCAATAGTTGGGCATTAAGAAGTGTCCGAATTAAATATCTTTACGGTGGGTAAACTACTGACATACGCTCCTTTAAAGGAGTTGGACAACTGTAACACTTGTTTTGGTAACAATTGTTCATTGACCAAGAGAAATGAGCAACATGTCCCTCTTAACATGTCCCTCTTGCTCATTGTGTCAAGTCTCTAAAATGCCATTTATTTGGGCAAGATACCTTATATGACTTTCAACTATGCTTAAAAGTTATTAAGTCAATGCCTGCTACTTAAGAATGTAACCTGTAGCCATTAACTAATTCGGCTGGATGGTACATGTCTAGGAAAGCGATAACCTTAATGATCTAAAAGTGGTAAGTGAGAAAGGAAGGCATGTTTGATTATGCGTGATGATTGTGTTCATAGGTCGACAAGTTTTTGTCACAGATATAGCTATGAATACACTTTACGATCGTAATAGTCAAACATAGCCTTAAAGGGACCAATGTATATTTGGACTTGGTTTAATCAAATTAGTCTGGGGTATAACGAGTCAATGGTGAACTTATAGTGTTCATAGCTATTATGCCATGCCTAATGGGTGCATAAGTTTAAAGCTACCACATACATGCACGCTCGTTGGTCACACAACACATTTGCTTGAATGATAGACCATGGATGATAAGGCCATCATGTGCGAGTGGGAGATGTTGGAATAAAATGGTCCGCCCAAGATGGCCGATCCTAAACCAAGCTCTAGCCCAAATTGTGTTTTAATAAGAACAATAAAACACAATAAAATTAAGAAAAAAACCCGGCAACGGCATAGAAGTTACGTGAAGTTAGAAAAAACATTTTTTTTCTCACGGGTTAAAAGACGGGCTTCGTCAGTTTTGGCTGGGATCGACACATAGAACAAACCCCCACAAAAACGTTTTGTTCTCTCGCTCTCCTTGCATGGCTGATTAAGAAGGCAAATCAGTGTTGTGAAATTGAGGGTAATTTCCGTTTGTGATTTCGCTCCCGATCAACGTTGCAAGTGTTGTACCAAGTTCGGTGATCAAATTCAAGGTATCGATCCGAGTCTTCCCCACCATGAATCAATCAAGTAAGTGACTCTCCCTCTAAAGTTTACACTTACCCTTTGTCTAAGGGCTGGCCTCAAAATCTAAAAGACAGTCATTGAAACCATTGTTATTCTATTGCGAAATCATGTTTTAATTATGTTTCATTGAAGACAATTTGGAAATTTTAGATTGACAAGGAATGAAAGTACAGAAGAAATGTTCAAAACCGTCTTCTTAGTTGTTGGTTTAACATGGATCCTATTAGGGTTTCTGGAATTTCATTTATTTTTGCTACATGCACGCTGGACCTGAAATTCCACACTTACTAGTCGCGATATCTTTCAAAATCCATTGTGTCTGAAAGTGCTTTACTCGGCTTACAGTTATATGGTGTACCTATCTACGGAGTATTACGTAAGGAAGCATTTTGGATGCTTATGTGATTCAGATTTTCTATTTTCATGCGATCAAGCCTGTTGCATTATGTTCAATAACTGAACATAACTTTATAAAGCTTAACTTGCAGATTTTTTATCCTCATTCATTCTGAGTTGTATTTACACCTTCCTCTTATCACACAGTTTTTTATTAAATTAATTCTTATACTATGTTTGAAATTCTCTTGTGTGGTAGGTGTTCAAGCTGCCTATTGGGGGATGCTAAATGAAGGAAGCATTGCTCAATCTACATTTGACTTTTTGATGCAATCTGTGGATGAAGTACTTGACTTAGTTTCACAGATGCCTTTGTGTGATTGGAATGGTGTGAAAGCTTATGTCAACTTCCCTAATTCTTGTAAGTTTCTGCATACGAGATCATTCCTTCAAAATCTTGCAACACCTTTCAGTGTCGAAAGGTTGGAATGTGGATGTTACATTTGTGTTGCTTTTCTCCGTGCGCACAAAATTGCACGACAGGAGATACATGACGTGCTGGGTAAGTATCTTCCTCTTTATATCATTCTCAGTGATAAACTAGTTCTTCATAACTCATTATCTCCTGTATACAATTTCTGTACATGAATACCAAATTCATATTCATCTTCTAAATTAAAAAGTGTGATAATTTATCTGAATACGTATCACAATAATTCTATTATGGGCTGGAGAAGTGTAGTAATATATGGAAGAATATGTACGCAGGGGCGGATTTATGTAGAGGCGAGTGTGGGCCACGGCCCACACTGGTTTTTTTCTTTAAAAGCAATTACCGAGGATATATCTGATAAATAACATATTATCTGGAAATGTAACAATAAACTGTTCACCCAGTGGAAACATGGCAACACAACCATCAAAAGGTTACTTGTTCAAATCTGGGTGGCTGCCTTCCTTGTTATTTTTTGTTATAAACCCACCAAACATTCTCCTCTTTTTTTAAACCCACCCAAAATTTTCTTTTTAACCCAAATTTTTTTTTTTTTTTTTTTTGTTAAAAGCCACCTACCATTCTCCTCTTTTTAAACCCACTCATCTGGTATTATAATACAAACCCACCCAGCTCTACCATTTTCTTCTTCGAACCATGAAATTATAAAACTAATTTATTTGGCATAAAAATGTTTAAATTTTACATTCTTATGGATACTCCCCCCATAAGCACAAATTTCTTAATAATATACTCCTTCGATCATGATTGTCCTTCTATCATTAATGTTCATTTTCATGAATTTTTTGTTAATTTTTTTTTTCCCAAAAAACTTTCTCTTTTTAATTTATCGATTTTTCTCACTAATCTCTTTATACTTTCTAAATTTAACGTTTGGAATGAGAATTACAATAATATACATGAGTATTTGCCACTAAATTGTATAAAAGATGTAAGATTTTAAGAATGCCTATTAAAATTAAATTTAGACATTTGTTTAGCGATGGACGGAGTATTTAAATGATTTACCAAAAATATAATTTAAGCTGTACTAAATTCCCAAAAAATTATAAAAATGCGATTAGTAACATTAAGAATTATTAATAAAGATTTCCTTTTTTTGAATAAAACAATTTGAAAATTATAGTATCATCTTTTGTACTTCTTTGAATGATGTTATTTGGCGACACTCAAATTAATTCCTGGATTTGCCACTGTATTTACTGTGTACATAAGGGAGCTTATAAAGTACATCACAAATACAATAATGATGTGTATATGGTAAACAGTTCATGTAAGGACATTCAGTGGGTACGACATTCCCCCATTTTAAAGTAGATCAATTGCTATGGTTAAGATCAGACATGGATATATGCATCAACTACGGCACCAACTCAATCTGGGTTTTGGGTGTTGTTCGACGCTCAATGGAATTCACCAAAGAGATTACAACAAGAAAGAAGGCACAAAGCACAACTTATATTTTATAAACTCAAATCAACTCTCTCTTACAATAACTATGATAGGGTATTTATAATTTATTTGGAACAACCCTCCAAACATAGGAATACTAAAAATACACTAAGGATAAGCCTAACAATTAATTACATTTAAATAAGATGTATTATTTATCCCAAGATTCATGAAAGTCTAGAAGATAGTCAAAATTCGGATGTAGCTGACTTTTGGACAGTCACTCAGTCAAACTATCATAACTTTCTGTACAAAATTCCAAATAGTGATCCGAAAGAACTTATGGAATCTACACTCAACGACCTTTCCAATGGCATGCTGCTTGTATTTTTTTGGCCGAACCGTTTGTGAGATACACTCTCTTTAAGTTGACTGATTTTATTGAGAGTGTCAAATACCAACCTTTAGGTTCCTGCGTCATACTCCCCCACTTGAAGAAAATTCGACCTCGAATTTTAGTAAGTGCCTTAAGAGAATATGTTATATATCTTCCAAGTATATGCAATGATACCTCTTGAATTTTCTTTTTGTACACTTGGTTAACTTTGAACTTTATAGCCCTTGTGATTGTATCCATCCAATCACACCAATAATGAGTGAGAAAATAATCGATAATGAGTTTCTTGATGTACCAAGAGGATGAAATACTTGAGAAGTTGACATCAAAAGGATCATTGTAACGATCGTAAACTTTAAGATTTCGAAAATTATCCTTTGACCAACTTAATGAAAAAGTACGAAAAACATTTGAAAAATCCTCAAGTAAAGAAGATGAGAAAGATTCACAAATTTGACAATTATCCATGCATTTATCAAAACAAGCCGGAGAACAATTTTCAATTCGATTAAGTGACAATTGCGTAGGAAATTCATCAAAGATTGGAGGCTTGGACCAATCAACAATGGGAAATGGAGTAACGGTATTAGTAAAAGGCCAAAAAAGAACATCCATGATCAGTCGAGAAATAGAAATATTTTTTTATAAAAAAATGATAGATGAAGAAAGAACAAATGTAAAGAAGAAGATACCCACGGACTAAACAACGCTAAGAAGGTTGTTTATAACCGAGCTCTAGATACCACTTGATACGGGGGAAACGCAACGGATAAGAAGAATAAAGAAAAGGGATAGAAAATGATAGGAATGCTCACCACTTCAAGGAATCCACCTTGAAGATACAGGGCATAAAACAACTCACCACCTTTGGAATCCACCAAAAGGATACAGAGTTGGGTGTTGTTCGACGCTCAATGGAATCCACCAAAGAGATTACAACAAGAAAGAAGGCACAAAGCACAACTTATATTTTATAAACTCAAATCAACTCTCTCTTACAATAACTATGATAGGGTATTTATAATTTATTTGGAACAACCCTCCAAACATAGGAATACTAAAAATACACTAAGGATAAGCCTAACAATTAATTACATTTAAATAAGATGTATTATTTATCCCAAGATTCATGAAAGTCTAGAAGATAGTCAAAATTCGGATGTAGCTGACTTTTGGACAGTCACTCAGTCAAACTATTATAACTTTCTGTACAAAATTCCAAATAGTGATCCGAAAGAAGTTCTGGAATCTACACTCAACGACCTTTCCAATGGCATGCTGCTTGTATTTTTTGGCCCAACCGTTTGTGAGATACACTCTCTTTAAGTTGACTGATTTTATTGAGAGTGTCAAATACCAACCTTTAGGTTCCTGCGTCATCCATTGTCATTAGTGAGAGTGAGGCTGAAGGAGAGGAAGCAAAAAAGTTCCTGGACAAAGTTCGCATTACATTTCCTGAGGTTTGTTAGATTGAAATAATTTTACTATATGTTATTGGTGATTTGTTATGCTAGATACTACTTTGTATTGAGGTTTCAAGATTTTTTTAACTTATTGAGGTTTCTTGATTTCTCTTCTTTTAATTTTTTAATTTATTTTTTCATCGTTTCTCTCACGATGACATATGAGGATTCATGTTAGCCGACCCCAAATTATTTTGAGACTAAGGCTTTGTTATTGTTATTGTTGTATTGAGGTGTTTTGGCGAGAGAGAAATCGAATGCTTAACTACACTTATCAACAAGATATGAAAGTAACATGATATAGTTGGAGTGGAGGAAGAGTACTGTTGGTCCCAGAGGGCAACAAGGGTATAGAACCGCTAGAGGGGGGGGTGAATAGCGGTCCGAAACTTTTTCGAAATACCCTTAAAATCAACCGAGTACTTATCAGTTTGGCCAACTGCGGTTCAAGGCACAAGAACCGAACTGATAAAATGCACAGCGGAGTTTGCGGTTTGGCCAAATAGGTTAGTTAAAGAGTTGGGAAGTTTGACTCGGGTTGAGAAAACACTATGATGAAACAGAATAGTTAAACTTAAAGTTTAAAGGAAAACACAATTCATCTTTCAAGTCATTTCGTATATGGAAACAAGTTCAAGACCACAAACAAGAAAGATAAATATCAAGACAGAAAATAAAGATCAAACACACAAATTGAAGAGGTTCGTTCTTAAATGAACTACGTCCTCTACCTAGATGGTTAGTCTAGGATTTTCTAATAGCTATAAGACTTGTATTAATTTAGAGGAGGTTTTACAAGATGAATCTAAACTCTAAACAATAAGTCTAACCTAAGCTATAATAACAACCGGTGTTTTCGAAGTATATAATCTATAGGATCATATAAATCGGGTGTGTGTGTGAAAAGAAATCAAATGCTCTAAGTATCTAAATGATGGTGGAGCAAATAGAATTCTTTCTGTGTAAAGGCTAAGAATGAATGGTTGTTAGGCTTGAAGCTTTGATGAAGAACTGGGTTTGCAATGGAGATGGTTGAAGATATGAATATCTGGGTTTAACTCTTCAAAGCAAACTTGAATACTTGGGAATGAATCTCTTGAAGCTCAGCAACCTTCATTGTTGAATAATGAAGGCTATTTATAGGCAGAGCACCCTTGTGACCGTTGGGTAAAGATTTGAATCAAATCTGAAGGGTACAGTGCTGTCGAAATCCCATTGGTTGAGCTGTCATTTTCGTCCTTGGTTTTGTCTTGTAGTCCTAGGTAGTTGTTGCACCACTACCTGACAATTGTCCTTTGTTGCAGAAAGGACTAACGGTAAACAATTCAAACTGATGGACAAACCGACATTCCTTGCAGAAACTCCAAGTTAACTTAGAGTTATTTTGACATGACATAACAACATCCTTATACTGTCAATAAGGGAATGTTTGTCTAAGGAATAAATGACATCTCTTTAATTCTTCAATAACTGCTCTGCGGTTTCACCAAGCATAGGGCGGTTTGAAGAATGGTCTTGATGTGCGGTTTCATCAAACATGCAAACTGCGGTTTGATGAGAATTGAAGAGCTCCATGCTGGCATTCTTAAAATGACGGCTTGAAGCACTAAACCGCTAATGATACAACCGAACAATACTCAGCCTAGAAAACAAAAAATCTAGAAATGGACTTATCTAAAAATTGAAGTAGAACTTCATTACATGCGGTCCTAAAGTCCATAAAAAGACACATGGAATGGATCAATCAAATTAAGGTGGGTGTACTAACAATGAATCCTAACAATCTCCCCCTATTTGATTGATGCCATTACCACACTATGATAATAGCAAAACATTGTACTTGGTAAGAACATGTCAGAAATAAATTTCATGAAATTGCATGTCCCAAGTCAATGCACACACTATGCTAGATCATAGATTTCTAATCTATCAAAAATAAAGGAAATGAATAAGAGAAAGAAAAGAAATACATTCAGATGCATAAAGAATGATATGATTTTGAGGATCAGAAATGCATGTTTAAACTGAATGTTTAAAACACAATGCACTTAAAAGTATTTTCATGATGAATGTAGTGCATGAGGTTTTAAGAAATACAAGCATTGTTTCACAAACAAGCAGTTTGAATAAACAAAGTTTTTGGAAACAGAATGCTATGCAGTCATTCTCATTATAATTCAATCATAAAGGATAGTAACTTACAATGTATGAATTACAAGAGATACCAAAAAGAAAGACTAAGAAAAGAGGTCTAGTCTACTTCATCTGCAACAGAACCCCTTGCAGCAGCAGCAGCATCTGCGGTTTGGTTCTGAACGGTTTGAGCATCTTGAGCAGCTTGTTCTTGTGCAATTTGAACATTAACAGCGGGAGCGGTTTGATCAACATTTCTAGAACCGGATCCACGGGTGGTTTCAAAAACAAAGTCAGCTGCACGAAGCCGAACTTCAGTCGGTTCATCAATCTTCAATTCAATTGCAGCGGTTTGTTTGACAAGTTTCCCGGTTCTATGAAGTATAAGCTCAGAAGAATCAAGCGCATGCTGGGCCAGAATATCCAGTTTCTCAACAACAGATTGAAGTGAAGCATCAACGGCTTGAAACTTTAAGTTGCAAAGATCATTGTTGGTTCTGACAAGATCTTGAAGGGCCAGTTGATTTTCCAAGATTAAGTTCTGTCTCTCATCTAGCTGTTGTTGGCTTGACCTATCTTCAAATCTCTAATTTACTCTCTCCCCCTTAATGGCATCAAGATCAGATTGAATGGTGAGGAGATGAGTGTCAAACCGAGAAGTGGCGGTTTGTTGATGAAATTGAATATTTCTAACCGCATCTATCAAATCGGCGGTTGAAGCATGAAGAGGTAGAATTGGATAGGAAGGAATTGAAGAGGGCGGTTCATCAGAAGGAGTATAGGGAGGGATGTGCTCATCACTGGAATTATCATCATCAGAAATTTGGATGGCATCATCAGATTGATGGGAGGAAGAAGGCATCTTGGCTTTACCTTTCAACAGAATGTGTGCCTCTTCTAAGGTTTCACCCATAGAGATCCTAAGGGCAGTTTCAAGCTCAATGGGATCAAAGAGGGGAAAAGAATGAATAGGGATAATTGCAGTTTGAGGAGGTGAAGAAGGAAGAAGAGGAAATCTCAAATAATCATCATTTAAAATAATGGAAGGTGAAGGCACAAATCTCCAATTCAACATAGGAGGATAGGCTCTAGCAGTTAATTGTAGAAAGAATTGACTAGCAAGAGTGGGATCCATGAGTACCTGATCGGCAATCTCACCCATCACTTTGTCTGCAACTGAAAGAATTAAGTGTTCAACTGCGGCTTCCATCTCATCCTTGGGAAAGATAGCAAAAGGGTTAGGGCGGCCAGCCTTCAAGAATCTAGCTTCGGCTTTGGCGGCGGCACGAGCATGGGCTCCAGCCCTTCTTTCCCTAGAGGTTTCAGTTTTGAACCGCTTCAAATATTTTGCTAAGTCAGCAGCATTCTTTCGTTTCTTTGTCTTCGGTTTAATGAATGAAACCGATGTCTGTGGAGATATCTGAACTGGCGGCTGAGAGAGAGGTTGAGCTTGAGTAATAGCCAGCGGTTGAACTGAAGGAAGAGGCAGTGGTTGAACCGACACAGAAGTAGATGGCAAAACCGGAGTTGGAGCATAAGGTAAATCAGGAGATGAAGAGGGAGTATGCTCAGGTGAATCAAAGTCCAACTTTCTTTTAAGTGAAGGAGGAGAGACCTCAACCATCATTGGGTCAATGCCTGCCTTCCTCATCTCAGCTCTTTCTCTTAGCTCTCTTGCAAAAGCTCCTTCAAGAGGTGAGTGATCTCTTTTGTAGTCAGCCTCACTGAAGTCAATAGCGCCTGGTGGCCTTGACTGCCAATGCTCTACATAATCACTTTTCTTCACCAACTTCCTCTTCTTCTTTGGCGGTTGAACCTCAAGAAATTCAACATCTTGCTCAGGTTCACCAAGTGCCTCAGACATATCAGTCTGCTCAGGCAATGCTGCAGCCTCAAACTCATCAGTTTGCTCAGGCTGAACCACAATGGTAGATACAGCGGTTTGTTCAACTAGAACCGCATCCTCAGACACTTCGGTCTGCTCAGGATCGGTTTGAGAGGAAGGTTTAAGGTTTGGGAAGACTTTGAAAATTTCAGCCAACTGTTCTTCAGAGAATTGAACAGATGGCGGTTTAGAAGTGGAAGGTTTAGGAGGAGAAGGGATAGGAAGAAAAAGATGAGGTGAGGGGATAAGTTCTGGAATGGATTTTGCCTTGGCGGCTTTAAGAGAGGAGGCATCCTTAGCAAAATTTAAGGATTTCTCCACATTTTGATGTACTGGAGAGAGGGGTTTAACTTGAGGTTTGGGAATAGAGGGTTTAGAAGGCGGTTTTGAAAGAGTAGGAGATAGTCTGATGGGGGGGGAAAGAGGTTGAAGAAGATGAAGGTTTAGATGACGGTTTGGATAAGGGTTTGGAAGGCGGTTTGGATAGGTTTGCTTTTGTAATAACCGAAGGGATTTGAGCAGTTCCCTTTCTTTTCCTTGGAGCGGCGGTTTCCTTGGGACGAGCCGCAGGTATAGACCGAGCTTCAGGCTCCCCCTCAACCGCAGGCTCCCTCTCAGCCTGTACCGTGGTTTGAGCTAAATGACTTAACCCCAGTCGGTTTAGAGTGGCAGTTTGACCTTCATTTCTTAGCAGCGTAGCATGGGCCTGATCAGCAATGGCACCAGCATACGGTTTCCCTGATTTGTTGAGCCGAGCTTCAGGAAATGGGCCACGTTCGGCTTCAGGAAGAGGGTCCTCATTCCAAACAGTTTGAGCAAACCGCCATCCAAAGGTTGTTCTGAATGTATCAAGTCTTGACAATCCAAAGATAGATTTTTCACTTGGATCCAACCAATAATCCTTGTGTTCAGTAGAGAACTTGAAAATGGCAGTATCTTGATGCAAGAACTTTGTCAGCAACCTGCAATGAGTTCTGACCTTGGATTTTCCAGCGGCTTTAGCAGCATGGAGGCGGTTTAGAGCATTTATAATCTCCTTCATCACAACCTTGGGCCAGTGCAGTTTCTTCCCTTTAAGAATGGCCACACAGTAAGCATACTGTTCACTTGTAAAGTTGTTGTGGTTTCCATTCTTGCACATAACTCCAGAATCTACCAGTTCACAAAGATGAGCCATCACCTCTCCAAAGTCCTTTTTGGAGGAATTCTTGGTGGAGAAAGAGTTAACTCCAATCAGCTCCATTGTAGTATTGCTTAGAAGTTCCGGTTTTATCCCCATAACTCCAGAGTTCTCAAGACCAGCTACAACTGCAATCTTGGAAGCGGTTAGGATCACTTCTTTGCCACAGACGGTGGACTTGATAGCATCTTCAAATTTAATTTCACCGGATTCCAGATCCCTTATCGGTTCTCCTCTTACATCTAGTAATTCAGCCTTCGTGGAGATCCCATTCTCAAAGAATTCGGCGCAGATAATAGTAACAAACTGCGGTTCATCCATAAGAAACAGAGGTAGCAGTTTAGCATCATTCAACAGTTTGAGGAGCTTCCTTCCAACTGCATCTTGTTTAAGTTCATTCTCAAGAATCCTAGAACCGGGAACAAAGTTTGAGGGATCCTGAAAGACATTCTTAGTTAGAAATAATTTAAAGAATGATAGTTTGAATCCTTAAGCAAACCGCGGTTTGATTAAGTACTACAAACTATAACAAGGAATCCTAACAATGAAAACAGGCGGTTCAAGGAGAGTAAGGGTAAAAATGTAAAAACAAAGAATGAAGTAATAGTGAAGGCAAAATGGATCAAAGAGGGAAAATTTTGAAAAAGAGTTTGAATGCATGAAGAACACGAAGAACAGAGTATGAATATGCAAAACAAAATCTTAACCAAAATATGGAAAAATTATATCAAAATGATCACAGAGAGTAGATTCTAACAAAGTTCTAAATAAACTAAGACAAATAACAACACATGAACCCAGAATCTGTAAAATTTCGCAAGAACACCAAATAACCCCAAAATTGATTTTGCTCAAAATTGAACACAAATCTTAAAACAAAGTAATCAATCAGTGTATATAAGTAAATGCGAACACAAACCAACCAAGAAATTGAAGAAAAAGCATAAAATGATCAAAGGAAGATGAACAAGCTTTTAAGCTTCAACAATGGCGGATAAGTGAGATATACTGAGTTAGGGTTCAGAATTTCATACCATATCAGGCTTCGATGGTTTGGATGATGTAGAAGAAGAAGCAAGATCAATTGATTTCTTTGGTGCCATAGAAAATTTTGTTTAAGTAAGAAAATTTAGTGAGAACAGAGAGAGAGAAGGATGAATGCGTACAGAGGAGAGAGAGGGTTTTTTGCTAAAAAGAGTAAGAAGGTAAAAAGATAAATTGAAAAATGGTTTGTCTTTTATACTCAATTAACCACCTCGGGTAGTGGAGCGGGCATGACGGCTAAGGAAACTCAACCGTCAGTGTACCTGTCGATTCACATTTAATGCGGCAGAGATAATTGCAAAAAGGTCCTTAATGAATGAAGTGACATAAAGTAGGGACTAAAATGCAATTTCATACCTGAGCGGTTTTGCGTAAACCGACTTACCTTTTCCTTATTATCGGTTTTGGTGAAACCGATATCTTTCAGATCTATATTCGGTTTCAGTAGAGAAAACCGAAACCTTGCTTTGACAATTCGGTTTGGATAAAACTGAAATTGTTCTACTTGACTCTTCGGTTTGAGTGGAATCTTTAGCCGAACCATCTTGTTGCGGTTTTGTCTATTGAACCGCAAACTATTTGCATTTTCTTAATAGAGCCAAAATACTTGACAAATATTATTAGAACAAGAATAAATAGGCATGAATTATATTAAGTAAGTTCCAGCATACCCATTTCTCCTCGTAGATGAAAGAACCTAGAATTTTCGAGCGGTTTGGTGAGAATATCTGCAATTTGATCGTCGGTTCCCACCTTTGCTAGGAAAATGTTCTTCTTTTCAACATGATCTTTGAGGAAATGATATCTTATGTCAATGTGCTTGGTTTTTGAGTGTTGTACTGGATTGTTGGAGATTGATATAGCTGCAGTACTATCACAGTAGATAGGGCAGTTTTTCTCAAATACTTCATAGTCTTCCAACTGCTGTTTCATCCAGAGAATTTGAGAGCAACAGCTTCCAGCCGAAATGTATTCAGCTTCAGCGGTTGAGACTGAAACCGATGCTTGTTTCTTGCTGGACCATGATACAAGCCGGGTTCCAAGGAACTGACAAGTACCACTTGTGCTCTTTCTGCTTATCTTACATGCTGCAAAGTCAGCATCTGAATAACCTAATAGATCAAATGAAGATTCTTTGGAGTACCAAAGTCCAAGGTTAACAGATCCACATAAATATCTAATAATTCTTTTAACAGCAATAAGATGAGATTCTCTAGGGTCAGCTTGAAATCTAGCACAAACACAAACACTGAACATGATATCTGGCCTACTAGCAGTTAAGTAAAGTAAAGAACCAATCATACCTAGGTAGAGAGTCTGATCAACTTTCTTACCTCGTTCATCTTGATCCAAACTGCAGGCCTTTTGCATTGGGGTATCAACTGGCTTAGCGGTTTCAAGCCCAAATTTCTTGATCAAATCTTTGGTATATTTGGCTTGGTTGATAAAAATTCCATCATGACATTGCTTGATTTGGAGTCCAAGAAAGAATGTCAACTCTCCCATCATACTCATCTCAAATTTACCTTTCATAAGCTTCTCAAACTTAACACACATAGTCTCATTAGTAGAACCGAAAATAATATCATCAACATATATTTGAACTAATAATGAATGACCTTTGTGTTTAGCAATAAATAGGGTTGTATCAATTTTACCTCTAGAGAAGCCTTGTTCAATAAGAAATTTAGATAGAGTGTCATACCATGCTCTTGGAGCTTGTTTGAGTCCATACAAGGCCTTCTTGAGCTTGAAGACATGATTGGGATATTTGTTGTCTTCAAATCCTGGCGGTTGAGCTACATAAACTTCTTCTTATAGTTCACCATTCAGAAATGCACTCTTCACATCCATTTGATATAACTTGAATTTCTTGAAGGAGGCATAGGCCAGGAACAATCTAATGGCTTCAAGTCTAGCTACAGGTGCAAAGGTTTCATCATAATCAATCCCTTCTTCTTGCCTATAACCTTGAGCAACCAACCTTGCTTTGTTTCTTGTAATGGTACCATTTTCATCCATCTTATTTCTGTATACCCATTTTGTTCCAATTACAGTGTGATCTCTGGGCCTTGGAACTAGAGTCCAAACTCTGCATCTTTCAAACTGATTAAGCTCTTCTTGCATTGCAGCTACCCAACTTGGATCACTTAGAGCTTCATCTACCTTCTTCGGTTCCATCTGAGATATCAGTGCGGTTGAGAACAAACTGTGGTTATCTCTATGTGTTAAGATTCCTCTTGTTTGAACACCAGAACTGATAGGACCTATAACATTAGTTGTTGGATGGTCTCTATGCTTATTGATTTCTGGAGGGAGGTCATCATGAACCACTATTTCTTGAAGATTTTCCAGAGGAGGCTCTTCTTGATATTCATTGAAATCTTCATTGAAGGTGATGTTGGGAACTGGATCAACGGTTTGAATGGGATCAGAAGAATGCGGTTCTACAGCAACACCTTCGGTTTGATTTGGAGCGGCTGGAGAACCTGATGGAGCGGTTTGAGTAGGTTGGTCATTTGCGGTTGCACGATTAAGGTAAGATGTACCTGTCTCAAAACCACTGAAATCATCAGCAACATTTGGAGCCATATGTGGCTCAAGAAGATTATGTTCATCAAATGTAACATGGACTGACTCTACAATTTTTAAAGATGTCTTATTGAAACAACGAAAAGCTTTGGAGTGTTTTGAATAACCAACAAAAATACCTTCATCGGCCTTAGCATCAAATTTACCTCGATGCTCTTTGCCATTGTACAAGATGTAGCACTTGCATCCAAATATCTTGAAGAAGGCAATGTTGGGTGATCTGCCTCTCCACAATTCATAAGGAGTCTTATTGTGAACTTTGATGATTAGGGAGCGGTTCTGGGTGAAACATGCGGTATTGATGGCTTCGGCCCAGAAGTATTTGGGAAGCTTTGCTTCTGCAATCATTGTCTTCCCGGCTTCAATCAAAGTCCTGTTCTTTCTTTCTACAACTCCATTCTGTTGTGGAACCCCAGCGGCAGAGAAGTTATGATCAATTCCATGATCATCACAATATTGAGCAACACCATTGTTTGTAAATTCGGTTCCATTATCTGAACGCACGGCAACAATGTCATCCAATTTTTGAGTTTGGAGCTGTCTAAAGAGAGCGGTTACGATGCCATAAGTATCATCTTTAGAGGCCATCATTTCCACCCATGTATATCTTGAATAATCATCAACCACCACAAGTGTATAGCGGTTTCCTCCAATACTGGCGGTTGGGACAGGTCCAAATAAATCCATGTGCAGCAATTGCAAACAGCGGTTCGTTGAAGGTGCGGTTTTACTAGGAAATGACTGTTTGGGCTGCTTTCCAAGCTGGCATGCTTTGCACTTTTCATCATGATGGTCAGCCACTTTGGGTAGTCCTTTTACTAGACCATCCCTGTGCAGTTTTGCTAGATACTTGAAGTTCAAGTGGCTGAGCCGCTTATGCCATAACCAGCTGCTTTCACTTATGTTTTGGCTACAAAACAGAGGTCAGCAATAGAAACAATATTACTCAAATCTATCATATAAACATCACCTGTTCTGTTGCCAGTCAGTAGAGTGACTTCAGAGGAAGCATCTTTGATATAACAGTTAGTTGATGTGAAGATGCAGTTCATTCCTTTGTCACAAAACTGAGATATGGAGAGAAGGTTGTGCTTGAGTCCTTCTACTAATGACACATTTTCAATAGTCACCTTTCCTCGTTTGATTGCTCCATATCCTACTGTTTCTCCTTTCTTGTTGTTACCAAACACTACTGGGGGACCTTTCATTTGGATGAAACTGCAGAGTAGTTCGGAATCTCCAGTCATGTGTCGTGAGCATCCACTATCCAAATACCAGAGATCCTTCTTCTTCTTCGCGGTTCCAGCCATAAAACATGAAATCTGAAAAATAAACATGAAAGGTTTGGTCCCCCTTATTCCTTGGGTCCTAGGGTTAGCAGCTTTTTGGGACCCACACTTGTTTGACCTTAGGATTTTTACGTCCCTTGGCATTGGGTGTGAATCTTAAAAGACAATGACCAGCACTATGACCAAAATCAGCACAAATAGCACAATGAATAAATCCAGGTTTTGGTTGCGGTTTTACAAACCCTTTACTGACCTTCGGTTTCTCATGTTTTACTGGGTCAGCGGTTTTGGCTTTAACAAAGATTACCTTCTTGAGCTCAACCTTCCTCTTAGGTGCGGCTTTAGGGAAAATGATAGGAATTTCCTTAAACCGACTAGGAGCGGTTTCATCACTCAATACTTCCTTGGTTGCCTCAGCCGCTATGGATTTCTCTTTCCACTTTGAATCTCTCCCAGTCTGGTTTTTAGGGTACTCAAAGAAATAATTTTGCCTTTTAATTTCTTGTTTTGAGCCCTTTTTACCAGCATGATTAACCTTAGGAATTTCTTTGGTTTGTTCAGTAGGTTTCACACCACCTTCGGCACAGAGACAAGGACACTTACACCCATCATCGGTTTTAAACCCCAATCCACTTTTATCCGAAGTAGGAATTTGTGAATTTAGGATTTGTTCCACGGTGACACCAGACTTGGTCCATACATCGGTCACTTTTTGGAGGTCATCCCTTTGTACGGTAAGATCATGGATTTGGGTGAGAAGTACCTCGGTTCTGTCCTTCAGATAGCGGTTTTCATCCACAATAGTAGATACCCCAGCAATTTGGAGCTTGAGATTTTCAATTTCCTCCTTGTGGGATTTACATACACGTTGGGATTCTTCAAGTTCCGCAGCCATTAGTTTATATGCCTTTTTAAGTACAGTGTGTTGTTGACATATAATGTTTGCACGTTCTAGTACCTGATCATCATGACTTTGGTCTGCTTGAACCTCGGGAGTGTAGTTTGGTGTTGTAGGAGCTCTGCTTGATCTAGCCTCAGGAGTCTTAGGTGAAACTGACTTCATTTGTTGTTTTGGCAGTGGAAGGCTTTCGTCAATTTCAATTCTTTCTTCAAATCCCATGAGACAGAGATTAGCAGTTTCTTCATCATCACTTTCATCTGAGTCTGAACCCATCCATGTCAGCGGTTGATCTCCTTGGTCAGCTACCATTCCTCTTCTTTTCACGAACTTCTTGTTGAATGGTTTCTTTGCTGGCGCGGCTTCATAGCGCGGTTTAGGACAACTTGACGCAAAGTGACCTGGTTGTCTGCAGTTATAACAAACCAAGTCTTCCCTTGTCTTGGGATCTGCAGTTTTGTTGAATCTGGTTGGAGGGACAAACTTTGCTGGGCCTTTGGATGGAAATTGAGATCTATTATTTTTCCTGAACTTGGTGTATCTCTTCACATACAAAGCAAATTCTTCATCATCCATTTCATCAAAATCAACTTGAGTAGAACTTGAGGATTGTGATCCTACACTCTGAGCATAAGAACTTTGAGGAGGAGTGTAGGATTGATGAGACTGCTGATAAGATTGATAAGATTGAGGATATGGTTGATGTGATTGAGGATAGGATTGTTGAGACTGCTGGTAATATTCAGAAGGTGCGGTTTGAGGATTATATCTAGGAACATTTTGGTCAGGAGGAGCGGTTTGCAAGTGGAGGTGAGGAGCGGTTGATGATGGTCTGGATTGTAGACAGGAGATGAGGTATTGTTGAATGCAGCTAGAGAGAGGGTCTTAAATCTGCTTTCGGTTTCATGGACCTCTTCAAGCTTAAATTCAAAAACCTTCAGCATGGCATACAAGTGTCGAAGATCAAGAGCTTCCAAGTCCTTGTTGTCTTCAATGTTAGTAGTTTTGATCAGCCATTTGCTACCAAGTGCTTGCATGAATCTCATGTTCAAATCTGTATTAGAATAGACATGTCCAAGAGAAAAACAAACGTTAACAATATCAATAAACCTCTCATAGCATTGTCTAAGAGATTCCTTAGGATCTTTAACAAAATAGTCAAAGAGTCTTCTCTGTTGATAGAGGCGGTTCTTCTTGGTATCTGAATCTCCTTCCAGAAAATCAACTATAGCATCCCAGGTAGCCTTTGCGGTTTTGCAGTGAAGCACCTTAGAATGAGTCCTCAGGTCAATAGCTGACACTAGCATGGACATAGCTCTTCCATCAAAATCCACATTGATGCGGTCTGCATCAGTCCATTCACTTTCTAATTTCTTAACTTCAGCTTCTTCTCCTGCGGTTCCTGCACGTGGATTAGCTTTCATAGGGACATATGGTCCATCAGTAACCGCGGTCCACAGTCTACGATCACATGAAATCATGTGTTTCATCATCCTATCTTTCCAAAAAATAAAACTATCTTCATCCAGAATCGGTAAGTGATTCGAATTGGATGTTTGCATCATATGGGTGTTTGTGTTTGCCATTGGATCAGCACCCAAGCGGTTAAGCTTGTAAAAACAAGTTTGGTGGATAGCTCTGATACCACTTGTTGGTCCAGAGGGCAACAAGGGTATAGAACCGCTAGAGGGGGGGTGAATAGCGGTCCGAAACTTTTTCGAAATACCCTTAAAATCAACCGAGTACTTATCAGTTTGGCCAACTGCGGTTCAAGGCACAAGAACCGAACTGATAAAATGCACAGCGGAGTTTGCGGTTTGGCCAAATAGGTTAGTTAAAGAGTTGGAAGTTTGACTCGGGTTGAGAAAACACTATGATGCAACAGAATAGTTAAACTTAAAGTTTAAAGGAAAACACAATTCATCTTTCAAGTCATTTCGTATATGGAAACAAGTTCAAGACCACAAACAAGAAAGATAAATATCAAGACAGAAAATAAAGATCAAACACACAAATTGAAGAGGTTCGTTCTTAAATGAACTACGTCCTCTACCTAGATGGTTAGTCTAGGATTTTCTAATAGCTATAAGACTTGTATTAATTTAGAGGAGGTTTTACAAGATAAATCTAAACTCTAAACAATAAGTCTAACCTAAGCTATAATAACAACCGGTGTTTTCGAAGTATATAATCTATATGATCATATAAATCGGGTGTGTGTGTGAAAAGAAATCAAATGCTCTAAGTATCTAAATGATGGTGGAGCAAATAGAATTCTTTCTGTGTAAAGGCTAAGTATGAATGGTTGTTAGGCTTGAAGCTTTGATGAAGAACTGGGTTTGCAATGGAGATGGTTGAAGATATGAATATCTGGGTTTAACTCTTCAAAGCAAACTTGAATACTTGGGAATGAATCTCTTGAAGCTCAGCAACCTTCATTGTTGAATAATGAGGCTATTTATAGGCAGAGCACCCTTGTGACCGTTGGGTAAAGATTGAATCAAATCTGAAGGGTACAGTGCTGTCGAAATCCCATTGGTTGAGCTGTCATTTTCGTCCTTGGTTTTGTCTTGTAGTCCTAGGTAGTTGTTGCACCACTACCTGACAATTGTCCTTTGTTGCAGAAAGGGACTAACGGTAAAACAATTCAAACTGATGGACAAACCGACATTCCTTGCAGAAACTCCAAGTTAATTAGAGTTATTTTGACATGACATAACAACATCCTTATACTGTCAATAAGGGAATGTTTGTCTAAGGAATAAATGACATCTCTTTAATTCTTCAATAACTGCTCTGCGGTTTCACCAAGCATAGGGCGGTTTGAAGAATGGTCTTGATGTGCGGTTTCATCAAACATGCAAACTGCGGTTTGATGAGAATTGAAGAGCTCCATGCTGGCATTCTTAAAATGATGGCTGAAGCACTAAACCGCTAATGATACAAGAACAATACTCAGCCTAGAAAACAAAAAAATCTAGAAATGGACTTATCTAAAATTGAAGTAGAACTTCATTACATGCGGTCCTAAAGTCCATAAAAAGACACGTGGAATGGATCAACAAATTTAAGGTGGGTTGTACTAACAATGAATCCTAACAAGTACCTTAATCTCTTTATATAAAGAAAACAAGTAAGTCAAAGATTATGCTAATATTGGGAGATCAAACTTATCTAATGACTAATTCTACGGAACTCAGGGAAAAAAGTGATAGAACTATCGGGATTTAGTGGGGGTTCGGTCACACACCCACCTAGCCAATAACTAGCAGCCAAATTTACACGGAGAAATAATAACACACACATGTAATAAAAGGAAAGAGATAACACAAGGATTTGGTAGCCTAGTCCGTCAACACATCGATAATCATGTGCGGGCGTTGCAAAGTTATGATATTCACTATGATCAAGATAAGATGGTGG